>CM019829.1:46625543-47868265 GCA_009763385.1 Coix lacryma-jobi var. lacryma-jobi | reverse complement strand
GACTTGAGCTTACTGAAGAGCTCATCGCACGTGAGGGTCTCATAGTTAGGCGATTCGATGATCGCCTGAACCTTGGAATCCCACACCGACCGATCAAGAGTATGCAAAAGCTTCAAAGCTCTCTCATGATCGTCGAAAGGCAAGACCTCCTTGTTAGCCCTCATCCTGTTGACAATCACCTGAAAGCGAGCGAATAAACTCTCTATGCTCTCGCCAGGCATATGTCGAAAGTTCTCGTACTCTCGCTTGTGCGACTCGTAGAGATGGGTTTTGACTTGAGAGGTTCCCTCATGGAAACGCATGAGGGATGCCCAAATCTCCCGAGCCGTAGCGAGGTGAGAAACACGATCAAACTCCATCATGCTCAAGCATGAGAAAAGAGCATTACGGGCTCGGCTATTGGCATCGTGATCATCGGTCTAACGCTGAGTCACACGTGCAGCCAAGACCACGTAATCAGCAGAGTTGCAAATATCCCAGATGGAAGCATCCATACTCTGCAGATAGGCCGACATGCGTATCTTCCAATACGCATAGTTCGTCCCATCGAAAAACAGCGGTTTGCCCACGCCCGATCCATGTCGCCTTCGGGGGTGGATCTGGAACGGCTAAGGGGGAAGATCCTTAACCCTCCGCTTTGATACCAATGAAGGACCAAGAATGCAATAGCAAGGCGACCAGAGGGGGGGTGAATGGGAGCTCAAAAATTTCTCTCGAAACTTTGGCCAAATGTCCGAAAATCAACCCCCGAAAGCTACGACCGAAACTGTGATGCCCACGACCCTTGGAAGAGGGTGGATGATCCCTAGGATCACAGCGAGGCACCACAAAGTGATAGCGAACCAAAAGGCAAAAGCACCGGAACAAGTTCGACCCTCAAAAACTAAGTCCCAACCGTAGATAGATGGCTACGTCGAGAAGTCCCCTAATACCTATGCTAACAAGTAGCAAAAATACCTAGAGAAGTTCCTTGGTCAACTCTAGGGCCAAACGAGAAGTCCGGAAACCAAACGAAGAAGCCGGGAGAGCAAACACACAAAACCGGAGTACACAGCCGATTCGCGGACTGTCCGGCCCTGGGGTCCCGGACTGTCAGCCGCGGTACACCCGGATGTCCGCGAGCAAGGGGCGGACTGTCCGCTGGTCAAATGACCAAAACAAGCAAGGATGCTGAAGTTCCCTGCTCAAGTCCTGGACTGTCCGCAAAAACCAACGGCGAACTGTCCGCCGGTCACTGAACAGTAAAACAACCGAAAAGAACACAGCCACTGATCTGGCCAGCCCCCGACGCGCGGACTGTCCGCGGCTGGGATGGCGGACTGTCCGCCAACTCCCAGTGAGGGCGATTTTGGTCGCCCTTCACCCAAATCTTCTCCAAATCGATTCAAACCAAAATCCCTTGATCCCAAATTTGGAGAGAATGATCACGAGGTAGTTAGGAGACTATCCCCAAGAAATCATCCGCTCAAATCAACTCAATCAACGGGAAATCGAAGGGGAAGGTGCATGAACCAAAAAAAATGCCACGAAAATGAAATCGGCCCGATCTACTTGTTCGTGAGGAGTTAGACGAATTCCTTCGGTGGAAATGATCTCCTCACTATAAAGAACAAGTTGATTAAAATGGGAAACCAGCCTTCACGACCAACCCCCGGTTTTGAGCCCCAAAACGGGGGAAACCAGCCTTCACGACCAACCCCCGGTTTTGAGGCCCAAACCGGGAAGGGAAACCAGCGACCGTAGCCTGAGTTTTGTGGCCCAAACTCAGCAAACCCGCAGCACCCAGGTTTTGAGGCCCAAACCTGGAAACCGTCCTCAGCCCGAGTTTTGTGGCCAAACTCGGAAACCATCAGCGCCCAGGTTTTGAGCCCAACCTGGAAACCGTCCACTCGGTGGTTTTCTGTGGCTCAACCACCAAACCGAGCCGTAGAGGGGATGCACCGCCCGTGCACCCCGTCCACCGACACGTGTCCCCAAGTCCTCGACCCGAGCAACACCATGCCCGCAAGTCTTCGCTCGTCGCTGTCCCAGGCTGCCAGCCACCACAGCTGATCCTCGGGCCACCGGCCTCAGTCCAAGCCTCACGTCCGCCCTTCGCCACTCTCGGTCCATCGGCACGGCACGTCTCTACTTGACCTTCACCTTGCCTCTGATCACTGTATCCGTGCTCGACACCTGCACAACACAAGCCAAAGAACATGCGCATTATCCCAGTTGACAATCACTCATCACTCAGAGACTCGGCATACACCCATGTATCCGCAGAAACACGGCGAGAGAAGGGTCTCCATCTAACCCTAAGCTACCACAGAGGTAGAGGAGGTGAGAACGAGGCTTGGTTGGGGATGATTTGGCCGGAGATAGCCGGACCACGCGATGGTCATGGCGGCGGCCATGGCAAGAAACCGAGGACGGCGCTCGGCGTTCCGCCGGCTAAAGAGGAGGAGAGGGGAAACCAACCCGTGCTGGTGAAAGGGGAGGCTAGGGCAGAGGTGTTGATGGAAGGAATCGGGCGGTGGTGCGGTGAGCAGCGAGCATCGCTCGCCGGAGTTCGGCGGCGGCGGCGGCGGCGCTGTGAACTGGAGAAGATGGAGTGGATGGAGGAGACGAGCGCGCGAGTGAGAGAGTGAGCTCCTGGCTGCAAGCGCGAAACGGAGAAGAGGCAAAAGAGATGGAGGGCTCGGTGCATTGCACCTGGCCACTTCCCATCGGGGATGGGCTCCGACTGGCGCGGCGGCGTCAGGCGTCGGCGGCCACGCGGCGAGCAGGCAGAGGGCAACGGGGGAGACGTGGCGACCTCGGCGCAAACCACGGGCGACGAAGATGGTGGCTTGGTCGACCGGTGAAGCGGCCTCGTGGTGGCGGGGCGGGCGGTTCTGCCGGCGTACGGGCGACGGCGCGCGCGGGGGAGGAAGGAGGCCGATAGGTGGGTCCCGCTAGGGTTTAAACTAATGAGGTTTTTGCCTAACTCTTTGCTACTCCATAACTCCAAACTAAGCCGAATTAGGAAAAGGTCCTAAAAGCAAAGTTGCTTAGAATTTTGCAAGGAACAAATCATCTTTAGGCTCAAGTCCAAATTCTGCTTAGAAAAAGAATTTTACTACTAGCCCAATTTTCTAATGCACTAAATAACATTGTAAAGACTTTTTCTGAAAAATGGCTTTTAAGCAAAGTTGTTTCTTTCCTCAAGATCTATAACTTTGGTTTAGGCACTTGGTCAGAAACAGAAGGCAAAACATAACTATACTAGATGCTAAACAAGAACTTAAACAATCAAACACACAATGCACATGAAATGATGAGATGCTATGCTCATGCTATGTCAAGTTATGCATTTTAGGGTTGCTTAACACCTAGGGTGTTACAGCCCTCCCCTCCTTAAAGAAATCTCATCCCGAGATTTGAGTTACTATCCATTCTTCATAAAATTGTGGATACACCTCCTTTAGATAGTCGTCCGTCTCCCAAGTAGCATCCCGATCGTCCTGCTCACTCCAGGTTACTTTGTACTGCTTCACTATTCTCCCACGAGTTACTCTTTCTTTTTCATCGAGTACCCGTTGCGGCTTTACGGAGTAAGTAAGATCTGATTGCAACTTGATATTTGTTGGTTGCACTTCTTCTTCAGGTATTCGGAGACATTTCTTCAGTTGCGACACATGGAATACACGAAATATAGCTTTCAAATGCTCTGGCAACTGCAGCTGATAAGCTACTTCTCCCCTCTTTCCATGACTCTATAGGGCCCCACAAATCTTGGTGCTAACTTTCTTTTAACTCCAAAGCGCTTAACACCTTTCATGGGTGAAACTTTAGGTAGACATAGTCTCCGACGTTGAACTCCAGTGGTCTTCTACGTTTATCGGCATAGCTTTTCTGTCGAGACTGTGTAGCTGCAATATGTTGTTGAATGATTCTAACTTGTTCTTCTGCTTCTCTAACAAAATCAATTCCATAATACTGATGTTCTCCTGGTTCAACCCAATTATTGGTGTTCTACATCTTCTACCATATAGAGCTTCAAAAGGTGCCATCCGAATACTCTCTTGATAACTGTTGTTGTAGGCAAACTCTGCCAAAGACAACCATTTCTCCAAGAACCCTTTGCTGATATTACATAGGCTCTTAGCATATCTACTAACACTTGGTTTACTCTTTCAGTCTGTCCTGACGTTTGCAGATGATAGGCTGAGCTTCGGATCAAATCTGTACCTAATTCTTTTTGCAGTTTTTCCCAAAATGGTGCAGTGATTGTGGTCTTCGATCTGAAACTATGATCTTAGGTACCCCATGGAGTCGAACAATTTGACTCAAGTAAATCTCCGCATAATCTGGTGCTTTATAGTTGGTCTTGACCGGTATGAAATGTGTTGTTTTGGGTAAAACGATCCACGATTACCCAAATCGAATCATTTCCTTTTGGGTAGTAGGCAGAGACGGTGATAAAATCCATGCTCACTTCTTCCCACTTCCATTCGGGTATAGCTAATGGCTGAAGCATTCCGGCTGGTTTCAAGTGAATAGCCTTCACTCGACAACAAGTGTCACACCTAGCCACATAAGCAGCAATTTCCTTCTTCATCTTGGTCCACCAAAATCTTGGACGTAAGTCTTGATACATTTTAGCACTTCCAGGATGAATAGATAACCTAGACAAATGTGCTTCATCCATGATTCGGTTTCTGAGTTCCCTATCCTTAGGTACCACTAGGCGCTGGTCAAACCATAGACTCCATTGTCATCAAATCGAAAATGCTTAACTGGTTCAGTCGGCTTTTAGTCTTTCCTTAATATGATGAATCCCTTATTGGTTTTCTGCCCCTCTAAGATTTGATCAACCAACGTGTTGCGTAACTCTATGTCATGTAGTACTGCAGGATGCATTAAACTGAATTCATCTTCTGGTAGCAACTTCATAGCATTACAATGTGATTTCCGACTCAAAGCATCGGCTACCACATTCGCCTTACCGGGATGGTAGTGAATTTGCATATTAATCTTTAATCAATTCAAGCCATCTTCTCTGCCTCATGTTCAACTCTGCTGAGTGAAAATATACTTGAGACTTTTGTGATCCGTGTACATATTACAGACATTACCAAGTAAATAATGCCTCCAGATTTTCAGTGTGTACAACTGCAGCCAATTCTAAATCATGTGTAGGATAGTTCACTTCATGCTTCCTTAATTGTCGAGACGCATAAGCAATTACCCTACCTTCTTACATAAGAACACAACCTAAGCCAACCTTTGATGCATCGCAAAAGACATCAAAGGGCTTCTCGATGTCCGGCTGAGCTAAAACAGGAGCAGTGGTCAACAGTTTCCGCAAGGTACGGAAAGCAGTTTCGCACTCTTCTTCTTTGCTAGGCTTTTGGGTCATTTGGTCGAGTTTCTCTTCTTCTTTCTTCCTCTCTTCTTCTTGGCATTATGATTTGTGTGAGTAGTTGACAATGCACTCATCAAGGGGAGATTGCGGATACATGGGTGTATGCCGGGTCTCTGAGTGATGAGTGATTGTCAACTGGTATGATGCGCATGTTCTTTGGCTTGTGTTGTGCAGGTGTCGAGCACGGATGCAGTGATCGAAGGCGAGGTGAAGGTCAAGTAGAGACGTGCCGTGCCGATGGACCGAGAGTGGCGAAGGGCGGACGTGAGGCTTGGACTGAGGGACCAGAGGTCGAGGATCAGCTGTGGTGGCTGGCAGCCTGTGACGACGACAAGCGAAGAAGTGCGGTCATGTGTTGCCTGAGTCGTGGACTCAGGGACACGTGTCGGTGGACGGGGTGCACGGGAGGTGCATCCCCTCTACGACGTCGTTTGGTGGTAGAGCCAGGGAAAAACCATCGGATGGACGGTTTCCAGGTTGGGCCTCAAAACCTGGGTGCGGACGGTTTCCGAGTTTGGCCACAAAACTCGGGCTGAGGACGGTTTCCGAGTTTGGCCACAAAACTCGGGCTGAGGACGGTTTCCAGGTTTGGGCCTCAAAACCTGGGCGCTGAGGGTTTGCTGAGTTTGGCCTCAAAACTCAGATGCTGGTGGGCTGGTTTCCCGGTTTGGGCCTCAAAAACGGGGGTTGGCTGGAAAAGGCTGGTTTCCCGGTTTGGGCCACAAAACCGAGGGTGCAGAGCGAGGGCGGCACGTGGCGGCGATCTGGAGGTTGCGTCGAGGCAACGCTTCGAATCGAGCTGGCGTGGCCGTCGGATACACCTACCACCGGGTTGGTCCAGAATAACCCTAGGGTTTAGCTGGGTCGCTCTGTAATTAGAATAGAGAGGGGTAGAGTAAAAATTAGACCTAGGCTAGTAGTAGGATAAGTAGTCGGGAGACACCCTCCTCCCACTGATCTCAGTCATTTGCTCTTTCGCACTTAGGGTTTTCTGCTCTCCCATCCCCTTCTGTAGCTAGCTGAGATCCGCAGAGAGACTTGCCTCTGTGTACTGTGATTCTGAGGAAGTGAGGCCGTATCCTCACTGTTGTAGCGTGTGGTAGCCACACGGTTGCAATTCATGGTTGTGATTTGCGATTTGTTCGTGTTCTTCGCGGAATCCTTTTTCTCCACGTTTTTCCCATCGCTCGATCTCTTTGCTCGGTTCATCTTTTGCAAATCCGTTTGAACCAAGTTGTCCTAGGTCGTGAGGCACTTCCTTCCACCGAAAGGATTCACCTCTAACCTCACGGTCTAAGAGATCGAACGATTTTCGTGTTGGATCGGTTTTGCTCCTTTGCCCCAATTTCTTCCAATTCCTCGATTTGGAGTTAGGTTCGAGCCATGATTCCCATGGGATAGCTCACTAACATCCTTGGAACTTCTCACACCGAGTCTAAGCCCTAGTGCTTTTGATTCGGAGGAGATCGAGTGGATTTCACGGAAGAACTGCACTGCGTCGAGGGCATCGGACGCTCGAGTTCGTAGCATCGGACGCTGACCCCTTTGGCATCGGATGCTCCGTTGCCACGTGTCTGGATCTGACATTTTCTAAGGAGCATCGGACGCAACCATCGGACGCTCCGTTGTGCATCGGACGCGCCAGAGTGAGACCATCGGACGCTGAGATTTCACTGTTCATAGCATCCGATGCGTATACAGTAAGGTTTCTGAGGGGCTCTGTTCACATCGGACGCTGCAGGTGCTAGGGCATCGGACGCTAGCCAGCTTCCGATGCTGCTGATTCAGCACTGATTCGTCCTTCGTTTGCTCATCCGTTCTCGGATTTGTTTTGGGTTTTGCGTTGGGTTCTAGAGTTGTGTAGTGTCCCGCTGTGCTCTTGGAAGCATCCACCCTACATCTAGGGTCGTGGACATTAGCAAGCTCTAGGGTTGTCTTTCGGGGTGATTCTCGGGACAGTGGCTACTAGTTTCCGAAAGGAAATTTTGAAGCTCCCATTCACCCCCCTCTGGTCGCTTTCTGGTTGCTTTTCGGTCCTTCAATTGGTATCGGAGCAGGTTAAGGATCTTCCACCTTAGCCGGTTCCAGATCCACAGAAGGCAACATGGATCGCGGTGTGGGCAAACCGCCATTCTTTGATGGGACGAACTATGCGTATTGGAAGATACGCATGTCGGCCTATCTCCAAAGCATGGGCTCCTCGGTTTGGGAGATTTGCAACAGGGACGATTACGTTGTCCTGGCTGCTCGTGTCACTCAGCTCCAGATCGATGAGCACGAGGCCAATAGCCGGGCACGTAACGCCTTGTTCTCTTGTTTGAGCATGTCCGAGTTCGATCGCGTTTCTCACCTCCCCCACGGCTCGCGAGATTTGGGCGACCCTCATGCGTTTCCACGAGGGAACCACTCAAGTCAAATCTCGCCTCTATGAGTCGCACAAGCGGGAGTATGAGAACTTTCGACATATGCCTGGCGAGAGCATAGAGAGTTTATTCGCTCGCTTTTAGGTCATTGTCAACAAGATGAGAGCAAACAAGGAGCTGTTGCCTTTTGACGATCATGAGAGGGCTTTGAAGCTTTTGCAAACTCTTGATCGGTCAGTGTGGGACTCAAAGGTCCAGGCGATCATCGAATCGTCTAACTATGAGACCCTCACTTGCGACGAGCTCTTTAGTAAGCTCAAGTCTAGTGAGATTGACGCCATGTCGAGGGCTTCTTATGAGAATCCTTCTGGCCCGACTATGGCTTTGTTTCTGGCTCTTCTAACCCTCTGGAGGTTTTGCTCTTTCGTCTCTCTTTTCTGTCACAGAGGACCAGCTTGAGTCTTTGGGGGATGATGAGTTGGCTTTGCATGCCAACCGGTTCTCGCAGTTCCACAACAACCGCATGAACCGTCGCCGCGGAGGAGGACGCTCAGGATGCTATGAGTGCGGCGACCCCGACCACTTCATCGCCAACTGCCCCAAGAAGAAGAATTCATCTGGGAAGGGCGATCATGGGCACAAGTATGACTCCGGCAAGCGCAAGGAGAAGTATGTCCCCGCGAGGCACAAGCGAAGGGGCGGCTTCGACAAGGAGTACATCAAGAAGAAGTACTTGGAGAAGGCCCAGGCTGAGCAGCGTGCGTTCTTCGCCACGCTCAGCGACGTCGACGGCTCGGATGACGACTCCACTTGCTCAAGCGATGACGAGTCCGAGAAGAAGAAGAGGATCGAGGACAAGCTGAACGGTCTCTGCTTCTTCGTCGACGACGACGGCTTCTGCACCATGGCGCTTGGTGATGAGGTCGACAGCAAGCTGGAGCACTCCCCTCGCGACGACGACGACGACACCTCCCAGGTATCCCTCACCCATGACGAGCTTTCTGCTGAGGTCAAGAAGCTTACTGCCGCGCTCCTTAGTCAGGACAAGTTGCTTAGGCGTGCCGCTAGAGAGCGCAAGGAGTTTAGGCAGAAGTGGGAGGACACGGTGAGGGAGCTTGAGTTTGCCAAGTCCACCGTGGTCGTGTCGGAGGAGGTTGAGTGTGAGATGTGCACCACGCACATGACTGACCTTCTCACTTTGAGAGGTAAGTATGCTGCGTTGGTAGGAGAGGTGGATGAGCTGAAGGCTAGACCCTCTCTGTTGGGTGCGTGCAAGACTTGTCCTGTCTTGCAATCTGAGTTGGCAGAGAAGAATGCCAAGATTGTGTCTCTTGAGGAGGCCAACTCAGGTAGCACTTGTGTGGCTAGGTGTGCTTTGTGTGAGGGTCTGGAGATGGAGATTGCGAATGTCAAGCATGGCAAGATGCAAACCGAGGAGGAAAACACATACCTTCGGACCATCTTGTCATGGGTCTCTTGTAGTGAGCCGCAGCTCGGGATGATGATCTCCCAATTTAAGCGAGCTGCTAGAGGTTCTGGTGTAGGTCTTGCTCAGGGTGTTGATCTTTCTACTTTTTGGAAGATTGGAGAGTCGAGTGGTCTGAATCCTAGTGAGAAGCTCAACTCCACCACTACTCCCAAACTGACCAAGCTTCCACCCAAAGAGCCCGTCAAGCCTACTACCAAGGATGGGGTATTTGAGGAACCTCCGAGAGCTCCACCCAAGAACCAAGTGTGGCATCCCAAACCCAACCATCTAAAGAACAAGCTGGATACAATGCCACCTATCCAGGAGGAGTTGCCACAGAAGGGCAAAGTGATCCACACCCACAGCCATGAGTACCAACAACCCCTTTGCGTGCGGTGAGGTATCATTGTGACTTCTGTGGGAGAGATGGACACTTGAGCGAGTTCTGCTTTAGGCGCAAGAGAGAGGTGCGCCGCGCTAGGGAAATAAACAACACGGACATGTACCATCCTTTCCATGATGTACATGTGCCGAATGTTCAGAGGAGTGCTCCGAGGAGAGCAGCTAGGCCCAGAGGTCCAGAACCTCAAGTTCCCAGGCCTAGGCAGCAGAGAGCTCCGAGGAGAGATGCTGGGCCTAGAGGGCAGTGCCTCAAGTTGTTAGGCCTAGGCCCATATAGAGAGCGTGCCCGGCGGGAGCTGCAGTTGTAGGCTATGGACCCCGTGGCGGAGGCTTTGTAGTTGAGCGTTTTTCCCCACCGCGTTTTGAGTATCGCGGTGGACGCTCCTCCCTTAGCGGACCACGTTTTCCTCTACGTGGTGATCGCTCCTCGCGTAGACGTGCTAGGAATGTTTTTCTGCTAACCGTTCTTTTGAGCAGCCGGCCAACACTGGTATTCCCCTTACTTCACTAAACCCAGTGTTGGACCGTATGCTCACCCTATGTCTTTTTATTGATGTAGGTAAAACGGTTGGAGGACATTTGGTTGGTGGATTCTGAGAACATATATGATGAATGATTGACTTTGATGAGGAAGGTTTGAGGCTTTTACCCGGTTGAGTCTATATCCAGCTATGCGCTTAATGTGTATGACTAACCGGTGGCGTTGAGTTGTGTGGTGTTTCTGTGTTGGTGTGCGTGTGCGACATGTGTCTCTTGGCTGTGTTGATGTGCAGGTGTGGAGCTCGGATACAGTGGTCTATGGCGAGGTGAAGGTCAAGTAGAGACGTGCCGTGCCGACGGATCGGGAGCGGTGAAGGATGGGCGTGTCGTGCGGCGGACGTGCCATGCTGATGTACCCAGAGCGATGAAGGGCGGACGTGAGGCTTGGACTGACGGACCAGAGGCTAGAGGACCAGCTGTGGTAGCTGGCACGTGGCATCGGCGAGCAAGAGCACATGGGGATGTGCGGTGCATCGACCGAGTCGGGAGGAAGGCGCTGGAGTCGTGTCACTTGGCGGGAGTCGGACACGGGCTTGCGTGCGGCGCAAGTGCCGTCGGCCAAGTCAAGAAGGAAGGCGAAGGCGTTGTGCCCGGCGTGGAGGCTGGACATGCATCGGCATCGGTGCCGGTGGTCGGGGTGTGCGAACCACATCCCGTCTACGGTGCGGGTTCGGTAGCTGAGCCTCAAAAAGCTACCAACGACGGTTTCCGAGTTTGGGCCTCAAAACTCGGGTGGCCGGTTTCCGAGTTTGGGCCTCAAAACTCGGGATGGACGGTTTCCAGTTTGGGCCTCAAAACCTGGGCTTGCGGGTTTCCGAGTTTGGGCCTCAAAACTCAGGATGGACGGTTTCCCGGTTTGGGCCTCAAAAACGGGGGTTGGTCCGGAAGGACGGTCGACGCGTGGCGGCGTGGAGAGGCTGGCGCGGCGGCATAGCTATCCACGAGGAAGGCGCGGTGGTCGACGTGACGGCACGTGGCGGCATCAGGGAGGTCGCGTCGAGGCGAAGCTACCGGATGTGCGGGCGTGGCCGTCGGATGAAGATCGTCAGGACTGGACGGTTTTACCCCTGGGGGGTATTTGGGTTGAGTGCTTAATGTAAGGGCGTTTTGGTCTTCGGACGTGCGCCTATATATATATGAGGGGGGCTGCTAGGGCAGCCGCATCCTTGGGAATTCTTGGACGGTGTCTCTCTCATTTTGTGCTTGTGAGAGAAGGCTAGGGTTAGAGGAGAGTTGGCTCTTGTTCTTGAGCTTTGTGCCATCCAAGCTTTGTGTTGCTAGGATTGGCTTGTAGCCCGACACCGAGTGCTTAATCAATCATCCATTCCGCTGATTCCAAGGATCAAATTCGTGCTTTAATTTGTCTTGCGATTTTGTTCTTCGCGTTGCACGTTTTCCCCTCTTTCGATCTTCACGAGATTTCTTGTTTCGAGGGAAGATTCGCAAATCCGTTTGAACCATCTTCTAGAGCATCGTGAGAGACATCTTTCTACTAAAGGATTTTCTCTAATTCCTCACGAGCTAGTAGATCGGGCGGATTTCGTTTTGGATCACGTTCTTGCTCACTTGCCCCGAAATCTTTCGATTCACCGATTTGGAGTTAGGTTCGAGCCATGATCTCTTAGGAGTAGCTCACTAACGTCCTTGTGACCTCTCAGATTGAATCCTAGCCCTAGAGCTTTTGATTCAGAGGAGATCGGGTTGAATCGCCGAAGAACTGTGTTGTTATCGGGGGCATCGGACGCTCGTCACGGGAGCATCGGACGCTGCTGTTCATAGCATCGGACGCTCGGTCGGTGACACGTGTCCATTCTGGTGTTTTTGAGTGGGCATCGGACGCGTCCGTTGATCATCGGACGCGCCGGACCCTGACCATCGGACGCTCCATTGTCCATCGGACGCGTCCGAGGGTTGAGCATCGGACGCTTAGGGCGCACTGTAGCCAGCGTCCGATGGCTATGCAGTGAAGTTCCATAAAGGGTCTTTTGGCATCGGACGCGTCCGGTGCTTGTACATCGGACGCAGGTCAGCGTCCGATGCAGTGAAAACTTCACTGTTTCGTCCGCCGTTTGTTCGTCCGACTTCGGATTTGGTTTCTGCTTTTTGCGTTGGATTCCCGACTCTGTGCTCTACAGAACCAGGGCTTCCCGCTTTGCAAAATCTCCTGAATCCCCCTCGCGTTGCTCGGGGGAGGTTGAGGTTACCCAAAGTCCATCTTGTCACTAGTTGACTCGCGTGGATTTGGGCGAGAGAACTTTTGTGGTGTCTCGCTGTGTTCCTAGGGAACATCCACCCAATCTCTTGGGTCGTGGACATCACGTGTGTCGGCTTTGCTCTTGGGATTGATTTTGTTGGGACAGAGGCCAGAATTTCGGAAGAAATTTAGGCTCCCATTCACCCCCCCCCTCTGGTCGCCTTGCTTTAGCATTTTCGGTCCTTCAATTGGTATCAGAGCTAGTTAAGGATCTCTCTACCTTAACCGGTTCTGGATCCGCGAAGGCGACCTTTTGAGAGCGGTTTTGTTTCCGACTTTGCTTGTCGAGGTGTTGAGCTTTTTGTTTGGCTAACACTAACTGTGCTTTTTGAAGTAGCACCAAGCTCTTCTTCAAGTATGTCTTTGTCCTTCAGCATGAATGTTTCCAAGGACGACATTGGGAAGAAGGAGGAGCACAGTTGATGAAAGGGATCGCGAGGTGAATGAGCTGTTGAATCTTCTACGTGATGATGAACTTCACCAGAGGATCTTCTACATCAACTTGGCAAGGCCAAGAAAGGTACACTTGCTTGGGGTCTTGTGACCTTGCACAATCTTTATGAGGCTCGATCTAGGAATGTTGAGCTTTGTAGTACCTTGCGTAGAAAGGTCGAAAAGTTGAAATGCTCCATTGCTAGTTTGAAGTCTAGTGCCTCTTTGCCTTGCACCTCTTGTAGTGACATGGTTAGGAAGAATGATGAGCTAGGCTTTTCTCTTGCTAGCTTAAAATCTGAAAATGATATGTTGACATCCAATGCTTCCAAACCATGTCTAGTTTGCATTGACTTGAGTAAGGACTTGATTGTGCTAAAACTGAATAGCTCTTTAAGTCAAATGCTTTGTTACCATGTGTTTCTTGTGAGTTTTTGCATGCTGAAATTGATAAATTAAAATTGACTCACATCACATGTGTAGATGAACTTGAGCATGCTAGGGTGAAATTATTGAGATAAATGCTAGGCCTTGTAGCTTGTGCTCTTTGAATAAAAATGCTTGCCTACTTCTTGTGCTATTCATGATTCATTGCTTGATGTGAATGGTGATGTTCTTCCATGGTCTCATGTGCACATCATGCATTAATTTGAAAAAGAAAGTTTTGGCTTTGAAAGCTTTGCACGATGATATGAGCGCCAAGTTGGTTGAGCACAATGATATGAGTGCCAACCTTGAAAAAGAAAATGAGCTCTTGCGTATCCATATGCCGAGTGCATTAGGGAGGAGATGGAAATTTGAAAAACACTCCTTGTGGTACTTGTGATCGCCTCATGTTTGAAAATGAGGTTTTGGCCAAAGATGCAAGAGCCTTTGTGCTAAGTCATTTGAGTCACGCATTTCTTCCAACTCCGATGTTGATTTTCTAAGTTTGCATCTTTGCAACCGGAGTTGAGTTCTTGTGTTACGCGTGAGTCTTTTGACGCTAGCACTTGCGCCAAGGTTTCGGATAGCTCTTTCATAGCTACTCCCAACCTTGTGTTTCTTCGGGTGATGTCCAAGGGACTTCTCTTGACAAGGGTGCTGCTCATATTTTTGGGACTCGTGCTCCCAATCCGGTTACCATTGCACCTTTTGCAAGAAGGATGGACATCGCTCGATTTGTTTTCGCCGTGTCAAACACGAGCGACGTATTCGAGCTAAGGCTTTTAGGAAGCCGCGTAGCCTTTCTCATGGCACGTGTGCTCCTAGTGTTGGCACCAAGTTGAACGTTGATGCTTCTTGTTCTAAGTCCCAAGGGACTTCTCACTTGTCGGAGAATGGTGTGCCTTCCAGTAGGCCTTTGTACCATTGCTCTTTTTGTGAGAAAGATGGGCATCAAGAAAGCTTTTGCTATCGGCGTGCCAAACGCTTGCGCCAAGCTCGCTCTTCTAGGAAGATGGTGATTCATAGCCCTTCTCATGGCATGAACGCTTGTGCTCCTAGTAAGAAGCCCCTCTTTGTTGATGGGTTTTATGACTCCTTTTCTAGTGGGTTAGGTCATGATCGTGGACATGCCTCTAGTGCTTCTTCTCTTGGTCCACGTCATCCTTCTCATGGTGCCTTTATTGGTTCTTCTACAAAAACTTGGAAGATGTTTGCCTCTTTTCCCGTGGTACAACTCATTCTTCTCCTCGAGTTGTCCTTTGAGGAATGCTTCCAAGGGTGTTTCACAATGCTTTTGAACCAACACTTGCATCATGCTAACCCACATGATAAGTTGAGATTCGTGACCAAGTCTTGGGTTCCCAAGTACATGCTTGCTAACCCTTCGGGATCCAAGACTCGGGTTGCTTTGTCCTCTTGTGTATAGATATGAGGACGCGGGTGGAGAACATGTGCCTGATGGAGCTTGATCTTTTAGATGTAATCAAGAGTTGATGGTTCTCTACACCCCGCTTAGATTTGCCTCCAAAGAGGCTTTTGCTACTCGGTGAGCTTTCTCTTACACTCATACCTTGTACATCCATGTTCTATTTCTTGTGGTATGAGTTGGACTTTCATGTGCTCACTTGTATAGTTTCTTGCATGTACTTTTTCCTTTGTATCATGTTTTGTTTAGTCTAGCATGTGCTATCTCTTGTATATCATGTCATGCTAGCTTTGTGTACAGCTTTGTGGTTAATCCACTTTTCTTGCTAGTTGTGATCCTTATGAACATTATGCCATGCTTTACCATTCTTCACCATGAGCTTTTTGTAGAGGTATGATGTTCATTAGGTATCACTTTTCAGGTGCTAGTTTTGTGTAGCTACATGTATCCTGTTGATATGATTAGTTTGAGCACTAGCCTTTCCACAATTTTATCATGTTACATGCTTTGGATCTATTGCTATCATTATCTTGCATTGTAGCATGTGTTGAGGCTTAGGCTATGTTTGGGTTGATCATTTTTAGGCTGCATTTTGCTATACAGTGCTTTATCCTGTTGCATGGTAGTCTTAACTAGTTGAGTTCAGTTCTCCTTGCGGTATCGTTCATAGGTAGACCTCTTTTTGTTGAGAGTTCACCTTATGCGTATTATGTGACTAACCGTTTTCGTGGAGACCTGAGGTCACACTGGACGAGACAATGCCTTGTGTTGTCTTCTGCTTTTGAGGGTGCAGGAGAACAGGAGCCTGGAGAGAGCATTTCGGCTCATGGACCCGATTCCACTTCTTCCACGACTTGGGGTACCGTTTCGAGCAGCTCTCCAGCGAGCAGCACTAGCAGCACCTGTGCGAGCGACAGCATCAGGCGAGGGGGAGACGACTTCGGCAAGGCAGGCGCCCCCGAGTTCAGCAGATTCAGGCATCCCCTCGAGCATCACACCAGCAGGGTCATGCGCTTCATGAGGTACCCCGACACACTTCTGAGTTCGGTTTCTGGTACTCTTCTTCTCCGACCCCTTTCTGTTGTGTGGTCTTTTCGATGTGGATTTTGCTGGCTGTCGCTTGAGCGTTTCCTGGCTCTTCGCTTGTGAGTTTGATGTGTGTTTCCCTTTTAGTTGGGGAAGCATTTTGCCTGTTGTATCTTAGTTGGACTTCTCTGATACACTTTTGTCTTGGGTTTTCCTTTAGGCTAGCTTTTGCTCCGTTCCTTGTAAACTAGTTTTTGCATGCATTTCATCATGTATCTTGCATTTTAGAGCTTCATGTATATATTAATGAGAATGAGACTATGCTCTTCTTGGTATGCCCTATTGATTCATGATGATGCTTGTAGCTTAGGCTCTTTTTGATCACTTGATACATGTTATGAGCTAAGCTATTTTTTTGCAAATGGTGAACTTGATTAATCAACTATAAAACCTTTGATTTGTTCACCATTGAGATTGGCAACTAGCATGGGTAGGATGTGTTGAGATCACTTGTGCTATCTTTTGTATGCTAGGTTGCTATGTCTCTTGCACTGAGTCATTCACTTGCTGGATTGTTCATATATACCCTGTGCTTAAAATTTGATCCAAGTCTAGTGAAATGAAAAGATCGAGATGGGATTGCATGTGTCAGCACATCACGGTATCGAGACTGTTTCTCATTGCACATTTGAGTTAAACTTGAGCCGTGTAGTGTAAGACCGAAACCGGTGCTTTAAGCTTCCGATTGCTTTTCTTGCATAGGCTTAGCCCGGTTGAAAAGTTAGGCAATGACCATGTTTTTAACCTCTCGCAATCACATGCTTTCAAATATGAACTGGTGTTAATACTGCTGCAATCTCCGATAAAATATTGAAAATAACACAAGTCTATGCTTCACTCTATTGCATGATGATTGAACTTTGCTAGGGGTAGTTCACCTTTTATACTAGGTTTAGCACTTGCTCGATTTCCTGTCTATTCATGCTAAGTGCTATTTTAGTGGTGAACTCCTTTTCAAATGGCTTAAAACTGCTCATATGCTTAATTGTTCATATTTCGTATTCATTTGATCAGTTTGAGCCTTTGCTAGCATTTGTATTGATTGCTACACTTTCAGGGGCAGCACCCTTTTGAGCATCTTTTCATTCCGATTGCTATACACTTGAAGTTGTTGCATTGTGCATATCATGCATTTTTAGCTTAGTGTACATATCCCCCAGCTCCGATACACTCTGTGGTCACGGTCAGTGCTTTTCATCGCCCCCATATGCTTTTGGTTGATGACTTGTCTTGTGTTTGTGTCAACTTTGTGAAAAAATATTAGAACCCCTCAGCATGTTCCCTTTTGTCAAGGGGGAGAAGTTGTTTGCAAGGGGGAGCTTGAGTGTTGGCACAAAGGGGAAAGTCATGCATTTTTGGGGAGAGCTTTGAGCTAGGGGGAGTTTAGTTCTCTTTTTATGTTCTTCTTCACTCGGTATAGCTCTTTTATGTGTTTCAATTGGTATCCATCTTTTGGTATGGAATGCAATTGGTGTCATGAGCTTTGTTTCATAGCTTTTGTGTATAGGCTTGATTTCAGGGGGAGTCGCTTTGTCTTGCTGCTCTCCGCGTGCTCCGAGTGTTGTGCTCCTTTTAGTGTTGAGCTTCTCTTGTGGTTCTTCTCAGTCGGTATCGAGCCTGCTAGTCGTGTTGAGCCGTTTTTGCTCTGTCTAGAGGGACTAGCAGCTTTTGCTTGGATTTTCGATTGGTATGGACCCCTCAGCTAGTTGCGTCGAGCCTATGCGCCTCTGTCTTGAGGAATAGCTGTTTCACAAATTCTTGGTTGTTTGTGATCAGTTTTGCATTCTGATGCGTTGGTTCAGCCTCGATTGGTATCGAGCCTTGAGCTAGTGGTGTTGAGCCATTCTCTGCCTCTTCTTGAGGGCTAGCTCATTTTTGACTTGGTTGCGTCGAGCCGTTGCCCATGTCTTTGGGAACCAAGTCTTTTGCTCTGTGTGATCGAGTTTTGCTCTTTGATGAGTTATTGCTCCAATCCTTTGCTTGGTTGCGTTGAGCCGTTGCCCATGTCATTGGGGACCAAGTTATGTCCATTTCAAATTGCCCTTCTTTAGAATTTTCGGTCCTTCAATGGTCCTTCAATTGGTATGGCATTTGAATGGATAATCTTCTCATGACAAGTGACTGTTCTTTGCCTTCTATGGCTTTTGATCACTTGAATGAGATTTTTGGTTTTGGTATCTCAAAACCATCTCTTGTGCCTAGTTTTTGTCAATCAATCGTCAAGGGGGAGAAAGAGAAAGAGGAAAAGAAAAGGGGGGAGAAATCTCGACCCAAGTGAACCCAAGTGGATAAGTACCTTGGTCTTTTTGGTGATGATTGTTTGACAAGTTATTTGAGATTGGTTTTCGAGTACCTTTTGGGATTCATGAAACTCTTGTTTCTCTTGACTCTTCGGTTGTGTGGAGGCTTTGCCCTCTTTTCCGTTTCTTTCGGGACCGAGAGCTTTTATTTGAGTCTACATGATCCTTCCTCATCTCAAGTAGCCTTGTGTTTGCTTTTGCTTGGCTTTTGGGCACTTGAATGAGGTTGCCTTCAAACCTTCTTTTTGGTTTTATTATTAGTCAATGCATTCATCAAGGGGAGATTGAGAACATATATGATGAAATTGACTTTGATGAGGAAGGTTTGAGGCTTTACCCGGTTGAGTCTATATCCAGCTATGCGCTTAATGTGTATGACTAACCGGTGGCGTTGAGTTGTGTGGTGTGTTTCTGTGTTGGTGTGCGTGTGCGACATGTGTTCTTGGCTGTGTGTTGATGTGCAAGGTGTGGAGCTCGGATACAGTGGTCTATGGCGAGGTGAAGGTCAAGTAGAGACGTGCCGTGCCGACGGATCGGGGAGCGGTGAAGGATGGGCGTGCCGTGCGGCGGACGTGCCATGCTGATGTACCCAGAGCGATGAAGGGCGGACGTGAGGCTTGGACTGACGGACCAGAGGCTAGAGGACCAGCTGTGGTAGCTGGCACGTGGCATCGGCGAGCAAGAGCACATGGGGATGTGCGGTGCATCGGCCGAGTCGGGAGGAAGGCGCTGGCGTCATGTCACTTGGCGGGAGGTCGGACACGGGCTTGCGTGCGGCGCAAGTGCGGTCCCAAGTCAAGAGGAAGGAGGAAGGCGTTGTGCCCGGCGTGGAGGCTGGACATGCATCGGCATCGGTGCGGTGGTCGGGGGTGTGCGAAACCACATCCCCGTCTACGGTGCGGGTTCGGTAGCAGAGCCTCAAAAGCTACCAACGACGGTTTCCGAGTTTGGGCCTCAAAAATCGGGTGGCCGGTTTCCGAGTTTGGGCCTCAAAACTCGGGGATGGACGGTTTCCAGGTTTGGGCCTCAAACCTGGGCTTGCGGGTTTCCGAGTTTGGGCCTCAAAACTCGGGATGGACGGTTCCCGGTTTGGGCCTCAAAACCGGGGGTTGGTCCGGAAGGGACGGTCGACGCGTGGCGGCGTGGAGAGGCTGGCGCGGCGGCATAGCTATCCACGAGGAAGGCGCGGTGGTCGACGTGACGGCACGTGGCGGCATCAGGGAGGTCGCGTCGAGGCGAAGCTACGGATGTGCGGGCGTGGCCGTCGGATGAAGATCGTCAGGACTGGACGGTTTTACCCTGGGGGGTATTTGGGTTGAGTGCTTAATGTAAGGCGTTTTGGTCTTCGGACGTGCGCCTATAATATATGAGGGGGGCTGCTAGGGCAGCCGCATCCTTGGGAATTCTTGGACGGTGTCTCTCTCATTTTGTGCTGTGAGAGAAGGCTAGGGTTAGAGGAGAGTTGGCTCTTGTTCTTGAGCTTTTGCCATCCAAGCTTGTGTTGCTAGGATTGGCTTGTAGCCGACACCGAGTGCTTAATCAATCATCCATTCCGCTGATTCCAAGGATCAAATTCGTGCTTTATTTGTCTTGCGATTTTGTTCTTCGCGTTGCACGTTTTCCCTCTTTCGATCTTCACGAGATTCTGTTTCGAGGGAAGATTCGCAAATCCGTTTTTGAACCATCTTCTAGAGCATCGTGAGAGAGACATCTTTCTACTAAAGGTTTCTCTAATTCCTCACGAGCTAGTAGATCGGCCGGATTTGTTTTGGATCCACCCTCGTTTCTTGCTCATGCCACGAAAATCTTTCGATTCACCAATTTGGAGTTAGGTTCGAGCCATGATCTCTTAGGAGTAGCTCACTAACGTCCTTGTGACCTCTCAGATTGAATCCTAGCCCTAGAGCTTTTGATTCAGAGGAGATCGGGTTGAATCGCCGAAGAACTGTGCTGTTATCGGGGGCATCGGACGCTCGTCACGGGAGCATCGGACGCTGCTGTTCATAGCATCGGACGCTCCGGTGACACGTGTCCATTCTGGTGTTTTTGAGTGGGCATCGGACGCAGGGCATCGGACGCGTCCGTTGATCATCGGACGCGCCGGACCCTGACCATCGGACGCTCCGTTGTCCATCGGACGCGTCCGAGGGTTGAGCATCGGACGCTTAGGGCGCACTGTAGCCAGCGTCCGATGGCTATGCAGTGAAGTTCCAGAAAGGGTCTTTTGGCATCGGACGCGTCCGGTGCTTGTACATCGGACGCAGGTCAGCATCCGATGCAGTGAAAACTTCACTGTTTCGTCCGCCGTTTGTTCGTCCGACTTCGGATTTGGTTTCCGCTTTTTGCGTTGGATTCCCGACTCTATGCTCTACAGAACCAGGGCTTCCCGCTTTGCAAAATCTCCTGAATCCCCCTCGCGTTGCTCGGGGGAGGTTGAGGTTACCCAAAGTCCATCTTGTCACTAGTTGACTCGCGTGGATTTGGGCGAGAGAACTTTTGTGGTGTCCCGCTGTGTTCCTAGGGAACATCCACCCATTCTCTTGGGTCGTGGACATCACGTGTGTCGGCTTTGCTCTTGGGATTGATTTTGTTGGGACAGAGGCCAGAATTTCGGAAGAAATTTTTAGGCTCCCATTCACCCCCCCCCCCCTCTGGTCGCCTTGCTTTAGCATTTTTGGTCCTTCAGATTCTGGTTGCTCGAGGCACATGACCGGAAATGCCAAGTGGTTCTCCAGCCTTAGCCCTGTTGCCGGAAAAGAGTACATAACCTTCGGCGACAATAGCAAAGGTAAGGTTTTGTCTCGCGGGTCGGTGCGAGTTAATGAGCACTTTGTGTTGCGCGATGTTGCTCTTGTTTCTAACTTGCATTTTAACCTTCTTTCTGTTTCGCAACTTTTTGATGATGACTATGAGATTCGTTTTAAACCGAGTCTCAGTCGTATTTTGGACCCTTAGGGCAATCTTGTGTGTTTGATCTCGCCCTTTGGAAAAGTCTTTCGTGCGAATTTCTCGGAGTCTTTTGGCACTTCTCGTTGTCTTGTGGCTGGACCTTCCTCCTCTGATCTTTGGAAGTGGCATAGGAGACTTGGACATTTGAGCTTCGACTTGCTTGCAAGGCTTAGTTCACTTGGCCTAATCCGAGGATTGCCCAAGTTGCATTTGGAGAAGGATCTTGTTTGCCACTCTTGTAGACACGGGAAGATGGTTGCCGCTCCCCACCATCCAGTGACTCAGGTCATGACCAAGCGCCCTGGAGAGCTTTTGCACATGGACCTTGTTGGTCCGGCTCGGGTGAGCTCGGTTGGGGGGAAGTGGTATGTGCTTGTTGTTGTTGATGACTTTTTGAGATATTCGTGGGTCTTCTTTTTAGCTGAGAAGACCGAGACTTTCTCCTTTGCTCGTAATCTGATTTTGCGTCTTCAGAACGAGTTCCCTTTGAACTCGATGCGAGCAATTCGTAGTGATAATGGTTCCGAATTCAAGAATTCGGATTTTGAGAAGTTTTGTAACTCTTTGGGTTCAGAGCATCAGTTTTCTTCCCCCTACACACCCCCTCAGAATGGTGTTGTAGAGAGGAAGAATCGGACCCTTATTGAGATGGCCAGGACGATGCTCGATGAGCATAGGACTCCTAGGCGATATTGGGCCGAAGCTATGAGCACTGCATGCTACATTTCCAATCGCATTTTTCTCCGAGCTTTCTTGAAAAAGACTTCTTATGAGTTGCGTTTTGAAAAACTGCCCAAGGTGAGTTATTTTCGAGTTTTTGGTTGCCATTGTTTTATACTCAAAAAGGGCAACTTGGACAAATTTGAGTCTCGTTCTTCTGACGGAGTATTTTTGGGTTATGGCACTCACACTCACGCATATCGTGTACTTAACCTTGATACTAACCGAGTCATGGAGACATCAGATGTCACCTTCGACAAGACCATGGTTTGTCCCCCTTCTCGTTTTGAGTGTGCAGGTGATCATGAGGTTGGTGAGCCTCTTTTTTACGACGAGGATGAGGGTGCTGAAGGTATGGATGATCCAGCACCCCCTCCACCTGCTGTGCCGCAAAGAGTGGCTTCTACGACGACTCACGGCCCCGACACCTCTTCCTCCTGGGGGCCGTGGGATCCGACACCCCGAGCAGTACCATTTGTACCCGGGAGGCACCAGCTGTAGTTGAGGGGGAGGCCACTTCGGTTCGGGAGGCGCCACGACACATCCAGCGCCAGCACCCCCCTCAGCAGATGATCGGCAACATCGACGAACGTGTCACTCGGTCCAGGTCACAGCACATTTCTCACTTCGCTCATTCTGCTTTTGTTGCTAATTTTGAGCCCGGAGATGTTGGACACGCTTTGACGGATCCGGATTGGGTCAATGCCATGCATGAGGAGTTAGAAAATTTTGAGCGAAATCGGGTTTGGGTTCTAGTTCCACCTCCTCCTGAGTGTAAGCCTATTGGGACAAAATGAGTTTTCAAAAACAAGCAAGGAGAGGACGGCCACGTTGTTAGAAACAAGGCCAGGCTTGTAGCGAAGGGTTATAGTCAGAAGGAGGGGATAGACTATGAGGAGACGTTTGCTCCTGTAGCTCGTTTGGAGGCAATTAGGATACTCTTGGCCTTTGCTGCATCCAAAGGTTTCAAACTTTTTCAAATGGATGTCAAGAGTGCCTTCTTAAACGGCTACATAGAAGAAGAGGTTTATGTTGAACAACCCCCCGGTTTTGAAAATCCCAAGTTTCCAAACCATGTTTTTAAACTCCACAAAGCTTTATATGGGTTGAAACAAGCCCCTAGAGCCTGGTATGATAGGTTGAAAACCTTTTTGCTTGCTAAGGGTTTTAAAATGGGATGTGTAGATAAAACGCTTTTTCTCCTCAAGCAAGGCAAAGACACTCTCTTGATACAGATTTACGTGGATGATATCATTTTCGGTGGTTCTTCTCACGCTTTGATTGCCAAGTTTGCAGATACTATGAGCAGGGAGTTCGAGATGAGCATGATGGGCGAGCTGACGTTTTTCCTTGGGTTGCAAATCAAGCAATCCCGGGAAGGGACGTTCGTGCACCAGGGCAAGTACACCAAGGATTTGCTGAAACGGTTCGATATGGGTGAGGCCAAGCCTCTTCCAACACCCATGTCGACGACGACTGCCCTGGATGCGGATGTGGATGGAGAAGCAGTGGACCAGAAGGAGTACCGAAGCATGATCGGGTCGCTCCTCTACCTGACGGCGACACGCTCGGACATCCAGTTCGCGGTGTGTCTGTGTGCGCGCTTTCAGGCGTCGCCGCGCACTTCTCACCGTCAGGCAGTGAAGCGCATATTCAGGTACCTTCGTTTCACACCTGAGTTCGGGATTTGGTACTCTGCTTCCTCCACCCTCTCCCTTTGCGGTTATTCGGATGCCGATTTTGCTGGTTGTCGTATTGAGCGCAAGTCCACTTCTGGGACTTGCCAGTTTATTGGTTCTTCTCTTGTATCGTGGTCTTCTCGCAAGCAGTCTAGTGTCGCTCAGTCTACCACAGAGGCTGAATATGTTGCTGCGGCTAGCTGCTGTTCCCAGTTGCTTTGGATGATGGCCACTTTGCGTGATTTTGGTCTGAGCTTTACTCGTGTTCCTTTGCTTTGTGACAGCACGAGTGCTATTAGCGTTGCTAAGAACCCCGTGTTTCACTCGAAGACCAAACACATTGATGTGCGCTTTCATTTCTTGCGAGACCACCAGGAGAAGGGTGATATCGACCTTCGCCATGTCGATACTCATCATCAACTGGCTGATATTTTCACCAAGCCTTTAGACGAATCAACCTTTAACCGGTTGAGGGGTGAGCTTGGTGTGTGTTTCCCCTTTTAGTTGGGGGAAACATTTTGGATCTTGTATAATAGACTGACTCTTTTTGTTTGTCTTTCTTTTCCTTTGCTTTTTAGCATACGCTTTTACATTCTGAGCTTCATGTCTATAATCACTAGAATGTAACTATGCTCCATGTAGTATGCTCCGATGCTTATGTTGATGCTTGTAGCTTATGCTCTTTCTGATCACTAGTACATGTTGTGAGCTGAGCTATTTTTGAAATGGTGAATTTGCTTAATAATTTCAAATCTGAAAATGTTCACCATTGAGATATGCAACTAGCATGTGTAGGATGTGTTGAGTTTACTCGTGCTTTTCATATATGCTAGGTTGCTATGTCTCTAGTTCTGAGTCATTCACTTGCTTGGTATGTTCATATCATGTTTAAAATTTGTACCAAGTTTTAGTGAATTGAAAAGATCGAGATGGGATTGCTTGTCAACACATCACGGTATCGAGACGGTTTCTCATTGCACCTTGAGTTAAACTTGAGCCGTGTAGTGTATGACCGAAACCGTAGCTTTAAGCTTCTGATTGCTTCAGCATAGGCTTCGCTCGGTTGAAAAGTTAGGCAATGACAAGCTTTCAACCTCTCGCAATCACATGCTAATAATTGAACTTGTGTAATTTCACCGCTGCAACTCCGATCTGAATTTGAAGTCACAAGTGTATGGTTCATTCTTAAGCATGATGATTGAACTTTGCTAGGGGTAGTTCACCTTGTATACATGTCTAGCACTTGTTCATACTCCTGTTTATACATTACTAGTGCTATTTTGATGGTGAATACCTTTTTGACTCAAAACTGCTCATATGTTCATATTTCATATCTGGTGATCAGTTTGAGCCTTTGCTGAGCTTGTATGCTGTTATTGAGTCATTGGAGTTATACGGTTTAGAGCATCTTTGCATTCTTCTGAATATATTCCAGAAGCTGCTAACCTGCATTTTGACTCATATGCATGTTGGAAGGGGGAGAACCTCCCTAGTTAGCACTTTTGTTGGTGCATTTTCTAATGGGAAGAGCTTTTTACTTAATTCGTGCATTTTCATCTAAGGGGGAGAATTTGCAAATCATTTGTGCGTCCTGAGTGTTCATTTGAAGGGACTAGCATTTCCAGGGGGAGAGTTTGCATGTCTCCTAGATGTTCAACTAAGGGGGAGTTTTGCTATCTCTTGCTGGCCAAAAGACATTGGTATCGAGCTTTCTTTGCTAGTTGTGTTGAGCCTCTGTGCCTCTATCTTGAGGGACTAGCATTTTGCTTCGATATTTTCGATTGAGATTTGCTAGCGGTGTTGAGCCTGTTCTACCTCTTCTTGAGGGCTAGCTTTGCTTTGCTTGGTTGCGTCGAGCCGTTGCCCATGTCTTTGGGGACCAAGTTCTTTCGCTCCTTCCACTTGACCTTCTTCGGCTTTGCTAGGCTTTTGGGTCATTTGGTCGAGTTCTCTCTTCTTCTTTCTTCCTCTCTTGGCATTATGATTTGTGTGAGTAGTTTACAATGCACTCATCAAGGGGGAGATTGCGGATACATGGCATTATGCTAAACAAGAACTTAAACAATCAAACACACAAATGCACATGAAATGATGAGATGCTATGCTCATGCTATGTCAAGTTATGCATTTTAGGGTTGCTTAACACCTAGGGTGTTACAGCCCTCCCCTCCTTAAAGAAATCTCATCCCGAGATTTGAGTTACTATCCATTCTTCATAAAATTGTGGATACACCTCCTTTAGATAGTCATCCGTCTCCCAAGTAGCATCCCGATCGTCCTGCTCACTCCAGGTTACTTTGTACTGCTTCACTATTCTCCCACGAGTTACTCTTTCTTTTTCATCGAGTACCCGTTGCGGCTTTACGGAGTAAGTAAGATCTGATTGCAACTTGATATTTGTTGGTTGCACTTCTTCTTCAGGTATTCGGAGACATTTCTTCAGTTGCGACACATGGAATACACGAAATATAGCTTTCAAATGCTCTGGCAACTGCAGCTGATAAGCTACTTCTCCCCTCTTTTCCATGACTCTATAGGGCCCCACAAATCTTGGTGCTAACTTTCTTTTAACTCCAAAGCGCTTAACACCTTTCATGGGTGAAACTTTTAGGTAGACATAGTCTCCGACGTTGAACTCCAGTGGTCTTCTACGTTTATCGGCATAGCTTTTCTGTCGAGACTGTGTAGCTGCAATATGTTGTTGAATGATTCTAACTTGTTCTTCTGCTTCTCTAACAAAATCAATTCCATAATACTGATGTTCTCCTGGTTCAACCCAATTTATTGGTGTTCTACATCTTCTACCATATAGAGCTTCAAAAGGTGCCATCCGAATACTCTCTTGATAACTGTTGTTGTAGGCAAACTCTGCCAAAGACAACCATTTCTCCCAAGAACCCTTTGCTGATATTACATAGGCTCTTAGCATATCTACTAACACTTGGTTTACTCTTTCAGTCTGTCCTGACGTTTGCAGATGATAGGCTGAGCTTCGGATCAAATCTGTACCTAATTCTTTTTGCAGTTTTTCCCAAAATGGTGCAGTGAATTGCGGTCTTCGATCTGAAACTATGATCTTAGGTACCCCATGGAGTCGAACAATTTGACTCAAGTAAATCTCCGCATAATCTGGTGCTTTATAGTTGGTCTTGACCGGTATGAAATGTGTTGTTTTGGTAAAACGATCCACGATTACCCAAATCGAATCATTTCCCTTTTGGGTAGTAGGCAGACCGGTGATAAAATCCATGCTCACTTCTTCCCACTTCCATTCGGGTATAGCTAATGGCTGAAGCATTCCGGCTGGTTTCAAGTGAATAGCCTTCACTCGACAACAAGTGTCACACCTAGCCACATAAGCAGCAATTTCCTTCTTCATCTTGGTCCACCAAAATCTTGGACGTAAGTCTTGATACATTTTAGCACTTCCAGGATGAATAGATAACCTAGACAAATGTGCTTCATCCATGATTCGGTTTCTGAGTTCCCTATCCTTAGGTACCACTAGGCGCTGGTCAAACCATAGAACTCCATTGTCATCAAATCGAAAATGCTTAACTGGTTCAGTCGCAGCTTTTAGTCTTTCCTTAATATGATGAATCCCCTTATTGGTTTTCTGCCCCTCTAAGATTTGATCAACCAACGTGTTGCGTAACTCTATGTCATGTAGTACTGCAGGATGCATTAAACTGAATTCATCTTCTGGTAGCAACTTCATAGCATTACAATGTGATTTCCGACTCAAAGCATCGGCTACCACATTCGCCTTACCGGGATGGTAGTGAATTTGCATATTATAATCTTTAATCAATTCAAGCCATCTTCTCTGCCTCATGTTCAACTCTGGCTGAGTGAAAATATACTTGAGACTTTTGTGATCCGTGTACATATTACAGACATTACCAAGTAAATAATGCCTCCAGATTTTCAGAGTGTGTACAACTGCAGCCAATTCTAAATCATGTGTAGGATAGTTCACTTCATGCTTCCTTAATTGTCGAGACGCATAAGCAATTACCCTACCTTCTTACATAAGAACACAACCTAAGCCAACCTTTGATGCATCGCAAAAGACATCAAAGGGCTTCTCGATGTCCGGCTGAGCTAAAACAGGAGCAGTGGTCAACAGTTTCCGCAAGGTACGGAAAGCAGTTTCGCACTCTTCTTCTTTGCTAGGCTTTTGGGTCATTTGGTCGAGTTCTCTCTTCTTCTTTCTTCCTCTCTTCTTCTTGGCATTATGATTTGTGTGAGTAGTTGACAATGCACTCATCAAGGGGGAGATTGCGGATACATGGGTGTATGCCGGGTCTCTGAGTGATGAGTGATTGTCAACTGGTATGATGCGCATGTTCTTTGGCTTGTGTTGTGCAGGTGTCGAGCACGGATGCAGTGATCGAAGGCGAGGTGAAGGTCAAGTAGAGACGTGTCGTGCCGATGGACCGAGAGTGGCGAAGGGCGGACGTGAGGCTTGGACTGAGGGACCAGAGGTCCGAGGATCAGCTGTGGTGGCTGGCAGCCTGTGACGACGACAAGCGAAGAAGTGCGGTCATGTGTTGCCTGAGTCGTGGACTCAGGGACACGTGTCGGTGGACGGGGTGCACGGGAGGTGCATCCCCTCTACGACGTCGGTTTGGTGGTAGAGCCAGGGAAAAACCATCGGATGGACGGTTTCCAGGTTTGGGCCTCAAAACCTGGGTGCGGACGGTTTCCGAGTTTGGCCACAAAACTCGGGCTGAGGACGGTTTCCGAGTTTGGCCACAAAACTCGGGCTGAGGACGGTTTCCAGGTTTGGGCCTCAAAACCTGGGCGCTGAGGGTTTGCTGAGTTTGGCCTCAAAACTCAGATGCTGGTGGGCTGGTTTCCAGGTTTGGGCCTCAAAACCGGGGGTTGGCTGGAAAAGGCTGGTTTCCCGGTTTGGGCCACAAAACCGGGGGTGCAGAGCGAGGGCGGCACGTGGCGGCGATCTGGAGGTTGCGTCGAGGCAACGCTTCGAATCGAGCGGGCGTGGCCGTCGGATACACCTACCACCGGGTTGGTCCAGAATAACCCTAGGGTTTAGCTGGGTCGCTCTGTAATTAGAATAGAGAGGGGTAGAGTAGGAATTAGACCTAGGCTAGTAGTAGGATAAGTAGTCGGGAGACACCCTCCTCCCACTGATCTCAGTCATTTGCTCTTTCGCACTTAGGGTTTTCTGCTCTCCCATCCCCTGCTGTAGCTAGCTGAGATCCGCAGAGAGACTTGCCTCTGTGTACTGTTGATTCTGAGGAAGTGAGGCCGTATCCTCACTGTTGTAGCGTGTGGTAGCCACACGGTTGCAATTCGTGGTTGTGATTTGCGATTTGTTCGTGTTCTTCGCGGAATCTTTTTTCTCCACGTTTTTCCCATCGCTCGATCTCTTTGCTCGGTTCATCTTTTGCAAATCCGTTTGAACCAAGTTGTCCTAGGTCGTGAGGCACTTCCTTCCACCGAAAGGATTCACCTCTAACCTCACGGTCTAGGAGATCGAACGATTTTCGTGTTGGATCGGTTTTTGCTCCTTTGCCCCGATTTCTTCCAATTCCTCGATTTGGAGTTAGGTTCGAGCCATGATTCCCATGGGATAGCTCACTAACATCCTTGGAACTTCTCACACCGAGTCTAAGCCCTAGTGCTTTTGATTCGGAGGAGATCGAGTGGATTTCACGGAAGAACTGCACTGCGTCGGGGGCATCGGACGCTCGAGTTCGTAGCATCGGACGCTGACCCCTTTGGCATCGGAGGCTCCGTTGCCACGTGTCTGGATCTAACATTTTCTAAGGAGCATCGGACGCAACCACCGGACGCTCCGTTGTGCATCGGACGCGCCGGAGTGAGACCATCGGACGCTGAGATTTCACTGTTCATAGCATCCGATGCGTATACAGTAAGGTTTCTGAGGGGCTCTGTTCACATCGGACGCTGCAGGTGCTAGGGCATCGGACGCTAGCCAGCTTCCGATGTTGCTGATTCAGCACTGATTCGTCCTTTGTTTGCTCATCCGTTCTCGGATTTGGTTTTGGGTTTTTGCGTTGGGTTTCTAGAGTTGTGTAGTGTCCCGCTGTGCTTCTTGGAAGCATCCACCCTACATCTAGGGTCGTGGACATTAGCAAGCTCTAGGGTTTGTCTTTCGGGGTGATTCTCGGGAGAGTGGCTACTAGTTTCCGAAAGGAAATTTTGAAGCTCCCATTCACCCCCCTCTGGTCGCTTTCTGGTTGCTTTTCGGTCCTTCAACCTTGGCTCGAGATAACTGGTCAAAGAGAATATCTATCCGTGGTAACGGATACTTGTTCTTCACTGTCACGGCATTGAGCGACCGATAATCCACACACATGCACAGTGACTTATCCTTATTTTTGACAAACAGGGCTGGGCAACCCCATTCTGACACACTAGGTTGAACAAACCCCTTTTCTAAGAGTTCCTTGATTTGGGTCTTGAGTTCTGCTAGTTCATTGGGTGGCATACGATACGGTCTCCTAGAGATTGGTGCAGTCCCTGGTAACAACTCAATTACAAATTCCACGGCTCTCTTGGGTGGTAACCCAGGTAACTCATCCGGGAAGACATCCGGGAAATCTCGGACAACGGGAATTTTGGAAAGGTCTTCTATAGCAAGAGTACAGGATAGGTCAACAAAATCGGCACCTCGGGGAAGAGATACGCGAAGTTTGTTACCCGTCCGACCATCGGATAAGGTAAGAGTCCTATTTGCAGTGTCTAACATCGCGTTCCACATGGTCATCCAACTCATTCCCAAGACTACATCCATGCTTAGTCCAGGCAAAACCACTAAATTAGCTCCAAATTTGTGCCCTCCAATTTCGATGGTCGCATTACAAACCATCTGTCTAGATAACACGCTACTCCCAACGGAGCTCACGCGAAACCCATAATCCATTTCAGACATTTCTTGGTTATGCTTTTGTGCAAATGCCTTGCTCATGAAAGAATGCGATGATCCAGTATCGAACAAAACAACTGCAGGATGATGGTTAACGAGACACATACCGGCAGTCACGGGCTCTCCTGCACGAGCTTCTTCGGCAGTCATGTTATGCAGACGTGCGGGGTAGTTGGTCTGCTGCTTCTTTGGGTGTGGGCAATACCTCGCAAAATGTCCCTCTTGGTTGCAATTGTAGCATGGCCCACGAACTAGAGACTTGCTTCCAGCTGAGCTGCCTTGACCCCCTCTAGTTTGATTTGTTGCTATCTTGTACGGTCGTTGACTACGTTGAGCTTGTTGCTGACTTTTCTTCTGAGGCGGCCTGAAACGAGCTCCAGGCGCCGGTGGTCGATATTGGAAACGCTGAGCTGGCGACCCTCTCGGCTGGGAAGGTCCAGATTCCAATGTCCTCTTTCGAGCCTTGCCCGCTGCATGTTTGTTGTTACGATTCTCTTGAATCAAACAGTCACTAATGAAGTCGTTGAAGATGGTACGAGACGAAGTACCCACTGATTTTCCCATCTTGGTATTCAACCCTCTCTTGAAACTAGCTATCTTTTTAGCGTCAGTGTCCACAAAGTCCGGAGCGTACCGGGACAAAGAATTGAACACATGATGATGCTCGGTAACAGATCGAGTTCCCTGCCTCAAGCTCATAAACTCTGCCACCTTCATCTGAGTTAAGCCCGGCGGAATATAATGCCCCCGAACAGCTTGCGAAAACAACCCCCATGTGATAGGCGTTCGGGCAGGATAAGTGGTGCGGTGATGTCCCCACCAGATTCCGGTCGGTCCTTGCAGCTGATGTGCAGCATATTCTTCCTTGAGCTCCTCCGTGAGCCTGAGTAGCCAAAATTTTTGCTCCATAGTGTGCAGCCATTCTTCTGTTTCTAGAGGTTCAGTAGCTTCCTTGAAGATTGGTGGCTTTGTATCCAGAAAATCCTTGAAAGAGTTGTACTAATTTGGCTCCGGGCGATGATTGCCATGCACCAAATTCTCCCGCAGAAGCGCTTCAATATTGCGCTGGCTCCCCAGAAATTGGGCAAAGAGTTGCTCGGGTGTGGCCGGTGGAGGGGGTGGTGGATTGCGGTTCTCTCTGTTATCATCGTTACCACCACTACCTCCAGCCCCACTGCAAGTCGTCGTCATCTGCATATATCGATAGCAATGATCATTAGGCGATGTTGCCATTAGTGTAGAGAACAATAAACCATGCCAACGGAAATTATTCGAAAAACGAATTCGCCAAACAATTACAGAGGCATAATAAATTTCAATCCACATTGCAGCATCACATAATAAGAGTGCTCATCACATATCATGCAAAAGCCAACATATCATCCATGGGTGCGCATACATATGGGACTTTTAAAGGTCTTGCGCCACGCGCATATAGGTTCTCAACACAATCGTACAACATCCCAAGATAACTACAAAAGATCAAGCGCAAAGGACATGTGACACAAAGTCACCAAGCGCTAAACAACCAGCTAGCCTACTCTCCATCGGCACCATCATCATCATCGTCGCTCGAGATATCTGAAGAACCACTAGAAGAAGCACGAGTGTTGGAACGCACTTGCCCAACCTCCGCACTTGTGCAGTGGATAGAGCGAAGGCGGCCAAGTGTCGGATAAGGTAGCGAAGGTAAGACGGAAATGGAAGGTGCTCAAATTCCCCAAAGGGTCGTCCCTTACACTGTTCATCCCTTTGGTATTTATAGGGAAATGCCAAGGGGCACGGGCCAAATTACAAAAGGGTACAGCAAAGATTCCTCGCCTCCGCGCAGGGAGGAAGGGCAAAAGCGTAAATACACAGCTGAAGCAGAAACCCTAATCGGTCTCACTCCAGTGCGCCGCCACCTGGCTCTCGTTCGCCTTCGGGGAGAGGTGCGGCGGTCTTGACCTTCGGCCGCGCTCGCCCTTGGGCCCGCGTACCTCCGCCATCTGCCGGACCTCCGGCTTTACTTGCCTCCGGGGAAGAAGAGCGAGGGTTTAACCTTCGGCCGTGCTCGCCGGACCTTCGGCTTCGCTTGCCTCCGGGGCGATGCACACTTGCCGCTTGCCTGGACCTTCGCTCCAAGCGAAGGTGGCGTCGTGAGTCAGCGAAGGTTTCCTGCAGTGCGGCCGTCGCCTTAGACCTGCATGGAAGCACAACAACGCGACGAGGGTTGATCCCGCATCCGGGGTCAGGGTAACGATCTCCAATAGGAGAGGGCTCTCGCAAGCACACCAGGCGTTACGCGAGGGCTATTTTCGAGCACCAGTTCGGGCGGCGCTTCTGCCGAGGGTCCTTTCCCCCAACAGTAGCCCCTCGTTGTCTTGGATCTAAAAAAGAAACGTGTTTAGGCCCAAGCAGCGCCTTTTAATGGGGACAAAAACGGGGCCCTCGGCAGCGACGCCCGCGGCTGCTTTGGGCTGGGCCGTTGTGTTGTTTCATACTATTGAAGCCTGTTTCGTTTTTTGCGCCGCGTTCTTTGGTTGTCGTGCCGACTTCGTCGGGTGAGGGGCTCGTCTCCCGGCCTATAAATAGAAAGAGTGAGCGGGGAGTTTTGATTGTGCCTTCTGCTGCTATAGCCATCCTGCTGTTGCAATTTGCTTTGTAGCGAAGGTTTGTTTTAGCTTGTCTGCGAGGGTTGAGACAGGCGTTCGTTGTTGGTTAGTGTTAGCAGCTGAATAGATGGCTAGGTTGAAGCAAACTGCTCACGCTGTTTCCCCCACAGCCGCGGATGAGGGGATTACCTTCGAGTTTGGTCCTAGCCGGGTCTGCGCAAGTGAGATTGCATCTTATGTGCGGTGGGGCTGGGTTGAGGAAGGCAAGGCGAGGGCCAGCAGTGGGGAGACCGTGCCGAAACCGGACGCAGATGAAGTTGTGGTATTTGAAGAGTTCTTTTCGGCTGGCCTTCGCTTTCCAGCTGACTCCTTCGTAGCTTCGGTCCTGCGGAGGTTCAATCTGCGGTTTCACCAGCTTACGCCTTCTTGCTTCACAAAGATGTCGGTCTACGTCTGGGCCTGCAGGTCTCAGGGGGTTGTCCCTCATGTCGAGGGTTTTGTTCGCACTCATCGCGTTCACATGCAGCCTCGCAAGATTACGGACAGCGAGGGCAAGACCAGCCTTGGACAATTCGCGGTGTACACTTTTTGCCATCGCGCCGGCGCGGAGCTGCCGGTGCAAGTGCAGAAGAACAAGTGGAGCAGCGGTTGGCAGGAGTTCTGGTTCTATTACAAACTCAGTGACAGTTCCGAGCTTTGCGGCGAGCTTCCGGTGCTTGGAGACGTGGGCGCCGAAGCTAAGATGAGCATCGAGGCCCATGCTGCTGTTGATTGCCTGAGGGTCGTTGCGCGTTCTCAGTGTGCGCGTGATTTAGTGGAGGAATATTGCTGTGCCAAGATTTGGCCTCTCGGCCGGAGGCAGACTTGGTTCGTTGTGGAGAACGACCCAAAGTACGATGGTAGGGGCTTGAAGAAACCTTGTTTGGATCTGGAGAAGGTTTGGGAAAAAACTCTTAAGAAATTTCCGAGGCGCGAGGACGGGAACGAAGCTGTTTTCAAACGAGTTCAGCAGTGGACGGACGAGCTCGTGGGGAAGCTTTCCCCACTGGAAGTGAAGGCCATCCATAGCTTGGTGGGCGGCGAAGGTCGCGTGAACAGAATGTTTGACATTCTTGGCATTCGGTACGCCGACTGGCCCGCTCCTTCGAGCGACGACGCGCCGAAGAAAAGGAAGCGGAAGGCTTCGGGAGGAACGGAGATCGTCTCTCGGCCGAAGAGAGGCCGTGGTCGAGGCCGTGGGGGAGCTGGTGGCCGAGCGAAAGTGCTTGCGACGAAGGTCGCTGCTGGCTCTGTTGCTGCGGGCACTTCTTTGGCCGCGGCTCGGAGCGGCCGGGGTGCCAGTTCAGTCGGGGGACGCGTGCCTCGCGTTGGAGGGATCGGTGCTTTGGTCCAAACTTCGGGCGACGAGGATGAATCTGATGATGATGAGGTGGAGGAGAAGGACGCAAAGGAGGGGGAGACAGGCGAGGGTTCGTCTGATGAAGGCAGCGAGGGTTCTACTGAAGGGCATGACACGGATGAGGAGGTGTCTATTGGAGGCGGAGCCTCGCCGGGTGCTGGTGCGATGGTTACCCAGGGCGCAGTTGAGATTGCACGAGATATTGAGCCAGGTAGCCCTCGACGAGGTGCGGTTCCCAGCTTCGCGGGCTCGCACCTTTGGGTGGAGGGGTTTGAGTTCGATGGGGAACTTGACTCTGCGCGATCCCGGGGAAAAAGGCCGTTTGGCGAGGCTAGCCGGTCGAGCCTCCCGGAATACGCTAAGAAGCTTGGGATTTCTGATCCGGCGACTGCATTGTTCACCAGTCCGGACCTTCGGGATTGCCACTTGCAGTGTAGCCCGGAGGAAAGGCGTTTTTTGGGCCGGATCTTCGGCCGCATTTGTGTGCCGGAGGCGGAGGTTCTTCTTGCAGATCAAGCAGTTGGCGACACCTTCGATGACGTTGACGTCAAGTTGGCGGAGCTGATGCTCTTGAACCGCTCAGCGAGGCGGAAGGTTAGCTCCGACATGGAGTTTATGAGGAACCATATGACTGAACTTGAGAAAGAGAATAGCAAACTGGCGCGGAGCCTAGAGAATAAAGAAAATGAAATGAGGATTGCTTCAGAAAAGGCCGCGAAGGCTCGAGAGGAGGCGATTGAGCTGGCGAAGCGTAATGCTGATCTGATTGCCGCGGGAAAGGAGAAAGACAAGGCTTTGGCCGAGGCCGAGGGTCGGCTAGTTGATTTGAAGAAATCTTGGCGAACGAGCATGGAGAACGTCAAGCGCAAACTTGATTGTTGTCTGACCGAGGCTGGGGGCTCAGCCGGAGAGCCATTGCCTGCAGCTGATGCAGAGGCCTTCGAGGGCTGGCTGGGCAACGAGCTTGATGTGTTTAGCTCGCTAGTTTCCAACGCAGCCGATTTTGGTGGCTACGCCGGGGCCTTGGCAATGGCGAGCACGCTTCGACTGGCGGATTGTGATCATCTTCGCAAGGTCAAAAGGCCGAGCCATGTCTTTCCGACGGTTGAAGAGGTTCGCCAGATGAAGGTTGATGACGCAGAAGTCCGGAACTGTGCGATGCGTTTGCTTCGCAAGTTTTGGATCTCCGGAGGTGGCCGAGCTCTCGCCTTCGAAGAAGCTGCCGAGGCTACGCGCCAGGTTCGCATTTTCGTTTAAGTTTTTTTTTTTTTTGGTCTGTGTTGCTTTTGTTTTAGAGGGGTTGTTTGTTGATTTTGGCGAGATTTGTCTTTTGTTTTGCTTGTAGGCTCGACGAGATGCAATGCCCTCGCCGCCAGCGGAAGTTGCAGCGAGGGGTGACCCCGAAGCCGCCCCTGAGCCAAGCTGTGCGGGGGTTACGCTCGCCGAGATCGAGGCGTTGACCGGGGGCGTGCCGATCGTGGAAGGAGATGAAGCGCGGGCGACGGTGATGGGAGAGGAGGCTGCGGCGAACCTCGAGGTTGCTGCGGAAGAAGCCACGGCGGGGGAGGCGCCAGCTGGGACCTCGACAGTCGCCGCCGGCGAGGGTTTGGGTATCAACCGAGGGGAAACTGGGCAGGTGTGATGCCTGGGTTTGTTGGGGCGAGGGAGGCCTTTTTGTAGATACTATGGTTGTTTGTAAAGACTTGACGAGACTGAGACATCTCGTATTTTGTGCAACATGCAGGTTCCTGACGGAACCGTGGTAGACGTATTCGACGTGACTCCGCTGATGTTGAACTACCAAGATGTCTTTATAACTGGTGAATCGTGGGCTCGCGCTAGGTTTAAATATCCTTCGCTTTCCTTTGAACGTTTTTGGTGGTCGAAGGTGCGGAGATATGATTTAAAAAATAGTAGGTCGAGTCGATTTTGGCGCGAAACAGACTATACAGACCGCCAGGCCGATCGCTATTTGTTTGGGTCTTCTTCGACCTCGCAAGCTGGCGGTGATGATGATATTGACGAGAACACAGCTTTGGAATATTTGTTCGGGCGAAGGGAGCTTGAAGTTGGTTCGGATGGGGCGCTTGTGATCCCGAAGGAAGAACCTTCGGAAGTTAATGAGACGAGGCATAGGTACATGTATAGGGCGAGGGTTTTGCCCGGGGAGCTGCCAATTGTCCCTGCAGCTCCTTTGTTGTGGGGACCCCTGGTTCCGGTGGAGGGGGAGTTTGAGGTGGAGGCCGAAGGTTTGGGTGATTTGGTGTTGATTGAGGGGAGCAGTGGTTCCTTGTAAAGATTTTTTTATTTTGGGATATGTTCGTTGTTGTAACGTTGTTTTGTAACGGTATGAGAAAAACGTATGGGTTGTGCCATGTTTGCTGTGCTACTTGACGCTTCTTATATTGTTACATTGTTTTGACAGCGACGCCCTGCTTTATTTTTGGCGAGGCTCGCGCGCTTGCTCGTGTACTTGCTTGGTTTGGAAAAAACAGCGACGCCCCCTTTTTCTTTTAGCGAGGCTCGCGCACTTGCTCATGTGAGCTTGTTTTGAAAAAGCAGCGACGCCCCCTTTTTCTTTTAGCGAGGCTCGCGCACTTGCTCATGTGAGCTTGTTTTGAAAAAGCAGCGACGCCCCCTTTTTCTTTTAGCGAGGCTCGCGCACTTGCTCATGTGAGCTTGTTTTGAAAAAGCAGCGACGCCCCCTTTTTCTTTTAGCGAGGCTCGCGCACTTGCTCATGTGAGCTTGTTTTGAAAAAAAACAGCGACGCCCCCTTTTTCTTTTAGCGAGGCTCGCGCACTTGCTCATGTGAGCTTGTTTTGAAAAAACAGCGACGCCCCCTTTTTCTTTTAGCGAGGCTCGCGCACTTGCTCATGTGAGCTTGTTTTGAAAAAACAGCGACGCCTCCTTTTTCTTTTTAGCGAGGCTCGCGCGTTTGCTTTGTAATCGCGTTGATGTGGCCCCGCCCGAGGCCTGGCTTGGAGGGCTCGGGCGAGACGGAGAAAGTGGGCCCGTCCGAGGCCTGGCTTGGAGGGCTCGGGCGAGACGGAAAAAGTGGGCCCGCCCGAGGCCTGGCCTGGGGGGCTCGGGTGAGACGGAGAATGTGGGCCCGCCCGAGGCCTGGCCTGGAGGGCTCGGGCGGGACGGAAAAGGTGGGCCCACCCGAGGCCTGGCCTGGAGGGCTCGGGCGAGACGGAGAAAGTGGGCCCGCCCGAGGCCTGGCCTGGAGGGCTCGGGCGAGACGGAGAATGTGGGCCCGCCCGAGGCCTGGCCTGGAGGGCTCGGGCGAGACGGAGAAAGTGGGCCCGCGCCGAGGCCTGGCTTGCATGTGCGAGAATGCTCGACATTTTGGACTTCGCGCCTTCCCTTATTTTTGGCGGAGGTGAAGTTTGCTTTTTTGCGAGCCCCTGTCGTTTGTGCCAGGGTGCTCGACTTTCCTCCCCTTATCTTGGGCGGAGGTGAGTTTTCTTTTTGCGAGCCCCTGTCGTTTGTGCCAGGGTGCTCGGCTTTCCTCCCCTTATCTTGGGCGGAGGTGAGTTTGCTTTTTGCGAGCCCCTGTCGTTTGTGCCAGGGTGCTCGACTTTCCTCCCCTTATCTTGGGCGGAGGTGAGTTGCTTTTGCGAGCCCCTGTCGTTTGTGCCAGGGTGCCCGACTTTCCTCCCCTTATCTTAGGCGGAGGTGAGTTGCTTTTGCGAGCCCCTGTCGTTTGTGCCAGGGTGCCCGACTTTCCTCCCCTTATCTTGGGCGGAGGTGAAGTTTGCTTTGAAAAGAAAAGGAATGTTTTTCGAAGCAATCTTAGCAGGTTTTCATCGAATGTAGCGCTCTTTGAAAGAGATCCGCTTTTTCGATGCTTGGGAGTAGTAAGTTGGAGATTTTGCTTTTTTGGGGGCTCTAGCCTATATTAATGCTTTGGATACTGCCTCATTAAAAAACCTTACGCCCCTTTGTAAGGAAAAAGAGTGCAGCTCCTGTTTTTGTTAAGTACATGAGAGTAGATAACATAGAAAGTGACAAAGATTAAATAACGCGAGAGCTCGCTAAGGCTCCGCTATGGGTAGAATTTGCGAAGGTCGTCGATGTTCCAGGTGTGTGGTAGGATATTACCTTCGCTGTCGGAGAGGTGGAAAGAGCCTGGGCGATTGCATTCTGCGATCAGGAACGGGCCTGTCCACTTAGGCTGGAACTTTCCGGCCATGCTGGCGTTTTGTTTACGGACGAGGACGAAGTCACCCTTCCGCAGGTTCTTGATTCTGACCTTTTTATCTCTCCACTTCTTGGTCTCTTCCTGATACTTGCGGAGGTTGTGAACTGCGTTGCATCTTGTTTCTTCTAGCAAGTCCTTGTCAGTTAGCATGGCTGGCTCATCACTTGCGAGGGTTGTTCTTGGTGAAACGTATTTTAGCTCCTCTGGTAACACGGCTTCTTCGCCGAACAAAAGTTTGAAGGGTGTGAACTTGGTTGCTCTGCATTCGGAGGTATTGTGAGACCAGGTGACGGCAGTTAGCTCGTCTGCCCATTTGCCTTTGGGTCTGCCTTGCAATTTTTTGGATATGGATTGGAAGATTGTTGCGTTGGCTCTTTCGACTAGGCCGTTGGACTGCGGGTGTCGGACTGAGGCGAAGCATAGAATTGTTCCGATTTGTGCACAGAACTCTTTGAAAACCTCGCTGTCAAACTGGGTGCCGTTGTCGACGGTTAGATGTTGGGGGACTCCGAAGCGACAAACTATCTGCTGCCAGAAAAACCTTTTTACTGCGAGGGAGGTTATGGAGGACAGCGGTCTTGTTTCGGTCCATTTGGTGAAATATTCCACGGCTACCACTGCATAGCGAAGGTTCCCCGGAGCCGTCGGTAGTGGGCCCACGAGATCCATTGCCCACCTTTGTAGAGGCCAGGTTGGGCATATGAGGGTTGTGGGAGCCCCTGGGGTGGTTTGGTTTTTTGCTATCAGTTGACAACCTTCGCACTTCTTGACGATGGTTTCAGCGTCTCTCAGCGCAGTTGGCCAGTAGAAACCTTGCCGGAAAGCCTTTCCTACTAGTGCCCTCGGGCCATTGTGTGAACCACATATACCTTCGTGGATGAGTTTGAGAATGTCGTTACCTTGGGACAGTGACACGCACTTGAGCCAAGGTGAGGTTACCGAAGCTTTGAACAAGGTGTTATCCGCAATCTTGTACCCTCGCACTCTTTGCTTTAATCTGTTCTCTTCTTCTTTTGAGCTGGGTTCATGGAGTCCTTTGATGTAGGCCATGATAGGTGCTCTCCAATCCTCGCACTGAATTGTGTTGATCAGCTTGATGCTGATTTCGGAAGCTTCGAAGGCTGACCGAGTGGAAACCTCGTAGAACACGTCCGGAGGGAGCTGTAGCTGCTGCGCGGCTGCTTTGGCTAAGCAATCTGCTTCGCTGTTTTCAGTCCTCGATATTGCTTTTACGGTTACGCCGAGGAAGAAAGATTCTAACCTTCGTACATATTGGAAATACTTTTGAAGCTCTGGATCTTTTGCTTTGTAATTCTTTTCAATGTGCCCCGCAATGACTTGAGAGTCTGTGTTGATGAGTGCCCTTCGGACTGATAACGATCGCAACCTTGAAAGTGCCAGAATCACTGCCTCATATTCGGCGGAGTTGTTTGTGCACTTGAAGTCCAGCCTTCGTGCGTATCTCAGCTTCGACCCGAAGGGCGAGATTAGAATGGCCGAGGCGCCGGCTCCAGTTGCACCCCATGCCCCATCGACGTAAATGATCCAAAACTGGTCCTGCTGCGGCTCAACGGGGCGAGGGTCGGGTGTCCATTCTGCTATGAAATCAGCCAGCACCTGTGATTTGATCGCTGTTCTGCCAACGAAGGTTACAGCATAACTATTAAGCTCGACTGCCCATTTTGCTATTCTTCCAACGGCTTCGTTGTTTTTGAAAATGTTCTCGAGAGGGTACGTCGAAGGTACATGTATCTCGTGAGCCTGGAAATAGTGCTTGAGCTTTCTTGATGCCATGACGACGGCGTATGCTATTTTCTCAAGCTCCGAATAATTTCTCTTTGGGCCTTCGAGGGTTTCTGAAACATAGTAGATTGGGGCTTGTCTGGTTTTGTTGTTTTCGTGGAGCTCCTTGATGAGGACTGCGCTTGCAGCGTGTGGCGAAGCTGCAACGTAGAGTAACAATAAGTCTCCCTTGCTTGGGCTGGTTAGGGCAGTCAAGCTGGTCAGATACTTTTTCAACTCCTCGAAGGCCTTTTGCTGCTGGGGACCCCAGTTGAAGGGAGCGTTGCTTCTGAGTGTTTCGAAAAATGGTAACCCTCGCTCTGCGGATCTTGAGATGAATCTGCTAAGTGCTGCCAAACGACCAGTCAGACGCTGAGCTGCTTTCTTGGTCGTCGGGGGTTCCATGTTCATGATGGCATCAATCTTTTCAGGGTTGGCTTCGATTCCTCTGGCTGAGACGATGCAACCTAGCAATTTGCCTTCGCTTACCCCGAAAACACATTTTTCTGGGTTTAGTTTCAGTCCGGCGGACCGGAGGTTGCTGAATACCCTCGATAAGTCTGGTATGTGGTTCTCTTTTAGTTCACTTTGAACGACTAGGTCGTCGACATAGGCGGAGACAGCTTGCTCATCCTTGAAAACTTCGGAGGTCATGCGAGCGAAGGTTGAGCCTGCATTTTTCAGACCTTCTGCCATCCTTCGGAAGCAAAAGGTGCCCGAGGGTGTGATAAAGCTTGTTTTTTCTTCGTCTTCTTCATTCATCCAGATTTGGTGATAGCCTGAGAAGCAATCAAGGAGGGATAGCATTTGGCAACCTGCCGCTCTGTCAACCAGGGTGCTTATGTTTGGGAGGGGGAACTCATCTTTCGGACAGGCTTTGTTCAAGCAAGTGAAATCGACGCACATTCGCCATTTTTTATTCTTCTTTTGGACTAGGACCACATTTGAGAGCCAAGTTGGGTATTTGACTGGGCGAATGACGCCTGCGTCCAGAAGCCTTTTTACCTCAGCCTTCGCTGCCTCCTTTCTTTCTTCTGACATCTTGCGAAGCTTTTGTTTGATTGGGCGATAACCTGTTTTGATGTTCAGGCTATGCTCGATCATTGATCTGTTGACTCCTTTTAGGTCTTCTGCGGACCAAGCGAAGGTGTCGGAATTTTCTCTGAGGAAGGTGACGAGGTTGCCTTCTGATTGAGGGTCTAGATTAGCTGAGATGATCACCTTTCTTTCGGCATTACCCTCGAAGAGTTGGACTTGTTTGGTTTCGTCCTTTGGCGCCGCCTTCGCTTTGTCATTGCGGACCTCGCCCTCGACGCTGATACCGGGGGTTTGAGGTTTTGACAAATTGTGTACGTTACGCTGCCCCGGAGCTACGTTCCCTTCGGCTGTCCTTGCAATGTCCTGGTCCCCAAAAACCGCGACCACACCCTTCGGAGCGGGAAGTTTCATGCATAGGTAGGCGGGATGGATGACCGCATTGAACGCGTTTGTGACCCCTCGGCCAAAAATGGCATTGTATGGGTAGAACATGTCGACGACATCAAATGTTATATGTTCCGTTCTGCAGTTGATTTGGTCGCCGAAGGTCACGGGCAGAGAAATTTTGCCGACGGCTCTCACTTGTTGACCGCCGAAACCGTATAGGGGGTTGTCGGCCGGTTGCAGAAGATTTCTGTCAAGCTTCATGCTGTCGAAGGTTGAAGCGAACAAGATGTCAGCGGAGCTTCCTGTATCGACCAGTATTTTGGTGACAGTCCACCCAGCGAGGTTGGTTTCGATCACCATGGCGTCTGTGTGAGGGTAGTCTCTTAGCTTCATGTCACTGGAATCGAAGGTTATGGGGATGTGGGACCAACGACCGAATTTATGCGGTCCTTCGACGGCCACGTGGTGAACGCGTCTGGCGTGTTCCTTCCTCTGCCGTTTGTTACCATGGTCTTCATTTGAACCTCCGGTGATAGCTAGAATCACACCGAAGGTCGATGTTGGATTGTTGATGGTTGTTTGGCTCGAGGCTTCGGCTTTCACAGGTTGTGGTGCTGGTAGCGCGGGGATTGGCGGTGGTGGTGGCAGAGCGCTGGTGGCTTGGAGGGTTGTTGGAATTTGGTTTTGGGGGGTAGCTGGGTATGTGACTGTGTAAGGTGGGTTTTGGCGTTGTGGGGTGGTGGTTGGCTGATAATGGGTTTGGTTGTAGAGTGGGTGGTGGGTGTAGGGGGGTTGTTGCGAAGGTAGGCCGTAGTTTATGGGGGTATATTGGTATGTTGGGTTTGGTTGGTGGAAGCTTGGTTTCCTTGTGTGGTTTATGGTTCGAGGGTCTGACAGAGCAGGTTTCCTGGATTCCTGGAATTCTTTTCCCTTGGCGAAGCATTCGCATTGCTTTGTTGTGTGCCCCTTTCCCATTCCGCAGAAGTGACAATACATTTTGGCAGGATCTCGCTGCTGGTGGCGCTGGTTCGGCGGAGGTGGCAAAATCTGCGGGGCTTGGCTGCTCGGGTGTTGAGCGTCCCGTGTTTGATGTTCATAGTTTGTTGCTTTGTTGATTGCACCGACGTTGCTTTGCTCTTGGCGAAGGTTGCTTTCTCTCGGTTGAGGCCTCGGCTGTGGCCTCTGCTGAGACCTCCGAGCGTCGGACTTCGCTCTGAAATCCATATCAGCTCTACAGTATCTTTCCATTGTTTCATGCAACTCCTCGATTGAGTTTGCCGGTTTTCTGGCAAATTTTGAGGAGCATGGTCCTGGGCGCAGGCCACTGACTGCAGCGAGGATGACAGCCTCGTCAGATATCCCAGAGGTCCTTGCTCTGATTTGAATGAACCTTCGCCAGTAGTCTTGGAGCGGCTCGCGCTCTTCTTGCTTGCAATTGAATAGCTCGATGGGGTTTAAAGGGGCTGGAGTGATGCCCTTGAAGTTTGTACACAGCTTGTCTCTGAGGGAGGCCCAGGAATCCACAGTTCCGGGGCGAAGGTTGCTGTACCAAGTTTGTGCGATGTCCCGCAGAATGATGACAAAGGATTTTGCCATTGTTGATTCGTCACCGCCTGCTGCGGCAACCGCTGCTTCGTAGCTCATGATGAACTGGCGAGGGTCGGAAAGTCCATCATAGCGGGGTAGGTTTTGTGGATTATAGCATGGTGGCCAGGGCTGGGTTTGGAGTATTTGGGAGAGTGGTGACTTTGGATCGTACGGCATTTGGTGTTGCTGATGCCTTCGCTGAATGCGAAGGTTTTGTTCTCTCTCATCTGGGTAGAGTTGGCGGAGGTTTTGGTGTCTCACAGGATATGGCTCTGGGTGTACTGGTGGTGGTGGGGGTGGTGGATGGTGGCGAAGGTTATCTTGATTCGGCTCCTCGTTCCCCTCTCGCAACGGGGGCATCTCCTCATTATCCCAGACTTCGGCTTCGGCTTCTGCCGCGGCGAGGGATTCCTCCATACGGCGAAGCTGCTCCCTGGCCTCGTCTGCCCTCTGTCTGATCGAGCGCAGTCGGTTATGTCTCTCAAGCTGCTCCAGGCGCCTCTTCTTCTCTCGCAGCTCAGCCTCGAGCCTTTCAAGGGCCTCGAGGCCCACCTCTTCTTCTTCTCCCTCTCCTTCTCCCGAAGTGTGCGGGTGTGGCTGCGTCGCCACGCGGGCCTGGGGGCCCAGGGATTGGGGTTCCGGGGTGACATTCTCTCCTCTCGAGGGCTGTGTAATTTCCTCAGCAGGCGGGACCACCGCCGCCGCCTCCCTAGCAACGCGCTGGTCCCTCGCCGAAAGTGCTCTCCTGTTTCCCGCCATTTCAGACTTCGTTCCCCACGGACGGCGCCAAACTGTTGGAACGCACTTGCCCAACCTCCGCACTTGTGCAGTGGATAGAGCGAAGGCGGCCAAGTGTTGGATGCGGTAGCGAAGGTAAGACGGAAATGGAAGGTGCTCAAATTCCCCAAAGGGTCGTCCCTTACACTGTTCATCCCTTTGGTATTTATAGGGAAATGCCAAGGGGCACGGGCCAAATTACAAAAGGGTACAGCAAAGATTCCTCGCCTCCGCGCAGGGAGGAAGGGCAAAAGCGTAAATACACAGCTAAAGCGGAAACCCTAATCGGTCTCACTCCAGCGCGCCGCCACCTGGCTCTCGTTCGCCTTCGGGGAGAGGTGCGGCGGTCTTGACCTTCGGCCGCGCTCGCCCTTGGGCCCGCGTACCTCCGCCATCTGCCGGACCTCCGGCTTTACTTGCCTCCGGGGAAGAAGAGCGAGGGTTTAACCTTCGGCCGTGCTCGCCGGACCTTCGGCTTCGCTTGCCTCCGGGGCGATGCACACTTGCCGCTTGCCTGGACCTTCGCTCCAAGCGAAGGTGGCGTCGTGAGTCAGCGAAGGTTTCCTGCAGTGCGGCCGTCGCCTTAGACCTGCATGGAAGCACAACAACGCGACGAGGGTTGATCCCGCATCCGGGGTCAGGGTAACGATCTCCAATAGGAGAGGGCCCTCGCAAGCACACCAGGCGTTACGCGAGGGCTATTTTCGAGCACCAGTTCGGGCGGCGCTTCTGCCGAGGGTCCTTTCCCCCAACAACGAGGATCCGGGTCCTCCTGAGGAAAGATAGGGTTCCTTTCGTTCTCTCGGCGATGGATCTCCTCATGCAGGCGATCATTGTAGTCCTGGAGGTGATGAAGATGTAGCTCCAAGTCTCCCACCTGAAGCATGAGAAGCCTGTTCTGCTCAGTCGCACGTATGCCCTCAAGACACACACCTCGAAGTGACTCCTCAGTCTCAGCCATGATCGTGGACAAGAAAGTCGTCATTTCCTGTTGATCACTAAGTTGTTGTGTCGTATCCTGCTCCCTCTGACGAGCCTGATCCCTCTCGACAGTCATGTGAGCAAGCTCTGTGGTGAGACGGTCCATCTCTGCAGTATGCTCCTCTCGACTCTGGTGGTGTGCAGCTATCTCCTCACTGAGAATATGGTCTAGGTGATCGTAGCTGCGCGACAAACACCCATAGATAGCCATGAGTGCAACCATAGCACTCCCAGCTGGTCCCGCACAATGCTCTCGCTCCAAGGAACTGGCCTCCAGTATAGTGGCACCTGGCTGACGCCACACCGACTGGTAAGGGTCCGCCGTAGGGAAGATGCTAGCAGTCGCCTGCGCAACCACCTCCGGGTGGTCCTCCATAATGTCCCGAAGAACAGTATAGGCAACCTTGTTAGCTCCATCCCACAGGGTCCTACCCTGCAGTGCGAACATCCGGCGACACCATACAGGATCCTGAGCATCGCGGCTGGGCACGTCCACCTCAACTGTGTACATGTAGCGGTCCTATGAAAACTGCACACGATGCCAGTCATACTGCGGCTCCTGGCCCTCCTGGTATCCCACTAAGTGCAGCACTCTCCACAGAATGGTAGGCATGTCGAACTCATCCAGAAAGTCCTCCGATCCCTCAGCAGTCCAGGGTCCCAGCATATAGTTAGGCCTCTTGCCTCCGGTCGACTTACGGGCAGTGCGCTTGGTACGAGCCATCTGAAAGAAGTTTATCCACATAGTTTTAATTAGTTGAGAACAACTTTATTAGAAAATGGGACGGATATCATAAGGAAGGAAGTAAGATTAATGCAAGATTGTATGATCATGATGCATGTGCGTAACATACATCCTCACTGTCTAACATTCTAACGGCTAGACGGTGGCATGCGACGTTCACTCATAGCGTTAACTAATGTACTAAATGTTCGCAAGTTAGCGTACCTGCAGAAAATCATTTCAGCTCTGCCCACAGTATGAATATTATGCATTGCTGAAATTAAATCTAATACTAACTTAGGTGCACACCCAGTATACACGTAAGTAGTATATGCACCCATCGAATAGGATACTCCCACAATTAAATACTTTCATATATACCCGTGTGCAACAGGTATACATTCCGGTACCGGACTATAACTCCCCAAGATTGGCGGTTGTCCAATCATGCTCTCACAACTCCCTCATTACCTTGGCGTAGAGGCAAATTGATCCATACATTACTATCCCGAAGAATAGCACCCATACAATTTCACCCTTGCCGTATGGACGACAGTAACAACAGAATTTAAACATGATGCACGACCCCCAAGTTAGTACTTAAATAGCCACCTAAGATCCTATTGGGCATAAGGACTTGATCACTAGCACACCTTAGTTTTTATTCTTAAGATTTCCAAATCCTACTATAACTATAGGTTGGCAAATACGACTTTATTCTTGTGAAAATCCTATTTTTCAAATACACTTATGAACAGTACACTGAACTATGCTCCGATGCCAACTGTAACAGAACCGACCAATTTGCACCAGATTAAGTACCGAGACCTCCGCTTATCGCAAAAATCATCAAGTACTTAAGCTCGTACAAACCCGGTAGTCCGGAAATCTCGAAGGATTTCAAATCATTTCAACATTCAGCCAAGATCCTACTAGTTCAGCGAACATGCCCACAAGTTACATCACAGTTGCACATAGTTTGAATACATCGGAGTACGAAATAATATTACAAACCATAGTTTGAACAGTAGCGGAAGCAACATAGTTTTAAACATAAGTGCGGAATGTTCTTAATACAGTGTCATCAGTCTGATCGGGTCCACAAAAGCATCAGATAAGATAAGTAGTGACCATGCCCTTGGTCTAGTCATCTCCCGTAACCGGGTACAGGCAGTTCTCGCAGTAGCCAAAGAAGCACTGGTCATCTGCAACAACAAGGGAATAAAACCCTGAGTACGAGAAGGTACTCAGCTAGACTTACCCGTCATAAACCAGAAATAATGAGACACCAAGGATCATGTAGGCTATATGTGGGGTTGGCTGTACATACCCTTTTTGTATGAAAGCTCTTTGTAAGTAAAACTCAACTTAGGGTGATGGCAGTCATTTTTAATAATTAATTCTACCTTACTAGGTTTGCTCCTGATCTAAAACAAGCACTTGACTAATTATTCAAGCAAGAGTGACTATTTCATCAATAGCCTTTCAGATTCCATACCATAACCATATTTAGTTCCATAAGTTCTACGGGTGATGATCTACAGTCAATTACTCACTGTCCAGGAGCGATGGCGATTATAATCGATTCCTACCCAGCTGGGGATAAAATGTCGCACACTCGCCCGATCACACCTGCGCTCGGTAGCCGTCGACTGCCACTCAAGAGATTCGAGAACACAATTCGCGGGACGGCCATGGGCCCTTCTACACCGGGGGTTATCTCACTGCCGGGTCGCTCAAGCTATAGCTGCCCACGGTCATGCTAGGTCGATCAGGCCCTGCCGGCCCTCGGACCATGCCAGGTTGCTCAGAATAGTTGCCCACGGTACAGCTGAGGCCCTGGGTGTTAGGCGTCAACATCTCCATCACCGGATCGAATAACCTTACTCGGCTTCACGGGAGGTACCCGCACCTGCTTCGTTAAGTGTTTGACGCGTTCAATTTGACTGAAGGGACATTCCCGAACGGGTCCTATGCGACACAGACGGGAGACTACTAGCACACAGAACCCATGTCCTGCTACTCTTACATCCCTCCCGGTCTTAGATTAATTATCACATGGTTATCTCCATGATAGCACCAGGCTAGTCATGATCAGTATCCACCTATATGCGGGAGACAGGAAATCACCCGACTTTTACCGGTCTAAGCAGGGCTAAGCATATAAATCGAGCCTAGACCTAACAGGGATATCAAGATAATAATTGCTGGTGGACAAGGATATAGTAATAATGCATCAACGGTAGCAATCAATTCCTATAACCTAATGCAACAGTCATTATCAGGTTAATCGAAAATCATTCGCAAACCGTAGGAGTTAAAATGCTCCGGGGCTTGCCTTTCTCGAAGTCAGATGGACAGTGATCGCGGCACTCAGGCAATTCCTTGGCGTCGGTGCCTCCGGTCTCTTCGAGCAGAATCTCCTCCTGGCTGAGCTCTTTCGGCTGCGGTGGGTTATGGGTCTCCTCTGCCGATCCTGTATGATGCATAATATGTATGAATAGGATGAATGCACATAGAATGCATACGGAATGCAACAGAGCTAACAGCACTTCGTTAGATAAGCACATGTCATCTACTTCATTATCTTTAGCAAGATAGTTAACATCATCTTAATGATTATAAAAGACCCTAGCATCTAACAACCATTTAAATTTCCTAATTAACCAATTAAGACACATAATTATCACAGCATTACCTACTTATTTAAATTATTTTCATCTACTTTCTTGCTTTAATAATCCTATTTAAACATGCTTATAACAGCAACTTATCCTAAACAGTTTCAGAAAAATCTACAAAAAATTACTTATGGTTAACAACATGCAAAACAAGTCACTGTTAAATTTTCAAGTCATTTGGATTTAAGCACTGTTCTCTATGAAAAAGACAAATAACAGATGAAAAGGTGCTTTGAACTACACATCATAACAGGAAGTGTCAAACAACAGATTTCATGTTTTTCCTCTGAACTTCTTAGCACAAGACCAGTCTACAAAAATTATCAGGTTCATATCCATCCTATTTTAATTACTACAAATTATACAATAAAACAGCATTTAACCATTTTAAATGCTACTGCCAAAATATTTCACAGAGTATCTCCATATTACATTTTTCCCAGAAACTACTCATCTACACAGATTTAACAAAATTGAAATCACATTTTTCCGAGCTACACAGAATTAGTTATGCATTTTCTAAGTTAACAGCAAAATCTTAAATCAATTTAAACTGCACATAAAAGTATCGCCAAAAATGCATTTTACATTTTTCACAGGTAGCCCTACTCATTCTTAACACACCAAAATTTGTTTCACAGTATTTGGACTTAAAATGAGCCTTGTATGAATTTTTGAAGCCTTTACACAAATTCTGCAAAACTAATTTAAAAGAAAACCCGACCTAAACTGCTACGGGTACCCCACTTCATACACCAGCAGACCCAGGGCAAAACGCTAGGTGCACCTGGCTAACCCGAGCGCTTGCGTACCCAGACTTCTCTCCTTCTCTCTCCCTCTCACTGCCAGCGGGCCCCGCTAGTCAGGCGACCCCACGTCACCTGGTCAATGGACCCACGCGTCGGAGACAGAGCACCCCCGCTGGAGTTGACCGGCGCTAGCTCACCGGCGGCGAGGCTTCGGGCGCAACCATCTACACGGCTAGACTCACCTTCACAAGGCGGACACGGTTGGCTAGGTTTCTTGGCCAGGGGTCCACCGGAGCAAGCTCGACGGCGACAATGCGGAGCGGCGGCGCGGCAACTCGGCGTCGAGGCCTTGCCTGGCTATTTCGAGGCTCGGTGACGCGAGCATTAGCTCAAGCAAACCCTAAGCTACCTACCCGAGCGACTATCGAGCCATGCCGACCTCGGCATTGCCCGGCGCCACGCACGGCGGCGGTCCGCGGCGGACATGGCCGTGGCACGGCTCGGTTCTGGTTGAAACACGGCGAGAGAAGGGTCTCCATCTAACCCTAAGCTACCACAGAGGTAGATGAGGTGAGAACGAGGCTTGGTTGGGGATGGTTTGGCCGGAGATATCCGGACCACGTGATGGTCATGGCGGCGGCCATGGCAAGAACCCGAGGATGGCGCTCGGCGTTCCGCCGGCTAGAGAGGAGGACAGGGGAAACCAACTCGTGCTGGTGAAAGGGGAGGCTAGGGCAGAGGTGTTGACGGAAAGAATCGGGCGGTGGTGCGGTGAGCAGCAAGCAATTGCTCGCCGGAGTTCGGCGGGCGGCGGCGGCGCTGTGAACTGGAGAAGATGGAGTGGATGGAGGAGACGAGCGCGCGAGTGAGAGAGTGATCTCCTGGCTGCAAGCGCGAAACGGAGAAGAGGCAAAAGAGATGGAGGGCTCGGTGCATTGCACCTGGCCACTTCCCGTCGGGGACGGGCTCTGACCAGCGCAGCGGCGTCAGGCATCGGCGGCCACGCGGCGAGCAGGCAGAGGGCAACGGGGCGACGTGGCGACCTCGGCGCAAACCACGGGCGGCGAAGACGGTGGTTTGGTCGACCGGTGAACTGGTCTCGCGGCGGCGGGGTGGTTTCTGCCGACGTACAGGCAACGACGCGCGCGGGGGAGGAAGAAGGAGGCCAACAGGTGGGTCCCACTAGGGTTTAAACTAATGAGGTTTTTGCCTAATTCTTTGCTGCTCCATAACTCCCAAACTAAGCTGAATTAGGAAAAGGTCCTAAAAGCAAAGTTGCTTAGAATTTTGCAAGGCACAAATTATCTTTAAGGCTCAAGTCCAAATTCTGCTTAGAAAAAGAATTTTACTCCTAGCCCAATTTTCTAATGCACTAAATAACATTGTAAAGACTTTTTCTAAAAAAGGGCTTTTAAGCAAAGTTGTTTCTTTCCTCAAGATCTACAACTTTGGTTTAAGGCACTTGGTCAGAAACAGAAGGCAAAACATAACTATACTAGACGCTAAACAAGAACTTAAACAATCAAACACACAAATGCACATGAAATGATGAGATGCTATGCTCATGCTTTGTCAAGTTATGCATTTTAGGGTTGCTTAACACCTAGGGTGTTACAAGCAAAATGACCTTCTTTTCCACACTCATAGCATCTTCCAATCTTCTTCTTCTTTGGCTTTGTGATGCTCTTGCGTTGCGTCATCTTCTCTTCAAGGAAGCCAATACCATTTCTATTGGTCTTCATTACGGTGTTCATGAGTAGCTCACTTTGAAGACATTGACCCTTGGTGAATTTCCTCAATCCGGTGGTAAGGTGCTCCTTCTCTTTCTTGAGCTTGTCATTCTCTTGTTGGAGCTCCAATTGAGATGGTGTCATTTTGTAGTCCCTCTCCATCTTCAATCTCTTGTTTTCTTCTGTTAGCATGTCTAGCTCAAGTGACATGCTATAGTCATCATCATGAGTTTCAATGACAACTTGCTTAGTGGTTGTAAGCTTCTCTAGATCAACCTTGAGCTTTGCATTCTCATTCTTGATCTTGACATAGTCATCATAGTGATCGGCCTCAACCACTTTCTTGCCCTTGCCACTAGCTCTTTGCTCATCATGCTCACTAACTAAGTCCTCACAAGATGTTGCTATGTCACACTTAACAACAAGGTTAGGAGCATCATGTGTCTCATGAGAAAGCATATCATAAGCAACACTAAGTGTATCATGATCTACTTTGACTTGAGTGTATTTCTCTTTGAGCAAAGCATAACTAGTGGTAAGATCACTATGCATCTTATCAAGTTTTTCATTTTTAGCTTTGAACTCCTTGTTAGAAGATTTTAGCTCCTTGATAGATGATGACATAGTAGCAAGTTCATCTTTTAGCTCATCACTAGCATGTATAGCATGATCATACTTCTCAACAAGAGATTCATTTTCATCAACAAGCTTTTCATTTTTAGCTCTAGTCTTTCTTATGATTTTAGAGTAGTTGTTTAGCAATTTAACAAGCTCATCATAAGAGGGTGCCTCAAATTCACCATCACTATCACTATCACTAGAGTCATCATCGCTTTGTACCTTTCGATCACCTTTAGCCATGAGGCATAGGTGTGTAGATGATGATGGTGATGGTGGTGGTGGTGGTGTAGAGGTGCCAATGACTAGAGCGGCCACTTTCTCCTTCTCATCATCACTATCTTCATTTGATGAACCACCGGAGGAGTCAATGTCGGTGAGCCAATCACCAACAATGTAGGCCTTGCCACCTTTCTTGTGGTATTGCTTCTTCTTCTTGCCATCCTTCTTGTATGGCTTCTCACTCTTCTTCTCATCTTCACTAGATGAGTCATATTTCTTGCCTTTGTGCTTGTTCTTGTAGCTCTCTTTCTTGGGCTTGGTACATTGATGAGCAAGATGGCCAAGCTAACCGCAATTGTAGCAATCCATTTCGGAGATTGGCCTTCTCTTGCTACTTGTGAAGAACTTCTTCTTTCTTGAGTCAAAGTTGACTCCATTCTTGTGTAGCTTCTTCAACATCTTGGTGGTTCTTCTCACCATGAGAGCGATGTTGGAATCATCCTCTTCATCACTTGAGCTTTCATGATGCACCTCAATAGCCTTGGACTTGCCCTTCTTGTCATGGCTTGCTTTGAAGGCCAAGTCCTTCTTCTTGTCGGTGGAAGAGCCACCACTTGGTGTGATGTGCATGTACATCTCATGCTCATTGATCTTTCCCAAGATTTGAGTTGGTGTAGCGGTGGAAAGATCGCCTTGATGTAGCACCGTCACAATGTGTCCATATTTGTCAATTGGGAGGACACAAAGGATCTTCCTCACAACATCGGATGGTTGCATTTGTGTGAGGCCAAGTCCATTGAGTTCTTCTACAAGAACATTCAAGCGTGAGTACATTTCATTTGCACTTTTATTAGCATGCATATCAAAAGAATGAAGCTTTTGCATAACTAAATGATAGCGCTCCTCACGCTCACTCTTGGTTCCCTCATGGAGCACACAAATGTTTTCCCATAGATCATGGGCATTTTTGTGGTTCCGGATGCGGTTGAACACATCCTTGCAAATGCCTCTAAAAAGGATGTTTTTGGCTTTTGCATTCCATTTCTCATTTTCCTCCTCATTAGGAGTAAGGCTTGTGCCTTCCTTGAGCTTGGCAAAGCCGGTGATCGCGGCTTCGTGGCATTTAACATCAACCGCTTCTAGGTACGACTCCATACGGATTTTCCAATATGGGAAGTTGTCTCCCTCGAACATGGGAGGTGGTCCATCACCTCCGGACATCTTAACTCTAGGCGGTTAAGCCTAAATCGAGAGCACGAGGCTCCGATACCAATTGAAAGGATCAAGATGCCCAAGAGGGGGGGTGATGGAAGTGTGTTCCACTAACAACAACCGCATAAAAGACTATCGCTAAACCATTTCTACTCTAGCATGGCAATTCAAGTAAGGATGAACAACAAGTAAATTGCAGAATTGAATTGCTCAAATGTAAATGCGTAAGTAAAGAGAGTAGAGATGACACGGCGATCTTTTCCCCGAGGTATCGAGGTGTCGGCACACCCCCTAGTCCTCGTTGGAGCACCCGCGCAAGGGTATCACTCCCCCTTGATCTGCGCAAGGATCAAGTGCTCACTACGAGTTGATTCTTCGCCACTCCGGCCCGGTGAATCACTCGCTACCGGTCACAACTTGACTTGGGTCATCCACAAAGCCTCTGGATGATCACCAAGCTCTTCAATCACCACCAAGTTGTAGGTGATGCCGATCACCAAGAGTAACAAGCAAGAACTCTCACTTGACCAACGCAAGGCTAATGAGATGGGTGGATGCACACTTGCTACTCTCTATTCACTAATGAGGTGTTTGATCACTCAATTATCAAATCTCTCAACCTCACTAGGCCTCTTGCACTCACTTGCATTCACAATGTGTTTGACAACCTTTCAAATGAGCAAGAGAGACAACATGAGTGAGAGGGAGGCATATTTATACCCCCAACTCAAAACATGCACGAAGGGGTAAGTCCAGCCAGATTACACACTGACCGGACGCACTGTCGGGGTGACCGGATGCGTCCGGTCAGTGCCTGTAACACCTCTAGTGTTTAATATGTAATTAACCTGACATGTCATCATCATTAGTCATTAATCATTCTTGCCTTGCATTTATGTTTGCTTAGTGCTTGTGTAGCAATCTCTTTTCAAAAAACCCTAAAGCCCAAATCTTCCTATAAGGGCAAAAATGGTAATTTCACCTCTGTGCCTAGCTTTGTGTAATTCTTGTTCAGTTGGATGTCTTGAAGTTTTGTTGTGTTGGCCAAAGTTCAAAAATCAAAATCAGATTTCAAACCCCTTTGCAAAACCCTGATTTCCAAACCCTGGATTTTATCCCTCTTTTTGTAATTCAAAAATTATTCAAAATTTGAGGTTGGTCCAAAAAGCAAAGTTGTAGATCTAGCCAAGAGAAACAACTTTGGTATTTACAAATTTTCAAGTTTCTGTACAAAGTTTGAAGTAAATCCAAATTCATTCAAATTCCAGTTTTTGTCCCCTTTTCAGTTTTCAAAATTTATTTAAAAACTATTGGGTTTCAGAAAAAGGGTATATTAGCAAAGTTGTAGGTTTTGATAAAAGGAACAACTTTCATATTTGCAGATTTCCAACTTTCAATGTAAAATCAAAAGTAATTTTGAAATTATTCAAATCCTAAAAGTGTCCCTTTTTCTGATTTCGTATTTAATTCAAAAACTGTTTGGAATTTGAAAATATTCTTTTTGACAAAGTTGTAGATCTCCTTTTTCTGCACAACTTTGGTATTTTGAGTTTTTGCTGCTCAGTTCAAGTTTTGGGAGTAATTTGCAAAATACAGAGATCAGCTCATAGTCAAACCCTAGACCTAGCCCTGTTCATCTCCTACCTAGGGTCAGAGCAGAGTAGGGAGGGGGTCCCGGCCATAGCCGAGCCGCCGGCGCTGCGCACGTCGCACGCCTGGCAGATGCACGCGCGCCTCCAACCTGCCGCCGCTGTCCGCGCCATCATGTCGCACCCGCACGCGCAAAGCGCTGACCTCCGCCCCGTCCCCCACTGCTCCCAGCACGACGCCGCCGCGTGGCCGTCGCCGGCGAACGCACACCCGGCCCCTGCGCGCACGCCGTCCTTCCCGCCAGCCTGCAATCGAGTGCGCACGCCTTGGCCGAACTCATCCACACCATCCCGTGCTCTCTACCGTCCCCGACCGTGCCTATAAAAGGGACCGCCGGAGTCCGAGCTCCTCACTCGTCTCCGCCGTCGTGGCCAGCCCACTCCGAAGCTCCCGCCGCTCAACCAACTAGCCCAGCAGCTCCGTCTTGAGTTCGTGAAGCTTCCCCACCCCTCAATTTCACCTCCCCCGCCTCCAATCGCCCGGCGTAACCCCATCTTCCCAAACTCCGACGAAACACCGGTGAACTCGGGTTCGTCAAATACTACCTCTCCGGCCACGATCATCTTCCCCTGACCCCTGTGTCAGCTTCCTTGGCTCCGCGCGACTCTAACCAGGCCCTTGCGGTCTCGTGTGTTGCGCAGGATCGCCGGATCGCCGGAGTGCCGCCGCGGTCGTCTCCTTCCTCGAGCCTCACCCTCGAGCACATGTCGAGCCTCACCCTCGAGCACGCCTGCGAACCGCGCTCCCTCGAAGCAGCCGAGCCCTGCCTCCGACCCGTGGTAAGCACCCGAAGCCTCCGGTCTCTGCTTCCACTCCGCTTCGCCCGAGCCTCCCAGCCAGGCCTCGAACACATGCTCTCCGCTTCGCCCGAGCCAGGCCTCGGCGAACACATGCTTTCCGTCTCGCCCGAGCCTCCCAGTCAGGCCTCGGACGGACGCTTGCTTTCCGTTTCGCCCGAGCCTCCCGGCCAGGCCTCGGACGAAACGCTTGTTTCCGTCTCGCCCGAGCCTACCAGCCAGGTCTCGGACGGCCGAGTGTTTCCGCCTCGCCCGAGCCCTGCTGTCCGCCTCGCAGCGATTCGCCCGAGCCCCTGCGAGGAAGGAGCACAACGCTCTTTTCTTTTTCCTTTTTGAAAGAGTGTGAATAGTGTTCTGTTTTCTCTTTTTTGTGTGAATTAATCTGTTGCTCCTTAAATCCTGATAAAATTATGGTATGCTCCATGCACTGTGTAGTATTTTATAAAAATATGAAACTTGATTTTTCTGCAAGAATTTAAAAATGTAAAATCCCTCTTTTAATTAATAAATGGATAGTTTCGGATTTTTAGAAAATTATTTATAACTCCAAAAATCATGAGATAAATTTTTGTGAGCTTCCTATGCCATGTTTAGTCTCTGGTGAAATTTTGAAGTCTTTTGGAACAAGTTGATTTTTGAGCATTTATTTTTAATTGTTAAATAGTGCCTTCTGTTAATTAATGTCTGATTTTATTTGAGCACCTTAATGACCTCCAAAAATTATGAAATTTGTTTTGCCATCTATCTACACCATAATGAACTTATGTGATTAATTTGGTAATTTTTGGAGCAACTTCATAAAATAACCTTTTTAAATAATTAAGGAAAATAGAAAAAGTGATTAGGGTTCATGTTGTATGCCCTGTTTTGCATTATTCATGCTAGCATACTCATGTGCATGCATCATTGCATTCGTATAGTCACCGAAGAAGGCGTCAAGATCGAGGCAGCCGCCGACGAACCTGTCCCTGAGGCTACCCCGAGCTCCGACAACTGCCCTGCCGCCTTCGAGCCTGCCCTCTTTGCTCTTCAAGGCAAGCCCCGGTGCATTTAACCCTTTCCTTGAATTTATAAAATGATTTCCTTAAATGCTTTTGAGTTAAATTATTGCATTAGGTTTATAGGAGTTGTGTGCTATCCTAATTGATGCACTACCCACCTTGACCACTGATACACCTGATACCTGCTTTTCAAAAGTATTTGTAAAATGCTTAGCAATGCTTATTGAATTAGACTTTGCAATCAAATGCCAATTTCAAAAGTGTGATCACTTAAGGAATGTTTATGGGATTTTGGTCTTACTCCCCGGCTGTTGGCTAGGTATCTGATCCGTACCTAGTCGATAGCGAGGAGAGGTTGTCCGAGCGTACGGTGCCGTCATGTTGTAGTCCGGGACTCAACAGTTGACACCGACCGGGACAGGGTTGAAAAACTGACAGGACTATTACGCTTGGGTGAGATATGACCAAGGTATAGTTCTGGCTGGAAAATTAGGGACCATCCGTATGGGGGCCTACTGGTCAAGACTTGTAACTATTCACATACTTCGGAAAGCTCTGGCTCCGAGAAATCCTTGATTGGGACCGACAACCGCGCACTGGGAGTGGAGAGATGGCGGAAGTAGCATGTACCCACGTGGTCGTCGTACCTGGAAAGGAGTGGTGTACTGTACTTCCGGGTGGCGTAGGACCGGGTCCAATCTTGGAGGAATCGTGGTAGACGAGTTGGCATATGCAAGCTTGGGTGCTACATATGCAGTGTGGATAGGGATCCTCAGCTGAGTATTATTTATCCGGATTAACGTTGCTCCTCGGTTATGGAGACTTGGTCATTGACTGTCAACGGAGAGTGGTTCTCAACTAGGAATGTTTTGAAATGTAAAATGAATCATGAACGATGAAGAATTGAGGAATACCGAATCTTTCAAAAATAAAATAAGGTTTACAAAAATGCTTTTCTGCAAAATACTTGATCTTGCTTAAGCCTTACCTTGACTACCCTAAGCCTCTCATTCCTGAGTCTTCTCCCTTTTCTTTAGTCGGGTAAGTCTTGTTGAGTACCCCAGTACTCAGGGTTTGTTACCCATGCTGCAGGTATGACAGAGTCCCCGATGTGTCTTGCACCCTGTTGCGTGACCATCGTCCAGGAAGAGGCCGATGAGGCCGAAGAATAGTTGTACACCCTCGGGCTGGGTGATTATAAGTATCTTTGCTGTTCTCCACTACGTTGCCTATGTCTATTTCCATTATCAAGAACTTGGTTTGTAATAACTGCACCTTAATTTCTATTTGGAACCCTGCTTTGTAAAACTAATGTTATTTAAGTCTTCCGCTCTTTATTCCGATGTTATTTGTAAAAGTATGCAATGCTGTAACCGAATTATGAGATGATCCTGCGGACATTGGGCACTGATGTAGCCCGGTGGCGAACAGGTCTTAATCACATGGAACATGGGTTCGGCTGTCAGAGGTTGACAGGGACACGTGGGCCATGGGATTAGGGTCGTTCCGTCACAGAGTGGTATCGGAGCATCTCACTTTAACGTTGCAGTGTTCGTTTTTGCGAAAACTTCAAAAGACCTTTCGAGTCCAAACAAACTAAACTTGACTATTTTGAGTCCAAATTGCTTCTCTCATCTTGTCTCTCATATGGCAACACTAGCTAGTGGAACAACATGTTTTAAGCCCTATGTACCTTAGTTATTGCATTGCTTTGTTCCGTAGGAACGATTCATGCATCATGTCATAATCACTTAAGTTAACTTCCTCTCTAAGTTCGTTGGGGTAGTATGCCTTTACCTGTTCTTGCTAGCCTTTCTCATCCATCTTCTCTTATCCAGACATGGCCCGTATCAAGCTGACTGCCCGCAAGTCGACTGGACCGCATGGTGTGCCACGCCACCAGCTGGCACCTCGCGTTGGAGAAGAGACTGGAGAATCTTCCAATGGTCATCGCTTTCCCCGCCGCACCCGCAAGAACCTGAAGGAGGAGATCAAGGATCTGAAGGTTGAGCTGAAGAACTTGTAGCATGACTTCTACCACTCACGCCTGGAGTTTTATGAGGCACGAGCTTCCCTGGAGCAGGCCAATCGGAATACGGTTCGCGCTATCGAGCAGCGCAATGATGCTTGGACCCGCGAGGACGTTACCAGAGCCCAGCTCCATGGACTGCAGCAGTACACCGCCCAGATTGAGCAGTTCAATGATATGCTTCATGAGGAAGTGCATCAGCTGTATGATCAACTCCACCCCTTGGTACCCCCGGTTATGGAAGACCCTGAGGACGGAGTAGTGGAAGAACCCGATGTGGAACAAGAGCCAGACGTGGACGAAGAAATTAAACCTGCTGAGGACGTCCACGCTGAAAATGAGGACGAGGAGGAGGAGCCTGAGCTCATCCTCGAAGAAGACGACGACGAAGACGTGATCATCATCGACGACGACTAGACTCGTAGTGTCTGTACCATCTGCTTACCTAAAACCTTAGTCTAGGTTTGGGGGCGTTAGTCTGTCTGTTGCCAAGTCTGGCATGTATCTTTCTTTTCACATCTTTTCCCTTTATCGGTCTGTATCATCTGTCAGTCACCTTATCAAGTCATCAGTCTTTTGTATCAGAAGAAGCTATCGGTCTGTTGTTTTCAAAACCCTATCTATGAATGCTAAGTTCCAAGTTGCTTAACAGATGCCTGTGAACACTCGCACTGGAGCTGGAGGTTCTGATGATGCCAACCTCCCAAACCCTCCACCTGTCCCAGCCACCCTAGCAGATGCCATTGCAGCCTTGGCCGCCGCTGCCAACCTAATGGCTCAAAACCAAGGACAGCAGAACTTTCACCGTGGTCGCCACAACATCAACCAAGAGACCACCTATGTGGAATTCACCGAAACTCGTCCACCGGTCTTCACCAAGGCCGATGAACCCCTCGAAGCTGATGATTGGCTCCGCACCATGGAGCAGAAGTTTGGTCTTATCAACTGTACCGATATCCAGAAGCCACGGTTCGCTTCACAGCAGCTTCGTGGTCCGGCAAGTGCTTGGTACGCCAACCTGTTGGCTGCCCAGCCAGAAGGTCATCGGTTGACCTGGGAGGAGTTCCGCACTGCCTTCCGTGCTCATCACATCCCTTCCGGATTAATGAAGATGAAGCTTGATCAGTTCCTGGCTCTCCAACAGAAAGACTCCACAGTCATGCAGTATGTGGGTCAATTCAATCATCTCAGCCAGTATGCCTCAGAGTATGTCAACACAGATGAGAAGAAGAGGGATTGTTTCCTTAGAGGACTGCACCCGAAGATCCGCAGGAGCTTGTCCAATAACCTGACTGGGTCTTATCACGATGTTGTTGACCGGGCTGTTGCTTTTGAAGAAAGCAATCGCCAGTACCAGAAAGAGAAGAAGAAGAAGAAGAAAGCAGGGTCAAGCAGCTTCTCTGGCGGTCACAAACGCCAGAGAATCATCTATCACCCCAGCCACCACCACAATCGTCTACCTTACCCCAACCAGCAAGTGGTCGTCCGTACCGCGGCCACCACCCATAATGCCAACCAGCAGAGTGCCACACAGCCGAACGCCCCAGGTGTTCGTATCACCACTCCACAAACAGCCTACAACCATCCCTGCTACAACTGCGGCCAGCTTGGTCACTGGTCTCGTGAGTGCCCAAAGCCCAAGAGGTATGCTCAGAATGCTCAGAAGAATCCCGGAGGATCTCAGCAGCAGCAGCACCGTGCCCAGCAGCAACAGGCCCAGAAAGGCAGGATTGTCAAGAAGCACGGGCAAGTCTACTACACCGCTGTCAGCGATATACCAGAAGGGGAGCCCGTCATGATCGGTAGGTTTCCTGTTGCCAATCACCCTGCAGTTGTGTTGTTTGATTCTGGTGCATCGCATTCCTTCATCAGTCGTACTTTTGTCATCAAGCATGAAATATCAATTGAGGATTTAAAAGAAAGTTTCTGCATATTTTCGCCTGGAGGGCGTATAAGTACTAAGGAAGTGGTTCGCAGTATACCAGTAATGTTGGGGGAACATGTATTTCCCACCACCATGATAGTGCTTCATGCTCAGGAGATAGATGTCATCCTAGGCATGAATTGGATGTGTCAGTATAAAGCCATGATCGACATCTTGAATAGAGTTGTGAGAGTGGATATTCCTAACAGTACCGCCAAACTCCTTCTCCAACTTCTAATGCCTCAAAAACCAGCAGCCACTCAAATAAATACCGCCTATGTTCTGGAAACCCGGGACATCCCCGTGGTTTGTGAATTCCCTGATGTTTTTCCTGAGGATTTGCCTGGTCTGCCTCCTGACCGTGACGTTGAGTTTGCCATAGAGCTAAAGCCCGGGACTGCTCTATATCCCGCAGAGCTTATCGAATGCCTCCCAGAGAGTTGGCAGAACTAAAAATCCAATTACAAGATTTGTTGGACAAGGGTTTCATTCGCCCAAGCTCGTCTCCTTGGGGTTGTCCTGCAATCTTTGTAAAGAAGAAAGACAAGACTCTCAGAATGTGCATTGATTATCGCCCACTCAATGAGGTCACCATCAAAAATAAATATCCCTTGCCTCGTATTGATCTTCTCTTTGACCAGTTAGCTGGAGCCAAAGTATTCTCCAAGATCGATCTCAGATCCGGCTACCACCAAATAAAGATTCGTCCTGAAGATATTCCTAAAACAGCTTTCACCACCAGATACGGCCTATATGAGTACTTGGTCATGTCCTTCGGTTTGACCGATGCCCCTGCTCATTTCATGTACCTCATGAACTATGTGTTCATGCCAGAGCTTGATAAATTTGTGGTCGTGTTCATTGACGACATCCTTGTCTACTCAAAAACCCCTGAAGATCATGCCGAACATCTTCGTATCGTTCTATCCCGTCTCAGAGAACATCAGCTGTATGCCAAGTTCAGTAAATGTGAGTTCTGGTTAGATCAGATACAGTTTCTTGGTCATGTCCTTTCCGCTGAAGGTGTGTCAGTTGACCCCGGTAAAGTGGCAGACATTCTGGATTGGAAGCCACCTACCACTGTTCATCAAGTCCGCAGCTTTATGGGAATGGCAGGATATTATCGTCGATTCATCCCAGATTTCTCAAGAATCGCCAAGCCTATCACTGAGTTAGTAAAGAATTCTGTGAAGTTTGTCTGGTCACCAGCCTGTGAGCAAGCCTTTCAAACTCTGAAGAAATTGTTAACCACATCACCTGTGCTAGCCCAGCCGAACATCGAGAAGCCCTTTGATGTCTACTGTGATGCATCTGGTACTGGTTTGGGCTGTGTTTTGATGCAAGAAGGTCGAGTGATCGCTTATGCCTCCCGACAGCTTAAGCGACATGAAGAGAATTACCCAACTCATGATCTCGAGTTAGCAGCAGTAGTGCATGCCTTGAAGATCTGGCGTCATTATTTGTTGGGCAGTACCTGTAATGTGTACACTGATCACAAAAGCCTGAAGTATATCTTCACTCAAGAGGAACTGAATATGAGGCAGAGAAGATGGCTTGAGTTAATTAAGGACTATGATCTTGAAGTGCATTACCATCCGGGTAAGGCGAATGTGGTCGCCGATGCACTCAGTCGCAAGTCTTATTGCAACTGTCTGATGAAGAAACCCTATGATTCTTCTTTGTGTTATGAGCTGGAAAGGTTGAATATTGAAATGATTCCACAAGGAACTCTGAATAATATCAGAATAGAAACCCCTATCAGAGAGCAGATCATCACTGCACAAAAAGATAACCCTGGAATCAAGCACATCATCGAAAAGGTCCAATCCCGAAAGGCTGATTGTTTCAGGATCGATGATGCAGGAGTAGTATGGTTTAAGAATCGGTTAGTAGTTCCTAAAGTGCCTGAGTTAAGAAAGTTAATCCTTGATGAAGCACACTTGACTAGATTCTCCATCCACCCCGGCAGCAACAAGATGTACCAGGATTTGAAGCAGCAATTCTGGTGGACAAAGATGAAGATTGAGACCGCCCGATATGTCGCTCAGTGCGATACCTGCCAGAAAGTCAAAGCCGTGCACATGAAGCCCAGAGGAGAATTGCAACCTTTACCTGTACCTGCTTGGAAATGGGACGATATCAGTATGGACTTTATCAATGGTCTACCCAAGACATCAAGAGGTTTTGATTCCATATGGGTGATCGTGGATCGCCTCACTAAGCAAGCTCACTTCCTGCCAGTGAAGACCAGTTACACTGTCCCCACTTATGCCACTTTGTACAAGGACAACATAGTGAAACTCCATGGCATACCCAAGAGCATTATCTCTGATCGTGGTACCCAATTTGTCGCAAAGTTTTGGAAAGCGTTCCATACCTCACTTGGAACCAAGCTCTTGCATAGTACGACATATCATCCGCAAACAGATGGACAAACCGAGCGAGTCAACCAAGTGTTAGAGGATATGTTGAGAGCATGTGTGCTCACCTTCGCAGATACTTGGGATGACTGTTTGCCCTTGGCAGAGTTCTCATATAATAACAGTTACCAAGAGAGCATCAAAATGGCACCCTTTGAAGCACTGTACGGCCGCCGTTGTCGTACACCTCTCAATTGGTCTGAACCCGGAGAAAGGGAATTCTTTGGAGTTGACCTAGTAAAAGATATGGAAGAGAAAGTCAAGCATATACAAGAGAACATGAAGATTGCACAGTCTCGACAGAAAAGTTATGCTGACAGGAGACGTCGACCTCTGCAGTTCGAGATCGGGGATTATGTGTACCTGAAGGTCTCGCCCACCAAAGGAGTCACTCGTTTTGGAGTCAAAGGAAAGTTAGCACCCCGCTACATTGGTCCCTTTGAGATTCTGGATCGTTGTGGCAAGGTCGCTTACAAGCTAAGTTTGCCCGATCATCTTTCAGCAGTTCATAATGTGTTTCATGTCTCCCAACTCAAGAAGTGTCTCCGAGTACCTGAACATGTGGTTGAAGTTGAAGGCGTTGAGCTAGAACCAGATCTGTCATACACTGAGTATCCAGTTCGTGTGTTGGATTCCAAGGACCGTGTTACCCGAAGAACTACCACAAGATGGTACAAGATCCAGTAGAACCAGCACTCTGAAGAAGAAGCCACCTGGGAATCCGAAGACTTCTTAGCAAAGAACTATCCCGACTTTCTCGAATCTCTGTAGATGTAAGGTTTTGCCTTTTCCTTCTTAAGACGTGGAATCTCGGGGCGAGATTTCTTTTAGGGGGGAAGGCTGTAACACCTCTGGTGTTTAATATGTAATTAACCTGACATGTCATCATCATTAGTCATTAATCATTCTTGCCTTGCATTTATGTTTGCTTAGTGCTTGTGTAGCAATCTCTTTTCAAAAAACCCTAAAGCCCAAATCTTCCTATAAGGGCAAAAATGGTAATTTCACCTCTGTGCCTAGCTTTGTGTAATTCTTGTTCAGTTGGATGTCTTGAAGTTTTGTTGTGTTGGCCAAAGTTCAAAAATCAAAATCAGATTTCAAACCCCTTTGCAAAACCCTGATTTCCAAACCCTGGATTTTATCCCTCTTTTTGTAATTCAAAAATTATTCAAAATTTGAGGTTGGTCCAAAAAGCAAAGTTGTAGATCTGGCCAAGAGAAACAACTTTGGTATTTACAAATTTTCAAGTTTCTGTACAAAGTTTGAAGTAAATCCAAATTCATTCAAATTCCAGTTTTTGTCCCCTTTTCAGTTTTCAAAATTTATTTAAAAACTATTGGGTTTCAGAAAAAGGGTATATTAGCAAAGTTGTAGGTTTTGATAAAAGGAACAACTTTCATATTTGCAGATTTCCAACTATCAATGTAAAATCAAAAGTAATTTTGAAATTATTCAAATCCTAAAAGTGTCCCCTTTTCTGATTTCGTATTTAATTCAAAAACTGTTTGGAATTTGAAAATATTCTTTTTGACAAAGTTGTAGATCTCCTTTTTCTGCACAACTTTGGTATTTTGAGTTTTTGCTGCTCAGTTCAAGTTTTGGGAGTAATTTGCAAAATACAGAGATCAGCTCATAGTCAAACCCTAGACCTAGCCCTGTTCATCTCCTACCTAGGGTCAGAGCAGAGCAGGGAGGGGGTCCCGGCCATAGCCGAGCCGCCGGCGCTGCGCACGCCGCACGCCTGGCAGATGCACGCGCGCCTCCAACCTGCCGCCGCTGTCCGCGCCATCATGCCGCACCCGCACGCGCAAAGCGCTGACCTCCGCCCCGTCCCCCACTGCTCCCAGCACGACGCCGCCGCGTGGCCGTCACCGGCGAACGCACACCCGGCCCCTGCGCGCACGCCGTCCTTCCCGCCAGCCTGCAATCGAGTGCGCACGCCTTGGCCGAACTCATCCACACCATCCCGTGCTCTCTACCGTCCCCGACCGTGCCTATAAAAGGGACCGCCGGAGTCCGAGCTCCTCACTCGTCTCCGCCGCCGTGGCCAGCCCACTCCGAAGCTCCCGCCGGTCAACCAACTAGCCCAGCAGCTCCGTCTTGAGCTCGTGAAGCTTCCCCACCCCTCAATTTCACCTCCCCCGCCTCCAATCGCCCGGCGTAACCCCATCTTCCCAAACTCCGACGAAACACCGGTGAACTCGGGTTCGTCAAATACTACCTCTCCGGCCACGATCATCTTCCCCTGACCCCTGTGTCAGCTTCCTTGGCTCCGCGCGACTCTAACCAGGCCCTTGCGGTCTCGTGTGTTGCGCAGGATCGCCGGATCGCCGGAGTGCCGCCGCGGTCGTCTCCTTCCTCGAGCCTCACCCTCGAGCACGTGTCGAGCCTCACCCTCCAGCCTCACCCTCGAGCACGTGTCGAGCCTCACCCTCGAGCCACACCCTCGAGCACGCCTGCGAACCGCGCTCCCTCGAAGCAGCCGAGCCCTGCCTCCGACCCGTGGTAAGCACCCGAAGCCTCCGGTCTCTGCTTCCACTCCGCTTCGCCCGAGCCTCCCAGCCAGGCCTCGAACACATGCTCTCCGCTTCGCCCGAGCCAGGCCTCGGCGAACACATGCTTTCCGTCTCGCCCGAGCCTCCCAGTCAGGCCTCGGACGGACGCTTGCTTTCCGTTTCGCCCGAGCCTCCCGGCCAGGCCTCGGACGAAACGCTTGTTTCCGTCTCGCCCGAGCCTACCAGCCAGGTCTCGGACGGCCGAGTGTTTCCGGCTCGCCCGAGCCCTGCTGTCCGCCTCGCAGCGATTCGCCCGAGCCCCTGCGAGGAAGGAGCACAGCGCTCTTTTCTTTTTCCTTTTTGAAAGAGTGTGAATAGTGTTCTGTTTTCTCTTTTTTGTGTGAATTAATCTGTTGTTCCTTAAATCCTGATAAAATTATGGTATGCTCCATGCACTGTGTAGTATTTTATAAAAATATGAAACTTGACTTTTCTGCAAGAATTTAAAAATGTAAAATCCCTCTTTTAATTAATAAATTGATAGTTTCGGATTTTTAGAAAATTATTTATAACTCCAAAAATCATGAGATAAATTTTTGTGAGCTTCCTATGCCATGTTTAGTCTCTGGTGAAATTTTGAAGTCTTTTGGAACAAGTTGATTTTTGAGCATTTATTTTTAATTGTTAAATAGTGCCTTCTGTTAATTAATGTCTGATTTTATTTGAGCACCTTAATGACCTCCAAAAATTATGAAATTTGTTTTGCCATCTATATACACCATAATGAACTTATGTGATTAATTTGGTAATTTTTGGAGCAACTTCATAAAATAACCTTTTTAAATAATTAAGGAAAATAGAAAAAGTGATTAGGGTTCATGTTGTATGCCCTGTTTTGCATTATTCATGCTAGCATACTCATGTGCATGCATCATTGCATTCGTATAGTCACCGAAGAAGGCGTCAAGATCGAGGCAGCCGCCGACGAACCTGTCCCTGAGGCTACCCCGAGCTCCGACAACTGCCCTGCCGCCTTCGAGCCTGCCCTCTTTGCTCTTCAAGGCAAGCCCCGGTGCATTTAACCCTTTCCTTGAATTTATAAAATGATTTCCTTAAATGCTTTTGAGTTAAATTATTGCATTAGGTTTATAGGAGTTGTGTGCTATCCTAATTGATGCACTACCCACCTTGACCACTGATACACCTGATACCTGCTTTTCAAAAGTATTTGTAAAATGCTTAGCAATGCTTATTGAATTAGACTTTGCAATAAAATGCCAATTTCAAAAGTGTGATCACTTAAGGAATGTTTATGGGATTTTGGTCTTACTCCCCGGCTGTTGGCTAGGTATCTGATCCGTACCTAGTCGATAGCGAGGAGAGGTTGTCCGAGCGTACGGTGCCGTCATGTTGTAGTCCGGGACTCAACAGTTGACACCGACCGGGACAGGGTTGAAAAACTGACAGGACTATTACGCTTGGGTGAGATATGACCAAGGTATAGTTCTGGCTGGAAAATTAGGGACCATCCGTATGGGGGCCTACTGGTCAAGACTTGTAACTATTCACATACTTCGGAAAGCTCTGGCTCCGAGAAATCCTTGATTGGGACCGACAACCGCGCACTGGAAGTGGAGAGATGGCGGAAGTAGCATGTACCCACGTGGTCGTCGTACCTGGAAAGGAGTGGTGTACTGTACTTCCGGGTGGCGTAGGACCGGGTCCAATCTTGGAGGAATCGTGGTAGACGAGTTGGCATATGCAAGCTTGGGTGCTACATATGCAGTGTGGATAGGGATCCTCAGCTGAGTATTATTTATCCGGATTAACGTTGCTCCTCGGTTATGGAGACTTGGTCACTGACTGTCAACGGAGAGTGGTTCTCAACTAGGAATGTTTTGAAATGTAAAATGAATCATGAACGATGAAGAATTGAGGAATACCGAATCTTTCAAAAATAAAATAAGGTTTACAAAAATGCTTTTCTGCAAAATACTTGATCTTGCTTAAGCCTTACCTTGACTACCCTAAGCCTCTCATTCCTGAGTCTTCTCCCTTTTCTTTAGTCGGGTAAGTCTTGTTGAGTACCCCAGTACTCAGGGTTTGTTACCCATGCTGCAGGTATGACAGAGTCCCCGATGTGTCTTGCACCCTGCTGTGTGACCATCGTCCAGGAAGAGGCCGATGAGGCCGAAGAATAGTTGTACACCCTCCGGCTGGGTGATTATAAGTATCTTTGCTGTTCTCCACTACGTTGCCTATGTCTATTTCCATTATCAAGAACTTGGTTTGTAATAACTGCACCTTAATTTCTATTTGGAACCCTGCTTTGTAAAACTAATGTTATTTAAGTCTTCCGCTCTTTATTCCGATGTTATTTGTAAAAGTATGCAATGCTGTAACCGAATTGTGAGATGATCCTGCGGACATTGGGCACTGATGTAGCCCGGTAGCGAACAGGTCTTAATCACATGGAATATGGGTTCGGCTGTCAGAGGTTGACAGGGACACGTGGGCCATGGGATTAGGGTCGTTCCGTCACAGTGCCCAACGGCTAACTGACGTTAGCACTGTCACTCGTACGAACCGCTGACCGATCCCCTCTGACTGGACGCGTCCAGTCGCACATTTCACTCTCTGGAACCTCTCTGGACGCGATCGGACTCACCCCCTGGTGCGTCCGATCGACTGCTGAGGGAGCGTCTGGTCACAGCTGACCTGCCCCTCAGCGAGCACTACTGACCGGACGCATGCCCCAGCGTCCGGTCCCTAGGGTTCCAGCGTCCGGTCGCAGTTTGAAGTCCGAAACGACTTCGGTTTGCGACGCTCCCTTCACGAACTTTCTTCCTTATGATCTTAGGGACCTTTCTAAGCTACATAGGGCTTTGGTTAACAAGTGTGCACCACACCTAACTCAAAAGTCTCACCTAGGTCAAGCTACTCATTCAAACCCCCCTTAATAGTATGACCAAAGATAAAACAAAGACCTATGTTACTCTAAGTGTCCTTCAACACCAAATGACACTTAGAACTAGCCTATCACCGTCTTCGTCGTTCATCCTTTGAAAACCGAACGAATTCCATCAATAAGAGGACATGAATACCATAGTGCCCTCACGATCATCATTACCATGACCTAACTCAACTATTTCTGCAAAACACATGTTAGTTATAGTAATTTACCGTTGTCATCCAATCACCGAAACCCACTGAGGGCCTAGATGCTCACATGTATCCAAGCCGAACAAGCTAACCAAACACACTCAGACTTAGCCAGGCTTGAGCAATCACTCTAACCAAACAAGTGACTATTGGCTTGTGGGAGGCAGGCTAAGTCTAGCCTGGCTTAGAAAGCTAGTCAGGCTTAGAATTGAAGGAGAACCAAACACACCCTACGCTCCATAGTCACTCACCTCGCCTTTTGCACCGACTCGTATCTGCTTTGGTCCCACGACCACCGCAGTTGCTGCGGCGAAGGGCTGGGGTGCGGTGGTTGTGCCGGCGCCGCACGCTGATTTATCTAGTGGGCTTCCCCGCTGGTCATGACGCTTGTAGCAGACCAGCGGTGGAGGGCGTGGTATAGGAGATTGAGTGGAAGGCGAGAGGATGCACAAGGAGCCGGCGGCGAGGTGTCTAGAGCCATGCGGGGGATAGGCATTGAGGGATGTGGTGCATAGACCTGGCCTGCTTGTGAAGTTCGTGCAGATCATAGGTGGAGAATGCGGAGCGAGTGGCTGAGCGGGACGACGGATTGGCTAGGCCCACTCGTCGAATGGTGTGCAGATCACATGCGGGGAGAGGTGAAACGAGCGGAGCGAGCGCTCGCCGGGGATGATTGCTTTTGCAATGTTTTAGCTGTAGAGATAGAGGTTACGTTCAGTTACCCAAAACTATCCAAAATTTTTCAAGATTTTCCATCAAATCAAATCTTTAGACGCGTGCATGGAGCATTAAATTTAGGTAAAAAATAACTAATTCTAATTTTAGTCTATTCATATCGAGACGAATTTTTTAAACCTAATTACCTATATTTAAATAAAATTTGTCAAATAATAACAAAAGTACTGCGACAACTTTTCCAAAAATTTCGCGAAGCAAGAGATTATAAGATCCACCGGTCGAAGACTCATCACAAAGTACTACTGTGCGAACTGCGAAGTCCACGCAAGAGTCAGACAACCGCTGGCCTGCCCTGCTGGCCGTCCCGTCCAGCTCAGATCGCAGAGTACAAAGTCGGGCCCAGCAGTCAGCATCATACTCCACTTTCCAACAGAGAGAGAAGGGTAGGGCCCCGCCTCTGACCTCTCCCCTCGCCTCGGTGCGCGCGATCTCCTCTGCCGCATCCGATCTCGATCCCTCCGACGCGGTGTGCTCCGGTCAGCGCCGCCTCCTCCCCTCGCCGGCCGCCGCTGTATCGACGCAGCCGACATGGTTAGTAGCACCCCTCCCTTCCCTCCTCTTCCTCCTCCGCCCTAGTCACCCACTTGCACCCCCTCGGACTAGCGATTTCATCGGAGCAGACCGAATTTGGCTCTCGGGGCGGCTCGACAGAGCCGCGGCTCGGCGGGGCGATCGGGACCACCCGTCGCGCTCCAGATGGGCAGGAACCATGGGGGGTTTTGTTGTCCAACCTCGAACCTAGCGGATGTAGTTTTGGTGCGGCCGGTGCGAGAAATTACAGTGCGGGTCTCGTGCTGCGGGCTGCTGGATTCGGATGCTTGGTGTGATTTCAGCAATAGCATCGGCCTACGTTGAATCCGGCCGCTCAGTAAGGGAGGATGCTGCGCGGTGGTGGGGTCGCCCACGCTCATCAGTGGGCTGTAGCTCCTTTTTGTTTGCTATAAATTTGATCTTAGTTCTGCCCTATGTGTGATCCTGGGACAACTTGTGCACCAGAAGGTCTCACCTATTTCACTCCAGATGATGAGTAGTCGTGGACTTTTCAGGTTCCTTTGGTTAGGCTGGGTACCTTAATTGCAAATGCAACCACTTCGGTTGCAACATAGAAAAGTTTGGTTCACATTCACATGCCTGAGACTTGGACTATGATCGAGACGATGTCCACGCCAATTTGGATTTACTTAGCATTGCTCTATAATTGATTGATTCAATGACCAGACAACTTGTCAAACAAATAGTAATGCTCAGCATATAGAAATTTCAGCTCTTAATTGTATTCCCATGTGGAATTGCTCCTCTGATTTTTTTTCTGATCTATGGGTGCGCCAATTCAGAATTATATCATTGGAGCATTCAAGCCACCATGTGACATCTCCATCACATTCTCTGATGCAAGGACCAGGAAGCAGGTTCAATTCTTCGTATTCTCGTGCTGCTACCAGTTGTGGTTGAAACTTGAGTTCTGCTTATAGCTTACAAGTGGTCAGTTTCTGCTGTTGTTGTTTCACAGGTTTCAGTTAAGAAGGACAATGGGAAGACAACAATGATCCCTGTTTTCCAGAGCCTGGAAACTATTTCTGGAGAAGTATGATTTCCTCATTCTCTTATTCTTTTCTATCTTGCTTTATACTTGGTATTAAGCCTAATACCAGCTCGGGTGAAATGGTTTTCAGGTATCAATAGCACCAGTCCCAGGTAAAAGGATTGAACACACAGGTGTCAAGATTGAGTTGCTCGGCCAAATAGGTATGCTATGCTACCCTCTCTGCTGCTTGTGTTATCCATTTCCGCAACAAGTAATTATGAGAGAACGTTTTTTCTTCTAGACATGCAATGGTTACACTGGTATTCAGTTCTATAGATGCTGCTTAGTTATTTGATTTTACCATGCTAGTTATCTTTGTTTGAGTTCTTCATCAGCTTACTTTATTGTTATGGATTTATCTCATTTTGCTATTGTATTAAGATGCTGTTTATTCTGACGATTCTTACACACATTGGTAGTGCATACTGCATATGTGTTTTGCTATGGTGCTCTTAGATGGTTGTCATTTTCAATAGTTTCTGATGCAAACTGGAAGTGGTGTGCATTGTTCTGCATCCACCAAGTAGCTTTTATATTTGTGGTTGCTGAAATGTTGCTTTATACAGTTTTCTTTAAATGTCCAGTTACAGCCTTCAGCTTTGCTTGACACATTTTGCATTACATGTCGTCTTCATGCTTTGCATGAATGTAGCTTCCATCCTGGATGAAAATACTGGATGTTTGTTTATTTATGGATTACATTTTTCTGACTATTTACAAAATTACTCCCCATCTAGTTCCTCTGTTTTAAATGTGATGTTTAGGACAAGCATATATTTAAAAATCGAGGGGAGTACTGTTTAATACTTGTTGCCCTCCTAGGCCCTGATAGTTACAATGCATGACCATTTCTTTTACAGAGCTGTATTTCGACCGAGGGAACTTCTATGATTTCACTTCGTTAGGTGAGTTTCTGGTGCATGATATGCCAATAGCTCCTACACTGGATGTGTGCAATGTCTGGAGTTGTGATCTTTTCTTTTATGTTAGGGGTCTTCAATTTCTGGGAACAGAGGCTAGTTAGTAATTATTATCAAGAATTATTCTGCTGCTAAATGCTGTGTTCTCATCCTTAGTTGCTGAGCTCTATATATTTCATTTGTTCTGTATCATTATCTTCTGTACTTTATGCTTAAATGATTAAAGTGGTTATCGGACGACTAATCGCGATTAATCACGATTAGTCGTCCTTATCGTAACTTCGTGCTCGATAAGGGCGTTCGATTAGTTTTGGTCGATTAGAAATCTTATCGTCCGACTAATCGCGACTAGTCGCGATTAGTCGTCCAATCAGCCTTGTTGGACGACTAGTTGGGAAAGAATATAATCAGTTAAATAGGCAAAATAGCAAAAAAAAAAAAACAAGACTAAGACTAAATGAAATGTAAAGATTAGGAGAGCAAGGCAAAACAACTTAACCATCTAGCACCAGCAAGCAGCAGTTACAGGTAAGTGTCCAGATCAGTAGTAAATCACCATGATAATGATTCATTAAGACATTATTATGACCATGTTTACATATATTTACATCATATATATGTACTATATACGTGGTCGATCAGGTCATCCAGGCACTAGGACGACTAAATGTCCGATTAGCCGACTAGACCGATCAGACCGACTAATCGACCCTGATCGACGACTAATCGCGATTAGTCGTCTGATCGGTGGTCTTACGACTAGCCTCGATAATACGATCTGAAAACATTGCAAGTTACTGCAACATTTACATTCATTTTTTTAATTAATCAAATGTTTACAGTTGATGATTCTTTTTTAACAAAAGAAAGTAAAGTGAAGCTCTATGAAAGCATACAGATTCAGATTTATCAAGGCAACGAGAAAAACAAATGAAAATCACTTCTTTTAGTTAGACTACTGGTGTAACACCAAATCACCTGCCTTGGCTAGAAACTAGAAAGCTTGATTAGTACCTAAGATGTCTCAAAAGGGTGTCCTCAACTTTGTGTTCTGCTAGTGGCATGTTGATCAAGTGCTACTGATTATTGCTCTGCATACATGTTATTATCATGTGAGAGGCTATTATGACAATCCACTGTTTGTCTATGCAGTACGTGAGTTAGATATTCCTGGTGAAATCTATGAAAGGAAGACATTTCCATTTGAGTTTTCAACTGTTGAAATGCCATATGAGTCTTACAATGGGACAAATGTCAGACTGAGGTAAGCAAGTGCTGCGATTTAGAGCTGGACTTTTATTATGTTTTGTTTAACATTTTTACTGGTGCTAAAGATTTTAGTGAAAAATTTTGGTTTTGCAAAAACTCCTGGACCATGTTTAGTATTGGTTTATCTTACAGATAACTTGAACTGTTGAATTTAATTGCACTTTTCAATTTGCCCTGGCTAAATACTGTTATTCACTTAAAATCTTTATTTAAATGTTCCAAGGCCAAGATTTTTATATTCCCAGTATATAGTGTGAACACTACCAGTGAAATTTGGGAGGTTGCTATCTTGTCTGTCACAATGTCTAATATCTTCTTTCCGATGACTTATAAGTTTGAACACGTGGGAAGCTTCATAGAAATTAGAAAATCTGACGTCTAATACCTTTTACCGCATTTACAGGCTTGACATAGGGTGTTGGCGTGGTGCCATTTTTGTAGTTCCATTGACTAGGGTTGTGCCTTTCTCTATGATAAGGATACATGGTTGAATTGCTGTTTTAGAACATGTCTTCCTATGAAAGATGCTAGGCTATAGTAAATTACAAATACACTCTTCTCAATATTTGGCTACTAAAATTTGAGACAGCCATCATATTTTTCAAACTCATACTTGTCTATTTCGGCTCAAGAGATTTGATGACTAGTCCACTGTTAACCATATCACATAAATTTTGCATCTGTATACTGTCGACTTGGGCCCCTCATGTCATTTCACTTGTTTGAAATGTCCTGCATAAAATGTTCATATGCTAGCGAAAAACTGAAGCTCCTGTGAATACCATGTACCCTTTATGTTTTGCAGGTACATTTTGAAGGTGACAATTGGCAGAAACTATGTTGGGAATATTGTTGAGTACCGGGATTTCTGTGTAAGTTGTTAACTGCTATTATAATTATCTATTTTTATTGTTATGTTTATCACTATGCTATATACGTGCACCATTTTAGTTTTTCCATCATTAAGATGAACTAACTCATTAAAGACAATTCTTAATTTAATGTGTTCCAGCAATTAGCAAATTGCAGAGTTTATTCAGAATAATGATTTCTATTTCATTTGCAGGTGAGAAACTACTCACCTGTCCCTACAATCAATAACAGCATTAAGGTGAGGTCTTATTTTCTTATTAATGGGAAGTTTTCATTTGATGCATGTAACATACTCTAGCAGCTTAGCATATAACTTGACCATGTTAGATTGAACTGGTACAATCTCCCATATCAGCATTTTGTGTGCCTGGGGTCTTAACAATGTTGACAAAATTTCTTTTCACAGTTCATGTTAGCTGTGGTCAGTGGTCACAGCAGGTTCTAGAAACCCCTGAAGACTGTCCTTTTTCTTTCTTTCTGAAAGCTCTGAATTTTGGTCAGTTTTCTTTTGATAAAATGGGATACTTCATAGCCCAATAGACACTTTTTTCCCATTTTAAGAATGGATACCTTTTTTTTAACTTGGGCACGATCCAGGTATCAAATCTTGAAAATATCAGATTTGGAAGTTTGAAAGCAAGAAAAGAGAAATTAGCTTCTTGTTGGTTACCCCAGGTCATTTTCTTTTGTGGAGAACACGGTTCTTGATCTCTTAGGCCACGTTCAGATTCCAAAATCTCCCCAAATATTTTGCGTAGTACCTATTTTAGACGCATGCATGGAGCATTAAATATAGGTAAAAGAAATAACTAATTGTACTTTTGGTCTGCTCATGTCGAGACGAATCTTTTGAGTCTAGTTAGATCATGTTTGGACAAAGTTTGTCAAATAACAACAAAAGTGCTACAGTAACATTTCGCCACATTTTTCGCGAACTGAACAAGGCCTTAGTAACTAAGCTGTCTGATTCTTTGATATAATATTACCATTCTGACCTCTGATGTAATTGAATCTTAGATAGGAACCAGAAGGGAGAATGTTTAGATGTGCAAACAAAAGCCTTGTAGTGTCCTGACCCTACCTACCATTCTGAGATCGTTATATTGCACATGTGGCTGTCCATTCTGTGGCTTGTGTTATAATGTAGATGAGCAATGCTGTCCTGGTGGATTTGATAATCTGATTGCTCCAAGTATTGAACTGCTCTGATGTGATGGTGTTCACTAGAGTTAGTTTGACACTTTTTAATGATTTTAAACAGAGAAATTTAATGATTTATTTATGTATCACTCTATTAAGCGATATACTTAACTGCATGTGTTTTGCTTTGATGTGGTAAAACTGTTAAAGTAAGAATGACCTTTCTCAAAAGGGTGAATGACTATTTATTTCATTGTGCAATTCATGCTACTGATATTCCCCTTTTCAGATGGAAGTAGGAATTGAGGATTGCTTACATATTGAGTTTGAATACAGCAAGAGCAAGTAAGACCATAGCCGTATGCCTATCTGCTTTGTCTGTTTTGACTTTCTGAGAAGTTGGTCAGTTTGGAAACCTGCATGTTACTCATATTCCCCATTCTTTTTCCAGGTACCATCTCAATGATGTGATCATTGGGAAGATATATTTTCTTCTTGTTAGAATAAAGATAAAAAATATGGAGCTGGAGATTCGGCGTCGGGAATCAACAGGATCAGGCTCTAACACATATGTTGAAACCGAGACTCTTGCAAAGTTTGAGTTGATGGATGGTGCTCCTGTGAGAGGTATGATAGTGATTTTGTTGCCACTTTTTCATTTTTCAAATTCTAAATGTTTGTCCTGCGCCTTCAAGTTAGACAATGTAGTGAGTGCTTCCTTCTTGGTTGTGAGGTATTCATGCCCATTCTTGAGCTCATAGCTGCACTTTTTTTCACTTAGACCTTTCTCAATACCTTAACTTCAAAGTAAAAAAAGTATCTAAACACCTCAACTTGTGAGCAATTTCAAACATATATGAAGAACTGACAAATGCTCTTGGTTTTAAATAGTCATGTGGATGCTGATAACTGGAGATCTCTAAGTTAGCTTCATCAGTCCCTTGTACAACTTTTGTCACTTTGCTGGGAACTATAGATGTGGGTCCTGTCTGCAGTTGAATTAGGACTGGCTGCATGGATGCTCATCTTGGCAAATGGACTATGATGCATAAATTGACAACTTTTCTTCAGATGTTCACTGTCATGATTTGTTATTGTGTACGGTTTGAAGCCTGAATCTGATGCTGTTGTTGCTTACCTGCCTGTCCACATTGGAACCATTTGGTTGAGCCGGTATTGGACTAAATTATGGATGGGACCAGGATTTGGTCTAGTTCTAGCCTGCCTGCCCAAACTAGGCCGTAACATTTTTCAATGATGTTGGTGTAGGTTTGCTGCGTACCTAATCAAATTGTTTTGCAGGTGAATCTATTCCAGTGAGGCTGTTCCTGACACCTTATGAGTTAACCCCGACTTACCGCAACATAAACAACAAGTTCAGCGTCAAGTATTACCTGAATCTGGTCCTTGTGGACGAGGAAGATCGGAGGTACTTCAAGCAGCAAGAGATCACAATGTACCGTCTCCTAGAATCTCCCCCGGCCTCTTAGATCCCAACCTGTAGCAGCATGTTCACCTATCAGGTTTTGTACAAGTGGGCGCTGAGGTTAGAGCAATGTCCTGTATATAAACTCCAGAAGAGGGCCACAGCTGACTACTGCTAGTCTTCTATGGCCATGCACGCTGCACTGTCGTGTTAATTTGTTTATGTTTCGTTTTCCTTTCTACTCCTTCCCTTGATTACGACACCACCTTGATAGGCCGGGGGTAGAATTACCTGCGTGTTTTATTTATCGTCCTTGTGGTCTGCAAGAATCATGATGATATTATTTCGGCATTAGTTCATCGTAGTTGGAGCCTTTAAGTGATGTAATTTGTTTTGGTAAGTTGAACATCTAGATTTATCTGTGTTTCATGCAAACTCCACTTAATCTTTGTCGTTGAACAGTTCATCAGCTGTTCTTCTCAGCCCGTCTACAACAAGTTAGCAAGCTGTTCAACAAGGTATACAATTCTTCATCCCTTGTCTGTTGGGATGCTGTCAGATCTCTTATTGAGCAAGTAGCAGGAAAGTCCTATGGATGGCACACAACTGCAAATGCTGCCGCTTGATTCTTACTGCAATCCATGGTTCCATGTCAGTTCTAAGACAGCAACAAAACACATAGCCTGATAGCCCACTGCAATCCGCATCACCGCAATCTACTGCATTATTATCCCCCCTAAATATTTGTCTTTAAACATCAGTACCTGCCATTCACTATTCCACTATTGTCACCACTGTTGTCGCACACCTACTAGAGAACCTCAAGCCAGGAGCCAGAAATCCCTCTGCCTCCTGGTGGTGATGAGGTAGCCGCCGCCTCGCCGGCTCTTGCGCCGGACGGCCAGCGCCATGCACGCCGCGTGCTGCACGCAGTAGTCGGCGGCGCTGGTGCTGGCGCAGCCGGCCCTGGCCCCGGCCCCGCCCCCGCCCTTGACGCCGGCGATCCACATGGACAGCAGCCGCCACGTGACGGAGCGCTTCTTCTGCCCCACGACGAGGAGCGACACGCCCTGCTTCCTCGCGGCCTCCACGATCGCCGGCCCGCGGTCCTTGCCGTTGCCGCCCTCCGCCAGGGAAAGCTCCACGCGCACCTGGCAGAAGAACAAAACATTCACAGGCGCGTCAGTTGCTTGCATTGCATTGCGTTCCGTTGGGCAGGACGAGGCATCAAAGTCAAGGTGGAAATGGAGGGCCATGATCCTGTCTGGGACGACATGCATGTACCCTCTTTGATGATGATGCTCAGCACATGCTGCCCCAACCCCAGCCAGCCCCCGCTGGTAGCTGTAAGCTGTGTGATCTTTGCTTGCAATCGCAGCCGCTGTGCTGTTGGCATCTTTCTTTCCCTTTGATCTGACAGTCATGGGGCCCTTTTTTCTTTCTACTGTTTGACATAGAATGCCATGTCTCGTGGGCATGCTGGACAGTTGGAAGGGAAAGACTTTAAGTAGCCAGGGAACTGTTTTTATTTGTCTGGTTATCTGCCAGTTGTATATCTAAACTATGTGGGTGCCCATGTTAATTTTCATCTACTTGTTCACTGCTCGAGGGACACTTTTTGTCGTCTATGTAATTGCCACCAAAGGTAAAATCATGCCATAGAGTGACCACCTGAGGTGTCGGCAAAGAGTTTCACAGTTCGTTGATGGTGCATCAGAAATCTGTGGTGTCACTTCACATTATTCCAGCAACAACGAAAGGTACAGTCTAGGACATTTCCATGAATTGCACGAATCAGAAAACAATTGGTCCTTGTGTCGGAGCACTGAATTCGACAGTAACTTTGGAGAGAAGTTGTATAGAGTCAATTTATATATATATACAAAAAGAATGTACCGACCCTATAAAATTCTTGCATTCCAAGCAGTCTAACACTCTAACCAGTCAAAGTCACACTACTGATTGATAAAGTAATAATTAAGATCTCTGTTAAGACCACTTATTATCATAGGGAGGTACACGTGCACATGCTTGTTTTCCATTGAGCCAAATTTGTGGATTCTGGGCTGTTTTGCGCTTTGCGTTTGGATCGGCAGACACAACGCTATGTACGTATATGTCACAAACAACAGAAAAAATGCATCTTCGTGAACAATTGAATCCTACTAGTGTACATTCAATTAAACACGAACAGAGCAGGAGATGACCGGTTCAACAGATACTTGTTGTACCATCCCAAAGATGTCAATTATTTAGGAGGAAGGACCATGAATAGTTATGGGCTATGGATGGCATCAGATCAGGGACTCTTCTTTATAGACCATCACTAAGACATTGAATGCGTACCAGTTCTAGCTTTGGAACACCAGCATCAATGCCAATCTTAACCATTGATGTTGCAGCTAGTTAGCTGTGAGAGGATATTAATGTTGCAATGTCCCTTTACAAATCTTTGTGTTCGTTTATAGATTGCGTCAATGATGTGTTTATATGTAGATACCAAAACTCTATTCAAATACAGCTAACAAGACCAACCGATTTGGATCAAAAGAAACCCAAAAGGAGAATTTAGTTTACCAAACAATCAGAATTAGCAGCACAAGCAATACGACTAGAAAGTAATATATCATCAAGTTCACTTTTCATGAATTTCTTTGCCCATGTAATCCCACTTGCTTAATTAATGCTGCCTGGAGCTACTACTATCAGAAGAAGAAAGACAAATTACGGCCTCTTTTCTTGGTATCATTTGTGATTATTGAAGTTACCTCTGGTCTCTTGGCCTGGCAGATGCTCCTCATTGCCTCCAGGTGCTGACTACTCCCTCTTGGATCGCGTCCTAATTTAATCGAGACCGATTATGCAGCAAACAAGAAAACCCATCTTCCTCGTTTTTTTTTCAAACATCAAACACTAATTGTAACGGTCGAAATTTGTAATCAGGACGGAAATACTAGATGATTATTGCAGCTTACGCACGGTTCTTGCCGCCGCCGCCGCCGCCGCCGGCGTCCCTGACGACGTCGAGCAGGACCACCGTGTCGCAGGGCCGGACGGCGTGCGACAGCGCCCACTGCAGCGCCGTCCGGGCCTCCTCGCTGCCGCCGTCCGCCGCCACCATCACCTTCCTCCCGACGACGACGGCCTCCACGCCACCCTTCTTATTAGCCTCCTCGTCTTCCTGCTTGACATTCTTGACACCGTCGTCGGAGGAGGCCTCCTTGTTGGCGCATATCGACGGCGGCGCGGCAGTGGACGCAGTACCGCCGGACCTGATCCGGTGGAGGCAGAACGAAGAGAGCGGCCTGGCCATGGCGGGATCGTTTGCTGGGGTTTATTTCTACCTCTGCAGTCTGCTGCAGTCTGCACTGCAGGGTGAGCGAGGTTATTCAGAGCTCAGAGGAGTGAGTGAACTGAAAGGAAGGAGGGGGCAGAGTGGCATGGTGCAGATCAAAATCAATTAGTACCGGCTGGCATGTGGGTCCCGCCGGCAGTGTAGGGGCAAAACCGTAAAAAAGTACACGGCGATGTGTTTGTGCAGTCGTGTTTGTCCCGTGCACAGACTGGGATGGTTCTGTAGGTCTGCTGGCGGCCACCTACACGCGCCTTTTCTTTTCTTCTAGCTAGCTATATTCTAATTTTTAAGTCTACCTTTACAGTGAACTCCTAATTTTTCAACTGAACTACTGTAGTTCTACGATACAACTAAACACAGTGGACTAATAAACACTTTCTTTACAACATATTTTGTGTGGTACGGTTTACAAGCATATCAAGATTCAAACTCTACAATCACTGTGATGCATCTAGCCCTGGTGGGGTTGGCCGAGACCCAACAAATTAAGGTTGCCCTTGGCCGAGGCCCAACAAATTAAGGTTGCCCGGACTCCAACAGTTCTTATGTACACCCACTCGGGGAAAGACTCAATCTCCCTAAAAGACTGCAAGGGTGACTCTCCCTTTTATGGTGGCTCCCTCCTCCCAAGCTAAGCAAGGTGGGATTATTCAGAGACTCATACGGTCGCCGCCCGACTACAACTGGGCCTCTTGGCCCATCTTTGTTGCGTCTTTGCCAGCAGGTACTAATGGAGGATGTCCTCATCATTCTCCCCTTCTTAACAAGGGCTCAACTCTGATACCAATTGATAAGGGACAACCCGATCTTCCGAGAGGTAGCGATAGGTTCGATTGGTGGAGAACTCGACGTTGGCGATCCGACTTCAAATCAGACACGATTCGAACCCTGCAACCGTTACACCACTGCTCCATTGGTTATCAACCAAGCACAACTTGATTGACCTCGCCAAGAAGGCTAATCCTGCAAGCGAATCGAAGAACATAAGCAAGAAGGTAAAAACACGCAATCTGAAATTGCAAATATAAATCTCGCGAATATCAATAGATGAGTTCAAGAACTCGATTCCAAAGGACTAAACGACACAATGGAGGAGATCAAGAACGGGGGCCCTGGATCACTGTAAAAGGATTCGACACCACAGTTACAATGAACGATTCAGTTCCTCGATGGAAAACTAAACTCTAAACAAAACTGTAAGTGCAATCAAGCCCTAATTGTGGGTTTTGGTGATAATGACCACACGATTGGAGAACTAATGAGATTTACCGAGATGACAAGCAGGTTGATGATGAGAAAGGATGGTGCACGTGTGTTGGTGGACCCCTCATACTATATTTCATCGGTTCCAGACTCAAAGTGCTACAACAAGCTTTTTCATATGAATTGAGTTATAGGATTGTTGTACTATCAAGGGGGAATGCAAATATACTGCTATGGTTGAATGATATGTTCTCAAACCAACCCTAGTCATCCTTGCTTTCTAACCAAAGACAGCTGCATGAATTTTGATCTTTTTCTGTCTGTCTGGTAGGCGCGGCAGTGCCGGGCCGCGGCACTGCCGGGCTAAGGCCGACACTGCCGCGACTTGTTTCAACCGTTGGATGGCAGGGGGTATTTACTCCACCCTCCTGCTACCCCAACGGTCACCCACGACCATAACTCTTCTCCTACCTCCAGACAAGGCTTCCTCTCCCCATTGAAGGCTCTCAAGCTCTCACTCACCTAATCTTTGATTCCCATTGATTCCAAGTGAGTTAGAGGCTCAAACCTTCACCAAAGAGAAGCCCTAGCTGAGATCTACTGCCTAGAGCACTTGATTTGAGCCATAGCCGGTGGATTTGCTTCTATTACTCTTGGGTTCTTGGAACCCTAGCCGGCTAGGCGTCGCCCTTGAGCTAGTCAACTTGTGTGGCGGCCTTGGGAGGTTTGTAATCACTTGTGCAGCTAGTATTATTACCCCTCACCTCAAGGATTTGGTTCCTTGCAATGTTTTAAATCGCGCGCTAATTTTTTTCGCGTCGAGCCTTTCTGGACGCTACCAGGCACTATAGCGGCGCTATGCCGCCGCTATAGCGGCAGCTATTCTATGCAGCGGCACAAGGCATGCCACGCTATAGCGGCGCTATAGCGCGCTATTTTAATACAATTGAAAAAACAAAAAAACATTTCATAAGTCCATATTCCATAACAACGTTGCTCCATAATAAATTAATAATTCATCCACAATCACATGGACACAGAGTCACGGACACACAGTACTTGACAAATCACATCTGACATATAGTTTCTAAAAGATAGAAGCACATCGACATAGTTTTCAAGTTCTAAGGTTTAATTAAACTGAAGCCACATCTCACAAAGACAAAGTAACAGGTACAGACCACAATGGCATAGCCGCAACCACATCATTCAGCCTCAGATTCAGAACTAGGATCAATGCCATCATTGGCATTTTCTTCATCAGAAGATGAAGCAGATAACTCATCATCCTCAATAGTGGTACGGATAAACATCTTCCTCTTCCTACTCTGGTTACCTCCTTTTCTTTTTTCTTGTCCTTGAGGTGCAGCTGCAACTCCTTGTGAGGATGCTCCACTTTCTCCATCCTGCTCTGAATCTAATTTTATTGGCTCAATACCAGTGATCCACTCATTGTCTTCATCTTCTAAAGCATCAAAAACAGGTTTCTCAAGGGGATCTTTGTCCTTGTTGTCCTTCTTTTGCTTCAGCTTTGAGTTGAACTTGACAAACACAAGATCCCTCATTCTATCATGAAGCAGCTTGTTGCGTCTCTTTGTGTGGACCTGCATAGATTTGATGTCATTATTATTTGAAAAATCAATAACAAAACAGTAGTGAATAATAGCATAAATGAACATAGGAATGTCAGATTCATACTTGTTCAAATGAACTCCAACATCTCTCACAAGCTGATGAACTGCATGTCAAACTTAGAATTCTAGCAGCTAACTTTCTGAGATTTGGTGCACTAGTTCCATGATTCAGCCACCACTTAGCTAAATTATAAAAAGTGGAAAACAGAGGATAATGTTAATTAGGAATTTAGGATTTAGGTGCTAGGAGAAAACAAAAATAATATATAAGAAAGTTATTTGGTACAACCTAGAGGACAGTTGTCTTACCTGGATCAAAATGAATATTTTTGCACTGCCTTTTAGCAATGTCTTTGCCAAAAGATCCTTCAGCATCCTGAAACTTCTCAAGCTCTTCAATAATCTTGTCCTGAATGTCTTCATTTGGAACAAGCTTTGTAATGCAAGTTATTACACCATCTCTAAATGATTCATTCTCCTCTATAGCCACCTTGTTTTGGTAATAATAGAAAGGGTTCAAGTAGTAACCAACCCTATGCAAAGGTGTCTTCAGCTTGTTGTCCCACCTTTTGTCAATGAAGTGAAAAACTTCCTCAAACTTTTTCCTCTCATTGTTGAACCTCTTAGAGATCTCATTCTTAGCCTCTAGTAGATACCCATATAAGAACCCCATTGTTGGCACATCACTATCCAATCTCCTCAAGACAGTAGCTAATGGCTCAAAGTAATTAATAGCAGTTTCAACACCTTTCCAGAAAGTTTCAGACTTCACAACCTTGTTTGCTTTCTGCCCTTTGACACTCTTTAGGTAGCCCAGTTCTTGAAGCTCATCTTCCATGAAAAGCTTCTGCAATTGCTTCTTGTTTTCTAGCAAGCTCTTCAAGTTCAAATAAGTTGTAGCAAACCTTGTGACACCACACCTCACCAAATCTTTAGAAAGATACTTCCTCATCAGGTCCAACACTCTAGTATGGGCATATAGAAAAATAGTCAAGCACTTTGTTTTGCTAATTGTTGCTGCAACTTTTGGCATCTTTCCTATATCTTCCAGCATTAGATCAATGGTATGGGCTGCACAACCATTCCAAAAAATAGAGGGGTACTTTGCTTTCAACAAACTAGCTGCTGCCTCATTTGGTCTTGCATTGTCAGTCACAACTTGAACTACATTTTGCACCCCTATTTCATCAATACATCTATCAATCAGCTCAAAAATGTATCTGCCATCTTTCTTCACAGAGGAGCAATCTACTGAATCAAGGAAACAAACACCATAAGCACTATGAACTACCAAGTTCATTACACCTCTACCTCTCTTATCTGTCCAAGCATCTGTCATCACTGAGCATCCATTTAGCTCCCAAGACTCTTGGTGATACTTTAGTGACTCATGCACTTTCCTCTTCCTTTTTTGCAAGAATTTCCCACTCATCTCATACGGAGTTGGCCCTCTCAAGTTCCTGCCAAAGTATCCAATAGCCTCAAGCATCAGATCAAAGCTAGGAAGTGTAACAAGGTTGTGTGGCATGCCAGCTTCATAAAAAAATTGACAGATGTACTCACACGCTTTGTCCCTCTTCTCTTCCCTTTTTTCAGTTGACAACTTGGATTGAACCTTCTCAGCAACAAGAGAGCTGCCCTTCCTTGCAGCTACTATTTCTTCTGGTGTTAGTTTACAGAACTTATCAAGAGGGCCTTTGCCAGTCACCTTCTTCAGCACAACAACTGAATTTCCTTCTACATCACTGTGTTCCTCTCCTTCAGAATGGTCCAAATTAACTACAACTCTATCCTCTTCTTTCTCCTTATCCTTCATTTGCTTCACTTGCTTGTTCTCTATCTTCTTTGTCAGCAAGTTCTGCATTTCTTCTACCACATCAGAGGGAACTTTTGTACACTTTGCAACACCACTTTTAGGAACTTTAGCAAGGTGGTACTTGATTCTAGTTATTCCACCATGATAAAGTCCATCACAATAGTTGCACTTGAGAGAACCTTTCTTGTTCACATCTGGCATTGTGCAGTGCTTCCAAGCTGGGTCACATCCTTCATTTGATTGGATGCTTGTGGATGCAGATGCAGTGCTAGATGCGGCTACAAAGTGGAGTAGTGGACAAAATCACAAAATTAATAAGTGGACAGTGGACACCACATTTCATTCAGATTCAACATTCAGTAAATAACTAAATAACAAATTTAACAAGACATGGAGGTACAGTAACTAGATGAGAATGACAAATAGTCAAATGTACAGTATGACTGTATGAGTGTCACATGTTTAGTAGAAAAATTCAAATCTTAGCTGTCTAGCATGGAGGTACAATAACAACTTTCATTCACTTAATCAGTTTCAATTTTTCATTTTTCATTTCAATAATCAACATCATGGAGTTGTCTAGCATGTGCATCTTAGTAAATCACAATATCACAGTATGAATGCATCATTGATCATTCTCATTCAGTAAATCACAGTATCCGAGTATCACAAAGACTGAAAGACTTAATGACACAAACACAACCAAACATGTGAATAAGAGCAGACATTGACAGGGGAGAACAACAGGGAATAAGAGCATACTGCTTACCTATTGTCGGCTCAGCCATTGACAGCGTGAGGTAGTCCGTGGCCTCAAGTGATTCGGCTGCAGGAGCCCGTCACCCAGCCTGCCATGGTCGCCTTGGCTGCGCCGTCACCTAGCCTGGCCCGCGCTCCGTCGCACACTGCTAGAGAAGGAGCAGAGTCGGAGGAGGGTCAGATTGGGAGGGAGGAAGGACCGTGAGGCCAGAGTGGAGGAGGACGTCGCAACGGTGGGGGCGGCGGCCGGGGTCTGGCAGGAGGCCGCCGTCGCCCAGGATAAGGGTGGGGAAGTCACGATGGAATGGATGAGGCTACGGTTCAGTTAGTTTTTGTTTCCCTGAATCGGGCCCTTAGTGGGCTTAATCTGATCGGGCCGTATTTTTTTCTCATCTAGGAAAACTTCCATAGCTACGCTATAGCGGCACTACGACACTATTTAGCAATAGCGGCGCTATAGCGCGCTATTTCGCCGATAGCGCCGATATGTGAAATATCTTCGCGGCTTGCTCTCTGGGACGCTATAGCGCCGCTATAGCGTGAAAATAGCGCGCTATTTAAATCGTTGGTTCCTTGACTTGAGATTGAGGAAGAGTTGCAAAGCTCATGACCTAAGTGGTCATCCTCAACAACGTGGAGGTAGGCAAGCCTTGGTGGCGAGCTGAACCACAGGATAAATCACTTGTCTCTTGCGCTTGCTTGTTGTTATTCATTGTACTTGTGAACTTGTGATAGATTCTAGGGTTTGGCTCCGATCTACTTCATACAACACATTTGGCTTGGTTGAGTTGGTTCTGCAGGTTCAGGAAACCTAGAGTAACATTTCCATTCATATAGATTTGGTTTCCTGTGGATGGATTTCGAATTGCAGGCTCGAGCAGGTTTATTGCGCGGCAGTACCGGGCTGAGGCCGGTAGTGCCGGGGAGCTGTAGTGCCGGGCTCAGGGCGGTAGTGCCGGGCTATACTAATTAAGTTTTGAGCTGTGATTTTTGACATGCCTATTCACCCCCCCTCTAGGCCACACAGGTCCTCACAAGTGGTATCAAAGCCTGGTCTCTCACACAACACTTCACCGTGCGAGAGTATGGCCACCGACGGAGGAACGAGTGCTGCTAGTGTTGTGCAACCCATGCCCATCGAGGTGGAAGCGCACACCACTAGCAGCAGCGAAAGCGTCTCCACAGCAAGTGGAAGAACACTTCCTCAATTGGATGTGTCAACCGGAGAGCTTGCAAGAAGAAAGGAAGAGAGGAGGTTAAGAAGAGAAGCAAGAGCCAAAGCAAGAGAAGCTACAACAGCTCTCAAAGCTAAAGAGGAGAAGGCTCAAAGAAAAGAAGAAAGAAAGATTAGAAGAGAAGAAAGAGCCAAGAGAAGAGAAGAAAAGAAGAAGAAGGAAGAGCTCCAAGCAATGAAAAATGTGAACTTGAGTGATGACTCAAGTAACACCGAAGATGGAGATGATGACATCTCCTATCTCCCCAAGGGCAGCAAGAAGAAGATGGAGGAGACCAAGAAGTCATATGGAGCCATATCCTTTAACTACTCTAGTTTGACTAACCATGATTCTAGGCCTCTCATAAATGTGCCCGCGGGCAAGTTACCTCGTTTCGATGGGACTAACTTTGCCAAGTGGAAGCACATTATGAAGACTTATCTTATTGGTCTCCATCCAGGTATTTGGGAGATAGTGCACAATGGACTTGAAGCACCGGTTGATCCAAAGAACCCCACTCAAGATGAATTCCACAACATTCATCTTAATGCCCAAGCCACTAGTATGCTACTTAGTGCCTTGGATGGTAATGAGTACAACAAGGTCATGGGAGTTGAGGTTGCAAAAGAGATTTGGGACACTTTGCACATTGCTCATGAGGGAGTTGACAAAGTGAGGCAATCCAAGATTGACTTGTTGATGGCTAAACTCAACCGGTTTGTGATTTGAAATGGTGAAGGTCCACAAGAAATGTTTGATAGGTTGATGGTTATTGTTGGCAAGATTAGAGGGCTAGGTGGAAGTGAAATCAATGATCACAAGATTGTGAAGATCATGTTGGAAGCATATTAACCAAGGAATGAGACCGTAGTGACATTGATTAGAGACAAGAAGAAGTTTGAGCAATTCACACCTAGTGATGTGCTTGGGAGGATTATTACCTTTGACATGCAAAGAGAAGAGGCAAATGAAAGAAGTAAGCTTGGGGAGTTGCAAGCTAGGTTAGATGGGATGGAAATCAAGGATGTGGCACTCAAGGCAAGCAAACCAACAAGGCAAGCAACATCAAGCAAACCAAAATCAAGCAAGCAAGCCTCTACAAGCAAGCCCAAGCAACAAAAGAAGAAACTAGAAGTTGAGGACAACACATCATCCTTAAGTGAAAGTGGAAGTGAAGGTGAAGAATTTGAAGCAATTGGAGATATAGCCCTATTCATGAGAAGATACCGCAAGGGGCTCAAGAAGGAAGGTTACAAGGTTGTGAAAAGAAGGTTTCCAAGCAAGAAAAGAGAACTTGCTACAATTGTGGTAGCACCGATCATTTCATAGCACATTGCCCACATGAGAAGAAGGACAACAATTTCAACAAGGGCAAGAGAGATGACAAAGCCACTTACAAGAAGAACAACAAGAGATACATGGGAGAAGCTCACATTGGACATGAATGGGACTCAACCGTACAAACCTCAAGTGAAGAAGATGAGAAGATAGCAACAATAGCATTTCAAAAGTCATCTCCTTCACCAAGGCTATTCAAGAACTTGCCCGATGATGATGATGATTGCATCTCCCACACTTGTCTCATGGCCAAGAAAGAGAAGATGAAAAAGGCTCACACTCCTAAACCTTCTCTTCCACCTAGTGACATCTCTAGTAGTGAACTTAGCGATTCCTCTAGTGATGAAGAGATAAATATGACAACTAAAAATTTGGTGTCTCCATGATCGGCTCTCTACTCTACTTGTGCGCATCTAGGCCCGATATTATGCTTAGTGTGTGCATGTGTGCTAGATTTCAAGCTAACCCGAAAGAGTGTCACTTAGTGGCCGTTAAGAGAATCTTGAGATATCTAGTTCACACTCCAAACCTTGGCTTGTGGTATCCTAAGGGCTCCAAGTTCGAGCTACTTGGCTATTCTGATTCCAATTATGCCGGTTGTAAAGTAGATCGAAAAAGCACTTCGGGGACATGTCAATTCCTTGGATGCTCCTTAGTGTCTTGGGGTTCTAAAAAGCAAAATTGTGTAGCTCTTTCCACAGTCGAGGCCGAGTATGTTGCAACAGGTGCATGTTGTGCTCAACTACTTTGGATGAGGCAAACTCTTCGTGATTTTGGATGTCACTTTACCCATATCCCACTCTTGTGTGACAATGAAAGTGCCATAAAACTTGCAAACAACCCTATGAGTCACTCAAGAACCAAGCATATAGACATCCAACATCATTTCTTGAGAGATCACAAAACCAAAGGAGATATCGCAATTCATCATGTGAGCACCGACAAACAACTAGCCGATATCTTCACTAAGCCTCTCGATGAGTCAAGGTTTTGTGCTTTAAGGAGTGAACTAAATATTCTTGACTCTCGTAACGTAGTTTGAAACCTAGTATGCTTGATTGATCAACTAGTATGACCTAGGCAAAACCGATTTCAAAACTTTCATACATTGTGTTTCAAAACCTTTGAAAAAGCAACTTGCTTGAAATGACCATTGTTCTATATTGGTTGACTGTCACTGGTCACAACATGCAAGCAGTACTTGTCCAATCCAAAGAAGAGATATAGCAATTTAGAGATAAATCTGCTATGTGGTAGCTGTCCGGCAGTGCCGGGCCAACCGCGGTAGTGCCGGGCTCCGGCAGTACAGCGGTGGGCGCGGCAGTGCCGCGACTTTTCGATTCCGCCTGAGTCGACCAGTTACCGTGTGGGGCGAAAGGGAAAACTTTTTCCTATCTACCCGATGGCTCCTCCCACCTCTCTCTCTCTCTCTCCTTCATTCTTATCCACACCGTGAGACCCTCCTCTCTCTCTCTCTCGAGCGGTCAAGGGGAGAAGAAGGGAGAAGCTTCACCGGGCTTTTCCCCGGCAACTCCGGCCTCCGGCAGTGCCGCTCGGAGGTCTCCTTCGGTGCAGCTCCGTTCTCCCTTCCCAAGGGTCTTCTTCCCTTCCATTCCCATCTCAAGGTGAAAACTTCAAATCCCTAACCCTAGTTTTCCCGATTTGTAAAATGCGTTATGGTTGTTGTGCTTAGAGATGGTAGAAGGGCTTGTAGGTGGTAGGGAGGCAGTAGAGATGATGGATTTGGTGTTTCTCAGCTCAGACCTTGCCTGCCCGTGCGGCAGTGCCGCTCTCAGCGCGGCAGTGCCGGACCTTGAGAAGGGGTTTGATCCAAGCAACACCCTATCCATCAAAGTCTATTATCCCACTATAACCTACTATCTCTTGTACACTCTTCTAATTCACAATTTCCATGTTTTAGATGCCGGGAGGAGGAGATGAGAGAAGGGTGAAGCAAAGGATGAATCCTCTCAGGGGGAGGAGCAAGCAGCGGTCACGCAGAGGTGGTTCGAGTTCTCAGGGGGAGAATGTGACTGCAAGACAACATATTCATGATGAGGCTCGCCTTCAGATGCAAGGGCGATAGATCAGGGATGACCTCTATCCCAACACTCCAGAGCATCTAGCTGAGGTCAGCAGAACCCACTTGCAGCCCTACACCGAGGATGTGCAGGAGAGGCCTCCGCAAGACACCAAGGATAGGCAGCCTGTGTCATATTATCAGCAGTTCAGCTCAGTGAAGACACAATGCCAACTTAACCCCTACAACACTTAGAAGGACATGGGCATCGACTACAGGTTCTGGAATGAGTTCCATTCAGATTTCTATCGCTCAGTCCTGTACAATGCCAAGAAGCAGAAAATCTTGAGCATGAAGTATGTTGATTGGGAGCATCTTGAGGCCAAGCATGACCGTGACATAGATAGAGTGGTGGCTGCTTGCAAGGCCAGAAACATGTATGATTTGATGGGGTTCAGCTACAACTGGAACACAGAGATCATTCATCAGTTCCATTTCACGCTCTATGTGGATAATGTAGTGGAGGAGATGCATTGGATGACTGAGGGTCGTCACTACAAGGTCTCTTTTGAGACCTTTGCTAGGATCCTTGGTCTAGGCAGCGAGGATAGAGAGCTTGACAGTCTGCACCAGGAGAGGACGTTGATTGACAATGAGATAGCCTTCATGTATGAGGATCCTCGGGAGGCAGATGGGTTGGTCAAAGGGCTGAAGGGCTACTATTACATGTTGAACAACCTGTTCAGGCAAACTCTCAAACCCAAAGGGGTTCTCATTCTAACCTATATGGATATGGCAGGAATATGTTGGCTAGAATGGCACCCAGAGCTCATCACTTCTCCATATCCAGCTTTATTTGGACTGAGCTTCAGGTGGCAGCCGAGGATGCTAGGAAGGCAGTGCTCTATGCTCCCTACATCATGTATATCATAGAGATGGTCTCCGGCTACACTTTCGTCAAGGATGGGTTGCATGAGCCATACATGGCTGAGAAGAAGAGAGCAGCAGCAGTTGATAGGCCAAAGAGCTCCCACTCTACCTCCCAGAGGAAGAAGAAGAGCAAACTGGCCAAATGGATTAAGGCCATCTTTTCTACTTGGACCTATGCAGCCCAGACAGCTCATCAGGCACTTGTTGAGCAGCGTGCAGAGCGAGTGCGGGCGGGTCGTTCTTCGTTACCTCCACCCCGCTCTCCACCTCAGTTTGACCTCTCCAGCCTCGATTCAGACGAATAGACTCAAATGGCGACGAGGAGCAGGAGGAGGTGGTGTCTGAGCCGTCTCGTCGTTCTACTCGTAGCACGACACGCTACACCAGCTCTACCACCGCCATGGGAAGGCTGTTGTAGAGTCTTCTGACGACAACGATGATGGCGACGATGATGATGATGATGATGATGACAATGAGACCGAGGAGGTTCAGTGGGACAAGATTGCGTATGATGATGAGTGAGTGTCTGGACACTCTTCTCTTCTCTCTACTTCTCTCTTTTTGGTGACTTGTTGCCAAAGGGGGAGAATTAGGTGAAGAGAAGGGGGTACAACACTTTCTTTTACATGTCCCATCGTTTTAGTAGTTGTGAGTTATGAGAGTTTGATTCGATCAAAACTCTATTTTGTAATATTTCTCTATGTTGCTACTTCTTAGACTTGGATGTGGACATGTACGTTTGTTTGGTTATCTAGCTTGTCATATTCTGTTTAGACCTGTTATTTCTTATGCTTTGTGGTTGTTTTACTTTCTGCTGTGTTTGCTGTCTGAAAGAGTGAGCGGCAGTGCCGCTCTAAGGCCGACAGTGCCGGGCTCCGGCAGTGCTGCGCCTAGAGCGACAGTGCCGCTCTGGAAGACAGACAGCAAATCCCTCTGATGTGCATAAACTGTCATTCGTATCACGTATTTATTCTTGACACAGTTTGTTTGCACCCCACAAAGCAATTAGATGTGAAACTGAACCTTCCACTACACTTTTAATATGTGAATGTTGGCCTCTAATGCCAATTTGAGATTTCAGCTCTCATTCACACATTAAGGTGAGGTTTCACACCTAAGCTTCTAAATCTCAAGTATTGTACCATTCTCTTGTAAGCTTCAATTGTGTTGTCATCAATCACCAAAAAGGGGGAGATTGTAAGTGCAATCAAGCCCTAATTGTGGGTTTTGGTGATAATGACCACACGATTGGAGAACTAATGAGATTTACCAAGATGACAAGCAGGTTGATGATGAGAAAGAATGGTGCACGTGTGTTGGTGGACCCCTCATACTACATTTCATCGGTTCCGGACTCAAAGTGCTACAATAAGCTTTTTCATATGAATTGAGTTATAGGATTGCCGTACTATCAAGAGGGAATGCAAATATACTGCTATGGCTGAATGATATGTGCTCAAACCAACCCTAACCATCCTTGCTTTCTAACCAAAGACAGCTGCATGAATTCTGATCTTTTTCTGTCTATCTAGTAGGCGCGACAGTGCCGCTCTAGGGCGCGGCAGTGCCGGGTCACGGCACTGCCGGTCTAAGGCCGACACCGCGACTTGTTTCAACCGTTGGATGGCAGGGGGTATTTACGCCACCCTCCTGCTACCCCAATGGTCACCCACGACCATAACTCTTCTCCTACCTCCAGACAAGGCTTCCTCTCCCCATTGAAGGCTCCCAAGCTCTCACTCACCTAATCTTTGATTCCCATTGATTCCAAGTGAGTTAGAGGCTCAAACCTTCACCAAAGAGAAGCCCTAGCTGAGATCTACTCCATAGAGCACTTGATTTGAGCCATAGCCGGTGGATTTGCTTCTATTACTCTTGGGTTCTTGGAACCCTAGCCGGCTAGGCATCGCCCTTGAGCTAGTCAACTTGTGTGGCGGCCTTGGGAGGTTTGTAATCACTTATGCAGCTAGTATTATTACCCCTCACCTCAAGGATTTGGTTCCTTGACTTGAGATTGAGGAAGAGTTGCAAAGCTCATGACCTAAGTGGTCATCCTCAACAACGTGGAGGTAGGCAAGCCTTGGTGGCGAGCTGAACCACAGGATAAATCACTTGTCTCTTGCGCTTGCTTGTTGTTATTCATCATACTTGTGAGCTTGTGATAGATTCTAGGGTTTGGCTCCGATCTACTTTATACAACACATTTGGCTTGGTTGACTTGGTTCTGCAAGTTCAGGAAACCTAGAGTAACATTTCCATTCATATAGATTTGGTTTCCTGTGGCTAGATTTCAAATTGCAGGCTCGGGCAGGTTTATTGCGCGGCAGTACCGGGCTGATGCCGGCAGTGCCGGGGAGCGGCAGTGCCGGGCTCAGGGCGGTAGTGCCGGGCTATACTAATTAAGTTTTGAGCTGTGATTTTTGACAGGCCTATTCACCCCTTCTAGGCCACACAGGTCCTTACAAAAACCCAAGACCTAACGACAACGACGACGGCTAATTATAGGGTTTAGGTTGTCGCCCCTGCTAGACGCGCCCCCTAATGGGCTCTAAGACGATACATGGCCCATCGGACCAAAAGGCGGTGTCGTAGCACCCTGGCAGATTCTGGACGCTGAATTGTTTCGACGATTCTCGTTGACTCCGGATGTATTTTGACGTGATTCCAAAGCCATTGGTTAGCTTATCAAATTATCTTTCCAAGCATATCTGGTTCGTCTAAAATGGAGTTTGTATGCGTCCGGGGCGTTGATTTTACTCGGGACTGCTCCTAAATTTCGAGGATGACGTGGTAGCTGAGTTGAAGATGGATTACAACTTGGGGAAGACCATGACGTCGGTATGTCCAGCGTGGCGATGTCCTCATCACACTGATTAATAATTTAACTATGAATTATAATTATACAAAAAAAGAACTTGCGCAGCGTTGCCTAAAAAGTCTTCGTGGCGGGTACTCTTTTTGCCCGACACGGTTATTCGGTAAGTCACCTAGATTTTTCATCATTTACGGTTAGCGTACGTATTTAAATTGTTGCTAAAACTATTATATTTCGTACAACGCTTATACAGAATACCAAAAGGTATCCGGATTCTGGGATGAAGAACTCAAAAGTTCAAGGACAAGCATAGGTACCACCTCAAAATTGGATGAGATTTTCCGGTACGTATTTCGAAGGTTAAATTCATGTTTCATACATATGGGTTCTAATGCTTGTGTATCAATTGTGCAGTGCGCCAAACAACCACTGGGATCGAAGGCATGTGGCTTGTACACCTGAGAGTTTCTGAGGAAAAGCAAGAAGTACACCAACAGTTGGAAGAAGCTCGAGGAAGGTGTCAAGTATTGGGGAGAGCACTAGAGCTATAGGATGTGCTTTAAACAAGTCAAGTTGGACATATGCAAGTTTGTAATGGAGAAATGCGTTCTCGAAGGAGAAACGTTCTTCGACAATGAGTCCGAGCTGACGTTGCTACCCCAGTACGAGAAGCTCAGAAAATGGAACACAATGCTTCGTCCCAGAGATTACGCTCACCAAGTGAACTATCACTTGTAATTTCAAATTGAAAACAAAGTCAATGGGTATATGATGACAAAAACAACTAAGTGACTTTATATGTTATGTATGGATAGTTTATATATATGCATATATATCTTTCTGTTTGAAATCTGGAATTGATTTGAAAACTGTAATTCATTTGAATTGATATCTTGTGTTTCTGCTAGCTGCATTATTTATTTTTTAACCCAAAATTAATAACCGTGGCGGGCAACATAAAGTGCCCGCTGCATTTAAACGTATGTACCGCAGCGGGCAACCGTAAAACATTTACCGCAACGGGCAACCGTAAAACATTTACCGCAGCGGGCGCGTTACGTTGCCCGCTGCAGTAAATGCGATTAACCGAGCGGGCGGCTGCGCCCGCTGCGGTACTTGTCACGATTAACCGTGGTCTTAGCACCGCAGCGGACGCTGTTGCCCGCTGCAGTAAAGCCAAAAGGCCAGCTGCGGTTAAGCGGTGTATAGTAGTGTTATAAGCTATTGTAATACAAAGTTTATGTAATTTTCATGATCTCGACACATTGTATTTGGGTGGAACCTAATGCTCTTATCTTCAAAGGAAAGGATCCTAGTTTGAGCTCCTGGAAAGCGATTTTCAGACATGAAGTTACTAGGCACCTGCGCAAAATAAGTCTTCCCTGCACTCCTGTGTTCGTGCTTGGCTTCATAGGCTGTAAGTTGTTACTCCCTCCGTCCAACAAAACATACAATTCTCGCTTATCGAGAAGTCAACCGATTCAAACTTTGACCAAAGTTATATAAAAAAGTACTAACATTCTTGATGCAAAAATTATACCATTAGATTAGTAATAGAATATATTTTTATAATAATTTTATTTAACGACATAAATACTAATACTTTTTATTATAATCTTGGTCAAAGTTGAATCAGTTTGACCTGCACGGATCCTATAATTGCACGTTTTTATGGACGGAGGGAGTAGTTAGTTTGATAGTTTTTCTTTTTTTTCCCTTTATTCTCTTGTTTTCTTCTTCTTTCTTTTTGTGTGGGTGGCGTGGTCACCACGTCGGTGACTTTTTATGTGTACTGGTTCCTGTTTTAGTTTTGCAGTGCTTTTGGTGCCTTATAATCTAAACTGGAATGAGCACTTTTATCTACTATTACCCTTATTCCTGTACACCATTTTCTGCTCCTGTACACCATTTTCTGCTCCCACAAACGGCCACGTCACAGGCTTTTCCTGTCCATTGGATTAGACGTGAACGGTCACCAGATCACCACCTCCACTATCTTCCACGATGTTCCTTGCCTTCCAGGATGCTCCTCGCCCACGTTGGTGCAAAAGAGGAGAAAAAAGGACGTCTCAGCTATACACGGGATACGGCGTCGTCTTGCGCTTCCGCCTCTGCCTCCGCCGCTGAATCCCCGGCCAGTACGCATGCCTCTCTCTCGCGCCTTCCTATGCCTCCGGCGCCGCCTCCGCCTCTCCCTCGCATCGCACCTGCCGCGCCCTCGGTCGCCTCCTCGCCGTCGGGCCTGCTGCGGCTGGCCGGCCTCCCTCTCCGGAACCTGACGCCGAGCGCCAGCCCTACCACGGGCGACATCGGTGGCTTTGGCCTATGCGACTGAAACCCGTCACATCTCTGGATCTGCTGCCTCCGCAGTTGGATCCGTCCGTCCCCTCACTGGATCCCTCCATCTGCGACTTCCCTTCCTTCCTCTTTGTTGTGGCATGCGCAGTGGACGTGTTCCACGCGTGCACAATGTCGGCCAATGCGGAGAATCAACGATGCCTATGGGAGCGTTCGCGGCGTCCGACAGACAACCATCAGTGACGGTGCCAGCCCTGCCGACGGTCGTGGGTCCAGTAGGCAACCATCAGTGACAGTGCCAGCTCTGTCCTCTGACGGGTCGTCGCGGTAAGGCTCCAGGTCGCTGCTCACTTTGCTTTCTTCTACAATTCATGTGCTGCAGATAATATGATTAAATGGAGACATGGTGTGTACAATAAAAACGTTCACAGTGCTTTGTTAAAACAGGTTTATGTCGCTTTATTTTTCTCATCACGAAGAAAGGTCAAGGGGGCCCAAGAAAGTATGTTAACAAAACGAACTAATGAAGGTCCTGTGAAATTAGATCAGTCAGGTAAGTACCACTATGCGATGGATTATAGGTAATGATTTCAAGGAATTCTCACTTAGGATAGTTTCCTCGGTATACTTACACTTTAAAGCCATAGCAAATCGTTGAAACAGTATACTAAACAGGTTTATCAGTTATTATCAATAGAGAAACCGTCCAGCAGTCACAAATTTCAAGCTCACTAAATAAATCAAAGTTGCTTTCCACTGCTATTTAGTACCAGCACATATAGTGTGCATTTTGTAGCGATCCATCAGCAGATACCTTGGAAAGTGTTTTAATTTATTCTCCAAAGGTTCGGAATACTGAAATTAGCTTCACAAAGTTAGTAGCTCAAATATATTTTGCACTCTTTCTCGCTAAGAATGATGGCAGCTACCAAGATTCATATAACATTTTCACTCTCATATAAAAGAGATGTTTGTTTTTTAGTGCATAGTTCATACTTCTTCAGATTAACAAGCATACCAATTGAGATAGCCTAGCAGAACTTTTCACAATTTGGGACTGCTTCATTGGTAACACAGTTTGGACTACCTGATCATATTTTTCTTTCATATATATATCTTCCCTCATAGTGACAGTTAACTTTTTAAGTCAATTTGCTTCACTTTCGGTTTTTTCAAACAACTTTGCAGCCTCTTCCTGCTTTGGGACCATTTTCCTGTTAACATAATTACTTTCTACACTTAATATTTATGCTCACAATTTGTAAGTTTAATTTCTATATTTCCAGTTCTCAAATGAGTGCAGGTTCAAACTGATGTTGATGGCCTCATGGAAAACAACAAAAAAGGATTGTTTGTCATGCCGTTTGGTCAAATGGTAGCAGAGATATCCAAATATCCACCTATTGTGCCTTCGGATTCTGACTATACTGTCAAGGCTTACAACGATGGTAACAATTTGAATAGCGTAAACAAAATTGCAAGACACTATTAGGAAATGAATATCTATCTTCAGTAACGGTATTGCCATTTTAAACAATGTGGACAATGCGCTTCCAGCATTAAAACTTGAGTCTTGATTGTTTTGAAAATGACCCAAGTAAATCTTTTTTAATTCCTTTGCCCAATTACCTTTTTAGTTCCGAACTGATCATACTATTTTTAGTCAGTGCACACACCTTGGACTCATTTCCCAAACAATTGCAGCACTGAACCCATTCCAAATGCAACCTATATCTTTTTGTATATTTCCTTATCCCAACAAGTGCTTATGCCTGGACACTTCATGTGACTGTAATTTAATGCCATAGACCCATTATAATGCACTATTTTACCCATACTAGACCAGTGAATTTCAGTGGCAACCAATGAATGAGATAAAAAATAGAGGCAAGACTTCAAGATTGTTGTTTATTCCCACAAATTATAGTATTTTGTTTGTCTTTTTCTGTGTGTCAAATGACATGAAAATGGAGGCACATATGCTCACATGGATGTTTTGGTGTAACATTCGATCATCATACAATTTATACGTATGCTATAAAGCAAATCATGGAGTACTTATCACAGTAAGCATACTAGCTTAATTTTCACCTATCAGGACCAATTTACTGTAAGTTCAAAAAAAAAGAACAGTCTCACTATGTGTAATGTCCACTCTTCCTCTTTACAGATTCATCCTTTAGACATCAACATGTTGTTACTGAAATTATCTTCGGCCTTGCTTACCTTTTCAACTTCATATGTTGCGCCCGCCGCAACGGGTGGGTTCCTGCTAGTTTGATTAGTTTCTGTATGAACCACGAAATATGAGAATATTATTATCATTGTATAAGTAGAGACATTTTTAATTCACTTCCTCCTCTGTGTCTCTTTTTGTTCAAGCACCCAAGTAAGAATTGACATTAGATTGGGTACCAGATAGGTACTTTTTAGTTCAAAGACCCAACTGAGAATCGATGAAAAGTTTAAGAATCTAGGATGTTTTTTTCGATAAAGGATAATCAAATCCGGCCTCTACATCCAGGATGTACACAACCAATTATTACAAAAAGAGACAGGAAAAAAACAAAAGAGAGAAAAGCCATAGTCTTATATATAGACCAGGACATTACAGCAAACGATAAATGCTTCGACCCTCTATTTGATCAATGAGAGGGCGTCCTTGGCTTGCTCTCGACGCCGTAGCTGGGTCCCAAATGCCGCAGTGCAGGGTATGACTAGGAGCAGGTGTGCTTATGTTGATGCCTTCAAGAAGGTAAATGACGTCCGCAGGCGTCATCATCAACGAAAGGAAGAGGAAATTACAGCGACACCTCCAAGGAAGAATATGACGTCGATTGCGTCATCGCCGCCGGCCCAGCACCTCCAGGCAGGGTTTTCACCCGTATTCCAAAATCCTGCAAAAGCACATCCAAGCCAAACCTGCAAACGACGAGATGCCGGAGATGGTCGGCAGAGTCTTCACCAAATGCAGCGAGGCAGCAAAAAAGCAGGGGGCGACAGTGTCCTTTGATGTGGATGTCGGAGTCAATTTGCAAGCCGCCTAGGAGCGATCCCCGACCCGAGGCAACGCTCGCCTGAGTCCGCATCGCCGGAGCACCACACCCGCACCGAGAAGGGGGCAGCACGGGGCAGCAGCCGGCGGATCCAGACCTGAGATACCCAGATGCGCTCGCCGCCGCCAGACCCCTTCACTGGTGCGGGTACGCCGGCCGCCGATGAACGGTGTCGCCGAGCCCACCGGGGGGCGAGCCAGATCGGCTGCCTCCTCGCAGCACCGACGGGCGAATGGCCGCACCAACCCTAGGTTGGTCCGCTGCTGGCCAATCCGGCCGCCCCAACCGTGGGGAAGCCCGATCCGGCCGTGGGGATGTTGGATCCGGCCACGAAGGAGCCGGATTGACCCCCACGCCGCCCGACGGTCATCGGCGCCGAAGGAGAGGGTGGAGGAGTAGAGAACGACGGGGACATGGAGAGGGAGGAGGACGCCCGGCCGCTGCCGTCCACCAGATTCCCGGCGCGCGAGCTCGCGCAGCGACCAGAACGGGAGGGGCACGGGGGAGGAGCCCGGGGACGGGGCGACGGCGCCGCCGCCCGTGTCGCCCTCGGGAGAGAGCGACGCGGGGGGATGTATTTTACTCTTATTTGAAATTTCAAACATGTGTTGCTTATGGTTCTTTGGTAATCCCTATACCAAACAAATCATTGCAGTTGATTAAGAATAGTGTGATCCAAGGAAAGAGGAACAAAGAAAGGGCATTATTAATTTAGGACATTCTGTCAATCAATCATCGTGGCCCATGGATCTAGCTTGAAATCCTTATTTTATCCTAGCCTTTTGTTTGGCCATAAAGGCTGACTTCGTAGCATGATTTGGTGACCAAAATGCAGGCATGTGTTTGACAAATGTGTGTCCTTACCTGTTGGATCATGGCCATCTACATCAATAATATGTACACATATTCCGTTTGCTTGCGTTGCATCACCGACAAGGCCAGCACAGCTCTCGGTTTGTTGCTATGCGCACTCATGATAGCACCACGTACGGATCGTGAACTGGTGATTTTCTTTATTTGTGATACCGTGATAGATCGAGTGGTTTTCTTTTACAAGTTTGTGTGTAGTAAGATGGGAACAAATTATTTGAACAAAACTTGCCTTGAGTTTCTTGGGGTAGCTGCATCATGATGGCACTTTTTTTCATATAAGAGTCAGATGTGGCACTAGAAGCTGGACATTTGAATTCCAATGCTATGGCAGCTTTAGCATAATAAAATAGGGAGGCCAGGTCATCATCATATATAGCCCCAGGGGTCCCACTTACAAGAGTCTTTCTAAAAGTTTTTTCATCAATGAATGTTTCCTTGGTTTTGTTTGTTTTTTTTTGTTCAAAATAGCTTGGTTCCTTCACATGTGTATTACTGCAAAGACCCAATTATCAAACAATTTTATTTGTCCATCCCGACAAATTGCACAGGAATCTAAAGTAGAATACAATACAAAATTTCAGGCTTGTTTGATAGGACTTATTTGCAGCTGAGAGAGATTTCAATCGTTGCAGCGGTTGATAAGTTCAAGCGAACAATACAGCCGAGAGCGGTTGATAGGTTCAAGCGAACACGCTCTGCATCTTTTATATAATAATAATAACATACTTCTGTGCATTGGGCTGCATTTTAGGAACGGTATCTTATTTTTATGAGTAAGGGGAAGGGCAGCATGAATAGGCGGATGAATTTATCCAATGTTGGGCCATTGGAACCTAAATTAACCCATATGCCAAAGGCAGCCTGGGCCTTCTTGGGCCTAATCTAATTATGTGTCAGAGTGTCAGTGGAAGTAATCATCTTACTGTCCTACAGAGCTCAAGGAGGGAAACAAAAACAAACAGCTGAAATGACATGAAGGACAGCAGCAGATTTTACAGAAACTGAATCAAACTAGAGACGCAAACTGGAGCATTTGCGTACGACAAACGACAGAACAGAGGTTCAGATACTAAAAAGGCAGGATGAAATCTAGCAACCGATAAGAACGGTAGATCGGCAGACAGATCACGGATCCCCGTCCTATCTGAATCGAGTTCTAGCAGAAATTAGAATCGAGCTCGAACCAACAGCATGGATCATCTGAACGCAGCAAGACATGCAGTTCAGTTCTGCTCCTGCTCTTGCCGTTGGCTGACGGCAGGTGGCTGGAGCATCCACCACGGCAAGCTGATCGCCGCTCCTGGCGGCGCCGCCACCCTTCTTGGCTCGTCGGAGTCGCCGGCACTGCAGTTTTTACCGGCAACTTTAATTTTTTATTCAGCTGAAGAAGGAACTGAACAAAGAACATGCCAGGCACAAGCACCCGATGGATGCTCTGTTGCTCACCAGATGTTGAGGTTTGGAAGGGCGGCTGCTACTGCTGTATTAGAGGAAGCTGCGGTGTTGGTGGTGTGCAGGGATGCCCCCAGTGCAATCTTCTCCTTCTCACATGAACACAGAACCACTTCCAGGTCAGATCCAGTTGTGCTGAGCTCAAAAAAGTCCATGAAAAATGCATTTGGGAGGTAATTAACTGATGAGAAACTAAAACAAAGACAACTTTCCATTGAATAGAGAGTGCATCGTTTCACTTTGAGAAGTACATGTGGGAATTGGTGATTATAAAAGAGTACCCAAAACTGTGTGGTCTGTGATTACCTGCACTACCAAGTATATGTTTTTTCATGATTTTCATTAGAAGAAGGAAATAAAATGTCAAGCCCTGGCACAATTTTTTAAGTGGAAACTGAGGCCAAAAACCATACAGCTAGGGAAAGCGTGCCACCCACCCATACAACTTTGATACAACTACCACTGATTAACTAACTTCACACCATTGCTGGCTCATGTAAGTACGCTTTATTTAGCCAACTTGGTCCAAACTTATCCAAGGAACTCAACCAATGATGCTTTTTTTTCCTCTACAGATGCAATAAGAAGATTCATTACCTTCTCTAGAATTGTATTTTGTTCCATCAGAAAAGTTTCCTGCAAGTTGGGATTCAAAAATACAAAACCTCCAGTTACTACCACCTCCTCTCAAAAAAAAAAAAAAAGAGCATGATAACTAAACACAAGCAATAACAAAGAATCTGAAGAACTAATCGAAAATCTAAAATTGATCAACATTCTACTTTGCAGTGGAAATAAAAAAAAAACGTTGCTTTATTTGGCATATTTACCTTGTTTCGGAGCTCCTCGATCGAGTTGAGCAAGATGTGGTCCTGAAATCAGAAAGGCACACTGAGCACTGACTGACGTGTGAGTAACAGTTGCAACATATATGTACAATCAGCGTGCATGTGAGCTGTACTGTACCTTCCTGGATCTGATGTTCCTCAGAGCGCTGTCTATCTGGTGCTCAAGCTGCTGTACCTCTCTGATTGTCAGGGACTCAAGTTGCTCCCCCATGAGATTTCTGAAACATACATGCATTGTATTAAACATGTGACAAGTGTGAGCTGATGAGGGCCCTATTGTTCACATCTCACTCATATATGAGGCATGCGTGTTTATATCCAAATTAATCAGGCTTCTGTTTCTTTATCAGCAGTTTTTCTTTTTCAGTAACTTTTTGCAACTTGTTACCTTTGGCTCTTCTGTAGAGCTTCAAGTTTGGACCTCAACTTGATGTGGTCATAGCTCATGTTCCCCTAAAAATTGTAGATGAGAGTGATAGTTAGATCAAGAACACAATGAATGCACAACTGTTCCATATAGGTCAAATAAACTTTTAGTCACGTGCACATGGAAATATATTCATGCAGTATTCGCACTTATATCCCTACCTGCGATTCTTCGGGGTAATCTTCCGTCACATCCCTATCTTCACATAGCAAGTACCTCTCATATCGATCAAGGATTTTCTCCATACTGTTATTTGTAAAAGGAAAAAAGAGAAAATGTTCATCGATGCATAATATATCCTTGTCTGCAACACTAAGCCATAACAACTTACTCCCTCTGTCCCGTAAAGAGTGTCGTTTGGAGTTTCAACACGCATATCAAAGACATGCAAAAAAATACCTGTATACCCCTATCGGTCATGCACAAAAGTCACGCTGATCCAGATCTCGGGCCCCGTGACTCCTCACCAGGTGCTGCATGGTCTCCTCATCTGCTATTTTTAATTACTTCTGCAGACTGCTTTTGCAGCAAAAGGTGAAAGAGATACCTCTGCACGCTACGAGGGAGACAGGGAACCGTAGTACACAGGACTAAAACGACACACTTATTGGTACAAATTTTGAATGCCAAAACGTTGGGACGGAGGGAGTACAGTTTAAAACAGAGGGAGTATAAATTACAAAAAAACAACTCTCCAATAAATTAGAGCCTATAGAATAAAACATCCACTCCCTTCTCGTGCCAAAAAAAGTGCGATTCGAGCTTTTCCATAGATTATTTAGCTTGAAGTTTGACCAAATTTATAAAAATATTACTGATATTAATATTAGATAAGTATTAATTATTACTTATTAGATTACTAAGGAAATATATGTATAAAACCTATACAAAGATATAAATATTAATACTATTTTTTATAAATATAGTCAAACTTAAGAAAAAATAATTTACTCTAAACCTACAATTACAGTTACAGCACATGCATGCGTCTCTGTGGCCTCTGCTGGCCGCCTGGCCTGGCCAGTGGCCACACAACACCAGAGGCAGCCGAGACAGAAGTCGTCCGACAGTAACACGCTTTCCTCATCTTTTGGAACATGGGCTCAGTTTTTTTTTTTAACATGCATTCTCTAGTCCGGAGGCACATCATGCATGTGTGTTTTGTCGTTGTGAAGTTGTGTTGTGTGTGTGACTCGTCCGAGAGCTAGCGTGACTGCGTGACTGGTCTCTCGAGTCGTTCGTAGAGCTAGTCAGCTAGTAGCGAGCACAGTGCTCAGTGTACAGTACAAGGCCCTGAACAGGGAGTGTACTATACTTCCATAAATAGCGCGCGCGTACTACTATGGTGCCGGTGCCGGTGCCTGTGGCTGCCTCCAAATAATTGCCTGCCGTGTAGGTGTAGGACTGCCACTGGCTGACCACGCACCACGGACCACATAGTTGTCGGCCTAAATTTTTTTCACCCGTAACATCGAATATTTGACACATACCTAGAGTATATTAATATAAACTAAAAAATAACTAATTATACATATTACAATAATTTTGTAAGACGATTTTTAAACTAGTTAGTCAATGTTTTGATAATATTATGCTACAGTAAAATATGCTAATGACAAATTAGTTAGTCTTAATAAATTCATCACATAATTTCAAGACAAAACATGTAATTTATTTTTTATTAATCTATTTCTAATAGACTAGTGATGTAACATTCGGTGTAATACCCAAAAACCAAAAACCTAGTATCTAATAGATAGATTCATCACACATCCTCACTACATACGATAGAATCAGGGGCAGATTCAAAGGGAGGGCTAGCGAACTTTAGCGACCCTATGATTGGTATATTAATGAAAATATAGGGAGGGTGAGGGAGAAAAAATGGTGGAGAAAAGAAGAAAAATAAACAGACAGAGAAAGAAGAAGAGAACCGGGTAGAATAAAACAGAAATGGTGCGCGCACCACGCGTTACGTAGGAGTACCATGCAAATTTGCAATGCATTTCTGCATGCACATGGCGCGAACGAACACGAACGCGGACGGCCAAGTAAGTAGTACCGTACCTGGCGTGCGCGGCGAAGTCGTGCAGCCTGCCCCTGTCGGAGAAGATGAGCAGCGCGACGTCGGCGTCGCAGAGCACGGCCAGCTCTTGCGCCTTCTTGGCCAGTCCGCGCCGCCGCTTCGAGAAGGTCACCTGCCGGCTCACGCTGTTCTCGATCCGACGCACCTCCACCTTGCCGCGCCCGCGCCCCATCTGCGCCTCGGTCTCGATCGCGAGCCTATACCCTGCTATCTATATGCTGGCCGGTGCTCGTTTATTTGGAAGGCACAGCTAGCAGCCGGACGCCGCCGGCGATGGCCGGCCGGCCGGGGATCTATCTAATCGGCTGGAACTGATGGAGAAATACACTACACATGCAGTAAGCTAGCTGCGCCAGTAGCCAAGGCCCAAGCCTTGCTATTTATAGCACGCACGTACACGCACGCAGGCCGCCGGGTAGTAGGAGGAGGGGAGATCGGACGGAGTACACCACTGCAGGTTGACTAGTAGCGGCTGCACGCTCACTCGCTCTCCTCTGCGCAGGCGGCGCCGCTGTCGTCTGCCCGTTGGCTGCGGCGCCTGCAGCGGTGGGCGACCACGTACGGCCACGCAAGAGTGGCCTGAGTCCGTACCGAGGCCGTAGCTAGAGCACGCAGCCGGTCGGTCCCGCCGGGCCCCGCGGCGCCAGGCGCCAGGTGGAGGAACAGCCAGATTCCCGTCCTCCTGCCGGCCTTTGTGGCTGGCTGGTGGCTGGGGCGCAGCCAATGCGCGGTATCGGCGCCTCGTAGGCCTGGGAAGTGGGAGGGGGAGGGATCCCCTGAGCAGATAGGATGGCCTCCCTTTTCCTGTCTGCCCAAAATGTGCATACGATGGGACGTGAGATGGATTAGCAGCTCCAGCTATATATCGCATTGCACCTAGCTACCCCTGATTCGGTTTAGTGTCCATAATTAGCTAGATTTGGAATGAGGCCTTGTTGTTTAGTTTCCCCCAACTTCTCCCAAATATTTCTACATTTCCCGTCACATCAGTCTTTAGCTGTATGTATAGAGCACTAAATGTAGGTAAAAAAATAACTAATTGTACTTTTAGTATGTGTATATCGAGACGAATCTTTTGAGCCTAGTTAGTCTATGTTTGGACAAAGTTTCTCAAATAACAACGAAAGTGCTACATTGCATTTCCCAAATATTTTCCAAAACTAAACAACACCTGAGTTACTGTGTATATATACTCCCTCGGTTCAAAAAAAAACAGTTCTACAAAAGTGTCTAGTCAAAGCATCTTAGCGCGTCTATTTTGACAAATGTGAAGTTATCAAAATGTGAAAATGACTTCACCATTGTGTTCCTTTCATGGAGGTGGAAAAAAACATGTACATCTAACTCGGAGTCCGAATGGGAGAGAAATGCCTTCAAGAAGATGCCTCACCACTGGTAATACCAAGTGGACTACAGGTCTACAGGTGGTTGGCGGAGCATAGATGTTGGTACTACTGACCTGAACCGGCACTACCGATGGGACTATTTTGGATGTGGCCCTCTAGATTCCGAACCGGATTGCTCCAAACTCGCGGAAAACTTGAAAAAACATTTTGGGAAAGGTTTCCCCCACTGGAATAAGACCACTAGAAGCCCTAATTTGGTTTTGGCTAATTCATAAAGCCTATTAAACTAACCTATTTACTAAGTGCGTAGATAAGAAAGGTTAGGGCCAAGCAAAATGATGCAGCTAGACGGTGGTAGCCATGGAGGAGATGGAGATAACCACAAGATGATCAAGTGCTCCACAATTTGGAAAAGAAGAAGGAGAAAAACAAAAATGCTCAAGGCAAAGCTATAATGTCGATGCCACCTTTAGGATGTGATCAACGTGTGTTGGACCAATTTGTTCAAGGAGAAGAAGAAGATGGACCAATTTGTTTTGGTGATCAAGACAATATAGAGGGTGTGTGTCGGGCCCTCATCCTGAGAGTCCAAACATCCCAATATTTGTGCTAGGATTATGCACAAATATATACGGGGTCAACAGAAATGAGTACACAGGCCAAACTTTATTGATTTAGCTAATAAAGGTTCATACATAAAGGTCTGGGGTTTATACTCATACGAAGATATATTACAATAGGGACAAGTCTTTTATTTATATCACTTGGCCAACTCAGACTACGGTAGCGGTTGCATAACAGGGACGGTGCCTACTAGGGCGGTATTCGTCGCGTAGCGATTCCTATCCTCACAGGCAAGTGTTGACATCTCTTAGCACCACTTCAGATAACGGCGCCAGAAATGTAGGTAGATAAATCTAACAACATTACCTTTAACGCCAGGCTGTCACCACTAGCAGCAACACTAGAGACGTGAATTGTATTTATGATCTTGCCCTTATAAAATATGAAATGAGATTATCTGCAAGCGCACAGATAAAATACATCCGCTGTAGCATTTCACCAAGGAGAGTTTTCAAGGTATCGTTATTTATAATGGAGCCATTCATATCATGAGTTAAGAGAATGACAGGAGATAGACATCTACAACTATGACACGCACATGTATGATTATGATAAGAGTTCCACTAGATCTATACTCAACACAGGAATCAATCATGTTGGGGGAAAGGACCCTCGGCAGAAGCGCCGCCCGAACTGATGCTCGACTTTAGCCCTCGCGCAACGCCTGGTGTGCTTGCGAGGTCCCTCTCCTATTGGAGACCGTTACCCTGATCCCCGGATGCGGGGTCAACCCTCGTCGCTTTTTTGTGCTTCCGTGCAGGTCTAAGGCGACGGTCGCACTGCAGGAAACCTTCGCTGACTCACGACGCCACCTTCGCTTGGAGCGAAGGTCCAGGCAAGCGGCAAGTGTGCGTTGCCCCAGAGGCAAGCGGAGCCTGAAGGTCCGGCGAGCACGGCCGAAGGTTAAACCTTCGTCCTTCTCCCCCGGAGGCAAGTAAAGCCGGAGGTCCGGCAGATGGCGGAGGTGCGCGGGCCCAAGGGCGAGCGCGGCCGAAGGTCAAAACCGCCGCACCTCTCCCCGAAGGTGAACAAGGGCCAGGCGGCGACGCGCTGGGGTGTGGCCGATTAGGGTTTCCGCTTCAGCTGTGCATTTACGCTTTTGCCCCTCCTCCCTGTGCGGAGGCGAGGAATCTGTGCTGTACCCTTTTGTAATTTGGCCCGTGCCCCTTGGCATTCCCTATAAATACCAAGGGGATGAACAGCGTAAGACACGACCTTTTGGGAATTCGAGCACTTTCCACTTCCGTTTAACCTTCGCTACTGCACCCGACACTTGGCCGCCTTCGCTCCTTCCCCTGCACAAGTGCGGAGGTGGGGCAAGTGCGTTCCAACAGTTTGGCGCCGACCGTGGGGATCGAAGTCTGAAATGGCGGGAAACAGGAGAGCACTTTTGACGAGGGACCAGCGCGTCGCAAGAGAGGCGGCGGCGGTGGTCCCGCCTGCTGAGGAAATTGCACAACCCTCGGGAGGAGAGAATGTCACCCCGGAACCCCAATCCCTGGGCCCCCAGGCCCGAGTGGCGACGCAACCGCACCCACACACTTCGGGAGAAGGAGAGGGGGAAGAAGAAGAGGTGGGCCTCGAAGCCCTTGAAAGGCTCGAGGCTGAGCTGCAAGAGAAGAAGAGGCGCCTGGAACAGCTTGAGAGGCATAACCGACTGCGCTCGATCAGACAGAGGGCAGACGAGGCCAGGGAGCAGCTTCGCCGTATGGAAGAATCCCTCGCCGCGGCAGAAGCCGAAGCCGAAGGCTGGGATAATGAGGAGATACCCCCGTTGCGAGAGGGGAATGAGGAGCCGAATCTAGATAACCTTCGTCACCATCCACCACCCCCACCACCACCAGTACACCCAGAGCCATATCATGTGAGACACCCAAATTTCCGCCAACTCTACCCAGATGAGAAAGAACAAAACCTTCGCATTCAGCGAAGGCATCAGCAACACCAAATGCCGTACGATCCAAAGTCACCACTCTCCCAAATACTCCAAACCCAGCCCTGGCCACCATGCTATAATCCACAAAACCTACCCCGCTATGATGGACTTTCCGACCCTCGCCAGTTCATCATGAGCTACGAAGCAGCGGTTGCCGCAGCAGGCGGTGACGAATCAACAATGGCAAAATCCTTTGTCATCATTCTGCGAGACATCGCACAAACCTGGTACAGCAACCTTCGCCCCGGAACTGTGGATTCCTGGGCCTCCCTCAGAGACAAGCTGTGTACAAACTTCAAGGGCATCACTCCAGCCCCGCTAAACCCCATCGAGCTATTCAATTGCAAGCAAGAAGAACGCGAGCCGCTCCAAGATTACTGGCGAAGGTTCATTCAAATCAGAGCAAGGACCCTTGGGATATCTGACGAGGCTGTCATCCTCGCTGCAGTCAGTGGCCTGCGCCCAGGACCATGCTCCTCCAAATTTGCCAGAAAACCGGCAAACTCAATCGAGGAGTTGCACGAAACAATGGAAAGATACTGTAGAGCTGATATGGATTTCAGAGCGAAGTCCGACGCTCGGAGGTCTCAGCAGAGGCCACAGCCGAGGCCTCAACCGAGAGAAAGCAACCTTCGCCAAGAGCAAAGCAACGTCGGTGCAATCAACAAAGCAACAAACTATGAACATCAAACACGGGACGCTCAACACCCGAGCAGCCAAGCCTCGCAGGTTTTGCCACCTCCGCCGAACCAGCGCTACCAGCAGCGAGATCCTGCCAAAATGTATTGTCACTTCTGCGGAATGGGAAAGGGGCACACAACAAAGCAATGCGAATGCTTCGCCAAAGGGAAAAGAATTCCAGGAATCCAGGAAACCTGCTCTGTCAGACCCCCGAACCATAAACCACACAAGGAAACCAAGCTTCCACCCACCAAATCCAACATACCACTATACCCCCATAAACTACGGCCTACCTTCGCAACAACCCCCCTACACCCACCACCCACTCTACAACCAAACCCATTATCAGCCAACCACCACCCCACAACGCCAAAACCCACCTTACACAGTCACATACCCAGCTACCCCCCAAAGCCAAATTCCACCAACCCACCAAGCCACCAGCGCTCTGCCACCACCACCGCCAATCCCTGCGTTACCAGCACCACAACCTGTGAAAGCCGAAGCCTCGAGCCAAACGACCATCAACAATCCAACATCGACCTTCGGTGTGATTCTAGCTATCACCGGAGGTTCAAATGAAGACCATGGTAACAAACGGCAGAGGAAGGAACATGCCAGACGCGTTCACCACGTGGCCGTCGAAGGACCACATAAATTCGGTCGTTGGTCCCACATCCCCATAACCTTCGATTCCAGTGACATGAAGCTTAGAGATTACCCTCACACAGATGCCATGGTGATCGAAACCAACCTCGCTGGGTGGACTGTCACCAAAATACTGGTTGATACAGGAAGCTCCGCTGACATCTTGTTCGCTTCAACCTTCGACAGCATGAAGCTTGACAGAAATCTTCTGCAACCGGCCGACAACCCCCTATACGGTTTCGGTGGTCAACAAGTGAGAGCCGTCGGGAAAATTTCCCTGCCCGTGACCTTCGGCGACCAAATCAACTGCAGGACGGAACATATAACATTTGATGTCGTCGACATGTTCTACCCATACAATGCCATTTTTGGCCGAGGGGTCACAAACGCGTTCAATGCGGTTATCCATCCCGCCTACCTATGTATGAAACTTCCCGCTCCGAAGGGTGTGGTCGCAGTATTTGGGGACTAGGACATTGCAAGGACAGCTGAAGGAAATGTAGCCCCGGGGCAACGTAATGTACACAATTTGTCAAAACCTCAAACCCCCGGTTTCAGCGTCAAGGGCGAGGTCTGCAATGACAGAGTGAAGGCAGTGCCAAAGGAGGAAACCAAACAAGTCCAACTCTTCGAGGGTAATGCCGAAAAAAGGTGATCATTTCAGCCAATCTAGGCCCTCAATCAGAAGGCAACCTCGTCACCTTCCTCAGAGAAAATTCCGACACCTTCGCTTGGTCCGCAGAAGACCTAAAAGGAGTCAACAGATCAATGATCGAGCACAGCCTGAACATCAAAACAGGCTATCGCCCAATCAAACAAAAGCTTCGCAAGATGTCAGAAGAAAGAAAGGAGGCAGCGAAGGCTGAGGTAAAAAGGCTTCTGGACGCAGGCGTCATTCGCCCAGTCAAATACCCAACTTGGCTCTCAAATGTGGTCCTAGTCCAAAAGAAGAATAAAAAATGGCGAATGTGCGTCGATTTCACTTGCTTGAACAAAGCCTGTCCGAAGGATGACTTCCCCCTCCCAAACATAAGCACCCTGGTCGACAGAGCGGCAGGTTGCCAAATGCTATCCCTCCTTGATTGCTTCTCAGGCTATCACCAAATCTGGATGAATGAAGAAGACGAAGAAAAAACAAGCTTTATCACACCCTCGGGCACCTTTTGCTTCCGAAGGATGGCAGAAGGTTTGAAAAATGCAGGTTCAACCTTCGCTCGCATGACCTCCGAAGTTTTCAAGGATGAGCATGCAGTCTCCGCCTATGTCGACGACTTAGTCGTTCAAAGTGAACTAAAAGAGAACCACATACCAGACTTATCGAGGGTATTCAGCAACCTCCGGTCCGCCGGACTGAAACTAAACCCAGAAAAATGTGTTTTCGGGGTAAGCGAAGGCAAATTGCTAGGTTGCATCGTCTCAGCCAGAGGAATCGAAGCCAACCCTGAGAAGATTGATGCCATCATGAACATGGAACCTCCGACGACCAAGAAAGCAGCTCAGCGTCTGACCGGCCGTTTGGCAGCACTTAGCAGATTCATCTCAAGATCCGCAGAGCGAGGGTTACCATTTTTCGAAACACTCAGAAGCAACGCTCCATTCAACTGGGGTCCCCAGCAGCAAAAGGCCTTCGAGGAGTTGAAAAAGTATCTGACCAGCTTGACTGCCCTAACCAGCCCAAGCAAGGGAGACTTATTGTTACTTTACGTCGCAGCTTCGCCACACGCTGCCAGCGCAGTCCTCATCAAGGAGCTCCGCGAAAACAACAGAACCAGACAAGCCCCAATCTATTATGTTTCAGAAACCCTCGAAGGCCCAAAAAGAAATTATTCGGAGCTTGAGAAGATAGCATATGCCGTCGTCATGGCATCAAGAAAGCTAAAGCACTATTTCCAGGCGCACGAGATACATGTACCTTCGACGTACCCTCTCGAGAACATTTTCAAAAACAACGAAGCCGTTGGAAGAATAGCAAAATGGGCAGTCGAGCTTAATAGTTATGCTGTAACCTTCGTCGGCAGAACAGCGATCAAATCGCAGGTGCTGGCCAATTTCATAGCAGAATGGACACCCGACCCTCGCCCCGGTGAGCTGCAGCAGGACCAGTTTTGGACCGTTTACGTCGACGGGGCCTGGGGCGCAACCGGAGCCGGTGCCTCGGCCATTTTAATCTCGCCTTCCGGGTCGAAGCTGAGATACGCATGAAGGCTGGACTTCAAGTGCACAAACAACTCCACTGAATATGAGGCTGTGATCCTGGCACTTTCAAGGTTGCGATCGTTATCAGTCCGAAGGGCACTCATCAACACAGACTCTCAAGTCATTGCGGGGCACATTGAAAAGAACTACAAAGCAAAAGATCCAGAGCTTCAAAAGTATTTTCAATATGTACGAAGGTTAGAATCTTTCTTCCTCGGCATAACAGTAAAAGCAATATCGAGGACCGAAAACAGTGAAGCAGATCGCTTAGCCAAAGCAGCAGCGCAACAGCTACAGCTCCCTCCGGACGTGTTCTACGAGGTTTCCACTCGGTCAGCCTTCGAAGCTTCCGAAATCAGCATCAAGCTGATCAACACAATTCAATGCGAGGATTGGAGAGCACCTATCATGGCCTACATCAAAGGACTTCATGAACCCAGCTCCAAAGAAGAAGAGAACAGACTAAAGCAAAGAGTGCGAGGGTACAAGATTGTGGATAACACCTTGTTCAAAGCTTCGGTAACCTCACCCTGGCTCAAGTGCGTGTCACAGTCCGAAGGTAACGACATTCTCAAACTCATCCACGAAGGTATATGTGGTTCACACAATGGCCCGAGGGCACTAGTAGGAAAGGCTTTCCGGCAAGGTTTCTACTGGCCAACTGCGCTGAGAGACGCTGAAACCATCGTCAAGAAGTGCGAAGGTTGTCAACTGACAGCAAAAAACCAAAACGGCCCAGGGGCTCCTACAACCCTCATATGCCCAACCTGGCCTCTACAAAGGTGGGCAATGGATCTCGTGGGCCCACTACCGACGGCTCCGGGGAACCTTCGCTATGCGGTGGTAGCCGTGGAATATTTCACCAAATGGACCGAAACAAGACCGCTGTCCTCAATAACCTCCCTCGCAGTAAAAAGGTTTTTCTGGCAGCAGATAGTTTGTCGCTTCGGAGTCCCCCAACATCTAACCGTCGACAACGGCACCCAGTTTGACAGCGAGGTTTTCAAAGAGTTCTGTGCACAAATCGGAACAATTCTATGCTTCGCCTCAGTCCGACACCCGCAGTCCAACGGTCTAGTCGAAAGAGCCAACGCAACAATCTTCCAATCCATATCCAAAAAATTGCAAGGCAGACCCAAAGGCAAATGGGCAGACGAGCTAACTGCAGTCACCTGGTCCCACAATACCTCCGAATGCAGAGCAACCAAATTCACACCCTTCAAACTTTTGTTCGGCGAAGAAGCCGTGCTACCAGAGGAGCTAAAATACGTTTCACCAAGAACAACCCTCGCAAGTGATGAGCCAGCCAAGCTAACTGACAAAGACTTGCTAGAAGAAACAAGATGCAGCGCAGTTCACAACCTTCTCAAGTATCAGGAAGAGACCAAAAAATGGAGAGATAAAAAGGTCAGAATCAAAAACCTACAGAAGGGTGACCTCGTCCTCATCCGTAAACAAAACGCCAGTATGGCCGGAAAGTTCCAGCCTAAGTGGACAGGCCCGTTCCTGATCACAGAATGCAATCGCCCAGGCTCTTTCCACCTCTCCGACAGCGAAGGTAATATCCTACCACACACCTGGAACATCGACGACCTTCGCAAATTCTACCCATAGCGGAGCCTTAGCGAGCCCTCGCGTTATGTAATCTTCGTCACTTTCTATGTTATCTACTCTCATGTACTTAACAAAAACAGGAGCTGCACTCTTTTTCCTTACGAAGGGGCGTAAGGTTTTTTAATGAGGCAGTATCCAAAGCATTAATACAGGCTAGAGCCCCCAAAAAAGCAAACTCTCCAACCTTCTACTCCCAAGCATCGAAAAAGCGGATCTCTTTCAAAGAGCGCTACATTCGATGAAAACCTGCTAAGATTGCTTCGAAAAACATTCCCTTTCTTTTCAAAGCAAACTTCACCTCTGCCTAAGATAAGGGGAGGAAAGTCGAGCACCCTGGCACAAACGACAGGGGCTCGCAAAAGCAAACTCACCTCCGCCTAAGATAAGGGGAGGAAAGTCGAGCACCCTGGCACAAACGACAGGGGCTCGCAAAAGCAACTCACCTCCGCCTAAGATAAGGGGAGGAAAGTCGAGCACCCTGGCACAAACGACAGGGGCTCGCAATGGCAACTTCACCTCCGCCTAAGATAAGGGGAGGAAAGTCGAGCACCCTGGCACAAACGACAGGGGCTCGCAAAAAGCAACTTCACCTCCGCCTAAGATAAGGGGAGGAAAGTCGAGCACCCTGGCACAAACGACAGGGGCTCGCAAAAGCAACTCACCTCCGCCTAAGATAAGGGGAGGAAAGTCGAGCACCCTGGCACAAACGACAGGGGCTCGCAATGGCAACTTCACCTCCGCCTAAGATAAGGGGAGGAAAGTCGAGCACCCTGGCACAAACGAAAGGGGCTCGCAAAAAGCAAACTCACCTCCGCCTAAGATAAGGGGAGGAAAGTCGAGCACCCTGGCACAAACGACAGGGGCTAGCAAAAAAGCAAACTTCACCTCCGCCAGAAATAAGTGAAGGCGCGAAGTCCAAAAAATCGAGCATTCTCGCACAAGCAAGCCAGGCCTCGGCGCGGGCCCACTTTCTCCGTCTCGTCCGAGCCCCCCAAGCCAGGCCTCGGCGCGGGCCCACATTCTCCGTCTCGCCCGAGCACTCCAAGCTAGGCCTCGGGCGGGCCCACTTTCTCCGTCTCGCCCGAGCCCCCCAAGCCAGGCCTCGGCGCGGGCCCACTTTCTCCGTCTCGCCCGAGCCCTCCAAGCCAGGCCTCGGGCAGGCCCACTCTCTCCGTCTCGCCCGAGCCCTCCAAGCCAGGCCTCGGGCGGGGCCACATCAACGCGATTAAAAAGCAGTGCGCGAGCCTCGCTAAAAGAAAAAAGGGGGCGTCGCTGTTTTTTTCAAAACAAGCTTACACGAGCAAGTGCGCGAGCCTCGCTAAAAGAAAAAAGGGGGCGTCGCTGTTTTTTCAAAACAAGCTTACACGAGCAAGTGCGCGAGCCTCGCTAAAAGAAAAAAGGGGGGCGTCGCTGTTTTTTCAAAACAAGCCTACACGAGCAAGTGCGCGAGCCTCGCTAAAAGAAAAAAGGGGGCGTCGCTGTTTTTTCAAAACAAGCTTACACGAGCAAGTGCGCGGGCCTCGCTAAAAGAAAAAAGGGGGCGTCGCTGTTTTTTCAAAACAAGCTTACACGAGCAAGTGCGCGAGCCTCGCTAAAAGAAAAAAGGGGGCGTCGCTGTTTTTTCAAAACAAGCTTACACGAGCAAGTGCGCGAGCCTCGCCAAGAATTAAGCAGGGCGTCGCCGTTAAAACAACATAAGAAACGTCAAAATAGCACAGCAAACATGGCACACAACCCATACGCTTTTCTCTTACCGTTACAAAATAACGTTACAACAGCAAACATATCCCAAAATAAAAAATCTTTACAAGGAACCACCGCTCCCCTCAATTAACTCCAAATCATCCAAACCTTCGGCCTCCACCTCAAACCCCCCCTCCACCGGAACCAGGGGTCCCCACAACAAAGGAGCTGCAGGGACAATTGGCAGCTCCCCGGGCAAAACCCTCGCCCTATACATATACCTATGCCTCGTCTCGTTAACTTCCGAAGGTTCTTCCTTCGGGATCACAAGCGCCCCATCCGAACCAACTTCAAGCTCTCTTTGACCGAACAAATATTCCAAAGCCGCGTTCTCGTCAATATCATCATCACCGCCAGCTTGCGAGGTCGAAGAAGACCCAAACAAATAACGATCGGCTTGGCGGTCTGTATAGTCTGTCTCGCGCCAAAACCGACTCGACCTACTATTTTTTAAATCATATCTCCGCACCTTCGACCACCAAAAACGTTCAAAGGAAAGCGAAGGATATTTAAATCTAGCGCGAGCCCATGATTCACCAGTTATAAAAACATCTTGGTAGTTCAACATCAGCGGGGTCACGTCGAATACGTCTAGCACGGTTCCGTCAGGAACCTGCATGTTGCACAAAAACACGAGATGTCTCAGCCTCGTCAAGTCTTTACAAGCAACCATAGTATCTACAAAAAGGCCTCCCTCGCCCCAGCAAACCCAGGCATCACACCTGCCCAGCTTCCCCTCGATGGATGTCCAAACCCTCGCCAGCGGCGACAGTCGAGGTCCCAGCTGACGCCTCCTCCGCCGTGGATCCCTCCGCAGCAGCCTCGACGTTTGTCGTAGTTTCCTCTTCCATCGCTGTCGCCCGCGCAGCGTCTCCCTCAACGATCGGCCCGCCCCCGGTCAACGCCTCGATCTCGGCGAGCGTAACCCCCGCACAGCTTGGCTCGGGGGCGGCTTCGAAGTCACCCCTCGCTGCAACTTCCGTAGGCGGCGAGGGCATCGCATCTCGTCGAGCCTATAAGCAAAACAAAAGACAAACCTCGCCAAAATCAACAAACAACCCCTCTAAAACAAAGCAACAAAAATCAAAAAACTTAAAAAAAAATAAAAAAAAATAAAATGCAAACCTGACGCGTAGCCTCGGCAGCTTCTTCGAAGGCAAGGGCTCGGCCACCTCCGGAGATCCAAAACTTGCGAAGCAAACGCATCGCACAGTTCCGAACTTCCGCGTCATCAACCTTCATCTGACGAACCTCTTCAACCGACGGAAAAACATGGCTCGGCCTTTTGACCTTGCGAAGATGATCACAATCCGCCAGTCGAAGCGTGCTCGCCATTGCCAAGGCCCCGGCGTAGCCACCAAAATCGGCTGCATTGGAAACTAGCGAGCTAAACACATCAAGCTCGTTTCCCAGCCAGCCCTCGAAGGCCTCCGCATCAGCTGCAGGCAATGGCTCTCCGGCTGAGCCCCCAGCCTCGGTCAGACAACAATCAAGTTTACGTTTGATGTTCTCCATGCTCGTCCGCCAAGATTTTTCCAAATCACCTAGCCGACCCTCAGCCTCAGCCAAAGCCTTGTCCTTCTCCTTTCCCGCGGCAATCAGATCAGCATTACGCTTCGCCAGCTCAACCGCCTCCTCTCGAGCCTTCGCAGCCTTCTCAGAAGCAATCTTCATTTCATTCTCTTTGTTCTCTAGGCTCCGCGCCAGTTTGCTATTCTCCTTCTCAAGTTCAGTAATATGGTTCCTCATAAACTCCATGTCGGAGCTAACCTTCCGCCTCGCTGAGCGGTTCAAGAGCATCAGCTCCGCCAACTTGACGTCAACATCATCAAAGGTGTCGCCAACCGCTTGATCTGCAAGAAGGACCTCCGCCTCCGGCACACAAATGCGGCCGAAGATCCGGCCCAGAAAACGCCTTTCCTCCGGGCTACACTGCAAATGGCAATCCCGAAGGTCCGGACTGGTGAACAGTGCAGTTGCTGGATCAGAAATCCCAAGCTTCTTGGCGTATTCCGGAAGGCTCGACCGGCTAGCCTCGCCAAACGGTCTCTTTCCCCGGGACCGCGCAGAGTCAAGTTCCCCATCAAACTCTGACCCCTCCACCCAAAGGTGCGAGCCCGCAAAGCTGGGAACTGCACCTCGTCGAGGGCTACCTGGCTCAATATCTTGTACAATTTCAAGTGCGCCCTGGGCAACCATTGCACCAACACTAGGCGAGGCTCCGCCTCCAATAGACACCTCCTCATCCGTGTCATGCCCGCCAATAGAACCCTCGCTGCCTTCATCAGACGAACCCTCGTCCGTCTCCCTCTCCTTTGCGTCCTTCTCCACCTCATCATCATCCGATTCATCCTCGTCGCCCGAAGTCTGGACCAAAGCGCCGATCCCTCCAACGCGGGGCACGCGTCCCCCGACCGAACCCGCACCCCGGCCGCTCCGAGCCACGACCAAGGAAGAAGTGCCCGCAGCAACAGAGCCAGCAGCGACTTTCGTCGCAAGCACCTTCGCTCGGCCACCAGCCCCGCCACGGCCTCGACCACGGCCCCTCTTCGGCCGAGAGACGATCTCCGTTCCTCCCGAAGCCTTACGCTTCCTCTTCTTCGGCGCGTCGTCGCTCGAAGGAGCGGGCCAGTCGGCATACCGAATACCAAGAATGTCAAACATTCTGTTCACTCGACCTTCGCCGCCCACCAAGCTATGGATAGCCTTCACTTCCAGTGGGGAAAGCTTCCCCACGAGCTCGTCCGTCCACTGCTGAACTCGTTTGAAAACAGCCTCATTCCCGTCCTCGCGCCTCGGAAATTTCTTAAGCGTTTTTTCCCAAACCTTCTCCAGATCCAAACTAGGTTTCTTCAAGCCCCTACCTTCGTACCTCGGGTCATTCTCCACAACAAACCAAGTCCGCCTCCGGCCAAGAGGCCAAATCTTGGCACAGCAATATTCCTCCACTAAATCACGCGCACACTGAGAACGCGCAACGACCCTCAAGCAATCAACAGCAGCATGGGCCTCGATGCTCATCTTAGCTTCGGCGCCCACATCTCCAAGCAACGGAAGCTCGCCGCAAAGCTCGGAGCTGTCACTGAGTTTGTAATAGAACCAGAACTCCTGCCACCCGCTGCTCCACTTGTTCTTCTGCGCTTGCACCGGCAGCTCCGCGCCGGCGCGATGGCAAAAAGTGTACACCGCGAATTGTCCAAGGCTGGTCTTGCCCTCGCTGTCCGTAATCTTGCGAGGCTGCATGTGAACGCGATGAGTGCGAACAAAACCCTCAACATGAGGAACAACCCCCTGAGACCTGCAGGCCCAGACGTAGACCGACATCTTTGTGAAGCAAGAAGGCGTAAGCTGATGAAACCGTAGGTTGAACCTCCGCAGAACCGAAGTCACGAAGGAGTCAGCTGGGAAACGAAGGCCAGCCGAAAAGAACTCTTCAAACACCACAACTTCATCTGCGTCCGGCTTCGGCACGGTCTCCCCACTGCTGGCCCTCGCCTTGCCTTCCTCAACCCAGCCCCACTGCACATAAGATGCAATCTCACTTGCGCAAACCCGGCTAAGACCAAACTCGAAGGTAATCCCCTCATCCGCGGCTGTGGGAGAAACAGCGCGAGCAGTTTGCTTCCACCTAGCCATCTCTCCAGCTGCTAACGCTACCGAACAACGAACGCCTGTCTCAACCCTCGCAGACAAGCTAAAACAAACCTTCGCTACAAGCAAATTGCAACAGCAGGATGGCTATAGCAGCAGAAGGCACAATCAAAACTCCCCACTCACTCTTTCTATTTATAAGCCAGGAAACGAGCCCCTCACCCGACGAAGTCGGCACGACAACCAAAAAAACGCGGCGCAAAAAAACGAAACAGGCTTCAATAGTATAAAACAACACCACAACGGCCCAGCCCAAGGCAGTCGCGGGCGTCGCTGCCGAGGGCCCCGTTTTTGTCCCCATTAAAAGGCGCTGCTTGGGCCTAAACCACGGTCTTTTAGATCCAAGACAACGAGGGGCTACTGTTGGGGGAAAGGACCCTCGGCAGAAGCGCCGCCCGAACTGATGCTCGACTTTAGCCCTCGCGCAACGCCTGGTGTGCTTGCGAGGTCCCTCTCCTATTGGAGACCGTTACCCTGATCCCCGGATGCGGGGTCAACCCTCGTCGCTTTTTTGTGCTTCCGTGCAGGTCTAAGGCGACGGTCGCACTGCAGGAAACCTTCGCTGACTCACGACGCCACCTTCGCTTGGAGCGAAGGTCCAGGCAAGCGGCAAGTGTGCGTTGCCCCAGAGGCAAGCGGAGCCTGAAGGTCCGGCGAGCACGGCCGAAGGTTAAACCTTCGTCCTTCTCCCCCGGAGGCAAGTAAAGCCGGAGGTCCGGCAGATGGCGGAGGTGCGCGGGCCCAAGGGCGAGCGCGGCCGAAGGTCAAAACCGCCGCACCTCTCCCCGAAGGTGAACAAGGGCCAGGCGGCGGCGCGCTGGGGTGTGGCCGATTAGGGTTTCCGCTTCAGCTGTGCATTTACGCTTTTGCCCCTCCTCCCTGTGCGGAGGCGAGGAATCTGTGCTGTACCCTTTTGTAATTTGGCCCGTGCCCCTTGGCATTCCCTATAAATACCAAGGGGATGAACAGTGTAAGACACGACCTTTTGGGAATTCGAGCACTTTCCACTTCCGTTTAACCTTCGCTACTGCACCCGACACTTGGCCGCCTTCGCTCCTTCCCCTGCACAAGTGCGGAGGTGGGGCAAGTGCGTTCCAACAAATCATAAATGATAAATAAGATAAATAAGATAAAACAGAGTAAACCATAAAGAGTTCCAACAGAGCATTCCCATCCAAGGTCGGATCGTAACTAGAACTAGAAAGAGACAGATTAATTTCCTAATATGGTTCTAGGTCATAGACTACGTCAATTAGTGTAATTATGTTTAGCAATCATGGTTAGAATAACTTATATTTATACGCAGGAGACATCACGCCTGGAGGATCAGATTCAGAGTCTATCCCCTCCGGGTGACCAGGTCTTGCTAGACCTATATTCGGGGAGTGGACTACAAAGGACTCAACGAGGCTATAAGAGTCACCCTCGCGATCTACCACTTGCTGGCCCGGAATATAGGGTGCATTCGCAGGTAAACAACGTATAAGCAATACGCTTACACAATGTTGACCACTCACCCCGCGATCAACAGAATGAGCGCTATACGAACAAGAGCATAAACATAGAGATACCCTAGCTATGCTAGACATATAATCAAAGTAGACGATGAATATTATAATTATAAACACGAAATAGTAACAAGTCATGACAGGTATTGTTTACACCAGATTTTGGATCGGAAGAGAATTTGTATAGTGTTAGCACAAACGGCTGGTTTGTTAAAGAAAATCAGCCAAAAAATAAAAGGAGCTTATGTGGGTCCGAGCATGACCAGGAGAATTCATATGGGCCAGCGTGATGGGCTTTGAAGACGAATCGGGCTCGGCCAAAGGAGTTCAAGTTTGGGTCGTCTTTTATTGTAATATATCCTAGTCGTGTTAGGATAGGACTCTACTGGGTTATAAATAGTTAGAAACCCGATTTTTGTGAAATCATATCAAATCAATCAATATATCGGCCACCAGCCAAAACCCTAAGAGTAGGAGTAAGGTAGAACTCGGTGGAACCTTCAACCAGGCAGGGCTGCATCGGCTAGACCGACCTCCGGTTTGCTTGTAAGTTTCACCAATGCCTCGTGTTATTGTTCAATAAGGCTATATTTGGCATCGACCAAACTCTTGTTTAGCCATGACATGAGTTAGTTATCGGTTTAAGTTCGTCTTTTGTAAGACTGTCTTGACTCTGATCAATCTCTTGCCTTAGTCAATCTTGACTAGTTATCGACTCTATTAGCTTTGGCAATCTAATAGATTCATTAAGTTATCGATGTTGTTTATGCTTTTTAATGTTTTCTTTAGATTTAAACAATATCTTGCCCAATCAAGATTGACGAACTAGCTTAAGCTTAATAGTTGCTTAGTCTCGGCTATACTAAGTCCTTTCACGCTCATACCAAGGAAAATAGCCGATCTAAGCTTCTCATCGACTATTTCGTCAATCTTGATTGCTACATGTTGTGCATTCGAGATATCCGTTCAATCTATGGCTTGATCTGGGCACAAGTAAGCTTGGTTTAACACGTTTATTAAGGCTGTATTTCTGAACCCCACTGATATGCATGCTAGGTTAAATTTACTTGATCCTAGATTAGATCATGTTTTTAACAGATAGATCTTGTTCGTGCCTCATGGACCCTGTATCGGCTAAGATAGCCGATCCAGTTACGCTTTATTCATAATGTACACGTTTAAACAGTCTAAAGCTAATGGATCTACTTGTTGCATCGGACGTAACTTAGCTTGGTCATCATTATGGCTGCATGGAGACACCCCACTGTTGATGTTCAAGTTACTTTATCAATCTATTTGTTATTACGGCTGCATGAAAACACCCCACTATTAACAAATAGAATTGCCTATGCAATTAGTCGATCTTTTGGTTTTATGTTGTTCGAATGTATACATAGATCTTTATTACCCTCATACGTTAAGCTTATTGGCTGTTCTTATTCTAAATGCTTTCTTTATATTTTCAATTGCCGTTTTGCTTTGAATAATGTCAATATTTCAATCTTTTCTTGGGAGTTGACTTTGTAGTCAAAATCTTATGACAATGGCTATATCAGAGCCGCATAATTTAGAACTGTCTGGCATCAAACCGGCAGGTTCCACGATTTAATATCTTTTTCTAGTCCTTGTCAATTGCAGGTCAAATTATCTGGCACGCCCGTGGTCGTTCTCACCAAGATTCGGCACCGCCATCTCTTGAAGGTCCAGGAGGTCAAGACCTTGCTTTCTGCACGGCTTCTGAGGACCGTGGTCGAGTGTGTTGGCACTCTCGTCCAAATTTTCGTGTCAACACATTCTTTTGGCACGCCCGGTGGTACAACAGTCGTTTAATCATGACGATCGACAATGACGAAGTGTTGAATGTGACGATGGATGAACTCCCAGAGGAAGTCCAACGCTTAATAGATGAAACTGTCGAGCAATATTGGAGCATGTGTTTGTTGAGTTTCAGCAAAACTAGGGATAAGAAAATTATCTAGAAGTCTCATCTTCCAAGGGTGGTTCTAGAAGGTCATGTTGATCCGATGATCCAGATACAACATAATGCCATGCAAGAAACAATTAGCAAAGCAATGTCTGCCACGCTGATTGCTCACAATGAGACTTTCCTCAACAGCCTCTCAAATGCCATTAAAGAAGCTTTTAACTTGGGTAATGATAAAAGAGGTCCGACATATACAGTTGGGGGAACAGTCAAGGAGCTGGAACTTCTGGGGTTCAACAGTTGAGCAACCCTAATGCAATGGAAATCAGATGATAGTTAGCCCTGGGGGCATGAAGCAGCAGCAAGTGAAACAGCCGAATATGAGTAACAACATATACTCATCGACTACAAAAATAGCTGAACATGCAAGGAGGATTACCAGAGATTTCAATGCACCACCTTATCAAGGAAATGTAACGTCTGGTGACGTTCCTCCCGGATATCACTATGTATCAGATTTTTGTACTTTGGATGCTCATGAAAATCCAGGGTATCAAAATAATACCTTCAGGGGGGGGGGGTAGAGCATCGGCTATCAGGGGCCGGTGAATCAAGTGTATCAGTTGATGAGTTGAGTCACCGATATGGTTCAGAAGCAATTTGATTTAACACCGAAGAATACATTGACCGGCTATAAGAAACCATATCCAGAATGGTATGACCAAGTTGTCTTCCCTCCGAGGTACAGAGTTCCTGATTTTACCAAATTCACAGGAACGGGCTCAGTGACAACTATGGAGCACATAACTCAGTTCCTAGTCCAGCTTGGGGAGGTTGGCGACGAGCCGACACTTAAAGTCCGAATGTTTCCTTTATCTCTATCTGGCTCGACCTTTTCGTGGTTTTCATCCCTACCACCTAAATCCATTCAGAGCTGGGAGGATTTGGAGAACAAGTTCCATAAATATTTCGACTCTAGAGTTTTGGAAAAAGGAGTTATGGACCTGGTCGATATAAGGTAGGGAAACAATGAGTCTGGATGCCAATATCTTCAGAGGTTCAGAGATATGAAGAATCAATGCTATACCTTAACATTATCAGATTCAGAGGTGGTTAGCATTGCAATTCGAGGGCTAATACCAGCCATTAGAGAAAAGATTGATTTCGGTTGTACCAGTATGGCTGATTTAGCCAAGAAAGTGGCAAGTATCGATGCCCAGATTAGATACAATCAAGTCTTCAAGCCCAAGAAAGCCTTCAATGCAGAGAGATCCTTTTTACAAGAAGAGGATGATACGAGTGATGAAAGTGAAGATGAAGTGGCTGCTGTTGACTGGGCTTGGAAAAATAATGAATACATGCCTTGGGCAAAGGCTAAAAGCACTGAAAAAGATGTGAAATACAACTTTGATATCACTAAAGCCAATAAGATATTCGATTATTTGTTGGGAAAACGGTCAAATCAAATTGTCTGGAAACCACAATATTCCATCGGCTGAGGAGCTCAAAAATAAAAGGTACTGTAAATTCCATAATTCTGGTACTCATACTACTAACGATTGTAGACTGTAGAGTTTTTAGAGATATGATCTAGAGAGATATTGCTAAGGGGAGGATTGGCTTAGAGAAAGCCAAGAGTATGGGCATCAATGACCATCCCTTTCCAACGAACATGGTAGCTCCTACACTTCAAAGTGAAATCAAAGTGTTGACTTCTGACAAAGCCAAAGCAGCTGGGACAGTGGATCCGAAGAAACAACTAACAACTAAGGAGTATCAGGAGATGAAAGGGAAAAAGAACACTGATCGACATGATTTCCCTGATGAAAGGATCAAGATGCCCAAGAGGGGGGGTGAATTGGGCTTTTCTAAAACTTCTTGCAATAATAAAACTTATCAAGCCCCAATTAACCCCCTAGTGCCTAGAAGAGTGTTTGACAAGAATCAATTGCACAAAAGACTATCGCTAAACCATTTCTACTCTAGCATTGCAATTCAACTTATGAAAGAACAACAAGTAAATGCGGAATTGAATTGCTCAAAGGTAAATGCGTAGAGAAGAGAGTAGAGATGACACGACGATCTTTTTGCCGAGGTATCGAGGTGTCGGCACACCCCCCTAGTCCTCGTTGGAGCACCCGCGCAAGGGTATCGCTCCCCCTTGATCCGCGCAAGGATCAAGTGTTCACTACGAGCTGATTCTTCGCCACTCCGGCCCGGTGAATCGCTCGCTACCGGTCACAACTTGGCTTGGGTCATCCACAATGCCTCCGGATGATCACCAAGCTCTCCGATCGCCACCAAGCCGTCTAGGTGATGCCGATCACCAAGAGTAACAAGCTAGAACTCTCACTTGACCAAGACAAGGCCAAAGAGATGGATGGATGCACACTTGCTACTCAATTCTCACTAGGAGGTGTCTAATTCTCACAATTAGCAATCACTCAACCTCACTAGGGCTCTTGCACTCACTCACACTCACAAGGTGTTTCTCAGCTGATGGAAGTGGCAAGAACATTCAAATGGATAGAGGGAAGGAAGTATTTATACTCCCCCAACCGGCCATCCAAAAACAGGACAAAACTGGGTTTCTGCGGGGGCATCGGACGCTCCGATGCCTAGCATCGGACGCGCCGATGACCTCGACCAACGGTCGACTGTACCAGTTTGTCAGACATGTTTATGGAGCATCGGACGCTGAGGAGCTTCCGATGACCTTGCATCGGACGCGTCCGATGCTAAAAAGACCTCTCTGGAACCTCTCTGCATGGCCATCGGACGCTGGCCCTCAGCGTCCGATGCCAGCATCCGATGCCCTCACAGTTCACTCCCAAGGGAACAGTGACATCGGACGATCCGATGTGGCACCATCGGAGCCACCGATGCCACGCACCAGACCAAACCCTAGGTCGGTGTGGGCATCGGATCCTCCGATGCCCACTGATCCAGCATCCGATGCCTATATCAAGGGCAAGATCAACTCGGATCGCGACGCGGTCTTAACGACTTTTGATCCTCTCGACATAAGGCATCTCTCTGAGCTACCTAGGGCTATGAAATAACAAGTGTGCACCACACCTACCTCAATAGACTCATCTAGGTCAAGCTACTGATTCACACCCCTCTTTATAGTACGGCCAAAGGAAAAACAAAGACCTAAGACTACCTAAGTATCCTCCAACACCATGCGACACTTAGCCTAGCCTACCACCGTCTTCGTCGTCCGTCCTTTGAAAACCGAAACGATTTCCATCGCCAAGGGACATGAACTCCATATGCCCGTATCGTCGCCATTACCGTGACCTAACTCATCCCTGTTTCTGCAAAACACACGTTAGTCACAGTAATCTTGTGTTTCATCCAATCACCGAAACCCATTAGGGGCCAAGATGCGTTCACCTGAAACTTCGAGGGCTGGTGAAGCAAGGAGACGTCCAACTGTAAGAATTCTATTGAATAAATGGCAACGTCAGAGAGAAAGAGATCAAATGCACAGGCAGGAAGATGAGCAAGAGTACCAAGAGTGGCTTGAAGAGGAGGAATATAGAAGATCTCGAGAGGAAGAAAGGCGTATCAAAGATAAAGAGAAGAATCATTGGGATTGCCCTTTCTTCAGACATTGTTGGAATGAAGGTTTAAAACTTCCTACTCTTTGTAATTGCCCGGAATGTAGTGAATAATATTGGGAGTATAGGCAGTCGAGAGACAACCGCCGATCGATGCATGAAAGATTAATATTTGAAGGAACAGATCGATATGTAAAAAATGAGAGTGTTCATGATCGGCTTGGAGTAAAGTAAGCCGATCAAGATCATCCTTGGCAAGAAGGACAATGGTGTCCGGGTGGTTTGACCAAAAGCCAGAAACGACAGGTTCAGAGACTAAGGAACGATGAAATTCAGAAAAAGAAACCCAAAGTCTGGCAAGTGAAATAGATAGCCGATAAGCAAGAGCCATCGGCTAATATATCTACTTTATTCATGTTACCTGCTGAGTTTAGATCTGTTGATCATGAAGAGGAATCTAATGATGAGGAGACAGTGGCTCAGTGGATTTATCAAGCGGAAGGAGCTACATTTCAGAAGCCTAAAAAACATTCCCATATAAAGGCTTTATATTTGAAGGGGTTTGTCGATGGAAGGCCTCTAAGCAGGATGTTGGTTGATGGAGGTGCAGCTGTTAATTTAATGCCATATGCTCCCTTCAGAAAGCTTGGAAAAATTGCAGAAGACCTGACTCAAACCGATATGAGATTGACAGACTTTGCTGGTAATGTATCGGCTACTAAAGGTGTTGTGTGTGTTGAGCTAACAGTTGGCAGCAAGAGTTTGCCTACCACCTTCTTTATAGTCGATGCAAAGGGTTCATACAGTGTGCTTCTTGGGAGAGATTGGATCCATGCTAATTGTTGTGTTCCATATACCATGCATCAAAATGTGATACAGTGGATCAGAGACATTATAGAAGTGGTACCAGCCGATTCAACTGTGAGTATTGCATACTCTGACCCTAAAGATTGGAACTTCGATAGTGTGGAGTGCTTCTATAGAAAGATACATGAAGAAGGTTTCATCAAGGTATTTGATGATGACCAACAGCCGATCCAAGCAGTTGGCTTTAAAAATATATCTAATGGATTATCCAGTCAATGAAGATGAAAGCAAGATGAGTAAAGGTTTTGCATCGGCCAAGGGACTAGGAGTTGTTATATAGTGACAAGTCGAGGCCAATGTATTTTTCGGAGTTATGTTTGATTTTGTGTTTGCACAAAGATTTGACTCTGTTTTAATTTTGTTTATAGCCGATACTGAGGTATCGCCTTCAGAATAAATAACCGATACATAGTGTATCGCCTTCAGTAGCAAAGTAATAGCCGATACTGGAGAAGTATCGCCTTTAGAACACTCAACGGAGAAATAAAATCAAGGCAAGTTCTGAAAACTTAGCAACAACACAGAAGGTGTCGAGCATGAATTTATTTAAAGCCTGATGATGCAGGGATAGTTTTTGCAGATGTTCGATTTGTTCGATAGATGAGACAGAATTTACATAGAAAAATAAAGTACAACTAATCTAGGTGAAGCTTGTTCAGGAGGTCCTCCAGATGTGTCACCTCCGCCACGGTGAGCCCCAACGGCTCGAACTCCTCCACCAACTCCCTAAAGTCGTCCCTCGTTCTGGTGCCGATGAAGGAGGGGGCGACTTCCCCAGAGATTTTAGCGCCGCTGAGCTCTGCTCTGGCCAAGGCAAAGGTGCAGTGGCACCATGGCTGATGGCGTGGAGAACCAGTTCCCTGGTGCGCACCCCGACATCTTCAAGGCGCGCCTTTAGCGTCGCCCCTCGGGCGTTCACAAAGTCGGTGGTAGCCGTGGCCAGCCCCGGGAGCCAGTCGAGTTGGTGTTGAAGCTCTGCATTCAGGCGAGAAAGGATTGAGGTTAGAGATAGCCGATTTGGTCAGGCATGACACGAATCGGCTAAATATTTAAGTGAGCAGTTACCAAAGATCAATCAAGATGACTGTGCAAAAGGTAACTGATTCAAAATCAAAGATAATGGGTTAAAAGATCTGAAAATGTGATACCAGCGACCCTGGCGTCGGATGCCTCCAAATGCTCCAAGGTACTGTTGAGGCGAGCGCGGAGGATTTCTAGTTCTTCTTCGGCGCGGGCGGCTCGGCGGCGTTCCTCCTCCAGGAGACACCGAGTGTTGGAGTAGCCCTGGATGAAGGCCCAAGCATCCTCATCCAGTGCCAGTCCATAGCCCGACGGAGGTCGGCTAGGACCTTGGCCGTCCGCCGGAGGAGAAGGGCTGTAAAGAAAGGGGAGAAAAAGTTAGGGTTTTTCTTGAGTAAATAAAAAATTTTGGGACACAAAAAGGATGATCGTGAAGAGATTATTACCCGAGCACGTGACGGCGGGTCGCCGGAGGGCCATCAATGGATTCCTCTTCAGCAGGGCGCTTGCCGCGGTCGTCCGCCATTGGGTTTTGGTTGCTGGCTAAAGAAGAGGGGCAGTCGGCAGTTGAGAAAAAGTAGAAGCCAGAGAATGAGGCGATGAATGCGTGGTGTGTTCAGGAAGCCGACGTTTTGTATTTATAAGAAAAAATAGAAAAGGCAAAAAGGCGTCGGTTTTTGAGAGCCTTCAGATCTAAATCCTAAGGTAAATTGACTAAGTGGCAGATGCGAAAGCCGTTTGGGTACCGATCGGCTAAAAGCAACTAAGACATATGACTAACATCGGCTGAATAGCTGATGAAGCATCGAGGATTCTTGGCAAAATTAAATATTGCTTACAAAGATGATCATCAAAGTGAAATTACATGTTCAATGCTGATTTCAGAGCTTCCAAGTCATTTAAACGAATAATGTCTATGTCAGCTATTTCCTTTTGATCCTCTTCACTTGAACCTGGAATCAGTTTCTTCCTGGCCTTGATGTCCTGAAGCTCACCATGAAAGAGTGTTATCTTCTTCTTCTGCTCACAAAGTGCAATTGGAATTTTCTCCAGATTTTCTTTTTCCAATTTGATCTGCTCGTTGATAGCTTGAAGTTTGCTTAGCAACTGGTCTCTTGCAGCTTCTAAAGAGGACAGGTTACCAATAAGAATAGTGGAGTCAGAGTTCAGTTGATCTATGGTATTCTTTGCAGTGACCATGTCAGAGATACATCGTTGCTCCTGTTCGGGCAGGAATGCTTGAACTTCACGGGCCATGAGTTTGGCTTTGGCCTTGGAAAACTTTGATCTAAGAAATTCTATGTGAGCAACAGAAGTCAAAGCTTCCTTCAAGTCATCTGGTATATCATCCTTAACCAAGTCAAGAATATCCCTGATCCCTTTGGCATCTTGTACCAAATCGGCTATGTTAACTTTAGGAGGGGAAGTAGTAGTTGAAGCCGAGCCCTGACTTCTTCAGAGAGTTTTCTTGGGGACTTTGGAGCAGAAGTTTCTTCTTCATCCATATAGTCTTGCAAATCAAAAGGGATGACAGGAGAAGAGGGCTACCTTTGTTCCTATATATTCAAATGTGTGAATAACTATGGACGAGAGCTATTAAAGAAAGGGATAGTATTTGAGGTACCTGTCCAAATGGGATAATTTGAGATTCAGGAGCAGCCGATGAAGACTCAGGGAGTGTCTGTAATAGGTTTTGTCAGATTTGAAGACAATTATTGCAGATATAAGACCATCGACTAAAATTATACCTAGTTGAGGAGGTTCTTGTTCAAATTCAGAAAGAGGGAGCATTTCAGATTCAACATTTTGAGTGTCAGCTTGCTCCTTGAGATTAAGAAGCCAGAAATAAGTTAAGGAATTACATGCTAGAAAAAAGAGAAAAGAAGATGATTTTTCTTACTTCTATGGTGACCTCTTTGATCAGTGACTGACTGCCTTCAGAAGTGTCCTTCTTCTTTTTGTTTGATGTGATCTTGATATTTGGCTTGTCAATCTTTGGCTTCTTAGCTTTGGGAAGACCGACTTCCTTTATAAAAGTTCTAAGGGGTTGGTCATCAGGGGCATCAGAAGCTTTCCTCTTCATCAAAGTTTTTATGGTGGGAGCATCACAGCCAATTCTTGGATTTGGACACCATACATTATAATTAACTTTGGGAGGATTCAAAATAACCAAATCCTGGAAACATTTACAATTGATATCAGAATAGGCAAATATTGAGGATGTAGGGTTTGAGAGTGATAAGATCATACTTCATCAGTTGCCTGAAAATCTAGATCCAATTTTAAGCAGTTTGAAGATACAACTTCATTGAAAAGATGGATACTCCATTGTTGCCACCATCCATTGAAAGAAGATGAAGTAAAAGGTCGGCAATTCCATTCTTTGATCATCTCCAGAGAAACAGATTGCTCCAGCTGAAGGATTCTTTGGTATTCCAATGCAGTCTCCACTGCTTCCCTCGGTCTCAATTTGTCAGCAAAGAATAGAGCAGGGGGCACTTGGCCAAAGCCCATCTGTATAACTGCTATGACAGGATGGTAGAATTCATAGGACATTGGGGGCTTTTCTCTGCCATGCATGATTTTAGTGGGCAGAAGACAAGGTTTCATTAATTGACACAGAATTTTCCAACCTTCATCATCACATTCTTTCTGGAATCTGAAGGAGTACGGATTTTTGAGCTCTGCAATGTCTGGGTATTGAAACTAGTTAAAGAATGATGCTGAAAAACCACGATAGAATGTTTTGAAGAAAAAGCTGATTGATTCATCAATAGTTATCATAGCAGCGGCTTCTCTGAAAGAAGTACACCTTCTCATCTTGGCTTTATCAGATAGTTGTTTTTCTTGATCCTCTGAATAAGATGAAGGAAAAGATAGGGTCCTCAAATCTGGAACTGTCAGTCTATGGAAATAAAGGTTAAGCCAAAGTTGAAGTAGCCACCAGGGTCCAGTTATCGATGGAATACCCTCATTTTCCATCAGACTTTGAGATACCTTGTTCAGCATGCTATACAGGGCAGCCAAAAGATATTTTCCCAGAGGAACATTCGAATTCACAGGCAGTATCTCTGCTAGAGCTAAGAAGTTGGAAGTTGGACCACAGCTCTGCCCACAAAATAAATATTTCTCCAACCACATATTCAGAAAGATTATATGCTCTCGTTCTGAAATGCTGGACTGAGGAGTGTTGAATGAAGCAATGTAGCCAGACCAGCCACCAGATTTAAGATTTCCAAGCTTGATGGAAGGCTTGAATTGAAGGTTGTGAGGGTTGATGGATCCAGTGACATTCAAGCAGGTCTGCATGTGCACATCGGCTAAAGTTGGAGTCATGGGCCCTTGCTTGAACATAAAGGCATTGAAGGTACCAGACCAAAAATAGCAAGCAGCCTTTAACATTGATTCATTTCTTCTCATATCAGCTAAAGATAAAGTGATGCACTGATCCAAATTGCGGAGAATCCAGTCTGGTTTCTTCTTGGCTTCTACCTTAGCTTGATTAACCAATCCCTCCAACCTGAGATGATTGACGACCAATTCCTGAAAGGAGTTTTTCCCCAGTGTTTGGACTGCAAATCCGAATTCTTAAAGGGAATCCTTTGAGTTTTGGCGATAATGACTTCGGTAGGGTCAAGGTTGCCTACCGGACCTAGGAAGAAATCATGTGGGCTATCATGTATGGGGATGAGGATTTGGTCATGAAGCGCCTGAAGATTGAAAAGATATGAGGGGTATGCAGAGCGAAAGATCATCAAAAGGAGGAGATACTGAGACCAAATTTCTTACCTCAGGGATGGAATCTTCAGTCACCATTTGATTTGTGTATGCACTAAAATTTGAAATTCTTGAAGATTTTCTGCTCAAGATCGTATGGCGGCGGATTTGTTCAAAATTAGGGTTTGAGGATTGACTTTGAGGGGAAACAACGGTTGGAAAGAAGGCTCAACTAATTGGTTAAAAAGGAGACTCAGTTGGTCGATTAAAGGGAAAGGAGTGGCAATTCTGGAATAAAATAAATTTCATCCCAAAATTGGGGGGCATGTGTTTACACCAGATTTTGGATCAGAAGAGAATTTGTATAGTGTAAGCACAAACGGCTGGTTTGTTAAACAAAATCAGCCAAAAAATAAAAGGAGCTTATGTGGGTCCGAGCATGACCAAGAGAATTCATATGGGCCAGCGTGATGGGCTTTGAAGACGAATCGGGCTCAGCCAAAGGAGTTCAAGTTTGGGTCGTCTTTTATTGTAATATATCCTAGTCGTGTTAGGATAGGAGTCTACCGGGTTATAAATAGATAGAAACCCAATTTTTTGTGAAACCATATCAAATCAATCAATACATCAGCCACCGGCCAAAACCCTAGGAGTAGGAGTAAGGTAGAACTCGGCGGAACCTTCAACTAGGTAGGGCTACATCGGCTAGACCGACGTCCGTTTTACTTGTAAGTTTCACCAATGACTCGTGTTATTGTTCAATAAGGCTGAATTCGACGTCGACCAAACTCTTGTTTAGCCATGACATGAGTTAGTTATCGGTTTCAGTTCGTCTTTTGTAAGACTATCTTGACTCTGATCAATCTCTTGCATTAGTCGATCTTGACTAGTTATCGACTCTACTAGCTTTGGCAATCTAATAGATTCATTAAGTTATCGATGTTGTTTATGCTTTTTAATGTTTTCTTTAGATTTAAACAATATCTTTCCCAATCAAGATTGATGAACTAGCTTAAGCTTAATAGTTGCTTAGTCTCGGCTATACTAAGTCCTTTCACGCTCATACCAAGGAAAATAGCCGATCTAAACTTCTCATCGACTATTTCGTCAATCTTGATTGCTACATGTTATGCGTTCGAGATATCCGTTCAATCTATGGCTTGATCTGGGAACAAGTAAGCTTGGTTTAACACGTCTATTATGGCTGTATTTCCGAACCCCACTGATATGCGTGCTAGGTTAAATTTACTTGATCCTAGATTAGATCATGTTTTTAACAGATAGATCTTGTTCGTGCCTCATGGACCCTGTATCGGCTAAGATAGCCGATCTAGTTACACTTTCTTCATAATGTACACGTTTAAACGGTCTAAAGCTAATGGATCTACTTGTTGCCAAACGTAAGTTAGCTTGGTCATCATTATGGCTGTATGGAGACACCTCACTGTTGATGTTCAAGTTACTTTATCGATCTATTTGTTATTACGGCTGCATGGAAACACCCCACTGTTAATAATAAAATTGCCTATGCAATTAGTCGATCTTTTGGTTTTATGATGTTCGAATGTATACATAGATCTTTATTACCCTCATACGTTAAGCTTATCAGCTGTTCTTGTTCTAAATGCTTTCTTTATACTTTCAATAGCCGTTTTGCTTTGAATAATGTCAATATTTCAATCTTTTCTTGGGAGTTGACTTTGTAGTCAAAATCCTATGACAATGGCTATATCGGAGCTACATAATTTAGAACTGTCTGACATCAAACCGACAGGTTCCACGATTTAATATCTTTTTCTCGTCCTTGTCAATTGCAGGTCAAATTGACTGGCACGCCCACGGTCGTTCTCACCAAGATTCGGCACTGCCATCTCTTGAAGGTCCAAGAGGTCAAGACCTTGCTTTCTGCACGGCTTCCGAGGACCGTGGTCGAGTGTGTTGGCACTCTCGTCCAAATTTTCGTGTCAACAAAGCGTTAGTGGTATATGTCTTCTCGAGCCTTATAGATGTTTAAGCAAGCATGATTCAACAAGAGTTTAATATTTTTTTTGGATTTTTATATTTTTATATGCAGATGCAAAAATCAAGAAATATTTTTTTTGCCTCCACAGTAAACAGTTGAATTATTCACATGGGGCTTTAAGAGTTTTTCTTTTTCGATGCAATATGATAATGCAATATGATTATTTTTATTTTCTTTTTCTAATGTAATGCAGAAATTAAAATGCTTATGGATGATGATGCAATTATTAAATATAATGATGCAATAAAATGACTATGGATTAAATATGATGATGCAGTAAATGATTAAGAATTAAATATGAGAAATATGCAGAAAAGTAAATATGAAGATAACTACCGATTTTACCTTTTGGCGAAGGTTCGGATATTAAGGTCCGACGAACCAGACCTTCCCTTGGTTCAGACCTCCCAAGGTGTGTCAGACGTTTGGAAAGTTGTTTTCTGATTATTCCTGTTTCTTCCATACTTTCTTGGTCTGAGTCTTTACTTCTTGTGGTTCACTGTCTTGAGGTGTTTCTTCTTCTTTCTTTTCTGGGATAGTGTCACTAGCTTCTTCTTTGTGATTGGCCTCTCCATTCTTGATGGCTTGTCTTCTTTGGCGTTGATAGTGGCGTCTTTCACTTCTACTCTTTGTTAGGTGCTTCATTAGGTATGTAGTTGATGAAGTAGCATTGTACCTTCTCTCCAGGAAAGTAAAAATGGATCTCCCCTTGCATCATGTAGACGATTGCACTTATAGTGTACAGGAACGATCTTCCTAGGATGAGGTGGACATCATCGTCTTCTCCAATGTCGAGAACCAAGAAGTCTGTGGGGGACTTCTTGACCTCTAATTCTGACTACGACGTCTTCCACCATTCCTTCTGGAAATCGGAATGTTTGGTCTGCTAGCTGTATCTGCAGGTATGTTGGGCATAGTGGTGCATCACGAAATAAATGTTTATACGTTACCGTAGACATGATGTTGACACTTGAACTGATGTCGCAGAACGTGTTGTAGAAGGTACTCTCCTCGATCATGCAGTCAATGGTAGGTACTCCTAGATCGTATAACTTCTCAAGGCGTAGTGGAGGTTGAGTGGAATCTTTTGGTGGTTCAACAGTGTTGACCATCCATACTGGTTCTTGTTCTTGTGGCTTCGTCTTGTTCCTCCTCCTTCTATTGTTGTTCTTCTTCTTTGGGGCAGCAGGTGCATACTCGTACTCATATGGTGACTGTGGGTATACATGAGTCTTGAGTGTGTGATTCTTGAAACTGGACCTCTCCTTCCTATTGTTGATCGTGAAGCAGATCTTGGCGCTTTCGGTGTAGATGATGGCTTTAGTTGTACTCAAGAATGGTCTTCCCAAAATGATGGGTGCTCTTTCATCTCCTCCTGTTTCCACAATCACAAAATCTACTAGGACAGGTGATTGTCCAACTTGTACTTGAACATCTTCGAGGATTCCCTTAGGGTAGCAAAGTGTCTGATCTACAAGCTGCAAACACATGGTTGTGTACAATAATAGTTGACCATGAATTTTCTCATAGATTACCTTAGGCATAATGTTGACACTTGCTCGAAGATCACAGACGGCTTCGTCAAAGGTATGGGGTCCAATGGTGATAGGGATAACAGGTCTCCCTGGATCTCCTTTCTTCTCGAGCAGATTCTCATCTCCCCATCCTCTATACTTTGGCCTTGGTGGAGCTGTGAAGTAATCCCCTGCATTGAAAATGTCTACAAGATTTGCAGTTTCTAATTCTTCCGGATTCCCCAGAATCTTACCTTTTTTGGTCACAGGTACTGAAGCGGCTAGCTAGGAAATTTGTGATTCTATGATCTTATTAAAGCTAAGCGGATTCTTAATAGCAGAAGTAAAGCTTTCCATTCTATTATTAATGGTTTCAAGTATTTTATCAATGGAGGCTATCTTTCTGGACATATTATCAATAACTTTATTTTGATTAACAATCATTTCTCTTAAAGGCGGTTGGTTCAAGTTGTTACCTTGGTAGTTACATGAGTGGTTACCTTGGTAGGTGGGCCTCTGTTGCTGATTCCGTCCTTGATTCTGTTGAGGACAATAGTTGTTGTTGTTGATGATGATGTAGTTCACATCCTCTTGGACTTCAGGACAGTTGCTTCCTGTGTGGCCAATGCCTCCACACTCTTCACAAGTCATGCGATAATCATGGATGTGCATGACTTCCTTTTTCTCATGGTGTTGTTCGTCGAGCTTCTTTATCAGTAGGTCCATCTGAGCAGGCATCATGTCTACTTCCTTGAGTTGATGCATTCCTCCTCTCTTCTTCGGTTGAGTGCGTTCTTCGTTCCATCCTTGGTTCGAAGCTATCTTCTCAATAAGTGCTATTGCCTCTTTGATAGTGAGTGACAAGAACGATCCTCCAGTAGCTGCATCGATATTATCACGGGCACTCGAAGTGAGCCCATGGTAGAATGTCTGCATAAGTAACCAATTCTCCATCTCGTGGTGTGGGCATTCTGATATGTTGTCTTGAAAGTGTTCCCATGCCTCAGGGACAAATTCATCATACTACTGCTAAAAACTTGAAATCTTTGCTCATAGGGCATTCATCTTGCCTAGGAGAAAGAACTTTGCTAGGAAAGCAGTGGAGCAGATCTCCCATGTAGTGTTTTTGTCTTTGTTGGCGTAGAACCATTTCTTCGCTCTTCCCAAAAGTGAGAATGGGAATAGGCGGAGGTAGATGACGTCCTTATTGACTCCTTTGATAGTGAAAGTGCTGCATATCTCCAGGAAGTGTTGGAGATGAGCACTCGTGTCTTCATGTGCTTTCCCACAAAACTGGCTGGCTTGCACCATGCCTATCAGAGATGGCTTGAGTTTGAATCCCTCGGTTCCCATATTGACTGCTGGTCCAGTCCTGATGTTGGAAGTGGTTGGCGCAGAGAAATCACGGAGAGTCTTGTCAGCCATGTCTTCTAGCACTGGTGTTGAGCTTCTTGCCTGAGTGTCTTCGATCAATGTGGTTGGTGGTTTCCTGAGCTTGGTTTTGGCTTTAGCTTTTCGGATCAAAACTTTAGGATCATCAACGTAGTTTTCTGGTCGATCAAATCCAATCATACATCACCCTGCAATAAGATATTCAAGAAATAGACAAAGGACAGGGTGAGCCTGTTTGAGTGAAGATCAATAGTGTGTCTCGATTATCATAAACATGTGTGTAGAGTTTTTCCTAGGTATTTAACTTATATCCTATTATCTCCTGTTCTTCTCTAAGAAACTTAGAAAACTCAAAGATATGGCTCCGATAATGGGATTTCCTTAAGGGATTTCCCAAACAACGGAGAATATGCTTTGGAATCACACATTTGGTTCCCCGGCAACGGCGCTAGAAATGCTTGTTGACATCTCTTAGCATCACTTCAGATAACAGCGCCAGAAATGTAGGTAGACAAATCTAACAGCATTACCTTTAACACTAGGCTATCACCACTAGCAGCGACACTAGAGACGTGGATTGTATTTATGATCTTGCCCTTATAAAATATGAAATGGATAATGCTTCTAGAGGGTTCTAGAGTCTTCCTGGTCATATTCATCGAGGATTCTCGCTCCGGGGCTCCAAATATGGCAAGTGGTATGTCCATTGCGATCGTCTCGACGAGCTCGTCACACTAGTGTGCTCTGATTCTTCACTTGGGATACTTTCTTATGATGAAATATTAAATATCCCGCAAAACAAGTGAAAACTACACAACTCGTGGAACTCATTAGAATCAAACCTTATAGCTACACTCTTTGGATCATTGAGGGTCATTTATGAGGTTAGTTGACGGTTTAAAATAGGAGTTATCTACCATCAACAGCAAGCTAGAGCATAGGCGAAGACCCTATCCTATTGATCCCTCCATGATCACGGTCGCGGTCCCTAGTCCTCCTAGAAGTCCTCCTCGTTGTAGTCAGGTTCTCCCTTCGTCTTCATAATCTGTGAGTCAACAATGGGTGAGTACATAGAGTACTCAACAAACCCTAACAAGATGGCAAGAGTAATTAAGATAGGTAGGGCCCTAGGAGAGTGTCATCTTTCTCGCTAGTTTCCGGTTAGTTAAAATATAGGCAAAGTTATCACAAGTTCACAAATTCACCAGTTCATCTGTTATTATCCTAATCATAGGTGACCTCATCTCGGCGGTTGCCCATTACTAAGGACGTGGCTATTCGAATAAAATTCAAGTAATTCTACTGTAGCAGATGTCCAATTTTCCTTACACGATGGGGTAAACTCAACCATGATCAATGGCTTTGTTTACCCCGACATAGCCCATACCCGAGAGGACGCATCCATAGGGTCCATATAACCCTTACTACAGTTTACACAGGGGCCGGAAATAGACCACACATGGTCCAACTGGCCAAAACAATATTATAAGAAAGGGGGCATGCACATGGCCCAAACAAGAATTTAACGTGGAAGATCACATAGCAACCACGTTGTTTACACCATATTTTGAATTTGATGCACGAGATTGAAGATTGGCAAGATTGAGTGTGTGTTTTCAGGTCCAAATGTCAGATCTCTAAGAGCAGATTCGGGATCGGCTAATCCAAAGAGGGACCAAAGAAGATGATATCGACAAACTTGCTTGTTGGAATCACACTTGCCTTACCCCCGCTCACGCGCAGGGGATTGGCAAAGGTGGCCGGTCGTCAAAACTTAAACGCGAGGGTACAGTGAAGCAAGAACAGTGGTGCTGTGGCTCTATTCCCAAAAAACCATGCGTATTACACTGTTCATCCCCTGGTATTTATAGGGAATACCATGGGACACTGACCAAGTTACAAAAGGGTACAAGAAAGATTCCTTCATGCTGTACAATGGAAGGGCAGAATCGTACAAGCACAGAGAAAGTGGAAACCCTAGTTTGACTTCCTCCTGTCCGCCGCCACTCAGCTTCCGCACACCTTCACAGGAAAGCAAGGGTCAACTTCCCGGCTTCGCCAGTCGCGAGGCCTGCGTTCGCTTCCCACCCGCTGAGCTTGACGTCTTCAGTGAAGGTACCCTCGCAAGAATGCGCGAGGGTCACCCTCTGTGTTCTCCACGCCTATAGCCTGCAAGAGCCACAAAGTTTGCGAGGGTTTAACCAATATCTGAAGGTTAGGAAAGCGATCCGAAGGACTCGACAAACATCGTAGAGGTGCATGGGTCTCGCGAAGGTCGTCTTTGAGCCAGCCTGCGTGGAGCCACTGCCAAGGGTCCCTTCCCCCAACAGTAGCCCCTCGATGTCTTGGATCTAAAGAACGATACTTAGGCCCAAACAGCGCCCCTTGATGGGAAACGTAACGTGACCCTTAGCAGCGACGCCCGCGACTGCTTTTGGGCCGGGTCGTTGTATTTTGCTTGTACTGTTGAGGTCCACCTCGTTTTTTGCGCCGTGGATTCCAGTGGTTGTGCCGGTCTTGTCGGTTGGGGTGGCTTGTCTCTCGGCCTATAAATAGGTGGGGTTGGTGGAGGGTTTGAAATCATGCCCTCCTTTTGCTATAGCCGACCTGCTGTTGCGATTTGTTTGTAGCGAGGGTTTGTTTTAGTTTGTTTGCGAAGGTTGGGGAAGTCGCTCGTTTTGCAAAGTTTGAGCCAACTAAAGAGATGGCTAGGTTGAAGCAGACTGCTCGTGTTGCATCTCCATCCGGCGCAGACGAGGGGATAACTTTTGAGCTTGGGCTTAGCCGAGTTTGTAACTCGGATTTTACCTCGTACATCAGGTGAGGCTGGATCGAGGAGGGAAAGGTGAGGGCCAGCTCTGGAGAGACTGTGCCGAAGCCGGAGGCTGACAAAGTTGTTGTCTTTGAAGAGTTTTTTGAAGCAGATCTGCGATTTCCAACGACTCCGTTCGTAACTTCGGTGCTTCAGCGTTTTAAACTGAAGTTCCATCAGCTGACGCCTTCGTGCTTTACGAAGTTGTCTATTTTCGTGTGGGCTTGTCGCTCTCAAGGCGTTGTTCCGCATGTCGAAGGTTTTGTGCGGACGCACCGCGTCCATATGCAGCCGAGGAAGATAACTGACGGCGAGGGTAGCGTTAGTTTTGCTCAGTTTGCTATGTACACATTCTGCCATAGGGCTGGTTCAGAACTTCCGGTGCAAGCTCAGAAAAACAAGTGGACGAGTGGGTGGCAGGAGCACTAGTTTTACTACAAGCTTGGTGGAGCTGCTGAGCTGTGTGGCGAATTTCCCTCCCTCGGTGATGTGACCGCCGAGGCCTTGATGTCCGGAGAAGCACATGCGACAGTTGACTGTTTGAGGGTTGTCGCCCACTCTCAGTGTGCTCGTGACTTGGTAGAGGAGTACTGCTATGCCAAGGTTTGGCCACTCAGCCGGAAGCAAGTTTGGTTCGTGGTTGAGGATGTATCTGCCTATGAGTCGAGGGGTCTGAAGAAACCGAAGCTTGATTTGAACAAGATTTGGGAGAATACTCTTAGGAAATTTCCTAGTCGGGAAGCTGGCGTCGAAGCTATCCTAAAACGGGTTCAACAAACTGTTGAAGTCCTTGTCGGGAAGTTGTCGACCCTCGAGGTTAAGGCCATTCATGGCGCTGTGGGGAGCAGCGGTCGAGTCAACAGACTCTTTGACATGCTTGGGATTTCGTATCCTGATTGGCCTACCCCCTCGAGCGAGGATGCGCCGAAAAAGAGGAAACGCCCATCCACGGAGGAGAAGGGGGTCGTCTCACGGCTGAAGAGGGGTCGTGGCCGGGGCCGCGGCAACGCTGGCGGTCGAAACAAAACACTTGCGACGAAGGTTGCTATGGCATCGGGCGCTGTCGGCTCTTCCTCGTCCTCCGCCATCATATTGATGGCGGGTGGCCGAGGTGTTGCTAGGGGCAGGGGTCGTGTGCCGCGCGTCAGCGGTATTGGAGCTTTGATTCAGATATCTGATGACGAAGTTTCCTCCGATGAAGATGAAAAGGAGGAGGAGAAAGAAGAAGAGAAAGAGGCCGGCACTGAGGATGATTCCTCTGAAGAAGCTAGTGACACCTCCGGCAATGAGGGCGACTCGGACGAAGAAGTGTCCATTGATGATGATCGTGGTAAAGCGATAGTCTCGTCGAGCGCTGACGCTGAAGCTGCCCATAACATTGACGAGATGCTGCGGGACCTCGAGCCTTAGAGTCCCGAGCGAGGGTTTGTGTCCGAGTTCGCGGGGTCACACATCTGGGTTGACGGGTTTGAGGTGAAGGGTGAGCTTGAATCAGAAAGAAACCCTGGTAAAAGGCCATATGGCGAAGCTAGCCGGTCCAGCCTTCCATACTTTGCTAAGAAGGTTGGAGTTTCGGATCCGGCGATAGAGCTTTTCACGAGTCCGGACCTTCGAGAGTGCCATTTGCAATGCACTCCGGAGGAAAGGCGTTTTCTTGGACGTGTTTTCGGTCGGGTTTGTGTGCCGGAAGCCGAGCTTCGATTAGTCAACCAACCGTTGGACGAGCTTCACGATGATATCGACGTTAAGTTGGCTGAGCTGATTCTTCTCAGTCGCTCTGCGCGCCGAAGGGCCGGTATAAACGATGATTTTTTAAGGAAGCGGTTGGTTGAGGTTGAGAAAGAAAACAAAGACCTCCGGCGAAGTTTGGGGAGCAAAGAAATTGAGCTGAACGGAGCTTTGGAGAAAGTTAAGAAAACCCGAGAGGAAGCGCAGGGTGTCGCGAACTGTAACGCTGAACTGTTGGCAGCTTGTCGCGAAAAAGACAAAGACTTGGCCTCTACAAGGAGTCGTATAGATGAGCTGACCTCAGAACTGGCTTCTCGGTCAGAGGCATGGCAGAAATGCATGGTGAAAATTAAGGACAAGGTTGATGTCTGCTTGACTGAAGCCGGCGGCTCTGCTGGGGAGCCACTACCTGCTGATAATGCCGAGGCCTTCGAAGGCTGGCTTACTAATGAGCTTGACGTTTTCAGCTCGTTGGTTTGTAACGCAGCTGACTTTGGGGGCTATGCCGGAGCTTTGGCCATGGCGGGTACTCTTCGCCAAGCTGATTGTGATCATCTTCAGAAGGTGAAGAGGCCGAGCCATGTATTTCCAACAGTTGATGAGGTTCGGGCTATGAAGATAAATGATGCGAAGGTTTGTAACTGCGCCATGCGTTTGCTGCGAAGGTTTTGGATAGCTGGCAGAGGTCGAGTTCTAGCTTTCGAGGAGGCCGCCGAAGCTACTTGTCAGGTAGCTTGAAAAGATTGCTTTACTTTGTTTTTGGTTTGTTATTTATTTTTGTTTAAGTTTTATTTGAGTCTTTTAAATGTGTTTTTGTAGGCCCGAAAGGAGGCATTACCCTCGCCATCGTTGAATGAGGAAGTGCCTGGGTGCTCCTTTGATGTGCCAGAGCAAAGGTCTGCGGATGTTCCACCAGCCGGAAACGGTTCCACGACCGAAACGGCCCCCGCCACTAGAGAGGATGTTGTGGAGGAAAAAACTACTGCCGAAGCTTCTAGTGCTGACCAAACTACGAGGGAGGCTGCTGCATCTGGCGAAGCTGTAGAAGCTGCAACCAGGGAGGTTGATGCGGAGGGACGTGCAGATGTCGAGCAGGTGTGAGAACTTGGGAATAGTTTGAAGCTTGGACATTTGTAACATTTTGGTTGACGTAGATGATGTTGTAAAGACTGAGTGTTTCCTTAACTGTTTGAAAATGCAGGTTCCTGATGGAACCGTGCTAGAGGTGTTTGATGTGACGCCTCTGACGTTAAACTACCAAGACACTTTTATATCTGGTGAATCATGGGCTCGAGCCAAGTTTAAACACCCTTCGTTATCTTTCGAACGTTTTTGGTGCAGATACATGGGTGTATGCCGAGTCTCTAAGTGATGAGTGATTGTCAACTAGGATAATGCACATGTTCTTTGGCTTGTGTTGTGCAGGTTTCGAGCACGGATACAGTGATCAAAGGCAAGGTGAATGTCAAGTAGAGACGTGCCGTGCCGATGGACCGAGAATGGCGAAGGGCGGACGTGAGGCTTGGACTGAGGGACCGGTGGCCCGAGGATCAGCTGTGGTGGCTGGCAGCCTGGGACAGCGATGAGCGAAGACTTGCGGGCACGGTGTTGCCTGGGTCGAGGACTTGGGGACACGTGTCGGTGGACGGGGTGCACGGGCAGTGCATCCCCTCTACGGCTCGGTTTGGTGGTTGAGCCACAGAAAAACCACCGAGTGGACGGTTTCCAGGTTTGGGCCTCAAAACCTGGGCGCTGATGGTTTTTGAGTTTGGGCCACAAAACTGGGAATGAGGACGGTTTCCAGGTTTGGGCCTCAAAACCTGGGTGCTGCGGGTTTCTGAGTTTGGGCCACAAAACTCAGGCGATGGACGGCTGGTTTCTCGGTTTGGGCCTCAAAACCGGGGGTTGGTCATGAAGGCTGGTTTCCCGGTTTGGGCCACAAAACCGGGGGTGCGACGTCCGGGAAAAGGACAAGCAGAGTGGTGGCGGCACGTGGCGGCGATCAGTGAGGTTGCGTCGAGGCAACGCTACCAGTTGTGCGGGCGTGGCCGTCGGATCACCACCTACCATGAGTTGGTCCAGAATAACCCTAGGGTTTAGCTGGTTCGCTCTGTAATTAGAGAGGGGTAGAGTAGGAATTAGAATTAGGATAAGTAGAGGGAGACACCCTCCTCCCATTTGATCTCAGTCATTTTCTCTTTGCTTCTAGGGTTTCCTGCTCTCCCAATCCCCTGCGTAGCTAGCTGAGATCCGCAGAGAACCATACCGCAGTGTACTGGAGATTTTGAGGAAGTGAGGCCGTAACCTCACTGTTGTAGCGTGTGGTAGCCACACGGTTGCAGATCGATGACTTGATTCGCGTTTTGTTCGTGTTCTTCGCGTTCTTCGTTTCTCCGCGATTTTTTCGTCACTCGATCTCCCTCTCTACTGCGTCTTTGCGAAATCCATTTGAATCAACTTGTTCTTTATAGTGAGGAGTTCATTCCCACCGAAGGAATTCATCTAACTCCTCACGAACAAGTAGATCGGGTTGATTTCGTTTTCGTGGTGCTTTTTTCGTTCATACTCCTCCCCTTTCAATTTCCCGGTGATTGAATCAATTTGAGAGGATGATTTCTTGGGGATAGACTCCTAACTACCTCGTGATCATCTTCTCCAAGTTTGGGAATGTGGGATTGAGTTTTGTTTTGGTTTTGAGAGGATTCGTGAGAGGGGCGACTGAAATTGCCCTCTCTGTTCATCCGCGGACAGTCCACCACTGGGGGCGCAGACAGTCCGTGCGTCGGGCTTCAGCCTGGTCAGTGGCTGCGTGGCTCGGTCACTTTGCTGCTGTTAGACCGGCGGACAGTCCGCCGTAGTCGATCGCGGACAGTCCGCGAGTCGACCAGGGGACTTCAGCAGCTGTGCAGTTTTGCACTTTCAGCCGGTGGACAGTCCGCCACCTGCTCGCGGACAGTCCGCAGTACGGCCGGACAGTCCGGGACCTCAGGGCGGGACAGTCCGCGAATCGGCTGTGTGCTCCGGTTTAGTGCGTTTGCTCTCCCGGCTTCTTCGCTTGGTTTCCGGACTTCTCATTTGGCCCTAGAGCTGACCAAGAAACCTCTCTAGGTATCTTTGCTACTTGTTAGCATCGGTATTTGGGGATTTCTCGACGTAGCCTTCCATCTACGTTCGGGACTTGGTTTTTAGAGGGCAAACTTGTGCTGGTGCTTTTTGTGTTTGGTTTGCTATCACTTTGTGGTGCCTCGCTGTGATCCTAGGGATCATCCACCCTCTTCCAAGGGTCGTGGGCATCACGGTTTCGATCGAAGCTTTCTGGGGTTGATTTTGGGACAATAGGCCAAAGTTTCGAGAGAAATTTTTGTGGCTCCCATTCACCCCCCTCTGGTCGCCTTGCTAGTGCATTCTCGGTCCTTCAATTGGTATCGGAGCAAGGTTAAGGATCTTCCACCTTAGCCGGTTCCAGATCCACAGAAGGCGACATGGATCGCGGCGTGGGCAAACCGCCATTTTTCGATGGGACGAACTATGCGTATTGGAAGATACGCATGTCGGCCTATCTGCAGAGTATGGGTGCTTCCATTTGAGATATTTGCAACTCTGCTGATTACGTGGTCTTGGCTGCTCGAGTGACTCAGCGTCAGATCGATGATCACGATGCCAATAGCCGGGCCCGTAATGCTCTTTTCTCATGTTTGAGCATGACAGAGTTTGATCGTGTTTCTCACCTCGGTACGGCTCGGGAGATTTGGGCATCCCTCATGCGTTTCCATGAGAGAACCTCACAAGTCAAAACCCGTCTCTACGAGTCGCACAAGCGAGAGTACGAGAACTTTTGACATATGCCTGGCGAGAGCATAGAGAGTTTATTCGCTCGCTTTCAGGTGATTGTCAACAGGATGAGGGCTAACAAGGAGTTGTTGCTTTTCGACGATCATGAGAGAGCTTTGAAGCTTTTGCATACTCTTGATCGGTCGGTGTGGGATTCCAAGGTTCAGGCGATCATCGAATCGCCTAACTATGAGACCCTCACGTGCGATGAGCTCTTCAGTAAGCTCAAGTCCAGTGAGATCGATGCCATGGCGAGGGCTTCTTATGAAAATCCTTCTGGCCCGTCGATGGCTTTGGTTTCTGGCTCTTCTGCTAACCCCTCTGGAGGTTTTGCACTCTCTTCTCTCTTTTCTGTCATAGAGGAGCAGCTGGAGTCTTTGGGGGATGACGAGTTGGCGATGCTCGCCAACCGGTTCTCGCGGTTTCACAACAACCGCATGAACCGTCGCCACGGAGGAGGACGCTCAGGATGCTTTGAGTGCGGCGACCCCAACCACTTCATCGCCAATTGCCCAAAGAAGAACAAGCAGACCTTCGGCAAGGCGGATCATGGGCACAAGTATGACTCTGGCAAGCGCAAAGAGAAGTACGTCCCCACGAAGCACAAGCGGAAGGGCGGCTTCAACAAGGAGTACATCAAGACGAAGTACTTGGAGAAAGCCCAGGCTGAGCAGCGTGCGTTCTTCGCCACGCTCAGCGACGTCGACGACTCGGATGACGACTCCGCTTCCTCAAGCGACGACGAGTCTGAGAAGAAGAAGAGGATCGAGGACAAGCTCAACGGTCTCTGCTTCTTTGCCGACAACGAGGGCTTCTGCACCATGGCTCTCGGCAAGGAGGTCGATGGCGAGCTAGAGGACACTCCTCAGAACGACGATGACGACGACGACACCTCCCAGGTATCTCAGACCCCTGACGAGCTTTCTGCTGATGTCGAGAAGCTTACTGCCGCGCTCCTTAGTCAGGATAAGTTGCTTAGGCGTGCTGCTAGAGAGCGCAAGGAGTTTAGGCAGAAGTGGGAGGATACGGTGAAGGAACTTGAATCTGTCAAGTCCACCGTAGTTGTTACCGATGAGGAGGAGTGTGAGATGTGCACCACACACATGACTGACCTTCTCACTTTGAGAGGTAAGTATGTTGCGTTGGTAGGAGAGATGGATGAGCTGAAGGCTAGATCTTCGCTGTTGGGTGCGTGCAAGTCCTGTGCGGGCTTGCAATCTGAGTTGGCAGAGAAGAATGCCAAGATTGTGTCTCTTGAAGAGGCCAACTCAGGTAGCACATGTGTGGCTAGGTGTGTTCTTTGTGAGGGTTTGGAGATGTAGATAGCCAATGTGAAGCATGACAAGATGCAAACCGAGGAAGAAAACACATACCTTCGGACCATCTTATCATGGGTGTCGAGTGGTGAGCCGCAGCTCGAGCTGCTGGAGGCCCAGGTGTAGGTTTTGCTCCGGGTGTCGATGTTTCATCTTTTGGTAAGATTGGAGAGTCGAGTGGTCTTAACCCATGTGAGAAGCCTAACTCCACCACTACTTCCAAGCTTACCAAGATTCCACCCAAAGAGCCCCTCAAGCCTAACATCAAGGATGGGGTCTTTGTTGAACCTCCGAGAGCTCCACCAAAGAAACAATCATGGGCTCCAAAACCAAACCACCTCAAGAACAAGCTTGACACCATGCCACCCATCCAAGAGGAGCTTATGCCACAGAAGGGCAAAGTGATCCACACCCACTACCGTGAGTACCAACAACCCCCTTTGAGAGCGGTGAAGTACCATTGTGAGCACTGTGGGCGAGATGGACACTTGAGCGAGTTTTGCTTTTGGTGCAAGAGAGAGGCGTGCCGCGCAAAGGAGATGAACAATCCGAACATGTACCATCCTTTCCATGATGTACATGTGCCGAACGTTCAAAGGCGTGCTGCTAGGCCTAGAGGCCCAGAACCTCAAGTTCCTAGGCCTAGGCAGCGGAGAGGACGTGCCCGGCGGGAGCCTGCAGTTGTAGGTTATGGACCCCGTGGCGGTGGCTTTGTAGTTGAGCGTTTTCCTCCACCGCGTTTTGAGTATCACGATGGACGCTCCTCCCTTAGCGGACCACGTTTTCCTCTACGTGGTGATCGCTCTTCCCGTAGACGTGCTAGGAATCATTTTTCTGCTAACCGTTCTTTTGAGCAGCCGACCCAACACTGGTATTCTCCGTACTTCACTAACCCCAGTGTTGGACCGTATGCTCACCCTATGTCTTTTTATTGATGTAGGTAAAACAATTGGAGAACGTTTGGTTGGTGGATTCTGGGTGTTCGAGGCACATGACCGGAAACGCCAAGTGGTTCTCCAGTCTTAGTCCGGTTGCCGGAAAGGAGTTTATCACCTTCGACGACAACAGCAAAGGTAAGGTGCTGTCTCGTGGGTCTGTGCAAGTTAATGAGCACTTTGTGTTGCACGATGTTGCTCTTGTTTCTAACTTGCATTTTAACCTTCTTTCTGTTTCGCAACTTTTCGATGATGACTATGAGATTTGTTTTAAACCGAATCTCAGTCGTATTTTGGACTCTCAGGGCAATCTTGTTTGTGTGATTTCGCCCTTTGGGAAAGTCTTTCGTGCGGATTTCTCGGAGTCGTTTGGAATTTCTCGTTGTCTTTTGGCTGGACCTTCCTCCTCTAATCTTTGGAAGTGGCATAGGAGACTTGGTCACCTGAGCTTCGACTTGCTTGCAAGGCTTAGTTCACTTGGTCTAATCCGAGGATTGCCCAAGTTGTCTATGGAGAAGGATCTTGTTTGCCATTCTGGTAGACATGGGAAGATGGTTACCGCTCCCCACCATCCAGTGACTCAGGTCATGATCAAGCACCCTGGAGAGCTTTTGCACATGGACCTTGTTGGTCCGGCTCGGGTGAGCTCGGTTGGGGGGAAGTGGTATGTGCTTGTTGTTGTTGATGACTTTTCGAGATATTTGTGGGTCTTCTTTTTAGCTGAGAAGACAGAGACTTTCTCCTTTGCTCGCAATCTGATTTTGCGTCTTCAGAACGAGTTCCCTTTGAACTCAATGCGAGCTATGAGGAGTGATAATGGTTCCGAATTCAAGAATTCGGAAATTGAGAAGTTTTGTAACTCTGGGTTTAGAGCATCAGTTTTCTTCTCCCTACACACCGCCACAGAATGGTGTTGTAGAGAGGAAGAATCGAACCCTTGTAGAGATGGCCAGGACGATGCTCGATGAGCATAGGACTCCTAGGCGATATTGGGCCGAGGCTATGAGCACTGCATGCTACATTTCCAATCGCATTTTTCTCCGAGCTTTCTTGAAAAAGGCGTCTTATGAGTTGCGTTTTGGAAAACTGCCCAAGGTGAGTTATTTTCGAGTTTTTGGTTGCCATTGTTTTATACTCAAAAAGGGCAACTTGGACAAGTTTGAGTCTCGTTCTTCTGACGGGGTATTTTTGGGTTATGGCACTCACACTCGCGCTTATCGTGTACTTAACCTTGATACTAACCGAGTCATGGAGACATCAGATGTCACCTTCGACGAGACCATGGTTTGTCCTTCTTCTCGTTTTGAGCGTGCAGGTGATCATACTTGCCTAAGCTCTCTGAGCTTCTAACCTAACTCTCACTGGCTTCTCTTGCTTTGCTTCTCTTGGTGTAGTGGTGTTGGGATGTTGTGGTACTGATGCCTCAAGGGGGTATTTATAGTCTTGAGGAGTGAGGGGGGTACTTATAGGGGGCAGCCAACCGACCTAGGGTTAGGTCAGGTGGCGGGCGCCCTACTGGCGGCCGCCAGTCTCCTGGCCGTTGGATGCTTCGTTGTTGATCCTACGACCTCTAGGTGGTTGTCCAAGGCGGTTTGGAGGTCGGTTGCATGTCCTAGCAACCGCCATTCAGCCTTGATCCACGCCACTTCATCCTGAGTCGTCCGATGCCACTGACTTAGTGACCAAGGGCCAAGATTTGGCCTTGGGGAGGTCACACGGATCGGTGACGTGGCAGGGAGTGGAACTTGGGCCAACCCAAGTGGCGGGCGCCACCTAGGGGTGGCGGGCGCCACCCCCCTTTGGCCCATTTGGGCCCTGCTGAGTGGGCTTGGCCTCTGGTGGGTCCATATGTCCAAATTTGGTTCAAATCTTGCATTCAAATAAAATTCTATGGACATGTGGAATTTGGTTAGTTTGAAACCTATTTGACTACATTTAATGCCTTTTTGGTGGACTTTAGGGTCAAATGTTGATGGTAAAACAGGTATTTAAGGACCATCAACAAGCTCCCCCAAGCTAACTTGTTGCTCGTCCTCGAGCAACAATGCGGTTTAAGCATTGAGCATGAAATGGATAGCAACTTAAGATGTCTGCAAGTGCATATTGTATAGTGAGAAATAACTTAGCATATATCATTAATCATAGCAATGTGGGGCTTATAGCTTTTCACTTCAAACATGCGAGAGTGAAATAAAGCAGTAGATAGGAAACTTTTATCTTGCTTAGGTTTGACTAGGATTCTGTTTGGAGGTTTTTTTTCAAGGTTTTCAAAAGATAACAACTTGCTTAAGTCCTCCAAGATTCACTCAATCACTCGATGGTGTTTAAATCCTCACTTAGGCCAAAATGTAGCCTCTCCTATTTCTAAAGAATGATATGTGGAGTTATAGGAAGGCTAAGAACCATGAGCAAATTGCCTGATGTTTATTGCTAAGCTAGACACTCAGATCATAAGGAGCTGCAAATCATAAAAATTGATCAAGATGTGCATGTGTGGTTATGTGGAAGTGTATAGAGAGATATTTCGTAATCCTTCCTAGTTAATTTCTGGGGTCTAGAGCTAATGATAACTCTCTCTCTCTCTCTCTCTCTCTCTCTCTCTCTCTCTCTCTCTTTTTGGATACATAGTGAGTAGACAAAAGATGTGTCCTCACATTTTCTTAGGACATAGTCCTCTCTTGAGCTACTTTGCTCACCCTTTTTTTTCTTCAGGACATAGTCCTTTCTTGAGCTACTTTGCTCATTTTTTTTTCTCTCTCTTTTAGCTCTAGATTTCCCCAGACATCTATAGGAAAGGATTTTTGAAATGAAAGAGGGGAAGAGGGAGAAATGCTTATTCCCAGTGTAGGAATAAGCATAAGGCTAGCAATGGGATGTTTGGCAGGGTATTGCATATCTCCGGTGTAGAGAATAAGCAATTTATTTGGTGGTTGCAAACTTCCAAAGTGGAAAGTAGGCAAATTATGGTGGGTGTGCGTGAATCTTGATTCAAAAGATATGATAAGCTTCTCTACTAAGATCTATGAGGTCTAACAAAGCTCAACACAAACAAAGCTCTTTGTGGTTTTGACTAATGACTAACAAATATTTGGCTGGTGGTGGGATGGGATAAAATCTAGGAGGAACTTTTAGCAAGGTTTTCATAGTTTTTAAAAGAAATCCTCCAGATTATGTCCTAATTTTACCTTAACAAGTTTAAAGAATTACTCCATTTCTTACTAACTTTACTCACTAAGCATGATTTCAGTTAAAGCATGTGCAACCCACAAAAGCTACAACTTAGACAAGACCAGTTATTCAAACCATAACAATAGCATTTGCATTACATATTTCAAATCTTATTCAGGTTTCAACTTATTTAAGCAGATTTTATCAATTTTATTCATAGAGTGGTTATTTAGGCAAGCATGTGACATTCAAAAGATATAGAATTTAGGAACTGAATGTAAAGTGTAGGCTTGAGACATACCTTATCGGAGCGGGAGTCTCCCCCAAGCTGGCTTCTTGCTTGGTGAAAGATCTTCTTCTCAGTCGGAGCTCTTGTTCTCATTTTATTAAAAGGGAAACTATCTAATGTTGTGAAAAGGGAAACTATCCTATTATGACATTTTATTATTCTAACTAAGTTAACATATTCCTATGCATATAACTAATGATAACTGGTGATATTTTTTTTTAGTTACATGCATGACATATGTTATTTATTCGAAAAAGGAAAATTAAAGGGAAAAATTAAAAGTAAAACCATACCTTAGGTCCATGGAATTTCATCCTTATCGGGTGGATCTTCTTCTTCCTTGGGCACTTCTTCTCTCAGTACTCCATCGGGTTCTTCTTCTTCTGGCACCTCTCCCTTGTTATGTGAATCACACAACTTAGGAGGAGGTGGTTCTCTCTTTCTGCTCTACCCTGTTCTTGGGCGCCTCTTCTTGGTACGAATGGGTTCTGCTTTCTGCATGTTAGCGGCATATGCGGGACCACGGGAAAAAGAGAATATTTCCTTCCTCCTAATATCATTTGAATTTTACCACTTCCCACATATATGCAGGCATCAACAGTGTTCAAGAAGGGTCTACCTAAGATTAGAGGCACATCTTTCCTATTTCCCATATCTAGTATTATGAAATCAGCAGGAACATATGAACCTCTAATATGAACAGGTAAGTCATTAACTATTCCTTCTACATAGCAAGTGGATTGATCAGCTAGCACAACATATGCAGATGTGGATGACATGGGTGGAAAGAATGAGTTTTCATAAAAATCTTTAGATAGAATGTTCACACTCGATCCTAAATCACACATGGCATTTTTAAAGACTTCACCAAAGATTGAGCATCTAATTATGGGACTACCAGGATCACCCTTTTTAACAGTCATGGTTTGATCTTCATAATAGTTAAAATGTTTTATTTCAACCATATTTGTAGTTTCCATGTCAGGTTTAGCAGGAATTTCGCCAGCTTCAAAAGATGGTATGATAGGAGCAAGTTGAGCTAATTGGGTTTCTAACATCTTATTAAAGCTTAATTGATTTTTCAGAGCAGATGAGAAATCTTCCAATTTAGCATTTATATTCTCAAGAATTTTATCCTTCGCCATTAATCTCTTTCAAGAAATCAGTAGTTTTACCTTGTGAGTAAACTAAATTCTTCAAGAATGAGAAATTATCAGAATTATGAAAATTAGAGCGGGGGAATGAATTGTTACCTTGAGAATTTGCAGGCTGATTCCATCCTTGATTCTGTTGACGGAAACCGTTGTTGTTGTTGATGAAGTTCAAATCTTCATGTAGCTCAGGGCAATGGCTCCCAGAATGTCCGGTTTCTCCACAGACTTCACAAGTCATGTAGGATTCCAGAGATTGGACACTCTCTTGTTGGTTCATCTTCTCACAGCTGTCCAGCTTCTTTGCCAGCAGGTCCATCTTGGCCACGATCATGTCGGCTTCCTTAAGGGAATGCATACCTCGCTTACGGGGCTGCAGTCTCTCGTCATTCCATCCTTGGTTTGACACCATCTTCTCTATGAGAGCCTTAGCATCTGCAACATTCATAGAAAAGAATGCACCGCCGGCGGTGGCATCCAAATGGCTTCTAGAGAGAGGGGTTAGGCCATGGTAGAAGTTCTGGATCAATAGCCAGTCCTCCATACCGTGGTGTGGACAAGCAACGACATACTCTTGCAACCTCTCCCAAGCCTCGGGAATAGATTCCTCGGCTTGTTGCGTAAAGCTGGAGATTTTGTTGCGCAGAGCATTTATCTTGCCCAACGGAAAGAATTTGGCGAGAAAAGCATTGGAACACTTGTCCCATGTGTCTACAGCGTTGCGATCGGTATAGAACCATTGCTTCGCTTTTCCTAGCAAACAGAAAGGAAAGAGACGAAGACAGATGGCTTCTTGGGTTATCCCCTTAATGGTGAAGGTGCCGCGAATCTCCAAAAATTGTTGGAGGTGAGCATTGGCATCCTCATGAGCCTTGCCACAGAATGGGCTAGCTTGGACCATCATGATCAGAGCCAGTTTCAACTCATAATTGAGGTTGGCATCGATCACGTCTGGTCCTATCGCTACATTAGCGGCAGAAGGAGCAGAAAATTTACGAATGGTCTTATTGGCCATCGCGAAGATAGAACGAGATAAGAAAGAAAGAAGTTGAAGAAGATGAAGGAAAAAGAAAAGAACAGTTAAGGAAAGAAAGAACGGGGTAAGATGGGATTCGCTAAGCAGGAGCTTAAGCGAAGAGAAATTCGACACGGACTCAACCGATACACCGATTGCCTTCCCCGGCAATAGCGCCAGAAATGCTTGTTGGTAGTTCTTAGCTTCACTAAAGATAGTGCTAGGCAACTATCCCCGGTAACAGCCCAAGAATGCTTGTTGGCACTTGCTAACGTTGTTACTAGGAGTAGACTATGGAGTCTATCCCCGGCAACGGTGTCAGAAATGCTTGAAGCAAGACCGGTCACTATACCTAAAGGAGTGGAGCTAAAGCAGCTATCTACTAATGCCAAGCGGGGTTGTCAATCCCGACACTAGTAGGACCTAGCTAGAGAGAATGCAATCTACCAGGAGGAGATTCTGCAAGCACACAGAACTATCGTAGTAGCACTTCGCCTGGGAGTACCAGGTGTCGATTTATTTGATCCCAAGGGAAGGCTAGGGTGGTGTATGAGTTGAGTCAAGGAGGGGATGAGAGTCGAAGAAATAAGAAAAAGAAAAAGGGGAGAAGGGAAGATGAGAGGCTAGAAAGAATATATGGATGGATAGGTAAGGATGAAATGGATGGCTAAGGTAAGGTGGATGGAAAGGTAGATAAAGTGATTAGGATAACTAAGGATAGCTTGGATAACTAACTACTAACTAATAACTACTCTTAGATAACTACCAAGCAAGATAACTACGAAGCGAGACAGTTACGAAGCAAGGCAGGCAAAAGACAATAAAGCAACTAAGTTAAGTAAAGTTTTATTCCTATCTTGTCAAGTACGTGGTGGAATTCAAGGCGCACAGGGCTGTCACCACCTGCTTGCTACCACAGCTATCCGGGGGTCCAGCCGTATTTGAAGGTAAGTCTATAACTAAGCACCATGCTTAATTATATTCTAACTATCTCTACCCTAGCTTTGAATAGAGACACCCTTACGGACGTCAGAGCAAATATTTGACTTAATAAGATAAACACTAAACTAACTAAGCAACCTATTGGCAAAGATCAAACACTAAGCTCACTAGAGATTAACTACTATGGCTAAGTGAATTGAACTGTAGGATAGCTAGGCACTCAAGCAATCAATCAAGTATACCACTCAATACTGATAAGTAGAATAAAGTAATACTTGAAATGATGAACTAGAATATAGTAAGTGCTTGAGTAACAAGAGCAAAACCTTAACTGGAGATGAAGGAAGACTCTTCCCAGCTCCAGGACCGATCACTCGCACGCCTCTACTCTTGAGCTAAGCCTTGAGCAGCGCTACCGCGAGGGCAAAGATGCCTTGCTCTACTAGCTACCTACTTGCCTAAGCTCTCTGAGCTTCTAACCTAACTCTCACTTGCTTCTCTTGGTGTAGTGGTGTTGGGATGTTGTGGTACTGATGCCTCAAGAGGGTATTTATAGTCTTGAGGAGTGAGGGGGGGGGGTACTTATAGGGCGCAGCCAACCGACCTAGGGTTAGGTCAGGTGGCGGGCGCCCTACTGGCGGCCGCCAGTCTCCTGGCCGTTGGATGCTTCGTTGTTGATCCTACGGCGGGGTGGTGGGTGCCTCCCCCTTAGGCCCATTTGGGCCCTGCTGAGTGGGCTTGGCCTCTGGTGGGTCCATATGTCCAAATTTGGTTCAAATCCTGCATTCAAATAAAATTCTATGGACATGTGGAATTTGGTTAGTTTGAAACCTATTTGACTACATTTCATGCCTTTTTGGTGGACTTTAGGGTCAAATGTTGATGGTAAAACAGGTTGTTGGAAGCACACCTGCCCTACCCCCGCTGGAGTGCAGGGGTGCAAGGCGTGGGTGAACAACGGTCGATCGCACGCGAGGGTGCCGGCGAAGGTACAAGTAGGTTGGATGGTAGAAAGGCCTCACTGTTCCTCAGGAAAAAAGACCCCTCCCTTACACTGTTCACCCCATGGTATTTATAGGGAACACCAAGGGGCACTGGTCTAATTACAAAAGGGTACAGAAAAGATTCCTCGACAACGTACAATGAAAGGGTAAAACTGTACAAACACAACTGGAGCGGAAAACCCTAGCTTGCCTTCCCCCATCCCGCCGCCATTTTGCTCTGCTCACCTCCGCGGAAAGGTGAGGGTCGAACCCTCGACTCAGTTGGTCGCGGGTCTGTGTTCGCTCATCGTCCGCCGAGCTTGACGTCACAAGCGAAGGGGCCTCGGAGCATGCGAGGGTCGCTCTCCGTGTTCTGAGCGCGCCTTTACCTGCAAAAAGCATAAAGTACTTCGAGGGTTGAGTTTATGTCCGGAGATTAGAAAACCGATCCAGAGGGTTTAACCGACGTAGGGAAAAAACGGCCTGTGTGGCATCGCTGCCGAGGGTCCCTTCCCCCAACAGTAGCCCCTCGTTGCCTTGGTCCTAAAGGACAGCATTTGGGCCCAAGCAGCGTTCTTTGATGAAATGAGACCCTTGGCAGCGACGCCCGCGGCTGACTTGGGCCGGGTCGTTATGTTTTTGTTTGTACTGTTGAGGTCCGTCTTGTTTTTTGCGCCGTGGATTTCGGTTTTCGTGCCGGTGTTATCGGGTATGGTGTTCCGCCCCCCGGCCTATAAATAGATGGAGTTGGTGGGGGCTTGGACCTGTGCCCACCTTTGGTATAGCCATCCTGCTGCTGCGCATTTATGTTTGCGGAGGTTCCTTTTGTCTAGTTGCGAAGGTTCTGCTTACTGTGTTCTGCGAGGTTCCCATTTTGAGAGATGGCGAGGTCCAAGCAAACCGCTCGTATCGCCTCCCCCTCTGCTGCGGATGAAGGAGTGACCTTCGAGTTCGGACTCAGCCGGGTTTGTACCTCGGAGTTGGCGGCTTATGTGAAGCGGGGCTGGATCGAGGAAGGGAAAGCGAGGACTAGCGCTGGTGAAACTGTGCCGAAGCCTGATGCAAACGAGGTTGTTGTTTTTGAGGAGTTCTTCGAAGCTGGTCTGCGATTTCCTGTTGATTCCTTTGTGACTTCAGTTCTGCAAAGGTTCAATCTAAAGTTCCATCAGCTCACACCTTCGTGCTTTACGAAGATGTCAGTATATGTCTAGGCGTGCCGCTCACAAGGTGTTGTGCCTCATGTCGAGGGTTTCGTTCGGACCCACCGTGTGCATATGCAGCCTCGCAAGATAGTGGATCGCGAGGGTAACACCAGTTTAGGTCAGTTTGCGGTGTACACTTTTTGCCATCGCGCTGGATCGGAGTTGCCGGTACAAGCTCAGAAGAACAAATGGACCAGCGGGTGGCAAGAGTTCTGGTTTTACTACAAGCTTGATGGGGCATCTGAGCTTTGCGGCGAGCTTCCGCCTCTCGGTGACGTGAGCGCCGAAGCTAAGATGAACACCGAGGCGCACGCCGCGGTTGACTGTCTGAGGGTGGTTGCGCGATCTCAGTGCGCTCGCGACTTAGTCGAGGAGTACTGCTGTGCCAAGGCGTGGCCCCTCAGCCGGAGACAGATCTGGTTCCCGGTTGAGGAAGACCCAAAGTACGAGGGTAAGGGTTTGAAGAAACCGAAGCTTGATTTGAACAGAATTTGGGAGAAAGTCCTAAGGAAATTTCCCAGGTATCAAGATGGTGTCAAAACCATTTATAAGCGAGTCCAGCAGAGGGCTGAAGACCTCGTTGGGAAGTTGTCCACATTTGAGATTAAGGCTGTCCACAGCTCGGTGGGTAGCGGGGGTCGTATTAACAGGCTTTTTGACATTCTTGGGATCCAGTACGAGAACTGGCCCGCACCTTCGAGCGATGATGCGCCGAAGAAAAGGAAACGTGCATCTATGGAGGGCAAAGAAATTGTTTCGTGACCGAAGAGAGGTCGTGGTCGTGGCCGCGGCGGTGCCAGCGGCCGTGTGAAGGCGTTTGCGACGAAGGTCGTGGTGGGTTCGGGTGCTGCTGGTACTTCTTCTTCCTCGGCCATTGTTTCGAGCGGCCGAGGTGTTGGTAGGGTTGGAGGACGGGTGCCCCGCATCAATGGCATTAGTGCTTTGATCCAGATCTCGGATGACGAGGGTGTCTCCGATGATGAAGAGAAAGAGGAGGAGAAAGAGGATGAGAAGGAGGGGAGCACTGAAGAGGACTCATCCGATGAGGTTAGTGATACTTCTAGTGGCGAAGGTAAATCTGATGATGATGTGTCCATCGGTGACGACCGCGGGAAGGGGGTTGCCTCGTCGGGTGCTGACGCTGCAGCTGCTCGAAGTATTGATGATATTTTACGGGACTTTGAGCCCGAGAGTCCAGAGCGGGGGGCAGTGCCCGAGTACGAGGGGTCTCATATCTGGGTTGATGGTGTTGAGGTAGTTGGTGGCCTTGAATCTGATAAAATTCCGGGCAAAAGGCCCTATGGCGAAGCTAGCCGGGATGCTCTACCGTATTATGCTTACAAGATTTGTGTCACTGATCCGGCCACGGAGCTTTTCACTAGTCCGGACCTTCGAGAGTGTCATTTGCAATGCGCTCCGGAGGAAAGGCGTTTTCTTGGCCGAGTATTTGGTAGAGTTTGTGTGCCGGAGGCGGAGCTTCGACTGACAAACCAGCCATTGGGTGAGCTTCAGGACGACATAGATGTTAAGCTGGCTGAGTTGATGCTTCTCAACCGTTCTGCGCGTCGAAGGGCAGGTTACAACCATGACTATATGAGTACGCAGTTGGCGAAGGCTGAGAAAGAAAATAAAGATCTCCGGCGAAGCTTGGAAAATAAAGAAATCGAGCTTAAAGCTGCTTTGGAGAAACTTAAGAGGTCTCGAGAGGAGGCACAGGAGGCCGCAAATAGTAACGCAGAACTTTTGGCGGCTTGTCATGAGAAAGACAAGGATTTGTTGACAGCGAACACTCGCATAAGTGAGTTGTCGTCGGAGGTAGCTTCGCAGATGGAGGCTTGGCAGAGGAGTATGGGGAAAATTAAGAGTAAGCTTGACACCTGCTTGATCGAAACCGGGGGTTCTGCCGGTGAACCGCTGCCTGCTTCCAGTGCTGAGGCCTTCGAAGGTTGGTTGTGTAATGAGCTTGATGTGTTTAGCTCATTGGTTGGAAACGCGGCCGATTTTGGTGGGTATGCCGGAGCATTGGCGATGGCTAGTACACTTTGTCAAGCAGATTGCGAACACCTTCTCAAGATCAGGAAGCCCAACCATAACTTCCCAACAGTTGATGAAGTGCGCCAGATGAAGATTGATGACGCTGAGGTTCAGAACTGTGCGATGCGATTGCTTCGCAAGTTCTGGATTGCTGGTGGTGGCCGCGCTCTTGCTTTCGAAGAAGCTGCCGAGGCTACTCGTCAGGTTTGTGGTATTGGAGAGAAATTGGTTTTGGGTTTGTTTCAATAACGAAGGAGTTATTATTAATTTTGGTGGGTTCGCACTAATTTTTCATTGCAGGCTCGGAAGGAAGCGATGCCTTCGCCGCCTGTGACTAACGATGCTGCCGGTGGTTCCGAAGCTGTTCCTGCGCCCGATTTTGCGGAGGTTCCACCCGTTGAGGTTGAAATCTGGGCTGAGGACGCTCCGATCATTGGAGAAACTACTATTGAAGAGGCGACGACGGAAGAGGCACCTGCTGCAGGCTTGGATGCTGTCACTAGTGAAGGTTTGGTGGCTGCGACTGGCGAAGCTGTGGTGGATGAGCAGGGGGAGACCGAGCAGGTGTGAGAACTTTAGGATTGCTCGGACGAGAAAGTTATTTTGTAATATGTGTAGTAGTTGGAATGACTTGATGACACTGAGATACTTTTTAACTCTATGGTAATGCAGGTTCCTGATGGAACCGTGCTAGAAGTATTTGATGTGACGCCAATGACGCTAAATTATCAAGATACCTTTATAACTGGTGAATCGTGGGCTCGGGCTAGGCCTAAACACCCTTCGCTGTCTTTTGAACGCTTTTGGTGGTCGAAGGTGCGAAGGTACGATTTGAAGAACAGTAGATCGAGTCGTTTTTGGCGCGAGGCAGATTATACGGATCGTCAGGCCACACGCTATTTGTTTGGTTCTTCTTCGTCCTCGCAAGCTGTTCTTGATGATGATATTGATGAGAATACAGCTCTGGATTACTTGTTTGGGCGAAGCAAACTGGATCTAGGTTTGGATGGATCACTTGTGGTTCCGAAAGAGGAACCTTTGGAAGTTAGTGACGTAGATCGTAGGTATATGTATAGGGCGAGGGTTTTGCCCGGGGAGCTGCCTATTGTTCCTGCAGCTCCTTTGTTGTGGGGACCCATAGTTTTGGCAGAAACAGTATTTGGGGATGATAGCGAGGGTTTCGATGATTTGATGTTAATTGAGGGAGGTGATGGTTCCTTGTAATTTTTGTAAACTTTATTTTATTGTGTGACGTTGTGAAGTTGTTTTGTAAAGGAACGAGGAAAATTGTATATTTGTTTTTGGTAAATACGGTTCACTTCCCCCTTTGGTGTTTGGCTAGGCTCGCTTTACGTTGAAGGGAAAAGGTTTTGAGAAAAAACAGCGACGCCCCCTTTTCTTTTTAGCGAGGCTCGATCTATGTTGAAAAGACATGTTTTGAGAAAAAACGGCGACGCCCCCTTTTCATTTTAGCGATGCTCGCTTTTCGTTGAAGAGAGATGTTTTGAGAAAAAACAGCGACGCCCCCTTTTCCTTTTGGCGAGGCTCGCTTTTTGTTGAAGAGAGATGTTTTGAGAAAAAACAGCGACGCCACCCTTTCTTTTTAGCGAGGCTCGCTTTTCCTTGAAGAGAGATGTTTTGAGAAAAAACAGCGACGCCCCCTTTTCCTTTTAGCGAGGCTCGCTTTTCGTTGAAGAGAGATGTTTTGAGAAAAAACAGCGACACCCCCCCTTTCTTTTTAGCGAGGCTCGCTTTTCGTTGAAGAGAGATGTTTTGAGAGAAAAACAGCGACGCCCCCCCTTTCTTTTTAGCGAGGCTCGCTTTTCGTTGAAGAGAGATGTTTTGAGAAAAAACAGCGACGCCCCCCTTTCTTTTTAGCGAGGCTCGCTTTTCGTTGAAGAGAGATGTTTTGAGAAAAAAAGCGACGCCCCCTTTCTTTTTAGCGAGGCTCGCTTTTCATTGAAGAGAGATGTTTTGAGAAAAAAAAAAACAGCGACGCCCCCCTTTCTTTTTAGCGAGGCTCGCTTTTCGTTGAAGAGAGATGTTTTGAGAAAAAACAGCGATGCCCCCCTTTCTTTTTAGCGAGGCTCGCTTTTCGTTGAAGAGAGATGTTTTGAGAAAAAACAGCGACACCCCCCCTTTCTTTTTAGCGAGGCTCACTTTACGTTGAAAAGAAACGTTTTGAGAAAAAACGGCGACGCCCCCTTTTCCTTTTAGCGAGGCTCGATTTACGTTGAAAAGAAACGTTTTGAGAAAAAACGGCGACGCCCCCTTTTCCTTTTAGCCAGGCTCGCTTTTCGTTGAAGAGAGATGTTGTGAGAAAAAACAGGGACGCCCCCTTTTCCTTTTTAGCGAGGCTCGCTTTTCGTTGACGAGAAACGTGGAGGTAGAGTTTATCTTGCGTGTTGGACTTTTTGGACTTCACGCCTCCCCTTGTCTTAGGTGGGTGAGAATTTTGCGTTTGCGAGCCCCTGGCGTGTTTTGCGAGGGTGCTCGACTTTTTGTACTTCGCGCCTCCCCTTGTCTTAGGTGGAGGTGAAGTTTGCTTTTGCGAGCCCCTGGCGTGTTTTGCGAGGGTGCTCGACTTTTTGTACTTCGCGCCTCCCCTTTCTTTTTAGGTGGAGGTGAAGTTTGCTTTGCGAGCCCCTGGCGTGTTTTGCGAGGATGCTCGTCTTTTTGTACTTCGCGCCTCCCTCTGTCGTAGGTGGAGGTGAAGTTTGCTTTTTGCGAGCCCCTGGCATGTTTTGCGAGGGTGCTTGACTTTTTGTACTTCGCGCCTCCCCTTTTTCTTAGGTGGAGGTGAAGTTTGCTTTGCGAGCCCCTGGCGTGTTTTGCGAGGGTGCTCGTCTTTTTGTACTTCGCGCCTCCCCTTTTTTTTTGGTGGAGGTGAAGTTTGTTTTTTGCGAGCCCCTGGCATGTTTTGCGAGGGTGCTCGACTTTTTTTCAAGTTTGTTTTGAAAAAGTTTGTTTTTCGAAGCAATCTTTGGGGTGTTTACATCGATTATTTCCCTCTTGAAAAGGAGGTGCTTTTTTCGATGTTTGTTAGCAAAAGTAAACAAATTTGGGTTTTGCTTTTTTCGGGGGTTGTAGTATGTATTAATGATTTGGATACTGCCTCGTTAAAAAACCTTACGCCCCTTCATAAGGAAAAAGAGTGCAGCTCCTTTGTTTTTGTTACATGCATAGAAGTGAAAGAAAACATAAATGAAATAACAAATTACATATTGCGAGGGCTCGCTAAGGCTCCGCTACGGGTAGTATTTGCGAAGGTCGTCAACATTCCAGGTGTGAGGCAGGATGTTTCTCTCGCTGTCAGAGAGGTGAAAAGAGCCGGGACGATTGCATTCTACTATTAGGTATGGACCCGTCCATTTTGGCTGAAACTTTCCCGCCATGCTGGCGTTTTGTTTCCGAATGAGAACAAGGTCACCCTTCTTTAGTTCTTTGATTCTTACCTTTTTGTCTCTCCATTTTTTTGTTTCTTCCTGATACTTGCGAAGGTTGTGCACTGCGTTGCATCTTGTTTCTTCGAGTAAGTCTTTGTCAAGTAGTTGGTTTTGTTCGTCTGTTTCGAAGGTTGTTCTGAGTGACCCATGCTTCAATTCTTCTGGTAACACAGCTTCTTCCCCAAACAGGAGCCTGAAGGGTGCGAATTTGGTGGCTCTGCATTCCGAGGTGTTATGGGACCAGGTGACGGAGGTTACATTTCAAAAAAAAAGGTGACGGAGGTTAGCTCTTCCGCCCACTTTCCCTTGGGCCTGCCTTGCAATTTCTTTGATATGGCTTGGAAAATTGTTGCGTTGGCTCTTTCGACTAAGCCGTTGGATTGAGGGTGCCGGACTGAGGCAAAGCATAAAATTGTTCCGATTTGAGTGCAGAATTCTTTGAAAACTTCGCTGTCAAACTAAGTGTCATTGTCGACAGTTAGGTATTTGGGGACTCCGAACTGGCAAATTATTTGTTGCCAGAAAAACTTCTTCACGGCCAAGGAGGTGATGGAAGCCAGTGGTCTAGTTTCAATCCATTTCGTGAAGTATTCCACAGCTACGACTGCGTAGCGAAGGTTTCTTGGAGCTGTTGGTAGTGGACCAACGAGGTCCATTGCCCATCTTTGCAATGGCCATGTTGGGCATATCAGAGTTGTTGGAGCCCCTGGGGCGTTTTGCGTTTTTGCCGTTAGTTGGCAACCCTCGCAATGTATGACGATGCTTTTTGCATCTCTTAATGCTGTTGGCCAGTAGAAACCTTGTCGGAAATCTTTCCCAACTAACGCCCTCGGGCCGTTGTGTGAACCACAGATAGCTTCGTGAATAAGCTTAAGAATGTCATTTCCTTCAGTCTGTGACAAGCATTTGAGCCATGGCGAGACTACCGAAGCTTTGAACAGAATGTTGTCCACAATTTTGTACCCTCGAACTCTTTGTTTTAGTCGGTTTTCTTCCTCTTTGGAGTCGGGTTCATGTAGCCCGTTGATAGGCCATGATGGGTGCTCTCCAGTCTTCGTTTTGGATTGCGTTGACTAGCTTGATACTTTTTTCGGAGGCCTCGAATGCTGATTGAGTTGTTACCTCGTAAAACACGTCTGGCGGTAGCTGCAGCTGTTGCGCTGCTGCTTTGGCTAGGCTGTCTGCCTCGTTGTTTTCTGACCTCGGTATTGCTTTTACTATTATGCCGAGGAAGAAAGATTCTAACCTTCGAATATACTGGAAGTATTTTTGGAGCCCAGGGTCTTTTGCTTTGTAATTTTTCTCGATGTGTCCCGCGATAACTTGGGAGTCTGTGTTGATGACCACCCTTCGGACTGATAAAGATCGGAGCCTTGAATGTGCTAGTATCACTGCCTCGTACTCCGCGGAGTTGTTTGTGCATTTAAAGTCGAGTCTTTTTGTGTATCTTAGCTTCGACCCAGATGGTGAAATCAGGATAGCCGAGGCTCCTGCTCCGGTTGCTCCCCAGGCTCCATCGACATACACTGTCCAAAACGGCTCTGATTGGGCTCCATCACTGCGAGGGTCTGGGGTCCATTCAGCTATGAAATCTGCTAGTGCCTGTGATTTGATTGTTGTTCTACCCACAAAGGTTATGGTGTAGCTGTTGAGTTCAACTGCCCACTTTGCTATTCTGCCGACTGCCTCATTGTTCTTGAAAATGTTGTCAAGTGGGTATGCCGAGGGTACGTGGATTTCGTTGGCCTGGAAGTAATGTTTTAGCTTTCTTGAAGCCATGACCACGGCGTAAGCTACCTTCTCGAGCTCTGAGTAGTTTCTTTTGGGACCTTCGAGAGTTTCTGAAACATAGTAGATTGGGGCTTGCTTGGTTCTGTTGTTTTCGTGCAACTCCTTGATTACAACTGCGCTTGCTGCGTGAGGCGAGGCTGCGACATACAGCAGTAGCAGGTCCCCTTTGCTCGGGCTGGTTAAGGCAGTCAAGTTGGTGAGATATTTTTTCAAATCCTCGAAGGCTTGCTGCTACCGAGGTCCCCAATTGAATGGAGTTGTGGTTCTTAGTGTTTCAAAGAAGGGTAACCCTCGTTTAGCTGATTTGGAGATGAATCTGCTGAGTGCTGCTAACCGGCCTGACAAACGCTGAGCTGCTTTTTTGGTTGTCGGGGGTTCCATATTGATGATAGCATCAATTTTCTCGGGGTTGGCTTCGATTCCCCTTGCTGAGACGATGCAACCCAGCAGTTTTCCTTCGCTTACCCCGAAAACGCATTTTTCGGGGTTTAGTTTTAATCCAGCAGACCGGAGGTTGCTGAACACTCTTGATAAGTCTGAAATGTGGTTTTCTTTTAGCTCGCTTTGGACGATCAAATCATCGACGTAGGCAGAAATGGCATGTTCGTTTTTGAAGACTTCAGATGTCATGCGAGCGAAGGTTGATCCTGCGTTTCTCAAGCCTTCTGCCATTCTTCGAAAACAAAAGGTGCCCGAAGGTGTAATGAAGCTTGTTTTTTCCTCGTCTTCTTCATTCATCCAGATCTGATGATACCCCGAGAAACAGTCGAGGAGAGAAAGTGTTTGGCAACCAGCTGCTCTGTCAACCAGAGTGCTTATGTTTGGCAGGGGAAAATCATCCTTCGGGCAGGCTTTGTTCAAGCACGTGAAGTCTACGCACATTCTCCACTTCTTGTTCTTTTTCTGGACTAAAACCACATTCGAAAGCCATGTTGGGTATTTGACTGGACGGATAACACCTGCATCCAAGAGTCTTTTTACCTCAGCCCTCGCTACTTCTTTTCTTTCTTCTAACATTTTGCGAAGTTTTTGCTTAACTGGGCGATAGCTTGGCTTTATGTTTAGGCTATGCTCTATCAAAGCTCTGTTTACTCCTTTGAGGTCATCCGCAGACTAGGCGAAGGTGTCAGAGTTTTCTTTGAGGAAAAGAATGAGGTTGTTTTCTGATTGGGGGTCTAGGTTGGCTGAGATGAGCACTTTTCTTTCGGAGTTGCCCTCAAAGAGTTGGACTTGTTTGGTCTCCTCTTTGGGTGATGCTTTTTCTCGGTCAGTGCATACCTCACCTTGGGTGTTGGGGTTTGTTGCACGAGGTTTTGACAAGTTGTGGACATTGCGTTGTCCCGGTGCTACTGTTCCCTCAGCTACCCTTGCAATGTCTTGGTCTCCATATACTGCAACCACCCCCTTCGGAGCAGGAAGCTTCATGCAGAGGTATGCAAGATGGATGACTGCATTAAATGCATTGGTGACCCCTCAGCCAAATATTGCATTGTAAGGATAAAACATGTTGACCACGTCGAAGGTTATGTGCTCGGTTCTGCAGTTGTTCTGGTCCCCGAAGGTCACGGGCAAAGATATTTTTTCGACAGCTCTCACTTGTTGACCGCCGAAGCCGTATAGTGGGTTATCAGCGGGTTGTAGGAGGTTTCTATCCAGCTTCATGCTGTCGAAGGTTGAGGCGAATAGGATGTCTGCGGAGCTTCCTGTATCGACCAGAATTTTGGTGACTGTCCACCCCGCTAGATTAGTTTCGATCACCATAGCATCAGTGTGAGGGTAATCCCTTAACTTCATATCACTGGAGTCGAAGGTTATAGGGATATGAGACCATCGGCCAAATTTGTGTGGTCCTTCGACGGCTACATGGTGTACTCGTCTGGCATGTTCCTTCCTCTGCGCTTGTTGCCATGATCTTCATTTGAGCCTCCGGTGATGGCTAGTATCACACCGAAGGTTGATGTTGGGTTGTTGATGGTTGTCTGGTTCTGGGCTTCGGATTTGACAGGTTGAGGCGCTGGCAATGCTGGTATTGGTGGTGGTGGTGGCAGAGTATTGTTTATTTGTTGGTTGGTTTGGGTTTGGGTTTGAGGGGTTGTCGGGTATGTGACGGTGTATGGAGTGTTTTGTCTTTGAGGGATGGTGGCTGACTGATAAGAGGCTTGGTTGTAGTGAGGGTGATGTGCGTAGAAGGGTTGGTGCGAAGGTAGGCCGTAGTTTATGGGTGTGTAATGGTATGTCGGATTGGGTTGGTTGAAGTTTGGTTTCCTGGTGTGATTGATGGTTCGGTTATCTACCGAAGCTGCTCTTTTGGATTCCTGGTATTCTTTCCCTTTGGCGAAGCATTCACATTGTTTGGTGGTGTGGCCCTTTCCAAGACCACAAAAATGGCAATACATTTTCGCGGGATCTTTCTGTTGGTTCCGCTGGTCCGGAGGGGGTGGCAAACCTTGAGGGTTTTGGTTGCTCGAAGGTTGAGTGCCCCATCTCTGTTCTTCAAAGTGGGTTGTCTTGTTGATAGCGCCAATGTTGCTTTGTTCTTGGTGAGGGTTGTTTTCTCTCGGTTGAGGTCTCGGCTGCGGCTTCTGCTGTGACCTTCGAGCATCGGACTTTGCCCTGAAGTCCATGTCTGCTCTACAGTATCTCTCCATTGTCTCATGGAGTTCTTCGATAGTGTTTGCTGGTTTCCTGGCAAACTTTGAGGAACATGGGCCTGGACGCAGGCCACTAACTGCAGCGAGGATTACTGCTTCGTCGGATATTCCCAGAGTTCTTGCTCTGATTTGGATGAACCTTCGCCAGTAATCTTGCAGTGGTTCGCGCTCTTCTTGTTTACAGTTGAATAACTTGATGGGGTTTGAAGGGGCTGCTGTGATACCCTTAAAGTTTGTACAGAGCCTATCTCTGAGGTTGGCCCAAGAGTCCAAAGTTCCGGGGCAAAGGTTGCTATACCAAGTTTGCGCAATGTCACGAAGGATGATTACGAAGGATTTTGCCATTGTCGATTCATCTCCCCCTGCTGCGGCAACTGCCGCTTCATAGCTCATGATGAATTGGCGAGGGTCAGTAAGACCGTCGTAACGGGGTAGATTTTGTGGATTGTAGCATGGTGGCCAAGGTTGAGTTTGTAGTATCTGGGAGAGGTTGGGTCATATGGCATTTGATGTTGTCGGGCTCTTCGTTGGTTGCGGAGGTTTGGCTCTCTTTCCTCTGGGTAGAGTTGGCGAAAGTTTGGCTGTCTCACAGGATATAGGTTATCTGGGTGATTTGGTGGTGGTGGGGGTGGTGGATGGTGGCGGACGTTGCCCTGACCCTGATCTTCATTTCCCTCTTGCAGTGGTGGCATTTCCTTGTCATTCCAACCCTCGGCTTCGACCTCGGCTGCGGCGAGGGACTCCTCCATCCGGCGAAGCTGTTCTCTAGCCTCGTCCGCCTTTTTCCTGATGGCGCGCAGCCTGTTGTGCCTCTCAAGCTGGTCTAGGCGCCTTTTCTTCTCTTGCAACTCAGCTTGAAGTCTTTCCAGGGCCTCGAGGCCCAATTCCTCTTCGTCTCCTCCCTCACCCTCTCTGGGAGTGTGAGGGTGCGGCTGCGCCGCCGTCCGGGTATGAGGGCCCGGGACTTCTGAATCTGGAGTAACATCTTCTGCTCTCGAGGGTTCCACGATCTCCTCGGCTGGTGGAACCACCGCCGCAGCCTTTCTAGCCGCGCGATGGTCTCTAGTAGTGGTCGCTCTTCTATTGCCCGCCATTCCGAACTTTGATCCCCACGGTCGGCGCCAAACTGTTGGAAGCACACCTGCCCTACCCCCGCTGGAGTGCAGGGGTGCAAGGCGAGGGTGAACAACGATCGATCGCACGCGAGGGTGCCGGCGAAGGTACAAGTAGGTTGGATGGTAGAAAGGCCTCACTGTTCCTCAGGAAAAAAGACCCCTCCCTTACACTGTTCACCCCATGGTATTTATAGGGAACACCAAGGGGCACTGGTCTAATTACAAAAGGGTACAGAAAAGATTCCCCGACAACGTACAATGAAAGGGTAAAACTGTACAAACACAACTGGAGCGGAAAACCCTAGCTTGCCTTCCCCCATCCCGCCGCCATTTTGCTCTGCTCACCTCTGCGGAAAGGTGAGGGTCGAACCCTCGACTCAGTTGGTCGCGGGGTCTGTGTTCGCTCGTCATCCGCCGAGCTTGACGTCGCAAACGGAGGGGCCTCGGAGCATGCGAGGGTCGCTCTCCGTGTTCTGAGCGCGCCTTTACCTGCAAAAAGCATAAAGTACTTCGAGGGTTGAGTTTATGTCCGAAGGTTAAAAAACCGATCCAGAGGGTTTAACCGACAGAGGGAAAAAAATGGCCTGCGTGGCGTTGCTGCCGAGGGTCCCTTCCCCCAACACAGGTGTTTAAGGACCATCAACACCTTCCTTAATAACACCAGGTCTGGCGCCCGAGCCTGGGAGCCGGTCTCCCGTACCGAGCAGTATCCTGCGTAGAAGGAGCCCTGTACCCATGTCCATATGAAACTAATAACGACATAAGGCTTCTCTAATTAATTAGCCAGTCCCAGAGCCATATAGGCCTCATGGTTTGCGCTGTTTTGCCGGGTTACAGGCTTCGAGCACCGGGTCCTAGGGATCCAGGCAGGATAACAAACCACTAACTCAAACCAACTCCAAGTCCCATGGGAAACTGTAACGCCGAGTCACACGGCAACCGTACGCCAAGTCACATGGCCCACACCACCAACGATCCATCCTGCCGGATTTACCTACTCACCATACTACAACATTACCAGTCCACAGTGTTCCATAGATCATTAATCAGAATTAATATACCATTCCATTCCAAGACAGCAAGGCTAAGCATGACTTCTACCCAAAAACCCATAACCAGGTGACAAGGATATTATGAACAAGCTCTAGTAAACCTTAACATGAGATTCAAATTTAGACAGTGCATGCAACTACTAGATCTAATTACTCTAATACTAAAAGTAAAATAAATACGGGTGCAAGATGTTCAAGGACACTTGCCATCGGGCTGGGTCGAATCGACGAAGGCACAGACGGGATCCTGGGGTTCCGCGTAGCTCGCACTCGCTGGATCAAACATCATCACATGGCCCAAACAAACATAATAAGAAACAGCACATCAACAGTGGTAAAACAGAACGTAAATGGATCTACTGCGTAGAGATCGACGAGACGAATCTAACGCAAGTTGAACGGATCAAATCGGAGTTAAAATGAGCAAGTTATGGGCTTTTGAAGTTGGGTGGCAAAACTGTAATTTGCTGGAACTCGGTTTTGCATTTTAAACAAATAAATTCTGAATTAAAAAGGAAACTGGACCGGTCCTCAAATATCTCGAAACAGAGGGTCTAGAATGAAAGAAACTGCAGACTAGGGACTGGACTGCGGGTTAATTATGATAAAGCTGAGGGGCTAGGACACAAAGTGTGCACGCACTATGCTATAGACAAGGCCGATGGCCCATAGACCAGTAGTGTACTGTGAGATTGGTCTACCATGGACCAGGGTTATGATTGGTGTGTTTATATGTGTATTTCAATTGTATTTATAGATTTATTTTTCTACATGAAAACGGCCACAAAACAGAATGACATCGTGCTGGTGTCATCAGGCTAACAAGCGGCGGGTTGCTCCTTGTGCTCACGCGTGCGCGGTCGCCGGTCATGGCGCTGTGCACATTGTTGGTAGTTCTTAGCTTCACTAAAGATAGTGCTAGGCAACTATCCCCGGTAACGGCCCAGGAATGCTTGCTACCACAACGAGCCTTACTGTTAAACTGGGCCAACTACGTGGTGGAATTCAAGGCGCACAGGGCTGTCACCACCTGCTTGCTACCATAGCTATCCGGGGGTCCAGCCGTATCTGAAGGTAAGTCTATAACTAAGCACCACGCTTAACTATATTCTAACTATCTCTATCCTAGCTTTGAATAGAGACACCCTTGCGGACGTCAGAGCAAATACTTGACTTAATAAGATAAACACTAAACTAACTAAGCAACCTATTGGCAAAGATCAAACACTAAGCTCACTAGAGATTAACTACTATGGCTAAGTGAATTGATTTGTAGGATAGCTAGGCACTCAAGCAATCAATCAAGTATACCACTCAATACTGATAAGTAGAATAAAGTAATACTTGAAATGATGAACTAGAATATAGTAAATGCCTGAGTAACAAGAGCAAAACCTAAACTGGAGATGAAGGAAGACTCTTCCTAGCTCCAGAACCGATCACTCGCACGCTTCTACTCTTGAGCTAACCCTTGAGCAGCGCTACCGCGAGGGCGAAGATGCCTTGCTCTACTAGCTACCTACTTGCCTAAGCTCTCTAAGCTTCTAACCTAACTCTCACTTGCTTCTCTTGCTTTGCTTGGAATGGTACTTGGTGTGTGATGGTACTCTCTTGGGTGTGAATGAAGAGGTGCCTCAGGGGGGTATTTATAGCCCAAATGAGTGAGGGGGGTTCTTATAGTGGGCAACCAACCGACCTAGGGTTAGGTCAGGTGGCAGGCGCCACCCCCTACTGGCAGCCGCCAGCTCCCTGGCCGTTGGATGAACCGCCTCTGCTTCAACGGCATCCAGGTGGTTGTCCAAGGCGGTTTGGTGGTCAGTTGCATGTCCTAGCAACCGACATTCAGCCTTGATCCACGCCACTCCTCCCTGAGCCGTCCGATGCCACTGACCTAGTGACCAAGGGCTAGGATTTGGCCTTGGGGAGGTCACACGGATCGGTGATGTGGCAGGGGGTGACACTTGGGCCAACCCAAGTGGCGGGCGCCACTTAGGGGTGGCGGGTGCCACCTAGGGGTGGCGGGCGCCACCCCCCTTAGGCCCATTTGGGCCCTGCTGAGTGGGCTTGGCCTCTGGTGGGTCCATATGTCCAAATTTGGTTCAAATCCTGCATTCAAATAGAATTCTATGGACATGTGGAATTTGGTTAGTTTGAAACCTATTTGACTACATTTCATGCCTTTTTGGTGAACTTTAGGGTCAAATGTTGATGGTAAAACATGTGTTTAAGGACCGTCAACACACATGGTGCGCTACTCTCGTGTGTGCTGCGTGCGCATGCGGTTCCAGAGAGAGGGAGGAGGCAGCGGCCGGTGACGCATGGGCACGGCACCGCGGCGCCACTGAGGGCATTGGCAGATTCAGAATGAGCCTACGAGAGGTGCTAAATACATAGAGAGCCGAATTTTGACCGAAATTTTTCTTGTATTTTTGTCCACAAGAGGTTTTTGGTAGATTTTAAAGTGATTTGGACTGAATTTTCCATTAATTTTCTAGCCCGCGGGAAATTTTGGACTAATTTAAAGAAAAATTAGACTAATTTTAACTAAAATCATATGTATATTTTTGGGCGGGGGACGCCCCCCAGCCCCCCACCTTGGATCCGCCACTGATTGTGGGGACTGTGAGTGTGTGTTAGGGTGGGTGGCGCGGCGTACGGTGGGGCGAGGTTACCAAGGGTAGCGCATGGATATGGGACCACGATGGATCTCTTGACGGTGGTGCAGGGTGGCTGGGTCGGCGCCCGGGCTTGCGGCGGCGCCATGAAAGGCTCGACCGAGCTCCCTCGGAGAGGCGCGGTGGTGCACGGGGAGTCTAGGCAAGGGCACAGAGTAGCGGTGCGAGAGGGAGCGAACCTGTAGGAGCAACTACCTACGGTGGAGGGGGTGTTCGGGGCGGTGGCGCGAAGTCCTCGCACGACGGCGCCGTGGCCGGAGGAACGGCGCGGTATGGAAGGGATCTACACCGAGACCAAGGAAACGAGCTGGGAAGAGACGGGGGCTCACCGCGATGCCAAAGGAGGGGTTGGTGGAGCCTGCCTTGGCTTGTGGATGATCAGGGATGGGAAGGGGTAGGCGGTGGTGCCCTAGAATCTGGTCAGGTCGGCGGAGTGCGTTCTCCGCGTGAACTCCGGCGAGGACGAACCCCCTCCTGGAATCTTCGGGCTTCTGTGGTTTCGATGAACGTTGGAGGGAGACCAGTGGCGATCTCCCGTTGTGCGGTGGTGAGCTTGGCTCGGAACGACTGTGGCGGCGCGTATAGGGTGCTAGGGCTGGCGGCTGGCGCTGTAGTCTTACTTGTAGGCTGGAAGGTGGGGTGGCGGCGGCACCAGCGGCTGTTGCGGAAACATCCCGGTTAGGGCAGAATGGTAGAGGATGAGCGCGGGCTGATCGGTGACAAGGAGCGATCGGGGGAGGTGTTTTGTTGGTGGTGGATGGAGGTTGGGGAAAGACAACAGACAAGTGGGGCCTGTCCGTTAGAGGCCGAGAGAGGGGAACGGACGGGAGCACGCGCACAGGCCATGCAAGCACGATGGGGAAGGGAGAGGTTGGCTGTGCAGGTGAGAGGGTGAGATGGAAAAAGAATGGGCCGTCGCGCTGGGCTGGACCGAGCGGCCAGGCTTTGGCGGGGAAAGGAGATGGCGGGGAAGCCGGTTGGTGGGCTTGGCCCAGGCGGGGAGGGGAGGGTTCGCGGGCTGGTGGGGGAGCCGAGCCAGGCCGCGGGGAGGTGATGCATTGGGCCAGGAGGGGAGAAAGGTCCTGTCCTTTTGCCAAATCCTTTTTCTTTTTTTTCTCTTTTCAAAGTTTTGCAAATTCTAATCAAAACCTTTTTTAAACAAAAACTAGTTTGAAAACTTTTCAAAATATTTTCCCTAGGTTTTGAAAATAAATTTGAGTTTGATTTTGCAAACTTTTGATAAATCTTTTTATTGCTTTTCTAAATAGAATAAATTCGATTCGCCCTAAACTAGGTTTACTAAAAAAATCTTTTTCACCCAATAAAAATTATGCAACGGCATGAATGCAACAAACATCTGGTTAGGATTTTCCTCCATCTAGGATTTTGGTCATTTTCCTAATTAAATTCTAATTTATTTTTATTTAATTAAACATCGGAGTGTTACAACAGTTTACCGACAAAACGTGCAAATGCAATTTGAAGATCTATAGTAGAGGATCGATGGGTATCACGACTGCTTCTGGTCGCTGGCGAAGGAAGTGGCCCCGTTAGTGCAGTGCATCGACGAGGATCCTCTTTTCTCGGTGGAGAAAGAGAGGAGGGTCGGCAATCACGTCGTGAAAAAGGCGTGCGGCCTTTGGGGGCGGTTAAAGGCGTACACCAAGGCGGCAGCGCAGAGCGTGGCTGCTCATGGCCTCGCCATTCTTCGTTTGCACTATCCGCGGATGGAGATGATGAGGGTGAGCGACGGCTTTGCGGCCAATACATCGGACGCTGAGATGGAGCGCCTGGAGGAGGAGGCGGAGCTAGTCGCCGAAGCCCTCGTCGGAGGTGTAGACCTCTTTGGTGCAGGCAACCAATAGTATTTGTAATAGGGTGATAGTCTGTAAATAAACTCTTGGGCGAATAGAGGCAAAACTTGTAGCGAGTCGGCGTGTTTTGCGTATTCCCCGAATTCCACAGACCCAATAACCGTAAGTCGAAGCGATGAACAGTTCGGCCTTGGGTTGTCCCATGATCCGTAGCGTAGAGCACAGAGCTCGTTTGCGCATACGAGTCAAAGGCGTCGCCCAAGGAACCGCTGCTGGCATCCCATAGCGCAGAGGGCAGACGCTCATGCACGCGTAGGGAGGTACCACAGACAGGGCCTTTTCCAAGAGGCTCAATCGAGGCGTGACCTGGGCAAATGGAGACCGTTCGGTGAGCGCGTAGGTGGCACAAATACAGGCACTGAGCATGTAGCCTTAGAATTCCCAGCCCGAGTTAGCCTTTCCTTCATAGCGCAGAGGGCGGATGCTCATGCACCTGTAGAGAGGTCAGGACATCACTCAAGAGGGCTATTTGCCATCGTAGCGTAGAGGGCAGACGCTCATGCACACGTCTGTTGGTGGCAATAGCCCTTTCTCTGAGTTTTCTTCGGCATCAGTCAGTCTGCTTGGAGATCATGTGGAGATCATATGGCGAGCGCGTGAGTAGCGCAAATACATGCACTGGGCATGTAGCTTTGGGGGTCTCAGCCCGAGCTTAGTCTGAAGGACCGAGAACTCTGCCAGAAAGCGACCAGAGGGGGGGGGGTGAATGGGAGCCTAAAAATTTCTCTTAAAACTTTGGCCTTTGTTCCACAAATCAACCCCCAAAAGCTTCGACTGAAAATGTGATGCCACGACCCTTGGAAGAGGGTGGATGATCCCTAGGATCACAGCGAGGCACCACCAAACGAGAGCACACCAAATGCCAAAAGCTCCGGCTCAAGTTCGACCCCAAAAACCTACCCTCGAGCGTAGATAGAAGGCTACGTCGAGAAATCTCCAAATACCTATGCTAACAAGTAGCAAAGATACCTATAGAGGTTTCTTGGTTAACTCTAGGGCCAAACGAGAAGTCCGAAAATCAAACGGAAAAGTTGGGAGACCAAATGCACTAAAAAAGACAAGTCTGCGAAGTCCCGGACAGTCCACGGGTACGGTCCCGGACTGTTCGCGGTACTGCCGGACTGTCCGCGAGGGAAGGGCGGACTGTCCGCCGGCAAAGTCCCCAAAACAGCACTGCTGCTGAACTCGTTCTGCTCAGGCCCGGACTGTCCGCGACCTAGCACTGCGGACTGTCCGCCGTTCAAACAAAAACAACACAGCCGAAGAACACAGACACTGACCTGGTTCGCCCTCGATGCGCGGACTGTCCGCGGGGTGGGTGGCGGACTATCCGCGACCGCCCAGTGAGGGCAATTTCGGTCGCCCTTCACCCAAATCTCCCCAAATCCGATCCAAATCAAAATCCCTTGTTCCCAAACTTGGAGAAGATGATCACAAGGTAGTTGGAAGACTATCCCTAAGAAATCATCCGCTCAAATCCACTCAATCAACGGGAAATCGAAGGGGAAGGTGTATAAACTGCAAAAGCGTCACGAAACTTGAATCGACCCGATCTACTTGTTCGTGAGGAGTTAGATGAATTCCTTCGGTGGAAATGATCTCCTCACATCAAAGAACAAGTTGGTTCAAGTGGATTCGAGAAAGACGCAGCGTAGCGGGAGATCGAGTGACGGGAAAATCATGGAGAAATGAAGAACGCGAAGAACAAGTTCAAAACACGAATCAAGACCACAAATTGCTAGCCGAAATTCGTCCCCCCAGGGAGACAACGGGAATCCGGTCCCGTTTCCACAAAATCCAAATACATAGAGGTATTGTTCACCGTCTCTGCGGATCTCAGTAGCTACAGCAGGGAATGGGAAGCAAGAAAACCTAGAATGAAAATAGCAATGGCTAAGATAACCTGGAGGGAGGGGTGGCCTCTCCTTATATAGTCTAATACAATTATTCCCCTTTTACCCTTACAACTAATGAGCGAGCAGGCTAACCCTAAGGGTATTCCTGACCAACTCGAAGTAGATGGTGATCCGATGGCCACGCCCGCATGTAACACCTCTGGTGTTTAATATTTAATTAACCTGACATGTCATCATCATCTTTAGTCATTAATCATTCTTGTCATGCATTTAAGTTTGCTTAATACCTGTGTAATGATTTCTTTTTCGAAAAACCCTAAAAGCCCAAATCTTCCTATAAGGGCAAAATGGTAATTTCACCTCTGTGACTTGATTGTGTAATTTCTTGTTCAGTTTTGTGTCTTGAAGCTTTGTTGTGTTGTTCAAAACCCAAAATCTAAAACAGATTTCAAATCCCTTTTGAAAAACCCTAATTTCCAAACCCTAGTTTTTACCCCTCTTTTTATAATTCAAAAATTATTCAAAATTTGGACTTGGTCCAAAAAGCAAAACTGTAGATCTTGTCAAAACGAACAACTTTGGTATTTGAAGATTTTCAAGTTCCTATATAAAATCAAAAGTAATTTTGAAATTATTCAAATCTTAAAAGTGTCCCCTTTTCTGTTTTTGAATATAATTCAAAAACTGTTTGGAATTTGAAAATGCTCTTATTGACAAAGTTGTAGATCTCCTTTTTCTGCACAACTTTGGTATTTTGAGTTTTTGCTGCTCAGTTCAAGTTTTGGGAGTAATTTGCAAAATACAGAGATCAGCCAAAAGTCAAACCCTAGACCTAGCACTGTTCATCTTCAACCTAGAGCTAGGGGGGTCCGGCCATAGCCGAGCCGCCGGCGCTGCGCACGCCGCACGCCTGGCAGATGCACGCGCGCCTCCAACCTACCGCCGCTGTCCGCGCCATCATGCCGCACCCGCACCGGCGAACGCACACCCGGCCCCTGCGCGCACGCCGTCCTTCCCGCCAGCCTGCAATCGAGTGTGCACGCCTCGGCCGAACTCATCCACACCATCCCGTGCTCTCTACCGTCCCCGACCGTGCCTATAAAAGGGACCGCCGGAGTCCGAGCTCCTCACTCGACCCCGCCACCGTGGCCAGCCCACTCCGAAGCTCCCGCCGCTCAACCAACTAGCCCAGCAGCTCCGCCTTGAGCCCGTGCAGCTTCCCCACCCCTCAATTTGGTCTCTACCGCCTCCTATCGCCCGGCGTAGCTCGCCATTCCCATCTCCAGCGAAAGCCCGGCGAGCTCGGGTTCGGGAAATACTTCCTCTCCGACCATGATCATCCCTCCCCGACCCCTGTTTCATCTTCCTTACTCCCTTGCGACTCTAACCAGGCCCTTGCGGTCTCGTGTTATGCGCAGGATCGCCGGAGCGCCGCTCGCCGCCGAGAGAGCTCCGCCGAAGCACCGCCAACGTCGAGCTTCCTCTTTCGACCCTTGTTCCGCCGAGCCCTGCCTCCGACCGTGGTAAGCACTCGAAGCCCCCGGTCTCTGCTTTCACGGCGTAAAGCTCGAGCCAGGCCTCGAGCGGATGCACGTTCACTGTCTAGCTCGAGCCAGGCCTCGAGCACACGTTTTCCGTCTCGCCCGAGCCAGGCCTCGGCGAACACATGCTCTCCGCTTCGCTCGAGCCAGGCCTCGGACGAAACGCTTGTCTCCGCTTCGCCCGAGCCTCCCGGCCAGGCCTCGGACGAAACGCTTGTTTCCGTCTCGCCCGAGCCTACCAGCCAGGTCTCGGACGACCGAGTGTTTCCGCCTCGACCGAGCCCTGCTGTCCGCCTCGCCGCGATTCGCCCGAGCCCCTGCAAGGAAGGAGCACAGCGCTCTTTTCTTTTTCTGTTTTTGAAAGAGTGTGAATAGTGTGCTGTTTTCTCTTTTTTGTGTGAATTAATTTGTTGTTCCTTAAATCCTGAGAAAATTATGGTATGCTCCATGCACTGTGCAGTATTTTAGAAAAATATGAAACTTGACTTTTTTGCAAGAATTTAAAAATGTAAAATCCCTCTTTTAATTAATAAATGGATGGTTTTGGATTTTTAGAAAATCTTTTATAACTCCAAAAATCATGAGATAAATTTTTGTGAGCTTCCTATGCCATGTTTAGTCTCTGGTGAAATTTTGAAGTCTTTTGGAACAAGTTGATTTTTGAGCATTTATCTTTAATTGTTAAATAGTGCTTTTTGTTAATTAATGTCTGATTTTATTTGAGCACCTTAATGACCTCCAAAAATTATGAAATTTGTCTTGCCATCTATCTACACCATAATGAACTTATGTGATTAATTTGGTAATTTTTGGAGCAACTTCATAAAATGACCTTTTTAAATAATTAAGAAAAATAGAAAAAGGGATTAGGGTTCATGTTGTATGCCCTGTTTTTGCATTGTTCTTGCTAGCATACTCATGTGCATGCATCATTGCATTCGTATAGTCACCGAAGGAGAAGTCAAAGTCGAGGCCGCCGCCGACGAACCTGCTCCCGAAGTAACTCCGAGCTTCGACCTCTGCACCTCCAACCCTGAGCCAGCTGTCTTTGCTCTTCAAGGCAAGCCCCGGTGCATTTAACTCTTTCCTTGAATTTATAAAATGATTTCCTTAAATGCTTTTGAGTTAAATTATTGCATTAGGTTTATAGGAGTTGTGTGCTATCCTAATTGATGCACTATCCACCTTGACTACTGATACACCCGATACCTGCTTTTCAAAAGTATTTGAAAAATTCTTAGCAATGCTTATTGAATTAGACTTTGCAATAAAATGCCAATTTCAAAAGTGTGATCACTTAAGGAATGTTTATGGGAATTTGTTCTTACTCCCTGGCTGTTGGTTAGGTATCTGATCCGTACCTAGTCAATAGCGAGGAGAGGTTGTCCGAGCGTACGGTGCCGTCATGTTGTAGTCCGGGACTCAACAGTTGACACCGACCGGGACAGGGTTGAAAAACTGACGGGACTATTACGCTTGGGTGAGATATAACCAAGGTATAGTTCTGGCTGGAAAATTAGGGACCATCCGTATGAGGGCCTGCTGGTCAAGACTTGTAACTATTCACATACTTCGGAAAGCTCTGGCTCCGAGGAATCCTTTATTGGACCGACAACCGCGCACTGGGAGTGGAGAGATGGCGGAAGTAGCATGTACCCACGTGGTCGTCGTACCTGGATAGGAGTGGTGTACTGTACTTCCGGGTGGCGTAGGACCGGGTCCAATCTTGGAGGAATCGTGGTAGACGAGTTGGCATATGCAAGCTTGGGTGCTACATATGCAGTGTGGATAGGGATCCTCAGCTGAGTATTATTTATCCGGATTAACGTTGCTCCTCGGTTATGGAGACTTGGTCCACTGACTGTCAACGGAGAGTGGTTCTCAACTAGGAATGTTTTGAAATGTAAAATGAATCATGAACGATGAAGAATTGAGGAATGCTGAATCTTTCAAAATAAAATAAGGTTTACAAAATGCTTTTTCTGCAAAATACTTGATCTTGCTTAAACCTTACCTTGACTACCCTAAGCCTCTCATTCCTGAGTCTTCTCCCTTTTCTTTAGTCGGGTAAGTCTTGTTGAGTACTCCAGTACTCAGGGTTTGCTACCCATGCTGCAGGTATGACAGAGTCCCCGATGTGTCTTGCACCCTGCTGCGTGACCATCGTCCAGGAAGAGGCCGATGAGGCCGAAGAATAGTTGTACACCCGCGGGCTGGGTGATTATAAGTATCTTTGCTGTTCTCCACTATGTTGCCTATGTCTATTTCTATTATCAGAACTTGGTTTGTAATAACTGCACCTTAATTTCTATTTGGAACCCTGCTTTGTAAAACTAATGTTATTTAAGTCTTCCGCTCTTTATTCCGATGTTATTTGTAAAAGTATGCAATGCTGTAACCGAATTGTGAGATGATCCTGCGGACATTGGGCACTGATGTAGCCCGGTGGCGAACAGGTCTTAATCACATGGAACATGGGTTCGGCTGTCAGAGGTTGACAGGGACACGTGGGCCATGAGATTAGGGCCGTTCCGTCACAGAGTGGTATCGGAGCATCTCACTTTAACGTTGCAGTGTTCGTTTTTGCGAAAACTTCAAAAGACCTTTTGAGTCTAAACAAACTAACTTGACTATTTTGAGTCCAAATTGCTTCTCTCATCTTGTCTCTCATATGGCAACACTAGCTAGTGGAACAACATGTTTTAAGCCCTATGTACCTTATTTATTTATTGCATTGCTTTGTTCCATAGGAACGATTCATGCATCATGTCATAATCACTTAAGTTAACTTCCTCTCTAAGTTCGTTGGGGTAGTATGCCTTTACCTGTTCTTGCTAGCCTTTCTCATCCATCTTCTCTTATCTAGACATGGCTCGCATCAAGCAGACTGCCCGCAAGTCGACTGGACCGCATGGTGTGCCACGCCACCAGCTGGAACCACGCGCTGGGGAGGAGACTGGAGAATCTTCCAACGGTCGTCGCTTTCCCGCCGCACCCGCAAGAATCTGAAGGAGGAAATCAAGGATCTGAAGGCTGAGCTGAAGAACTTGGAGCATGACTTCTACCACTCACGCCTGGAGTTTTATGAGGCACGAGCTTCCCTGGAGCAGGCCAATCGGAATACGGTTCGCGCTATCGAGCAGCGCAATGATGCTTGGACCCGCGAGGACGTTACCAGAGCCCAGCTCCACGGACTGCAGCAGTACACAGCTCAGATTGAACAGTATAATGATATGCTTCATGAGGAAGTGCATCAGCTGTATGATCAACTCCACCCCTTGGTACCCCCGGTTATGGAAGACCCTGAGGACGGAGTAGTGAAAGAACCCGATGTGGAACAAGAGCCGGACGTGGACGAAGAAATTGAACCTGCTAAGGACGTCCACGCTGAAGACGAGGACGAGGAGGAGGAGCCTGAGCTCATCCTCGAAGAAGACGACGACGAAGAAATGATCATCATCGATGAGGACTAGACCCGTCTTTAGGAGATGGAGATCCCGTGTGTCTGTACCACCTGCTTACCTAAAACCTTAGCCTAGGTTTGGGAGCGTTAGTCTGTCTTTTGTTAAGTCAGTCTGTATCTTCTTTTCGTACCTTTTTCCCCTTATCAGTCCGTTGTTATCTGTCAGTCATCTTTATCAATCTATCAACCTTTGTATCCGAAGAAGCTATCAGTCTGTTGATTTCAGAACCCTATCTATGAATGCTAAGTTCCAAGTTGCTTAACAGATGCCTGTGAACACTCGCACTGGAGCTGGAGGTTCTGATGATGCCAACCTTCCAAACCCTCCACCTGTTCCCTGCTACGCTAGCAGATGCCATTGCAGCCTTGGCCGCCGCTGCCAACCTAATGGCTCAAAACCAAGGACAGCATAACATTCACCGTGGTCGCCACAACATCAACCAAGAGACCACCTATGTGGAATTCACCGAAACTCGTCCACCGGTCTTCACCAAGGCCGATGAACCCCTCGAAGCTGATGATTGGCTTCGCACCATGGAGCAGAAGTTTAGGTCTTATCAACTGCACCGACTATCCAGAAGCCTCGGTTCGCTTCACAGCAGCTTCGTGGTCCGGCAAGCGCTTGGTACGCCAACCTGTTGGCTGCCCAGCCAGAAGGTCATCAGGTTGACCTGGGAAGAGTTCCGCACCGCCTTCCGTGCTCATCACATCCCTTCCGGATTGATGAAAATGAAGCTTGATCAGTTCCTGGCTCTCCAACAGAAAGACTCCACAGTCATGCAGTATGTGGGTCAATTCAATCATCTCAGCCAGTATGCCTCAGAGTATGTCAACACAGATGAGAAGAAGAGGGATTGTTTCCTCAGAGGACTGCACCCAAAGATCCGCAGGAGCTTGTCCAATAACCTGACTGGGTCTTATCACGATGTTGTTGACCGGGCTGTTGCTTTTGAAGAAAGCAATCGCCAGTACCAGGAAGAGAAGAAGAAGAAGAAAGCAGGGTCAAGCAGCTTCTCTGGCGGTCACAAACGCCAGAGAGTCATCTATCACCCCAGCCACCACCACAATCGTCTACCTTACCCAACCAGCAAGTGGTCGTCCGTACCGCGGCCACCACCCATAATGCCAACCAGCAAGTGCCACACAGCCGAACGCCCCAGGTGTTCGTATCACCACTCCACAAACTGCCTACAACCATCCCTGCTACAACTGCGGCCAGCTTGGTCACTGGTCTCGTGAGTGCCCAAAGCCCAAGAGGTATGCCCAGAATACTCAGAAGAATCCTGGAGGATCTCAGCAGCAGCAGCACCGTGCACAGCAGCAGCATGCTCAGAAGGGCAGGATTGTCAAGAAGCACGGGCACGTCTACTACACCGCTGTCAGCGATATACCAGAAGGGGAGCCCGTCATGATCGGTAGGTTTCCTGTTGCCAATCACCCTGCAGTTGTGTTGTTTGATTCTGGTGCATCGCATTCCTTCATCAGTCGTACTTTTGTCATCAAGCATGAAATATCAATTGAGGATTTAAAAGAAAGTTTCTGCATATTTTCGCCTGGAGGGCGTATAAGTACTAAGGAAGTGGTTCGCAGTATACCAGTAATGTTGGGGGAACATGTATTTCCCACCACCATGATAGTGCTTCATGATCAGGAGATAGATGTCATCCTAGGCATGAATTGGATGTGTCAGTATAAAGCCATGATCGACATCTTGAATAGAGTTGTGAGAGTGGATATTCCTAACAGTGCCGCCAAACTCCTTCTCCAACTTCCAATGCCTCAAAAACCAGCAGCCACTCAAATAAATACTGCCTATGTTCTGGAAACCCGGGACATCCCCGTGGTCTGCGAGTTCCCTGATGTTTTTCCTGAGGATTTGCCTGGTCTGCCTCCTGACCGTGACAGTTGAGTTTGCCATAGAGCTAAAGCCCGGGACTGCTCCTATATCCCGCAGAGCTTATCGAATGCCTCCCAGAGAGTTGGCAGAACTAAAAATCCAATTACAAGATTTGTTGGACAAGGGTTTCATTCGCCCAAGCTCGTCTCCTTGGGGCTGTCCTGCAATCTTTGTAAAGAAGAAAGACAAGACTCTCAGAATGTGCATTGACTTATCGCCCACTCAATGAGGTCACCATCAAAACTAAATATCCCTTGCCTCGTATTGATCTTCTCTTTGACCAGTTAGCCTGGAGCCAAAGTATTCTCCAAGATCGATCTCAGATCCGGCTACCACCAAATAAAGATTCGTCCTAAGATATTCCTAAAACAGCTTTCACCACCAGATACGGACCTATATGAGTACTTGGTCATGTCCTTCGGTTTGACCAATGCCCCTGCTCATTTCATGTACCTCATGAACTCTGTGTTCATGCCAGAGCTTGATAAATTCGTGGTCGTGTTCATTGACGACATCCTTGTCTACTCAAAAACCCCTGAAGATCATGCCGAACATCTTCGTATCGTTCTATCCCGTCTCAGAGAACATCAGCTGTATGCCAAGTTCAGTAAATGTGAGTTCTGGTTAGATCGATACAGTTTCTTGGTCATGTCCTATCCGCTGAAGGTGTGTCAGTTGACCCTGGTAAAGTGGCAGACATTCTGGATTGGAAGCCACCTACCACTGTTCATCAAGTCCGCAGCTTTATGGGAATGGCAGGATATTATCGTCGATTCATCCCAGATTTCTCAAGAATCGCCAAGCCTATCACTGAGTTAGTAAAGAATTCTGTGAAGTTTGTCTGGTCACCAGCCTGTGAGCAAGCCTTTCAAACTCTGAAGAAACTGTTAACTACGTCACCAGTGCTAGCCCAGCCGAACATCGAGAAGCCCTTTGATGTCTACTGTGATGCATCTGGTACTGGTTTGGGCTGTGTTTTGATGCAAGAAGGTCGAGTGATCGCATATACCTCCCGACAGCTTAAGCGACATGAAGAGAATTACCCAACTCATGATCTCGAGTTAGCAGCAGTAGTGCATGCCTTGAAGATCTGGCGTCATTATTTGTTGGGCAGTACCTGTAATGTGTACACTGATCACAAAAGCCTGAAGTATATCTTCACTCAAGAGGAACTGAATATGAGGCAGAGAAGATGGCTTGAGTTGATTAAGGACTATGATATCGAAGTGCATTACCATCCAGGTAAAGCGAATGTGGTCGCCGATGCACTCAGTCGCAAGTCTTATTGCAACTGTCTGATGAAGAAACCCTATGATTCTTCTTTGTGTTATGAGCTGGAAAAGTTAAATATTGAAATGATTCCGCAAGGAACTCTGAGTAATATCAGAATAGAAACCCCTATCAGAGAGCAGATCATTGCTGCACAAAAAGATAACCCTGGAATCAAGCACATCATTGAAAAGGTCCAATCCGGAAAGGCTGATTGTTTCAGGATTGATGATGCAGGAGTAGTATGGTTTAAGAATCGGTTAGTAGTTCCTAAAGTGCCTGAGTTAAGAAAGTTAATCCTTGATGAAGCACACTTGACTAGATTCTCCATCCACCCCGGCAGCAACAAGATGTACCAGGCTTTGAAGCAGCAATTCTGGTGGACAAAGATGAAGATTGAGATCGCCCGGTATGTCGCTCAGTGCGATACCTGCCAGAAAGTCAAAGCCGTGCACATGAAGCCCGGAGGGGAATTGCAACCTTTACCTGTACTTGCTTGGAAATGGGACGATATCAGTATGGACTTTATTAATGGACTACCCAAGACATCAAGAGGTTTTGATTCCATATGGGTGATCGTGGATCGCCTCACTAAGCAAGCTCACTTCCTGCCAGTGAAGACCAGTTACACCGTCCCCACTTATGCCACTTTGTACAAGAACCACATAGTGAAACTCCATGGCATACCCAAGAGCATTATCTCTGATCGTGGTACCCAGTTTGTCGCAAAGTTTTGGAAAGCGTTCCATACCTCACTTGGAACCAAGCTCTTGCATAGTACGGCATATCATCCGCAAACAGATGGACAAACTGAGCGAGTCAACCAAGTGTTAGAGGATATGTTGAGAGCATGTGTGCTCACCTTCGCAGATACTTGGGATGACTGTTTGCCCTTGGCAGAGTTCTCATATAATAACAGTTACCAAGAGAGCATCAAAATGGCACCCTTTGAAGCACTGTACGGCCGCCGTTGTCGTACACCTCTCAATTGGTCTGAACCCGGAGAAAGGGAATTCTTTGGAGTGGACCTAGTAAAAGATATGGAAGAGAAAGTCAAGCAAATACAAGAGAACATGAAGATTGCACAGTCTCGACAGAAAAGTTATGCTGACAAGAGACGTCGACCTCTGCAGTTCGAGATCGGAGATTATGTGTACCTGAAGGTCTCACCCACCAAAGGAGTCACTCGTTTTGGAGTCAAAGGAAAGTTAGCACCCCGTTACATTGGTCCGTTTGAAATTCTGGATCGTTGTGGCAAGGTAGCTTACAAACTGAGTTTGCCCGATCATCTTTCAGCAGTTCATAATGTGTTTCACGTCTCACAACTCAAGAAGTGCCTCCCGAGTACCGAACACATGGTGGAAGTTGAAGGTGTTGAGTTAGAACCTGATCTGTCGTACTCGGAGTATCCAGTTTGTGTGTTGGATTCCAAGGACCGTGTTACCCGGAGGACTACCACGAGATGGTACAAGATCCAGTGGAACCAACACTCTGAAGAAGAAGAAGCCACCTGGGAATCCGAAGACTTCTTAGCAAAGAACTATCCCGACTTTCTCGATACTCTGTAGATGTAGGTTTTGCCTTTGTCCTTCTCTAGACGCAGAATCTCGGGCGAGATTTCTTTTTAGGGGGGAAGGCTATAACACCTCTGGTGTTTAATATGTAATTAACCTGGCATGTCATCATCATTAGTCATAATCATCCTCATCATACTTGTGTGTTTCCCTTATGCATGTGCATTTGTCCCCTTACGTGTGTAGTGATTCCCTTTTCAAAAACCCTTAAAGCCCTAACCTTCCTATAAGGGCAAAAAAATGGTAATTTCACCTCTGTGCCTAGCTTTGTGTAATTCTTGTTCCTTTGTTGTCTTGAAGTTTTGTTGTGTTGGCCAAAGTTCAAAAAATCAAGATCAGATTTCAAATCCTTTTTGCAAAACCCTGATTTTTCAAACCCTGGATTTTATCCCTCTTTTTGTAATTCAAAAATTATTTAAAATTTGGAGTTGGCCCAAAAAGCAAAGTTGTAGATCTTGTCAAAAGGGACAACTTTGGTATTTGCAGATTTTCATGTTCCTATATAAAATCAAAAGTAATTTTGAAATTATTCAAATCTTAAAAGTATCCCCTTTTCTGATTTCGAAAATAATTCAAAAACTGTTTGGAATTTGAAAATATTCTTTTTGACAAAGTTGTAGATCTCCTTTTTCTTAACAACTTTGGTGTTTTGATTTTTTCCCGTGCAGTTCAAGTTTTGGGAATAATTTGCAAAATTCAGAAATCAGCCCATAGTCAAACCCTAAGACCTAGCCCTGTTCATCTTCAACCTACAGCTAGGGGGCCCCGGCCATGGCCGCGCGCCAGCGCCGCCTGCGCCACGCGTCTGGCAGCCGTCTGACCACCCCGCCCCGTCGCCCTCAGAACAGCGCCATCATTCTTATCTGCACGCGCGCCAGTTGACCTTCGCGCCCGTCCCCTACAGTTCCCTGCACAGCGCCGCCGCGTGGCCGTCGCCGACGAGCTCACGTCCGGTCCCTTAGTGCACGCCCGTCCTTTCTTCATCATGGTTTTGCAAGCACGCGACGCGGCCGAGCTCATCCGCACCCGCGCGCAGCCCTTACCTGTCCCTGGCCGCGCCTATAAAAAGGGCCGCCGGACTGCCGAAGTTTCACTCACCTCCGCCACCATTGCTAGCTCAATCCAGTGTCTCCCTCGCTCAACCATCTAGCCCAGCAGCTCCGCCTTGAGCTCGCAAAGCTTCCCAGCTCCTCAATTTGTCTCTACCGCCTCCTATCGCCCGGCGTAAGCTCGCCGTTCCCATCTCCAGCGAAAGCCCGTGAGCTCGGGTTCGGGAAATACTCCTCTCCGCCATGATCATCCCTCCCCGACCCCTGTTTCATCTTCCTTACTCCCTTGCGACTCTAACCAGGCCCTTGCGGTCTCGTGTTATGCGCAGGATCGCCGGAGCGCCGCTCGCCGCCGAGAGGCTCCGCCGAAGCACGCAACGTCGAGCTTCCTCCTTCGACCCTGTTCCGCCGAGCCCTGCCTCCGACCGTGGTAAGCACTCGAAGCCCCCGGTCTCTGCTTTCACGGCGTAAAGCTCGAGCCAGGCCCGAGCGGATGCACGTTCACTGTCTAGCTCGAGCCAGGCCTCGAGCACACGTTCCGTCTCGCCCGAGCCAGGCCTCGGCGAACACCATGCTCTCCGTTCGCCCGAGCTAGGCCTCGGACGAAACGCTTGTCTCCGCTTCGCCCGAGCCTCCCGGCCAGGCCTCGGACGAAACGCTTGTTTCCGTCTCGCCCGAGCCTACCAGCCAGTCTCGGACGGCCGAGTGTTTCCGCCTCGACCGAGCCTGCTGTCCGCCTCGCCGCGATTCGCCCGAGCCCCTGCAAGGAAGGAGCACAGCGCTCTTTTCTTTTTCTTTTTGAAAGAGTGTGAATAGTGTGCTGTTTTTTTCTCTTTTTGTGTGAATTAATTGTTGTTCCTTAAATCCTGATAAAATTATGGTATGCTCCATGCACTGTGTAGTATTTTATAAAAATATGAAACTTGACTTTTCTGCAAGAATTTGAAAATGTAAAATCCCTCTTTTAATTAATAAATGGATGGTTTTGGATTTTTAGAAAATATTTATAACTCCAAAAATCATGAGATAAATTTTTGTGAGCTTCCTATGCCATGTTTAGTCTCTGGTGAAATTTTGAAGTCTTTTGGAACAAGTTGATTTTTGAGCATTTATCTTTAATTGTTAAATAGTGCTTTTGTTAATTAATGTCTGATTTTATTTGAGCACCTTAATGACCTCCAAAAATTATGAAATTTGTTTTGCCATCTATCTACACCATAATGAACTTATGTGATTAATTGGTAATTTTGGAGCAACTTCATAAAATGACCTTTTAAATAATTAAGAAAAATAGAAAAAGGGATTAGGGTTCATGTTGTATGCCCTGTTTTGCATTGTTCATGCTAGCATACTCATGTGCATGCATCATTGCATTCGTATAGTCACCGAAGGAGAAGTCAAAGTCGAGGCCGCCGCCGACGAACCTGCCCCGAAGTAACTCCGAGCTTCGACCTCTGCACCTCCAACCCTGAGCCAGCTGTCTTTGCTCTTCAAGGCAAGCCCCGGTGCATTTAACCCTTTCCTTGAATTTATAAAATGATTTCCTTAAATGCTTTTGAGTTAAATTATTGCATTAGGTTTATAGGAGTTGTGTGCTATCCTAATTGATGCACTATCCACCTTGACCACTGATACACCCGATACCTGCTTTTCAAAAGTATTTGAAAAATGCTTAGCAATGCTTATTGAATTAGACTTTGCAATAAAATGCCAATTTCAAAAGTGTGATCACTTAAGGAATGTTTATGGGAATTTGGTCTTACTCCCCGGCTGTTGGCTAGGTATCTGATCCGTACCTAGTCAATAGCGAGGAGAGGTTGTCCGAGCGTACGGTGCCGTCATGTTGTAGTCCGGGACTCAACAGTTGACACCGACCGGGACAGGGTTGAAAAACTGACGGGACTATTACGCTTGGGTGAGATATGACCAAGGTATAGTTCTGGCTGGAAAATTAGGGACCATCCGTATGGGGGCCTGCTGGTCAAGACTTGTAACTATTCACATACTTCGGAAAGCTCTGGCTCCGAGGAAATCCTTATTGGACCGACAACCGCGCACTGGGAGTGGAGAGATGGCGGAAGTAGCATGTACCCACGTGGGTCGTCGTACCTGGATAGGAGTGGTGTACTGTACTTCCGGGTGGCGTAGGACCGGGTCCAATCTTGGAGGAATCGTGGTAGACGAGTTGGCATATGCAAGCTTGGGTGCTACATATGCAGTGTGGATAGGGATCCTCAGCTGAGTATTATTTATCCGGATTAACGTTGCTCCTCGGTTATGGAGACTTGGTCCACTGACTGTCAACGGAGAGTGGTTCTCAACTAGGAATGTTTTGAAATGTAAAATGAATCATGAACGATGAAGAATTGAGGAATACTGAATCTTTCAAAAATAAAATAAGGTTTACAAAATGCTTTTCTGCAAAATACTTGATCTTGCTTAAGCCTTACCTTGACTACCCTAAGCCTCTCATTCCTGAGTCTTCTCCCTTTTCTTAGTCGGGTAAGTCTTGTTGAGTACCCCAGTACTCAGGGTTTGTTACCCATGCTGCAGGTATGACAGAGTCCCCGATGTGTCTTGCACCCTGCTGCGTGACCATCGTCCAGGAAGAGGCCGATGAGGCCGAAGAATAGTTGTACACGCGGGCTGGGTGATTATAAGTATCTTTGCTGTTCTCCACTATGTTGCCTATGTCTATTTCTATTATCAGAACTTGGTTTGTAATAACTGCACCTTAATTTCTATTTGGAACCCTGCTTTGTAAAACTAATGTTATTTAAGTCTTCCGCTCTTTATTCCGATGTTATTTGTAAAAGTATGCAATGCTGTAACCGAATTGTGAGATGATCCTGCGGACATTGGGCACTGATGTAGCCCGGTGGCGAACAGGTCTTAATCACATGGAACATGGGTTCGGCTGTCAGAGGTTGACAGGGACACGTGGGCCATGAGATTAGGGCCGTTCCGTCACACCGCACAACTGGTAGCTTCGCCTCGATGCGACACCTCCGATTGCCGCCAATGCACGGCCACACGCTTATGCTCGTCCTTTTTACGGACCTCCCCCCGTTTTGAGGCCCGGAAAACAGGAAATCAGATCAAGTCCCCATTGTTTTGAGGCCGAAACCGAGAAAGAGGAGAAAAACATGAGGTCCATCGCTTGAGTTTTGGGCCCAACCAGAAACCTGCCAGGGCGCCCAGTTGAGGCCCAAACCTGGAAACGTCATCAGCCGAGGTTTGTGGCCCAACTCGAAAAACCGGCCGCACCTAGGTTTTGAGGCCCCCAAACTAGAAACCGTCCACTCGATGGTTTTTTTGTAGCTCAACCACCAAACCGAGCCGAAGGAGGGGGACGACCGCAAGGTGCCACCCCTCCAAGGCAAGTCTGACTTGGCGATGTCCAAGGCTGTCAGCAACCACGGCCGATCCTCAGGCAACTGGTCGTCAGTCAAGCTCATGTCGCCCTTCACCGCTCTGGGTCATGGCACGGCCACTCTCTACTGACCTTCACCACTTCCAGTGACACCGTATCCTGCTCGACACCTGCACAACACAAGCCAAAGAACATGCGCATCACCCCAGTTGACAATCACTCATCATTCAAGATCCGACATACACCCATGTATCCGCAATCCCCCCTCTTGATGGTGCATTGTCAACTACCAACCAATCATATGAAGGTAGAAGAAAGAAAGGAGAAGAAGGAAGTGAACTCAACCAATCGACCAAAAGCGAAGCAGCCAAAAGAAGCGAATAGAGTGAGCGAGACAACTGGTTCCCCAAGAAAGACATGGGCAACGGCTCACGCAACCCAAGCAAAGCAAAGCAGCTCAAGAAGAGGTTAGAACAGGCTCAAACGCTAGCGAGAAGGTAGTCGGAGCAAAAGAGACAAAGACAGGCTAGTCCATCCAGAAGGAGGCAAAGGCTCAACACAACTAGCAGAATCGCTCCAAAACCATTGAAAAACTGCTTCGAGCCAATTGAAAAACCATCTCGGCTGAAAGTCGCTCCAAACCAATTGAACAACTCGTCAAAGCAGAAATCGAGCAAACTCCCCCTAAACTTGAACTCTCCTCAAAGTGCATACATCTAGGGACATGATTTGTCAAAATTTCTCCCCTTAGTGAAAATGCACACAACAACAAGGCAAGATGCATATGAGTCACAAATGCAGGTTAGCAGCTTTAGGTATATAGTCTATAGAAGGAATAGATGCTCTAAAGAGTGTTGATCCAACGATTCAACAACAAGCACAAATGCCAGCAAAGGCTCAAACTGATCACAGAATATGAAATATGAACGTATGAGCAAAGTGAGCAGTTTTTTAAGCCATTCAGAAAGGGTTTCACCATCAAAATAGCACTACACATGTATATACAGGAAGTTACACAAGTGCTAAACATGTATACAAGGTGAACTACCCCTAGCAAAGTTCAATCATCATGCTATAGAATGAAACATAGACTTGTGTTTTCAAAATTTTATCGGAGTTGCAGCGGTATTGACACAAGTTTAAATTTGCAGCATGTGATTGCGAGAGGTTGAAAACTTGACATTGCCTAACTTTTCAACCGAGCTAAGCCTATGCATAAGCAATTAGAAGATTGAAGCAACGGTTTCGGTCTTACACTACACGGCTCAAGTTTAACTCAATGTGCAATGAGAAACAGTCTCGATACCGTGATGTGTTGTCAAGTGATCCCAACTCGATCTTTTCAATTCACTTAGACTTGGTTCAAATTTTAACAGAAAATGAACATACTAAGCAAGTGAAAGACTCAGAACTAGAGACATAGCAACCTAGCATATATGTAAAGCACAAGTGACTTCAACATTTCTACACATGCTAGTTGCCAATCTCAATGGTGAACATGTTTCAAATTTAATGTTGAATTAAGCATATTCACAGTTCTGAAAAGTAGCTCAGTTCAAAACATGTATCAGTGATCAAAAGAGCCTAAGCTACAAGCATCATCATGTATCATCGGAGCATACACTAACTAGAGCATAGGTTCATTCTACAGATTATAGACATGAAGCTCGAAAAGATAAAGATGCAAATATGATGAAAAACGGAAAATAATCAAGAACAAAACAAAAGAAGTCAGTCTATGGTACAAGAACCAAAATGTTTCCCCCAACTAAAAGGGAAAACACACACCAAGCTCACTGTTGACTCTTGCTAACGTCGTCGCTAGGAGTAGACTATGGAATCTATTCCCGGCAACGGCGCCAGAAAGGCTTGTTGGTACTTCTTAATGTAAGAAGTATAACTAACTATTCTTATGACTATTGGTAAATTCCGCAAGCGCACAGAGAATAAGTCAATTGTAGCACTTCACCCGGGAGTAACCGAGTATCGTATTTATTTCCACAGGGAAGCTACTATGGCAGAACTAACACTAGGACTGCTATGAACAACTAATGATTCTAGCAAGGTTGATCGAAAAGTATGAATGGGGGTTGATTTCTACTACTACTAAAAAGAAAGAAAGAAACAACTAACTACTACTAAACTAAATCGGCGGGTCTGGCCGACGAACAGATTAATGTTTTCCTACACACTTACGAACACAACTAACTAGCAATAAAGAGTTTATCTAGTTCTTCGAACCGTACACACCCTCTGGACTATTTACCTCAGACGTGCACAACGAGGTTTATGATTTAAAAACTAACCCAACTACGGGTGGAATTCAAGGCTCCCAGGGCTGTCACCACCTGTTTGCTACCACAGCTATCAGGGGGGCTAGCCACAAACTAAGGTATAACTAGTCTAAGCACCGCGCTTACACTAATATATACTACTCTAATCTTGCGTCCAAAACTAGAGCACTGATTACTCAGCGAAGAACCCAAACTAGATACAAACTAAATACTAAGTTGTCTATGATCGAGAGCACTCAACAAGAACAATAAGTAAAGAACTTAAAAGTAAAGTGAAGTAGAAGAACATAAGATAAATGAAGAAAGACTTGGAATTATACCAGAGACTTGGAGAGATCCTCTATTACAACTCCAGCTCTTCTCTTCTTCACTCTCGCTCTCACTCTAAGTCTCTCAACTAGAGTGTTACTTCACCAGAGCTTCGCTTACAAGAGACTGGGACTAATGAGGTGAGGTCTGAGTACAAATGAGCTCAGGGGGTCCTATTTATAGCCTAAGGGACCTTGGGGGGGTACTTATGGACCTAGGGTTAGGTCAGGGGGGTGAGTGTGGTCGCGGGGCGCCAGCCCTAGGTGGCCGCCGCCACCCCCTGGTCGTTGGATCCACCGACATTGCTTCAACGGCATCCAGGAGCTCCAGGGAGGCGGTTCCAAGGTCGGTTGCATGTCAAAATAACCGTCACATGGGCAATTGGGTCATGATCCATGTGGAATCCCTTCTTGGCCCTTGGATGCAATGACCTAAGTGATCAATGGCTGCAAATGAGTGTGGCACGCCTCCCCTAGATCAGTGACGTGGCAGGGGAGGAGTTGGGCCTCACTCCCCTGGTGGCCGCCAGTTAGGGGTGGCGGGCGCCACCCACCTTGGCCCAAAGTGAGCCCAGGTGAGTGTGCTCGCCTCCTGGTGGGTCCTCTTGGTCATTTTGCTCAAAAACCCTGCAATTTCCTACATTCAAATAAACTTCAAGGACAAGTGGAAATCGTTAGTTTATAAAAGGTTTGGTTGTGATTTTAGGCCGTTGTGTTGTGTTATATGACCTTGTTGATGCTAAGAATATGACACTTAGTCAGCATCACAAAGCTCCCCCAAGCTTACCTCTTGTCCGTCGAGCAAGCATGAACTTAAATTTTGGAAAGTCTATGTTTTTGTTGTGTATGCCATATTATTTTCATCACCATGGAATTGGTAGCCTTCCCTGCACTCAAGATTAGAACAAAAGACCAGAAAAAAAGAAGGTTTGTCTTTCCCTTGCCTATTTTGCTAATCAAGATATGTGGAGTTTTTGCAAGTTTGTTCAAAAGAAAGCATGCTTAGTAACTTCTATGGCTCACTCAATCACTCATTTTGTATGTGGAAAATGGAAGAATTATCCTCTCACTAAGACTTTATGTGGGGGTTTAATGGGTAGGATAAAAGTGAGCGTGCAATGCTAGCATAATTTTGCTGAGTTAGACAAATGGAGCAAAGGAGCAACAAGTCATAGGTTCAGACCAGGAATGTGCAAGTGTGTGGTATTTATTGTGGCTAATACTTTCTTGGCACTTCTCCTTTCTATCTCATTTGTGGGATCATGGCTATGAATGAGAGCACTTGCTCTTTTGGATATTCTCTTCTTTCTAGAGCACTTGCTCTTTTGAATTTTTTCTAGAGCACTTGCTCTTATTGATATTCTTTTCTTTCTAGAGCACTTGCTCTCTTCTTTTTTAACTACTATAGCCATATCCCTGAGATTTCATTATGGAGCATGATATTTTGCCATAGAGTATTCCTAACAATGAATGGAAATAAAGGCATGTGTGTGCGTATTCTCAGTGTAAGAATAGCACTATATAGGTGGGTGCAAGTGAATTCCTTGGTCTAAAAATATGACAAGTTTCTCTACCATGTCTATCAACAAAGGTCTAACTAGCTCAACACTAACATGAAGCAAGTGGAAGCTCCTACTCTAAGAGTAAACATTATTTGGCTTTGGTAGGACTTTCTTTGCCACAGAGTACTTAGAGCAAGTTTTTAAATTTTTCAAAATAACTACTCCACAAACTTGACTCGCTCAAGTCAAAGTAGAAACTTACTTCCCCTTTACTTAGTCTAATGCTCATGTCTCAACTTTAGTTCTAGCATACGTTCTCCCATGATAACTCTAATGCATGGCATACATTATTCATTAAAAGACTTACGATGAGAGCGTTTCATTTATTGCTATTTATATTATTATTATTATTATTATTATTTTAATTAAGCTACAAATTAACTAAGATAAAACTCAAATTCAAATTACTGAAATAAATAAATAAAATAAAACTGACAGTAATAAAGATGGTAGTGATACATACCTCTTTGACTAGGGTCCTCCCCCAAGCTGGCTGTTCGCGTGGTTGAGTTACATCCATCCTTGACGACGGTACATGTCGTCCCAGTTCTGCTGGTTCTGCTGCAGGAGAGAAGCAATATTACCGATCCTCCACCAGTTCCTTGGCAGAATTCCTGGAAATTTTGGTTTAGTTCGCTCAAGTCCTGACGAATTTCGGCAGTATCCATGGTGAGTCCATTCATTTGGTGCTGAAGATATCCCATATCACGCATCCACTCGTCCTGATGAAAGGACGAATGGCGAGCGGCCTGTAGCGAGATTCCTCTATGGAAGAACTCATCACCACGGCCAGTGTACCAGGTGGATCCTCCCAAAGAGTGGGATGAACTCCCCAACTGGGATGAGTGAAGGGACGCCTCATGGCCGTATACCCACTGCGGATGTTGCGGTTGTTGCCAGTTCGACCCTCCTGCTTGGTGCGAGCCAGGGGTGTCAAATGACCATAGTGTGCTGTTCCTCCATACTGCCCTGCTTGAAAAGGCTCAAACTCCTGTGTCGCTGTTGCGGCTCTTGCAGCCTCTTCTGCTGCACGGGTCTTCGCTCGCGTCCTCCTCCTAGGAACCTGCATGGTGTTCTCTCGAGCCAACCTGCGGTTTCGTTCTGCCTCGGTTTCCAGGGCCAAAAGTAACGTTGGTGCATTCACCCACCAAAGTGACATGTTAGGAAGAGCAATTTTATTCACATAATCTTGGTAGATCATGTGAATCTCACCAGTCTCCTGGTTCTCATGCAAGAGGTGTCCTTGTGAGAAGTGTTCCATGGTCAAAAGGTCTCGGTCACTAGGAATGTTAGAGTATATAGCGGTGTTCAGCAAACCCATGTTTAAAGCCAATCTAGTTATCCATGATGTCATTTCAATGTTTCCAGTGCGTTGATCAAATTTAGACCAGTAGTCCGCCATGGCCTTGGCGGGTGATACTTTTATGTGGTTTTACTAAGCATAAAGCAGCAGCATTTCGGGCTTTTTAATTGGTCTTAAGTCAGGTCTTGGAAAGAGTGTGATACTAATATATTTGTGGAAAAACCTGAGCGTGGGGTTGTGGATATTACTGTACGGGCAAGCCTGGTCTCTGTTTCCAGCAATACTTTTCCAAAATTCATTTCTATTAAATCCCGTACAGGCAGATTCCAAGCTCAGCAAGCATGAATCATCAAAGTTTAAATTCTTGCTGAACTGCTTCCATGTTAAAGAATGTTCTTCATTAAAAAGCCGAAATTTTATGTGATTAGCAGATATTTGCATTGTGGTCAGAAATTCCATTGTGAGGGGCATGATCCCCTCCTCATTAACCTTCCATACATCTTCCCATCCCAAGGTTCAAAAGATATAGAGAAACTCATTGTCCATACCAGTGCGACTTAGCAAGTCGTCGTCGATGTGGCGGGTGTGAACGAACTCCCTCTCGCTGAGGATGTTCCGGGCCTGCCGTTCCCGATCACTCTGCCAGATGATATCATTGACGGAGTTCAGGACGCGAATGGTCAGTCCAGCCTAGTGTGCGGGCGGAGAGTCCCGATCCACCGACATTTCGTTGGTGGATGGAGTACCCCTCCCGGCACTCTCCTCATCACTCCAGTGAAGCGGATGTGAGCGTTTGCCCTCGACGAACTTCCCTCACCCTTATTCTTCTTCTTCTTTGCCGTGAAGAAGTTTCTTGAGAGGGCCCATGATCTCCTTGCTAGTGCTCAAGGTGGCTGGTGTTTTTGTGTTTTGAGTGAGGTGTAGGAACTTGCATGGGGTGTGGGTAGTATTTATAGGCTGAGGATGGAAGGGGGAAGGCTGAAGGATTCAACCTCCTGGCGGGCGCCACCAATAAGTGGCGGGCGCCACCCCACCTTGCTCATTTCTGTCTGCAACCGACACATGAGGTTTCCCTTGTAATGTCCACTGAAATTCCAAGTGGGGAATAAAGTGGTAGTGTCGGTGCAAAGTGCAAAGAGTGTAACCCCCTAAGTGGGCTGAAAATTTCAAAGACCACTTCTTCATCCTGGTCATACTTTATACCAAGGATGGTGAGAAACTTACTCGGGTGCAGTTTCGTACCGAATTGTGGAAATTGAGGTGGCGGGCGCCAGGAAAAAGTGGCAGGTGCCACCCCTTTATGGGTAATTTCCACTCAGAGCCACTCCTTCCTTCACCTTGTGCTCTCCTCATCACTCCTCACTAGAATTTTTGAGTGGAGAAGTGTCCAAAAGTTGGAGTGAAGTTGAAGAGAGAGGAGGAGACATGGTAGTGAATGAGTGCATTGAAAAGGGCAAAGGCATGGGTCTCTCCTGGTGTTATTTGAGTCTATGAGCTAGGGATAATGGTCTAGTTGATTGGCTAAGTGGAAAAGGGCCAAATGGGGTGGCGGGCGCCAGCATGGGGTGGCGGGAGCCACCCCTAAGGCTGCCCTAAGCCCCCTAGGCTTCACCTAATCTCCCTACTAAGCATCTATTTTGCAAAAATTAATTTGCTTAAGTAAAACGAAAATTTAAATGGGGATAAAGACTTACCTTAGCCTAACTTACCTTGGTTAGCCGCTTTGGATTCCCGATTAGTGTTGCCTTCACGGTGGTTTGTGTGGAGAATGTCGGCACCGACGAACTTTGATGACGGGTGTTTTTCCGGTCGCGGTGTGAACTGGAATTTCTCCTCCTTTCCACTGATGTGGAGCTGAATTTCTCCAGCTCCTACATCAATGGTGGCTTGTGCAGTGCTCAAAAATGGTCGTCCCAAGATCAATGGCGTCTGGTGGTCGAGATTAATATCCAGAACCACAAAATCCACCGGGACAAAGAGATTCCAGATTTTCACCAGAATATTCTCTGTTATTCCCGTGGGATATCGGAGCGATTGATCGGCTAGCTGCAAACACATAGAAGTAGGGGACAAGGTATGATGATTTAATTTATCATATATTACCTTGGGCATGACGCTGACGCTTGCTCCCAGATCATAGAGTGCATCTCGAAGTGGTGGTCTCCAATTGAACATGCGATCGTTGGGTTTCCTGGGTTCCTTCTTCTTTTCTGGAGTTGGTTTAAAATGACCGCACTGCAATCTTCGGTCAATTTAACCACATCCCTACTTGGAATTGATTTCTTCTTATTGAGCATGTCTCTCAAATATTTTGCATAAGTTGGAACCTTCATAGCGTCAATAAAATGGCACATGTATATATAATTTTTAATTACCTCGACGAATTTCTTGAATTGGTCGTCTTCCGTCGGATTTCTGTTTTGATCTGGAAAAGTAATACATGTGTATCATAGAATTCATGAGGAGCAGTTCGTACCTTGGATGAAGGTTCAGCTGGGTCCTCTCTCTTCGTCTTCTTTCTTCAACATAACAATATTTTTCTTCAGCAGGATTACTACTAGGAACTAAATTAGGTTGAGGTGGATCACGAGTGGATTTACCACCTCTCGTAGTTACAGCTTTTAATTCCTCATAGCATTTAATTTGAGATTTAATGTTATCTACTGTTTGCTCTAATCTCTTATTAAAATTAATTTGTTCCTTAAATGCTTTAGAAAAATCTTTCAGTTTAGCATAAATTCCTTCTAACATTTATCATGTTCAATTAATTTATTACTTATGCTATCATTTTCTACCTTGATTAGAAACTAATTTTCCAATAGTATAATTAAATACGGAGGTTTGAGGCATACCTTTATTATTCCATTGTTGGATCATTGGAATTGGAGGTTCTCCGTAGCCACCATTATCAAGAAGGGATTCTGCATCCTCTTCTTAATTTCTTCTTGGCCTTCACTTGACGAAGCGGCTCTTTGCTTGGCGTAGTACTCTTTTGCAGCACAACGATCTCTTTCTCATTTATTCTTTGCTCTAGCAATTTTACCAAAGTTTGTAGGTAATAGAATCAACTTGCTTAATTTCAGACATACCTCTAGCACGTTTTTCTGTCCATCCTTGATTCGCCACCATTGTCTCGATCAGTTTGGTTGCCTTCTCTACAGTGAGAGAGAGGTATGCACCTCCGGCGGCAGCATCAATGTGTTGTCGAGATTCTTGCTGGAGTCCATGGTAGAAGCTCTGGATCAAGTACCAGTTTTGCATACCATGGTGAGGACAGTATTCAACATACTCTTGTAGTCTCTCACAAGCTTCAGTGATTGTTTCTTCGTCTCCCTGTCCAAAGTTGAAAATCTTGCTACGGAAAAAGAATAGTTCGACTTATCGGGCAGAACTTGTTGAGGAATTGATCCGCGCATCTCACCCACGTCAGCAGGTGTCCAGAGTTGAAGAGGAACCACTGCTTCGCTTTTTCCACTAATGAAAATGGAAAAAGACGATGTCTAATGGCATCCTGCGAAACTCCTGCACAGAAATTGTACTACATATCTCCAGAAAATTCCGGAGGTGAGCATTGCATCCTCTCGGAAAGTTTGCCATTAAATGCAATAGCTTGAGCCATACGTATTAGGTGAGGTTTAAGCTCAAAATCTACATTACTGGTAGAAGGTAACACTGGAATGTGAGCAAGAGTAGGCATGGAATAATCACGGAGTGTTTTGGTCGACGTCGATGTTGATGACGATGTCGGCGTTTGTGTTGATCGATCGTTGGAGCAGCTTGGTTCGTCAGTCACCTTTGTCTGGGATTCTTGTCTTGACGAACACCTCTCGCGAAACTCCAGGTTCTTCCTTGGAGGAGTGAGATTAGCTCTCGCTCTCCTAAGAATGGCCTCAGGATCTTCTTGATAGTCACTCGGAAGATTGATTCCGGCCATGACTACTTGAACGATCACAAACAACGAACAATATATATACCGTCTAGAACTACGGGGGTTAATTCAATAGAAATCACAAAGAATTAATTCTAGCCAATTGCTTCCCCGGCAACGGCGCCAGAAATGCTTGTTGACTCTTGCTAACGTCGTCACTAGGAGTAGACTATGGAATCTATTCCCGGCAACGGCGCCAGAAAGGCTTGTTGGTACTTCTTAATGTAAGAAGTATAACTAACTATTCTTATGACTATTGGTAAATTCCGCAAGCGCACAGAATAAGTCAATTGTAGCACTTCACCCGGGAGTAACCGAGTATCGTATTTATTTCCACAGGGAAGCTACTATGGCAGAACTAACACTAGGACTGCTATGGACAACTAATGATTCTAGCAAGGTTGATCGAAAAGTATGAATGGGGGTTGATTTCTACTACTACTAAAAAGAAGGAAAGAAAAACTAACTACTACTAAACTAAATCGGCGGGGTCTGGCCGACGAACAGATTAATGTTTTCCTACACACTTACGAACACAACTAACTTAGCAATAAAGAGTTTATCTAGTTCTTCGAACCGTACACACCCTCTGGACTATTTACCTCAGACGTGCACAACGAGGTTTATGATTTAAAAACTAACCCAACTACGTGGTGGAATTCAAGGCTCCCAGGGCTGTCACCACCTGTTTGCTACCACAGCTATCCGGGGGGCTAGCCACAAACTAAGGTATAACTAGTCTAAGCACCGCGCTTACACTAATATATACTACTCTAATCTTGCGTCCAAAACTAGAGCACTGATTACTCAGCGAAGAACCCAAACTAGATACAAACTAAATACTAAGTTGTCTATGATCGAGAGCACTCAACAAGAACAATAAGTAAAGAACTTAAAGTAAATGCTGAAAGTAGAAGAACACTAAGATAAATGAAGAAAGACTTGGAATTATACCAGAGACTTGGAAGATCCTCTATTACAACTCCAGCTCTTCTCTTCTTCACTCTCGCTCTCACTCTAAGTCTCTCAACTAGAGTGTTACTTCACCAGAGCTTCGCTTACAAGAGACTGGGACTAATGAGGTGAGGTCTGAGTACAAATGAGCTCAGGGGGTCCTATTTATAGCCTAAGGGACCTTGGGGGGTACTTATGGACCTAGGGTTAGGTCAGGGGGGTGAGTGTGGTCGCGGGCGCCAGCCCTAGGTGGCCGCCGCCACCCCCTGGCCGTTGGATCCACCGACATTGCTTCAACGGCATCCAGGAGCTCCAGGGAGGCGGTTCCAAGGTCGATTGCATGTCCAAATAACCGTCACATGGGCAATTGGGTCATGATCCATGTGACATCCCTTCTTGGCCCTTGGATGCAATGACCTAAGTGATCAATGGCTGCAAATGAGTGTGGCACGCCTCCCCTAGATCAGTGACGTGGCAGGGGAGGAGTTTGGGCCTCACTCCCCTGGCGGCCGCCAGTTAGGGGTGGCGGGCGCCACCCTACCTTGGCCCAAAGTGAGCCCAGGTGAGTGTGCTCGCCTCCTGGTGGGTCCTCTTGGTCATTTTGCTCAAAAACCCTGCAATTTCCTACATTCAAATAAACTTCAAGGACAAGTGGAAATCGTTAGTTTATAAAAGGTTATTGGTTGATTTTAGGCCCTTGTGTTGTGTTATATGACCTTGTTGATGCTAAGAATATGACACTTAGTGAGCATCAACACTCACCTCTCAACCTAGCAAAGGTTGATTGGTCCAAAGGCTTAGTGAAAATATCTGCCAACTGAAGATGAGTATCGACATGGTAAAGGTCGATATCACCCTTCTCATAGTGGTCTCGCAAGAAATGAAAGTGCACATCAATGTGTTTGGGCTTAGAATGCAACACGGGGTTCTTAGCAACGCTAATCGCACTCATGCTGTCACAAAGCAATGGAACTCGAGAAAAGCTCAGACAAAAATCACGCAAAGTGGCCATCATCCACAACAACTGAGAACAGCAGCTAGACGCAGCAACATATTCAGCCTCTATGGTAGACTGGGCAACACTAGACTGCTTGCGAGAAGACCAAGACACTAGAGAAGAACCCAAAAACTGACAAGTCCTAGAAGTGGACTTGCGCACAAGTCGGCAACCAGCAAAATCAGCATCCGAGTAACCGCAAAGGGAGAGGGTGGAAGAAGCAGAATACCAAATCCCGAACTCAGGTGTGAAACAGAGATACCTCATAATGCGCTTGACCGCCTAACGGTGAGACATGCGCGGTGACGACTGAAATTGCGCGCAAAGACACACCACAAACTGGATGTCCGGGCGTGTCGCTGTCAGGTACAGCAGCGACCCGATCATACTCCGCTCCTTCTGGTCCACAGCTTCTCCATCCTTGTCTGCATCCAGGGCCGTCATGGTTGACATGGGTGTTGGAAGAGGCTTGGCCTCACCCATATCGAACTTCTTCAATATGTCCTTGGTGTTGGCACAAAATGCGTCGCACCGTGCCTCACACACAGCAAGCCGAAAAGCGTGGCTTCAATCGGGTGCCCAGACGGTTTGAAATCCGGAGACGTGCCAGTCGGTTTGACCTGAAAGCCGACACGGGATAAAGTTGTGAGAATAAAACTGGAACATGCCGGATGAAACCAAACAGTTCCATATTTACGGCCCTGAAGCCACTCACAACGACATATAGCTATAGAAGCTATCTGTCAACAAGTTTTAGAGATCATTCGGCTAACTCCAAATATGAGCACATGTAAACAATTAGTTGCCGAATGTACATACGTGAAAAGACATGCTTGAACAAGAGATAGATTATAAAATAACGTATAACCAAGCTTGGCAAACCAGCCGAGTTGGGTCCATGAAGAAGGAACATGCAGACCAAAAACGATCAAACTAATCTAAACCCTGCATCTGCCGCAAGATACCTAGTTTTATCAAAGCCTAAACGTAATTGACATGTATGAACCCGCAACACGTAACAATCTAGATTAGAAATTAATTCGGCCATCATGGTTATTCAATTATCAGAAGAAACGAGTAAAAACTTGCAAAGCAAGGCCGAACAAAGTAAATCTAGATTGGGCAAAAGAGTGTTGTAAAACTTAATTAAATAAATCATGCAACACAAGGTAACTTAAAGAATCTACTAGATCTTGCAAATCTAATAGAGCCGATAAATATCTCGCTCGTGCTAAACGTGTCTTGGATTCAACCGGCCAAAACTCTCGTGTATGTATGTCACATCCAATTTTAAGAACAAAATTGAATGCAATAACTCATGTGTGCCCAGAGATCAATCACACACATAAGCCACAAATTTAAGGAGTACCATCACATATGTTTATTACATAACGAATAATATTCAAAGTCTTTACATAGCAGCGGATAAATAAAGCATCTCTCGCGGTAGCTCCATCACAGGGAAGATGACTGGTTGACAGCAAGACTAGAACTCTTCAGGGAAGTCGTCGTTACATAGCAATCTGTTACCCATCCGGGATTTTTATCCAAGTAGAAAGAAAATAAACAAGCATAAGTACATCTCGTACTTAACAAGTGTAACATGGGGTTCATGAGGCTCAAAAAGGCTGACACTAGTTTAACTGCAGTAGCTTTTAGTTGGCACAATTTTACTAATTAAGGTGAACATATATGGATGCTTAAAACCCAACCCACATGATCATAATAACTGAAACATAGCAATAAGGTAATCAACATGAGCAACATAAATAAACAACATATAACAACTAAGTCTGTGAGTTTTCCGGGCCGCTCGTATCCGTGAGCACGGCTGATATATCAGTTTATTAAACTCTGCGCAGAGGTGTACACTTTACCCGATGAGTCGTGATATCCAGATGCCCGGGTTAATTACTCCCATAACACTTTCCGAGGTGAGTGGGCAGGATACACGCAAAGCCTTTCAAAGGTTGGTCTAACAAGTTAGGGCCGCTAGTTCTTAAGGCAAGGGATGTAGAGCCCTCCTTCCAGGTGGCACAAAAACACGCAGCCTATACTCACGTGGACAGAAGCCGCACTATACCCGTCTCGGCAAGACCCAACGCGCCTATACAGGTGTCCACTAACAAGCTAGAAAAGGTCCTTATACTGAGCTAAGGTCAGAGCCATATAACCCTCATGGTTGCACTGTATGTCCCAACTTTTGCTGACAGGAGGTCCTAAACCATGTTGCTAAAAAGATCAAGTTTTATTCACCGTTATTAGATCATGTTTGGTTTAAGTAAAGCTCTAGCAAAACTCTACCCATATGCATAGCATCCCAAGGTTATCAAGGTAACGGGTCAAAGGTCTAGGGTAAACTAGATAGGCGATCAAAATTAGACACATGCATATGAATTTAGATGTTTCATGGTGAATAGGTCAACAAGGATGATCCATGCTATACTTGCCTGATTCAGAGTACTCTGGTTGCTCCTGGTTGTCGAAGTAGAGCTCTTGATCACCAACGTAATTCTCACCGTCTGAACTCGATACCACATCATCATACAAGCAACGGTACAACAATCATACAAAGCAAACAAGCTATAATTAGAACATTACACCAATCAGCAAGAAAATAATATAAAAGTTTTGAAAACAGAAAGTACGATCTACCACGATCACATAAACGCGAGAATCACGAAAAACGGAATTATAACGTGAAAGTTATGAGCTAAACAAGTTACAAAACCTTAATTAGTAGATTAAACCTAACTCAAATTTTAAGTACTGAAAACAGTATAGATTTTCATACAGATAGATAGATCTTTTCAAAACGAATCTAACGCAACTTGAACGGACTAAATCGGACTAAAAACGTAGAAGTTATAAGCAATTGAAATCAGTGGCAAAACTGTAATAAATAAACTGAAATTGAATTTGTATTTAAAATCGTTTTAAAACGAATCTGCGGATTGGATGGACTGCGCCTCAAATAGGACAAAGCGCAGGGGCTCAAACGGAAGAATTCGCAGACTCAATGAACAGGGCCATTGGGACCGCGGGTTTAGACCTAAATATTTGGGGACTCTTTAGCAAAGGTGACAGACGAAGGGTATCGAGCGATTCCGAGCGCTAGATCCAGAATGGACGGCTCGGATTAGATCAGGGAGGGCCGGCGGCGCTTTTCGCCGGAGAGAAAGAAGGACGCGGCGGCTCTACGGCCGGAAGGCGGCGGCGCGGCTCGGGATTCCGCTACAGAGCGGTAGAGACCTCGGGAAAAGATCCAATCGAAAGAGGAGTTCAAGGCAAACTCACCAGAGGGGTTTATGGCGCCGGAGAAGACTCGGGGACGGCGGATTGCTCGACTTGGCGGGTGGCGGGCTCTGCAGAGCGACGGCGAGCGATTAGAGCACCAAGACGAGGGGGAAAAAGGAAAACTTCTCGGTTAGCTTCGAAAGATCAAGGGGAAACTCGAGGTGCCACTTACAAGCTCGGAAACTCGATGAATCGTTGGATTGATGGCGGCGGAGATCTTGCGGCGTGCGGAGCTCTCGGTTGCGGCGTTTTGGGGCACGAAAGCAGGAGCTTGATGCGTGGGAGAGGCGGCGGGCTCTCGGGGATCTTATAAGGGGATCGGCTCGGTCGATTTGGCAAGCGAGGACGCGTAGCGAGGATTGATTCGATCTCGGCCATGGAGTCCGAGCCGGATACGAGAGGGAGAAGGAGCGGTGGGACGCTGACAGGCGGGGTGCTTTGTCAGCGAGAGCGGGCGCGGGAGCGGCGACCTCGGGCGAGACGGAGACGGCTACGCGCACGCGAGGCTGAACCCTCGGGCGAGACGGAAACGGCTACGCTCACGCGAGGCTGGACCCTCGGGCGAGACGGAGACGGCGACGCTCACGCGAGTGCAGCGCCGAGGCTGGACCCTCGGGCGAGACGGAGACGGCGACGCTCACGCGAGTGCAGCGCCGAGGCTGGACCCTCGGCGAGACGGAGACGGCGACGCTCACGCGAGTGCAGCGCCGAGGCTGGACCCTCGGCTCAGCGCGGGGCTGCGGCGCTGCGCAGGGCTGCTGGCCGGGCGGCGGCCCACGCGAGCGACGGAGAGAGAGGGGAGAGGGGAGAGGAGAAGCGGGCCGGCGCAAGGGGAGGAACAGGCCGTCCAGGCTGATCGGGCCAAAAAGGGAGAGGGGAAGGGAGAGAAGGAAAATTGTTTTTCCAATTTCAGATTTGATTTTCAAATGCATTTTCAAATCCTTTTTGAATTCAAACAACTTTTGAACTAAAACCCACATCACAAAAATAAGATATGCACCAGCATGTATGCATCAACATGATCTTTGGCCTAGGATTAATTTTAGCTTTTGCAAATAGTTTTATTAACTAATTCCATGCAACACATAAAATGCATAATTAAATCATATTGCCTATTTTTAAATTGGTGAAAATTTTTGGGATGTTACAATGTACGTATCTTGATGCCTTCCATATTTGCTCGTGAGACTTGAATAAACATGAATAAATATCTTAATTGGCCACGTATGTTGATATTGATATGTATGTCTGGCTGTCCACGTATACATGTATATTTTCCTTTGATCTCCTAATTTCTTCTAGCTGCATGTATAGGAATTGGACTCGGATCCCTCTTGTTGGCTCCTTCATGTATACGAAAAGCAACATGCTAGCCGATGAATCATATTCTCAGCTTTGGTTAATATATATTCCGGCTAGCTTCCTTTTCTTTATGTATATACGAGCACCAGGAGCCTTCTGACAAGTCATATGTGATGCAGCTCGTTGTTATTTTTTCTTAGAATATCCCATCTCTAGATATATACTAGTAAATCACGGTCATCGCTGATCTTTGGTCAAAAACGGGTGTCAACACATATACTTTAAACATGCTTGAATACTCGTTTATCTATCACGACCATGATCGATTATCCTCGTGATCGGCTTCTCTTGCCATATCTACTTCCCGAATGGAGTCACACCTTTGTAAATTAACCGACCGCTTGGTCGTCTGCCGAATGCTCTTCTCACTGCTCGATGGGTCCACCTGTCATCTTCTCAATGTTGACCAAAATCCAGTGTTAACACAGGCCCCCCAGTTCGGAGTATGAATTATTCATGCTTCGAACTATTCCAGTCTATTGATCTGCTCTTTCTAAGTTGATGTCTTCTGACCTGTGCATGAGCTCCATACCGATTACCTTCTTTTGACTTGACTTCCTGACTTTATAATCACAATCGGTCACCTGGAAACAATAAACATTGGTCTCTTCCTGCGGTTGACCATGAGCATCAAAATCTGGAGTGAAATGAAAATGGTTTTCCATTATTAGCCTGTATAACTTGATATCCTCGACTGGCTGTCAACAGACTGATTGACTTGGACTGTAGATCCAACATTAGTAGTAGTCTTTATTATAATCGGCCTTCTCAGTAGCCGATGAAATATTTCTTAGGATTACCAACTGATGATCTATAATATATCAACGTCTCTTCCAAGAAGCCAAGGAACTCATTGGCAACAATAGCGTGATCTTACCGAATTTCCACAATTTTTCTGTAAAATAACAAACCTCCAATACATGTGGAAATAGGTTAACAGTAAATGCGTATATGTATAAATATAATAGTTCTCCATTTTGTTGTTGATCAGAAAATGCTACAATGTGACTATATCTCAAGAGTATCACATTTACAACTAAGATTTCTCTTAAATTTGAATAAAATGGTATTCTAGCTATCCTTTTTTCTCTTCAACCATGGGGCTTTTAGCTTTGACTAAATCTGTCGGCAAATCGCAAAACAAAACAAGAACATTATTGCTTATCCTTTATCCTTCGAACACTCTTCTTCTGGAGTTTTTATATTCTTCTCGGTTTCGGCGAACACTCGTTCGTCATTTTCATTTCCGAGTATGAAAGATATCACATAATATTGCAAAGTCAAAAAAATCTGGACTATAAGGAGATACAAGTCATATACTTAGATCAAGAAGTGCGAGTAAAGATTTTATTCTTCTACATATCATTCTCTCTTAGTCATTTTAAAATATATGAGGCTACTGGACCTTTGGTCATCTTTTATTTATCTGGCGATCACCTGACCGTCATTTTTTCTAACTCAGTTCTGGCAGACACGTGCCCGTCGTTTTTATTTCTGAGTTTTTTTAGAGCAAAAATAGCCTCATATACTTTAAACAAAGAAAGAGCGCATGCACATGATATTATTAATTATATCATAAATCTTGATCCTTGATCTTGGGAATATGACTATAATCTCACTAGAAGTCTCAACAATTTGACAAAGCTCAATATGATATTTAAGAAATTTTTTTTATGAATTCTCCAGAATTAAAGTATCTCTTAGAATAATGTTATAGCAAATTCTATCCCCATTCATATTTTACGATCACTTTTAGACAAAGTTTAAACTGTATGCGACCCACAGTTTCAAAGATTTCTAGATAAATATTATAACCACTAAACCCAAATTTAGAGAAATCAAAGCTATAAATTAGACACGGGTAAAACATAAAACAGAGTATCTATTCATCATTTCAACAACAGATAAGCTAGAACATTATTTATGTCACATATGATTATTATTCTCAAGACATTAATTTATCTTGGAGATGCAACATCATAAGTTTTGCCCTTTTAATATTTTTAATTCTAAACTTCAACATTGTTTGAAAAGTAAGGGTAGAGTTACACAAACCATCATTGAAGGAGTCAATGGAAGTCATTCATCTTGTCCTTCTTCATGATGAATCACTCAAGATGTTGCATAATGCATATGCGTGGCGAGTCCAAATCTCCATCAATAGAAAATTTTTGCTTAGCTGATGATTGGCTATCTATCTCGTCTTTCTCAACTCTGAGCCTGATCAACTCAGCATACTCCGTGACTCTTCTTGCCGAATAATAACAACTTGTGGCCCCCCTAGTTGTTGCCGAAGAACTCGATTATTTGATAAGTAATAGGCCTCCCGGGCGTAGTCACGGACCAAACTTCTCCACGTCTTCCACTCGTTTATCAGAAAAGAGCCGATGAGCTAGGAGACGGTCTTCAACTTTGTTTGCCTGCATTATTTTGTCAACGTCACCAGGCACAAGCTCTTTGACTCTAATTCACAGTAACTTCCACCTGGATCTGGGCTCGCTCGCCGAACCAGTTGCTGATTCTATTTCATATATTATTTTCTTGGACCGGCGACAATGTTTCCTTTCAAGTTTCATATCAGCATGCTGACCTTCAGCCGAACTTGAATTAAGTCTAGCTATTAACAAGTTTGTTCGGTCACCTAATCTTAGTGAACTATCGGCTTTATGTCCTTGCCGATCAGCTATTCATTCTTTCTCACTTTTAGATCAAATGATTCCAGACTCCACACTTCCATTATCCTATAACAATCTTCCCTTTTGTTTCAGTGGTAATTTAGTTGATCATGGTTCCATCATTGGAGGCATCAGCTGAAGTTGAATCTGAACTGGCTGGCCCCCCGGCCGATCCCCGTATATCTATCCTTGGAGCCAATCTATTCTCGAACGACCAATATTGAGGCAATCACGCCTCATATGAACGAGGTTGACTAACAAGCTAATAGGATATGCTCAACCAACAGAGTAAATTTCATCCATCGGCTATGAACTTAACACGTTGTTTTCCGATTGGTCACCATATCAACGTTTTAGCCGATGGAAGTGAGGGAGCAAGAGTTCTATTTGCTTTTTGTTTATTAGTCCGGCACTCATATTTGGGATAAAAAAATACTCGCTTCATTCAGCTAATTCGAGTAGGACTTGTATGTTCTTTTTTAAACCGAAGTGAACACATATTTCAGTTGTGGCTAGTTCAATTTGCTTTCGGCCGCAGCACATAATACCATGTATCGACTGGTAGCTTTCTAAAATACTTGCACATGATCGGCAAGTGGTAACCCAAAAATGCCACACATAAAGATCGGTTGATTGTTCTCCAAGAACAATATGCATGCATTGAGGAGAGGGCCTAGTGCTTTGAACCTCAAGGTTGATAACCGATTTCAGCTTCAGAATTGCCGATCTCTATGTAATAAGCAACACCATTACCAAACATGCAGCCATATAAAAGTACAATGCTCAAAATCCTAGTAGATTAATCTTTCATGTGTGTACGTAGAAGTGGGACTGCAACATTATCGGCTCTATGTAGCCGATTAGCATCATGTTCATGGTATGCTTAGATTCTTATAGTACACAGATATTGTAACTTGTGACCTCTTAGCTCCTTAATAATTTCTATATTGAATATTGTCCAGGAACTTTGACCTTCACCACATCGGCTATTATTATAAGTCTGATACTTTCAAAAGCTGATGTATTTAATTGACCTACTGATCAACTCGATGTAACAATATATTTTCAATATAGCCAATATACTTTCAACTAGCAATATTGGCTTGTCTTCATGTATTCATCGACTTCAATTGCATATCATTTAGCGGGTGCTGCTATCCCTTCCAGCTTCAACAGTACATCTTGAATTTAATCCTCTAAATTTTCACAACAACAATATGTGTACCATAGGTAGTTGACAAATGGCACATTGTATACACAAGTTCACCACCGCTGTTTTTCTTATCCAAAGCTGATGTCCTGAATTGTTTTTCCTTTCATCACTTATGCATAGACAAAGTAACCACCAGAACCATCTCATCCAATTCCACACATGTATGTGATCGGCTTATGACTATCTTGAATAGCCGATTCAAATAACCGATTCATGTAGACTGTAGTTTTGGTGCTTATTTTGACCTTGTATTCCTTGATGAGTAAAGTAGGAAAACACGTCATGTCATGCTGAGTTATTTAGAATTCTTTGGACATACTGGAAAGTTGCTGGTTGATATATGTCGGTGATGGCATAACAGCCTGTAGTTTTTTCAGTCAAGGACCCTTAGTATTTTAATAAGCCCATTTACGACGCAGCTGTTATTCAGCGTTCCAGTTTCTAGGCTTCCAATCAGGAGATCAACTTGATGTCTTGAAATCGATGTCAGTAGGAAAATATCATCATAATCTTATATGGGAAGATCATCGGCTATGTGTAGAATATTGTTGTGACCTTTTTTTTGGCCGATCCTTGTTGATGAAATATAAGCCAATAGACATCTGACTCCTGATCAGATGATTGTGGTCCCACTGGGCGTGCCAAAAAGTGTGTTGGCACAAAATGCGTCGCACCATGCCTCACACACAGCAAGCCGAAAAGCGTGGCTTCAATCGGGTGCCCAGACGGTTTGAAATCCGGAGACGTGCCAGTCGGTTTGACCTGAAAGCCGACACAGGATAAAGCTGTGAGAAAAAACTAAAACTGGACGGAATGAAACCAAACAGTTCCATATTTACGGCCCTGAAGCCACTCACAACGACATATAGCTATAGAAGCTATCTGTCAACAAGTTTTAGAGATCATTCGGCTAACTCCAAATATGAGCACATGTAAACAATTAGTTGCCGAATGTACATACGTGAAAAGACATGCTTGAACAAGAGATAGATTATAAATAACGTATAACCAAGCTTGGCAAACCAGCCGAGTTGGGTCCATGAAGAAGGAACATGCAGACCAAAAACGATCAAACTAATCTAAAACCTGCATCTGCCGCAAGATACCTAGTTTTATCAAGCCTAAACGTAATTGACATGTATGACCCGCAAACACGTAACAATCTAGATTAGAAATTAATTCGGCCATCATGGTTATTCAATTATCAGAAGAAACGAGTAAAAACTTGCAAAGCAAGGCCGAACAAAGTAAATCTAGATTGGGCAAAAGGTGTTGTAAAACTAATTAAATAAATCATGCAACACAAGGTAACTTAAAGAATCTCTAGATCTTACAAAATCTAATAAAGCTGATAACTATCTCGCTCATGCTAAACGTATCAAGCAAACACCTGCCGCACGGTATTTACTCATAAGCACAACATAAGCAAAGACTTCTTGATTGTTGACATAGATCCGCCACACATCTTTGTAAACAAACAAGACTACTTGCATCACATCTAAATCCACCGCATGATACTAGACATGATAACAAGGTGTTGTTGACACTGGTTATCTATCATAATTAAGGGATAAATAAATATGAAAAGGGCAAGAATTGATCACCAACAAAGGTTTAGGGTTTCAACTGACAATATTCCACGAGTTTTGGTGAGTTATGATTCTGCAGGGACTAAACCAGGAAATCAGCACCGATAGCTTCCCATAGAAGGAAACTGACGGGAGATAACGCAACCACCACGTAAGGATTACTCTAGAAGACTCTAGAGGACGCAAGAAGACACCAGGAGGTTGACCACCGCGAGAGGCCGACTGGTGGGACTGACCGGTCCCACCAGGAGACCGACCGGTCGCCCCCTGGGCCCACTGGATTCCGTCCTCTGCAAGCTATCTCCACCGACCTTTAGGATGCATCTCGGTCATAGCTTGAGTCGGGTTGATCCAAGGGCCACGGTTCATCGCCTAGGGCTATATAAACAACCCCTGACCCCCCTCTTCAGCAATCAATCAGGGTTTAATCATTAGACATCATCAATCAGAGCTTCAGAAGGAGATCAATCGGAAGCCCTAGAACTTCATCGACCTAGATTAGTAAGATAGAATAGGATTAGAGGAGGCAAGCTTCACTTGGATTCCTGATCTAGTCACGAGAAGGCTCGGTAAACCCAAGATCTTCTCTCTTGTATTACATTATGGATCTATTTCATAATTGCTCTTCTAGTTCATCATTGTTCTTCATTGTTTATTTCTAGTTCATCGTCTAGTTCATGTTCATCGTCTAGTTCATAATCTTGTTCTAGTTCATGTTCTAGTTCGTATTTAGTTCTTCTCGATGATCTAATTCACCTTATTGTTCATCATCGTATTCTAGATAGCAATACAATTGATATGATTAAGACTTAATGATTATATTCTTAGTTATAATGCTATAGTCCTGCTTTGATTATATATTTGGCATAGATAGTTCATCTTTATGTTTATACTCATGTCGTATAGCGCTCATCTTAAAGTACAACGGGTGGGTGATAGATGCTGTGTAAGCGTGGTGCCATACATTATTTGTCTATGAATGCGCCCTATGTTCCGGATAGAGTGGTAGATCGCGGGTGTGACGACCTGTTGAGTCCTCTGTATTCCACCTCCCGAATATAGTGTTCAGTATGGCTCAGTTAACTCATGGTTTAAGGTTACTTTGTTTGACACTTTTACTATGGAGTTTCCTCTTGATTATAAATATGATGTGACCTAGCCAATGATTGCCAATATAATTGCACAAATCAATGTATGCTATGACTTGTAATAGAATAACTTAGGAATGTTTCTCATTAATTACCTGTTCTAATCATCACTTGCTAGGTAGTACTGTTCTAAGTTTATCGTTGATTGATCTGATCTCTGTTATCCTTTATCAATTATTTATCATATCATTTACTCTGTAACCTGATTCCTGTTTAAAGTAATTAGTGTGTTATCAGTATTATTATAAGTGTGTGCCATATTAAGTGTTGTTAAGTCCTTACAATGCCATCATATCTTGAATTGATTAGTCTCTAGGCTAAATATAAATAACGATACCTGAGACTATATGAATTGATTAGTCTTTAGGCTAAATATAAATAACGATACCTGATACTAGCTTGGGTGAAATGCTTCTACAATGGGTATGTTTATCTGTGCGCTTGCGGGTAAATATCTATCTTTAAATCCAGTGCCCTGATATATTTACATTGCTAGCTTCATGTTGGGGATGACAACTTGACGTTAAGTGGAGTTAGTAGTGTCCCGTACACTCTTTAGTGCTTTCACTAGTTTATTATTTTATGTGGCTCTCTTCTTAGAGTGATTCCATTAAGGAGTGTCAACAAGCATTTCTGGCGCCGTTGCCGGGGAAGACATCAATTCAATTAGGGATGGTACCTAGGGTTTTTCATTAAAATCTTTATGAACACTGATAGGACATTGCATTAACAGCATTTAGAACGGTAGCTAGAACATATCATTTTACTTACACACATGTGATAATGCACTGATTATTTACTTTTACTCAAACAGACTTACCCTGGCTTTGTTTATCTTTTATATTTTATACAGGGTGACGTATGACTGGTTTCCAACTTCCAAACCCCGAAGCTTTACTAAGGAAAACTAGACGCAAACTTAAGAGACCCTCAGCACCACTACCAGAAGTTAGCTAGATAAGAAGAAGCTTAACACCAGTGTTGGACACCATGGCCGACAAGACACTCCACGAGTTCTCTGCACCAACCACTGCGAACATCAGGACTGGACCAACAGTCAATGTGGGAGACAACGGATTTGAACTCAAGCCAGCTTTGATCAACATGGTGCAAGCTAATCAGTTTTGCGGAAAGGCACATGAAGACGCAAGCGCTCATCTCCAACACTTTCTGGAGATTTGTAGCACTTTCACCATCAAAGGAGTCGAAAGGGACGCCATTCTACTTCGCGTGTTCCCATTCTCACTCTTGGGAAAAGCAAAACAATGGTTCTGCGCCAACAAAGATAAAAACACCTCGTGGGCGATCTGTTCAACTGCCTTCCTAACAAAGTTCTTTCCAGTGGGCAAGACGAATGCCCTCCGTGCCAAGATTTCAACTTTCTAGCAACAACATGAAGAATCAATCCCAGAAGCTTGGGAACGCTTTCAAGACTACATATCAGAATGCCCTCACCATGGGATGGAGAATTGGCTACTCATGCAGACCTTCTACCATGGGCTCACTTCAAGTACCCGTGAGAATGTGGATGCGCTGCTGGAGGATCATTCTTATCACTCACAATCAACAATGCAACTACACTCATAGAGAAGATGGCCTCTAACCAAGGTTGGAACGAGGAACGCTCTCAGCCACGCAAGAGGGGAGGAATACATCAACTAAAGGAAGTAGACATGTTGTCTGCCAAACTTGACCTACTCATGAAGAAGTTCGATGAACACACTCCCAAGAGAGAAGACGTCAAGCAAATCTACGAATCTCGCATGACATGTGAAGAGTGTGGAGGCACTGGTCATTCAGGGAGCAACTGCCCTGAGATTCAAGAGGATGCAAAGTACATCAACAACAACACCAACTATCGTCCTCAACAAACTCAAGGATGGAACCAACAATCAAGGCCTAATTACTCAGGTAACTACTGAGGTAACTACCAAGGTAATACTTTTAATCAACCACCTTTGAGAGAGATGATATCCAATCAAAATAAAATTATTGATAATATGTCTAAGAAGATAGCTTCCAATGATAAACTGCTTGAAAATATTAATACTAGAATGGATAGCTTTACTTTTGCTATAAAGAATCAACATGGCTTTAATAAAATGATAGAATCTCAGTTATCTCAGTTAGCAGCTTCAGTCCCTATGGCTGAAAAAGGTAAGATTCCAGGAAGTCCAAAAGAGCTAGAAACTGCAAATCTCATAGACATCTTTGATGCAGGACACCTCATACCTAGACCTTCAAGAGAATGGATGGATGACTCCATTGCCTCAAAGAAAGGAGATCCAGGAAGACCTGTGACTCCAATTCATATTGGACCTCACAGTTTTGAAGAAGCAGTCTGTGACCTTAGAGCAAGCGTCAACATTATGCCAAGGGTAATATACGAACAAATACATGGTGCACCTCTATTATATACAACTATGTGTTTACAGCTCGCAGATCAGACACTGTGCTACCCATTGGGAATTCTAGAAGATATATGTGTACGAGTGGGACGCTCGTATGTGTGTGCAGACTTTATGATCATTGAAACAGGTGGAGACAAAAGAGCACCCATCATTCTTGGATGCCCATTCCTAAGCTCAATGAAAGCCATCATCTACACGGACAGCGCCAAGATCTATTTCACAATCACAGGCAACAAAGAAAGATTCAGTTTCAAGAGACGTACACTCACTACCAAAGTCCACCCTCAGATGCCCTACGAAGATGCAAACATCATATCATCAAAGAAGAAGAATAGGAACAGAAGGAGGAAGAACAAGGCTACACAACCGCATCAAGACACAGTATGGATGGTCAACTCTGTCCAAACAGAACACAACCACCTTCTTGCATCACCATACCTCGCCAAGAGAGATGACCCAGGCGTACCCACCATCGATTGCAAGATCGAAGGAAGTACATTCCACAAGACGTACTGCGACATCGGCTCAAGTGTCAATATAATGTCTACGGTAACATATGAGCACTTATATAAAAATAGACCTATGTATCAAACATATGTGCAGCTACAGATGGCGGACCAAACTTATCGATTTCCGGAGGGAATAGTAAAGGACGTGATGATCCAAATTAAAGACCATTATGTTCCCACCGACTTCTTAGTACTAGACATGGGAAAGGAAAACGACATTCACATCATCCTAGGAAGACCCTTCCTCAACACCACTGGCGCCATCATCTACATGAGATCTGGAGAGATCCACTTCCAGTTCTTCAGAGACAAGGTACATTGTTATTTCAATAGTTATGCCACTAATGGACAGGAAAAGAAGAACCACTCAAGGAGGAGACGCCGCGCATCCCAACACAACAAGAATCGACAAATCAAGGATGGATGGGCTGACTATGAAGGAGAAGTTACCAGGAGTGAAGATATCCTATTAAAGGAAACGAAGGATGAAGAAGTCAAGGAGACAAGACCACCAGTTAAACAAGTATGGAAAAAGAAAGAGAGTTCTACTAACGTGCAATCATCGAGGTCCTCCTCAGGATCTGCTGATGCACCCAAGGAAGAATAAAGAGCATACAAGGAGTCTTGTTCGATAGACTATAAACGTCGAATCCTCGCCGAAAGGTAACTCGGTAGTTATCCATAATCACTAGCATTAAATTCATCATTGCATAATTAAGCATGATCATTTTACTATTAGTATCATATTTACTTCTTAGCAATTATATCTGCATTAGAAACAAAATAAAAAAAATATATGGAAACTCTAAGCCCCATGAGAGTAGTATACTTTCTGTGGAGGCATAAAAATAAAAACTATACATTTGCATATTTACTTTTGTATTGCATACATCTATAAAAACAAAAAAAATCTAAAAAGAGATACTATGGAACACTGCTGAAACTCTGCTTAGTGGAAAGGAAGAATATAAATAATCTTAAGAGCTTTAAGACAACTAGACAAATGGAGGAATATTTATTACTAACGCTTAATCAAGTTCCACTAGTTGTGTTGTCTATCTTTGAATTCAGCAGGAAGAGAAGAAGAGAAGGACTCAAGAAATCACTAACAGTCTACTCGTCCTCTGGAAAAAGAATATATCAAGATCCAGCTTGGGGGAGAGCACCCTCAGTTATCACGATAAGTATCACGACTTTTTATCTATTACTATTAGTTCGATTTAGTTAGATCAGGTCAATAAATATAGAAACCCCTAAAAAGATGAATAACTTTTACAAAACCAAATAAAGATATTAAATAATAAATAAATGTCTAGGTAGATAAAAACTTAATTTTGTTCATGATAAAAACGATTAACAATTGCTCTGCTTTTTCTAAGTACCTACTGTTTGAATTTAAATTTTCTTGAGTTTTAGACAAAGTTGTTCTGAATAAACTCTGAACCTAAAAACCTGTGGATGGCAAATACCTGATCTAAAGTCTAGATAATTGTGAGATATGATATAAAAAGGTTTGAGCTGCTGTTTATCTAATTCCTAGAGATACTAGAGTTCTGGAGATTTACACTTTAAAAAAGATTAAATACATGATGAGATCCTGTATGACATAACATGAATTCCTACCCAGAGCCATTAATATGATCTTAAGATAAGGCTACTTACTTTGTTCTAAGTTTTTAGTTATGGTTGAGAAATTTATCATGCTCTAGAGATCAAGAATGTTTTAAGATTCACTCTTCTGAAGTAGTATTGTGTTAGAGGCATGGGCTATGCAAAAATATGATAAGGATGAAATAAAAAGGGACAAGTGTCCGACTACCTCAAAAGAAAAAAAAGGGGGAAAGAGACAGAGAAAAAGAGTTATGATAAAAGTATGAGAAAAAGAATGATAGCCCATGTCCCTCTAATTACAATATGCCAGCAAGAGATGACAAATTTCAAATGTTCTAAAGTCTTCATCTATGAGTATGACATCTTTCTTCCTAAACTTTGAACTTTGACTTGGTAAGATATGCTTTTTACTTCTTAAAGCTCCAGATATATATCCATAGAAGGTAAGAAAATTGCATCAGAGAGGAATCATAAAATATAAAAGAGCAATTTGAGAGTGTCATACAATGGAATCTCTGATTTTTATTTTGAAAATATATTCAAACTCCAGAATGAAGGTTGATCAAAGAGTTAGAGATACAGTGCTTAACTTGATTGTTCTATCTTTCAATCGTTTAAGGACCCAGGTGAAGGCAAAAGCTCCATAGTTAAAGGTAATATGAGAAAGTCGGAATAGTTAACTCTGAACCAAGGGAAGATTTTCGTTTGAACATATGTACCTTTAAAAGTGTGAAGGCATAGTAGCAGTTCCTGATTCATCATAAATATTTGCTAAGGGACTAGCAAAAGGTAAGCTTGGGGGAGTTGTTGACACTGGTTATCTATCATAATTAAGGGATAAATAAATATGAAAAGGGCAAGAATTTGATCACCAACAAAGGTTTAGGGTTTCAACTGACAATATTCCATGAGTTTTGGTGAGTTATGATTCTGCAGGGACTAAACCAGGAAATCAGCACCGATAGCTTCCCATAGAAGGAAACCGACGGGAGATAACGCAACCACCACATAAGGATTATTCTAGAAGACTCCAGAGGACTCAAGAAGACACCAGGAGGTCGACCACCGCGAGAGGCCGACTGGTGGGACCGACCGGTCCCACCAGGAGACCGACCGGTCGCCCCCTGGGCCCGCTGGGTTCCGTCCTCTGCAAGCTATCTCCACCGACCTTTAGGATGCATCTCGGCCGTACCTTGAGTCGGTTTGATCCAAGGGCCACGGTTCATCGCTCAGGGCTATATAAACAGCCCCTGACCCCCCTCTTCAGCAATCAATCAGGGTTTGGTCATTAGACATCATCAATCAGAGCTTCAGAAGGAGATCAATCGGAAGCCCTAGAACTTCATCTACCTAGATTAGTAGATAGAATAGGATTAGAGGAGGCAAGCTTCGCTTGGATTCCTGATCTAGTCACGAGAAGGCTCGGTAAACCCAAGATCTTCTCTCTTGTATTAACATTATGGATCTATTTCATAATTGCTCTTCTAGTTCATCATTGTTCTTCATTGTTTATGTTCTAGTTCATCGTCTAGTTCATGTCTATCCTCTAGTTCATCGTCTAGTTCATAATCTTGTTCTAGTTCATGTTCTAGTTCGTACTTTAGTTCTTCTCGATGATCTAATTCACCTTATTGTTCATCATCGTGTTCTAGATAGCAATACAATTGATATGATTAAGACATCAATTATTATATTCTTAGTTATAATGCTGATAGTCTGCTTTGATTATATATTTGGCATAGATAGTTCATCTTTATGTTTATACTCATGTTCGTATAGCGCTCATCTTAAAGTACAACGGGTGGGTGATAGATGATGTGTAAGCATGGTGCCTATACATTATTTATCTACAAATGCGCCCTATGTTCTGGATAGAGTGGTAGATCGCGGGTGTGACAGACCTGTTGAGTCCTCTGTATTCCACCTCCCGAATATAGTGTTCAGTATGGCTCAGTTAATTCATGGTTTAAGGGTTACTTTGTTTGACACTTTTACTATGGATATGGAGTTGCCTCTTGATTATAAATATGATGTGACCTAGCCAATGATTGTCAAATATAATTGAACTAATCAATGTATGCTATGACTTGTAATTAGAATAACTTAGGAATGTTTCTCATTAATACCTATTCTAATCATCACTTGCTAGGTAGTACTGTTCTAAGTTTATCCTTGATTGATCTGATCTCTGTTATCCTTTATCAATTATTTATCATATCATTTACTCTGTAACCTGATTCCTGTTTAAAGTAATTAGTGTGTTATCAGTCTTATTATAAGTGTGTGCCATATTAAGTGTTGTTAAGTCCTTACAATGCCATCATATCTTGAATTGATTAGTCTCTAGGCTAAATATAAATAACGATACCTGAGACTAGCTTGGGTGAAATGCTTCTACAACGGGTATGTTTATCTGTGCGCTTGCGGGTAAATATCTATCTTTAAATCCAGTGCCCTGCTATATTTACATTGCTAGCTTCATGTTGGGGATGACAACTTGACGTTAAGTGGAGTTAGTAGTGTCCCGTACACTCTTTAGTGCTTTCACTAGTTTATTATTTTATGTGGCTCTCTTCTTAGAGTGATTCCATTAAGGAGTGTCAACAGTTGTCGGGACTTACAGAGGTCGATGGATCGATGATTCCTCTCAAAGAACTCGACGACACGACAAAGGACTCAAAGATGGCACGGGGCCGATTTGTATTGATATGGTTGTGAACCTTTTTTACAATAGCCAAGGGTTTATATTTATACCCTGGGCAGATAAGAGTCCTACACTAAACATTACGTACAGAACTTGACTCTAAAGAAACATCTAAAAGGAAATAAAAAGATACATGGACTCTATCTTCCTTCACGTAGAATCCTTTCTAATAAAGTTTCCTCCATCAACGTGTCTTGGATTCAACCGGCCAAAACTCTCATGTATGTACGTTTCTTGATGCCTTCCATATTTGCTCGTGAGACTTGAATAAACATGAATAAATATCTTAATTGGCCATGTATGTTGATATTGATATGTATGTTTGGCTGTCCACGTATACATGTATATTTTTCCTTTGATCTCCTAATTTCTTCTAGCTGCATGTATAGGAATTGGACTCGGATCCCTCTTGTTGGCTCCTTCATGTATACTAAAAGCAACATGCTAGCCGATGAATCATATTCTCAGCTTTGGTTAGTATATATTCCGGCTAGCTTCCTTTTCTTTATGTATATACGAGCACCTGGAGCCTTCCGACAAGTCATATGTGATGCAGCTCGTTGTTAATTTCTTAGAATATCCCATGTCTAGATATATACTAGTAAATCACGGTCATCGCTGATCTTTGGTCAAAAACTGGTGTCAACACATATACTTTAAACATGCTTGAATACTCGTTTAATCTATCACGACCATGATCGATTATCCTCGTGATCGGCTTCTCTTGCCATATCTACTTCCCGAATGGAGTCACACCTTTGTAAATTAACCGACCGCTTGACCGTCTGCCGAATGCTCTTCTCACTGCTCGTTGGGTCCACCTGTCATCTTCTCAATGTTGACCAAAATCCAGTGTTAACACAGGCCCCGCAGTTCAGAGTATGAATTCTTCATGCTTCGAACTATTCCAGTCTATTGATCTGCTCTTTCTAAATTGATGTCTTCTGACCTGTGCATGAGCTCCATACCGATTACCTTCTTTTGACTTGACTTCCTGACTTTATAATCACAATCGGTCACCTGGAAACAATAAACATTGGTCTCTTCCTTGCGGTTGACCATGAGCATCAAAATCTGGAGTGAACTGAAAATGCTTTTCCATTATTACTAGATCTTGCAAAATCTAATAGAGCTGATAAATATCTCGCTCATGCTAAACGTATCAAGCAAACGCCTGCCGCATGGTATTTACTCATAAGCACAACATAAGCAAAGACTTCTTGATTGTTGACATAGATCCGCCGCACGATCTTTGTAAACAAACAAGACTACTTGCATCACATCTAAATCCACCGCATGATACTAGACATGATAACAAGGTTGCCGGGACGTACGGAGGTCAACGAATCGATGATTCCTCTCGAAGAACTCGAGGACACGACAGAGGACTCGAAGATGGCACGGGGCCGATTTGTATTGATATGGTTGTGAACCCTTTTTACAATAGCCAAGGGTTTATATTTATACCCTGGGCAGATAAGAGTCCTAAACTAAACATTAGGTACAGAACTTGACTCTAAAGAAACATCTAAAAGGAAATAAAAAGATACATGGACTCTATCTTCCTTCACGTAGAATCCTTTCTAATAAAGTTTCCTCCATCAACGTGTCTTGGATTCAACCGGCCAAAACTCTCGTGTATGTACGTATCTTGATGCCTTCCATATTTGCTCCTGAGACTTGAATAAACATGAATAAATATCTTAATTGGCCATGTATGTTGATATTGATATGTATGTTTGGCTGTCCACGTATACATGTATATTTTTCCTTTGATCTCCTAATTTCTTCTAGCTGCATGTATAGGAATTGGACTCGGATCCCTCTTGTTGGCTCCTTCATGTATACGAAAAGCAACATGCTAGCCGATGAATCATATTCTCAGCTTTGGTTAATATATATTCCGGCTAGCTTCCTTTTCTTTATGTATATACGAGCACCTGGAGCCTTCCGACAAGTCATATGTGATGCAGCTCGTTGTTAATTTCTTAGAATATCCCATGTCTAGATATATACTAGTAAATCACGGTCATCGCTGATCTTTGGTCAAAAACTAGTGTCAACACATATACTTTAAACATGCTTGAATACTCGTTTAATCTATCACGACCATGATCGATTATCCTCGTGATCGGCTTCTCTTGCCATATCTACTTCCCGAATGGAGTCACACCTTTGTAAATTAACCGACCGCTTGGCCGTCTGCCGAATGCTCTTCTCAGTGCTCGTTGGGTCCACCTGTCATCTTCTCAATGTTGACCAAAATCCAGTGTTAACACAGGCCCCCCAGTTCAGAGTATGAATTCTTCATGCTTCGAACTATTCCAGTCTATTGATCTGCTCTTTCTAAGTTGATGTCTTCTGACCTGTGCATGAGCTCCATACTGATTACCTTCTTTTGACTTGACTTCCTAACTTTATAATCACAATCGGTCACCTGGAAACAATAAACATTGGTCTCTTCCTTGCGGTTGACCATGAGCATCAAAATCTAGAGTGAACTGAAAATGCTTTTCCATTATTACTAGATCTTGCAAAATCTAATAGAGCCGATAAATATCTCGCTCATGCTAAACGTATCAAGCAAACGCCTGCCGCACGGTATTTACTCATAAGCACAACATAAGCAAAGACTTCTTGATTGTTGACATAGATCCGCCGCACGATCTTTGTAAACAAACAAGACTACTTGCATCACATCTAAATCCACCGCATGATACTAGACATGATAACAAGGTTGCCGGGACGTACGGAGGTCAACGAATCGATGATTCCTCTCGAAGAACTCGAGGACACGACAGAGGACTCGAAGATGGCACGGGGCCGATTTGTATTGATATGGTTGTGAACCCTTTTTACAATAGCCAAGGGTTTATATTTATACCCTGGGCAGATAAGAGTCCTAAACTAAACATTAGGTACAGAACTTGACTCTAAAGAAACATCTAAAAGGAAATAAAAAGATACATGGACTCTATCTTCCTTCACGTAGAATCCTTTCTAATAAAGTTTCCTCCATCAACGTGTCTTGGATTCAACCGGCCAAAACTCTCGTGTATGTACGTATCTTGATGCCTTCCATATTTGCTCGTGAGACTTGAATAAACATGAATAAATATCTTAATTGGCCACGTATGTTGATATTGATATGTATGTCTGGCTGTCCACGTATACATGTATATTTTTCCTTTGATCTCCTAATTTCTTCTAGCTGCATGTATAGGAATTGGACTCGGATCCCTCTTGTTGGCTCCTTCATGTATACGAAAAGCAACATGCTAGCCGATGAATCATATTCTCAGCTTTGGTTAGTATATATTCCGGCTAGCTTTCTTTTCTTTATGTATATACGCGCACCTGGAGCCTTCCGACAAGTCATATGTGATGCAGCTCGTTGTTAATTTCTTAGAATATCCCATGTCTAGATATATACTAGTAAATCACGGTCATCGCTGATCTTTGGTCAAAAACTGGTGTCAACACATATACTTTAAACATGCTTGAATACTCATTTAATCTATCACGACCATGATCGATTATCCTCGTGATCGGCTTTTCTTGCCATATCTACTTCCCGAATGGAGTCACACCTTTGTAAATTAACCGACCGCTTGGCCATCTGCCGAATGCTCTTCTCACTGCTCGTTGGGTCCACCTGTCATCTTCTCAATGTTGACCAAAATCCAGTGTTAACACAGGCCCCCCAGTTCAGAGTATGAATTCTTCATGCTTCGAACTATTTTAGTCTATTGATCTGCTCTTTCTAAGTTGATTTCTTCTTACCTGTGCATGAGCTCCATACCGATTACCTTCTTTTGACTTGACTTCCTAACTTTATAATCACAATCGGTCACCTGGAAACAATAAACATTGGTCTCTTCCTTGCGGTTGACCATGAGCATCAAAATCTGGAGTGAACTGAAAATGCTTTTCCATTATTACTAGATCTTGCAAAATCTAATAGAGCTGATAAATATCTCGCTCATGCTAAACGTATCAAGCAAATGCCTGCCGCACGGTATTTACTCATAAGCACAACATAAGCAAAGACTTCTTGATTGTTGACATAGATCCGCCGCATGATCTTTGTAAACAAACAAGACTACTTGCATCACATCTAAATCCACCGCATGATACTAGACATGATAACAAGGTTGCCGGGACTTACGGAGGTCGACGGATTGATGATTCATCTCGAAGAACTCGACGACACGACAAAGGACTCGAAGATGGCACGAGGTCGATTTGTATTGATATGGTTGTGAACCCTTTTTACAATAGCCAAGGGTTTATATTTATACCCTGGGCAGATAAGAGTCCTAAACTAAACATTAGGTACATAACTTGACTCTAAAGAAACATCTAAAAGGAAATAAAAAGATACATGGACTCTATCTTCCTTCATGTAGAATCCTTTCTAATAAAGTTTCCTCCATCAACGTGTCTTGGATTCAACCGGCCAAAACTCTCATGTATGTACGTATCTTGATGCCTTCCATATTTGCTCGTGAGACTTGAATAAACATGAATAAATATCTTAATTGGCCATGTATGTTGATATTGATATGTATGTCTGGCTGTCCACGTATACATGTATATTTTTCCTTTGATCTCCTAATTTCTTCTAGCTGCATGTATAGGAATTGGACTCGGATCCCTCTTGTTGGCTCCTTCATGTATACGAAAAGCATCATGCTAGCCGATGAATCATATTCTCAGCTTTGGTTAGTATATATTCCGGCTATCTTCCTTTTCTTTATGTATATACGAGCACCTGGAGCCTTCCGACAAGTCATATGTGATGTAGCTCGTTGTTAATTTCTTAGAATATCCCATGTCTAGATATATACTAGTAAATCACGGTCATCACTGATCTTTGGTGAAAAATTGGTGTCAACACATTTAAACATGCTTGAATACTCATTTAATCTGTCACGGCCATGGTCGATTATCCTCGTGATCGGCTTCTCTTGCCATATCTACTTTCTGAATGGAGTCACACCTTTGTAAATTAACCGACCGCTTGGCCGTCTGCCGAATGCTCTTCTCACTGCTCGTTGGGTCCACCTGTCATCTTCTCAATGTTGACCAAAATCTAGTGTTAACACTTGGTGTACTTGCCCTGGTGCACGAACGTCCCCTCTCGGGATTGCTTGATTTGCAACCCGAGGAAAAACGTCAATTCGCCCATCATGCTCATCTCAAATTCCCTGCTCATAGTAGCTGCAAACTTGGCAACCAAACCATGAGAAGAACCACCGGAAATGATATCATCCACGTAAATCTGAACCAACAAAGTGTCATTGCCTTTCTTGAGGAGAAAGAGCATTTTATCAACACATCTCATTTTAAAACCCTTAGCAAGCAAAAAAGTTTTCAACCTATCATACCAGGCTCTAGGGGCTTGTTTGAAACCATACAAAGCTTTGTGAAGTTTAAAAACATGGTTTGGAAACTTGGGATTTTCGAAACCGAGAGGTTGTTTCACATACACCTCTTTTTCTATGTAGCCGTTTAGGAAGGCACTCTTGACATCCATTTGAAAAAGTTTGAAACCTTTGGAAGCAGCAAAAGCCAAGAGGATCCTAATTGCCTCCAAACGAGCTACAGGGGCAAAAGTCTCATCATAGTCTATCCCCTCCTTCTGACTATAACCCTAGGCTACAAGTCTGGCCTTGTTTCTCACAACATGGCCATCCTCTCCTTGTTTGTTTTTTAAAACCCATTTTGTCCCGATAGGGTGACATTCAGGAGGAAGAGGAAGAAGAACCCAAACCCGATTTCTCTCAAAATTTTCAAGCTCCTCATGCATGGCATTAACCCAATCCAGATCAGATAAAGCGTGTCCAACATCTCGGGGTTCAAAATCAGCAACAAATGCAGAATGAGCAAAGTGAGAGATTTGTTGTGACCTAGACCGAGTGACGCGTTCGTGGATGTCGCCGGTCATCTGTTGAGGTGGGTGTTGGCGCTGAATACGTCGTGGCGCCTCCCTTGCTGAAGTAGCCTCCCCCTCAATAGTAGCTGATGCCTCCTCGGGTACAAGTGGTACAACCCGAGGTGGAGGATCACACGACCCCCATGTAGTAGAGGAAGAAGGGTCGGGGCCGCGTGCAGTCGTGGTCGAAGTTGACCCAATCGGCACCGCAGGTGGAGGAAGTGCTGGATCATCAATCCCTTCAACACCTTCTTTCTCATCATCAAAAAGAGGTTCGCCAACCTCGTGATCACCTGCACGCTCAAATCTAGAAGAAGGACAATGCATGGTCTCGTCGAAGGTGACATCGGATGTCTCCATGACTCGGTTAGTATCAAGGTTAAGTACACGATATGCACGAGTATGATTATTACCATAACCCAAAAATACACCGTCAGAAGAACGAGACTCAAACTTGTCCAAGTTGCCTTTCTTGAGTATAAAACAGTGGCAACCAAAAACTCTAAAATAACTCACTTTGGGTTGCTTCCCAAATCGCAACTCATAAGAAGTCTTCTTCAAGAAAGCATAGAGAAAAATGCGATTGGAAATGTAGCATGAAGTGTTAATAGCCTCGGCCCAATACCGCCTAGGAGTCCTATGCTCATCAAGCATCGTCTTGGCCATCTCTACAAGGGTCCAATTTTTCCTCTCTACAACACCATTTTGTGGCGGTGTGTAGGGGGAAGAAAAGTGATGCTCTAAACCCAAAGATTTACAAAACTTCTCAAAATCTGAGTTCTTAAACTCGGAACCATTATCGCTATGAATAGCTCTCATTGAGTTCTTAGGGAACTCGTTCTGAAGTCGCAAGATCAAATTGCGAACAAGAGCAAAAGTCTCAGTTTTCTCAGCTAAAAAGAAAACCCACAAATATCTCGAAAAATCGTCAACAACAACAAGCACATACCACTTCCCTCCAACCGAGCTCACCTGAGCCGGAACGACAAGGTCCATATGCAAAAGCTCTCCAGGGCGCTTTGTCATAACTTGATTCACTGGATGGTGGGGAGCAGCAACCATTTTCCCATGTCTACAAGAATGATAAACAAGATCCTTCTCCATGCACAACTTGGGCAATCCTCGGATTAAGCCAAGTGAACTAAGCCTTGAAAGCAAGTCGAAGCTCAGATGACCTAGTCTCCTATGCCACTTCCACAGATCAGAGGAGGAAGGTCCAGCCAAAAGACAACGAGAAATTCCAAACGACTCCGAGAAATTCGCACGAAAGACTTTCCCAAAGGGTGAAATCAAACACACAAGATTGCCCTGAGGATCCAAAATACGACTGAGATTCGGCTTAAAACGAATCTCATAGTCATCATCAAAGAGTTGCGAAACAAAAAGAAGGTTAAAATGCAAGTTAGAAACAAGAGCAACATCACGCAACACAAAGTGCTCATTAACTCGCACCGACCCATGAGACAACACTTTATCTTTGCTATTGTCGCCGAAGGTGATAAACTCCTTTCCGGCAACTGGACTAAGATTGGATAACCACTTGGCATTTCCGGTCATATGCCTTGAGCACCCAGAATCCACCAACCAAATGTCCTCCGATCGTTTTACCTACATCAATAAAAAGACATAGGGTGATCATACGGTCCAACACTGAGGTGAGTAAAATGGGAAGTGTACCAGTGTTGGGCTGACTGCTCAAAAGAACGATTAGTAGCAAAACCATTCCTAGCACGCCTATGGGGAAAGCGATCACCACATATAGGAAAACATGGTCCGCTAAGGGAGGAGCGTCCATCGCGATACTCAAAACGCGGTGGGGGTAACGCTCAACAGCAAAGCCACCGCCACGGGGTCCATAACCTACAAAAGTAGGCTCCTGCCGGGCACAACCTCCTTGCGGCCTAGGACCTTGAGGCATTGGACCTCTAGGCCTAGCAGCTCTCCTCTGAACCTTCGGCACATGTACATCAAGGAAAGGATGGTACATGTCCGAGTTGTTCATCTCCTTTGCACGGCGCTCCTCTCTCTTGCGCCGAAAGCAAAACTCCCTCAAGTGCCCATCTCACCCACAGTGCTCACAATGGTACCTCACCGCTCTCATCGGGGGTTGTTGGTACTCACGGTAGTGGGTGTGGATCACTTGGCCTTTTGTGGCATGAGCTCCTCTTGGATAGGTGGCATTGTGTCTAGCTTGTTCCTTAGGTGGTTGGGTTTAGGAGACCACACTTGTTTCTTTGGTGGAGCTCTCAGAGGTTCCTCATACACTTCATCTTTGGTGTTAGGCTTAAGAGGCTCTTTGGGTGGTATCTTGGTAAGTTTGGGAGTAGTGGTGGAGTTGGGCTTCTCACTCGGGTTAAGACCACTAGACTCTCCAATCTTGCCAAAAGACGCAGCACTCTCCATCCCCTGAGCAAAGCCTACACCTGGACCTCCAGCAGCACGCTTGAATTGGGCTATCATCATCCCAAGCTGTGGCTCACCACAAGACACCCATGACAAGATGGTCCGAAGGTATGTGTTTTCTTCCTCGGTTTGCATCTTGTCATGCTTCACATTTGCAATCTCCATCTCCAAACCCTCACACAAAACACACCTAGACACACAAGTGCTACCCAAGCTGGCCTTCTCAAGAGACACAATCTTGGCATTCTTGTCTGCCAACTCGGATTGCAAGCCTGCATAGGACTTGCTCGCACCCAGCAACCCTGGTCTAGCCTTCAGCTCATCCATCTCTCCAACCAACGCAACATACTTCCCCCTCAAAGTGAGAAGGTCAGTCATGTGCTTGGAGCACATCTCCCACTCATCCTCCTCAGACACGACAATGGTGGACTTGACAGATTCAAGTTCCTTTGCCGCATCCTCCCACTTCCTCCTAAACTCCTTTCTCTCTCTAGCGGCAAGCCTAAGCAGTTTATCTTGACTAAGGAGAGCAGCAGTAAGCTTGTCAACCTCAGCAGAGAGTTTGTCAGGAGTTTGAGATACCTGGGAGGTGTCGTCGTCGTCGTCATCGTTCCGAGGGATGTCCTCCAGCTCGCCATTGACTTCATCGCTGAGGGCCATGGTGCAGAAGCCCTCGTTGTCGGCAAAGAAGCAAAGACCGTTCAGCTTGTCCTCGATCTTCTTCTTCTTCTCGGACTCGTCATCGCTTGATGTAGCAGAGTCGTCATCCGAGTCATTGATGTCGCTGAGCGTGGCGAAGAAAGCACGCTGCTCGGCCTGGGCCTTCTCCAAGTACTTCTCCTTAATGTACTCCTTGTTGAAGCCGCCCCTCCGCTTGTGCTTGGCGGGGACGTACTTCTCCTTGCGCTTGTCAGAGTCGTACTTGTGACCATGATCCGCCTTGCCGAAGACTTGCTTGTTCTTCTTCGGGCAATTGGTGATGAAGTGGTCCGAGCCTCCACACTCGTAGCAGCCACCTCGTCCTCCTCCATAGTGATGGTTCATGCGGTTGTTGTGAAACCACGAGAACTGGTTGGCAAGCAGAGCCAACTCGTCGTCCGCCATGAACTCCAACTGCTCCTCTATGACAGAAAGAAGAGATGACAAAGCAAAGCCTCCAAAGGGGTTAGCAGAAGAGCCAGAAACCAAAGCCATCGATGGGCCAGAAGGATTTTCATAAGAAGCCCTTGCCATGGCATCAATCTCACTGGACTTGAGCTTACTAAAGAGCTCGTCGCACGTGAGAGTCTCATAGTTAGGCGATTCAATGATCGCCTGAACCTTGGAGTCCCACACCGACCGATCGAGAGTGTGTAAAATCTTGAGAGCCCTCTCATGATCGTCGAAAGGCAACAGCTCCTTGTTAGCCCTCATCGTGTTGACAATCACCTGAAAGCGAGCGAATAAACTTTCTATGCTCTCGCCAGGCATGTGTCAAAAGTTCTCATACTCCCGCTTGTGCGACTCATAGAGATGGGATTTGACTTGAGTGGTTCCCTCATGTAAGCGCATGAGGGTTGCCCAAATCTCCTGAGCCATGGGGAGGTGAGAAACGCGATCAAACTCAGACATGCTCAAACATGAGAAAAGAGCATTACGGACTCGGCTATTGGCATCGTGCTCATCGATCTGCAGCTGAGTCACATGAGCTGCCAAGACCACGAAATCCTTGTTGCAAATCTCCCAGACAGAAGCACCCATACTCTGAAGATAGGCCGACATACGTATCTTCCAATACGCATAGTTCGTCCCATCGAAAAATGGCAGTTTGCCCACGCCGCGATCCATGTTGCCTTCTGTGGATCTGGAACCGGTTAAGGTGGAAGATCCTTAACCCGCTCTGATACCAATTGAAGGACCGAGAACTCTACCAGAAAGCGACCAGAGGGGGGTGAATGGGAGCCTAAAAATGTCTCTCGAAACTTTGGCCTTTGTCCCCACAAATAAACCCCCAAAAGCTTCGACTGAAAACATGATGCCCACAACCCATGGAAGAGGGTGGATGATCCCTAGGATCACAGCGAGGCACCACCAAACGAGAGCACACCAAATGCCAAAAGCTCCAGCTCAAGTTCGAACCCAAAAACCTACCCTCGAGCGTAGATATAAGGCTACGTCAAGAAATCTCCAAATACCTATGCTAACAAGTAGCAAAGATACCTAGAGAGGTTTCTTGGTTAACTCTACGGCCAAACGAGAAGTCCAAAAATCAAACGGAAAAGTCGGAAGACCAAATGCACTGAAAAAGTCAAGTCTGCCAAGTCCCGGACAGTCCGCGGATATGGTCCCGGACTGTCCGCAAGGGAAGGGCGGACTGTCCACCGGCAATGTCCCCAAAATAGCACTGCTGCTGAACTCATTCTGCTCAGGCCCGGACTGTCTGCGACCTAGCACTGCGGACTGTCTGCCGTTCAAACAAAAACAACACAGCCGAAGAACACAGACACTGACCTGGTTTGCCCTCGATGCGCGGACTGTCCGCGGGGTGGGTGGCGGACTGTCCGCGACCACCCAGTGAGGGTGATTTCGGTCGCCCTTCACCCAAATCTCCCCAAATCTGATCCAAATCAAAATCCCTTGTTCCCAAACTTGGAGAAGATGATCACGAGGTAGTTGGAAGACTATCCCCAAGAAATCATCCGCTCAAATCAACTCAATCAACGGGAAATTGAAGGGGAAGGTGTATGAACCGAAAAAGTGTCACGAAACTTGAATCGACCCGATCTACTTGTTCGTGAGGAGTTAGATGAATTCCTTCGGTGGAAATGATCTCCTCACATCAAAGAACAAGTTGGTTCAAGTGGATTTGAGAAAGACGCAGCGTAGAAGGAGATCGAGTGACGGGAAAATCATGGAGAAAGGAAGAACGCGAAAAACAAATTTAAAACGCGAATCAAGACCACGAATTGCCAGCCAAAATTCGTCCCCCCCGGGGAGACAACGGGAATCCGGTCCCGTTTCCGCAAAATCCAAATACACAGAGGTATTGTTCACCGTCTCTGCGGATCTCAGTAGCTACAGCAGGGAATGGGAAGCAGGAAAACCTAGAGTGAAAATAGCAATGGCTAAGATAACCTGGAAGGAGGGGTGGCCGCTCCTTATATAGTCTAATACAATTATTCCCCTTTTACCCTTACAACTAATGAGCGAGCAGGCTAACCCTAAGGGTATTCCTGACCAACTCGAAGTAGATGGTGATCCGACGGCCACGCCCGCACAACTGGTAGCTTCGCCTCGACGCGACCTCACCGATTGCCGTCACGTGCCGCCACCGCTCTGCTCGTCATTTTTACGGACCTCCCCCCGGTTTTGAGGCCGAAACCGGGAAACCAAACTTCAAGTCCTCCCCCTGGTTTTGAGGCCGAAACCGAGAAACCAGTCGTCCATCGCCTGAGTTTTGTGGCCCAAACTCAGAAACCTGCCTGCGCCTAGGTTTTGAGGCCCAAACCTGAAAACTGTCCTCAGCCCGAGTTTTGTGGCCCAAACTCGAAAACCGGCCGCACCCAGGTTTTGAGGCCCAAACCTGGAAACCGTCCACTCGATGGTTTTTCTGTGGCTCAACCACCAAACCGAGCCGTAGAGGGGATGCACCGCTCGTGACCCCGTCCACACGCAAGTCTTCACTTGTCGCTGCCCCAGGCTGTCAGCCACCACGGCCGATCCTCAGGCCACCGGTCCGTCAGTCCAAGCCTCACGTCCGCCCTTCACCGCTCCGGGTCCATCGGCATGGCACGTCTCTACTTGACCTTCACATTGCCCTTGATCACCGTATTCGTGCTCGACACCTGCACAACACAAGCCAAAGAACATGCGCATCTCCGCAGTTGACAATCACTCATCATCTCAAGATCCGGCATACACCCATGTATCCGCATAGTCTTCCCTTTGTAGCGCAGAGGGAAGACGCTCATGCACGCGTAGAGAGGTCAGGACGTCACTTGGGAGGACTGTTGGCCACCATAGCGCAGAGGGCAGGCGCTCATGCATGCGTCCGGCGGTGGCAGCAGCCCCGGCTCTGAAGCCCCTTCAGCATCAGCCAGGCTGTTTGGAGAAGTCGGTGGATCGTTTGGAGAGGTCAGCGAATTGTTTGGAGATAAAATGGCGAGGCGAATACATCGGCGAGTCTTTATTCATCATGAAGGGTACATGGTACAAGCCATTTAGGCGTAGAATCTTCTAAGGTGCTCGATACATCAGGAGTTGGGCACGTCGATGCTTTCGAGGTCGGAGAGTCTATAGGCGCCTAGTCGGGTGACCTCCTTCACCATGTAGGGGCCGTCCCAATGTGAGGAGAGCTTATGCAGGCCATCGGTCTTGAGTTTCCGCTTGAGGACGAGGTCACCAACAACGAAGGATCGGTCCTTGATATTGCGATTGTAGTAGCGGCGAACTCCTTCGAGGTATTTGGCAGTGCGGAGGCAGGATGCCAGCGCTCTTCTTCAAGGCGATCAAGGTCATCGGAGTGCGCCTAGTCAGAAGCTTCTTCGTTGTAGTTCTCCACCCGTGGGGAGCGGAAAACGACATCAGCCGGAATGACAGCCTCCAAGCCGAAGACCATGAAGTCGGGCGAGACACCGGTATTGCGACTGGGCTGAGTGTGGAGACCCCATAGCACGGAGGGGAGCTCACGCATCCAGCGACCAGGATGCTTCTCGTCCTTCTGGTAGAGCCGCTTCTTTAGGGCATTGAGGATCATGCCATTGGCACGCTCGGCTTGGCCGTTGGCACGAGGATGGGCAACGGAGACGTACTTGACGAGTACGCCATGCCCTTCGCAGAAGTCCCAGAAGACATTATCGGTGAAGTTGGAGCCAAGGTCGGTGATGATGGAGTTCTGGAGGCCGAAACGATGTATGACTTCGTCGATGAAGTAGACAGCGTTCTCAGCGGTTGCCTTGGTAATCGTCTTGGCCTCGATCCATTTGGAGAACTTGTCGATGGCGACGTAGATCCATTTGAATTTACCCGGAGCTGGTCGGAATGGGCCGATCATGTCGAGCCCCCAGTAGGCAAAGGTCCATGAGGCCGGAATGGCTTGGAGCTCTTGCATGGGAACGTGTGTCTGCTTGGCGAAGAATTGGCACCCTTCTCAGGAGCATACAAGTTGCTCGGCGTCGGCGATCGCTGATGGCCTGTAGAACCCTGCCCGGAAGGCTTTGCGCACCAGGATCTTTGCAGCCGCGTGGTCCCGCACACGCCGGCGTGAATGTCGAAGAGGATCTCGAGGTCGTTGTCTCTGGAGATGCACTTTTGGAGCACTTCATCATTGGAGTTTTTGCGCATGAGCGCACCATCGACGAGTACGTAGTTGTTGACACGATGAACAAGGCGCTCGACTTCAACCTTATCAATGGGGACAAGGTTCTCGGAGAGGTACTTGATGAAGTCTTCGCACCAGTTTGATGGAGATGAAGGGATGGCTCCGACCAGGTGTACAGCTAGTGGGGCGGAGGATCGACGTCCATTGGAGAGGCGGAACTCGTGGAGTCGGTGATGGAAGGCTCGAGCAAGTCGTGGACGAATACGCCGGCTGGGACCAGAGACCGGGACGATGCCAGCTTAGACAGCTCATCGGCCGCCTGGTTTCAATTGTGGGGGACATGATGGTACTCGACACCGAAGAACTTGTCCTCGAGCTTCCGGATGGCTGCGCAGTAAGTGCTCATCTTGTTGTTGGAGCAGCTCCAGTCTTTGTTAAGCTGGTCGATGATGAGGGCGGATTCACCATAGGCCATGAGGCGCTTGACGCCCAGCTCACTGGCGATGCGTAGACCGTGAAAAGCGGCTTCATACTCGGCGGCGTTGTTTGAAGCCGGGAAGAGTAGCTGGAGCATGTAGTGTAGCTTTTCATCAGATGGAGATATGAGGAGGAGGCCCACGCCCGTGCCGTTCAAGGTGAGGCACCCGTCGAAGAAGAGGACCCAGTGCTCGAGTGCCTCCGTCGGCACTGGGGTCTGGATGTCCGTTCATTCCGCAATGAAGTCAACTAGAGCTTGAGACTTGATGGTGTGGCGTCCTTGGAAGGTGATGTTGTAGGAGCCAAGCTCAATGGCCCACTTGATGATACGCCCCGTAGCATCCTTGTTGCGAAGTATGTCCCCTATGGGGAACTCGGTGATGACGGTGACCCGTCCGGAGCTTTGGAAGTAGTGGCGCAGCTTGCGCGCGGTGATTAGAACCGCGTACATCAGCTTCTGGACTTGAGGATACTAAGTCTTGGAGTCGTTCAACACCTCACTGACGAAGTAGCACGGCTGTTAGACGGGGTAGGAGTGGCCGACTTCTTCGCGTTCGACAACGATGACGGAGCTGATGACCCTATTTGTGGCGGCGATGTAGAGCAGCAAAGACTCCTTCTCCATAGGTGCGGCAAGCATAGGAGGTTGGGTGAGGTATTTCTTCAAGTCGGAGAAGGCGTGGCCGGCTTTGTCGTCCCAAACAAACTTTTCGCCCGCCTTGAGGAGCTTGAAGAAGGGTAGTCCCTTTTCGCCAAGCCTGGAGATGAAACGGCTGAGGGACGCCATGCACCCGGTGAGCTTCTGGATGTCCTTCATGCTGGAAGGAGGTCGCATGCGAAGAAGAACCGAAATTTTTTCGGGATTTGGGCGAGTGCCGTCGTGGCTGATGATGTTGCCGAGGAGATTCCCCGAAGCCACGCCAAAGATGCACTTGTTGGGGTTGAGCTTCCACTTGAACTTGTTGAGGGCCTTAAATGTTGCCTCGAGGTCGGAGATGAGTGTGTTGGTGGACCGAGTCTTGACGATGACATCATCGACGTAGGCTTCAACCTTCTCTGGGATGAGGTCCTTCAAGCAATCCTAGATTGCGCGCTGGTATGTAGCTCCGGCGTTCTTTAGTCCGAAGGACATGGTGGTGTAGCAGTAGGCGCCGAAGGTTGTGATGAACATCGTTTTGATCTGGTCCTTCACCTTCAGGGCGATCTGGTGATAGCCGGAGTAGCAATCGAGGAAGGAGAGGAGTTCGCACCCGTTTGTGGAGTCGATGACTTCGTCGATGTGAGGGAGGAGCAAGGGGTCTTTAGGGCAGTGTTTATTGAGGTCAGTGTAGTCAACGCACATTCACCATTCTTTATTCTTTTTTAGTACAAGGACCGGATTGGCTAACCAATCGGGATGATACACCTCTTTAATGAAGCCGGCTGCTAGGAGTCGGGTGAGCTCTACCCTAATTGCCTCCTTCCCGTCTGGCAAGAAGCGACGAAGCTTTTGGCAAACCGGCTTGGCAGTCGCGGAGACATTCAAGGAGTGCTCGACGAAATTCCATGGAACTCCGGGCATGTCCGCTAGTTTCCAGGCGAACACATCAACGTTGCTCCGTAGGAAGCTGACGAGTGCGTCTTCCTATTTGGGGTCAAGGCTGGCGCCAATGACGGCGGTCTTCTCCGGAGCTCCGTCCACCAGGGACACCTGCTTCGTGTCTTTCGACTTCTTGTTGGAGCGCTGGTCGGAGTTCTCCGGAATCTCTAGGTCTTCGGGGCAGAGCTTGGCGGCATCGGTGATGCAGGCTTGGGCACCTTGGATCTGCTGTTGCTTCTGCGCGGAGTTGATGGTCTCCTGCTCGCACTCGTAAGCCACCTGGAGATTGGCCCAGAGGCTGAGGACGCCTTTCTTCGTTGGGATCTTGAGCACTAAGTAAGCATAGTGCAGGATCGCCATGAGTTTGGATAGCGTCGGGCGACCGATTATGGCGTGGTAGGCGGTGTCGAAGTCAGCGACGATGAAGGTGATGTACTCCTCGCGGAAGTGATCGGGCATGCCAAACTACACTGGGAGGGTGATCTGCCCGAGGGGCATGGAGGGCTTCCCCGGGATGATGCCCCAGAATGGGAAGTTCGTCGGGAACAGGTCCCGCTTGGAGTAGTCGAGCTCACGGAAGGCGGAGGCGAAGATGATGTTCAGGGCACTTCCTTTGTCGACGAGGACCTTTCGGTAGCGGCAGTTGGAGCTCACCGGGTCGATGACGAGGGGGAAACACCTAGGGTACTTGTCGTCCGACTACTGGTCGTCTCGGGAGAACGTGATCGGCCGCTCCGACCAGTCGAGGTAGCGGACGTTGGCGAGGTCGTCATGGATGGCCACAATGGAAGCGATGTCTTGGCGTACTTGGCGCCACTTCTGCTCGCTTTCGACGACGATGTTGCCGCCGAAGATGGAGAGTGTCCTCGCCGGTTCTCGAAAGGTGGGCTCCTGAGCGTCAGCGCCCTAGTCCTTGTCGTCGTCGTTTCGTTGCCGCTTCTCATCGCTCCTTTGTACGTTGCGTGCAATGATGTCACACTCGCGCATGGTGTGCTTGGCATTCTTGTGGAGAGGACAGGGACCGTTGAGGAGCTTCTCGTACTCATTATCGTAGGTGCGCTTCGGGTGAGTGTTGGTGTTGGCGACATAGCAGTGGTCATGACAACGATGGTCCGGCCTCTGACGAGAGGACTCGGGGCAATCGTGGCGGAGGTCCCGGTCATCATGGCAATCATAGTGGCTAGAGCGGTGGTCGCGTCCTCCTTCGCGCCAGTCGTCACAATGTTTATCATCGCGGGGGCGCTCTTGGGATCATGATCAGCGACGCGGGAGCTCGTGATGGCGATGGGCGTCGTCGGCATCGGCGTAGGAGTTGGCGATCTTCATCAATTCGGTGATTGTAGCCACCTTCTTGCAGACGATCTTGTCGCGCAGCTCCATATGGTGCAGGCCATTGGAGAAGATAGAGACGGCCTCGGCGTCGGCGATCTCTGGTATTATCAGCCGCATGTTAGAGAAGCGACGGATGTAGCTCCGGAGGCTTTCGTCACGGTCCTAGTGGACGTTCTGGAGGTCGTAGCGCGTCCCTGGCTGAACACAGGTAGAGTTGTAGGTCTTGATGAAGACTTCCATGAGCTGCTCCCAGGCGTCAATGGAGCTTTCGGCAAGCTTGTGGAGCCAACTGTTTGCCGAGGAGGACAGCATGACCGGGAGGTACTTGGCCATCACATCAGGTCTTCCCCCGGCAGCTTAAATGGCGATTTCATATGTGGTTAGCCACTGCTCGGGGTTGGCTTTCCCATCGTACTTGTCCACCGTGTTGACCTTGAAGCCCTGGGGCCACTGGACGGCTTGGAGCCGAGCGGAGAAGGGGCGGGCCCGATTGAAGCATCGAGAGCCGTAGCTCCGTAGTTGTTGCGGTTTCCCTGGGAAACTTCTTGGTCGCGATGCGGCGGCGAATGCCTCCTATGGGATCGGCGAGGACTCTAAGGGGTCCTACTGTACGAAGAGCCGAAGGGAGAGGGACGACGTCCTTTTTCGGTGCACTGCAGCGCGACAGCCTTGACATGGGCGACGATCTTCTGAAGCTCTTGGGTGACCGGGAACTTGGAGAGCTCGTTGGCGACGACGGTGAGGTTGGCGCTTGGGGTCGGGTAGACGGGCTGATCATCGACCCTGTCAAACTTGAAGAGGAGGTCACGACCTCTGTGGTTCTCCCGATCTCGGCGTTCCCAATCGCCGCGTTCGTTCTCACGGCGCTCCCGATCACGCCGCTCCTGGTCGCGCCATTCATCATCACGGCGACGTTGTCATTCGACGTTGCGCTACTCCCGGCTGGCGTGTTTGACATCCGTCTCGTTCGGCTTTGGAGCGCTGTCGGTGGAGACATTGAAGATGGCGCTTCCACGGTACGGTGAGAAGCCAGCGCCGGACTCGGTGGAGAAGGTGGTGGTGGTCCGCATGGAGATGGAGTTGCTTGATGTAGTAGACCCTGACACAGAGGTCGCCAAAATAGTATCGCCAGAGATCTCGCGGAAGGTCACCATGCCAAGGAGCGGAGCCGCAGATGCTTGGTCTTGCAGGCTAGTTGGAGTCGCCTGGTCGGAGCCGAAGGACTGGGCCTGGTCAGAGAGTTGTCGCAGTGCCTGACACTGGAATGTAGATGTCGCACCGTGGAGCCCGAAGGGCATGGAGTTTGTCAACGGAGCGTGACGACGAGCCAGATGCAGATCCGATCTGGGGAGGCGGGCGGGATGAGCGCTGGAGACTCCTAATGGCGTACGCTGGCGATGTTGGAGACGAGGGTGCCGGAGAGCTGCACGCGAGCTACCTCGATGGCGTCGATGCAGTCGGCGATCCCTTGGTTGGCCCGGTCGATGGCTTCGATCAGGTCATCGTGGCAGACGATTCTCGGCGCGCGGGGCGCCAACGTGGTGACACGCTGGGTGGACGACGAGGCGTCCAGTGCACAATGCAGATTCCATGATTTCTAGAGCTGGGACGAAGTCACCGATGGTCCAGATCATAGATCTGATCTGGAAAGTGGTGCCGGCCTCCGGGAGAACCATGGAGCGAGGGAAGGTGACCGCTTGGCAGATCGTGGTATCGTAGCACACACCCCCTACCTGGCACACCAACAGTCGACGAAATATGGTCGGCAATCTACCGAGGGGGTATGCCCAAGGTAGTAGATTATTTTGAGGAGGCGTGCGAGACGTCTACACAAGCGTTAACACAGGGACGAGAGACGACGATTTAGACAAGTTCGGGCCAGCAAGTCGCCGTAATACCCTACGTCCTGTGTTCTGGCGGCTGGTTTGTATTGCAGATTGGAATATCGCATATCTTTGAAGGGGATCCCTACTCGCCTTATATAGCCGAGGAGCAGGGTTACAATCATCGAATCCTAACAGATTACAATCGGTTCCTTTAGGTAAGGAATCCGGGTCTATCTTCTAGGATATTCCTTGGCGAGCAAGGCTTCGAGAGAGTCCTTGGCGGTCACGACGGCCTGGTCACGAGCTGCAAGGCCTTCTGGCTGGGCCATGCTTGGCGACGGGCCCAAGTAGGTCCATGGGGGTATACGGAGGTAATATCCCCACGAGGACCCTGGCCCAAGTGGGAGCACGCCCAAAACAAGTGGAGAAGAGCACAAGGATGTTCAAGGACGTCCTACTCCTTGGCCACCACCTTAGAAGGGCAGTCAAGTCATCCAACCCAAATTGGAGGCCCAATCTGTGTCAAGTTCGAGTTCATCTCGGAATCCAGGAGCAGCCAACAGTAAAACAGACGCTCAGGTCACATACGGACTCCATTTTCGATGATCCACATATGGATGGAAATATAATTTGATAAGCTAACTGATGGCTTTAGTTTGAGGTCAAAACTCCATTAGAATCAACAGGAATCTGTCAGGGTGCCATGTCATCGTCTTTTGGGTCGTTTGGTCCTTCTAACTTGTTAGGGCACCTTAGGGACATGAGTAGGACTCCTTGGACGCCCCTTAGGCTATATAATTAGTAGTCACCGCCCACATTAGGGCTTGGGTTTTGCTTAGATTTATTTGTCAAGAACAGTTTTGTTGTTTCTGTTGTTTGTGAGACCCCAACTCGTGAGCTTGATCATTCATCTGTAATTTGGTTGCTTTCTACCTTGTTCTTTCTTATGTTCTTCAATTCTCAAGCAAGGATTAGCCTTCTTGGTGAGGTCAACCATGCAACACCGGTTGATAACCAGAGGAGACGTGGAGCTGTGATTGCGGGGTTTTGGATCGTGTTATTCGGAAGCCGAATCGATTGTGTCGCATCTCCGCCAAATCGATGGTTATCAGAACCTTTTAGAAGATTGTCGGTGTTTGTTTAACCGGCAACTCGTCTTGGGGATTCCCAAACGATTTGTTCGGTGGGGATCGGTGTTCGTAGAACTCGGCGAGTACACAGGGACAGCGATTTATACTGGTTCAGGCCGCTTAATAGCGTAATACCTTACGTCCAGTGGTGTCGTGTGCCTTGTGTTATGATTCAAGATTCAATGATAGAGGTGTATGCCCGCTTCCCCTTATATAATCGGGTGAAGCTTAGCATGTACCGAGTCCTAGTCGGTTACAATAGAGGAGTCCTATTCTAATTACAAGACTTCCTTTAGAACTCGACTAAGTTACAATGAGAGTCCTAATCCATGTCCACTTCGTAGCATGTCTTTGAATCTTCTTGCAACGTCCAGGGTTAGTCTGAGTAATCATCTTCCGATGATGTCTCTGACATTCTGGTCCGTCAAGCCCCCGAGGTCATCAATATTTTTCTAGAATGTTATCTTCTGGTTTCCTTCGGAAATCTTCGAGTAATGGCCTGAGAAATTTTGAAGTGCTCTATAGATGAAAGAACTCCATGGTGTGCACTTTTAGAAAAGTGCACCCATAGGGTGTAGCCCCTGAGCCTCTTGTTATTTTTTTAATAACTTTGAGGATCTCTGAGCCTTTATCCGAGTAATCCTTAGTTAAGAAAAAACAATTCCTTAATGATATATACCCTGCAGCCCCCGAGCCTGAGTTCCGAGTAATTGATTAGTCGGTACTTGGGGTCTTCAATACATATCATCCAGGTAAATCTTAGTCTTTATACAAGGATAATACATGTCATGACTGATTTGGTATGTAACCCAACCGAGTAATAATTATTCGGCTTTGGGTGGGTAATGTTTTCATCAAACATCCCTTTTCACCCTCCCCCCCACTGAATAAAGATTACCATGAAGGACAACAATAATTGACTAGTAACTGTATCACCTGTCCTCATTGATGATTCCTTGTCGTCTTGTGCAACTGCAGCACTTTTGTCCGTTTCCTCTTGAAACATGCACGTGAAATGAATAACTCACCAGTGATGCCAGGCTTCACATGTGTAACAGTATGTACAAGGGTGCAATTATTGAACTCTGCTTGATTGTATCCGTGAACTAAGTCCATAGACCAAGACCAGTCGCCTATCAATACCCTGCCTGGGAAGCAAGGATGTCACACCTTCCTGAATATATGACTTCTTTTACTCCATGAGTGTTATAATATCTGTAGTAGAGATGTCCGAGCCCCCGGGTGTCTTCCTTATGTAGGATAATCGAAGTGCCCAGAAGAACTCTTGTGAAGGGATCATCCGTCAGGGTGGTTTCCAAGTGGTCGGGAGCAGAGGGATACAGAGTGGCGCCTAGAAGAACTCTTGTGACTCCCGCATCGCGGGCAACCTCAGGATCACAGGTTGTCAAAAGGCGCTAGGGTTTAGGCTGACTATCAAGTTCCTTGTGTACTGGGCTAGAGCCTTAAAACCCACCTTGGGATGCACTGAGAAGATAGTGTCTACCCAAGGTACTATGTCTGCTTTACTGTGACTCACTGAACCCAGGCCTTGATGCACTGCGCATCAAGACTTTGTACCTTGATTACACTAGAGTAGAGTTTTACATCCTGATTGATCTTGTACTGGAAACTGTTGCATCTCAAGATGTAACTGTGTAACTCTGTTGTAATTCCGAGTAATAATTGTTAAGATCCGGGTACTTGGAATATTTTCTGAGTCCTTTGTCTTTGATTCCGAGTACTGAAATTTCTTGTGAAAGAATGGCATTGTCTATTTGCAAGATGACCCGTTTGTTGACATTGACGCCGTCCAGAACGTCCCCTAGTCGTTAGGGTTTTGGACGGTCCCATAACACCGTTCACAAAAACCGAAGGGTTGCCGCAAACGGATCTATAATAAGGGTTTAGGGTTTACGGTCCCAGCCCCCAACATGACGGAGATCGTGATGTTCATGTCCTTCGTCGAGCGCGGGCTGGGACTTCCGGCGTCTGATTTCTTGAGGGGATTACTACATTACTATGGTTTGACCCTCAATCATATTACTCCAAATGCCTATTTTTATATCGCAATCTTCTCCCATCTTTGTGAGGCTTTTCTGGGGATTTGCCCCTCTTTTACTCTCTTTCGCTATTTCTTCTGGGTAAAATGTCAGCCCAGTGACGCGAATGTAGAATTAGTCGGTGGAGTTAGTATCCAGCTTAGACTAGAAGTAGCTTCTCAATATATTTCTATAGTGTTGTCGGAATCCGTCCGGGAATGGGCTAGCGGATGGTTTTATATAGCCAACCCGCCGCCGGCCCTTCGTCGTCATGATGGGTGGCCGCCCTAGAAGACCCGAGAGTGGAAGGACAAGATTTCTTCCGAAGAGGTAGAGGTTGTCCAACCATTGATCGATATGATAGCGGCTTTGAAGCTGAGTGGTCTGACTGGGTATACCGTCGTCCAAGACTTCATCGCACGCCGAGTCCATCCGCTACAACAACGAGCCAACTTTGGCTTCGAATATCTTGGCGTAAAGGACCCGAGCCGGCATTCTGCCGAGCAGTTGCCCAATCAGGAGATTTTGAGGAGGATGAACCGGCTATTAAAAAGCCATGAACATCTGGTTCCGAAGATGACGACTTTTTCTGCCATCAACCCCCCTCTAGAGGTAAGAAGTTTGTAATATCCGTCGTTTGGTTTCTTAATAGATATCACTTCTGACTGAATATTATCTTCTTCCTCTTTTTAATAAACTCAAGGACGGAATAACAATGATTGTCCACCCCTGCCCCCGGCGACTGAAGAAGGCGTAGGCATCACTCCTGAAGGTCCTATCCGCAGAGAGGATCTTCATAATGAGTCAAGCTTTCTTGGTGATCTTGACTGGTTAGACTCAGATTCAACTAACTCTGATGTCATACTCCTAGATCCCAAAGCTGAGAGTAGCCGGAAGAGGTCTCCGAGTCCATTCTAGGAAGCCGAAGATCCAGTCCCGAAGAAGGCTTGCACTGGTAATCGCCGTGCTTGTCGAAAAATTCTTTTATCAACAGAATTGGCTGAAAAGCACTGTAATCCGGGTGCTCCTGGTAAGGGAAAACCCGAGTACTTTATAGATTGCCCGCTTTGGATGTAATGAGCCCTTTTCTTATATCTTTGACTGATACAGACGTTGAGGCAGCTCACGGTTCCTCTGCTACGGAGGCAGCTAAGGAAAAGACTGATCTTCCTGAGCCGCAGCCCAAGAAGCTAAGTTTGAAACTTCCTGGTGCTTTGAAGCTGATTAAGTAAGTTTTGCATCTTTGAAAACTTAGTATTCTTCATGCTTGTCAAAAGCTCAATGCTTATTTCTGTTACAGAAAGATCAAGACCAGCCAATCGTTGGCAACTGATACGGCAAAGGCCCAGGAGATGGAGGGATCAGAGCTACCAAAGGAGCCGGAGTCGAGCGTCCCTCCCATCAGCAGTCAGGTGAATGCCGAGACGACACCCTCCTCTTCTGATGTCCTTGCCGTAGAAGATCTTCAAATGAGTGTTCTTCCATTGCCTCATGTTGGTGTTCCGTATTCCATGTTTCGTTCTCCCGCTCAATTAGAACTCGACCGAGTAAAGAATGATTAATTGTTCCAGACTCGGCAACCTGACGAGCCAACTTTGGAGATGGTCAAGGCTAGCATCAGTACTGGCGATGAAGCTAAAGCCTCAGTTTCTCTTCAGAACGAGTCTGGTGAAGTTCCCGAGTCCTCTCGTCAGGGATCGAAGCTTGAAGTAGTGGGGTATAACTCAGACCTTGTCCGACTGAAGGAGCTGAGTGCTCAAGTGATGGCGCCGGCTTTGGCGTTGAAAGAATTTGTTGAGGTAATATCACATTTGTGCCGACTTCTTATGGTCTTGTTCTGGCTACTAACAACTTCTTGTGCGGGGTTTCGACGTGAAAGTCACCAAGCAGATTATACGAATCCGGCAAGAGCTTTCCATTGAGAACCAAGCTTTGAAGGAGTATATAGCCTAGGCTCAGATTAGCCAAAAGGTGGCAACTCAAATTTTGCATACCCGCATTAATGAGCTTGAGGGGAAACTGAGTACTGCTGTTGGCGAGCGGGATGCGGCGAACCAGCGGGAAATCAAGATCCTCTCCAAGCATGCTACCAGTGAACAAAAGTTCAAGGAGGCTATTAAGTCATCCAAGAAACAACTAACCGGTAAGTTGATCATGAATTTCAGTGTCCTTAGTTTTTTGAAGTCATAGTACTCATCCGCTTCTGTGCTTTACTTTTTAGAGTCACAAAGTCTTGCAGCGGGATGGCATAATGCTTTCAACCATAAGGAGGTAGAGCTTGAGGAGGTATTTGCTAATGCACAAAGTGGTCTCCAAGAAGCCAAATTGATCTGTGAGGGTGCTGACCGAGACCTACTGTAGGCTTTGAAATCGACCAAACAGTCACGAGAAGCTCTAGAGGCGGTTGAGGCGCAATTAACGGAGTCACAGGAGTCTCTGAAGACTTAACAGGATTCTTTGAAGGCGTTGGAGCAAGCTGTAGAGCCGGTCCTTGACTTTGTCCCGCACCCCGAAGGAGTTGAAAAGTCCTTGGTTGATTAAGCTAGAGCGGCGCCTGGTCGCCTTACTCAATACATCAAGGATATGGCTACTTCGGTGGTGTGCGGTCTTCTTGCAACTCTGCGTCTTCATCTGCCGTCTTTTGATCTTTCCTCTATCATGAGCCTGCCCGAGGGTAAGAGTGATGAAGACCATGCGGCGATGCAAGAGGAGGTCAAGACTGTGGCGGAAGAGTACTCCTAGATTTTAGATCTTGTAGGGTAGTAGGCCGTTCTCAGTCTTGACCAAAATTTGTATTCCCTAAAAGCAAATACTGAAGAAACAAAGTATAATTTACTTTTGAGTCTTTCGCTGGTTTTGAGCGTTTTTATTTTATCGACGCGTCATTGCAAGAAATTTCTTGTCAATGGGTCTGTGTTTGGTGGATGTATGACCAGACGTTTCACTGAACGGGTCTATCCATGTGCTTTTTAGCACCCTGGTTTGGGTTATTCGACTTTGTTTCTCTTGTAGTCTTTGGCGACTTGTTAGAGAACGTAGTCTACCCGAGTAGTACTCTTAGTACCCTGTTTCAAGGGATAAACTTGATCAAACACCTCTTAAGGACCATTACAATGGTTCCTGCTGGGTGAATCATATCCTCTTGATGGTCGCAGCTTGAGTGCGAAGTAAGTTGGACCTCTGTCCGGTAACAGGGTGAGAACTACTCCCCTTGTTATACCTTATAGGAACTAGTATTTACCTTATTCTCTATAGGTTGATAGCCGGGTTTTTAAGTCGTACTATCATTTGAGTTGTATTGAGCTCGGAGCTCGTAACCCGGGTATGGTTGCCTCTGAACCAAGAAAGGAGTCTAACCGAGTAATATTATATATTAGTCGGTGGGATACAATAGCTAAAGCTTATTGTATGCTTTTAAAGTTTTTACCCGACTAAATAGCCGTGATAAATGTAGAAGAAAAGAAACCCATGGTGATCATGCTTCTGATGAAAACCAAGCTTTATTAATATATATGTAAATGGATACCAATTTGCCCAGAGTCGTAACTGTAGCATAGTCTTTAGGTATGGAATCTCTTCAGATGCTCAATATTCCATGAATTTGGTAGCGGAGAGCCATCCTCGGTGACTAGCTCGAATGACCCGGGTCTTGTTACTTTGGATACTATGTAGGGTCCTTCCCATGGACTCCTAAGCTTATGGCATCCTGTGGTATTCTGAATTTTCTTCAGGACCATGTCGCCTACTTGGAAAGTGTTGTGATGGACGTTCTTGTCGTAGTAGCGCCTCATCCCTTCGAGATATCTTGTTGACTGAAAGAGTGCAGTTAGTCGGGCTTCTTCAAGACTGTCGACTTCTAATCGCCTTGTACCATCCGCCTCTCTTGCATTATACTGTTCCGTTCGTGGGGAATTCCAGATTAGGTCCGCTGGAAGGATTGCTTCAGTGCCACAGACCAGGAAGAAAGGAGTCTGTCCTGTTGCTTTGCTTCGCTGTGTCCGTAGCCCCCAGACTACCTTAGGCAATTCCTCGACCCACTTTCCACCATGGTCTTTTAGAAGATCAAATAATCTTGGCTTTAGACCGTCTAGGATGAGGGCGTTGGCTCTTTCAACTTGGTCGTTTGACTGTGGGTGAGCTACTGATGCGTAGTCTATCTTTATTCCATAGTCGCTGGCCCATGACTTGAATTCAATTGTCGTAAAGGGAGAACCAAGATCAGTGATAATTCTGTGTGGCATCCCAAAGTGATGAAAGATGCTCTGCATGAATTGAACTGATTTGGATGCATTGAATTTGACCAGTGGCATGTACTCGCTCCATTTGGTGAATTTGTCGATCGCCACGTAAACGTACTCAAATCCTCCTGGAGCACATTTTAGAGGACCCACCATGTCGAGTCCCCAACATGAGAAGGGCCATGACAGTGGGATACAAATCAACTCGTGAGCTGGGACATGTTGTTGCTTGGTGAAGAACTGACATGATTGACAGCGACAGACTAAGTCTTCTGCATCTTTCAGGGCAGAGGGCCAATAGTACCCCGATCTGAAGATTTTTCCGACTAATGTCCTTGATGTTGCGTGATTGCCGCAACACCCAGAATGAACTTCATTCAGTATGTCTTTGCCTTCTTCTGGTGAAATGCACTTGAGGAGGACTCCTGATGAGGCACCGCGTCGAGCTTGTCTCTGACTAAAACATAGTTTTTACTACGTCTGGTTACTTGCTCTGCTGTGGTTTTATCACTTGGCAATTTATGCTCCTTGAAGTAGTCAATGAAAACTTTAGTCCAGTCGGGTGCTAGATATAAGATCTGTGCGGAGGGTGCTGGATCGATCTCTTCCTTCTGTTGGATTGAGGGTTTGGATAGCTCGTGTACAAAGGTGCCACTAGGGACTAGGGCCCTGTCAGATCCCAACTTTGCTAGGATGTCTGCAGCAACATTGAGATCTCGGGTGATATGAATAAGTTCCACACCTGAGAAATTTTTCTCTAGTTTGCGGACTTCAGCGCAATAGGCGTTCATTGTTTCCTTGGTGCAGTCCCAATCTTTGTTGACTTGGTGAATCACCACAGAAGAATCGCCATATACTAGGAGTCGCTTGATACCCAATGTGACTGCTAGCCGTAACCCGTGTAGTAGCGCCTCATATTCTGCTTTATTGTTGGTAGCTGGCCACATAATTTGCAGAACGTATTTGAGTTGCTCCCCAGCGGGTGATACAAGTAGGACTCCGGCACCTGCTCCTCCGAGTTTTAGGGACCCATCGAAGTACATCTTCCAGTGTTCTGGAAAAGGGTCGTCTTGAATCTGCTGGAATTTTGTCCACTCGGCGACGAAATCAGCCAGGGCTTGAACCAGCGGGTACCTGACCTTAGAGTTAGAGAGTACCTCGCTGATATAGTATACTGGACGTTGAGTATTGTAGACGTGCTTTTCATCTTTGCGTTCCACTACTATTGCTGTGCTCACAACGTGTGTGGTAGCCGCAATGTATAGCATCATTGGTTCCCTGGGTTCTGGCGGTGTTAGTATAGGAGAATTGGTAAGGTATCCTTTGAGCTGTTCAAAGGCCTTGTCCGCTTCTTCCGTCCACTGGAATTTATCACCGGCTTTGAGCAATTTGAAGAAAGGTAGTCCCTTTTCTCCCAACCGTGAGATAAATCTATTAAGTGCAGCCATACACCCAGTGAGCTTTTGAACATCCTTGACTGAAGTTGGTGGCTTCATACTGATGATAGTTGTGATCTGCTTTTGACTGGCCTCGATGCCTCGATGGCTAACGAGGAATCCGAGTAATTGGCCTGAGGGTACTCCGAATACACATTTTGTGGGGTTGAGCCTCCATTTGTAGGTGCGCAGTCGAGTAAAGGTTTCCTCTAGGTCTGATATGAGGGTAGTCAGATCCTTTGTCTTTATAACCACGTCATCAACGTAAGCTTCCGCGTTGCGGCCGATTTGATCGCCCAAACAATCTTGGATAGCCCGCTGATAAGTGGCTCCTGCGTTCTTCAACCCAAAGGACATGGTTTTATAACAGTAGGCACTGAAGGGAGTTATAAACGATGTCTTTGGTTGGTCTTCTTCTTTGAGAGCAATCTGATGGTACCCTGAGTAACAATCCAGAAAGGATAATAGAGCAGAACCTGCGGTAGCATCAACTATTTGATCTATCCTTGGTAAAACGAAGGGATCCTTTGGACAGTGCTTATTGAGGTCCGTGTAGTCGACACACATGCGTCACTCTACGGAGTTCTTCTTTTTTACTAGTACTTGGTTAGCTAACCACTCGGGGTGGAGAATTTCTTTGATGAACCCGGCTGCGAGTAGCTTAGCTATTTCCTTCTTGATTGCCTCTTTCTTCTCTGGTGAGAATCATCGCAGTCTTTGATTGATGGGCCTGGAACCCTCTTTCAATTCTGACTTGTGCTCAGCCAAGTCCCTTGGGACACCTGGCATGTCAGCCGGCTTCCAAGCAAATATGTCTTTGTTTGCTCTAACGAACTTGGTGAGCGCGAGTTCCTATTCTTCGGATAGGTGAGCACTGATAACCGTCGTCTTTGAGGGATCGCCGGTTTCCAGGTCGATAGTTTTTGTAGAAACTTCTACTGAGGGTTGGATAGTACCCGCCTTCTTGGTTGGGATTTCTGAATCTCCAGGTTTGGCGTTATGTACCATTTGCGCGAGTTCATGTACTTCCAGGGTGAGTTGAGCTTTTCGGCTATTTGGACAGCTTTTGTGTCACAGTCGAAGGATCGCTTTAAGTCACCTTGGAAGGTTAGAATGCCCTTATGACCCAGCATCTTCAGCAGAAGGTATGGATAGTGTGGTACTGCCATAAACTTGGTGATTGCTGGTCGTCCAAATGTGGCGTGGTATGATGACTCGAAGTCTGCTACCTCGAAACTGATGTACTCTGTTCGATAGTTTGTCTGAGTCCCAAAAGTTACGAGCAGTATTATCCTTCCGAGTGGTATAGCTGGTTTTTCGGGTACTATACCGTAAAAGGGGGCGTTTGATGGCGTAAGTTGAGTTGCTAGGTCTAAGTTCATCTTGCGTAGGGTACTTGCGAAGATGACGTTGAGTCCTGCTCCTCCATCAATGAGTACTCTTCCCAATTTGAACCCGGCGACCGTAGGATCCAGTACTAGCGGGTAATGCCCTGCATTTGAGACGCTGGTCCATTGGTCTGCTCGAGAGAAATTGATTGGATGCTCAGACCAATCGTGGTATCTGGGGGTTGCGGGTTCGGTTGACATGATTTCCCGCAAGGAAAGCTTCAGAAGGCGCTTGTTATCACTGGTGGTGACTCCCCCAAATATAACATTGATGGTACCTTTGGGGTGTTGGAAACCACCGGCGTCCTGCTGAGGGTCTTCGGCTACTTTCTTCCCCTTGGCTTTTTTATTTTTGTTGAAGTTAGAATTCAGACCTCGCTCTTTAAGTTGTCGACAATGCCTAGCCCAGTGTCCTCCTTTTGGATGGAAGGGACATGGGCCGTCTCGGAGGTCGTCGAAGCTTGAAGGTTTGTTCCCTTTCTTCTGAGGTTCCATGGCTGCAACAGTGTTGTCCCCGGTTCTTTTGCGGGTGTTTTGCTGAGCAGTCTGGATTCCTCTCTGGTTATTTCCTTGATCACCCTGCGTGTTCCTCTCGGGAAAATGCTCCTGTGTGCGTTCTTCTGTTGCCATCATGGAGTTTACGGCCCAGTGGAACTTGTCGGCGGTGGTCGGGTCATGCTTGATGAAATCCTTGTAATTGTATCTTTCGCAAATTCCATTGCCGAAAAGGTCGATTACTTCTCTATTTGTTATGTCTGAGACTATGGAGCGGATCTCGGAGAAGCATCTGTAGTATTCCCGCATTGTCTCATTTTTATGCTGCCTACTGGTTCTAAGCTTAGTCCGAGGGTATGATCTCTCCGGGACACCCGCAAAATTCTCTATGAAAATGCGGTGAAGTTGTTCCCAGCAGTCAATGGACTCGGTCTTAAGTCTGTCGAACCATGCAAGAGGCATTGTCTCTAGAGCCATGGGGAGGAATAATGCTTTGACATCATTACTTCCTCCTGCTAACTCGACTGCTTGAGCATACAGCCTGAGCCACCGTCTAGGTTCTGTTTTTCTGTCGTACTTGGAGTAGTTCCCGGGTTTGAACTTTCATGGAAATGGGACTGCTCGGAGCCTCTGGGAAAAGCAGGGGAAGCGATCAACTGCGTCAGATGCTAAGATGTTGATTCCTCGATATGATGATTCAGCTCCTCCTTCGGCTTGGTCAGGGACTCGGTTGCCCAGACGACTCCTAGCCGGGACTCGGCCAAGTCGCTCATGAATAGGTCGCCTCTGGCTTGGATGAGATGAGTCCTGATCATCAGCTAGGGACTCAAGGTTTCTACCTTTGAGTTGTAGCGCAGTAGTCTGAAGCATGATCAACCATCATTCTTCATCAGGGGTGCGGTTGTCTTTGGCTCCCATCTCTGTAGCTAAAGCCATGATGTTTTGGTAGGGTGTCTGATATACCTTGTGACCAGCGACCCTCATGAATTCAGGTTCGAGGTTGCGTGAACAGTCAGCTCATCGTCGATTGTGATCATTCTGGGACTGGATCTCCTGATCACGCAGATTACGAGCTTGACGTTCGGCTTCCTCTTCCAGACGCCTTCGACTATTATATTCTTCAAGTCGGACTTGGTAGCGCTCCATGGCCTCCTTACGATGAGTTGCTCGCCTTCTATGGGCGTCTTTTGCCAAATTCCTCCTTAGTCTTTCTGCTTTAAAGGTCTCGGTTTCACCGGGTCCTTCTGGATCATCATCAGATATCATACTCAAGGTCTCATCATCTCAGAAGACATCTGGAGGAGTCGGAGGTCGTAGAGATGACGGGTGTCCTGCCATGAAGACTTCGCGAGTGTAGCCTTGGTTTATTGATCCCGGTGTAACCGATTCCAGGGTAGAAGAACTGGAGATTAGCTCTGTTGAGGTATCATGCTCCTCAAAGGCGAGCTGATGTCCATATTGGTAAGGGAGTTGTTGGTCGATTGTGCCAACCAACCTAGCCGAGGCTGGTTGTATTGGCCAATGGACGATGTTACCTTCCTCGGTTGAGCTAAAAATGAGTCCTTGCTGGGCTCCTGTCAGAGGGATCTGTTGAAGCCTCTGGAAATTTAATTCAATCAACTCTTGAAAGCTTTCAGCTGAGTTATGCAGTCCAAAGGGGATATGGTGTCTGGAATCCGAGTCCTTTCCGGATCGAGAGTTTGCATCCGAGTAGGAGTCGGATGATTCTGCCTCGTCCCCAGATTCTTGCGATTCTTGGATTGTGAGGTTTGCTAGGTCTCGGGCGAGATGATCTGTGTTTGGCATGGCTTGCGCTTTTTATTCAGTTTGAAGTTGTTGATGCAGCTTCCCTTGATCATCTGCGATGCAAGTCCACGTGCCAAAAACAAAAATTGATCTCGCTGAGAACATGTTGAAGTGGTTCGTCGAGCTCTTGATCGTGGAATCGCTGAGAGCCCCTACCTGGCGCGCCAGCTGTCGGTGTTTGTTTAACCGACAACTCGTCTTGGGGATTCCCAGACGATTTGTTCGGTGGGGATCAGCGTTCGTAGAACTCGGCGAGTACACAGGGACAACGATTTATACTGGTTCAGGCCACTTAATAGCGTAATACCTTACGTCCATTGGTGGCGTGTGCCTTGTGTTATGATTCAAGATTCAATGATAGAGGTGTATGCCCGCTTCCCCTTATATAATCGGGTGAAGCTTAGCATGTACCGAGTCCTAGTCGGTTACAATAGAGGAGTCCTATTCTAATTACAAGACTTCCTTTAGAACTCGACTAAGTTACAATGAGAGTCCTAATCCATGTCCACTTCGTAGCATGTCTTCGGATCTTCTCACGACGTCCAGGGTTAGTGCGAGTAATCATCTTCCGATGATGTCTCTGACATTCTGGTCCGTCAAAGATCGGGCACCCTTGTTCACATCAAGTGGTATCAAAGCTTCAGGTATACCGTTAGGTTCATGTCTACCCTTAGTTTTGAGTGTTTTTCCATCATCCCATAGTCCAGTGCCATATTTGTTTTCCTGTCCTAGAACCTTCCGTGTTGTAGCCTTTGCATAATTTAGTTTCAGAGTCCGCCATGTTGAGTTTGTGTCCTAGTTCAAGTCTTGTTGCTGGTTTAGATTATGTTCTTTGCTTGTTTGTGTTGATCTCTCCATCCTCCATCATCTCGTATCATCATCCGTTTGCATCTTGTGTCCACATAAAACCCTGTTTTGGACTGCCTTCCATAAAACAGTTATAACTTTTGCATCCGAACTCGAAACGGGGCGAATTTTATATCTACGGAGAACGCTAGAAAATTTTAGATCCGTTTCATCCTAGCATAGATGGGTTCGTAAAAATGAGAATTGTGAAATTTGATCAGCAAAATCGAGTTTTCAGGTCCATAAGTTTTGACATACCTTTTAGAGTATAATCCTAATTTTCTATAGGCGGCATCTTTTATCCAATTGAGCTCAAATTGTTTGTGGTTTGTTCTTGTGTGATTATTACTGGGAAGAAAATATCAAAAGGTCAAAAGCAAGAAAAAAGTTTGAACAAGAAAAAAGAAAAAAAAATAGTAAAAGAGAAGAGAAGAGAAAAGGAGAACACAAGGAACACATAATAGCTCTGTTATTTGTGGTGTCTTCTCTCTTTCCTAGCTGTTGCTACCTTTCATACTTGTTTCCTTTCATCCTTGTTTCACTCCCTTGTTTATCACAACAGGTGATAGGAACATATATATATATATAGGCCAGCAACTAGGACAAGTGCTTTGGACATTTATTCAATATTGCTATATGTTACTGACTTGTGTGCCACATATATATTATTCTCCTTGTTTGCCTTCCACTACTACACAATAGGGATATTGTAATACTTTTATGTAACATATTCATTAATGTGTTCCAGTAAAATTTCATAGTAACACAAAATAGTGTGTTACAGACTTCGGTTGTAACACAAAATACTTTTTCTAAAAAAGTGTTACTAACAACAATTATAGTAACACAAAATTTACAAAAGTGTACTATGTTATAACATATAAGTGGAACACATATAAAATGTGTTACAAATATATGCCCCTAGTAACATAAAATAATGTTTCAGTTCAAGTGTTACAAAATATATGCCCCTAGTAACACAAAATACATGTAGACCTTCCTATTTATAGGCAACACATCACATATAGTTCTCATCAAGGCTGTTGGACAATCACATCATGGTCATTACATGAGATCCGTTAACATTCAGTAGCCGATTCAAAAGGTCAGTTCGATGTTAGATCATGTTGTTAATTTATTAGGCCGAGATCAAGAGACGCACTGGACGGAGCTATATCATAAGAAGAACAAGTACAATGGAGAAGAAAAAACAAAATACGAAAATGTAAAATTAAATGGAAGAAATATAGATATTTTTTACTTTGTTGTATGAACACACTAACCTACCGCCATATGGGTTCGTCAAGAATTTTCTCTTTTTTATTGACATCAAGAAAGTTTATAGTTGATTTAATTTGAAGTCATCTTGTCATGCAAAACAGCGTCTGAATTTTAAAAATTTAAAATTCAAAGTTTTAAAAAGACCTTGGATGGAAAAAAGACCAAAATGAAACTTGTAGATCCTGAAAAGTTATGAAACTTTATAGTTGACAACTTTTTTAATTTGAAATCATATTATCATGCAAAACTACATTTGAATTTAAAAATTTTGAGATTCGAATTTTTGAAATACCTCGGATGGAAAAACAACCAAAATGAAAGTTGTAGATCTCGAAAAGTTATGAAACTTTGTAGTTGATAACACTTTAATTTGAAATCATCTTGTTAATGAAAACTATATTTGAAATTTCTGAAATTTGAAATTCAAATTTTGTAAATGACCTTGGATGGAGAAACTTCTTAAACAAAAAGTGTAGATCTCAAAATGTTATGAAACTTTTTAGTTAACAACCTTTTGATTTGAATACGTTTAGAGCCTTAAACAAGCAATTTACACACGGTTTAGTATAATATGAGGGTAACTGAAATAGAATATAGACACAAGGGACAAATGGGTGGAGTGGCAGTGGAGTTTATACGTGCGTGTGTGAGAGGTCGCTGGTTCGAATCTTAGTTGATGCAAAGTGCGAAAAAACATGAAAAAAATATTGTGGGAGTAGAGATGGGGTGGTGTGGCTTGTGTTGGTGGGTCCCTCTTGTGATAAAAAAAATTCCCTAATACGTGCGTGTGTGAGAGGTCGCTGGTTCGAATCTTAGTTGATGCAAAGTGCGAAAAAAACATGAAAAAATATTGTGGGAGTAGAGATGGGGTGGTGTGGATTGTGTTGGTGGGTCCCTCTTGTGATAAAAAAAATTCCCTAATTTTTTGAATTTTTTTCAGATTTTGTCGAATATTCCATGACAAAATTTGTTCCTATGTCCCATATTGTGCTCTACTTTAATGTAGAGGTGTTACTAGAACTAAAAAGAGTGTTACAACAAAGAATCATTGTAACACTTGGCAAGTGATCTAATGGATAAAAAATATATTACAAACCATGTATTGTACCATAATGTGAAGTGTTACTAAAGTAAAAAAAAAGTGTAACAACAAAAATCATTGTAACACAAAAAAGTGTTCCTATAGAGAAGTAAATGTGTTACAATAAACCACTCTATAGTAACATGGCCAATAGGAACACAAACAAAAATATGTTACTAAGAGAGCTAGTAACACGTTTTCCATCCTACAGTAACACAAGTTGGTGTTACTATAGCCCTGTGTTGTAGTAGTGTTCCGAGCTCCACATTCTTCAGAACAACATAGGTTTGTGATCCCTGCAATCGCGGTCTACGTCTTCCAGGTATCCTTTGCTTTGCGGGTAAGGACACTTGTAAGAGCTTGGTAAGGTATTTATCTTTTGTTGATCTTGATTGAGAGGCACCACTCCAACCTTTAGTACGATTATTAGGGATAACCTTTACAGTTTCTTGCTGCTTTTGTGTCCACAATATCAGCTGATGGAGATAAAATACCGAAGGACTTCAAGGAGTGTGTCAGCCAAGAGCAACTATGTCACACCCCGATTTTAAGAACAAAATCGAGGGCACAATATATGTATGCTAGGATCAATTTTCATACATATATCGACATCATAGTAAATATCAAAACAATGCATTATTAATATATCAAACACTATTACATAAATGACCCTCGGGTCTGAAAGAAAAATACAGACTCTCATGACAACTGACTCTAATGAAGACTATGAAGAAGACGCGGAAATCTGGACTCCATCTCCATAGGAAGGTCGACCGAGGGTAGCGCCATCCTAGTACAGGTCACCGGGGTCGAAGTCACCGTCCTCTGGATACTCCTGCTCCTCGTCGATGTAGCCGCCAGCGTCTGGGTGGGGTAGCAGGGGAGACAAAGAGGAAGGGTGAGTACATCAAAATGTACTCTGCAGGTGTAGGAAATATATGCTTATGAGGCTAATATCAAAGGTAGGCTAACTCGATTTGACTCAAGCGCCTAAAGCGACACATCCTATTAATCATATTAATCCTATGCACCTATTTACTAGGTTATAGACACAGACACTGTAGAAAAGTAACAACACTCGGAGACGCATCGAGCAAAACCACACTCGGAGTCACACCGAGCAACCAACACTTGGAGTCCACCAAGCAACCGCACTTGGAGTCACACCAAGCAAACCAACACCTGAAGTCCATCAGGCAAACCGCACCTAAAGTCCATCAGATGACCCGAACCAGTAACCAGCCAGTAACCAACTAATCCCGAAGAAGTCCAAGCCGCTCATGACCGTGAGCACGACTGATATATCAGTTTTATACTCTGCAGAGTTTGCACATCGTTACCCATGAGTCATGCGTCCCCCATCACGCTAAACACTGGCAAGGTGCATAGCGGGGTCGCACTAAAAGGACTTTACAAAGCCCCCTCCAAGTCCGTTTCACACGTACCTCTAAGGTTTCACCCCGTACAAAGGTCTACGACCCTCAGGGCCCCCTCTTGAGCCACTAAAACAAACCCCGTGTAGACCCTCAACTTGGAGGTAACTAATTAATTAGCCAGGTCCAGCCCATCCAGACCTCATGGTTGTGCTGTATAGCCGGGTTACATGCTCCGAGAACCAGGTCCTAGGGATCCATGCAGGATAAATCTAGCACAAACCAAAAACCAAAACCAGCTGTCGAGTCCCACGGCACAAAACCACCGGTACGGTCCATCCCGCCGGATTTTCCTAATCACCATGTTGCTACAAAAATTACCATGACCACATTGTTTCATAGATCATTAATCAAGATTAATTATCGTCGACCACCAACCCATCCCAAGACAGCAAGGCTAAGCAAGATTTCTACCCAACATTCCCGAACCAGGTGTCAAGGAAAATATAATCAAGTGCTAGTAAACCTTAACATGGGATTCAAATTAAAACACTGCATGCATCTACTGGATTTAACTACTCTAACTCAAAAGTAAAATAAATATAGGTGCAAGATGTTCAAGGACACTTGCCTTCGGGCTGGATCAGAACGGTGAAGGCACAGACTGGATCTTGGGGTTCCGCGTAGCTCGCACTCGTTAGATCAAACATCATCACATGGCCCAACAAAGTAAATAAATAACAGTACATCAATAGTAGTAAAACAGAAAATAAACTGATCTACTGCATAGAGCTCGATGAGATGAATCTAACACGACTTGAACGGGTCAAATCGGAGTTAAAACATGAAAGTTATGGGGTTTTGAATCTCAGTGGCAAATCTGTAAATCATTTGAACTCAATTTACAATTTAAATAAATAAATCAGAAAAAGGAATGTGCAGCGGACCGGGCCTCATTTAGATGAAAACTGCAGGGCCGGAGTGCAAAGTTTCGGCTGACTCATAAAACTATGCAACTGGAGCGCGGGTTTACCGTCCTGAGCCGAGAGGGGGAGGGAGAGGGAGCGGAGTCGGCCCGGGAGGGAGTGCAGGCCTGGGCTTAAGGCTGTCTGGACTTGGCCCGGTGGAAAGAAAGAGAGGGAGAGAGGTCGTGGGTCGAGGGGAAGAAATGAGGAGAGGTGAGGCCCTTTCCAATTCCTTTTGTTCTTTTCTTTTTCAAATCTTTTGCAAATTCATTTCAAAATCAAATCAAATCCAGTTTGAAATAAAAACAAGTTTGAAAGTTTTAGAAATATTTTCCCTAGGTTTTTCAAATAAAATTTTGAGTTTGATTTTGTAAAATTTTCGTAAACCTTTTATTTAATTTCGAAATAGAATAAATTCGAATGGCCCTATTCGGGTTTAGTAAAAATTCTTTTTCACCCAATAAAATTATGCAACGGCATGAATGCAACACACATTTGGCTAGAATTTTTCCTCCATCTAGGATTTTGGCCATTTCTTAAATAAATTCTAATTAATTTAATTTATTTAAACATCAGGGTGTTACAAACTACATATAGACAATGGTCAAAAGGAGATGAAGGAGACAGTTATCAAGGCTGTCACTGAAGCGATAATTGAGATAAAACTTGCAAATACGGTTGAGCGGGTGGACAAACGGTTATCTAAGTTAACCGACAAGGTAAATGCTTTGGAAAACTGCCCTACACACGACGAAGATGCGACTAGAAGCAACGATGGTGATGAGGTGTATGATGTTGATGGCAATGTGGATCCAATGTTGACGATGCAAAATAGATTACGACGTTGTCTTTGCACTAACACCACACGTATGGGTGGCGTTCCACATCACCACCACCATTGAGGTTTGTATAATCGAGCTCCTGAAGATCCTTATGCTAAGGTTAAATTTACTATACCTTTTTTGGGGGACATTATGATGCTGAGGGATATCATGATTGTGAGATGACAGTAGAGCAGAAATTTAGTGCCCACCATGTACCTAAACAACAGAGAGTTAGACAAGCTACCAGTGAGTTTAAAGATTTTGCTATTATTTGGTGGACTAGTTTAGCTGCAGATGGTGCCACACCTCGTACTTGGGAAGAGCTTAAGGTTTCTATGCATGATAGATTTGTTCCCCCATCTTATTATAGAGACCTGCGTAAGAAATTGATTTGATTAGATCAGGGAGATAAATCTATGCAGGATTACTATGATGAGCTTCAAAAGGGTTTGTTGCATTGTGCTATAATCGAGGGACCCGATGATTCTATTGTTCAATTTTATTCGGGTTTGAGACGGGAAATTTGGGATATTATTGATTATAAAGAATTTGATAATGTCAACAAGTTATTTGAGTTTTCTATGCATGCAGAAAAAAATGCAGGAATGTCAACAAAAGAACCATAGCAAGATTGGTGATAACCTCACAGAGCAAATGTTAGCAAGGGTGGAGGAAGCATTTGTGAAGGTTGAGACTACAATAAGAAAGCGAGTGGCCACTTCTGCTGCTCCAACAACATCTTCAACACCACCATCCAAGTTTGGTAATATTTTAATACATGCTGAAATTATACAAACTACTGAAGATAGAGCTGCTGATAAAAAGAAAGAATTAGATATCAAATCTGAAGATAAGCAAGTATCTGATGAATTGATTGGTTCTTTTATATTTTCTAATAACAACTTCAATATTTATAACAATGATGATGATGTGCTGAATTTGGTCCACCACTCATGCTATGATAGCGCAACAATTAGTGGACACTAAATCCAAATTACCTCTGACATAAAATAATAGTTATAATAATGCTCGTGATAAAAAAGAGTTGTGTGATAGTGCTTTTATTACACCTATGTCACAACTAGTGAATGAGATTGACTCTATTGTTTTGGATCAAAATACTTGTGCTGAAAATAGACATTTGCTTCCAATTGCTACTGAAAAAGATGAGCTAGAATTATTATCTTCTTTAAATACTTTAGGTTATATTGAGTTTGATATTGTATATGGTCTAAGTAATTTGAGGAAGAAATTTTTGTGCATTGAATTACCATGTTTGTCTAGATGTACATATCACTTTATAGGAAAGTATAATTGTAAAGGAGAGTATATGGTACACCGGGTTTATATTTGTTCAAATCTGAATTCTCCTTTTGATATGCAATAATATGATCAGTTAGAGGGCTGCAATAGCTATAATCATGTCTTGTCAAGATCCCCAAGTTTTGTTATAAAACAACATGTTAGATTTCAAGAAAAGAAGCAATATTGGCTACTACCTACAACATGTCCTCTAACTATGCTCAAACCGAGGACGGTTTGTTGTCAAGAAGGGGAGGATGATGAGGACATGACACCTTCGGATACGATCGTTGATTGTAAGGTGAGCTCGTTTCTACATTTGCATAATAATTTTTGGTACAATTCACTTGGTTCCACATGTACATGTCATTATTTGCTTATAGGTATAAACTTGTCTCAAACTGCAAGCTCATCAAAGTCCAACATTCGGTTCGTTGGTAGCCCGACAGTGCTTCAGTGGGAAGACCATAACTCATCCATCCGGAGTGCGATTGAGGTCAATGAGCACTTGATGGAAAGTTTATTTAATAAGATTTCAAATAGATCTGATCCCACTTCAATATCACATCGACAAGGTCCTCAAATTGTCATGTCAATCTGCTACTATTTCTATCGGGTGCTACGACGTCGACATGGGCTTGTCATGCAACCTTGGCACCCTGGCCCAAGTGGGAGGACGCCCAAAACAAGTGGAGAAGAGCACAAGGATGTTCAAGCACGTCCTCCTCCTTGGCCACCAGCTTAGAAGGGCAGCAAGTCATCCAACCCAAATTGGAGGCCCAATCCGTGTCAAGTTCGAGTCCATCTCGGAATCCAGGAGCAGCTAGCGGTAAAACGGACGCCCATGTCACATACAGACTCTGTTTTCGATGATCCATATATGGATGGAAAGATAATTTGATAAGCTAACCAATGGATTTGATTTGAAGTCAATAATACATTTGAATTAATAGGAATCGTCAAAACAAGTTGACGTTCAGAATCTGTCACGGTGTTGTGTCGTCGTCTTTTGGGTTGTTTGGGCCTTGTAACTTGTTAGGGCACCTTAGGGACCTGAGTAGGAGTTCTTGGACACCCCTTAGGCTATATAATCAGTAGCCGCTGCCCATGTTAGGGTTTGGGTTTTGCTTAGATTAATCTATCAAGAACAGTTTCGTCGTTTGTGCGGTTTGTGAGACCCCAACTCGTGAGCTTGATCATTCATCCGCAATTTGGTTGCTTTCTACTACCTTGTTCTTGCTTGTGTTCTTTTATTTGCCGGAAATGATTAGCCTTCTTGGCGAGGTCAACCGTGCAACATCGGTTGATAACCAGAGGAGACGTAGAGCTGTGATTGTGGGTTTTCGGATCGTGTTGTTCGGAAGCCGGATCGATTGTGTCGCATCTCCGCCAAATCGATAGTTATCAGAACCTTTCGGAAGATCGGGCACCCTTGTTCACATCATCAATCATGTGCATCACGCACTCATCGCACTCCTCCTCCTCAGTCACATGCACCTCTGAACACGCAAACTCAAGATCCTTAAGCGCTACAGCTAGCTTCTCCTTGTACTCTCTACGTGTAACACCCGGATTTATAAATAAAACTGAGATAAAGTATATGTGGGCCCAGGAGGTCCCAAACCACATATACTCACAAAATGTATACCATTACAACACGAACATTGTTAATAAACTTCTTACATCACATGAGTTTGTCGCATCATGGCCAACAACCTCTTATTACAGTAGACGCGTAGGTAGTCGTCCCACGGGGACACCAACTAGTGGCTCGCCTTCCTCAGTAGTCTGGCATATTTTCTGGATACTCCTCATAGGCTCCTCCATCTAGTACACATCCAGGATTTTTAATGAACCAACGACAAGCGTCAGCTCGCCATGCTCAGCAAGTATAATTATGGGGATGCAAGGCTTAAAGGCTTGACTCGGTTAACTGCGGTTAGCATTTTAAGTTCATATTTTATGTTAATCTTACTTTACTAGATGTATGGTCCCAATATCCCATAATAAAGTTGTTGTTCCATCATGATTAAAAGAGGTAACCAACCACCCCCAACATACCCCACAATGGACTACTTAAAAAGGATTTCAGTCGCTCGTATCCGTGAGCACGACTGATATATCAGGTTTACACTCTGTAGAGGTTTACACTTTCACCTTAGGTTGTGATTCCCATGTGTCAGGGTTTGCAAGGCCCACATTACCTCCTCTATGGAAGTACGGCAGGGTTTCACTACGTAGCCTTTCACTAGCTACCCTAACAAGTAGTAGCCGTGAGGTTTCGGCGTCTAGGCGAATGGAGGCCCCTTCAAGATGGCAAACCTGCAAGGCCCACATTACCTCCTCTATGGAAGTACGGCAGGGTTTCACTACGTAGCCTTTCACTAGCTACCCTAACAAGTAGTAGCCGTGAGGTTTCGGCGTCTAGGCGAATGGAGGCCCCTTCAAGATGGCAAACCTGACAGTCGACCAGTACACATTTTGACAGGCAAGGAAGTCATTCTACAACCTAGTCCCCCCTCTAGCGCCTTTCGATAACTACTACAAGCTAGAGAAAGTCTACTTATATGACTAAGATCAGAGCCATATAATTCCTAAGGCTGCACGGGATCTCCCGGGTGTCCTTGGGGTGGGTTACTGAATGAAAAGCATCCTCTATTACCCTAATGTAGTATAAAACCTCTTTTAACATTGTCTCATAATCATTAGTCAATATTAATATATTAACAGTTGTAAGCGCATAGCAAACTATTCATTTAGCATGCAAAACCCTCCCATAGGTACAAGGTATACAGGTCAAGTGATCTAGTTATGTCCTATGGTTCATCATAATTGTTGTTTTAGGGCTGAAACCCTAAAACAGCAGGTCGCTACCCGAACGAAAACGAACACGCAGGGAGACAAATGGCAGACTCGCTGACGCGAGCCAACAGTAGAAGTAGCTACTTGAACAGTGATCCTCCTCCTCCCCCTCCATAGGGGAAGTCAGCCTATTTATATTAATCATGCAGTCTTTACAAGTACGGAAATGCCCTTCCAACTACTCTTTGTTTACAAGTACTACAATGCCCTTGTAACTACTCTTTTGGATAAGACGCCTCTGTCATCCAGAGGGTATTTCCGTACACCAACGTCGAGGTGGTCCCATCCGCTCTCCATCCATCGAGCACCCTCCTTCCGACAAGTGGGTCCTCCTTTGCTAGTTTTGGACTCTGGACCTGCACGAAGACATTCGAAAGCCATCACCTATGGACGAAAGTGCTTTCAGACGAAAGCGTCATCTCTCCACCAACTTTGGAAGATAAAAGCGCTTTCGTCCGGAAGGGAAACTATCGCTTCGGTCGAAAGTGCTTTCGGACAAAAGCGTCGCCTCTCCACCAACTTTGGAAGACGAAGGCGCTTTCGCCCGAAAGGGAAACTATCGCTTCGGCCGAAAGTGCTTTCAGACGAAAGCGTCATCTCTCCACCAACTTTGGAAGACGAAGGCGCTTTCGCCCGGAAGGGAGACTATCGATGCACAGCTGATTGAAACCGACTAATAGCATTGTATTCGTTCGAGAACATATTCGGTTGAAAGCATCATTGCTCGAGTGACCACATTCGTTCCTGATCGTCTACCGTTCATATCGCTCGAAAGTATTCGGCTCACAGTTGCTTCCATTCGATAAGGGATTCGTCGAAAATGCTTTTGTGCGGAAGCGGGATCCCTACGATTGGGGTACCACCCCAACAATAGCCCCTTACCATCGATCTGTGCGTTGGCGTGGGTCGACGGTGCCCTTGTTAAAGACTATACGCCTGCCCGCTAAAGGTTGGCGAAAGGTTGATTTCATATTTGCCATACCTTGAAGCGTTTTTGACGAAGCCTGATTCCATGTTATTTATTTTTATTTTTATTATATTACTTATATATATTATTATTAGTATTTTAATTTTATATATTATATTTTTAAGTAATTCGCTATGTTTATCGCCCGCCCCCATTCGTTTATCGACGAGGGCCGCTAACGTATTCACCCCGAGGATGCTTTCACCGGTAGCCCCTCGACATGTAATGTAAAACGCTCGCTCATTCATTTTTCGGCGAGGGCCGCTAATGTATTCGTCCGAGGGTGCTTTCGCCGGTAGCCCCTCGGCGCTTAGTGTAAAACACCCGCCTCCATTCGTTTTTCGACGAGGGACGATAACGTATTCGCGCGAGGGTGCTCTCGTCGGTAGCCCCTCGGCGTGTAATGTAAAACGCCCGCCCCATTCGTTTTTCAACGAGGGGCGGTAACGTATTCGCGCGAGGGTGCTTTCGTCGCTAGCCCCTTGGCGTGTAATGTAAAACGCTCGCCTCATTCATTTTTCGATGAGGTGCGGTAACGTATTCGCGCGAGGGTGCTTTCGTCGCTAGCCCCTCGGCGTGTAATGTAAAACGCTCGCCACATTCGTTTTTCGACGACGGCAGTAACGTATTCGCGCGAGGTTGCTTTCGTCGCTAGCCCCTCGGTGTGTAATGTAAAACGCCCGCCCCATTCGTTTTTCGACGAGGGGCGGTAACGTATTCGTCCGAGGGTGCTTTCGTCGGTAGCCCATCGGCGTGTAATGTAAAACGTCCGCCCCATTCGTTTTTCAACGAGGGGCGATAACGTATTCGCACGAGGGTGCTTTCGTCGGTAACCCCTCGGCGTGTAATGTAAAACGCCCGCCCCATTCGTTTTTTGACGAGGGGCGGTAACGTATTCGCACGACGGTGATTTAGTCGCTAGCCCCTCAGCGTGAAATGTAAAACGCCCGCCCCATTCGTTTTTCGACGAGGGGCGGTAACGTATTCGTCCGAGGGTGCTTTCATCGGTAGCCCCTCGGCGTGTAATATAAAATGCTCGCCCCTAATCATTTTTCGACGAGGGGCGATAACGTATTCGTCCGAGGGTGCTTTTGTCGGTAGCCCCTCGGCGTGTAATATAAAACGCTCGCCCTCATTCGTTTTTCGATGAGGGGCGGTAATGTATTCGCGCGAGGGTGCTTTCGTCGGTAGCCCGTCGGCGTGTATTGTAAAACGCCCGCCACATTCATTTTTCGACGAGGGGCGGTAACGTATTCACGCGAGGGTGCTTTCATCGCTAGCCCCTCGGCGTGTAATGTAAAACGCCCGCCCCATTCATTTTTCGACGAGGGGCGGCAACGTATTCGTCCGAGGGTGTTTTCGTCGGTAGCCCCTCAGCGTGTAATGTAAAACGTCCGCCCCATTTTTCGACGAGAGACGATAATGTATTCGCGCGAGGGTGCTTTCGTCGGTAGCCCCTCGGCGTGTAATGTAAAACGCCCGCCCCATTCGTTTTTCGACGAGGGGCTTTAACGTATTCGCGCGAGGCTGCTTTCGTCGGTAGCGCCTCGGCATGTAATGTAAAATGCCCGCCCCATTCGTTTTTCGACGAGGGGCGGTAACGTATTCGTCTGAGGGTGCTTTCGTTAGTAGCCCCTCGACGTGTAATGTAAAACGCTCGCCCCCATTCATTTTTCAACGAGGGGAGAAAACGTATTCGCGCGAGGGTGCTTTCACCGGTAGCCCCTCGATGTGTAATGTAAAACGCCTGCCTCATTCATTTTTCCATGAGGGGCGGTAACGTATTCGTCCGAGGGTGCTTTCGTCGCTAGCCCCTCGGCGTGTAATGTCAAACGCCCGCCCCATTCGTTTTTTGACGAGGGGCGGTAGCGTATTCGTCCGAGGGTGCTTTCGTTAGTAGCCCCTCGTCGTGTAATGTAAAACGCTCGCCCCCATTCGTTTTTTGACGAGGGCCGATAAAATATTCGCGCGAGGGTGCTTTCGCCGGTAGCCCCTCGACGTGTAATGTGAAACGCCTGCCTCATTCGTTTTTCGACGAGGGGTGGTAACGTATTCGTCCGAGGGTGCTTTTGTCGCTAGCCCCTCGGCCTGTAATGTAAAACGCCCGCCTCATTCGTTTTTTTACGAGGGGCGGTAACGTATTCGTCCGAGGGTGCTTTCGTCGGTAGCCCCTCGGTGTGTAATGTAAAACGCCCGCCCCCATTCGTTTTTCAATGAGGGGCGATAACGTATTCGCGCGAGGGTGCTTTCGTCGGTAGCCCCTCGGCGTGTAGTGTAAAACGCCCGCCCCATTCATTTTTCGACGAGGGGCGGTAACGTATTCACGCGAGGGTGCTTTCGTCGCTAGCCCGTCGGCGTGTAATGTAAAACGCCCGCCCCATTTGTTTTTCGACAAGGGGCGGTAACGTATTCGTCCGAGGGTGCTTTCGTCGCTAGCTCCTCGGCGTGTAATGTAAAACACTCGCCCCCATTCGTTTTTCGACGAGGAGCGATAATGTATTCGCGCGAGGGTGCTTTCGTCGGTAGCCCCTCGGTGTGTAATGTAAAACGCCCGTCCCATTCATTTTTCGTTGAGGGGCGGTAACGTATTCGTCCGAGGGTGCTTTCGTCAGTAGCCCCTCGGCGTGTAATGTAAAACGCTTGCCCCCATTCGTTTTTCGACGAGGGGCGATAACGTATTCACACGAGGGTGCTTTCATCGGTAACCCCTCGGTGTGTAATGTAAAACGCTCACCCCCATCCGTTTTTCGATGAGAGGCGATAACGTATTTGCGCGAGGGTGCTTTCGTCGATAGCCCCTCGGCGTGTAATGTAAAACGCCTGCCCCATTCGTTTTTCGACGAGGGGCGGTAACGTATTCGTGCGAGGGTGCTTACGTCGCTAGCCCCTCGGCGTGTAATGTAAAACGCCCGCCCCATTCGTTTTTCGACGAGGGGCGGTAATGTATTCGTCTGAGGGTGCTTTCGTCGCTAGCCCCTCGGTGTGTAATGTAAAACGCTCGCCCCCATTCTTTTTTCGATGAGGGGCAATAATGTATTCGCGCGAGGGTCCTTTCGTCGGTAGCCCCTCGGCGTGTAATGTAAAACACCCGCCCCATTCGTTTTTCGACGAGGGGCGGTAATGTATTCACGTGAGGGTGCTTTCGTCGGTAGCCCCTCGGCGTGTAATGTAGAACGCTCGCCTCCATTTGTTTTTCGACGAGGGGTGATAACGTATTTGCGCGAGGGTGCTTTCGTCGGTAGCCCCTCGGCGTATAATGTAAAACGCCCGCCCCCATTCATTTTTCGACGAGGGGCGATAACGTATTCGCGCGAGGGTGCTTTCGTCGGTAGCCCCTCGGCGTGTAATGTAAAACGCCCACCCCATTCGTTTTTCGACGAGGGGCGGTAGCGTATTCGCGCGAGGGTGCTTTCGTCGCTAGCCCCTCGGCGTTGTTGATGGTCCTTAAACACCTGTTTTACCATCAACATTTGACCCTAAAATCCACCAAAAAGGCATGAAATGCAGTCAAATAGGTTTCAAACTAACCAAATTCCACATGTCCATATAATTTTATTTGAATGCAGGATTTGAACCAAATTTGGACATATGGACCCACCAGAGGCCAAGCCCACTCAGCAGGGCCCAAATGGGCCTAAGGGGGTGGCGCCCGCCACCCCTAGGTGGCGCCCGCCACCTCTAAGTGGCGCCCGCCACTTGGGTTGGCCAAAGTTCCACTCCCTGCCACATCACCGATCCGTGTGACCTCCCCAAGGCCAAATCTTGGCCCTTGGTCACTAGGTCAGTCGCATCGGACGGCTCAGGATGATGTGGCGTGGATCAAGGCTGAATGGTGGTTGCTAGGACATGCAACCGACCTCCAAACCGCCTTGGACAACCACCTGGAGGTCGTAGGATCAACAATGAAGCATCCAACGGCCAAGAGACTGGCGGCCGCCAGTACGGGGTGGCGCCCGCCACCTGACCTAACCCTAGGTCGGTTGGCTGCCCCCTATAAGTACCCCCCTCACTCCTCAAGAATATAAATACCCCCTTGAGGCATCAGTACCACAACACACCAACACAAGCAAGAGAAGCAAAGCAAGAGAAGCAAGTGAGAGTTAGGTTAGAAGCTCAGAGAGCTTAGGCAAGTAGGTAGCTAGTAGAGCAAGGCATCTTCGCCCTCGCGGTAGCGCTGCTCAAGGCTTAGCTCAAGAGTAGAGGCGTGCGAGTGATCGGTCCTGGAGCTGGGAAGAGTCTTCCTTCATCTCCAGTTCAGGTTTTGCTCTTGTTACTCAAGCACTTACTATATTCTAGTTCATCATTTCAAGTATTACTTTATTCTACTCATCAGTATTGAGTGGTATACTTGATTGATTGCTTGAGTGCCTAGCTATCCTACAGTTCAATTCACTTAGCCATAGTAGTTAATCTCTAGTGAGCTTAGTGTTTGATCTTTGCCAATAGGTTGCTTAGTTAGTTTAGTGTTTATCTTATTAAGTCAAGTATTTGCTCTGATGTCCACAAGGGTGTCTCTATTCAAAGCTAGGGTAGAGATAGTTAGAATATAATTAAGCGTGGTGCTTAGTTATAGACTTACCTTCAGATACGGCTGGACCCCCGGATAGCTGTGGTAGCAAGCAGGTGGTGACAGCCCTGTGCGCCTTGAATTCCACCACGTAGTTGGCCCAGTTTAACAGTAAGGCTCGTTGTGCTAGCGTTCAACCTAAGTAAGTGGTAAAGGCTAGTACGCCTCGATACTTGACAAGATAGGAATAAAACTATACGTAACTTAGTTGCTTTATTGTCTTTTGCATGCTCTGCTTCATAACTGTCTCGCTTCGTAGTTATCTTGCTCTGTGGTTATCTAGGAGTAGTTATTAGTTAGTTATCCAAGCTATCCTTAGTTATCCTAATCACTCTATCTACTTATCCATCCACCTTACCTTAGCCATCCACTTCATCCTTACCTATCCACCCATATATTCTTTCTAGCCTTTCATCTCCTCTCTTCTCCCCTTTTCCCTTTTCTCTTTCTTCGACTCTCATCCCCTCCTTGACTCAACTCATACACCACCCTAGCCTTCCCTTGGGATCAAATAAATCGACACCTGATACTCCCAGGCGAAGTGCTACTACGATAGTTCTGTGCGCTTGCAGAATCTCCTCCTGGTAGATTGCAATCTCTCTAGCTAGCTCCTACTAGTGTCGGGATTAACAACCCCGCTTGGCATTAGTAGATAGCTGCTTTAGCTCCACTCCTTTAGGTATAGTGACCGGTCTTGCTTCAAGCATTTCTGACGCCATTGCCGGGGATAGACTCCATAGTCTACTCCTAGTAACAACGTTAGCAAGTGCCAACAAGCATTCCTGGGCCGTTACCGGGGATAGTTGTCTAGCTCTATCTTTAGTGAAGCTAAGAACTACCAACAGGCGTGTAATGTAAAACGCCCGCCCCATTTGTTTTTCGACGAGGGGCGGTAACGTATTCGTCTGAGGGTGCTTTCGTCGGTAGCCCCTCGGCGTGTAATGTAAAACGCTCGCCCCCATTCATTTTTTGACGAGGGGCGATAACGTATTCGCGCGAGGGTGCTTTCGTCGGTAGCCCCTCGGCGTGTATTGTAAAACGCCCGCCCCATTCATTTTTTGACGAGGGGCGGTAACGTATTCGTCCGAGGGTGCTTTCGTCGGTAGCCCCTCGGCGTGTAATGTAAAACGCTCGCCCCCATTCGTTTTTCGATGAGGGGCGATAACGTATTCCCGCGAGGGTGCTTTCGTCGATAGCCCCTCAGCGTGTAATGTAAAACGCCCGTCCCCATTTCTTTTTTGACGAGGGGCGATAACGTATTCGCGCGAGGGTGCTTTCGTCGGTAGCCCCTCGGCGTGTAATGTAAAACGTCCGCCCCATTCGTTTTTCGACGAGGGGCGGTAGCGTATTCGCGCGAGGGTTCTTTCGTCGCTAGCCCCTCGGTCTGTAAGGTAAAACGCCCGCCCCATTTGTTTTTCGACGAGGTGCGGTAACGTATTCGTCCGAGGGTGCTTTCGTCGGTAGCCCCTCGGCGTGTAATGTAAAACGCTCGCCCCCATTCGTTTTTCGATGAGGGGTGTTAACACCGGATTTTCGCACGCATAAGGAGATGAGAGATGGGCCAGTGTGCGGAGATAGGCGTATGAGGCATTCAGCAAGTATCCATGCGGTCGGCTAATTTCCAAGGATTCGGCAACTGTTTATGCGGTCGGCTATTCTGAGAAAAGGGAGTTTCCGTTGAAGCGACGGAAGCAAGAGCCGATCGGGCAACAAAATTGCGACAATTAAGGCAATGAAGATTCCGAAGGGAGTCGAAGGCCAAAAATGTTGTATTTTTCCTTTAACGTTTCATAGTCGTGTCCTCTTAGGACTTATATTGTGTCCAGGGTATAATTATAAACCCTTGGCTATTGTAAAAAGGGTTCACAACCACATCAATACAAACCGGCCCTGTGCCATCTTTGAGTCCTTTGTCGTGTCGTCGATTTCTTCGAGAGGAATCATTGATCCGTCGACCTCCGTAAGTTCTGACAACCTTGTTATCATGTCTAGTATCATGCGGTGGATTTAGATCTGATGCAAGTAGTCTTGTTTGTTTCCAATGGTCGTGCGGCGGATCTCTGTTAACAATCAAGAAATCTTTGTTTATGCTTTGCTTATGAGTAAATACCGTGCGACAGGCGTTTACTTGATATGTTTAGCAAAAACGAGATACTTATCGGCTCTATTAGATTCGGCAAGATCTAGTAGATTCATTAAGTTATCATGTGTTGCATAATTTAATTAATTTTATAACACTCTTTTGCCCAATCTAGATTGACTTTGTTTGGCCCTTATTTACAAGTTTCCTTATGTTCCAATAACTATTGTTTTCATGACATCTCTTATAAATTGCATGATCATGATGGTCGTATTAATTTCTAATCTAGATTGTTACGTGTTGCGGGTTCATACATGTCAATCACGCTTGAGCTTCGATAAAACTAGGTATCGTGCGGCAGATGCAGGTTTTAGATTGGTTTGATCGTGTTTGTTTGCATGTTCCTTCTTCATGGATCCCAATTCGGCTAGTTTGCCGAGCTTCGTTATACGTCGATTTATAATTTATTTTTTTTATTTGTTTAGACATGTCTTTTCTTACATGTGCATTCGGCAATCAGTGCTTTCACATGCTTTTCTTTTTATATTAGCCGAATGACTCTATAAACATGCTTGGCAGACAGCTTCTATAGCTGTATGTCGTCGTAAGTGGCTTCAGGGCCGTAAATATGGAACTGTCTGGTCTCACCCGGCATGTTCCAGTTTTATTCTCACAGTTTTATCCCTTGTCGGCTTTCAGGTCAAACCAACTGGCACGTCTTGGGATTTTAAACCATCCGGGCACCCGATTGAAGCCACGCTTTCTGGCTTGCTGTGTGTGAGGCATAGTGCGCCACATTTTGTGCCAACAAGGGGCGATAACGTATTCGCGCGAGGGTGCTTTCGTCGGTAGCCCCTCGAAGTGTAATGTAAAACGCCCACCCCATTCATTTTTCGACGAGGGGCGGTAACATATTCGTCCGAGGATGCTTTCATCGGTAGCCCCTCGGCGTGTAATGTAAAACGCTCGCCCCCATTCATTTTTTGACGAGGGGCGATAATGTATTCACGCGAGGGTGCTTTTGTCGGTAGCCCCTCGGCGTGTAATGTAAAACGCCCGCCCCATTCGTTTTTCAACGAGGGGCGGTAACGTATTCACGCGAGGGTGCTTTCGTCGCTAGCCCTCGGCGTGTAATGTCAAACGCTCGCCCCATTCGTTTTTCGACGTGGGGCGGTAACGTATTCGCGCAAAGGTGCTTTCGTCGGTAGCCCCTCGGCTTGTAATGTAAAACGCCCGCCCCATTCGTTTTTCGACGAGGAGCGATAACGTATTCGCACGAGGGTGCTTTCATCGGTAGCCCCTCGGCGTGTAATGTAAAACGCCCGCCCCATTCATTTTTTGACGAGGGGCGGTAACGTATTCGCGCAAGGGTGCTTTCGTCACTAGCCCCTCGGCGTGTAATGTAAAACGCCCGCCCCATTCATTTTTCGACGAGGGGCGGTAACGTATTCGCCCCGGTAGGTAGGAATATTTATGCCTCTAGGCTGTCTTCCACCCTATCTCATTTTCGGAGGGTCGGAATGTTTATGCCCGTAGGATGTTTTCTGCCCTCTCGCATTTTCGGAGGGTCAGAATGATTATGCCCGTAGGCTGTCTTCCACCCTCTCGCATTTGTGGAGGGTCGGAATCTTTATGCCCATAGGCTGTTTTCCACCCTCTCGCATTTTCGAAGGGTCGGAATGCATATGCCCGTAGGCTGTCTTCTGCCCTCTCGCATTTTCGGAGGGCCGGAATATTCATGTCAGCAGGCTGTCTTCCGCCCTTGCATTTTCGGAGGGTCATAATGTTCATGCCCGTAGGCTGTCGAGATTGTCGAACCTCGTCGAAGAAGGTTTCTGTCTGACGGGCCGACATTCTCAAATAATGCAAATTTTGGACGAATGTCTCAACCCTTTTTGGTTGTTTTCGTCATTGGATCCGTGATCGAATATGGGGAAGTTTTGATACCTTAATGTTTTTAAGGTTACACTTGGTTGCCTCATTAAAAAACCTCACACCCTTTTTGAGGGCTTCCCAGTGAGGAAAAAGAGTGCAGCTACTTGATTAAAAAAATGATGAAGGTAAAAACAAAAGGTGAAAGAAACTCTATTCTAAGGATCGAAGCTACGCGAGTTGTTGGCATTCCAGGTGTGAATTGTCTCTTCTCTTTTTTCATTCACTAAGCGGAACATTCCTGGCCTTGCCATGCTTGCGACGACGAAAGGACCACATCACTGTGACTGCAACTTTTCCTTGCTTCATCGTGTATAGTGATTATGCCGAAAGGAGAGGGCATCTTCATGCAAAGATAACTTTGCTTTATGACAACATTGAACCTATTGGTGAATCCCCTGCCAAAAATGGCTGTGTAGGGATAGTCCATGTTGACTATGTTGAATGTCACCATTTCGGTTCACACCTTTTCGTCCTGGGCGAAAGAAACCGATACCTGCTTTTTGCCGATAGTGTCTACCTTTCTTCCGCCGAAACCGTATAATGAGTTACCGGCTGGTTCCAACCCCCTCTTGTCCATGCCCATTGCTTCGAAAGCCTTGATGAACAATATGTCAGCTGAACTTCCAGTGTCTATCAGAATGTTGTGTAGCATAAACCCAGCTACGTTGGCGGTAGCTACGAATGCATCGTAGTGGGGATGATCGTTGACTCTGAAATCAGACTCATCGAAAGTTATTGTCAACAATGACCATGTCGTCCTACTCAAAGGCAACCTTGGTGATACCATTTGCACTCTTCTATGGTAATCTCGTCTTGATCTCTTGCTTTCGTGCTCCAGATTGGACCCACCGGTTATGGCGAATATGTGACCTCGAGACGGAAGGATGTTGTTGACTGCATTAGGCTCATGCTCGCCATCTTGCATTTGCTGGTATGGCTGTGATGCCGCCTGGCTTTGTGGTCGAGCTTGAACTGAGACTACCGGTGGCTGCGTTGGCTGATGGTGATACTGCGCCGGTGAAGACGCTGCCACAGATTGGACCAAATACTGTGGGTGCTGGTAGTGCTGGAAAGTTGGATTGAACCAGGGCAAGTTTCAGAGAGCAGCTAGGTATGGCGCGAAATGTTGCGGAAAGGTTGTGTAGTTGCCATGAAAGGCGCTTCCGGTTATAGGATCACTTGTATTGTGGAAGACATGCTTGGTGATTTCGCCAGAAGTAGAAGTTTGGTCTTTTTCTTTTAGCTCCTTAGCCATTTTACTGTATTTGCACTCTCTGGTGCTGTGTCCGACATTTTCGTCACAGATCACATAATATGGGGGTTTACTTCCTCTACCTTGTCCCCTTTCGTTGTCGCTCCCGTGAGTCGGATGCTTGAACTCTCTAGACTGTTGGTAGCTATTCGGGGCCACTCCCTCTGGATCCACGGCGGACTGGGTAGATTCTCCGTGTGATGTGTTGATTGAGCGAAAGGGCCTCACATTTCTCTGGTTTGGCGCTTGCGGCGAATGCACCGATTTCATCATCTGCCTTTGCGCGAAACATGCAGCTTTACGATGCTGAAAGTCATCATCTGACCTTGCATAACCATTCATTATCTCGAACAGTTCTTTGACCGAGTTAGGTGGCTGCTTGGAAAAATGTGTTGCACATTGTCCCGTCGCCAGCCCTTCGATGGCCGCGGCTATCACTGCTGCTTCCGGTACATTCGGGGCTTGAGCCTTCAGCTGAATAAATCGTCTGAGATATTCGGACAGTGGTTCATCATCTTGTTGAGTGCAATTCATGAGATCTCGGGTGGTTTTGACATCCGCCCAAAAGCCTTGAAAAGTGGCGAGCAATTGGGCCTTCAACTGAGCCCAGGAATAGATGGATAATGGCTTGAGAGACGTGTACCAATCGTGCGCTACATCTTCGACTGCCAGAATGAGGGATTTAACCAATGCCTGGTTGTCTCCACCTGCCAAAAACACAGTTGTTTCGTAGCTTGCTAAAAACTTGCGCGAGTTGGCCTTGCCATCGAAAGTTGGGATTCACGGCTTGTAGTTGAGCGGCCAAGGATGTACTTGCAACTCCCTCGAGAGCGGGGAAGTTTCATCGATGACATCGCCGAAAGCTTGCGGTTGCTCACGCTGTGGTATGAACACATTTTCTGGAATTCTTGGAAGTGGGCCCCTTTCGGTTCTTTGCAACTCCTGCACCTCTCTTTCCAACCGTCTTCGTTGTGCTTCCGCCTGACGAATGGCATCGCGAGTTTTGTATTCTCTTGCTCTAGCTGCAACTTGCTGCTGAAGCTGATCCCTTTGTTGCAACAACTTCTGTATCTCTTCCTGGTACTGCGTCAACATCTTGAGAGCCTGAGCGTGCCTAGTGACTTTCGCATCGTCATCTTCATTTTCGTCAGTCGCGTTCTGGACATGGCCTTCCGGTGTTTCCTCTCTGCCGAAAGGCTGCTGGCCCAGAGGCGGCATGTCTTGGCTTGAGGATGCCCCCGCCGCTAGCTGAGTTTCGAGTGGGACTGTGCCGACGAAAGCTGAGGGATTTGGGTTTACGCTTTGTGGAATATGGGCTGTAGGAGCGGGTGCTGCGATTGTGCCGTGGGCATTTGTGTTCGCAACAACCACCCTTTCGGTTTCTTGAGGATCAACCGTCTTCGACGCCTTCCTTGGTGCCATGACAAGCTCGGGCAACAACCACGGTGGGCGCCAACATTGTTTTAGGGCCAAAACCCTAAAACAGCAGGTCGCTACCCGAACGAAAGTGAACACACAGGGAGACGAATGGCAGACTCGCGGACGCGAGCCAACAGTAGAAGTAGCCACTTGAACAGTGATCCTCCTCCTCCCCTTCCATAGGGGAGATCAGCCTATTTATATTAATCATGCAGTCTTTACAAGTACAGAAATGCCCTTCCAACTACTCTTTGTTTACAAGTACTACAATGCCCTTGTAACTACTCTTTTGGATAAGATGCCTCTGTCATCCGGAGGGTATTTCCGTACACCAACGTCGAGGTGGTCCCATCCGCTCTCCATCCGTCGAGCAGCCTCCTTCTGACAAGTGGGTCCTCCTTTGCTAGTTTTGGACTCTGGACCTGCACGAAGACATTCGGAAGCCATCGCTTATGGATGAAAGTGCTTTCAGACGAAAGCATCATCTCTCCACCAACTTTGGAAGATGAAAGCGCTTTCGTCCGGAAGGGAAACTATCGCTTCGGTCGAAAGTGCTTTCGGACGAAAGCGTCGCCTCTCCACCAACTTTGGAAGACGAAGGCGCTTTCGCCCGAAAGGGAAACTATCGCTTCGGCCAAATGTGCTTTCGGACGAAAGCGTCATCTCTCCACCAACTTTGGAAGACGAAGGCGCTTTCGCCCGGAAGGGAGACTATCGCTGCACAGCTGATTGAAACCGACTAATAGCATTGTATTCATTCGAGAACATATTCGGTTGAAAGCATCATTGCTCGAGTGACCACATTCGTTCCTGACATCTACCGTTCATATCGCTCGAAAGTATTCGGTTCACAGTTGCTTCCATTCGATAAGAGATTCGTCGAAAATGCTTTTGTGCGGAAGCGGGATCCCTACGATTGGGGTACCACCCCAACAATAATTATGACACATGCATAATGAATATTATTTGAGCACTAATAGGTAACAAGGATTCCATAAGTTATACTTGCCTTAGTCACAAGCTTGGTCCTAGTACTGCTCTTCCAACACTTGTTCCTCGAACACTTCATCATATATACACGAGATTATCACCAATCACAGCATCCAATCAATCATTACATACAAAGAAAATATAATTCTATTAGAACAGTACACCAAGCATCAAAAATAGGTAGAGAAACATATAGAAAGCTATTCTACTCGTCGATATGATCACATGAACATAAAGATCACTCTAATCGGACCTAAAATGAGAAAGTTATGAAGAAAACCATTTCCAGGGGCATTTCTACAATTAAAAATCATTTTCTAAGGGCCTACAGCTAAAATCGAGGACCTATATGTAAATAAACATAGATCAGAAGGGCTAGCAAGCTAAAATGCGGGCTCTGGATGGCGGGTTCTATAACCAGAAAACTCGGGGGTCAAACTGCAAGAAAACATGACCTAAAATAAATTAAATTGAACTGTGCTCGACTGCGGGTTTATTTTGCTACTTTTCTGAACTGTGAATATGCATAATTCAACATAAAAATTGAAACATGTTCACCATTGAGTTTGGCAACTAGCATGTGTAGAAGGTGTTGAAGTCACTTGTGCTTTTCATATATGCTAGGTTGCTATGTCTCTAGTTCTAAGTCCTTCACTTGCTTAGTGTGTTCATATTCTGTTAAAATTTGAACCAAGTCTAAATGAATTGAAAAGATCGAGATGGGATTCCTTGATAGCACATCACGGTATCGAGACTGTTTCTCATTGCACATTGAGTCAAACTTGAGCCGTGTAGTGTAAGATCGAAACCATTGCTTCAAGCTTCTGATTGCTTTTGCATAGTGTGGGGATATGGACCCCAGGGTACCACACGATGGTACATGGGCCTCACCACTTGGGGTCGTCTGGCCCGCAGGATGAAGGCGTACGGCGCACGGCATGCACCGTACGACAGTTGTAATCTAGATACAGTACCAACTCAAATACTTACCATGTAACTCTGTCTCTTCGGAATATATAAGGAGGGGCAGGGGTCCTCCGTGATGACAAGTCAGATAGGCCATAAGTCAGATAGGTAACAGGTCATATGCCACAAGTCAGATCCAATCAATACAACTCGACGCAGGACGTAGGGTATTACGCTAACCTAGCGGCCCGAACCTAGATAAACCTCGATGTTCATCTACTTTTGCCTTGCGTCAACGTCTTGGTCGTCGTCTTGCGCACCCTCCCCTCTAATCTACCACCTTGGGCATACCCCTAGGTGGGCTATCGACTATATTTCGTCGCAAATCACTTGCTGAAATTTCAAACTTGTGTAATCACCGCTGCAACTCTGATAAAATAATTTTGAAAGCACAAGTCTATGTTTCATTCTACAGCATGATGATTGAACTTTGCTAGGGGTAGTTCACCTTGTATACATGTTTAGCACTTGTTTTAATTTCCTAACTATACATGATAAGTGCTATTTCGATGGTGAAACCTTTCTGATTGGCTTAAAATCTGCTCACTTTGCTCATATGTTCATATTTCGTATTATGTGATCAATTTGAGCCTTTGCTGGCATGTATGCTTGTTGTTGAATCATTGGATCAGCACTCTTTAGAGTATCTATTCTTTCTATCGACTATATACCTGAAGCTGCTAACATGCATTTGTGACTCATATGCATTTTGCCTTGTTGTGTGCATTTTCAATTAAGGGGATAAATTTGACAAATCATGTCCCTAGTTGTGGGAACTATTGAAGGGGGAGCTTGCTCACTTGTTTTATTTGACAAGTTTTGTTGGTCAATTGTTTCAGAGCATTTTTTCAATTGGTTTGGAGTAGTTCTGCTAGTTGGGTTGAGCCTTTGCCTCTTTCTGGAGGGACTAGCTTGTCTTTGTCTTCCTTGCTACGACTTTCTCGCTAGCGGTGTTGAGCCCATTCTGCCTCTTCTTGAGGCCTAGCTTTGCTTTGCTTGGTTGCGTCGAGCCGTTGCCCATGTCTTTGGGAACCAAGTTGTCTCGCTCACTCCATTCGACTTCTTTTGGTTTTGGTTTGCTTCTGGTCGATTGGTTGAGTTCGCTTCCTTCTTCTTTCTTTCTCTCTACTCCATATGATTTGTGTTGGTAGTTGACAATGCACTCATCAAGGGGGAGATTGCAGATACATGGGTGTATGCCGGATCTTGAGATGATGAGTGATTGTCAACTGGTATGATGCGCATGTTCTTTGGCTTGTGTTGTGCATGTGTCAAGCACAGAGACGGTGATCGAAGGCAAGGTGAAGGTCAAGTAGAGACGTGTCGTGCCGATGGACCCAGAGCGGTGAAGGGCGGATGTTAGGCTTGGACTGACGGACCGGTGGCCTGAGGATCGGCCGTGGTGGCTGACAGCCTGGGACAGCGACAAGTGAAGACTTGCGGGTGGACGGAGTGCACGGGCGGTGCATCCCTCTACGGCGTCGGTTTGGTGGTTGAGCCACAGAAAAACCACCGAGTGGACGGTTTCCAGGTTTGGGCCTCAAAACCTGGGTGCGGCCGATTTCCGAGTTTGGGCCACAAAACTCGGGCTGAGGACGGTTTCCAGGTTTGGGCCTCAAAACCTAGGCGCTGGCGGGTTTCTGAGTTTGTGCCACAAAACTCAAGCGATGGACGACAGGTTTCCCGGTTTCAGCCTCAAAACCGGGGGATGGCCCAGGTTTCCCGGTTTCGGCCTCAAAACCGGGGGGGCGTGAAAAGGATGAGCGGCACGTGGCGGCATCAAGTGAGGTCGCGTCGAAGCGAAGCTACCGGATGTGCGGGTGTGGCCGTCGGATCGACTACACTCTCGAGTTGGTCAGGAATACCCTTAGGGTTAGCCTGCCCACTCATTAGCAGTAGGGGTAAAAGGGGAATAATTGTATTAGGCTATATAAAGAGTAGCCACCGCTCCCTCCAGACTATCTCAGCTATTGCTATTTTCTTTCTAGGGTTTCCTGCTCTCCCACATCCCTGCTGTAGCTACTGAGATCCGCAGAGACGGTGAATCATACCTCTGTGTATTTGGATTTTGCGGAAATGGGACTGGATTCCTGTTGTCTCCTCGTGTGAAGAAGTTTCAGCTGGAAATTGAGATCGAATCGTGTTCTTGCTTGTGTGTTCTTTGCGTTTTCATTTTTGGCTCTCATGGAGATTTGCCTCGTTCTTTTTCTCCATGTGTATGTTTGCGATTCCGCTTGAACCATTTTGTTCACGAACGTATTTGTGATCTTTTGACCGAAGGAATTGCTCTCTAACTTCTTGAGCCATCAGATTGGGCAATTTTCTCATGGGATCATTTTCTCTCCTATTTTCCCGAACTTCTAAAATTCATCGGTTTGGAGATAGGTTTGAGCCATGATCTTCTAGGAGTAGCTCACTATCATCCTTGTGACTCCTTTCACCAAGTTTGATCCCTAGAGGATTCGTTTTGAGTGAGATCAAGTCGAATTGGTGGACGAACAGTCCTGCGTCGTGGTGACCGGACGCTGTGTACGAGGTGACCGGACACTCCCCTGTGAGTCCGGTCGTTGAAGTTTTGAACTGCTGGTTCTTTGTTGTCTTGACCGGACGCACTAAAATTGCGTGACCGGACTCGCCTGTTGCACTGTTCCTCGCATTCGACTGTGTTGATCGGACGCTCTCCACACGTGACCGGACGCTCCTCTATAGTGAGTCCGGTCGTGAACAGAGAGGTCAAAAATCGGTTTTGGACCGACCGGACGCGTCCGATCCCTAATGACCGGACGCTCTTCAGAGATCGGTCAGTACTGATTTGCACACTTTCATCCGCAGTTTGTCCATCTGTTGTCGGTTTTTGTTTTCGGCTTTTGTGTTAGGTTTCTAGAGTTGTGTTGTGTCCCGCTGTGCTTCTTGGAAGCATCCAGCCTACATCTAAGGTCGTGGACACTACCAAGCTCTAGGTTTGCCTTTGGAGTTGATTCTTAGGACAGTAGCGATAAGTTTCTGAAAAGAAATTTAAAGCTCCCATTCACCCCCCCCCCCTTCTGGTCGCCTTTGCTTTAGCACTTTTGGTCCTTCAATTGGTATCGGAGCAGGTTAAGGATCTTCCACCTTAGCCGGTTCCAAATCCACAGAACGCGACATGGATCGCGGCGTGGGCAAACCGCCGTTTTTTAACGGGACGAACTATGTGTATTGGAAGATACGCATGTCGGCCTATCTTTAGAGCATGGGTGCTTCCATCTGGGATATTTGCAACTCTGCAGATTATGTGGTCTTGGTTGCTCGTGTGACTCTGCATCAGATTGATGAGCACGATGCCAATAGCCGAGCCTGTAATGCTCTTTTCTCCTGTTTGAGCATGTTTAAGTTTGATCGCGTTTCTCACCTCGCTACGGCTCGGGAGATTTGGGCTACCCTCATGCGTTTTCATGAGGGAACCACTCAAGTCAAAACCCGTCTCTACGAATCGCACAAGCGAGAGTACGAGAACTTTCGACACATGCCTGGCGAGAGCATAGAAAGTTTATTCGCTCGCTTTCAGGTGATTGCCAACAGGATGTGGGCTAACAAGGAGTTGTTGCCTTTTGACGATCATGAGAGGGCTCTCAAGCTTTTACACACTCTCGATCGATCGGTGTGGGACTCTAAGGTTCAGGCGATCATCGAATCGCCTAACTATGAGACTCTCACGTGTGACGAGCTCTTTAGTAAGCTCAAGTCCAGTGAGATTGATGCCATGGCGAGGGCTTCTTATGAAAATCCTTCTGGCCCGTCGATGGCTTTGGTTTCTGGTTCTTCTGCTAATAACTCTGGAGGTTTTGCATTGTCATCTCTTCTTTCTGTCACAGAGGAGCAGCTGGAGTTCATGGCGGACGACGAGTTGGCCCTGCTTGCCAACCGGTTCTCGCGGTTTCACAACAACCGCATGAACCGTCGCGGCGGAGGAGGACGAGGTAGCTGCTACGAGTGTGGAGGCTCGGACCACTTCATCGCCAATTGCCCGAAGAAGAACAAGCAAGCTTTCGGCAAGGCATATCATGGCCACAAGTACGACTCCGGCAAGTGCAAGGAGAAGTACGTCCCTGCCAAGCACAAGCGGAGGGGCGGGTTCAACAAGGAGTACATCAAGGAGAAGTACTTGGAGAAGGCCCAGGTTGAGCAGCGTGCTTTCTTCGTCACGCCCAGCGACATCGATGACTCGGATGACGACTCCGTTGTATCAAGCGATGACGAGTCTGAGAAGAAGAAGAAGATCGAAGACAAGCTGAACGGTCTCTGCTTCTTCACCGACAACGAGGGTTTCTGCACCATGGCCCTCGGTGTTGAGGTCAACAGCGAGCTGGAGGAAACCCCTCGGAACGACGACGACGACAATGACACCTCCCAGGTATCACAGACCCCCGATGAGCTTTCTGCTGAGGTCGATAAACTTATTGCTGCCCTCCTTAGTCAAGATAAGCTGCTTAGGCGTGCTGCTAGAGAGAGGAAGGAGTTTAGGCAGAAGTGGGAGGATGTGGTGAAGGAGCTTGAATCTGTCAAGTCCACCGTTGTCGTGACTGAGGAGGATGAGTGTGAGATGTGCTCCAAGCACATGACTGACCTTCTCACTTTGAGGGGGAAGTATGTTGCTTTGGTTGGAGAGGTGGATGAGCTTAGGGCTAGACCCGTGTTGCTGGGTGCATGCAAGTCTTGTGCAGGCTTGCAATCCGAGTTGGCAGAAAAGAATGCCAAGATTGTGTCTCTTGAGAAGGCCAGCTCGGATAGCACTCGTGTGTCTAGATGCGCTTTGTGTGAGTGTTTGGAGATGGAGATTGCGAATGTGAAGCATGGCAAGATGCAAACCGAGGAAGAAAACACATACCTTCGGACCATCTTGTCATGGGTGTCTAGTGGTGAGCCGCAGCTTGGGATGATGATTGCCCAATTCAAACGTGCTGCTGGAGGTCCTAGTGTTGGTTTTGCTCAGGGTGTTGAGAGTGCTACATCTTTTGGGAAGGTTGGAGAGTTTAGTGGTCTTAAGCCGACTGAGAAGCCCAACTCCACCACTACTCCCCAAACTAACCAAGATTCCACCCAAAGAGCCTCTCAAGCCGAACACCAAGGATGGAGTGTTTGTAGAACCTCCAAGGGCTCCACCCAAGAAACAGACATGGGCTCCAAAACCAAACCACCTCAGGAACAAGCTAGACACTATGCCACCAATCCATGAGGAGCTCATGCCACAAAAGAACCAAGTGATCCACACCCAATATCGTGAGTACCAACAACCCCCTATGAGAGCGGTGAGGTACCACTGTGAGCACTGTGGGAGAGATGGACACTTTAGGGAGTTTTGCTTTCGGCACAAGAGAGAGGAGCGTCGTGCAAAGGAGATGAACAACTTAGACATGTACCATCATTTCCATGATGTACATGCGCCGAAGGTTCAAAGGAGAGCTGCTGGGCCTAGAGGTCTAATGCCTCAAGGTCCTAGGCCGCAAGGAGGACATGCCCGACGGGATCCTGCTTTTGTAGGCTATGGACCCCGTGGCGGTGCCTTTGTTGTTGAGCGTTACCCCCCACCGCGTTTTGAGTATCGTGATGGACGCTCTTCCTTTAGCGGACCACGTTTTCCTATATGTGGTGATCGCTTTCCCCGTAGGCGTGCTAGGAATGGTTTTGCTACTAACCGTTCTTTTGAGCAGCCGGCCCAACACTGGTACACTTCCCATTTTACTCACCCCAGTGTTGGACCGTATGCTCACCCTATGTCTTTTTATTGATGTAGGTAAAACGATTGGAGGACATTTGGTTGGTGGATTCTGGGTGCTTAAGGCATATGACCAGAAACGCCAAGTGGTTCTCCAGTCTTTGTCCAGTTGCCGGAAAGGAGTTTATCACCTTCGGCGACAATAGCAAAGGTAAAGTGTTGTCTCATGGGTCGGTGCGAGTTAATGAGCACTTTGTGTTGCGTGATGTTGCTCTTGTTTCTAACTTGCATTTTAACCTTCTTTCTGTTTCGCAACTCTTTGATGATGACTATGAGATTCGTTTTAAGCCAAATCTCAGTCGTATTTTAGATCCTTAGGGCAATCTTGTGTGTTTTATTTCGCCATTTGGAAAAATCTTTCGAGCAAATTTCTCAGAGTCGTTTGGAATTTCTCGTTGTCTTGTGGCTGGATCTTCCTCCTCTGATCTTTGGAAGTGGCATAGGAGACTAGGTCACTTGAGCTTCGACTTGCTTGCAAGGCTTAGTTCACTTGGCTTAATCCGAGGATTGCCCAAGTTGTGCATGGAGAAGGATCTTGTTTGCCATTCTTGTAGACAAGGGAAAATGGTAGCCGCTCCCCACCATCCAGTGAATCAGGTTATGAGTAAGCGCCCTAGAGAGCTTTTGCATATGGACCTTGTCGGTCCGGCTCGGGTGAGCTCAGTTGGTGGGAAGTGGTATATGCTTGTTGTTGTTGTCGACTTTTCGAGACATTCGTGGGTTTTCATTTTAGCTGAGAAAACTGAGACTTTTGCTTTTACTCGCAATCTGATTTTGCGTCTTCAGAACGAGTTTCCTAAGAACTCGATGAGAGCTATTCGTAGCGATAATGGTTCCGAGTTTAAAAACTCAGATTTTGAGAAGTTCTGTAACTCTTTGGGTTTAGAGCATCAGTTTTCTTCTCCCTACACACCGCCACAAAATGGTGTTGTAGAGAGGAAAAATCGGACCCTTGTAGAGATGGCCAGGACGATGCTCGATGAGCATAGGACTCCTAGGCGGTATTGAGCCGAGGCTATTAACACTGCATGCTACATTTCCAATCGCATTTTTCTCCGTGCTTTCTTGAAGAAGACTTCTTATGAGTTGCGATTTGGGAAGCAACCCAAAGTGAGTTGTTTTAGAGTGTTTGGTTGCCACTGTTTTATACTTAAGAAAGGCAACTTGGACAAGTTTGAGTCTCATTCTTCTGATGGTGTATTTTTGGGTTATGGTAATCATACTCGTGCATATCATGTAATTAACCTTGATACTAACCGAGTCATGGAGACATCCGATGTCACCTTCGACGAGACCATGCATTGTCCTTCTTCTAGATTTGAGCGTGCAGGTGATCACGAGGTGGGCGAACCTCTTTTTGATGATGAAGAGGAAGGTGCTGAAGGAATTGATGATCCAGCACTACCTCCACCCGCTGTGCCGATTGGGTCGACTTCGACCATGACTGCTCGCGGCCCCGACCCGTCTTCTTCCACTACATGGGGGCCGTGTGATCCACCACCTTGGACTGTACCACTTGTACCCGAGGAGGCACCAGCTACTGTTAAGGGGGAGGTTACTTTAGCAAGGGAGGCGCCACGACACATTCAGCGCCAACACCCACCTCAATAGATGATCGGCGACATCCACGAACGCGTCACTCGGTCAAGGTCACAACAAATCTCTCACTTTGCTCATTCTGCATTTGTTGCTGATTTTGAACCCCGAGATGTTGGACACGCTTTATCTGATCCGGATTGGGTCAATGTCATGCATGAGGAGTTAGAAAATTTTGAGAGAAATCGGGTTTGGGTTCTTGTTCCACCTCCTCCTGAGTGTCACCGTATTGGTACAAAATGGGTTTTCAAAAACAAACAAGGACGGGATGGCCACATTGTGAGAAACAAGGCCCGACTTGTAGCCCAGGGGTATAGTCAGAAGGAGGGGATAGACTATGAGGAGACTTTTGCTCCTGTAGCTCGTTTGGAGGCAATTAGGATCCTCTTGGCTTTTGCTGCATCCAAGGGTTTCAAACTTTTTCAAATGGATGTCAAGAGTGCCTTCCTAAATGGCTACATAGAAGAAGAGGTGTATGTGAAACAACCCCCCGGTTTTGAAAATCCCAAGTTTCCAAACCATGTTTTTAAACTTCACAAAGCTTTGTTTGGTTTGAAACAGGCCTCTAGAGCCTGGTATGATAGGTTAAAAACCTTTTTGCTTGCTAAGGGTTTTAAAATGGGATGTGTAGATAAAACGCTTTTTCTCCTCAAGCAAGGTAATGACACTTTGTTGGTTCAGATTTACGTGGATGATATCATTTTTCGGTGGTTCTTCTCACGCTTTGGTTGCCAAGTTTGCAGATATTTTGAGCAGGGAATTTGAGATGAGCATGATGGGCGAGTTGACGTTTTCCCTCGGGTTGCAAATCAAGCAATCCCGAGAAGGGACGTTTGTGCACCAGGGCAAGTACACCAAGGACATATTGAAGAAGTTTGATATGGGTGAGGCCAAGCCTCTTCCAACACCCATGTCGACCACGACGGACCTGGATGTGGACAAAGATGGAGAAGCTGTGGACCAGAAGGAGTACCGGAGTATGATCGGGTCGTTGTTGTACCTGACGGCGACACGCCCGGACATTCAGTTCGCGGTGTGCCTCTGCGTGCGCTTTCAGGTGTCGTCGTGCACTTGTCATCGTCAGGCGGTCAAGTGCATTATGAGGTACTTATGTTTCACACCTAAGTTTGTGATTTGGTATTCTGCTTCTTCCACCCTCTCCCTTTGTGGTTACTCGGATGCAGATTTTGCTGGTTGTCGACTTGAGCGCAAGTCCACTTCTGGGACTTGTCAGTTTTTGGGTTCTTCTCTTGTATCTTGGTCTTCTCGCAAGCAGTCTAGCATCGCACAGTCTACCACAGAGGCTGAATATGTTGTTGCGGCTAGCTGCTGTTCCCAGTTGTTATGGATGATGGCCACTTTTGCGTGATTTTGGTCTGAGTTTTTCTCGAGTCCCATTGCTTTGTGACAGCACGAGTGCGGTTAGCGTTGCTAAGAATCTCGTGCTGCATTCTAAGACCAAACACATTGATGTGCGCTTTCATTTCTTGCGAGACCACTATGAGAAGGGTGATATTGACCTTCAACATGTCGATACTCATCTTCAGTTGGCAGATATTTTCACCGAGCCTTTGGACCAATCAACCTTTGCTAGGTTGAGAGGTGAGCTTGGTGTGTGTTTCCCCTTTTAGTTTGAGAAAACATTTTGGTTATTGTATCATAGACTGACTTCTTTTATTTTCTTCTTGTTTAGCTTTTGCATTTCATCATTTTTGCATCTTTATCTTCTCGAGCTTCATGTCTATAATCTGTAGAATGAATCTATGCTCTGATTAGTGTATGCTCTAATGATATATGATGATGCTTGTAGCTTAGGCTCTTTTTGATCACTGATACATGTTGTGAGCTGAGCTACTTTTCAGAACTGTGAATATGCATAATTCAACATAAAAACTGAAACATGTTCACCATTGAGTTTGGCAACTAGCATGTGTAGAAGGTGTTGAAGTCACTTGTGCTTTTCATATATGCTAGGTTGCTATGTCTCTAGTTCTGAGTCCTTCACTTGCTTGGTGTGTTCATATTTTGTTAAAATTTGAACAAAGTCTAAATGAATTGAAAAGATCGAGATGGGATTCCTTGACAGCACATCACAGTATCGAGACTGTTTCTCATTGCACATTGAGTCAAACTTGAGTTGTGTAGTGTAAGACCGAAACTGTTGCTTCAAGCTTCTGATTGCTTTTGCATAGGCTTAGCTCAGTTGAAAAGTTAGGCAATGTCAAGTTTTCAACCTCTCGCAAATCACATGCTGAAATTTCAAACTTGTGTAATCACCGCTGCAACTCCAATAAAATTTTGAAAGCACAAGTCTATGTTTCATTCTACAGCATGATGATTGAACTTTGCTAGGGGTAGTTCACCTTGTATACATGTTTAGCACTTGTTTTAATTTCCTGTCTATACATGATAAGTGCTATTTCGATGGTGAAACCTTTCTGAATGGCTTAAAATCTGCTCACTTTGCTCATATGTTCATATTTCGTATTCTATGATCAGTTTGAGCCTTTGCTGGCATTTATGCTTGTTTTTGAATCGTTGGATCAGCACTCTTTAGAGCATCTATTCTTTCTATTGACTATATATCTGAAGTTGCTAACCTGCATTTGTGACTCATGCATTTTGCCTTGTTCTGTGCATTTTCAACTAAGGGGGAGAAATTTGACAAATCATGTCCCTAGTTGTGTGCACTATTGAAGGGGGAGCTTGCTCACTTGTTTAATTTGACAAGTTTTGTTGGTCAATTGTTTCAGAGCATTTTTCAATTAGTTTGGAGCGGTTCTGCTAGTTGTGTTGAGCCTTTGCCTCTTTCTGGAGGGACTAGCTTGTCTTTGTCTTCCTTGCTACGACTTTCTCGCTAGCGGTGTTGAGCCCGTTCTGCCTCTTCTTGAGGGCTAGCTTTGCTTTGCTTGGTTGCGTCGAGCCATTGCCCATGTCTTTGGGAACCAAGTTGTCTCGCTCACTCCATTCGACTTCTTTTGGTTTTGGTTTGCTTCTGGTCGATTGGTTGAGTTCGCTTCCTTCTTCTTTCTTTCTCTCTACTCCATATGATTTGTGTTGGTAGTTGACAATGCACTCATCAAGGGGGAGTTGCGGATACATGGGTGTATGCCGGATCTTGAGATGATGAGTGATTGTCAACTAGTATGATGTGCATGTTCTTTGGCTTGTGTTGTGCAGGTGTCGAGCACAGAGACGGTGATCAAAGGCAAGGTGAAGGTCAAGTAGAGACGTGTCATGCCGATGGACCTGGAGCGGTGAAGGGCGAACGTTAGGCTTGGACTGACGGACCGGTGGCCTGAGGATCGGCCGGGGTGGCTGACAGCCTAGGATAGCGACAAGTGAAGACTTGCGGGTGGACGGGGTGCACGGGCGGTGCATCCCTCTACGGCGTCAGTTTGGTGGTTGAGCCACAGAAAAACCACCGAGTGGACAGTTTCCAGGTTAGGGCCTCGAAACCTGGGTGCGGCCGGTTTCCGAGTTTGGGCCACAAAACTCGGGCTGAGGACGGTTTCCAGGTTTGGGCCTCAAAACCTGGGCGCTTGCGGGTTTCTGAGTTTGGGCCACAAAACTCAGGCGATGGACGACAGGTTTCCCAGTTTTGGCCTCAAAACCGGGGGATGGCCCAGGTTTCCCAGTTTCGGCCTCAAAACGGGGGGGAGGTCCGTGAAAAGGACGAGCGGCGCGTTGGCGGCACGTGGCGGCATCAGGTGAGGTCGCGTCGAAGCGAAGCTACCGGATGTGCGGGCATGGCCGTCGGATCGACTACACTCTCGAGTTGGTCAGGAATACCCTTAGGGTTAGCCTGCCCGCTCATTAGCAGTAGGGGTAAAAGGGGAATAATTGTATTATGCTATATAAGGAAAGGCCACCCCTCCCTTCAGACTATCTCAGCTATTGCTATTTTCTTTCTAGGGTTTCCTGCTCTCCCACATCCCTGTTGTAGCTACTGAGATCCGCAGAGATGATAAATCATACCTCTGTGTATTTGGATTTTGCGGAAACGGGACCGGATTCCCGTTGTCTCCTCGTGTCGAGAAGTTTCGGCTGGAAATTGAGATCGAATCGCGTTCTTGCTTGTGTGTTCTTTGCGTTTTCATTTTTCGCTCTCATGGAGATTTTCCTCGTTCTTTTTCTCCGTGTGTAGGTTTGCGATTCCGCTTGAACCATTTTGTTCACGAACGTATTTGTGATCTTTTGACCAAAGGAATTGCTCTCTAACTTCTTGACCATCAGATTGGGCAATTTCCTCATGGGATTGTTTTCTCTCCTCTATTCCCGAACTTCTAAAATTCATCGGTTTGGAGATAGGTCCGAGCCATGATCTCCTAGGAGTAGCTCACTATCATCCTTGTGACTCCTCTCACCAAGATTGATCCCTAGAGGATTCATTTTGAGTGAGATCAAGTCGAATCGGTGGACGAACAGTCCTGCGTCGGGGTGACCAGACGCTGTGTACGGGGTGACCGGACGCTCCCCTGTGAGTCCGGTCATTGAAGGTTTGAACTGCTGGTTCTTTGCTGTCTTGACCGGACGCACTAAAATTGTGTGACCGGACTCACCTGTTGCACTGTTCCTCGCATTCGACTGTGTTGACCGGACGCTCTCCACACGTGACCGGACGCTCCTCTACAGTGAGTCCGGTCGTGAACAGAGAGGTCCAAAATCGGTTTTGGACCGACCGGACGAGTCCGATCCCTAATGACCGGACGCTCTTCAGAGTCTGGTCAGTACTGATTCGCATGCTTTCGTCCGTAGTTCATCCATCTGTTGTCGGTTTTGGTTTCCGGCTTTTGCGTTAGGTTTCTAGAGTTGTGTTGTGTCCCGCTGTGCTTCTTGGAAGCATCCACCCAACATCTAGGGTCGTGGACACTACCAAGCTCTAGGTTTGCCTTTGGGGTTGATTCTTAGGACAGTAGCGATAAGTTTCTGAAAAGAAATTTAAAGCTCACATTCACCCCCCTTCTGGTCACCTTTGCTTTAGCACTTTCGGTCCTTCACCAGCCTCCGCCAGGTGCCACGACGCCATCGCCTTCTGTCTTGACTCGAGCGATGTCGTCGCACATCCTATTTACTCTTGCTTGTTGCCGCTGTTGGCATTTCTTAGCATCGCTACCAAAAGTAGGTTAGACTCTACCCCCGGTACTAATGACAAGAAATGTGGGTAGACATCTGATAGCATCACTCTAACGCTAGGCTGTCACCACTAACAGTAACACTAGAGATGTGATCGTATTTATAGCACAACACTTTGATAAGATATGAAATAAAGGTTATCCGCAAGTGCACAGATAAAATAAACCCATTGTAGCATTTCACCCAGGAATGTTCCAGGTATCGTTATTTATAATTCTACCATCGGGAGCTTAACAGGGTTTACAATAAGAATGATATGGCTTTAGAATTGCAAATATATATAATTAGACATGAATCTAATTACTCACCTCTCGTCTAATACAGGGGTAAGGCAAAAGGATAATGATAATGATAAATAAGGTAAACAACAGAGACTAGCAGGGAATTCATAATTAGAGAGAGAGACTCATACGATCAAGCATAATTGAGAACTAATCGATATATTAAGAGATTAGACTCCTAAGTTATATTACTTCTATTAAGTCTAAGTTAGTCCTAGCATATGATATCATCTATAGCATAATTAATCATCCACCCATACATAAGGAACATTACGAAAGAAGTTCATATCTAGAGTAATTCCTTCAGTGTAACCAGGTTCTACTTGTCCTAGACTCGGGGAGTGGACTACAAAGGACTCAATGAGGCTATAAGAGTCACCCTCGTGATCTACCACTTGTTGGCCCGGAGAACAGGGTGCATTCGTAGGTAAACATAATCTAAGCATGACGCCTACATTATATCGATCACTTAATCCAATCCGGAATTGAACTAAGTGCTTTATGAACATATGTATGAATTTACTATCAATTAGAACTATATCAATCATACAACTAGAACAAACTAAGAACGTAATAAAGAGAAACATAATGATAATTGAAATAGCACAAAGTCGAATACAAGAATTACCAGAACTCCTGATGACGATCTAGAATCCTAAGCCGTGCTCAACTCTACTTGTTTCTACCTAATTCTAATTCTAATCTCGAAGTAGAGCTCTAATCTAATCTCTAATCTCTGAATCCCTAACTATGTCACTCTAATTGCCTGATGAAGATAGATCTAATCAATATGATTGAGGATTGCTTCAAGGAGGGGGGTCTAGGGCTGCTTATATAGCCCGGTGGGATGAACTGTGACCTTCAGATCAAACCGACCTTGATCAAGGGCTTAGATGCGTCGAGGAGGTTGAATAAGTCACGCTCCACGAAGATGGGCCGAGGAGGGACCTGGCCCAGCCGGCCGGCCTGGGGGTGGGGCCGGTCAGCCCCACCTGTCATCCTCCAAGTGTTTGCTTCGTCGTGACGTCTTCTGGGACCTTCCTTATTGCCCTAATGCGCCTTTCCATCCGTTTGCACGATTTGTCTTGTTGGAGAAGGATTTGATCTCTTTCCATCTTCTGTAAAACTCCCTGGAAAACAGTAATTCATCAACGTTGTCGAATCAGTTAGTTTAGTCCACGCCAAATGCCAGCTACCGCAATTGGTCCTCCGGCCCTCCGGTCTGATAGTCCAAGCCTCACGTCCGCCCTTCGCCACTCCGTGTCCATGGACACGACACGTCTCTACTTGATCTTCACCTCACCATCGATCATTGCCTCCGAGCTCCACACCTGCACACCAACATAGCCAAGAGACATGTCGCCCCACTCACGCCAACACTTTAGCTTGTTGATCAATCATTCATCACAAAGGGTTGAACCACAAGGGCACATACCAACCTTGTGTTCGCAAAGTTAGATCATGAAATAGTTTGAATTCAATCATGTTTATTTCCTCATCCAGTTCGTCAGGTTGAAGGAAAACTTTATGTCCAAATATCCTAACTCTTGAGTTGAACATAAGTACCTTGTCTCCTGGCTTGAACTTCTTTTTCTTTATTCTCTTGTCATGCCATCTCTTTGTTTTCTCCTTGTATATTTTGGCAATGTGGTATGCTTTCTCCCTCCATTCTTCTAAATCTGAAATTAGCATTTTTCTGTGCCTCCCTGCAACTTGTAGGTCCATATTCCATTTCTTTGTGGCCCAATGTGATCCGAATTCCAACTCAACTGGGAGGTGACAAGTCTTCCCGTATACGATCTGGTGTGGTGACATGCCAATGGATGCCTTGAATGTTGTCTGATATGCCCATAGTGCATCAGGTAGCTTGTCCCTCTATCCTTTCCCCATCTCATTTACTATCTTTTGCATAATGTTCTTAATCTGTTTGTTGGATGTTTATGCTTGTCCACTTGTTTGGGGATGGTATGGAGTTGCAACATTATGTCGGATGCCTTGCTCTCCTAGGAATCATCGGAAGCTCCCATCAATGAAGTGAGAGCCCCCATCACTTATCACCAACCTTGGGGTTCCAAATCATGGAAATATGGTTTCTTCAAACATCCTTCTTGAGCTCTTGGCATATGCTGCTTTGCATGACATTGCTTCAACCCATTTGGACACATAGTCCACAACCACCAGGATGCGTCTTGTTTGGACTCCATCATCGTATGTTGTGTGTGCTGGTCCTTCGGGTATCAGGTCAACTCCATAATAGTATGTTGGTGGTGCATTCGCGAACCTTGCCGATGCGCTTCTCTGTGTAGTGGTGATTGGCTGCAAACCTACAAGAAAGCTTCTCATGGTATAGACACTAAGTTCCGGGTTAGGAAGCGGAATCTCAGTGCTCATACCTCGGTACATCATATGAATAATATTGTTGTTTTTCTTGAGGATCTGGGCTTGTCTAAAAAAAAGTCGAAGGTCTTAATGGTACGACCTTCGGTAATGTTTTGCACAAGACAAGATTAGGTTAAACCCAGTTTGGTAGCCAAATGGTATACAAGAGAAGAACATTATATATCCCCTTTGGTCGGGCCAAAAATTTCCACCACTGGTCGATCATGTGAATAACAGGAGACACTGTTCATTTTTTCACAACAGCAAAAAGAAGTCTCAACTCATCTTCCCTCACTGTTCGAGTTTCTGGTCTAGGGAAGATGGTTGAAGAAATAAAACGATGAATAAAACAAAGAGTGAGCAACTGAATGTCATTGTTTTTGGGTTTCAAACAAATATCTAAATCTGTAATCTCTTTCCAAAACTGCTCTTTGTTAAAATCAGGTAAAGCATTTGAAAAATCAAGAGCGCAGTTGGAATCAAAACCCAAATGGTCACTAAGTTCCCTCCAAGTGAGTGTAAACTTTTTGTTGAACATGCGGAAATTTATGCCAGTAGCTAAAGAAACCAAAGTACAAAGGAATTAGATGGTAAGGAGCTTCACTCCTATCTCATCGACAGGCATAAAACCCATCCAACCCAACATAGTGAAAATACTGAGGAATTCGATATCCATACCTGTATCTTGTAGAAGTTGTGGGTCAAAGATCGGTGTTGGCCTGAAGGTCCTATTCCTTAAGTTTCTGAATCTTGCCTTCTCCTCACTCCCTTGCAACTTAAGGTCCTTTTCCTCCATTAATACATTCATACCTTCGGAGGTGGAGTGGAACGAGGATGCTTGAGAGGGTGCCGGCGAATCAACGTCCATGTCGGAGTTCGCTTTTGAGCTGCTCCTCGTGAGGCGTCCAAGCCCGATCTTTCCGAAGAAGGTCTTCTTGCTCGTCCTGTTGAATAGAGAAAAACAAACAACCAAACAAGAACAGACTGTGGAACGGGTTAGAAAATAGAAACAGTTAATGATTAGTCATTCTCAAGTCAGTCGTTCGGAGGTTAGTTTATCAAGAGAGTGTTTATGATTGAATTGGAAAGCACTACTCTTCTTTAAAACTTGATCTCTACTTAAATTTTAAAACTTCTCACACTCCTACTTTCTCTTCTCTACTAAACTCTTCCTTCTCTCTTGGTTTCTCACTCTTCATGATTGAAGGTTTGAGCAAGCAAAAAGATTTTGATTGAAATGAATTCTGCCAAAAGGAGAGCATTGAGAGGCTTGTGAGTGAGTGTGGAGAGCTCGATGGAGCTGGCTTTTTATAGTCATGGCCAGGGTAGATCGGCCGGCCTGGTGATGGGGCCGGTCGGGCCCCTTCTGGGGCCCACCTGGTGTTCTTCCCTCCACTCAAAGATTGCTTCACTTCTAAGCAAGAATTTTCGTCCATACAAAGTTCAAAGTGTTCTGATACTTGGTTGAGTGGTTAGGAAGCAAAGTAGTAGTGATTCCAAAAGGTGGGTCCCAAGAAAGTGGGTCCAGGTGGTGCAAAGTAATTACCATGCAGAAAATTTTAGAAAAATAAATTACTCTTATGCAATGAAAAATGATTATGAATGCAAAGATATTTTTGTGCCACCACAGTAAATATTCTTTCGGGTTTTTACACACCGTAAAAATTATTTACGCGGGGCTTGAATTTTATATTTTCATATTTTTATTTGGTTTTCATATGTATATGCAGAAATAAAAGTGCAAGAAAGTAAATATGGATAACTACCGAGTTACCTCCCGGTGAAGGCTCGAGGTTTTAATGTCCACCGAATTGGACTTCTCCAAAGTTGTCATTCTGAAGGGGTTGTAGCCTTCCCTGATGATGGTGCCTCTGGTGACTGTTGATCTCCCTCTTCACTTACCACCTTTGCTATTAACTCAGGCTTTGTCTTGAATGGAAAACATTCTTCTTGTCCATTGATGTTGAGTCTGACTTCTCCAATTCCAACGTTGATGTGGGCATTTGCAGTGCTGAGAAAGGGTCTCCCTAAAATGAGTGACACTTTCGAGTCTGATTGCATGTCCAGTACCACAAAGTCAACTGGTACGAAGAACTCTGTAATCTTGACTGGAATGTCTTCAGCAATTCCTACTAGATAGCAGAGTGATTGATCGACAAGTTGTAGGCACATTGATGTTGGGACAAGTCTTGAATGATGGAGTTTATCAAAGACTGTCTTGGGCATCACGCTCACACTTGCTCCAAGCTCACATAGCGCATTGTTGAAGTGTTGATCACTGATTGAACAGTCGATAGTAGGGCATCCTGGATCCTTCTTCTTCTATGGAGAAGTGTTGAGGATGGTCGCACTACACTATTCTGTCAGCTTGATCGCCTCAGTGGTGGGCAGTGGTCATTTGTTGTTGAGGATGTCTCTTAGATATCTTGCATAGGTGGGTACCTGTATAGCATCTAGCAGAGGAATATTGATGTATAATTTTTGAATCACTTCAACAAACTTACTGAACTGCTCATCCGTTGTGGCTCTCCTCTTTCTACGTGGAAATGGTAGGTGGTTGGTGTCGTGATAATCTTGCATCATTTCTGGTAGTGGTGGATTTACTTCTTCAACTTCATCGTCTCTCTTTTCTTCTGTCACAGTTGGCGTTACTAGCGATGTCTGTCCTCTTGCTCCTCTTGGATATGGGGGATCACGAGTGACCTTCCCACCTCTTGTAGTTATAGCTTGTGTCTGCTCAGGGTTAGTGGCAACAGGCAAAACAACAGCCAATTTGGCTAAGTGTATCTCTATCTTTTTATTTATATTGGTTTGTTCTTTTAGAGCAGAAGAAAACTCATCCATTTTTGCATTTATATCCTCTAAGGCTTTATCTTTGAAACAAGCTTCCTAATAATAGTGTCATTTACTCTAGCCTGCTCTACGATTATATCTCTTAAAGGCATTTGCTTAAAATGGGAAGAATTGAAATTGTCTGAGGACTTACCTTGATAAGTAGAGTGTTGATTCCATCCTTGCTTTTGTAGTGTAGAAGAGTTGATGATGATGTTCGCATTGTCCTGATTGTTCTCTTCACTTCTAGTCTGAGCGTTGAATGCATCTTGAATAGCTTGACGATATCTTTTGTATTTCTCGCGTTGGTCTAGCCATCCTAGTAACACATCCATTTTTGTTGTCAGTGCCTTCACTTCTTCTGGGGCTTCCTCCATCTGGTGACAGCATTGATTCTTGTCTTGTTTCCAACTCTGATTCTCAGCTATCTTCTCCATAAGGACTTCAGCTTTCCCAGGAGTAAGTGACATAAATGATCCTCCAGCAGTAGCATCTAGTTGCTCACGTGACTTTTGAGTGAGTCCACTGTAGAATCCATGCATGAGCAACCAATCTTCCATTCCATGGTGTGGGCATTCTGAAATGTAGACTTGAAAGCGATCCCAAGCTTCTGGAATAGTTTCTCCTTTCTGTTGCTGAAAACTTCTAATCTTTCCTCTTAAGGCATTGGTTTTGCCTATAGGGAAAACCTCGATAGAAAAGCTTATGAACATTTGTCTCATGTGTTGATGTCTTCCTTGTTAGTGTAGAACCACTGCTTCGCTCTTCCCTCCAGTGAGAATGGGAATAACCGAAGAAGTATGATGTCTTGGGCAATGTTCTTGATGATGATGGTGCTTCTGATCTCCAAGAAATCCTGCAGATGGGCAGTAGCATCTTCTTGTGCTTTTCCACTGAATGTAGTAGCTTGGACTAGGTGTTAACACAAAAATTCGGTCGGTCACACCAACACACTCGAGCGCACGATCCTCAAAGGGCGTACAGAGCAAGGTCCTGACCTCCTGAACCTTCAACGGGTGGCGGTGCCGAATCTCGGTGAGATCGACTTTGGGCGTGCCAGCCAATTTGACCTGCAAATGACAAGGAGAAGAGAAAGTTGTCAAATTGTGGAACCTGCCGGTTTGGTGCCAGATAGTTCCAAATTGTACGGCTCTGATATAGCCACTTGTTATTAGGATATTGACTACCAAGTCAACTCCCAAGAGATTGCATGAAGGCATTGAAAAAGATATAAAGCAAAATGGCTATGATAAATGTAAAGAAGCATTTAGGACAAACAAACAGCCGATGAGCTTAGACATATTAGCAGAATAAAGATCTATATGTACGTCCAAACGGCGTGAAAACAACGTATCGACTAATTGTACAGGCAATTCTATCTGTTAACAGTGGGGTGTTTCTATGCAGCTATAATAACAAATAGATCGATAAAATAGTTTAAACATCAACAGTGGGGTGTTTCCATGCAGCCATAATGATGATCAAACTAGATCATGTGCAATGCAACAAGCAGATACGTTGATTCCAAGCAGTCTAAAGGCACACATTATGAAGAAAGCATAACTGGATCGGCTATTTTAACCGATACAGGGTCCATGAGGCACGAACAAGATCTATCTGTTAGAATCACAATTCGATCTAAGATCAGGCAAAATCTAATCCACCATATATATCAGTGGGGTTCGGAAATACAGCCATAACAAATATGCAAGATCAAAATCTACTTGTTCTTAGATCAAAATCATAGTTTTATCGGATATCTCGGACGCACAACATGTAATAATCAAGATTGACAAAATAGTCGATGAGAAGCTTGAATCAGCTATTTCCATCATTGTGGGCGTGTAGAACCTTAAGATAGCCGAACCTAAGCACCTTTTAGGATTAAGCCACTTTGTCAATCTTGATTGGGCAAGATGTTGTTTAAAACATAAAGAAACAAATTAAAACATAAAACAACATTGGTAACTTAATGAATCTATTAGCTTGCCAAACCAATAGAGCCGATAACTAGTCAAGATCGACTAAGGTAAGAGAATTGATCAAAGTCAAGATAGTCTTACAAAAGACGAACTTGGATCGATAACTAGCCATGTCATAGCTTAATAAGAGTTTGGTCAATGCCAAATACAGCCTTATCGTACAATGACACGAACCATTGGTGAAACTTACAAGCAAACCGGAGGTCGGTCGAAGCCGATGCAGCCCTGCATGGTTGAAGGTCTCGTTGAGGGCAACGGATCGTATGCAAACCAGACATCCCGTGCAAACTTGTAAACTAACCATCTGGATCCTAGGATTATCATCTGATGGCTGTAGAGAGAAGGTGGAATCTTTTTGCACTTAACCCCTCCCACGTCGCTCAAAACAGGCGGGCGTTTTCCTCCGTCACGCCGTCTGTTCGATTGGTCCTAGGATCTGTTCGACTGCCTGTCGCCCGTCTGCCCTGTTCGATTGGTACGTCGCTTGGACTGCCTGCCGCAGCTGCCCGTCGAACACAGGGAGAACCTGCGCCGCCGCCTCGCCTGTTTGACGCCGTCACGGACTCCTATCGATCGGTCCTGAGGAACGTGGCCCTGAGGATCGCTTCCCTGAGGACGACGGACTCTTGTCGATCGTGCCCAGGTTCATCTCAGTTCGGTTCAACCTGCAGCACACGATTTTGTTTCCAGGCTTGTCGATCGCGGAGTAAAATATTACTCCTGCAGGAAGTCGCGACCCCTGCTGGAACTCCGCCAAGGCGTGAAGATGGAGCCCCGTCCGGCAGCGTCCCCCGTGAAGACGAATGACCCCCGTCTGACGGCCGTGACAATGCCCACGAACTCCATGAACGCCGCCACAATGGTGCCTATGATCTCGGGAACACATGACCCTGATGCAGGTTTGTTTCTGGTACAAAATTGTGACCTTCACTTTCACCTAGACTACGATCATTGGTAATGTGCTCGTTAACATGCAGTCCTGACGATCATGGACGTCGATGCTGGAGTTGTAGGCCACGTTGAGGAACCAAGAACACCACGGACAACACCTTCTAATAATATAGCAGAGAAGTGCAAAGCCAATGAAAAGCCTGTGGTTGGAATGATTTTTGATACACTCAAGGATGCGGAGAATTTTTACAAACTGTATGCACATGATGCTGGTTTCTCTGTTCGTGTTGGTGCACATAAGAAGGACAATGAGGTAATATTTTACCAGCGGTATTGTTGCTTAAGGGAAGGGTACAGGAAGAAGAGCGTACAAGAAGTTGGGAGCAGTCCGGGAAAAAAAGGAAGACACCAAATGTGATGGACACCCGATGTGGTTGTGAGGCACGTATTGTTGTCAAGCTTAACAGTGAGAAGAAGTATCAAATATTGTCATTTGTTGAGGAGCACAATCATGGTTTCGTGTCGCCAGACAAGAGGCACCTGCTAAGATCCAACCGTCCAGTTAGTGAGAGGGCAAAGAGTACTTTGTTCAACTGTCATAAGGCTAGCATTGGCACGTCACAGGCATTTCGACTTCTCCAAGTCACTGATGGTGGATTTGAGCATGTTGGTTGCACGCAGAGGGATTTCAAGAACTATTATCGTGACTTGAGGAGCAAAATCAAAGATGGTGATACACAAATGTTTGTGCATCAACTTGAGCGAAAGAAGGAAGCAAATCCTACCTTCTTTTATGAGTTCATGGTGGATAAAGAAGGATGGCTTGTGCGTGTCTTCTGGGCAGATGCCACATGTAGAAAAAATTGTAGTGTTTTTGGTGATGTGCTTTCAGTAGATTCTACATATACTACCAACCAATATGATATGAAGTTTGTGCCATTCACTGGGGTCAATCATCACCTGCAAAGTGTTTTCCTTGGGGCAGCGTTTTTGGCTGATGAAAAGATCGACTCATTTGTATGGTTGTTTCAGACCTTTCTTAAGGGTACTAGTGGAGTAGCACCTCATCTAATCATAACAGATGAAGATGCGAGCATGAAGGCTGCTATTGCTCAGGTTCTACCAGATACAACTCATAGACTTTGCATGTGGCATATCATGGACAAGGTAGTTGAGAAGGTTGGGCCCGACCTTAAAAATAATGAGGATTTCTGGAAATTATTAAAGGAGTGTGTTTGGGGCTCTGAGAATTCAGATGAGTTTGAGTCTCGATGGAATTCTATCATGATAAATTATGTGCTCACTGAAAATGAGTGGTTTTCCAAAAAGTTCGACATGCGAGAATCATGGATCCCAGCGTACTTTATGGACATACCTCTAGCAGGACTCCTTAGGACTACATCACGGTGTAACGTAACGGCTCTAATCCCATGGCCCACTGATCACCGTCAACCGCTGACAGTCGATCCGTACAGCCAAGAGATTAGGACCGGTTCCGCTACTGGGCTACATCAGTGCCCGTTGTCCGCAGGATCATCTCACAATTCAGTTACAATCTCTTGAACATTTTGACAAATTACATCGGAGTAAATAGCGGAAGACTTAGATAACAATAGTTTTACAAACCAGGGTTCAACATAAAATTAAAGTGAAGTTATTACAGACCATAGTTCAAATAGATAGAGTTGACAGAGTAGCATATGACAACAACTGAAGGTAAAGATACTTCACCCAGCCCGAGGGTGATTAATCACTCATCGGCCTCATCGGCCTCTTCCTGAACAACAGTCACACAGCAGGGTCCAAGGCATACTGAGGAATCTGCCATACCTGCAACATGGGTAATAAAACCCTGAGTACAAAGGTACTCAACAAGACTTACCCGACTAAGAAAAGGGAGAAGACTCAGGAATGAAGGCTTAGGGTAGTCAAGGTAAGGCTTCAGCAAGATCAAGTATTTTGCAGAAAAGCTTTTTTTTGTAACCTTATTTTATTTTTGAAAGATTCAATATTCCTCAATTCTTCATCATTCATGATTCATTTTACATTTCAAAACATTCCTAGTTGAGAACCACTCTCCGTTGACAGTCAGTGGACCAAGTCTCCATAACCGAGGAGCAACGTTAATCCGGATAAATAATACTCAGCTGAGGATCCCTATCCACACTGCATATGTAGCCCCCAAGCTTGCATATGCCAACTCGTCTACCACGATTCCTCCAAGATTGGGCCCAGTCCTATGCCACCCGGAAGTACAGTACACCACTCCAATCCGGGACTCTAACCCACGTGGGTACATGCTACTTCCGCCATCTCTCCACTCCCAGTGCGCGGTTGTCGGTCCAATAATGGATTTCTCGGAGCCAGAGCTTTCCGTAGTATGTGAATAGTTACAAGTCTTGACCAGCAGGCCCCCATACGGATGGTCCCTACATTTTCCAGCCAGCGACAAGCACCTCGGGACTCTAACCCAAGAGTACAGGTCCTGTCAGTTTTTCAACCCTGTCCCGGTCGGTGTCAACTGTTGAGCCCCGGACTACAACATGACGGCACCGTACGCAAGGACAACCTCTCCTTCCCATTGACTAAGTACGGATCAGATACTTAGCCAATAGTGGGAGTAAAGCCAAAATCCCATAAAGATTCTTAAGTGATCACACTTTTGAAATTGGCATTTTTATTGCAAATCTATTTAATAGCATTGCTAAGCATTTTTCAAATACCTTGTGAAAAGCAGGTATCGGGTGTATCAGTGGTCAAGGTGGATAGTGCATCAATTAGGATAGCACACAACTCCTATGAACCTAATGCAATAATTTAACCCAAAAGCATTTAAGGAAACATTTTATAAAATTCAAGGAAAGGGTTAAATGCACCGGGGCTTGCCTTGGATGGCAAAGAGAGCAGACTCGGGGTAGGAGTAGGTGTCGGAGCTCGGGGTTGCCTCGGGGACAGATCCTTCGGTGGCTACCTCGACTTCAGGTCCTTCTTCGTCAACTATACGGATGCAATGATGAATGCACATGAGAATGATGATATGGACTTATGGTGCAAGACAATTCCACTGATTCTAGATTACTTTTAAGCAAGGCATGATTGAACCCTAGGTTGAGCATTAAAGGTAACCTTTTCTTCCTTAAGCAATATTGATTAACTAACCCTTAATATAATTATCCTAAGCATCAACCAAACATAGCATCACAAACATCATAGACCAAAGGGTAGGGGTCTATGAACATCAATCAATCCAAGATCACATCATCAACACTTATTACCAACCCTAAACCTCTTTTCTATTTTCTTAAATTAATTAAAAAGGTCATTTTATGAAGTTGCTCCAAAAATTACCAAATTAATCACATATGTTCATCATGGTGTAGATAGATGGCAAAACAAATTTCATAATTTTTGGAGGTCATTAAGGTGCTCAATTAAATCTAGACATTTAATTAACAAAAGGCACTATTCAAGAATTAAAATAAAAGCTCAAAAAACAACTTGCTCCAAAAGACTTCAAAATTTTACCAGAGACTAGTCATGGCATAAGAAGCTCACAAAAATTTGTCTCATGGTTTTTGGAGTTATAAATCACTCTCCAAAAATACCAAAACCTTCATTTATTAATTAAAAGGGAGATTTTTCATTTTCAAATTTTTGCAGAAAAGTCAAGTTTTATATTTTTATAAAATACTCCAGAGCATAAAGAGTCTACCACAAAAATTTCAGCATTTTTGGATGCACACAGAAAATCATACAAAAAGATGAAATTTGAACACTATTCACATGTTTGGAAAAAGAAAAACGGCACTGTTCTTCTCCTTCCCGCGTTTGCCGGCGGCCGGACGGCGGCGGCGCTGCTACGCCGGCCACTGCGGGCGCTCCGCGGCGAAACTGAGGGTACGGGAAGCAACAGGGAGCTCACCGGCGTCGATTGCGGGGCTCGGCGAGGTGAGGGGATGAACGGAGGGGTGAGTTCGACGGTGACCGGCGGACGGCGGACGGCGGTGATCGTCGACTCGGCGTTCCTGTGCGACACAAGCGACCACAAGGGGTCAGTCAGAGACGCAAAGGAGCAAGGAAGGTGATGCGGGGGTCAGTGGAGGATGATCAAGGCCGGAGAGGGAGTATTTCACGATCCCGACCTCGACGGGATTCTTGCCGGAGATGACAACGACGAGCTACGCCGGGCGAATGGAGGCGGTAGCGACCAAATTGAGGGGTGGTGAAGCTGCGCAAGGACTTGGCGGAGCTTCTGGGCTAGCTGGGAGAGAAGCGGCGGCTCGGGTTCGCTCTGGCCACGGTGACGGGGTTGGGTTCTGCTCCGGCCGGCTCGGCGGGGTTCTTATAGTCGCGGCGAGAGCGAGCAATCGGCTGAGCAGAGGCGGATAAGAACGAGTGAAGCGTGCGCGATCGATTACACACCAGGAGGTCAGCGGTTTGGCACTCAGGGGCCGGGCGCACGGCTCACCGGCGGCGAACGCGTGGCGGCGACGCACTGCGGCCGGTAGGGGACGGGAACAAAGTCAGCTGGAGACGGTTCGCGTGCGCAATCGAGTGCTGAGCATCGGCGTGGAGTCGGTTTGGCCGAAGGAGCTTCGGACACGCGGCGGCACGCGACTCCGGCGAGGGCGCGCGGCCGGGCCCCCCCCTGACTCGCCTGGGAAGATGAACAGTCTAGGGTGTAGGGTTTGACTTTTGGCTAGTTTCTGTATTTCGCAAAATACTTTCAAAATTTGAACTGTGCGACAAAAACTCAAAACACCAAAGTTGTTCAGAAAAGTGAGATCTACAACTTTGTCAATATGAACATTTTCAAATTCCAAATAGTTTTTGAACTACAATCAAAAACAGAAAAGGGGACACTTTTTCAAACTTGATTCAAATCAAAATTACTCTGGATTTCAAACTGAAACTTGAGAATCTTTCAATATGAAAGTTGTTCCATTTGACAAAACCTATAACTTTGCTAATATACACTTTTTCTGAAACTCAAAAGTTTTTGAATAAATTTTTGAAACTGAAAAGGGGACAAAAACTGGAATTTGAATGAATTTGAAATTACTTCAAATTTTATATAGAAACATGGAAATCTGTAAATACCAAAGTTGTTCCTCTAGGTCAGATTCACAACTTTGCTTTTTGAACCAACTCAAAATTTTGAATTTTGAAAAAGTTATTTAAAAGGGAATAAATCCAGGATTTGGGATTTTAGGGTTTTGCAAAAGGAAATTCAATTCAAATCTGATTTTTGAACTTTGATCAAAGCAACAAACATCAGGGCACTAAATTTGAACAAGAATTATATAGAACTAGGCACAGAGGTGAAATTACCATTTTGCCCCTATAGGAAGGAGTGGGCTAATAAGGGTTTTTGCAATAGAGGTACATCACATAAAATGATACACTTAGCAAATGCATACACATGAAATCATGATCAAGATGATTAATGATGCTAATGATGATATGTCAAGTTAATTACATGCTTAAATACCAGAGGTGTTACAGCCTTCCCCCCTTAAAGAAATCTCGCCCCGAGATTCTGCGTCTTAAGAAAGGACAAAGAAGGGAAAAGACAAAACTTTACATAGACAGGGATTCGAGAAAGTCGGGATAGTTCTTTGCCAAGAAGTCTTCAGATTCCCAAGTAGCTTCTTCTTCAGAGTGCTGGTTCCACTGGATTTTGTACCACCTTGTGGTAGTTCTTCGAGTAACTCGATCTTTGTGATCCAACACGCGAACTGGATACTCCGAGTAGGATAGATCAGGCTCTAGCTCGACACCTTCAACTTCCACGACATGTTCTGGTACTCGGAGGCACTTCTTGAGTTGGGAGACATGGAAAACATTGTGGACAGCAGAGAGATGATCGGGCAACTTCAGCTTGTAAGCTACCTTGCCACAACATTCCAAAATCTCAAACGGACCAATGTAGCGGGGTGCTAACTTTCCCTTTACTCCAAAACGAGTGACTCCTTTGGTTGGTGAGACCTTGAGATATACGTAATCTCCAACTTGAAACTTCAGAGGTCGACGTCTCTTGTCAGCATAACTCTTTTGTCGGGATTGGGCAATCTTCATGTTCTCTTGTATCTGCTTGACTTTCTCTTCCATATCTTTGACCAGGTCAACTCCAAAGAATTCTCTTTCTCCGGGCTCAGACCAACTGAGGGGTGTACGACAACGACGACCGTACAGTGCTTCAAATGGTGCCATTTTGATGCTTTCTTGATAACTGTTATTGTATGAGAACTCTGCCAAGGGCAAACAGTCATCCCAAGTATCTGCGAAGGTGAGCACACATGCCCTCAACATATCCTCTAACACTTGGTTGACTCTCTCAGTCTGTCCATCAGTCTGCGGATGATATGCTGTACTATGCAAGAGCTTGGTTCCAAGTGAGGTATGGAACGCTTTCCAGAACTTTGCGACAAACTGAGTACCACGATCTGAGATAATGGTCTTGGGTATTCCATGAAGCTTCACTATGTTGTTCTTGTACAAGGCGGCATACGTGGGGACGGCGTAGCTGGTCTTGACTGGCAGAAAGTGAGCTTGTTTGGTGAGTCGGTCCACGATTACCCAAATGGAATCAAAACCTTTCCGAGTCTTGGGTAGTCCATTGATAAAATCCATGCTGATATCTTCCCACTTCCAGGCAGGTACAGATAAAGGCTGCAATTCTCCTCCAGGCTTCATGTGCACGGCTTTGACTTTCTGACAAGTATCACAGCGAGCGACATAGCGAGCGATCTCAATTTTCATCTTTGTCCACCAGAATCTCTGCCTTAGATCCTGGTACATCTTGTTGCTGCCGGGGTGGATGGAAAACCTAGACAGGTGTGCTTCATCAAGGATCAACTGTCTCAACTCAGGCACCTTGGGAACTACTAGACGGTTCTTGAACCAAACAACTCCTACATCATCGATCCTGAAACAATCAGCCTTACCGGTCTGGACCTTTTCGATGATGTGCTTGATTCCAGGGTTATCTCTCTGTGCAGCGATGACTTGTTCCTTGACCGATGTTTCTATCCTGACATTGTTCAGGCTTCCTTGCGGAACTATCTCAATACCCATCCTTTCAAGAGCATGGCACAAGGAAAGATCATAGAGCTTCGTCGTCAGACAGTTGCAGTATGACTTGCGACTGAGGGCATCGGCAACTACATTTGCCTTACCAGGATGGTAATGCACTTCGATATCATAGTCCTTGATTAACTCAAGCCATCTTCGCTGCCTCATGTTCAACTCTTCTTGAGTGAAGATATACTTCAGGCTCTTATGATCAGTGTACACATTGCAGGTACTGCCCAACAGATAATGACGCCATATCTTCAAAGCATGCACCACTGCTGCTAACTCAAGGTCATGGGTTGGATAATTCTCCTCATGTCGCCTAAGCTGCCGTGAGGCATAAGCGATCACTCGACCTTCTTGCATCAAAACACAGCCTAACCCAGTACCAGATGCATCACAGTATACATCAAAGGGTTTCTCGATGTCTGGTTGAGTTAGGACTGGTGATGTAGTCAGTAGTTTCTTCAAGGCTTGAAAAGCTTGCTCACAGGCTGTTGACCAAACAAAATCCACGGAATTCTTCAACAACTCTGTGATAGGCTTGACAACTCTGGAGAAGTCTGGGATGAAACGGCGATAGTATCCAGCCATTCCCATGAAGCTGCGAACTTCTCGGACAGTGGTAGGTGGCTTCCAATCCAAGATATCTGCCACTTTTTCAGGGTCAACTGACACACCTTCAGCGGACAGGACATGACCAAGGAATTGAATTCGATCTAGCCAGAATTCACATTTACTGAATTTGGCATACAGCTGGTGATCTCTGAGACGAGAGAGAACGACACGAAGATGATTGGCATGATCTTCAGGAGTTCTTGAATAAACAAGGATGTCGTCAATGAACACGACTACAAATTTATCGAGCTCTGGCATGAACACAGAGTTCATGAGATACATGAAATGAGCGGGGGCATTGGTCAAGCCAAAAGACATGACCAAGTACTCATATAGACCGTATCTGGTGGTGAAAGCTGTTTTGGGAATATCTTCGGGACGAATTTTTATTTGATGATAGCCAGATCTGAGGTCGATCTTGGAAAACACTCTGGCTCCAGATAACTGGTCAAACAGAAGGTCAATGCGAGGCAAGGGATATTTATTTTTGATGGTGACCTCGTTGAGCGGGCGATAGTCAACGCACAGACGAAGGCTTTTGTCCTTCTTCTTCACAAAGATAGCAGGACAGCCCCAAGGAGATGAACTTGGGCGAATGAGACCCTTATCCAATAGCTCTTGCAATTGGATCTTCAGCTCTGCCAACTCTCTGGGAGGCATTCGATAAGCTCTACGGGCTATAGGAGCAGTCCCGGGCTTTAGCTCTATGGCAAACTCAACATCACGGTCAGGAGGCAGACCAGGTAAATCTTCAGGAAAAACATCAGGGAACTCACAGACTACAGGGATGTCTCGGATCCCTTGATCATAGGTAGCATTTAGCTGTGTGGTAGCTGGTTTTGAAGGCATAGGAAGTTGGAGAAGGAGTTTGGAGGTACTGTTAGGAATATCCACTCTCACAACTCTATTCAAGATGTCAATCATGGCTTTATACTGACACATCCAATTCATGCCTAAGATGACATCTATCTCTTGATCGCGCAGTACTATCATGGTGGTAGGAAAGACATGTTTCCCCAACATTACTGGTATACTGCGGACCACTTCCTTAGTATTTATCCGCCCTCCAGGCGAAAGTATGCAGAAACTTTCTTTTAACTCCCCCATGGGCAACTCATGCTTGATGACAAAAGTGCGACTGATGAAGGAATGCGATGCACCAGAATCAAACAAGACGACTGCAGGATGATTGGCAACAGGAAACCTACCAAGCATGACGGGCTCTCCGTCTGGGATGTTACTGACGGTGGTGAAGTAGACTTGCCCGTGCTTCCTGACAAGCTTGCCCTTCTGGACGTGCTGCTGCGGTGCACGGTGCTGCTGCTGTGATCCTCCAGGGCCTTTCTGTGCATGCTGGGCATTCTTCTTGGGTTTTGGGCACTCGCGAGCCCAGTGACCAACTTGGCCACAGTTGTAGCATGGATGGTTATAAGCTGTTTGTGGGGTGGTGACACGAACACCAGGGGCGTTCGGCTGAGTGGCACTTTGCTGGTTGGCATTGTGGGTGGTGGCCGCGGTACGAACGACCACTTGCTGATGGGGGTATGGGGCACGGTTTTGGTGGTGGCTGGGGTGGTAGATGATTCTTGGGCGCTTATGGTTGCTGGAGAAACTGCTAGACCCAGCCTTCTTCTTCTTCTTCTCCTCCTGATACTGGCGGTTGCTTTCCTCGAAAGCAACAGCACGGTCAACGACATCATGGTAGGATCCGTTTAGGTTGTTGGACAGACCTCTGCGAATCTTAGGGTGCAGACCCCTGAGAAAACAATCTCTCTTCTTTTCCTCTGTGTTGACATAGTCAGAGGCATACTGACTGAGGTGGTTGAATTGTCCCACGTACTGCATGACGGTGGAATCTTTCTGTTGCAGGGCCAAGAACTGATCCAACTTCATTCTCATCAATCCCGAGGGGATGTGATGTGCTCTGAAAGCAGTGCGGAACTCTTCCCAGGTCAGCTGGTGACCTTCCGGCTGGGCCGCCAACAGGTTGGCGTACCAGGCACTTGCAGGACCACGGAGCTGCTGAGAAGCGAACCGAGGCTTCTGGATCTCCGTGCAGTGCAGAAGACTGAACTTTTGTTCCATGGTGCGTAACCAGTCGTCAGCCTCGAGAGGTTCATCGGCCTTTGTGAAGACCGGTGGGCGTGTTTCAGTGAATTCCACATAGGTTGTCTCTTGGTTGTTGCGGCGACCACGGTTACCGTTGTTCTGCTGCCCTTGATTTTGAGCCATCAGATTGGCAGCGGCGGCCAAGGCTGCAATGGCATCAGCTAGGGTAGCTGGTACAGGTGGAGGGTTTGGGAGACGGTCATCTCCAGCACCTCCGGCTCCGGTACGGGTGTTCACAGGCATCTGTATAAGCAAGTCGGAACTCAGCATATATGGACAAGGGTTCTGAAACAACTTGATTGATAGCTTCACTGATACAAAGATAGCTGACTTGATAAAGATGACAACAGACTGATAAGGTACGAAAAGAAAGATACATGCCAGACTTGGCAACAGACAGACTAACGCTCCCAAACCTAGGCTAAGGTTTTAGGTAAGCAGATGGTACAGACACAAGGAGTCTAGTCATCATCGATGAAGATCAACTCTTCGTCATCATCATCATCCTCGATGATAAGCTCAGGCTCTTCCTCCTCCTCTTCATCTTCAACGTGGACATCTTCAGCAGGTTCCACTTCCTCATTCTGATCAGGCTCGTGTTCCACTTCAGGTTCCTCCACGATTCCATCTTCGGGGTCTTCCATAACCGGGGGTACCAAGGGATGGAGTTGATCATGTAGCTGATGCACTTCCTCATGAAGCATATCATTGTACTGCTCAATCTGGGCGGTGTATTGCTGCAGTCCATGGAGCTGGGCTCTGACCACGTCCTCGCGGGTCCAAGCATCATTGCGCTGCTCGATAGCGCGAATCGTGTTCCGGTTAGCCTGCTCCAGGGAAGCTCGTGCCTCATAAAACTCCATGCGGGAAAGGTAGAAGTCATGCTCCATGTTCTCCATTTCAGCCTTCAGATTCTTGATTTCCTCTTTCAGCTGCTTGCGGGTGCGGCGGGGAAAGCGACGACCATTGGAAGATTCTCCAGTCTCTTCTCCGGTGCGTGGCGCCAGCTGGTGACGCGGCACACCGTGTGGTCCAGTCGACTTGCGGGCAGTCCGCTTGATGATGGCCATATCTGGACAAGAGGTTATAGATGAGAAAGGCTAGCAAGAAAAAGGTATAGGCATACTAACCCAACGAACTCATTTGTATACTTAAGTGAATGTGACATGATGCATGAATCGTTCCTACGGAACAAGGCAATGCAACTACTAAGGTAAAGTACATAGGGCTTATACAAGTTGTCTTGCTACTAGTTGCCAAAGACAAGATGAGATGAGAGAAGCAATTTGGACTCAAAATAGTCAAGTTTAGTTTTTGTTAAAAACATTTTGAAGTTTTCGCAAAAAGATTGCAACGTCATAGTGAGATGCTCCGATACCACTCTGTAACGTAACGGCTCTAATCCCATGGCCCACTGATCACCGTCAACCGCTGACAGTCGATCCGTACAGCCAAGAGATTAGGACCGGTTCCGCTACTGGGCTACATCAGTGCCCGTTGTCCGCAGGATCATCTCACAATTCAGTTACAATCTCTTGAACATTTTGACAAATTACATCGGAGTAAATAGCGGAAGACTTAGATAACAATAGTTTTACAAACCAGGGTTCAACATAAAATTAAAGTGAAGTTATTACAGACCATAGTTCAAATAGATAGAGTTGACAGAGTAGCATATGACAACAACTAAAGGGTAAAGATACTTCACCCAGCCCGAGGGTGAATAATCACTCATCGGCCTCATCGGCCTCTTCCTGAACAACAGTCACACAGCAGGGTCCAAGGCATACTGAGGGATCTGCCATACCTGCAACATGGGTAATAAAACCCTGAGTACAAAGGTACAAAACAAGACTTACCCGACTAAAGAAAAGGGAGAAGACTCAGGAATGAAGGCTTAGGGTAGTCAAGGTAAGGCTTAAGCAAGATCAAGTATTTTGCAGAAAAGCATTTTTTTTTTGTAAACCTCATTTTATTTTGGAAAGATTCAGTATCCCTCAATTCTTCATCATTCATGATTCATTTTACATTTCAAAACATTCCTAGTTGAGAACCACTCTCCGTTGACAGTCAGTGGACCAAGTCTCCATAACCGAGGAGCAACGTTAATCCGGATAAATAATACTCAGCTGAGGATCCCTATCCACACTGCATATGTAGCACCCAAGCTTGCATATGCCAACTCGTCTTCCACGATTCCTCCATTATTGGGCCCGGTCCTACGCCACCCGGAAGTACAGTACACCACTCCAATCCGGGACTCTAACCCACGTGGGTACATGCTACTTCCGCCATCTCTCCACTCCCAGTGCGCGGTTGTCGGTCCAATAATGGATTTCTCGGAGCCAGAGCTTTCCGTAGTATGTGAATAGTTACAAGTCTTGACCAGCAGGCCCCCATACGGATGGTCCCTACATTTTTCCGCCAGCGACAAGCACCTCGGGACTCTAACCCAAGAGTACAGGTCCTGTCGGTTTTTCAACCCTGTCCCGGTCGGTGTCAACTGTTGAGTCCCGGACTACAACATGACGGCACCGTACGCAAGGACAACCTCTCCTTCCCATTGACTAAGTACGGATCAGATACTTAGCCAATAGTGGGAGTAAAGCCAAATTCCCATAAACGTTCTTTAAGTGATCACACTTTTGAAATTGGCATTTTATTGCAAAGTCTAATTCAATAAGCATTGCTAAGCATTTTTCAAATACTTTTGAAAAGCAGGTATCGGGTGTTTCAGTGGTCAAGGTGGATAATGCATCAAATAGGATAACACTCAACTCCTATAAACCTAATGCAATAATTTAACTCAAAAGCATTTAAGGAAATCATTTTATAAATTCAAGGAAAGGGTTAAATGCACCGGGGCTTGCCTTGGATGGCAAAAAGAACGGACTCGGGGTTGGAGTAGGTGTCGGAGCTCGGGGTCGCCTCGGGGACAGATCCTTCGGTGGCTACCTCGACTTCAGGTCCTTCTTCGTCAACTATACGGATGCAATGATGAATGCTCATGAGAATGATGATATGAACTTATGGTGCAAGACAATTCCACTGATTCTAGATTACTTTTAAACAAGGCATGATTGAAATCTAGGTTGAGCATAAAAGGTAACCATTTCTTCCTTAAGCAATATTGATTAAACTAGCCCTTATTATAATTATCCTAAGCATCAACCAAACATAGCATCACAAACATCATAGACCAAAGGGTAGGGGTCTATGAACATCAATCAATCCAAAGATCACATCATCAAACACTTATTACCAACCCTAATCCATCTTTTCTATTTTCTTAATTTATTTAAAAGGTCATTTTATGAAGTTGCTCCAAAAATTACCAAATTAATCACATAAGTTCATTATGGTATAGATAGATGGCAAAACAAATTTCATAATTTTTGGAGGTCATTAAGGTGCTCAATTAAATCTAGACATTAATTAACAAAAGGTACTATTTAGGAATTAAAATAAAAGCTCAAAAATCAACTTGTTCCAAAAGGCTTCAAAATTTTATCAGAGACTAAACATGGCATAAGAAGCTCACAAAAATTTGTCTCATGATTTTTGGAGTTATAAATCACTCTCCAAAAATACCAAAACCTTCATTTTTCAATTAAAAGGGGAATTTTACATTTTCAAATTTTTGCACAAAACTCAAGTTTCATATTTTTATAAAATACTCCAGAGCATAAAGAGTCTACCACAAAAATTTCAGAATTTTTGGATGCACACAGAAAATACCACAAAAAAGAGAAATCAGAGCACTATTCACATGTTTGAAGAAAAAGAAAAACGACACTGTTCTTCTCCTCCGTTCGCCGGCGACCACCGACTACGGCGGCGCTGCTGCGCCGGCCACTGTGGGCACTCCGCGGCAAAACCGAGGGCACGGGAGGCAACAGGGAGCTCACCGGCGTCGATTGCGGGGCTCGGCGAGGTGAGGGGATGAACGGAGGGGTGAGTTCGACGGTGACCGGCGGACGGCGGACGGCGGCGATCGTCGTCTCGGCGATCCTCGACGGGATTCTCGCCGGAGATGACAACGACGAGCTACGCCGGGCGAATGGAGGCGGTAGCGACCAAATTGAAAGGTGGTGAAGCTGCGCAAGGACTTGGCGGAGCTTCTGGGCTAGCTGGGAGAGAAGCGGAGGCTCGGGCTTGCTCTGGCCACGGTGGCGGAGCTGGGTTCCACTCCGGCCGGCTCGGCGGGGTTCTTATAGCCGCGGCCAGGGGCTGGCGAGACGCGCGCGGGGGCGGATAAGGTGGCTCAGTGCGTGCGCAATCGAGTGCGAGGCCAAGGGTCAGCGGTTTGGCACGCAGGGACCGGGCGTTGTGCTCGCCGGTGGCGAACACGCGGCGGCGACGAACTGCGGACGGTAGGGGACGGGGAAGATGTCAACTGGGGCTCAGGCGCGTGCGCAATGATGCGCTGAGCATCGGCGTGGAGTTGGTTCGGGCGAAGGAGCTTCGGACACGCGTCGCCCGCGAACTCCGGCGAAGGCGCGCGGCCGGCCCCCCCCCTAGCTCGCCCGGGAAGATGAACAGTCTAGGGTGTAGGGTTTGACTTTTGGCTAGTTTCTGTATTTTGCAAATTACTCTCAAAAATTGAACTGTGCGACAAAAACTCAAAACACCAAAGTTGCTCAGAAAAATGAGATCTACAACTTTGTCAATATGAACATTTTCAAATTCCAAATAGTTTTTGAACTATATTCAAAAACAGAAAAGGGGACACTTTTTCAAACTTGATTCAAATCAAAATTACTCTGGATTTCAAACTGAAACTTGAAAATCTTCCAATATGAAAGTTGTTACATTTGACAAAACCTATAACTTTGCTAATATACACTTTTTCTGAAACTCAATAGTTTTTGAATAACTTTTTAAAACTGAAAAGGGGACAAAAACTGGAATTTGAACGAATTTGAAATTACTTCAAATTTTATATAGAAACATGGAAATCTGTAAATACCAAAGTTGTTCCTCTAGGTCAGATTCACAACTTTGCTTTTTGAACCAACTCAAAATTTTGAATTTTGAAAAAGTTATTAAAAAGGGAATAAATCCAGGATTTGGGATTTTAGGGTTTTGCAAAAGGAAATTCAAATCAAATCTGATTTTGAACTTTGATCAAAGCACAAACATCAGGGCACTAAATTTGAACAAGAATTACATAGAACTAGGCACAGAGGTGAAATTACCATTTTGCCCCTATAGGAAGAAGTGGGCTAATAAGGGTTTTTGCAATAGAGGTACATCACATAAAATGATACACTAAGCAAATGCATACACATGAAATCATGATCAAGATGATTAATGATGCTAATGATGATATGTCAAGTTAATTACATGCTAAACACCAGAGGTGTTACAGATACACACCTGGTTTGTTTTATATAGACGTATTTTTTTTGTATTTGCAATATTTCTAATCATATTTTTATTTTCACAGAGAAGTGTTCTTCGATGATGAAGGTAACCTTCTAGATGAAAAGGCTAAAGATACTATGGAGGTGGCAATGCAGAAAAAAATTTCAGATTCACGCAACAAGTTTGAAGATCTTATCCAAAAGGCTAAGAACTCTGAACAAGGGATGGAGTTTTTATATACCAGTTTATGCAACCTTGCAGAACCTCTCCAAAATCTCGTTCCAGCTTCTACAGTTAATGAACAGGATAAGTTTGAATCATTCCTTGGTACCAAAATTTCAGATGAAATCGAGATACATCCACCAAATGATATCACGTCCAGAGGACGAAGCAAAAGAATTAAGAAGAGCAAGGAGACGAAGGCACCAAGAAAACGGACATGTGGAAAATGCAAGCAATTCACGGATCATGACGCACGCAACTGCCCAAACAATGTTGCTAGCTGATATTTTTAAGTTTGTGTAACTTTTAGAATTCTTCTTGTAAAAACTAGTGCTTTTCAGTTTGGTTCACTTGCTGCACCTGCTGTTGGCATAGTGATCAATGGCTACAATGGCTGGAGCTTATGCACTCTCGAGAGGTCTATTAACTGGTTCAAGTGATAGATATCATACAACAGTACAGAGCCAATGCTAAAAATAATGACTCGACTACTGTCTGGACAATCCAAGTGACTGAATGCACGCATGGTAAAATTGAAACTTAACTTATTTTGGATACGAATCAGTTAATTTAAATGAAGAACAGATGGATAATAACATTCTCAAGGAAGTGCAGTAACAATTGGGTCTCGTAAAATCATTTCAACCTTTCTGTATCCTCATTCTCGGTCAGATATCATACAACAGGTCACACAACTCATCTACAAAACACACACGAAGTACATTACAATTTTCAGGCATTACATAGCTCTGAATCAGGCAACAAAGATTTCTGAATCAGGCAACACACTATCAGGCAACAAAGAAGTCAGTTTCTTCTGTTGGACCAATCCTACATTTGTCCATGCCTAGCACCAGCATGCTTCTTCACAAGTGTCCATGCTTCTGTTGGACCAATCTCTAGCTTCTTCACAAGTGTCCATGCCTGAGCTTCATTTGTCAGCCTCGAGCAACTTAACATCAGCCTCCTGCTGGGCTTGTGTTGCCTCCTCTTCTCTCTGCTTTAATTCTTCTACAAGCAGCTCTGTGAAAGCAAAGGCACTTTGTCAAGCTTGTCTCAATCTCATCAGCACTGTACGCACAAAAGCAAAGGGAAGGGAAGCGCACCTTCTGGCGCGCGCGCGTCGCAGTTGCAGTCGTAGGCGGGGCACGCGGTCGCGGGCATGGGGCCAGGGGCAGTGGCCGGGGGCGGGGAAGGGGGCGCCTCGGCGGGGGCGGTCTCCGGCGCGGGGGCGGGGGCGGCTCGGCGGGGGCCGGGGCGTCTCGGTGGGGGCCGGGGCGGGGGCGGTCTCCGGCGCGGGAGCGGGGGCGGCTCGGCGGGGGCCGGGGCCGGGGCGGCTCGGCGGGGGTGGGCTTCGGCGACGGGGCGTGGCGAGCAGAAGGAGAAATGGGAGAAACAGAGCAGAAATGGAGAAGGGCTATCGGGGGCCTTTTTGCAAACAGCAGAAGGGTGGCGGGCATTAAAATGTAAAAAGACCCCACCTCTCTCCACAGCCATCGGATGACCATCCTAGAGTCCAGATCCATAGTTTACAAGTTTGCACAACATACTCAGTTTGCATAGGATCCGTTGCCCTCATCGAGATCTACGTTACTCCTACTCCTAGGGTTTTGGCCGGTGGCCGGTATGTTGATTGATTGGATGATGTTCTGCAAAATCCGGGTTTCTAGCTATTTATAACCCGGTTGACTCCTATCCTAACACGACTAGGTTACACAACAAAAACAAAAGACGACCCAGACTTGAGCTTCCTGGCCGAGCCCGACACGTCTTTGAAGCCCGTCATGTTGGTCCATACGAATTCCTCTGGTCGCGCTTGAACCCATATAAGCTTCTTTATTTTTCTGGCCAATTCCTTCCTTAATAAACCAGCCATTTGTGCTCGTAAGATGATAATCTTCTTAGTCCAAAATCTGGTGTAAACACTAGGTTGATAAGGCTTGGCTTGAGCTCAAACTCTAAGTTATCCATCTGGAGTGTTGGTCCAGTCTGAATGCTTCCAATGTTGGGAGCAGAGAACTCTAGCAAAGTCTTGTTGGCCATCGTCTTCACTACCTGACTCGATCTTCTTCTAGGTTGAGTTGCCTTTTGATAGAACAGTGATTGATCACAATTGAACCTGTATTACCCTGTATAAGATATAAACAAAAGTAGAACAAGGGTAATCCTGTAAAGATAGAGGTGATGATTCTTATCTAAGTATATATGTTTGATGAATTCTTCTGTAGCCATATAAAAGTTCCTGAAAGTTCCCCGGCAACGGTGCCAAAAATGTTTGTTGGCATTTCTTAGAATCGCTACCAAAAGTAGTTTAGACTCTACCCCCGGTACTAATGCCAAGAAATGTGGGTAGACATCTCATAGCATCACTCTAACGCTAGGCTGTCACCACTAGCAGTAACACTAGAGATGTGATCATATTTATAACACGATACTTTGATAAGATATGAAATAAAGGTTATCCACGAGCGCACAGATAAAATACACCTGTTGTAGCATTTCACCCAGGAATAATCCAGGTATCATTATTTATAATTCTACCATCGGGAGCTTAACAGGGTTTAGAATAAGAATGATATGGATTTAGAATTGCAAACATATATAATTAGACATGAATCTAATTACTCACCTCTCGTCTAATATAGGGGTAAGGCAAAAGGATAATGATAATGATAAATAAGGTAAATAACAGAGACTAGCAGGGAATTCATAATTAGAGAGAGAGACTCATATGATCAAGCAGAATTGAGAACTAATCGATACGTTAAGAGATTAGACTCCTAAGTTATATTACTTCTATTAAGTCTAAGTTAGTCCTAGCATATGATATCATCTATAGCATAATTAATCATCCACCCATACATAAGGAACATTACGAAAGAAGTTCATATCCAGAGTAATTCCTTCAGTGTAACTAGGTTCTACTTGTCCTAGACTCGGGGAATGGACTACAAAGGACTCAACGAGGCTATAAGAGTCACCCTCGTGATGTACCACTTGCTGGCCCGGAGAATAGGGTGCATTCGTAGGTAAACATAATCTAAGCACCACACCTACATTATATCGACCACTTAATCCAATCCGGAATCGAACTAAGCGCTTTACGAACATATGTATGAACTTACTATCAATTAGAATTATATCAAGCATACAACTAGAATAAACTAAGAACGTAATAAAGAGAAACATAATGATAATTGAAATAGCACAAAGTCGAATACAATAATTACCAGAACTCCTGATGACGATCCGGAATCCTGAGCCGCGCTCAACTCTACTTGTTTCTACCTAATTCTAATTCTAATCTCGAAGTAGAGCTCTAATCTAATCTCTAATCTCTGAATCCCTAACTATGTCTCTCTAATTGCCTGATGAAGATAGATCTGATCAATATGATTGAGGATTGCTTCAGGGAGGGGAGTCTGGGGTTGCTTATATAGCCCGGTGGGATGAACCGTGACCTTCAGATCAAACCGACCTTGATCAAGGGCTTAGATGCGTCGAGGAGGTCAAATAAGTCACGCTCCACGAAGATGGGCCGAGGAGGGACCTAGCCCAGCCGGCCGGCCTAGGGGTGGGGCCGGTCAGCCCCACCTGTCATCCTCCAGGTGTTTGCTTCGTCGTGACGTCTTCGGGGACCTTCCTTATTGCCCTAATGCGCCTTTCCATCCGTTTGCACGATTTGTCTTGTTGGAGAAGGATTCAATCTCTTTCCATCTTGTGTAAAACTCCCTGGAAAACAGTAATTCATCAACGTTGTCGAATCTGTCAGTTTAGTCCACGCCAAATGCCAGCTACCGCAATTGGTCCTCCGGCCCTCCGGTCCGATAGTCCAAGCCTCACGTCCGCCCTTCGCCACTCCGTGTCCATGGACACGACACGTCTCTACTTGATCTTCACCTCACCATCGATCATTGCCTCCGAGCTCCACACCTGCACACCAACATAGCCAAGAGACATGTCGCCCCACTCACGCCAACACGTGAGCCTGTTGATCAATCATTCATCACAAAGGGTTGAACCACAAGGGCACATACCAACCTTGTGTTCGCAAAGTTAGATCATGAAATAGTTTGAATTCAATCATGTTTATTTTCTCATCCAGTTTGTCAGGTTGAAGGAAAACTTTATGTCCAAATAGCCTAACTCTTGAGTTGAACATAAGTACCTTGTCTCCTGGCTTGAACTTCTTTTTCTTTATTCTCTTGTCATGCCATCTCTTTGTTTTCTCCTTGTATATTTTGGCATTGTGGTATGCATTCTCCCTCCATTCTTCTAACTCTAAAATTTGCATTTTTCTGTGCCTCCCTGCAACTTGTAGGTCCATATTCCATTTCTTTGTGGCCCAATGTGATCGGAATTCCAACTCGGCTGGGAGGTGACAAGTCTTCCTGTATATGATCTGGTGTGGTGACATGCCAATGGATGCCTTGAATGTTGTCTGATATGCCCATAGTGCATCAGGTAGCTTGTCCCTCTATCCTTTCCCCATCTCATTTACTATCTTTTGCATAATGTTCTTAATCTGTTTGTTGGATGTTTATGCTTGTCCACTTGTTTGGGGATGGTATGGAGTTGCAACATTATGTCGGATGCCTTGCTCTCCTAGGAATCATCGGAAGCTCCCATCAATGAAGTGAGAGCCCCCATCACTTATCACCAACCTTGGGGTTCCAAATCATGGAAATATGGTTTCTTCAAACATCCTTCTTGAGCTCTTGGCATATGCTGCTTTGCACGACATTGCTTCAACCCATTTGGACACATAGTCCACAACCACCAGGATGTACTCGCAACCACGAGACTTGGGAAAAAGGTCCCATGTAGTCAATGCCCTATGCATCAAAGAACTCCACTTGAAGGTTGTTTGCTAGTGGCATTGATTTTCCCATGCTTTTGGCACCTCACACATCTCTTGATGAAGTTCTTTGTATCTTCATACATGGTTGGCCAAAAGAAGCCACTTTGCCAAATCTTTGCATGGGTTCTGAATGCCCCCATAGTGCCCTCTGTATGGTGCAACATGACATCTCTCAATGATCTTGATTGATTCTGCTTTAGGGACACATTTTCTCAATAGACCATCATTGCAAACTCTATAGAGGTACGACTCAAACCAAAGATGTACTCAACTCTCTTGTATCAGCTACTTTTTGTTTGCTCCTGGTGGTACATGTCCTGCAACCATAAAATTCACAATATTCGCATACCAGGGGTTGGAGTCCGTGATCTTGAGAAGTGTGGCGTCCCTGAGGTAGTCATTGATTGGCAGATCTTGTGTGTCTTGGAATTGCATTCTGGACAAGTGATCGACAATAGAATTTTCTACTTTTTTATCTTTTATTTCCATGTCAAATTCTTGGAGTAGCAATATCCATCTTATTAAGCGTGGTTTAACATCTTTCTTAGTGAGCAAGTATTTCAATGCAGCATGATCGGTGTAAACAATTACTTTTGCTCCAACAAAGTAAGATCTAAACTTATCAATAGCAAAAACAACATCTCAGAGCTCTTTTCAGTTGCTGCATAATTAAGTTGAGGTCCCGCCAAAGTTTTGCTAGCATAAGAAATTGCATGATGCTTTTTATCTTTTATTTGACCAAGAACAACACCAACAACATAATCACTTGCATCACACATTATTTCAAAAGGAAGCGTCCAATCAGGGGGTTGGATGATTGGCGCAGAGACAAGTGCTTTCTTGAGAATGTAAAAAGCATTTAAGCACTCATGATTAAAATCAAAGGGCGCATCTTTAGCAAGAAGGTTTATTAAAGGACGAGCAATTTGATAGAAGTCTTTTAATTTTTCTTACCTTTAGGAGTTGCATCATCTCACTATTTGTGTCCACATCACTAAGATTCACTGATCAAGGGCTGAAAGAACACGATGCACCACATTGCAGTTCAGGTAGCTCTTCTTCTAGTTGTTCCTCAAAGTGTGCTTCTTCTTGTCACTTGCTTCAGTACATCTTCCTCGTCCTCCCTCGTCCTCTTCATCCCTTGCAATTCTTGCTACAAATTTTGGGCATTTAGGACAAATATGTTTGACCGAGCCACACTCAAAACATTTTTGTGGATCCCCACCTTTATTTTTTCTTGTTCTCACATTCTGCAAAACTTTATCAAATCAAGAAAAAAGTGTGCTAGTTCGTCTTCGGGGAGTTGCTCAAGTTGTTCATCGGTTAGTGAAGATAAAAAATGATAATACAAACCGATATATTGTGTAATGAATGGCAGTGGTGGATAGTTTTTCCTAACTCTATTAAATTTGATTTTATAGAGCACCCTCTGAGGTGCTCCACCAAATCCACGGATCAAGGGGCAGATCCACCATTTTCATGACTGGATCTCAAACCGTTTGGTTGAAAAAAATCTAAAGCAGAGCTATTTGGAAGGTTCTGAAATCATACAACTATAGATTGGCTTGGTGAAAGTAGACTTAGACTGTCTACTCTTAAATAGCTACCCAGGAGACCACGAATCCAAAAACACACCCTAAGGGCCTGTTTGGAAGCCTAGTTTTGGGGAATATTGGGGAAAGGCGGTCCGTTCCTTTGAATATCGGCTCGAGAGAATTATGGCGAGTACCGAGTAGGACTCACACACCCGAAGCACGCACGAGTCTATCGTCTTGCAGGCCTCGCAAGCCTCCGAGATCCTGTACACACGCATATCATATACAGAAAATATACTCAGCATATACTGAAGCATACCTGAGTAATAAATATCTGGTACTAATACACAGATACTGTATTTTACTCTATATATCAAAATTATATACTCTAAATATATAAAGGTTGCTTGATATAATAGATAAAACATATTATACATATAGCTGCTTTGATATCCCTGGTATCAGAGACAGGTTGTCAATCATTGAAAGATTAAAATATCTTAATTTAGAGGTGAATACAGGAAAGTTGGTGAATACAAAAGAAAATATTAACATAAGGTGCAGAATAAATCCAACAGAACAGCATATTTGGCATACATCTCATAATCAGCTAAATACCATTGTAGACCTAATATATAACTTTTTTATATCTTGGGGAAAAAGGCAAGATATTCTTGATAATAAATTTGAAAGTTTAGTAAACGAATACCAAAAGCTTGCTGAAAAATATTGTGGACTAAATAATAAGATTGTGTGACGGAACGGCCCTAATCTCATGGCCCACGTGTCTCTGTCAACCTCTGACAGCCGAACCCATGTTCCATGTGATTAAGACCTGTTCGCCACCGGGCTACATCAGTGCCCAATGTCCGCAGGATCATCTCACAATTCGGTTACAGCATTGCATACTTTTACAAATAACATCAGAATAAAGAGCGGAAGACTTAAATAACATTAGTTTTACAAAGCAGGGTTCCAAATAGAAATTAAGGTGCAGTTATTACAAACCAAGTTCTGATAATAGAAATAGACAAAGGCAACGTAGCGGAGTACAACAAAATAAAGATACTGATAATCACCCAGCCCGAGGGTGCACAACTATTCTTCGGCCTCATCGTCCTCTTCCTGGACGATGGTCATGCAGCAGGGCGCAAGACACATCGGGGTCTCAGTCATACCTGCAGCATGGGTAACAAACCCTGAGTACTGGGGTACTCAACAAGACTTACCCGACTAAAGAAAAGGGAGAAGACTCAGGAATGAGAGGCTTAGGGTAGTCAAGGTAAGGCTTAAGCAAGATCAGGTATTTTGCAGAAAAGCATTTTGTAAACCTTATTTTATTTTGGAAAGATTCAGTATTCCTCAATTCTTCATCGTCCTGATTCATTTTACATTTCAAAACATTCCTAGTTGAGAACCACTCTCCGTTGACAGTCAGTGACCAAGTCTCCATAACCGAGGAGCAACGTTAATCCGGATAAATAATACTCAGCTGAGGATCCCTATCCACACTGCATATGTAGCACCCAAGCTTGCATATGTCAACTCGTCTACCACGATTCCTCCAAGATTGGGCCCGGTCCTACGCCACCCGGAAGTACAGTACACCACTCCTATCCAGGTACGACGACCACGTGGGTACATGCTACTTCCGCCATCTCTCCACTCCCAGTGCGCGGTTGTCGGTCCAATAAAGGATTCCTCGGAGCCAGAGCTTTCCGAGGTATGTGAATAGTTACAAGTCTTGACCAGCAGGCCCCCATACGGATGGTCCCTAAAGTTTTTCCGTCAGCAACAAGCACCTCGGGACTCTAACCCAAGAGTACAGGTCCTGTCGGTCTTTCAACCCTGTCCCGGTCGGTGTCAACTGTTGAGTCCTGGACTACAACATGACGGCACCGTACGCGCAGACAACCTCTTCTCGACAATGACCACATGCTAGCCAGGCAAGCAGTCATCGAACGGGAAGTAAAGCCAAATTCTCGTAAGGATTCTTTCAGTGATCACACTTTTGAAATTGGCATTTTATTGCAAAGTCTAATTCAATAAGCATTGCTAAGCATTTTTCAAATACTTTTGAAAAGCAGGTATCGGGTGTATCAGTGGTCAAGGTGGATAGTGCATCAATTAGGATAGCACACAACTCCTATAAACCTAATGCAATAATTTAACTCAAAAGCATTTAAGGAAATCATTTTATAAATTCAAGGAAAGGGGTTAAATGCACCGGGGCTTGCCTTGAAGAGCAAAAAGGACAGACTCGGGGTCGGCAGTGCAGGTGTCGGAGCTCGGGGTAGCCTCAGGGGTAGGTTCGTCAGCGGCTGCCTCGACTTTGATTCCTTCTCCTTCGGTCACTATACGGATGCAATGATGTATGCACATGAGTATGCTAGCATGAACAATGCAACACAGGGCATACAACATGAACTCTACTTGATTTTTTTTATTTTCCTAATTATATAAAAGGTCATTTTATGAAGTTACTCCAAAAGGCCTCAAAATCTACCAGAGACTAAGAATGACATAACTAGCACATAAAAATTTATCTCATGATTTTTGGAGCTACACATGTTTTTCTAAAATCTAAAACCATTCATTTCTTAATTAAAAGGGAGATTTTTCATTTTCAAATTTTTGCACAAAGTCCAAGTTTCATATTTTTCTAAAATACTACATGGTATAAAGAGTCTACCATCAATTTTCAGAATTTTTGGAGCAACACAGAAAATCACACAAAAAGATGAAAAAAGAACACTATTCACAACTTCCAAAAGGAAAAAGAGCACTGTGCTCCTCCCTCGCAGGGCTCGGGCGAAGCGGAAACAATCGGCCGTCCGAGGCCTGGCGGGAGGCTCGGGCGAGACGGAAAACGATCGTTTCGTCCGAGGCCTGGCCGGGAGGCTCGGGCGAAGCGGAGGGTGCATGCTTGCTCGAGGCTAGGCTCGGCGAAGCTGAGGGTGCGTGAGTCCGCTCGAGGCTAGGCTCGGGCGAAGCGGTGAGGGTGTGTGAGTCTGCTCTGAGGCTGGGCTCGGCGAAGTGGCGAGGGTACGTGTCTGCTCGAGGCCTGGCTCGAGCGAGTGCTTGCTCGAGGCCTGGCTCGGGCGAAGCGGAGTGGAAGCAGAGACCGGGGGCTTCGAGTGCTTACCACGGGTCGGAGGCAGGGCTCGGCGGTACGGAACAAGGGTCGAAGGAAGGAGGGAGCTCGACGTGGCGGTGTTTCGGCGGAGCTCTCTCGGCGGCGAGCGGCGTGCCGGCGACCCTGTACACCAGACACGGTCACCAGGAGCGGGTTAAGAGCGCACAAGATGAGGAAGATGAAGCAGGGGTCGGGGAGGAAAAATCACGGCCAGGAAGAGAGTATTTCTCAATCCGTGCTCACCGGTGTTTCGCCGAAGTTTGGGAAGAACTGCCTGCGCCGGTTAAAGGAAGGACGGAGGGGTGAAATTGAGAAGGGGAAAAGCTTCGCGAGGACACGGCGGAGCTTCTGAGCTAGGTGGTGGAGCGGCGGAGGCTCTGGACTGGCCTGGCCACGGTGGCGGAGGGGATGAGGAGCTCTGCCGGCCGGCTGTCCCTTTTATAGCCGTGCGCGGGGACGGATGAGCGTCGCGTGCAGGCGGATAAGCTTGGCCGAAGCGTGCGCAATGGATTGCACGCTGGCGGAAGGACGGGCGTGCGCGCAGGGGACCGGGTGTGCGTTCGCCGGCGACGGCCACGCGGCGGCGACGTGCTGGGAGCAGTGGGGGACGGGAGAGAGGGTCAGCGCTCGCGTGCGGGTACGGAATGAGCACGGGGTCAGCGGCGACAGTCTGGTGGCAGGCGAGGAGCGGCCAGACGCGTGGCGCGCGCAGCGCCGGCGGCTCGGCTACGGCCGGGCCCCCTCCTAGTTCTAGGTTGAAGATGAACAGGGCTAGGTCTAGGGTTTGACTTAGAAAGGATTTCAGTATTTTGCAAATTACTCCCAAAATTTGAAAGAGCAACAAAAAACTCAAAACACCAAAGTTGTGCAGAAAAAGGAGATCTACAACTTTGTCAATATGAACATTTTCAAAATCCAAAATTTTTTGAATCACATTTGAAATTTGAAAAGGGAACACTTTGGGATTTTAATAAATTCAAAATTACTTTTAATTTTTTATTGAAACTTGAAAATCTGAAAAACCAAAGTTGTTCCTCTTGACAAGATCTACAACTTTGCTTTTTGGACCAAGTCCAAATTTTGAATAGTTTTTAAATTATTAAAAGAGGGGTAAAAGCCAGGGTTTGGAAATTAGGGTTTTCAAAAGGAATTTGAAATCTGATTTTTGATTTTGATTTTTGAATAACACAACAAAACTTCAAGACATCAAATTGAACAAGAATTACACAAGACTAGGCACAGAGTTGAAATTACCATTTTGCCCTTATAGGAAGATTTGGGCTTTTAAGGTTTTAGAAAAAGGGATCACTACACACAAAATACTTTTAGGAAAAGGTAAAGGCAAGCAACCACTAGACAAACATTAATGCATGACAAGAATGATTATGACTAATGATGATGACATGTCAGGTTAATTACAGATTAAACACCAGAGGTGTTACAACCTTCCCCCCTAAAGAAATCTCGCCCCGAGATTCTGCGTCTTAAGAAGACAAGGGTAAAACCTTATATCTACAGAGTATCGAGAAAGTCGGGATAGCTCTTTGCTAAGAAGTCTTCGGATTCCCAAGTGGCTTCTTCTTCAGAGTGTTGGTTCCACTGGACCTTGTACCATCTTGTGGTAGTCCTCCGGGTAACACGGTCCTTGTAATCCAACACAAACTGGATATTCAGAGTATGACAGATCGGGTTCTAATTCAACACCTTCAACTTCCACCACGTGTTCGGGTACTCGGAGACACTTCTTGAGTTGGGAGACGTGAAACACATTATGGACGGTGGAAAGATGATCGGGCAATCTTAGTTTGTAAGCTACCTTGCCACAGCGTTCCAAAATTTCAAAGGGACCAATATAGTGTGGTGCTAACTTCCCCTTGACTCCAAAACGAGTAACTCCTTTGGTGGGTGAGACCTTCAGGTACGCATAATCCCCAATCTGGAACTTCAGAGGTCGACGTCTCTTGTCAGCATAGCTCTTCTGTCGAGACTGCGCAATCTTCATATTCTCTTGTATTTGCTTGACTTTTTCTTCCATATCTTTTACTAGGTCAACTCCAAAGAATTCCTTTCTCCAGGTTCCGACCAACTGAGAGGTGTACGACAACGGCGACCGTACAGTGCTTCAAAGGGTGCCATTTTGATGCTCTCCTGATAACTGTTATTATACGAGAATTCTGCCAAGGGCAAACAATTATCCCAAGTATCTGCGAAGGTGAGCACGCAGGCTCTCAACATATCCTCTAGCACTTGGTTGACTCGCTCAGTTTGTCCATCTGTTTGCGGATGATATGCCGTACTATGCAAGAGCTTGGTTCCAAGTGAGGTATGGAACGCTTTCCAGAACCTTTGCGACAAACTGAGTACCACGATCAGAGACAATGGTCTTGGGTATGCCATGGAGTTTCACTATGTGGTTCTTCTACAAAGTGGCATATGTGGGACGTGTAGCTGGTTTTGACTGGCAGGAAATGAGCTTGCTTAGTGAGGCGATCCACGATCACCCAGATGGAATCAAAACCTTTTGGTGTCTTTGTAGCCCATTGATAAAATCCATACTGATATCGTCCATTTCCAAGCAGGTACAGGTAAAGGTTGCAATTCTCCTCCGGGCCTCATGTGCACGGCTTTGACTTTCTGGCAAGTATCACACTGAGCGACATACCGGGCGATCTCAATCTTCATCTTTGTCCACCAGAACCTTTGCTTCAAGTCCTGGTACATCTTGTTGCTGCCGGGGTGGATGGAGAATCTAGTCAAGTGTGCTTCATCAAGGATTAACTTTCTTAACTCACGCACTTTAGGAACTACTACCGATTCTTAAACCATACTACTCCTGTATCATCAATCCTGAAACAATCAGCCTTTCCGGATTGGACCTTTTCGATGATGTGCTTGATTCCAGGGTTATCTTTCTGTGCAGCGATGATCTGCTCTTTGATAGGGGTTTCTATTCTGATATTATTCAGAGTTCCTTGTGGAATCATTTCAATATTCAACTTTTCCAGCTCATAACACAAAGAAGAATCATAGGGTTTCATCATAAGACAGTTGCAATATGACTTGCGACTGAGCGCATCGGCAACCACATTCGCCTTACCCGGATGGTAATGCACTTCAAGATCATAGTCCTTAATTAACTCAAGCCATCTTCTCTGCCTCATATTCAGTTCCTCTTGAGTGAAGATATACTTCAGGCTTTGTGATCAGTGTACCATTACAGGTACTAGGTCTGCCCAACAGATAATGACGCCAGATCTTTAAGGCATGCACCACTGCTGCTAACTCAAGATCATGGGTTGGATAATTCTCTTCATGTCGCTTAAGCTGTCGGGAGGCATATGCGATCACTCGACCTTCTTGCATCAAACACACAGCCCAAACCAGTACCAGATGCATCACAGAAGACATCAAAGGGCTTTTCAATGTTCGGCTGGGCTAGCACTGGTGATGTAGTTAACAGTTTCTTCAAGTTTGAAAGGCTTGCTCACAGGCTGGTGACCAGACAAACTTCACAGAATTCTTTACTAACTCAGTGATAGGCTTGGCGATTCTGGAGAAATCCGGAATGAATCGACGATAATATCCAGCCATTCCCATAAAGCTGCGGACTTGATGAACAGTGGTAGGTGGCTTCCAATCCAGAATGTCTGCCACTTTACCAGGGTCAACTGACACAGCTTCAGCGGATAGGACATGACCAAGAAACTGTATCTGATCTAACCAGAACTCACATTTACTGAACTTGGCATAAAGCTGATGATCTCTGAGACGGGATAGAACGATACGAAGATGTTCGGCATGATCTTCAGGGGTTTTTGAGTAGACAAGGATGTCGTCAATGAACACGACCACGAATGTATCAAGCTCTGGCATGAACACAGAGTTCATGAGGTACATGAATGAGCAGGGGCATTGGTCAAACTGAAGGACATGACCAAGTACTCATATAGGCCGTATCTAGTGGTGAAAGCTGTTTTAGGAATATCTTCAGGACGTATCTTTATTTGGTGGTAGCCAGATCTGAGATCGATCTTGGAGAATACTTTGGCCCCAGCTAACTGGTCAAAGAGAAGATCAATACGAGGCAAGGATATTTATTTTTGATGGTGACTTCATTGAGTGGGCGATAATCAACACATAGCCTGAGACTCTTGTCTTTCTTCTTTACAAAGATTGCAGGACAGCCCCAAGGAGACGAGCTTGGGCGAATGAAGCCCTTGTCCAACAAATCTTGTAACTGAGTTTTCAGCTCCGCCAACTCTTTGGGAGGCATTCGATAAGCTCTGCGGGATATAGGAGCAGTCTCAGGCTTTAGCTCTATGGCAAACTCAACATCACGGTCAGGAGGCAGACCAGGTAAGTCCTCTGGAAAACATCAGGGAATCCCACGACCACGGGATGTCTCTGGTTTCCAGAACATAGGTGGTATTCAAAAGTGTGGCTACTGGTTTTTGAGGCATTGGGAGTTGGAGAAGGAGTTTGGAGGTACTGTTGGGAATGTCCACTCTCACAACCCTATTTAGAATGTCAATCATAGCCTTATACTGGCACATCCAATTCATGCCTAGAATGACATCTATCTCCTGATCACATAGCACTATCATGGTGGTAGGAAATATGTGTTTCCCCAACATCACCGGTATATTGCGAACCACTTCCTTAGTACTTATACGCCCTCCAGGCGAAAATATACAGAAACTTTCTTTCAACTCCCGATTGATATCTCATGCTTAGAGACAAATGTACGACTGGTGAAGGAATGCGATGCACCAGAATCAAACAACACGACTACAGGATGATTGGCAACGGGAAACCTACCGATCATGACGGGCTCTCCTTCTGGGATGTCGCCGACAGTGGTGTAGTAGACTTGCCCGTGCTTCTTGACAACTTTGCCTTTCTGAACATGCTGCTGCTGGACACGGTGCTGCTGCTGCTGCTGAGATCCTCCAGGATGTAACACCTCTGGTGTTAAGCTAGCATGACATCATTTCTCATCATGCATAATCATCTCATGATCATGAAGCATTCATATGTTATTCTTTTTCTCACATAAAATGTCATTTCATGTGCTTGCTTGCTTATAAGTTTGCTTTGATGAAGTGTTGTTTGTCTTGCTTTGGAGTGGTTAAGTCTTCCTAACCATCTAACTTTGTTGAGGAGTCAAAATGAAGGCATGGTTATGCTGGACATTTTGGCTAACCAAGTGGTTAAACCCTAGTCAACCCTATAGAGCCTCTAAAGTCCTTTTGTTTGACTAACAAAGACCTCCTCGATAGAAGCTTTGCATGGCTGTGGGTCCTTAAGCAAAAGTGTGTAGAATTTAGTATAGAACAAAAGTTGTTTAAGGACCAACTCATGAAAATGGGTTTAGCATGGTGTTTTAGGGTCCACAAGGCAGAATTGGAAGGGTTTTAGACTTAGAATTTTCCTAAGTCCTAACTCTGAAAACCAGTTCGGTCAGGCCATGTTTGGCATCGATCTGAGCCCAACCCAAGCCGAACCAGTGATCGATCTTGTAACCAAAGTTGCAGTCGGTGTATAGCTCTAACTAGTGGTGCAGTTGGTTTAGCGTTTGATGGAGTGGTTAGCGAGTTAATCACATTTAAAGTTAGGCCGTCAGTCGGCCCAGGGCTTAACTGAATCGCCCGATTCAGTTCAAACCCAGCCAGCGCGTCGTGGCCGACCGCGCGCAGGGGAAGAACGCCGCGTGGCGCTCGATTCCCGGCCAAACCCAGCCAGCGCGCGTAGCGTGGCGAGTCTTGACCACCCGCGCACGCTCTCCTCCTCCCAGACGCGCTCACTGTCCCTCTCTGCTTTGCCTTGCGCTCTCGCCGGCGACCGCGCGGGCGAAAAGGGGAAGTCGCCGTCCGCCGTCGTCTCGCCGTGTTTTCTCCCCCGCAAACCGCACCGCCAACCTCGCCTCCACCTCCTGCTTCGCGTGCCGTAGCCAGCTCTCGCTAGAAGTGCCTAGGTAAGCCGCGGGACGAGCTTCCGCCATGGCCGCCATGACCGCCGAGCTCGGTCCGCCGTGGTCGACTCCCTTCCCGTGGGTTCCAAGATGTTTTAGCTAGCGTTCGTCAGTCAGTGCGCGTCCAGGAAGAAGGTAGTGAAGTCGGTTTAGCCGATTAGGGTTTGGTTGCCTCGGTCCGCCGTCGCCGCCGTCGGCCATTGTTGCCGGAGAATGGCATGGCGTGGTCCCGAGCTTTCGGAGTAAAATCCGTAGCGTCCGAGCCTTGCGCTAGATCCGTGGGAGTTCGGGGAGTAAGAATCGTGGGTTGGTTAGCCTCGGCATGGCCGGAGTTGCCCGGCGTGGTGAGCCCGCGCCGCCGTGGCTGCCATTGCCGGCGTCGTGCTCGATCCGTCGTGTGGCTAGGGTCGAGTGGGGTACCATTCGACGCGGATGGTTGAGTAGAGTCGTTAGTGGTGATGGTTTCGCCGGAGGAGCCGCCGTCGGCGAGCTCCGGCGAGGTCAACGCCTCCTCTGTTTTCGCGTGTGTGACAGGTGGGGTCGCTTTGACCACGGGCCCCGGTTGTCAGCCGCTTGGGTGCAGTTGTGTCGGGTGCATGTAGCAGTTAGGGTTTAGTGTTTTTTGAATATATGTTTTTCAGAAATGCTGATAATGCTTGTTTAAACCATAACTTAAGTTCTGTTAATCCGATAAATGTGAAACCATTTTGTTAAGTTTGTTTTGATGAGATCTGTACATGAAAATATAATATGCCCTGTTATAATAATTTTTATGTGCAGTAGTAATTAATTTATGTTTAGGCTGATATCTTGTTTAATGTATAATAAATCATGTTTTGCTCAGAAAAATATGGGATTTGTTTTGATGAACTGTGTAGGTGATGTAGAGTCACAGAAAAATGATAACTACTGTTTGGTTGTGAAATAATTTGAAGTTAACCTTTAAATTAATTAAATGCTGTTTTCTTGTATAATTTGTAGTAATTAAAATATATGGAATTTGAGTCTCATAATTTTTATAGACTGCTCTTATGCTAAAAGTTCTAAACAAAATATGAAATTTGTTGTTTGACACTTTTTAAGATAGGGTGTAGTTCAAAGTATCTTTTCACCCTGATATTTGTCTTTTTCATACAGAATTATGTAGATATGCAATTGTCCTGAAATTTGTACAATATGCTTTATTTTCTGTTAAGAACCTACAGTAATTTTTGTAGATTTTTCTAAAGCTGTTAGCTATAAGGTGCAGTTATAAGCTTATTTTAGTAGAATAATTAGTTTATTTTAATTAAGCTTTTGTGTCTCTTTTATGTGGAAACCAGCAGAGGTAAAAATAGTCTTTTCAGTGTATGCATGTTGACTGTACTTTGCATGAGTGGTGTAGCTTCTCTCTAAATAGAATGTTGTACTCTACCGAGAGGAAATATGCACCTATTCGGTCAATTCAATTGCAATGCATTTTCTATGCCCATGTATCATCCATTCATTCTCGCATATGCATCATAACAGGTTCGGTAGAAGAGACAGTGATAGCAGAAGAAAACGAGGAGCAGCCCCAGGAGCAGGAACCAGGAGCTGTCGGGGAAGAGTTTGAAAGAAGAACTTCCGGAGTGCCCGAATCACCAACCGAGCACCTTCGAGAAAGGCAAGCCCCGGAGCATTTCTAACTACCTACAGTTTATAATTAACTTAATCTGTTTATGTTTGTTGCATGAAGTATAGGAGTTGTTTGATACCGTTGATGCATCATCATTCATACCTTGTTATCTTGAAATATTATCCTTGATACCTATATAGAATCAGGTCCGAGTTATGCTTAGAATTGCTTAGACCGGTAGAAGTCGGGCAACCTTCATGTTACCCGCGAGTAATAGGTGGTTACTTGGCCGATTAACCGGATATTTCCATTAAGTGGGATAACTGAGTGTTGTGGAAAATGGAGATCGGCAGATTCCTGTAGTGTATGCTACAGTATTTCTAGCCGTGTTTTATGGAATCAGTATCTTGTAAGATAGACTTCTTGTCATGTTGAACGCATGTCCCACATTTAGCTGGAAGGATAACTCGTTCCGACCGCGAAGCCGCTCATTGTTCCAGGCCGGCTCTCAGGTCCTACGCATCAGCCGAAGCCACGGTGGAGAGTTAGTGGGACGCGGGGGCGCGAATAGTAAGACCCGGGTGATGGTGGTTAAGTCCAACTCCTTGGCAGTCGGGCTTGCCTCCGGGTGTGATGGTGGCGGTTGAAACCGCGACTCCTGGAACAATGTTGTGGTCATCTGTAGCTCACCGACGGGTGGGTGTGGTTTGTGTGGGAAATAAATCACCAGCTGGTTAGGAATCGATTATAATCGCCATCGCTCCTGGATAGTGAGCACTTGACTCGAACGCTGATCGACCTTGATACTGTAAAATGTGAACACGAGACAGCTATCATAATACTTTTGGAAATGGTTACTCGGTCTGTTTGTTACATTTTGGTGATTGTTGGATCACTACCATGTTTGTTATAGTGCAGTTTGCTAATCTAGTAAATAGGATAATTACTATTTAAATTGACAGCTAAAGGCCGGAGAACTGCTTAATTAACAAATGGCTTTTATGCAAAAATGTGGTCTTTTACCAGCCTCCACTATATACTAGCCTTGCATACTCCTTGAGGTCAACTTATTTCTGGTTTAAGTCGGGTAAGTCTAGCTGAGTACCTTCTCGTACTCAGGGTTCTACCCTTGTTGTTGCAGATGGCCAGGTCCTCCATGGTTATTGCATCAATTGTCTCTTTCCAGCCGCGGGTGATCTCTAGGTCACGGGCAATGACCTCTTCTGTTCGTATCTTTTGCTATGTTAAGGATGACTACTGAATGGCACTGTAATCACTAAGTGTGTTGGTGAATTTCGAACAACGTTTCAAGTTAAGCTTCCGCTACTGTTTTCAAACCTGGTTTGTAATAACTAAGTTGCTACTCTGAACTATTTATGTAATCAATGTCCTGTGACGGTCACTCCTGAATTATTACGATCCTGTAATGGTTGATGTTGAAAAGTTTGAAATCCCTCGTGATTTCACGGACTACCGGGTTTATATGGGCTCAAGTGCTGCAAATTACTGCTTGGCAGGGAATTTCGTACTTGTGCTCTTATAAATTGGTCGGTTCTGTCACAGCTGGCATCGAAGCATAATTCAGCGGGTACTGTTCACATGACTAAGTTTTGGAAAAACAAAAATGAATCTGGGTGTTAAAAAAATTATTTTCCAAAAATTCACAGAGTTTGTGTAGAAAGATAATTTTCAAAAAATAAGTGTGTCAGTGGTCATATCCTTTATGCCCATAGGATCTCAGGGGGCTTATTTAAGTACTAACTTGGGAAAGGGTCTTGCATCATACTTGATTTTCGTTTATTCTGTCGTCCATACGGCAAGGGTGAAATTGTATGGGTGCTATTCTTCGGAATGGTAATGTATGGATCAGTTGCCTCTACGCCAAGGTAAGGAGAGTTGTGAGAGCATGGTCGAACAACCGTCGGCCTAGGGGAGTGTTAGTTGAGACTGAAACCTGCGTACGTCAACACACGAATGCGGGGGAAGGTACGCAGTAACGGGGGTGATACTGTTAAATGGGTGCTTATACTGCTTACGTGTATACGGGGTGTACACCTAGGTGAGTATCTAGATTTAAATTTCAGCAATGCATAATTATCATACTGTGGGGCAAGGGCTGAAATGAATCTTCTGCAGGTACACTAACTACGCACCGTTAGAACGAATAGTTAACGTATGAGAGTATCGTGGTTTGCCACCGCATAGTTTCTTATGTAGTGGAAAGGACGTACGGAACGCTTTTCATACATATACATATCATGGCATAATGCTTTCTTTCCTTTTTGCAGATGACCATAGAGAAGGATCAGGTGGTTTGCAGGAATGTAGTCGCAGCTCAAGAGATCATCAGGCTGCAAGAGCAGCTAGGGCGTGAGAAGCATGCTAATCGGAGTGCGGAGAATCAGATGATAAGGCTTCTTCAGCAGCGAAATCAAGCATGGGAAGAAGAGGTGGATATGAGAGTTCGTATCGTGGCCTTGGAGCAGCAGTTGGCGACATCTGAAGCCTACAACAACAACCTCCATGAGGAAGTGCATCGTCTTCACAACCAGCTTCATCCATACCATCCTCCAGGTGCAGCCGAGATGGATGGGGAGTTGGGAGTTGTTCTTGCTGATGGCGGTGATGAAGATGGAGGAATGCTCTTCGCTAATCCGGAAGAAGAAGACGAAGAAGAAGAGGAAGATGATGGAGCCGATGATGTCGAGGTCATGTGTCAGATGCTGAGAGCGATTAGAGTTTAGGTCTCGATGTTTATCGTTGTGGTCTTGTGTATCGGTTATGTTGGATCTGTGGAACCTTTGATGTGTTGTAAGCTTAAGAACCTCGTTGTTATCGTTGAACCGTTTAAGTATCAGGCCTTCGTTGTGTTTTATCCGTGCGTATCCATGCGAGTATTAAGCGCTTTTCGTATAATCTGTTTGTGATGTTATTTATGTGGAACAACTTGTGAATGTGCCTTATTGTATGAACTATGTTCGAATACAGTACTGCAGTCATTACGCATTTTGATCTATATATATGGCATCACTCATCGATTATTGATTGGCTATGCAGATGGTGAACACTCGTCGTGGAGCCGGCAGTGCCAGTGGTGCAGATGGGAGTGGACAGGGCGAGGAAGTCAATCCTCCTCCTCCTCCTCCTCCTCCTCCTCCTTACACACGGCCGAGCAGTTCTTTGCTCAGTTCCTCGGAAGTCAGCGCAACATGGAAGCTATGCAACGCAATATGGAAGCGATCTCTCAGGAACATCGCCGAGAATACCCGTAGAGCGGCAGGTCAGGGTGGTCAAGATGTTAATCAGTACAGCACGTTTAAGGACTTCTTGGACACTAGACCTCCGATCTTTAAGGAAGCAGTGGAACCTTTGGAAGCAGACGAATGGATCAACACTGTCGAACAGAAGTTCCGGTTGCTCCGTCTGACGAAATCTCTGAAGGTGGAATACGCGGCTCATCAATTGCAGGGACCAGCCGGTATATGGTGGGCGCATCACCGTACCGCTTTTCCGGCAATTCAACCTATAGTTTGGAACAGTTTACAACAGCTTTTCGGGGCCATTATATCCCTCCCGGTTTAATGGCTATGAAGGTAACAGAGTTTTTGAGTTTGACTCAGGGTACCAAAACAATGGCTGAATATCTTCATGCTTTCAACAATCTTGCCCGTTATGCGCGCTAAGTATGTCAACACCGATGCAAAGAAGATTGCTTGTATGAAGAGGGGCCTAAGTCCAAAGCTCCTGAAGTCGATGGGAAACTCTTCCAGAACCCAGTTCAATGACTTCGTCAGTGACTGTTTGACTCAAGAGAACAACAACAATCTCTATAGTGCATCCAAAGCCCGCAAGAAAACTTTTGATACAGGAGCACAGCAGAACAGAAATCAAGTGGCGAATCGTCCTCAGTTTCATGTAGCAGCACAGGGAGCGCGGTTCAAGCCTCCTCAGCGTCGTTTTCAGGGAAATCAGCAGCAAGCCAAGGTCCAGAAAGTGGCAAAAGGTCAGACATCGCAGTACAAAGCAGGACAGGGAAATCAGAACTTCGCAGGCAGCTATGTCAAGGGACCGTGCTATAACTGTGGCAAAGAAGGGCATCTGTCCAGGACATGTCCTAGCCCAAGAAAGAAGACCACTCTAGTACAAGCTCGTGTGCATCATACCTCTCTGGAAGGCATCTCTGAGGGAGAACCTGTAACAGCTGGTATGTCTCTATCAACAATATCTCTGCAGTTGTTTTGTTTGATTCTGGTTCGTCTCATTCTTTTGTAAGTCAAGCATTTGCACTTAAGCATAATCAGGAAATGGTAACAATGGATTTGGGTTTCGTATAAACTCCGCTAGTGCAAGTGTGTTGTCTAACCAAGTGGTTAAGGGGGCAACTCTTGGTTTGGAAGGTAATCAGTATCGAGTAAGTTTGGTAGTTATGCCAGGTCTATCCTTGGATGTTATCCTCGGAATGGATTGGATGAAAAAGTGGGAAGTGATCTTAGATACCGGGAAAGGATAATCTCTTTGAGGGATCCCGAGGAAAACAAAGGTTTCAAGTGTTTCTTCTTCTGACCGTCTTAATCTCAGTGCTATGAGTTGTGCAGTACAAGTGGCGGATCTTCAGGAAATCCTTGTAGTATGTGAGTTTCCAGATGTGTTTCCAAATGAGTTACCTGGTTTACCTCCAGATCGAGATGTGGAGTTTGCAATAGAGTTGATACCTGGAACGACACCTATATCAAGAAGACCGTATCGTATGCCTCCTAATGAGTTAGCTGAGTTGAAGGTACAGTTGAAAGAGTTGTTGGATAAGGTTTGATTCAACCAAGTTCGTCCGAGTGGGGATGTCCTGCACTCTTTGTGAAGAAGAAGGATAAAAGTCTACGTATGTGTGTGGATTATAGGCCTTTGAATGCAGTAACAGTCAAGAATAAGTATCCTTTACCTCGGATTGATATCCTCTTTGATCAGTTGATGAGAGCTAGAGTGTTTTCCAAGATAGACTTAAGATCAGGGTACCATCAGATCAAGATCAGGCCCAAAGATATACCTAAAACGGGCTTTTTCTACTAGGTACGGGTTGTATGAGTACCTTGTCATGTCGTTTGGCTTGACAAATGCTCCTGCATACTTTATGTACCTAATGAATTCTGTGTTTATGCTGAGTTGGATCGGTTTGTGATAGTCTTTTTGGATGATATCTTGATATATTCAGAGAACGAAGAAGATCATGCGGAACACTTGAGGATAGTTCTAACAAGGCTTCGAGAGCATAAGTTATATGCTAAGTTCAGTAAGTGTGAGTTCTGGTTGAAGAAAGTTCACTTTCTTGGGCATGTGCTATCTGAAGATGGAATTTCAGTGGACCCAGGAAAGGTACAAGAGGTAATGGATTGGAAGGCACCAACACTGTCACGGAAGTCAGAAGTTTTCTAGGTTTGGTTGGTTACTATCGTCGCTTCATTCCGGACTTCTCCAAGATCGCGAAACCTATGACCTCGTTGCTACAGAAGGATGTGAAGTTTGTTTGGACAGAGGAGTGCGAAGCAGCTTTCCGAATCTTACGGGAACTGTTGACCACTGCCCCTGTTTTGGCTCAACCGGATATAGAGAAACCTTTTGATGTGTTTTGTGACGCATCCAAGATAGGTTTGGGCTGTGTGCTAATGCAAGAAGGGCGAGTAATAGCGTACGCCTCAAGACAGTTAAGAAACATGAGATCAACTACCCTACACATGATTTGGAGTTAGCGGCAGTAGTGCATGCTCTAAAGATATGGAGACACTACTTGTTGGGAAATGTGTGCAACATCTATACCGATCACAAAAGTCTGAAGTACATCTTCACTCAACCTGAGTTGAACATGAGACAGCAAAGATGGCTGGAGCTGATAAAGGACTATAACTTGCAAGTTCACTATCACCCAGGAAAGGCCTGTGGTTGCAGATGCTTTAAGTCGGAAATCACACTGTGTTGTGGTGGAACCGTTGTTTGAAGAAAAGTTTAACCTGATACATCCAGAAGTTTTGTTCAACATTCAGTTAGGTTGCTCGCTAGAGAGTCAGATCATGGAAGCTCAGAAGTCAGATAAAGGAGTTGCTCATATCAAGCGAAAGATGTTAAAAGATCCTTTAACTTCTTTTAAGTTGGATGAACAAGGAGTGTTATGGTTCAGGGATCGTCTTGTAGTGCCAAAGAACAAAGATCTCAAGGATAAAATCTTAGACGAGGCCCACTTATCTAAGTTATCTCTTCACCCAGGAAGCAGTAAGATGTATCATGACCTACAATCTCGTTTTTGTGGACCAAGATGAAGAAAGAGATAGCAGCCTATGTTGCAAGGTGTGATACTTGTTGCAGAGTTAAGGCAGTGCATATGAAACCTGCAGGGTTGTTACAACCGTTATCTGTGCTGTTTGGAAATGGGAAGACATCAGTATGGATTCATAACCGGATTACCCACCTCAGAAAAAGGAAATGATTCCATTTGGGTAATAGTGGATCGTTTGACCAAATCTGCTCACTTTATTCCAGTCAAAACCGGATATCGACCGCCTCGGTATGCAGATATCTACATCAAGAGATCGTGCGTCTACATGGAATACCCAAAACTCGTTTCAGATCGTGGATCGCAGTTTACAGCGCATTTTTGGCAACAGTTACATAAAGGTTTGGGGACAAAGTTGATCCACAGTACAGCTTATCATCCTCAGACCGCAGGTCAAACCGAAAGAGTGAATCAAGTGCTTGAAGATATGCTCAGAGCTTGTGTGTTGTCCTCCAAAGATCATGGGAATCGTGGCTACCGTTAGCAGAGTTCTCGTACAATAATAGCTATCAGGAGAGTATCAAGATGGCACCGTTTGAAGCTTTATATGGACGTAAGTGTGTGACTCTGTTAAACTGGATAGAACCAGGGGAAAGGAGATATTTTGGAATAGACTTCGTGGCAGAAGCCGAGAAAAAGGTTCAGATTATACATCAACACTTACAAACTGCTCAGTCTCGACAGAAAAGTTATGCTGATAAAAGAAGAGACCGTTGGAGTTTCAGGAAGGAGATCATGTTTACCTAAAAGTAACTCGATGAGGGGAGTGCAAAGGTTCGGTATTAAAAGGAAGTTAGCCCCGAGATATGTTGGCCCATATCGTATCTTAAAGAGAAAAGGGGAAGTATCATATCAGCTTCAGTTACCCGAAGCTATGAGTTCAATCTTTCCAGTTTTTCATGTTTCACAGTTAAAGAAGTGTCTACGTGTACCGGAAGAAAGAATAGAACCTCAAGAGTTGAAGCTAGCATCAGACCTCACATATCAGGAGCAACCCGTGCGAGTTTTGGACAGCAAAGAAAGAGTAACTCGCAATCGCTTAGTAAAGGTGTATAAAGTTCTATGGAGTCGTCATGATGACGGAGATGCAACCTGGGAAACGGAAGACTATCTCCAGAAAGTTTATCCATCGTTCCATAAGCAATGGTCAGTAAATCTCGGGACGAGATTTCTTTAAGGGGGGAAGGGCTGTAACACCTCTGTGTTAAGCTAGCAGACATCATTTCTCATGATGCATAATCATCTCATGATCATGAAGCATTCATATGTTATTCTTTTTCTCACATAAAATGTCATTTCATGTGCTTGCTTGCTTATAAGTTTGCTTTGATGAAGTGTTGCTTGTCTTGCTTTGGAGTGGTTAAGTCTTCCTAACCATCTAACTTTGTTGAGGAGTCAAAATGAAGGCATGGTTATGCTGGACATTTTGGCTAATCAAGTGGTTAAACCCTAGTCAACCCTATAGAGCCTCTAAAGTCCTTTTGTTTGACTAACAAAGACCTCCTCGATAGAAGCTTTGCATGGCTGTGGGCCCTTAAGCAAAAGTGTGTAGAATTTAGTATAGAACAAAAGTTGTTTAAGGACCAACTCATGAAAATGGGTTTAGCATGGTGTTTTAGGGTCCACAAGCAGAATTGGAAGGGTTTTAGACTTTTTTCCTAAGTCCTAACTCTGAAAACCAGTTCGGTCAGGCATGTTTGGCATCGATCTAAGCCCAACCCAAGCCGAACCAGTGATCGATCCTGTAACCAAAGTTGCAGTCGGTGTATAGCTCTAACTAGTGGTGCAGTTGGTTTAGCGTTTGATGGAGTGGTTAGCGAGTTAATCACGTTTAAAGTTAGGCCGTCAGTCGGCCCAGGGCTTAACTGAATCGCCCGATTCAGTTCAAACCCAGCCAGCGCGTCGTGGCCGACCGCGCGCAGGGGAAGAACGCCGCGTGGCGCTCGATTCCCGGCCAAACCAGCCAGCGCGCGTAGCGTGGCGAGTCTTGACCACCCGCGCACGCTCTCCTCCTCCCAGACGCGCTCACTCTCCCTCTCTGCTTTGCCTTGCGCTCTCGCCGGCGACCGCGCGGGCGAAAAGGGGGAAGTCGCCGTCCGCCGTCGTCTCGCCGTGTTTTCTCCCCGCAAACCGCACCGCCAACCTCGCCTCCACCTCCTGCTTCGCGTGCCGTAGCCAGCTCTCGCTAGAAGTGCCTAGGTAAGCCGCGGGACGAGCTTCCGCCATGGCCGCCATGACCGCCGAGCTCGGTCCGCCGTGGTCGACTCCCTTCCCGTGGGTTCCAAGATGTTTTAGCTAGCGTTCGTCAGTCAGTGCGCGTCCAGGAAGAAGGTAGTGAAGTCGGTTTAGCCGATTAGGGTTTGGTTGCCTCGGTCCGCCGTCGCCGCCATCGGCCATTGTTGCCGGAGAATGGCATGGCGTGGTCCCCGAGCTTTCGGAGTAAAATCCGTAGCGTCCGAGCCTTGCGCTAGATCCGTGGGAGTTCGGGGAGTAAGAATCGTGGGTTGGTTAGCCTCGGCATGGCCGGAGTTGCCCGGCGTGGTGAGCCCGCGCCACCGTGGCCGCCATTGCCGGCGTCGTGCTCGATCCGTCGTGTGGCTAGGGTCGAGTGGGGTACCATTCGACGCGGATGGTTGAGTAGAGTCGTTAGGTGGTGATGGTTTCGCCGGAGGAGCCGCCGTCGGCGAGCTCCGGCGAGGTCAACGCCTCCTCTGTTTTCGCGTGTGTGACAGGTGGGGTCGCTTTGACCACGGGCCCCGGTTGTCAGCCGCTTGGGTGCAGTTGTGTCGGGTGCATGTAGCAGTTAGGGTTTAGTGTTTTTGAATATATGTTTTTTCAGAAATGCTGATAATGCTTGTTTAAACATAAACTTAAGTTCTGTTAATCCGATAAATGTGAAACCAATTTTGTTAAGTTTGTTTTGATGAGATCTGTACATGAAAATATAATATGCCCTGTATAATAATTTTTATGTGCAGTAGTAATTAATTTATGTTTAGGCTGATATCTTGTTAATGTATAATAAATCATGTTTTGCTCAGAAAAATATGGATTTGTTTTGATGAACTGTGTAGGTGACGTAGAGTCACAGAAAAATGATAACTACTGTTTGGTTGTGAAATAATTTAAAGTTAACCTTTAAATTAATTAAATGCTGTTTTCTGTATAATTTGTAGTAATTAAAATATATGGAATTTGAGTCTCATAATTTTTATAGACTGCTCTTATGCTAAAAAGTTCTAAACAAAAATATGAAATTTGTTGTTTGACACTTTTTAAGATAGAGTGTAGTTCAAAGTATCTTTTCACCCTGATATTTGTCTTTTTCATACAGAATTATGTAGATATGCAATTGTCCTGAAATTTTGTACAATATGCTTTATTTTCTGTTAAGAACCTACAGTAATTTTGTAGATTTTTCTAAAGCTGTTAGCTATAAGGTGCAGTTATAAGCTTGTTTTTAGTAGAATATTAGTTTATTTTATTAAGCTTTTGTGTCTCTTTTATGTGGAAACCAGCAGAGGTAAAAATAGTCTTTTCAGTGTATGCATGTTGACTGTACTTTGCATGAGTGGTTAGCTTCTCTCTCTAATAGAATGTTGTACTCTACCGGAGAGGAAATATGCACCTATTCGGTCAATTCAATTGCAATGCATTTTCTATGCCCATGTATCATCCATTCATTCTCGCATATGCATCATAACAGGTTCGGTAGAAGAGACAGTGATAGCAGAAGAAAACGAGAGCAGCCCCAGGAGCAGGAACCAGGAGCTGTCGGGGAAGAGTTTGAAGAAGAACTTCCGGAGTGCCCGAATCACCAACCGAGCACCTTCGAGAAAGGCAAGCCCCGGAGCATTTCTAACTACCTACAGTTTATAATTAACTTAATCTGTTTATGTTAGTTGTTGCATGAAGTATAGGAGTTGTTTGAACCGTTGATGCATCATATTCATACCTTGTTATCTTGAAATATTATCCTTGATACCTATATAGAATCAGGTCCGAGTTATGCTTAGAATTGCTAGACCGGTAGAAGTCGGGCAACCTTCATGTTACCCGCGAGTAATAGGTGGTTACTTGGCCGATTAACCGGATATTTCCATTAAGTGGGATAACTGAGTGTTGTGGAAAATGGAGATCGGCAGATTCCTGTATGTATGCTACAGTATTTCTAGCCGTGTTTATGGGAATCAGTATCTTGTAAGATAGACTTCTTGTCATGTTGAACGCATGTCCCACATTTAGCTGGAAGGATAACTCGTTCCGACCGCGAAGCCGCTCATTCCGGGACTAAAGAGACTTTTAATCCCGGTGGTAAAACCAACCGGGATTAAAGGTTCACCTTTAGTCCCAGTTGGTATTACCAACCCGGACTAAAGGTCCCCCAACCTTTAGTCGCGGTTGGTAACACCAACCGGGGTAAAGGGTGAACCTTTAGCCGGTTGGTGATAAAATCACCAGCTGGTTAGGAATCGATTATAATCGCCATCGCTCCTGGATAGTGAGCACTTGACTCGAACGTTGATCGACCTTGATACTGTAAAATGTGAACACGAGACAGCTATCATAATACTTTTGGAAATGGTTACTCGGTCTGTTTGTTACATTTTTGGTGATTGTTGGATCACTACCATGTTTGTTATAGTGCAGTTTGCTAATCTAGTAAATAGGATAATTACTATTTAAATTGACAGCTAAAGGGCCGGAGAACTGCTTAATTAACAAATGGCTTTTATGCAAAAATGTGGTCTTTACCAGCCTCATCCAATATATACTAGCCTTGCATACTCCTTGAGGTCAACTTATTTCTGGTTTAAGTCGGGTAAGTCTAGCTGAGTACCTTCTCGTACTCAGGGTTCTACCCTTTGTTGTTGCAGATGGCCAGGTCCTCCATGGTTATTGCATCAATGTGTCTCTTTCCAGCCGCGGGTGATCTCTAGGTCACGGGCAATGACCTCTTCTGTTCGTATCTTTTGCTATGTTAAGGATGACTACTGAATGGCACTGTAATCACTAAGTGTGTTGGTGAATTTCGGAACAACGTTTCAAGTTAAGCTTCCGCTACTGTTTTCAAACCTGGTTGTAATAACTAAGTTGCTACTCCGAACTATTTATGTAATCAATGTCCTGTGACGGTCACTCCTGAATTATACGATCCTGTAATGGTTGATGTTGAAAGTTTGAAATCCTCGTGATTTCACGGACTACCGGGTTTATATGGGCTCAAGTGCTGCAAATTTACTACTTGGCAGGGAATTTCGTACTTGTGCTCTTATAAATTGGTCGGTTCTGTCACAGCTGGCATCGAAGCATAATTCAGCGGGTACTGTTCACATGACTAAGTTTTGGAAAAACAAAAATGAATCTGGGTGTTAAAAAAATTATTTCCAAAAATCTAGAGTAGTTGTGTGTAGAAAGATAATTTTCAAAAAATAAGTGTGTCAGTGGTCATATCCTTTATGCCCATAGGATCTCAGGTGGCTTATTTAAGTACTAACTTGGAAAGGGTCTTGCATCATACTTGATTTTCGTTTATTCTGTCGTCCATACGGCAAGGGTGAAATTGTATGGGTGCTATTCTTCGGAATGGTAATGTATGGATCAGTTGCCTCTACGCAAGGTAAGGAGAGTTGTGAGAGCATGGTCGAACAACCGTCGGCCTAGGGAGTGTTAGTTGAGACTGAAACCTGCGTACGTCAACACACGAATGCGGGGAAGGTACGCACGGGGGGTGATACTGTTAAATGGGTGCTTATACTGCTTACGTGTATACGGGGTGTACACCTAGGTGAGTATCTAGATTTAAATTTCAGCAATGCATAATTATCATACTGTGGGGCAAGGGCTGAAATGAATCTTCTGCAGGTACACTAACTACGCACCGTTAGAACGAAATAGTTAACGTATGAGAGTATCGTGGTTTGCCACCGCATAGTTCTTATGTAGTGGAAAGGACGTACGGAACGCTTTTCATACATATACATATCATGGCATAATGCTTTCTTTCCTTTTTGCATTACTTCCACCAGAGAAACTGCTGGATCCTGCTTTCTTTCTTCTTTTCCTCTTGATACTGACGGTTGCTTTCTTCATATGCAACAGCACGATCAACGACATCATGATACGAACCGGTCAGGTTATTGGACAGACTTCTGCGGATCTTAGGATGCAGACCTCTAAGGAAACAATCCCTCTTCTTTTCATCTGTGTTGACATACTCTGAGGCATACTGGCTAAGATGGTTGAACTGACCCACGTACTGCATCACTGAGGAGTCCTTCTGCTGCAGTGCCAGAAACTGATCAAGCTTCATCTTCATCAATCCGGAAGGGATATGATGTGCACGGAAAGCGGTGCGGAACTTTCCCAAGTCAACTGATGACCTTCTGGCTGGGCAGCCAACAGGTTTGCATACCAAGCGCTTGCTGGACCACGAAGCTGCTGGGAAGCGAACCAGGGCTTTTGGTTGTCGGTACAGCGGAGAAGACCGAACTTCTGCTCCATAGTGCGGAGCCAGTCATCAGCTTCAAGGGGTTCATCGGCCTTGGTGAATAGCGATGGACGGGTTCGGTGAAATCCACATATGTGGTCTCGTTGTTGATGTATGGCGACCACGTGACCATTGTTCTGCTGCCCCGATTTTGAGCCATTAGGTTAGCAGTGGCTGCCAAGGCTGCAATGGCATCTGCTAGCGTAGCAGGAACAGGTGGAGGGTTTGGAAGGTTGGCATCATCAGAACCTCCAGCTCCAGTGCGAGTGTTCACAGGCATCTGTTAAGCAACTTGGAACTTAGCATTCATAGATAGGGTTCTGAAATCAACAGACTGATAGCTTCTTCTGATACAAGGACTGATAGATTGATAAAGATGACTGACAGATAGCGACTGACTGATAAGGAGAAAAGGTACGAAAAGAAAGATACAGACTGACTTAACAAAAGACAGACTAACGCTCCCAAACCTAGACTAAGGTTTTAGGTAAGCAGGTGGTACAGACACACGGGATCTCCATCTCCTAACGACGAGCCTATCCTCATCGAAGATGATCATGTCATCACTGTCGTCTCTTCGAGGATGAGCTCAGGCTCTTCCTCCTCGTCCTCGTCTTCAGCGTGGACGTCCTCAGCAGGTTCAATTTCTTCGTCCACGTCTGGCTCTTGTTCCCACATCGGGTTCTTCCACTACTCCGTCCTCAGGGTCTTCCATAACCGGGGGTACCAAGGTGGAGTGATCATACAGCTGATGCACTTCCTCATGAAGCATATCATTGAACTGTTCAATCTGAGCTGTGTACTGCTGCAGTCCGTGGAGCTCGGCTCTGGTGACGTCGTCGCGGATCCAAGCATCATTGCGCTGCTCGATAGCGCGAACCGTGTTCCGGTTGGCCTGCTCCAGGGAATCTCGTGCCTCATAAAACTCCAGGCGTGAGTGGTAGAAGTCATGCTCCAAGTTCTTCAACTCAGCCTTCAGATTCTTGATCTCCTCCTTCAGGTTCTTACGGGTGCGCGGGGGAAAGCGACGACTGTTGGAAGATTCTCCAGTCTCCTCCTCAGCGCGTGGTGCCAGCTGGTGGCGTGGCACACCATGCGGTCCAGTCGACTTGCGGGCGGTCAGCTTGATGCGAGCCATGTCTGGATAAGAGAAGATGGATGAGAAAGGCTAGCAAGAACAGGTAAGGCATACTACCCAAACGAACTTAGAGAGGAATTTAACTTAAGTGATTATGACATGATGCATGAATCGTTCCTACGAACAAAGCAATGCAATACATAAATAAGGTACATAGGGCTTAAAACATGTTGTTCCACTAGCTAGTGTTGCCATATGAGAGACAAGATGAGAGAAGCAATTTGGACTCAAAATAGTCAAGTTTAGTTTGTTTGGACTCAAAAGGTCTTTTGAAGTTTTCACAAAAACGAACACTGCAACGTTAAAGTGAGATGCTCCGATACCACTCTATGACGGAACGGCCCTAATCTCATGGCCCACGTGTCCCTGTCAACCTCTGACAGCCGAACCCATGTTCCATGTGATTAAGACCTGTTCGCCACCGGGCTACATCAGTGCCCAATGTCCGCAGGATCATCTCACAATTCGGTTACAGCATTGCATACTTTTACAAATAACATCAGAATAAAGAGCGGAAGACTTAAATAACATTAGTTTACAAAGCAGGGTTCCAAATAGAAATTAAGGTGCAGTTATTACAAACCAAGTTCTGATAATAGAAATAGACAAAGGCAACGTAGCGGAGTACAACAAAATAAAGATACTGATAATCACCAGCCCGAGGGTGCACAACTATTCTTCGGCCTCATCGTCCTCTTCCTGGACGATGGTCATGCAGCAGGGCGCAAGACACATCGGGGTCTCAGTCATACCTGCAGCATGGGTAAAAACCCTGAGTACTGGGGTACTCAACAAGACTTACCCGACTAAAGAAAAGGGAGAAGACTCAGGAATGAGAGGCTTAGGGTAGTCAAGGTAAGGCTTAAGCAAGATCAGGTATTTTGCAGAAAAGCATTTTGTAAACCTTATTTTATTTTGGAAAGATTCAGTATTCCTCAATTCTTCATCGTCCTGATTCATTTTACATTTCAAAACATTCCTAGTTGAGAACCACTCTCCGTTGACAGTCAGTGACCAAGTCTCCATAACCGAGGAGCAACGTTAATCCGGATAAATAATACTCAGCTGAGGATCCCTATCCACACTGCATATGTAGCACCCAAGCTTGCATATGCCAACTCGTCTACCACGATTCCTCCAAGATTGGGCCCGGTCCTACGCCACCCGGAAGTACAGTACACCACTCCTATCCAGGTACGACGACCACGTGGGTACATGCTACTTCCGCCATCTCTCCACTCCAGTGCGGTTGTCGGTCCAATAAAGGATTCCTCGGAGCCAGAGCTTTCCGAGGTATGTGAATAGTTACAAGTCTTGACCAGCAGGCCCCCATACGGATGGTCCCTAAAGTTTTTCCGTCAGCAAACAGCACCTCGGGACTCTAACCCAAGAGTACAGGTCCTGTCGGTTTTTTAAACCTGTCCCGGTCGGTGTCAACTGTTGAGTCCCGGACTACAACATGACGGCACCGTACGCGCAGACAACCTCTTCTCGACAATGACCACATGCTAGCCAGGCAAGCAGTCATCGAACGGGAAGTAAAGCCAAATTCTCGTAAGGATTCTTTCAGTGATCACACTTTTGAAATTGGCATTTATTGCAAAGTCTAATTCAATAAGCATTGCTAAGCATTTTTCAAATACTTTTGAAAAGCAGGTATCGGGTGTATCAGTGGTCAAGGTGGATAGTGCATCAATTAGGATAGCACACAACTCCTATAAAACCTAATGCAGTAATAATTTAAACTCAAAAGCATTTAAGGAAATCATTTTATAAATCAAGGAAGGGGTTAAATGCACCGGGGCTTGCCTTGAAGAGCAAAAAGGAGAGACTCGGGGTCGGCAGTGCAGGTGTCGGAGCTCGGGGTAGCCTCAGGGTAGGTTCGTCAGCGGCTGCCTCGACTTTGATTCTTCTCCTTCGTTCACTATACGGATGTAATGATGTATGCACATGAGTATGCTAGCATGAACAATGCAACACAGGCATACAACATGAACTCTACTTGATTTTTTTTATTTTTTCCTAATTATATATAAAAAGGTCATTTTTGATGAAGTTACTCCAAAAGGCCTCAAAAATCTACCAGAGACTAAGCATGACATAACTAGCACATAAAAATTTATCTCATGATTTTGGAGCTACACATGTTTTTCTAAAAATCTAAAACCATTCATTTCTTAATAAAAAAGGAGATTTTTTTTCATTTTCAATTTTTGCACAAGTCCAAGTTTCATATTTTTCTAAAATACTACATGGTATAAAGAGTCTACCATAAAATTTTTCAGAATTTTTGGAGCAACACAGAATCAATCACAAAAAAGATGAAAAGAGGAACACTATTCACAACTTCCAAAAAGGAAAAGAGCACTGTGCTCCTCCTCGCAGGGCTCGGGCGAAGCGGAAACATGCGGCCGTGCGAGGCCTGGCCGGGAGGCTGGCGGGAGGCGAGGGCGGACGAAAAACGATCGTTTTCGTCCGACGCCTGGCCGGGAGGCTCGGGCGAAGCGGAGGGTGCATGCTTGCTCGAGGCTAGGCTCGGCGAAGCTGAGGGTGCGTGAGTCCGCTCGAGGCTAGGCCCGGGCGAAGCGGTGAGGGTGTGTGAGTCTGCTCCGAGGCTGGGCTCGGCGAAGTGGCGAGGGTACGTGTCTGCTCGAGGCCTGGCTCGAGCGAGTGCTTGCTCGAGGCCTGGCTCGGGCGAAGCGGAGTGGAAGCAGAGACCGGGGGCTTCGAGTGCTTACCACGGGTCGGAGGCAGGGCTCGGCGGTACGGAACAAGGGTCGAAGGAGGGAGCTCGACGTGGCGTGTGTTTCGGCGGAGCTCTCTCGGCGGCGAGCGGCGTGCCGGCGACCCTGTACACCAGACACGGTCACCAGGAGCGGGTTAAGAGCGCACAAGATGAGGAAGATGAAGCAGGGGTCGGGGAGGAAAAATCACGGCCAGGGAGAGAGTATTCTCAATCCCGTGCTCACCGGTGTTTCGCCGGAGTTTGGAAGAACTGCCTGCGCCAGTTAAAGGAAGGACGGAGGGGTGAAATTGAGAAGGGGAAAAGCTTCGCGAGGACAGGGCGGAGCTTCTGAGCTAGGTGGTGGAGCGGCGGAGGCTCTGGACTGGCCTGGGCCACGGTGGCGGAGGGGATGAGGAGCTCTGCGGCCGGCTGTCCCTTTTATAGCCGTGCGCGGGACGGATGAGCGTCGCGTGCAGGCGGATAAGCTTGGCCGAAGCGTGCGCAATGGATTGCACGCTGGCGGAAGGACGGGCGTGCGCGCGAGGGACCGGTGTGCGTTCGCCGGCGACGGCCACGCGGCGGCGACGTGCTGGGAGCAGTGGGGGACGGGAGAGAGGGTCAGCGCTCGCGTGCGGGTACGGAATGAGCACGGGGTCAGCGGCGACAGTCTGGTGGCAGGCGAGGAGCGGCCAGACGCGTGGCGCGCGCAGCGCCGGCGGCTCGGCTAGCCGGCGGGGACCCCCCTCCTAGTTCTAGGTTGAATATGAAACAGGGCTAGGTCTAGGGTTTGACTTAGAAAGGATTTCAGTATTTTGCAAATTACTCCCAAAATTTGAACTGAGCAACAAAAACTCAAAAACCACAAGTTGTGCAGAATAAGGAGATCTACAACTTTGTCAATATGAACATTTTCAAAATCCAAAAATTTTGATGAAATGCACATTTGAAATTTGAAAAGGGAAAACTTTTGGGATTTTAATAAATTCAAAATTACTTTTAATTTTTTATTGAAACTAGAAGGACCGAGAAGCTAACCGAAAGCGACCAGAGGGGGGGTGAATGGGAGCTTCAACAAAATTTCCTTTCGGAAACTAGATGCCACCACTGTCCCAAATCACCCCAAGAGCGAACCTAGAGCTTGCTAATGTCCACGACCCTAGATATAGGGTGGATGCTTCCTAGAAGCACAGCGGGACACTAGACAACCCTAGAAAGCCAACCAAAAGACGGAACTCGAATCCGATCAAGAACGAACGAACCGCGAACGAAAACGCGCGAAACTGGATCGACCGGACTCTGGCCAGCGTCCGGTCAGCAGGGACCGGACGCGTCCGTCAACAAAAATCGGCTCTGGAACCTTACTGTTCGCGACCGGACTCACGAGTACGGAGCGTCCGGTCGAGAGCAGTGCGTCCGGTCAGAAACAAACAAGCACGATGAACAGTGAAAGCGATGCGTCCGGTCAAAACGTGAACGAGCGTCCGGTCAAAGTGAAGAACACGGCTACGTGCTGTTCATCGACCGGACTCACGGACCGAGCGTCCGGTCACCCCGACTGAGCGTCCGGTCGACTCGCAGCAGCCCCGTTCGTCCACCGATTTGCCTCATCTCTCACCCAAACAATTCCTCTAGGGATCAAACTTGGTGAGATGAGTCACAAGGAGTATAGTGAGCTATCTCTAAGAGATCATGGCTCGAACCTATCTCCAAATCGGTGAATCGAAGAATTTCGGGAAGGAAGAAAACTTGACCCGAAACTAAAAATCGATCGATCTCCTAGACCGTGGGTTTGAGGATGATTCCTTCGGTGGAAAGAAGTGCCTCACGATCTAGAACAACTTGGTTCAAACGGATTTGCAAAAGATGAACCGAGCAAAGAGATCAAGCGACGGGAAAATCGTGGAAAAAGGATTCCGCGAAGAACACGAACAAACGGAAATCACAGCCACGAATTGCAAGCCGAAGCGCAAACACACGCTACGACAAGGAGGTTACGGCCTCCTTTCCTCAAAATCAACAGTACACAGAGTTCAAGTCTCTCTGCGGATCTCAGCTACAGCAGGGGATGGGAGAGCAGGAAACCCTAAGTGCAGGAAGCAAATGAGATGGCTAAAACTGAATAACTGAGATAGGGAGGAGTGTCTCCCCTGGACTACTTATACTAACCTAGACTAAGCCTATTTCCTACTCTACCCCTCTCTAAACTAATTACAGAGCGAACCAGCTAAACCCTAAGGCTATTCTGGTCCAACCCGCGGTGGTAGGTAGATCCGACGGCCACGCCCGCTCGAACCGAAGCGTTGCCTCGACGCAACCTCTGGATCGCCGCCACGTGCCGCCCTCGCTCTGCACCCCCGTTTTGTGGCCCAACCGGGAAACCAGCCTTTTCCAGCAACCCCCGGTTTTGAGGCCCAAACCGGGAAACCAGCCTCCAGCCTGAGTTTTGTGGCCCAAACTCAGAAACCCGCAGCGCCCGAGTTTTGAGGCCCAAACTCGGAAACCGGCCCATCACCCGAGTTTTGTGGCCAAACTCGGAAACCATCCGCGCCCAGGTTTTGTGGCTCAACCTGGAAACCGAGCACCCAGTTTTGAGGCCCAAACTGGAAACCGTCCACCCGTTGGTTTTTCTCTGGCTCAACCAACAAACCGGAGCTGTAGAGGGGATGCACCGCCCGTGCACCCCGTCCACCGACACGTGTCCCCAGGTCCTCGACCCGAGCAACACCGTGCCCCGCAAGTCTCCGCTCGTCGCTGTCCCAGGCTGCCAGCCACCACAGCTGATCCTCAGGCACTCCGGTCCCTCAGTCCAAGCCTCACGTCCGCCCTTCACTGCTCGATACATCGGCATGGCACGTCCGCCGCACGGCACGCCCATCCTTCATCGCACCCAGTCCGTCGGCACGGCACGTCTCAACTTGACCTTCACCTTGCCCTCGATCACTGTCTCCGTGCTCGACACCTGCACAACACAAGCCAAAGAACATGCGCATCAAACCCGTTGACAATCACTCATCACTCAGAGACTCGGCATACACCCATGTATCCGCAATCTCCCCCTTGATGAGTGCATTGTCAACTACACACACAAATCATAAAGAAAGAAGAAGGTAGGAGGAAGGAGAGGAAGAGAACTCAACCAAATGACCCAAAAGCATAGCAAAGCCGAAGAAGGTCAAGTGGAAGAAGCGAGAAACTTGGTCCCCAAAGACATGGGCAACGGCTCGACGCGACCAAGCAAAGCAAAGCTAGCCCTCAAGAAGAGGTAGAACAGGCTCAACACCGCTAGCAAAAACCAATTGAAAATCGGAGCTAAAAAATGGCAAAATGCTAGTCCCTCAAGATAGAGGCACAGAGGCTCAACACAACTAGCACGAAAACCACTCCTCCGAATAATTGAAAAACAATCGAAAAGTCTCCGAACCAATCAAAAATCAAACTCGACGCCAAATGAGGAAAATGTTTGCTAGTCCCTCAAGACAGAGGCAACGGCTCAACACAACTAGCAAACTTCCCTCGACAAGTGCAAGCAACCAGGGACTCCCCCTTAGGTCCAACAAGAGAAGAGCATAAAGATCTGAAAATCTCCCCCTTAGCAAAAGCTCCCCTTAATTGAACGCCAGGAGACATATGATTTGCAAAAACTCTCCCCTCTCCCCCTTAGTTGAAAATGCACTTATCAAGCACAAACTTCCCTTGAGCCAACAAACTCCCCCTTCAAAATGCATATGAAGTCAGAAATGCAAGTTAGCAGCTTCAGGCATATAATCAAAAGAGTGCAAAAATGCTCTAATCGGTATAGCTCCAATGGCACAACTAAGCACTCAAATAGCGAAGGCTCAAACTGATCACACATACGAAATATGAAGCATATGAGCAAGTGAGCAGTTTTTAGCCAAAAAGATAGTCACCATCAGAATAGCACTACACATGTATAGATAGGAATCCAGACAAGTGCTAAACATGTATACAAGGTGAACTACCCCTAGCAAAGTTCAATCATCATGCATAGGAATGAAGCATATACTTGTGATTTCATTTTATATTGGAGTTGCAGCGGTGAAGACTTCACAAGTTCAATTATTTAGCATGTGATTGCGAGAGGTTGAAAGCTTGTCTTTGCCTAACTTTTCAACCGAGCGAAGCCTATGCCGAAGCAATCAGAAGCTTGAAGCTACGGTTTCGGTCATACACTACACGGCTCAAGTTTAACTCAAAGTGCAATGAGAAACAGTCTCGATACCATGAGGTGTTGACAAGCAATCCCATCTCGATCTTTTCAATTCACTAAAACTTGGTTCAAATTTTATACATGATATGAACAGACCAAGCAAGTGAATGACTCATAACTAGAGACATAGCAACCTAGCATATATGAAAAGCACGAGTGAACTCAACATATCCTACACATGCTAGTTGCATATCTCAATGGTGAACATTTTCAGATTGTAAGTTATTAGTAAATTCACCATTCCAAAATAGCTCAGCTCATAACATGTACTAGTGATCAGGAAGAGCATAAGCTACAAGCATCCATATAAGCATCGGAGCATACTAAATAGAGCATAGTTACATTCTAGTGATTATAAACATGAAGCTCAGAATGTAAATGCGTATGCTAAAATGCAAAGAAAAGAAAGACAAAAGAGTCAGTCAAATATACAAGATCCAAAATGTTTCCCCCATCTAAAAGGGGAAACACACACCAAGCTCACCCCTCAACCGATTAAAGGTTGATTCGTCTAAAGGCTTGGTGAAAATATCAGCCAGTTGGTGATGAGTATCGACATGGCGAAGGTCGATATCACCCTTCTCCTGGTGGTCTCGCAAAAAGAAATGAAAGCGCACATCAATGTGTTTGGTCTTCGAGTGAAGCACGGGGTTCTTAGCAACGCTAATGGCACTCGTGCTGTCACAAAGCAAAGGCACGCGAGAAAAGCTCAGACCAAAATCACGCAAAGTGGCCATCATCCAGAGCAACTGGGAACAGCAGCTAGCCGCAGCAACATATTCAGCCTCCGTAGTGGACTGAGCGACACTAGACTGCTTGCGAGAAGACCACGAAACAAGAGAAGAACCAATAAATTGGCAAGTCCCAGAAGTGGACTTGCGCTCAATACGACAACCAGCAAAATCGGCATCGGAATAACCGCAAAGCGAGAGGGTGGAGGAAGCAGAATACCAAATCCCAAACTCAGGAGTGAAACGAAGGTACCTGAAGATGCGCTTCACCGCCTGACGGTGAGAAGTGCGCGGCGACGCCTGAAAGCGCGCACACAGACACACCGCGAACTGGATGTCCGGGCGTGTCGCCGTCAGGTAGAGGAGCGACCCGATCATGCTGCGGTACTCCTTCTGGTCCACTGCTTCTCCATCCACATCCGCATCCAGGGCAGTCGTCGTCGACATGGGTGTTGGAAGAGGCTTGGCCTCACCCATATCGAATCGCTTCAGCAAGTCCTTGGTGTACTTGCCCTGGTGCACAAACGTCCCCTCTCGGGATTGCTTAATTTGCAACCCGAGAAAGAATGTCAGCTCGCCCATCATGCTCATCTCGAACTCCCTGCTCATAGTATCTGCAAACTTGGCAACCAAAGCGTGAGAAGAACCACCGAAAATGATATCATCCACGTAAATCTGGACCAAGAGCGTGTCTTTGCCTTGCCGGAGGAGAAAAGCGTTTTATCTACACATCCCATTTTAAAACCCTTAGCAAGCAAAAAGGTTTTCAACCTATCATACCAGGCTCTAGGGGCTTGTTTCAAACCATATAAAGCTTTGTGAAGTTTAAAGACATGGTTTGGAAACTTGGGATTTTCAAAACCGGGGGGTTGCTCAACATAAACCTCCTCCTCTATGTAGCCGTTTAAGAAGGCACTCTTGACATCCATTTGAAAAAGTTTGAAACCTTTGGATGCAGCAAAAGCCAAGAGTATCCTAATAGCCTCCAAACGAGCTACAGGAGCAAACGTCTCCTCATAATCTATCCCCTCCTTCTGACTATAGCCTTTCGCTACAAGCCGGGCCTTGTTTCTAACAACGTGGCCATCCTCTCCTTGCTTGTTTTTGAAAACCCATTTTGTCCCAATAGGCTTACAGTCAGGTGGAGGTGGAACTAGAACCCAACCCGATTTCGCTCAAAAGTTTCTAAACTCCTCATGCATGGCATTGACCCAATCCGGATCCGTCAAAGCGTGTCCAACATCTCGGGGCTCAAAATTAGCAACAAAAGCAGAATGAGCGAAGTGAGAGATGTGCTGTGACCTGGAGCGAGTGACTCGCTCGCCGATGTCGCCGATCATCTGCTGAGGGGGTGCTGGCGCTGGATATGTCGTGGCGCCTCCCGAGCTGAAGTAGCCTCCTCCCCCTCAACAGCAGCTGGTGCCTCCCCGGGTACAAATGGTACCGCTCGGGTGGCGGATCCCACGGCCCCCAGGAAGAAGAGGTGTCGGGGCCGTGAGTCGTCGTCGAGGCCGCTCTTTGCGGCGCGGCAGGTGGAGGGGGTGCTGGATCATCCATACCTTCAGCACCCTCGTCCTCGTCATCAAAAAGAGGCTCACCAACCTCATGATCACCTGCACGCTCAAAACGAGAAGAAGGACAAACCATGGTCTCGTCGAAGGTGACATCGGATGTCTCCATGACTCGGTTAGTGTCAAGGTTAAGTACACGATAAGCTCGAGTGTGAGTGCCATAACCCAAAACACACCGTCAGAAGAACGAGATTCAAATTTGTCCAAGTTGCCCTTTTTGAGTATAAAACAATGGCAACCAAAAACTCGAAAATAACTCACCTTGGGCAGTTTTCCAAAACGCAACTCATAAGAAGTCTTTTTCAAGAAAGCTCTCAGAAAAATGCGATTGGAAATATAGCATGCAGTGTTCATAGCTTCGGCCCAATAGCGCCTAGGAGTCCTATGCTCATCAAGCATCGTCCTGGCCATCTCAACAAGGGTCCGATTCTTCCTCTCTACAACACCATTTTGGGGCGGTGTGTAGGGGGAAGAAAACTGATGCTCCAAACCCAGGCGGTTACAAAACTTCTCAAAATCCGAATTTTGAATTCGGAACCATTATCACTTCTAATAGCTCGCATCGAGTTCAAAGGGAACTCGTTCTGAAGACGCAAAATCAGATTGCGAGCGAAGGAGAAAGTCTCAGTCTTCTCAGTCAAAAAGAAGACCCACGAATATCTCGAAAAGTCGTCAACAACAACAACCAAAACATACCACTTGCCACCAACCGAGCTCACCCGAGCCGGACCAACAAGGTCCATGTGTAAAAGCTCTCCGGGGTGCGAGGTCATGACCTTAGTCACTGGATGGTGGGGAGCGGCAACCATCTTCCCATGTCTGCAAGAATGGCAAACTAGATCCTTCTCCATCGAAAGCTTGGGCAATCCTCGGATTAGGCCAAGTGAGCTAAGTCTTGCAAGCAAGTCGAAGCTTAAATGACCGAGCCTCCTATGCCACTTCCAAAGATCGGAGGAAGAAGGACTAGCCAAAAGACAGCGAGAAGAACCAAACGACTCCGAGAAATTCGCGCGAAAGACTTTCCCAAAGGGCGAAATCAGACATACAAGATCGCCCTGAGGATCTAAGATGCGACTAAGGTTCGGTTTAAAACGAATCTCATAGTCATCATCAAAAAGTTGCGAAACAGAAAGAAGTTAAAATGCAGGTTAGAAACAAGAGCAACATCGCGCAACACAAAGTGCTCATTAACCCGCACCGACCACGGATAAAACTTACCTTTACTATTGTCGCCGAAGGTTATGTACTCCTTTCCGGCGACCGGGCTAAGGCTGGAGAACCACTTGGCGTTTCCGGTCATGTGCCTCGAACAACCGGAATCCACCAACCAAATGTCCTCCAACCGTCTCACCTACATCAATAAAAAGACATAGGGTGAGCATACGGTCCAACACTGGGGTTAGTGAAATAAGGGAAAACCAGTGTTGGGCCGGCTGCTCAAAAGAAGGGTTAGTGTAAAAACATTCCTAGCACGTCTACGAGGGAAGCGATCACCACGCTGAGGAAAACGTGGTCCGCTGGGGAAGAAGCGCTCACCGCGGTACTCAAACTGCGGTGGGGAAAAGCGCTCAACAAAGCCTCCGCCACGGGGTCCAAAACTTGCAACTGCAGCTCCCCCTCCCGCCGGCACGCTCTCTATGAGGCCTCTACGCCTAGGCACTTGAGACTCTGGACCTCTAGGCCTGGCCTCTCTCCTCGGGGCTCTCATCTCCCTAGGCCTGGGACCTTGACGTCCGGACCTAGCAGCTCTCCTCTGACATTCGGCCCATGCCCACCATGAAAGGGGGTACATGTCCGGGTTCTCCATCTCCCGAGCACGGCGCGCCTCTCGCTTGCGCCGAAACAGAACTCGATCAAGTGACCATCTCTCCCACAGAAATCACACTGGTACCTCACCGCACGCAAAGGGGGTTGTTGGTGACCAGGGCTGTGGGTGTGGTTCACTTTGCCCTTCTGAGGCAAACACTCCTCTCTAATGGGTGGCATAGCATCAAGCTTGTTCTTGAGGTGGTTTGGCTTGGGTGCCCAAATTTGGTTCTTGGGAGGAGCTCTCGGGGGTTCCTCAACCACACCATCTTTGGTGGTAGGCTTGGCAGGCTCTTTGGGTGGAAGTTTGGCAAGCTTGGGAGTAGTGGTGGAGTTAGGCTTCTCACATGGATTCAAACCACTCGACTCTCCAATCTTCCCAAAAGCAGAAAGATCAACACCTGAGCAAAACCTACACCAGGAGCCCCAGCAGCTCGCTTGAATTGGGAGATCATCATCCCGAGCTGCGGCTCACTACAGAGACCCATGACAAGATGGTCCGAAGGTATGTGTTTTCTTCCTCGGTTTGCATCTTGCCATGCTTCACATTGGCAATCTCCAGCTCCAAGCCCTCGCACAAAACGCACCTCGCCACACCAGTGCTACCTGAGTTGGCCTCCTCAAGAGACACAATCTTGGCATTCTTCTCTGCCAACTCAGATTGCAAGACGGGACAGGTCTTGCATGCACCCAACAGAGAAGGTCTAGCCTTCAGCTCATCTAGCTCTCCTACCAACGCAACATACTTACCTCTCAAAGTGAGAAGGTCAGTCATGTGCGCGGTGCACGACTCACACTCCGCCTCCTCCGACACAACCCGGTGGACCGAGACGGACGGTGGCACCAACAGAGAACTCAAGCTCCTTCACCGTGTCCTCCCACTTCTGCCTGAACTCCTTGCGCTCTCTAGCGGCACGCCTAAGCAGTTTATCTTGGCTAAGGAGGGCAGCGTCAACTTCTCTACCTCGGAGGAAAGCTCGTCGTAGGTGAGAGATACCTGGGAGGTGTCGTCGTCGTCGTCGTTCCGAGGCGTATGTTCCAGCTCGCCTCCGACCTCATCTCCGAGCGCCATGGTACACAAGCCTCCGTCGCCGGCGAAGAAGCACAAGCCGTTGAACTTGTCCTCTAGCTTCTTCTTCTGGACTCGTCATCGCTGGAGCCAGCGGAGTCGTCATCCGAGCCGTCGACGTCGCTGAGCGTGGCGAAGAAGGCACGCTGCTCAGCTTGTGGCTTCTCCAAGTACTTCTTCTTGATGTACTCCTTGTCGAAGCCGCCCCCGCTTCTTGTGTCTTGGGGGACGTGCTTCTCCTTGTACTTGGAGTCTGCTTGCGCCCTTGATCGCCCTTCCCCGAATGCTTGTTCTTCTTGGGGCAGTTGGCGATGAAGTGGTCGGGGTCGCCGCACTCATAGCATCCTGAGCGTCCTCCACCGCGGCGACGGTTCATGCGGTTGTTGTGGAACCGCGTGAACCGGTTGGCGAGCAAGCCATCGTCCACAAAAGTCAAGCTCAAACGACTCAAGAGTGACAGAAGAGAAGAAAGTGCAAAGCCAGCAGAGGGATTACAGAAGAGCCAGAAACCAAGCCATAGTCGGGCCAGAAGGATTCGCAAAGAAGCCCTCGCATGCGTCAATCTCACTGGACTTGAGCTTACTAAGAGCTCGTCGCAGGTGAGGGTCTCATAGTTAGGCGATTCGATGATCGCCTGAACCTTGGAATCCCACACCGACCGATCAAGAGTGTGCAAGAGCTTCAAAGCACGCTCATGATCGTCAAAAGGCAACTGCTCCTTGTTAGCCCTCATCCTGTTGACAATCACCTGAAAGCGAGCGAATAAACTTTCTATGCTCTCGCCAGGCTGATGTCGAAAGTTCTCATACTCACGCTTGAACGACTCGTAGAGTCGGGTTTTGACTTGAGAGGTGCCTTCATGGAAACGCATGAGGGTGTCCCAGATCTCCCGAGCCGTAGCAAGGTGAGAAACACGATCAAACTCACCCATGCTCAAACAAGAAAGAGAGCATTACGGGCTCGGCTATTGGCATCGTGCTCATCGATCTGTTGCTGAGAAACACGAGCAGCCAAGACCACGTAATCAGCAGAGTTGCAAATATCCCAAATAGAAGCACCCAAACTCTGCAGATAGGCCGACATGCGTATCTTCCAATACGCATAGTTCGTCCCATCAAAGAACGGCGGTTTGCCCACGCCGCGATCCATGTCGCCTTCTGTGGATCTGGAACCGGCTAAGGTGGAAGATCCTTAACCCGCTCCGATACCAATTGAAGGACCGAGAAGCTAACCGAAAGCGACCAGAGGGGGGTGAATGGGAGCTTCAAAATTTCCTTTCGGAAACTAGATGCCACTGTCCCAAAATCAACCCCAAGAGCGAACCCTAGAGCTTGCTAATGTCCACGACCCTAGATATAGGGTGGATGCTTCTAGAAGCACAGCGGGACACTAGACAACCCTAGAAAGCCAACGCAAAAGACGGAACTCGAATCCGATCAAGAACGAACGAACCGCGAACGAAAACGCGTGAAACTGGATCGACCGGACTCTGGCCAGCGTCCGGTCAGCAGGGACCGGACGCGTCCGGTCAACAAAAATCGGCTCTGGAACCTTACTGTTCGCGACCGGACTCACGAGTACGGAGCGTCCGGTCGAGAGCAGTGCGTCCGGTCAGAAACGAACAAGCACGATGAACAGTGAGCGATGCGTCCGGTCAAAGTGAAGAACACGGCTACGTGCTGTTCATCGACCGGACTCACCCCAGCGTCCGGTCACCCCGACTGAGCGTCCGGTCGACTCGCAGCAGCCCCGTTCGTCCACCGATTTGCCTCTATCTCACCCAAAACAATTCCTCTAGGGATCAAACTTGGTGAGATGAGTCACAAGAGTATAGTGAGCTATCTCTAAGAGATCATGGCTCGAACCTATCTCCAAATCGGTGAATCGAAGAATTTCGGGGAAGAAGAAAACTTGACCCGAAACTAAAAATCGATCGATCTCCTAGACCGTGGGTTAGAGGATGATTCCTTCGGTGGAAAGAAGTGCCTCACGATCTAGAACACAACTTGGTTCAAACGGATTTGCAAAAGATGAACCGAGCAAAGAGATCAAGCGACGGGAAAATCGTGGAGAAAAGGATTCCGCGAAGAACACGAACACAACGGAAATCACACACACACGAAATTGCAAGCCGAAGCGCAAACACACACGCTACGACAAGGAGGTTACGGCCTCCTTTCCTCAAAATCAACAGTACACAGAGTTCAAGTCTCTCTGCGGATCTCAGCTACAGCAGGGGATGGGAGAGCAGGAAACCCTAAGTGCAGGAAGCAAACTGAGATGGCTAAAACTGAGATAACTGAGATAGGGAGGAGGGTGTCTCCCCTGGACTACTTATACTAACCTAGACTAAGCCTATTTCCTACTCTACCCCTCTCTAAACTAATTACAGAGCGAACCAGCTAAACCCTAAGGCTATTCTGGTCCAACCCGCGGTGGTAGGTAGATCCGACGGCCACGCCCGCTCGAACCGAAGCGTTGCCTCGACGCAACCTCTGGATCGCCGCCACGTGCCGCCTCTCGCTCTGCACCCCCGTTTTGTGGCCCAAACCGGGAAACCAGCCTTTTCCAGCAACCCCCGGTTTTGAGGCCCAAACCGGGAAACCAGCCTCCAGCCTGAGTTTTGTGGCCCAAACTCAGAACCCGCAGCGCCCGAGTTTTGAGGCCCAAACTCGGAAACCGGCCCATCACCCGAGTTTTGTGGCCAAACTCGGAAACCATCCGCGCCCAGGTTTTGTGGCTCAACCTGGAAACCGAGCACCCAGGTTTTGAGGCCCAAACCTGGAAACCGTCCACCCGTTGGTTTTTCTCTGGCTCAACCAACAAACCGGAGCTGTAGAGGGGATGCACCGCCCGTGCACCCCGTCCACCGACACGTGTCCCCAGGTCCTCGACCCGAGCAACACCGTGCCCCGCAAGTCTCCGCTCGTCGCTGTCCCAGGCTGCCAGCCACCACAGCTGATCCTCAGGCACTCCGGTCCCTCAGTCCAAGCCTCACGTCCGCCCTTCACTGCTCGATACATCGGCATGGCACGTCCGCCGCACGGCACGCCCATCCTTCATCGCACCCAGTCCGTCGGCACGGCACGTCTCAACTTGACCTTCACCTTGCCCTCGATCACTGTCTCCGTGCTCGACACCTGCACAACACAAGCCAAAGAACATGCGCATCAAACCCGTTGACAATCACTCATCACTCAGAGACTCGGCATACACCCATGTATCCACAGAAACTTGAAATCTGTAAAACCAAAGTTGTTCCTCTTGACAAGATCTACAACTTGCTTTTTGACCAAGTCCAAATTTTGAATAGTTTTTAAATTATTAAAGAGGGTAAAAGCCAGGGTTTGGAAATTAGGGTTTTTCAAAGGAATTTGAAATCTGATTTTTGATTTTGATTTTTGAATAACACAACAAACTTCAAGACATCAAATTGAACAAGAATTCACAAGACTAGGCACAGAGTTGAAATTACCATTTTGCCTTATAGGAAGATTTGGGCTTTTAGGGTTTTAGAAAAAGGGATCACTACACACAAAATCTTTTAGGAAAAGTAAAGGCAAGCAACCACTAGACAAACATTAATGCATGACAGAATGATTATGACTATGATGATGACATGTCAGGTTAATTACTTAAACACAGAGGTGTTACAACCTTCCCCCCTAAAAGAAATCTCGCCCTGAGATTCTGCGTCTTAAGAAGGACAAGGGTAAAACCTTATATCTACAGAGTATCGAGAAAGTCGGGATAGCTCTTTGCTAAGAAGTCTTCGGATTCCCAAGTGGCTTCTTCTTCAGAGTGTTGGTTCCACTGGACCTTGTACCATCTTGTGGTAGTCCTCCGGTAACACGGTCCTTGTAATCCAACACATGAACTGGATATTCAGAGTATGACAGATCGGGTTCTAATTCAACACCTTCAACTTCCACCACGTGTTCGGGTACTCGGAGACACTTCTTGAGTTGGGAGACGTGAAACACATTATGGACGGCGGAAAGATGATCGGGCAATCTTAGTTTGTAAGCTACCTTGCCACAGCGTTCCAAAATTTCAAAGGGACCAATATAGCGTGGTGCTAACTTCCCCTTGACTCCAAAACGAGTAACTCTTTGGTGGGTGAGACCTTCAGGTACGCATAATCCCCAATCTGGAACTTCAGAGGTCGACGTCTCTTGTCAGCATAGCTCTTCTGTCGAGACTGCGCAATCTTCATATTCTCTTGTATTTGCTTGACTTTTTCTTCCATATCTTTTACTAGGTCAACTCCAAAGAATTCCCTTTCTCCAGGTTCCGACCAACTGAGAGGTGTACGACAACGGCGGAAAGATGATCGGGCAATCTTAGTTTGTAAGCTACCTTGCCACAGCGTTCCAAAATAGCAGCTATATATATATCAGAGTATATAATTTTTGGTATATAGCGTAAAATACAGTATCTGTGTATTAGTACCAGATATTTATTACTCAAGTATGCTTCAGTATATGCTGAGTATATTTTCTGTATATGATATGCGTGTGTACAGGATCTCGGAGGCTTGCGAGGCCTGCAAGACGACAGACTCGTGCGTGCTTAGGGTGTGTGAGTCCTACTCGGTACTCGCCATACTTCTCTCGAGCCGATATTCAAAGGAACGGACCGCCTTTCCCCAATATTCCCCAGCTAGGACACACTTCGACGAGCAACCACCGTCTCCCCAGGCAGTTCCACCCGAAGGGAACACTTCTCTACGTGCAACAAGGGTTCTCACAGGCGCCAGACTCAGGCTAAACGAGAACAAACACACGCAGAGGTTTCTCCTATAGGGTCCCTAGCGTAGACGCTCATCTCGTGAGACCAGACCAAAGAACAGCAGGGATTTTCAAAGACCGACTACTCCATTGAAACAGACTCGATTACATACGGCTTTCCTTTCGGGAAGCTCCGGACGGACGGAGCACAAGCTTACCTCGGGACAGGCGAGGCACCCGCTCACGCGCTCGCTACTGCTATGCTACAAGGTGGGTGAGAGGCTACAGGTGGGTGTGGTGAACTCTCTGCTCACTGAGGCTCTGCCTCTGGTTCGCTTCCTTTGTGCTCGTGTTTCCCGATCGTGTCCTGGTCTTCTCTCCGGCGAAGGCTTTATAGGAGCACCACCAGCTTTATTCTTGGACACGTCAGGGACAGCCATCGAGCTCCAGCAGCGACAGCGCACCGCCGTTCATCATGCTCGCCAGCCGTCTCCAGCACACTGCTGCGGCGTCTTGTATCTCACAGCTGCGCGCACCGCCTCGCGCAGGTAGATCAGCACGACCATGGATGAGCATCGCCGATGCTTTTGAGGCTGACGCCTCGGGACTCAGCAGGGAGCAAGTCCCGCGGGCATCACATACCATTATACTGCTGCCTAAGGAACAAGCGAGGAGCAAGTCCCAAGGCACGCAGCATCATCATCACCATCAGCATCATGAGTGCTACTGCTGCCTAGGGAACAAGCGAGGAGCAAGTCCCACGGCACGCAGCATCATTATCATCATCATGAGGGGTTAACGATGATCATTAGCGCTGATATTGATTAATATATCCTTCAATATATTCCATGTGAGGTGAGGTGTAGGCGTTCTCTCGCCCTCACAACTGATAATACCATTATCAGCTCCGTGGTGTAGAGGGGTTGGGTCCTCCACGCGCGGAGATTGATATATTCATATCAATATTACTGGTTATTCTGGGTTTTATCCATATCCATGTTGCCATCGGATTTGACATCGTCTTCAAATAACTTGTATATATCATCATATTCTTTTTTCATTTTATCAAAAGTTTCCTTTATTTCTTCTCTAACTTCTTCTAATATTTCTTGTTTTATTTCCCTTTTCCATATTGGATGTATGTTGTCGAATTTTTCTCCAAGCTTTTGGAAATGAATTCTTCATTTAGAGGGTCTTTTGTTTTGACCAATATTCTTTGTATGATCCTTTTGAGGAGCATCCTTCTTCTTTTACTGTATTGGTGTGGTATTTGCCATGCTTATATTTTGATTTATTTTTGGCGTTGGATATATTCTTTTGCTGCAGGTTCTATATATAGTAGTTAAGACCGCATCCTATTCTTGCCTGAGTTAAGGCTTCATTTATATCAAAATATTTTTTCCAAGAAAGTCCTTCTCTAGTTTCCATTTTCATAGCGACTAATTTTTCGAATGTAACATATAATCCTGGCCTTTCTCCATTAAATAACAAATATAAAGGCTTCTTGCTAGTGGTCTTATATTTGTAGCCTTTCTCCATTAAATAACAAATATAAAGGCCTTCTTGCTAGTGGTCTTATATTTGTAGCGGGCTTTTGCATATCATTTATGGTTTCAAAATATTCAAGCTAAGCTATTTAATATTGAAAGCATATAACCTTTATCTTCTCTTTTATTATTATATTGATACCAGAAATTATCTAATATGCATTCTTGAACCTCATCTAAGATAATATGATCATTTTTAGGTTTGAATTTAAGGTATTTGGTGGGAACACCTTTAGCTTATTATCTTGTCCGAAGGTAAATATTCAGTGCCACCAAAGCCCATTGCTTTCTTCATTCCTGTAATATAGAGGCACAAGAAAATATATCAGGCAAATTGTTATCCTTGCCTTTAATATGCTCAAAGACTACTTTATAACCATTTCCTGTAATAATATCTTCAAAGAGAACCCATCTTCTAGTGGAACTCTTCTTGCTATTAATTTGATTATAATATCTACATATTGCCTCACAATCTGTTCGGACCGTAAATTTCTTTGAAACCTAAATATAACCTAAAGGCATTTATTGCATGAACAACCGCAAGTATTTCTCTGTCGATATTGTTAACTGTTTTTAGTTTGTAGCTTCCTGAGGCATCTGCATATCTTTTCTTCAGTTTTTGCAGAATATTTATTAGGCTTTTGTTTAAAAATAGCTCCCCATCCTAACTTAGATGCATCTGTTTCTATGATGAAATAATAATTATTTAGTGGTAATTCTAATGGTTTTAGGTTTTTAACTTTTTCCTTTATGATTTGGACTAATTTTATATCTTCAGAATTGAAATACTTTTGACCATTTTTCCTTAATTTAGCATATAAAGGACCAGCAAGTTTTGCTAGGATGTCTATATAATTTCTTTCATAGTTGACAATTCCTAGAAATTGCTGTAAAACCTTTCTATCTTCCATTTTATCAGGAAATTGTAAGATCTTTTTAGCAATATGTTCTTGTAAATATATTTTTCCTTCTCCTATTTCATGACCTAAGAAATTAATTTTCTCCTTGCATATATCCATTTTCTTTTTAGATAATATTAACCCATTTTGTTCTACCTTTCTAAAGAAAGCTTCGAGATGAGAGATATGCTCTTTGTAGGATTTTGAGAATATTAATAAGTCATCAACATAGACTAATATAAATTTTGGTATTCGTTAAATATTTTGCATTTTCCTTTGGAATAATGCTGGTGCATTTTTTAATCCTAATGGCATTACAAGCCATTCATAATGACCTTGAGGACATGTGAATGCCGTCCAAGGTATAGATTTCTTCTGCCATTTCAACTTGCCAAAATCCAGCTTTTAAATCAAACTTAGAAAAATATTTGCTACCTTGTATTCTATTCAGCCATTCTTGTTTGTTAGGAATATTATATGCATCATCTATCGTATTATCATTAAGTCTTTTATAGTTGATAACCATTCTAGATTTTCCTCTACTACTTCCTCCGTATGATTTCTTACTATGAAGGCAGTGGATCTATGTTGGCTTTTACTTTCTCTGATTGCTCCTAGTTTTAATAATTCTTCTACATGCATTTTAAATTCTTCAATATTTTTAGGGGTAGCTTCTATTGGACATGCTTTAATTATATAGTCTGGATTTATAATATTTATTTTGCATATAATAGGGTTCCTATCCCAATATTTCATGGGTATTTCTCCAATAATTTGTATATCTTCTAGTCTTCTCACAATTTTATCTATATCATTTTTGGACTTTATATCTCTGTACCAATTTGGAGCGAATGATTGTAGCCCAATGCACTCTATACAAGTATTTTCTATATGATATATCTCTAGGTCTGCACTAAGTTCTTCTTCAGAATTTATTTCAGTAATTTTCACATTAGAACTATTTTTAATAGCTTTGTTATATGTCTCTAGAGTTTTCTTTTGCTTATATATTTCAGAAATATACGGCATATTATCTTGGTAGAAAACGTAAACACGCATGCATGTGTATAATAGTAGTTTGTAGAGAATTTTCCAAAAACCTTAGGCCTTAGAATCATATCATCATTATCATGGAAGTTCTCTAATAATTCATCTATAATATATATATATTACCATTTATATATGCTTCTATTGTATGCTAATTGATTATGCTTCTTTGTGCCCGACATATCTGTTGATATTTCGGCTTTATTATCAGATATGGTTTCAACAATTTCTGGACATTTTGCAAAATATTTATCATGAATGATTCTTCGTACAACCGGTATCTAGTAATGCTAATATTTTATAGGTAATATTTGGCTTCAATATTATTTTTATTGGTATTCTAATCCCTAATATTTCTCTAAAGGGTAATCTGATATATATCTATTTCCAAAGCTTGTAATTGCATCCTTTAACTGAATTACTTTGTCACCTTTTTTGTCCTTTATAGTTACCATTTGGTCTTTAAGCTCAGTGCTACCAATATTATCTTTACCTGATTCTGTAACTACAGGGGTTTTATTTTGAGCTAGCATATATTTTATTTCTTCTAATTCTGTTTCTAGAGAGTTGACTCTGTTTTCTAGAATTCTAACTCTACTAGACAAGATTCTATCTTCAGGTTCTATTTCTACTTCTTCTCTCCATTTTTGTTTGTTGATTCAAGACACGAAACATAGGCTTGTTTAAACAAATATTGCATGTGAATCTATTGTCTTGACTTGGGTAGTAGATGCAGTATGCACACTTAATATTATAGTCACCCTTTCCTCTAATCCAATCATGATTACATTCTACTTGGTTCATTAACTCAGTTGCCATTCCTTCAATTAAATCTAATTCTTCTTCATTTATACTATTATATAATTCTAATTCATTTTCACTTATATTATTATATAACTCTTCGTAACCTTTAATGAGTGGTTTATCCATTAACTCCTTTCTTTCTTCCTTATGTGGTATATTATTTGTGGACGGTACTATATTCATGTTACATGTGTTTGGCATAGTACTAGTTTTATTCTGGCTTACTTTATTTATTTTTGTAGTGACCAGATTATGATTTGTATTAATTATGGTCTTCTTTAATGCTTTAGGTGTGACACCAAATTGTTCTTTAATATATTATTTCTCTGAATCTTTTTTAGTTTTTCTATTCCTCTGATTACAAATAATTCTTTTTCTCTTATTATGGGCCAATCTTTTATCATATTAGTAAAATATTCACCTTGTACTTGTTTTAATTTCTTATTCCACTCACTGATCTCATAGTTTAAACTGGATTCTTCCATAGTATTCTGCACTTTATGTTAATATTTTCTCTTGTATTCACCAACTTTCCTGTATTCACCTCTAAATTAAGATATTTTAATCTTTCAATGATTGACAACCTGTCTTTGATACCAGGGATATCAAAGCAGCTATATGTATATTCAGAGTATATAATTTTTGGTATATAGGGTAAAATACAGTACAGTATCTGTGTATTAGTACCAGATATTTATTACTCAGGTATGCTTCAGTATATGCTGAGTATATTTTCTGTATATGATATGCGTGTAAAGAGGATCTCGGAGGCTTGCGAGGCCAGCAAGACGACAGACTCGTGCGTGCTTCGGGTGTGTGAGTCCTACTCGGTACTCGCCATACTTCTCTCGAGCCGATATTCAAGGAACGGACCGCCTTTCCCCAATATTCCCCAGCCAGAACACACTTCGACGAGCAACCACCGTCTCCCCAGGCAGTTCCACCCGAAGGAACACTTCTCTACTCGCGCGCAACAAGGGTTCTCACAGGCGCCAGACTCAGGCTAAACGAGACAAAACACACGCAGAGGTTTCTCCTATAGGGTCCCTAGCGTAGACGCTCATCTCGTGAGACCAGACCAAAGAACAGCAGGGATTTTCAAAGACCGACTACTCCATTAAAACAGACTCGATTACATACGGCTTTTCTCTTTCGGGAAGCCCCGAACGGACGGAGCACAAGCTTACCTCGGGACAGGCGAGGCACCCGCTCACGCTCGCTACTGCTATGCTACAAGGTGGGTGAGAGGCTACAGGTGGGTGTGGTGAACTCTCTGCTCACTGAGGCTCTGCCTCTGGTTCGCTTCCTTTCTGCTCGTGTTTCCGATCGTGTGTTGGTCTTCTCTCCGGCGAAAGCTTTATAGGAGCACCACCAGCTTTATTCTTGGACACGTCAGGGACAGCCAACGAGCTCCAGCAGCGCCAACGCACCGCTGTTCGTCATGCTCGCTAGCCGTCTCCACGCACACTGCTGCGGCGTCTTGTATCTCACAGCTGCGCGCACCGCCTCGCGCAGGTAGATCAGCACGGCCATGGATGAGCATCGCCGATGCTTTTAAGGCTGACGCCTCGGGACTTAGCAGGGAGCAAGTCCCGCGGGCATCACACGCCATTATACTGCTGCCTAGGGAACAAGCGAGGAGCAAGTCCCAAGGCACGCAGCATCATCACCATCAGCATCATGAGTGCTACTGCTGCCTAGGGAACAAGCGAGGAGCAAGTCCCACGGCACGCAGCATCATTATCACCATCATGAGGGGTTAACGATAATCATTAGCGCTGATATTGATTAATATATTCCTTCAATATATTCCATGTGAGGTGAGGTGTAGGCGTCCTCCCGGCCTCACAATTGATAATAACATTATCAGCTCCGTGGTGTAGAGGGGTTGGGTCCTCCACGCGCGGAGATACCAGGGATATCAAAGCAGCTATATGTATATTCAGAGTATATAATTTTTGGTATATAGGGTAAAATACACTATCTGTGTATTAGTATCAGATATTTATTACTTAGGTATGCTTCAGTATATGCTGAGTATATTTTCTGTATATGATATGCGTGTGTACAGGATCTCGGAGGCTTGCGAGGCCTGCAAGACGACAGACTCGTGCGTGCTTCGGGTGTGTGAGTCCTACTCGGTACTCGCCATACTTCTCTCGAGCCGATATTCAAAGGAACGGACCGTCTTTCCCCAATATTCCCCAGCGAGGACACACTTCGACGAGCTACCACCGTCTCCCCAGGCAGTTCCACCCGAAGGGAACACTTCTCTACGCGCAACAAGGGTTCTCACAGGCGCCAGACTCAGGCTAAACGAGAACAAAACACACGCAGAGGTTTCTCCTATAGGGTCCCTAGCGTAGACGCTCATCTCGTGAGACCAGACCAAAGAACAGCAGGGATTTTCAAAGACCGACTACTCCATTAAAACAGACTCGATTACATACGGCTTTCCCTTTCGGGAAGCCCCGGACGGACGGAGCACAAGCTTACCTCGGGACAGGCGAGGCACCCGCTCACGCTCGCTACTGCTATGCTACAAGGTGGGTGAGAGGCTACAGGTGGGTGTGGTGAACTCTCTGCTCACTGAGGCTCTGCCTCTGGTTCGCTTCCTTTCTGCTCGTGTTTCCGATCGTGTGTTGGTCTTCTCTCCGGCGAAAGCTTTATAGGAGCACCACCAGCTTTATTCTTGGACACGTGAGGGACAGCCAACGAGCTCCAGCAGCGCCAACGCACCGCCGTTAGTCATGCTCGCTAGCCGTCTCCACGCACACTGCTGCGGCGTCTTGTATCTCACAGCTGCGCGCACCGCCTCGCGCAGGTAGATCAGCACGGCCATGGATGAGCATCGCCGATGCTTTTAAGGCTGACGCCTCGGGACTTAGCAGGGAGCAAGTCCCGCGGGCATCACACGCCATTATACTGCTGCCTAGGGAACAAGCGAGGAGCAAGTCCCAAGGCACGCAGCATCATCACCATCAGCATCATGAGTGCTACTGCTGCCTAGGGAACAAGCGAGGAGCAAGTCCCACGGCACGCAGCATCATTATCACCATCATGAGGGGTTAACGATAATCATTAGCGCTGATATTGATTAATATATTCCTTCAATATATTCCATGTGAGGTGAGGTGTAGGCGTCCTCCCGGCCTCACAACTGATAATACCATTATCAGCTCCGTGGTGTAGAGGGGTTGGGTCCTCCACGCGCGGAGATACCAGGGATATCAAAGCAGCTATATGTATATTCAGAGTATATAATTTTTGGTATATAGGGTAAAATACAGTATCTGTGTATTAGTATCAGATATTTATTACTTAGGTATGCTTCAGTATATGCTGAGTATATTTTCTTTATATGATATGCGTGTGTACAGGATCTCGGAGGCTTGCGAGGCCTGCAAGACGACAGACTCGTGCGTGCTTCGGGTGTGTGAGTCCTACTCGGTACTCGTCATACTTCTCTCGAGCCGATATTCAAAGGAACGGACCGTCTTTCCCCAATATTCCCCAGCGAGGACACACTTCGACGAGCTACCACCGTATCCCCAGGCAGTTCCACCCGAAGGGAACACTTCTCTACGCGCAACAAGGGTTCTCACAGGCGCCAGACTCAGGCTAAACGAGAACAAAACACACACGCAGAGGTTTCTCCTATAGGGTCCCTAGCGTAGACGCTCATCTCGTGAGACCAGACCAAAGAACAGCAGGGATTTTCAAAGACCGACTACTCCATTAAAACAGACTCGATTACATACGGCTTTCCCTTTCGGGAAGCCCCGGACGGACGGAGCACAAGCTTACCTCGGGACAAGCGAGGCATCCGCTCACGCTCGCTACTGCTATGCTACAAGGTGGGTGAGAGGCTACAGGTGGGTGTGGTGAACTCTCTGCTCACTGAGGCTCTGCCTCTGGTTCGCTTTCTTCTTTCTGCTCGTGTTTTCCGATCGTGTGTTGGTCTTCTCTCCGGCGAAGGCTTTATAGGAGCACCACCAGCTTTATTCTTGGACACGTCAGGGACAGCCATCGAGCTCCAGCAGCGACAGCGCACCGCCGTTCGTCATGCTCGCCAGCCGTCTCCAGGCACACTGCTGCGGCGTCTTGTATCTCACAGCTGCGCGCACCGCCTCGCGCAGGTAGATCAGCACGTTCATGGATGAGCATCGCCGATGCTTTTGAGGCTAACGCCTCGGGACTCAGCAGGGCAAGTCCCGCGGCCATCACGCACCATTATACTGCTGCCCTAGGGAACAAGCGGGAGCAAGTCCCAAGGCACACAGCATCATCATCACCATCATGAGGGGTTAACGATGATCATTAGCGCTAATATTGATTAATATATTCCTTCAATATATTCCATGTGAGGTGAGGTGTAGACGTCCTCCCGGCCTCACAACTGATAATACCATTATCAGCTCCGTGGTGTAGATGGGTTGGGTCCTCCACGCGCGGAGATTGATATATTCATATCAATATTACTGGTTATTCTGGGTATGTTGCCTTATGTGTATGAAAATTTAGTCTTCAAATTCGGATAGTGGATGCAGTATCATTCCATTCTGGCTGCCATGTCTCATACCATGCCAGAATTTGTTGATATTCTTTTCGTAGTTGTGTTTCTTTTCCGTAGTTTGGTGTTATTATTCTTCCTAATCCTCTCTTTGGCATGTTAAAGTTAATGCGCTCTTGTAAAAATATTCTTATTATCCTGTTTTGATATATCATGTGATATTCTGGATCAAACTTGATATTTCCTTCTAATTCCTTAGCTTCATTAAATATTCTCCAATTGTCATGATTGGTATTCTTGAAAATAATTCTTGTTCTTTAGATATTTCTGAAGAATATATGGTTGGGAAATAGTAAATTCCCTTTGTAATATAAATATCATGAGATGCTGGCCTTATTGGTCTTGTAAACTTTGGTGGTATGGAATAAAATATGATTTTATATCTTCCTTTGAGATACGAGAGTTTTTTACAAGCTTCTTTAGTAATAATTCCAAGATCTGATTTATGTACCTCTTCTAGGGTTCCATATATATTATGGACCAGCCCGTGGTCAATCAGTGTTTGTAAAGAAATATTTTGAGATGCATGTCTTTGTATATTGTTGAAATATTTTAGATTTATATCTGCTTTTAATATAAGATATGTGTGACGAGGTTTAATTATTAAAACCTCATCTATATGTAATAATGGTAAAAGTATGAATATTGATTACTATTCCTGGATGTTTTTCAGTTCCTTTAGAAAGCTTCATAAAGAAGCTTTGAATATCCAGAATATTCTTTCCTGTTTTTTTAGCGTATTTTTCTCATATGAGATTAGTAATTTCTTGTGGGAAATATGATAATATTTGTTCTGTTTTGAAGCTTATGCGGGAATAAGAAATTCGTAAGGTATATTATAGCGATATATATCTGTGTCCACTATTATATAGGATTGTGATAAATTATTAGTCATAAGCTGACCTCCCTTCTTGTCTTCACCTTTCTCATTGTCCATTCCTGTGGAATGAGACATGAATTAGTGAGACTATAATATTTCGTATGTGGTAATTTTGTTATTTATAATATTATCTAAGCTTATTTGTTCCATCATTTCGAGAGTCAGTCCTGCTAATTCTTCTATTAAATCTACCTCTTCCCCACTAGATTCATTTTCTGATAAATCATTTTCTATTTCATCAGTTTCTATGATAGAGTAAATTGATTCATCATCCTTTATTTCATCATCGCATACCAGTATATTTTCATTGACACTGTCTATAATGAATACTTTTTCCTGTTCTTCATATTTACTAGAATATCTCTTCTGATCTTTGTTAGGGCAAGTTTTGCTCAGGTGATCAGGTGAATTACATATAAAGCACCTACATGTTTTGTCATAGGTTTTTTCTTGGATTATATCTTCTTACATTTCTTTTGTGTAAAAATGGAGCTCTATTATCTGATCTTCTTAGAAGAATCTTTTCTGTTTTAAAGTATTGATTATTTCTTTGATATGGCTTATAATATTTTTTTCTTATATGTCTTTCTTCTCATATGTCATAGGTATTTGTATAATCTTATTGCAAAACCCATATTCTGATCTCTTCATAGATCTCTGGGCTTGTATGCTTGTGCATATTTTTTGGAGCTGTTTAAACACAAACATTATGGCTTGTGAAATGTTTACTACACATCCTTCAGAGGACTTTTTATATTCTTCAAATATCATAGTTCCTAAAGGATCTGGTAGCTTATTAAAATATTTTTCTACTATGGCTTTATTATATCCTTGCTTTGCAGTGGAGGCATTATATAGAAAATGTTGGGAAAATTCTTTTATGCCTTTCCAACCTGTTAAGGTGAGTTTTTCTAATTCCCTTAACCTATCATTTTGTAGAGTTGTGTATCCAATCTCTGGATCTTCTGCTATTAAAATATTAGATATCATATTTGCAAAGTTATTAGGGTTGCTTCCGGCTCTTTTTAATTCTCCATATAAATTAGGGTATGATTCTACCCATTCTTCCCATAAAACTTTTACTGATTCCCCAAGAAAAGTTTCTAAGTATGTAATCATATCTTCAACCTTATTGCCTATAGTATGCTGGTTTGTATATACTTTTGGACTATTAAGCCTTTCCAGATGCTAAGTACATTAGGCCAGTCTATGGGGTCATGAGCAGCTAAATTTAATATTGCACCATCACTCCTTGAGTTTTGGAATTTTACAGCCCTTTCAAATCCTCTACATTTATTTCCCATATATTTATATTGTCAGGAATATATGTGGGTTGAAATGGTTCTTGTTCAGGTGGCCATCTCCCTGCCCTTCTTGTGGGTCTTTCATTTTCTCCTTCATTTTTCATTGAGGTTTCACCGGTTTCACCGTTTGAGCTCTCCTTCTCTTTAAACTCCCCATTTCTACTTCCATAGCTTCCATTGAGTTATTCAAATTATATATGTTTCATCATCTAAGTCACTATATAATTCGGCCTTATTAAGGCTATTATTTTGGGATAATGATACTTCTTCTATTTCTTCTTCTTCTTCAAAGCTTTCTAACAAAAGATTATTATTTATATCCCATTGTTCTTCTTCACTTATAATATTAGAGGTACTTATATCTGATGTAATATTTGTCTCATTGATAACTATTTTCCTAGGAGTGGTCATATTATTCTCTATATTATTGTTCTTAATTATTTTTTCTTCTTCTTTAGATTATTTTTGGCTATCATAATTTCTTTTTGCTTTCTTTGTAGTCTTGCTATTTCTCTAATATAATATACTCTTTTCTCTTATTTTAGGCCATTCCATAGTCATAGAATGTTTTATTCCCACTCTATATGCTTTAAGTTTGTTGCCAGTGAGCAATTTCCTCTTCTATATTGTTATTTCCATACATTCAGTTATTCTTTTATTATTTCCAGTAGGTACATCGGGCTCATCTAATGCTGCAGATTTATAATTTGTAAACCTAATACTACAAGCTCCTTCACAATTTTGGTAACTAATATAATTTTCTGGTTGCTTTAACTCTTTCTTTTCTATTAAACTACTACTCTATTCCATTCTTCTCCCGCTCTTTCTTCAGAACTTATTTTAAGAGGACTCATAAACTTTATGCCTTTAGATTGCATACTTTCTCTATAACATCACTGACATTTACTTTATATCTTGAACTACTTCTATTTGTTAGTCTTCCTATGAACTCTATGCTTACTAATAAATTGGTACCCTTAAAGTCTTCATATCCTTTGGTTTGAAAACCAAAGCTCATTTTTTCAGCGAATTCTTTAACAGGCATCATTAAGTCTGGAGCTATATATGTTATTAATTTATTTTCATTCATATCTCCTTCCATAAATCCTAAAGCAGCTTTATCTGTGGTTCCCCATCTTTTATCTAGCAAGGTTATTAGAACTTTTGTTCCTAATTTCTTTCTAGTCAAACCTTTTACTCCTATGATATACATCCTTGGTGAATATATTGTAACCAGAATATATGAGTTCATTTTCAATATTCTTACTTACTATTCTTAAATCAACTGGTTGAGTAAGAACACTTAGCTCTACTTCTCTAGATATTCTATATAATCCACTTTATTTTTCAAATATTCCCATATGATATACTTGTTGGGGTCTTATTTTTCTCAAGGTATCATTCTGATATCTTTCTAGGTCTTTTTGAATATCAATGACTTCCTCTAGATTCTCAATATCATCCTTTTTGCATGATAAGACAACCTGTGTCTTATACCTAAGGGTTTGAGTCTTGCCTTACTAACTGGAGGGCTTGGTCTCTTCTGATGGTATTCGTAGGTAATTCCATTTTCTGAATTGATTGAATATGGAGATGCTATTATTCCTGAAGAGGCTAGTACTGTATCTGTTTTATGTTTTATGGCACTCAGAGTTTAGTTTTTGTAAAACTTGAATTAACAGCTGAAGAATAGTATTATTCTGTCTTATTATATTTTGGAATCTTCTTTTGGAGAGTCGTGATCAGAGAATCCTACAGGTGGCGTTAAATATTTTGCAACTTCTGATAATGCTTGAGTATATTCGGTGACTTATATTTTATGATAAGATTAAAGTTTATTTCCTTCACTAATCTTTTAACTTCTAAGATCTCAGCTAAAGATTCTTTCAATATGTCTGCTTTAATAAAATTCTTACCAAAAGATATGATCTCTTCTTTAATATAATCGTTATTTTTATAGACTGTATTGCCTCCTTTGGCTTCTTCTAATTTATGTAATATAATATCAATCTTATTATTTAGTCCACAATATTTTTCAACGAGCTTTTGGTATTCGTTTACTAAACTTTCAAATTTATTATCAAGAATATCTTGCCTTTTTCCCCAAGATATAAAAAATTTATATATAAAAAAGTCCCAAGGCACGCAACATCATCATCACCATCAGCATCATGAGTGCTACTGCTGCCTAGGGAACAAGCGAGAGCACGTCCTACGGCACGCAGCATCATTATCACCATCATGAGGGGTTAACGATGATCATTAGCGCTGATATTGATTAATATATTCCTTCAATATATTCCATGTGAGGTGAGGTGTAGGCGTCCTCCCGGCCTCACAACTGATAATACCATTATCAGCTCCCAGCTATATATATTCAGAGTATATAATTTTTGGTATATAGCGTAAAATACAGTATCTGTGTATTAGTACCAGATATTTATTACTCAGGTATGCTTCAGTATATGCTGAGTATATTTTCTGTATATGATATGCGTGTGTACAGGATCTCGGAGGCTTGCGAAGCCTGCAAGACGACAGACTCGTGCGTGCTTCGGGTGTGTGAGTCCTACTCGGTACTTGCCATACTTCTCTCGAGCCGATATTCAAAGGAACGGACCGCCTTTCCCCAATATTTCCCAGCCAGAACACACTTCGACGAGCAACCACCGTCTCCCAGGCAGTTCCACCCGAAGGGAACACTTCTCTACGCGCAACAAGGGTTCTCACAGGCGCCAGACTCAGGCTAAACGAGAACAAACACACACGCAGAGGTTTCTCCTATAGGGTCCCTAGGGTAGACGCTCATCTCGTGAGACCAGACCAAAGAACAGCAGGGATTTTCAAAGACCGACTACTCCATTAAAACAGACTCGATTACATACGGCTTTCCCTTTCGGGAAGCCCCGGACGGACGAAGCACAAGCTTACCTCGGGACAGGCGAGGCACCCGCTCACGCTCGCTACTGCTATGCTACAAGGTGGGTGAGTGGCTACAGGTGGGTGTGGTGAACTCTCGCTCACTAAGGCTCTGCCTCTGCCTCTGGTTCGCTTCCTTTCTGCTCGTGTTTTCCGATCGTGTGTTGGTCTTCTCTCCGGCGAAGGCTTTATAGGAGCACCACCAGCTTTATTCTTGGACACGTCAGGGACAGCCAACGAGCTCCAGCAGCGCCAACGCACCGCCGCTCGTCATGCTCGCTAGCCGTCTCCAGGCACACTGCTGCGGCGTCTTGTATCTCATAGCCGCCTCGCGCAGGTAGATCAGCACGACCATGGATGAGCATCGCCGATGCTTTTGAGGCTGACGCCTCGGGACTCAGCAGGGAGCAAGTCTCGCGGGCATCACGCACCATTATACTGCTGCCTAGGGAACCAGCGAGGAGCAAGTCCCAAGGCACGCAGCATCACCATCACCATCATGAGTGCTACTGCTGCCTAGGGAACAAGCGAGGAGCAAGTCCCACGGCACGCAGCATCATTATCACCATCATGAGGGGGTTAACGATGATCATTAGCACTGATTTGATTAATATATTCCTTCAATATATTCCATGTGAGGTGAGGTGTAGGCGTCCTCCAGCCTCACAACTGATAATACCATTATCAGCTCCGTGGTGTAGAGGGGTTGGGTCCTCCACGCGCGGAGATTGATATTATATATATATATATATATATATATATATATATATATATATCGTGCAAAACACCTCTTTGATGACAATCGTAACAGAAGGCAGCTCTGAAACTGAACAGAACTTTGGATGATTTTTTCGACAACAATGTGCATTAAACAACAGACATATCCAATACACCGCAACTTGAACAAGTTTATACATAATAATAGCATCACCCTCGATAATGTCAACATTGGCGTAACGCACCCAATTCCATCAACAGGGATAGAAGCTCTTAGTACCAGTAGCTCACACCACACACGATACATGCACACATACAAGCAAACAGATACAATGAGCAGTTGGCAGTTACTCATGCTTTCTTTTTCTTTTTCCTTTTCTTTTTCATAATAGCATCACCTTCTCCCATGTTCATGGCGAAAACTACAGCGGGTACATCACAACTTGCCATCCTTGCTGCCACTGAAAAGATAACCGAGTGAAGAGCCACCACCTGGAGCAGCTTGCACTTGGTTGACGGACGGTCCTGAAGCATCGACAAACAGCTAATGTTAGCAAATGCACAAATATTTCAAGGTAGATATTCTGTAAATGTCAGCAAATGAAACAAATATTCAGATTCTGTAACTGCATTTGTGCATTTTCAATCAGCCACAAACTAAGTACTCTCCCTCCGTCCCAATATAAGTGCACTTCTAGAGTTTGAATGAAGATGCTAAGTAGTATGAAATTACATTTATAACCCCTAGAAAGATGTAATCATTATACCTCGAAAAATGAAGTAGAAAAAGACAAATATGACTAGTTTGTCTTTTATATAAATGTGCACTTATTTTTAGACAAATTTTGAATTCTAGAAGTGCATTTATTTTGGGGCGGAGGGAGTTACGTTAACAAATAGTCTGGATAAATGGTCATGAAGATTCTGTGTCATATACCAGGAATTTAGCAACTATTCACTGTGAGAGTAGAAGTGTATACACAAAGAATAAAAAGAATCAAAGGGACTATCCATGTGGATATTCTAAGGACAAATAACCAAGTAGATAATATTAATGCAAATTTCCATCAGAGTGTGACATTGAAATTTAACTGGTGCAGAATTTGAAAGTTTTGGATTACTGCAAGGCATAAGTAAACCACAAGTAGAACTCTTGTCAACACATACCACAGACAACAGAGATTATTCTGCAGGGTATTAATGGCATACTAGGATTAAGAATCATTATTGCTATAACTATAATGTCAAATATCAGGCTCTTGTAACTGTCAATGATTTACTAAGATTCCATCTAACACAGAAAAAGGGCCAAATATAAAAGTACAAGGTGAGATCAGCAGGAGAACTTGTCAATGTAACCATGTTTCATATAAATGTAAATGTAAACACAGCACTGTAATCATATTATGAAGGGTGCTTCTAGCAAAAAAACTAAACACGTACTTCTGGATCATAGGCTACAAACAAACTATGAACGAGAGCAAATAGAGCCTTTTCTTCTACACCACAGCACTCAATTGGTGCTGCCGAATACATATTTGAAATGTTCATAAAGTGTCAATGGATACTGACCGTAAGGAAATTTCCACAGTTCTGGCCTTCAGCTCTTATGTAATTGTTTGATTTACTACTTTGAATACCAGCAGGGATATCTTTTAGTCTCTCCCAGAGGATGGAGGAGTTGGCTTTTGGGGTGCAGGTTTCTCAGCTGATTTTGGAGCTTCGTCACTGCCAAAGAGATAGCCCAAGGAACTCTGACCACCTCCACTACTAACACCACGGCCCATCTTACCGAAGCTTTTCAATTGATCTGCAAAATCAGTTTCAAATGCTGGAACCAAAAAGCTCAAGAGCACGCAGCACAATAATAAAGATCCAAAGACAGCATCAATGCTTAAAACAACCAAAGGAGTTTCACTGGTGCTCTTTTATTTGTCCCTACAAACACTTTACCTTAAAGCTGTTTCTGTTGTCAGCATCTAGTGACTGATTTCCTAAGCTAAGGGGCAGGTCGGCAATAACACATTACACCAATAATGATTTAGTACCTTCATCCCAAAGAGAATGCAATTCTAGGTGCATTCTCGATTGAAGTACCTAAAGTTTTGACTAAAAATATTAGAATACATCAAATATATCAAATATACATTATATAAAATATGTTTCATGACAAAATTAGCGTTACCTATTTCGTACGATAATATTAGTATTTTTGTATATAAACTTGGTCAAACTTGACATACTAAAACATAGCACTATTCCAGAATTGCATCCTTTTTTGAGACAGAGGGAGTATATGAGTAGGCACATATAAGAGAAGATTTTGACTGCTGATTAACCACCACACTCTCAACCGCAACCCCTAGCCCCCACCGAAAAAGAGAAATTATTAAGGTGCATGATTCTGAGTCCATAAAAACTGCAGCCATTACTTAACTGTGGTTTTCATACTTTTGCTTACTTCCTTTAAAGCAATGTCGTTGAACCACCTACAAGGAATAATAAACTAGTGCCACAGGATTTGCTCAATTATTGGTTAAGAGAAAAGTGTCGCGCAGCTAAAGAATTGGTCAGGTACAGCCTATTGATGTATCCACCTCAACTCCCTCCTGATGGGCAAGTCACTGATAGCGGCATCAAACAACAAATGGTGGCATATAGAATTTCCAATGTATAGTGACACAACGCAAGGCCAATTGGGCAACGGCACTGTTCCAACATAAATTCCATTCGTCATCATCACACCGACAATAGAAACCTTTCACAAAAACGAACAACTAAATTTGCGGTGCGTGAAGTGCAAAACCAACAATTCAGGAAAATATTCAGCGAATCTCTGATCCTAATCCCGAATCCACGACAGGTAATTGTGGCAAAGCGAGCAACAGATCCCCGCCAAATCTTCGCGTTGGGATCTGAACCCGCGCACTGCGAGCCTGATCACAGCTGAAGGCAGCAGGAACGAGGCGAGGCTCGAACGCCGACACATTCCGTAGACCTCGAGCACCGAACTCAGGAGAAGATCCTAACCATTCGCCCGACTCACAACAGCGCGCGAGAACCCGTGCACAGTGCTGCCGCATCAGGCAGGCCGTCTAGTCAGACCCCGAACAGCCGGACTCCGCGCCTACAATTTCGGGATAAATTTCTACCGGATCGCCCGAATGGCGGCAAAGAGGGGTGGGTATCGGGAGCGGGCCAAGGCACGGGGTCAGATTTGGCGAAGGGCACGCACCTTCGTCGCCGGATCCGGGAGGAGGAGGCGGGGGATCCTGCGGCCACCACTGCTCGCTGCCCAGAGCCGCAGGAGAGGAAGGCACGGACCACGAGGGCCTCCCCTGGTTGGCTCGCAGCGTCTTATTTTAGTGGGTGGAACTTTTGCGTTCCACGCCCTCAGGTATTCCATAATTAGAAGATTTCATCGTTGATAACTTTTTTGGCAATTGACATTGACAGGTACCGGCGAAACGGCGACGGATGATTTACAACCGGGAACAAGTAGATGATGGTAGGTGGGTTCAAATGCATCCGTAAAAATTCTAAAACAAATTAGGGAATGTTTAGTTTCTAACTAAATTTATTCATTTATAACATCAAATATTAGAATACGTATATGAAGTATTAAATATAATTTAAAAATAACTAATTACACATATTCTAATAACTTTACGAGACAATTTTTAAACATAATATGTCCATGATTTAAAAATATGTGCTACGGTAAATATATATTAATGATAGATTAATTATCTTAATAAATTTGTCTCATGGTTTTCTAATGTAATATATAATTTGTTTTTTATTAATCTATTTTTAATGGACTAAATTAGTACTTCCGTTAGCAACACGTGGGGCATTGTCTAGTTTTTGTAAGTCTATGAAAGCAACAACAAAAGGTTCAAGCTTAATTTATGCTAAGATTTCCTTATGTACGGCTAAAGTCTTACATTTTAAATTACTAGCCTTGCTATTGAAACTACTACTCCTGTTTTTACATGTCATATTAGGTCTGTCCTAAGACAAACATCCTAACTTTGATCATTAATTTTGAAAAATTATGTAGTTTCACAACATGTGAACTATATATTACAAAAGCATTTCTCATAACGAATCTAAAATACTTAATTTTATGTTGTTAGCCTATAATTTGAAAAAAATGAAGGTGAAATATAGAAATATTTGACTTAAGATAAAATTAATACAATATGTAAAATATACAAAGTATAATGGTTTCTCAGTTAGTAACAACTAATAGAACCCAGTACAAATGATTATAATTTATATATTTCCTTTGTATGCCATATCTTTATTATTTTCTTATACGTGGGGATTGAAAATTAATGTATTTTGCTCTATTTATTAGGGATCTGTTTAGTTCCCACCGCAAAAACTTTTCACCATTACATCGAATGTTTTGACACATGCATGGGTACTAAACGTAGACTAAAAAAACTAGTTACACAAATTATGTGTAATTTGTGAGACGATTTTTTTAAGCGTAATAAGTTTATGTTTTGACAATGTTGTGCTACAGTAAATATATGCTAATGATAAATTAATTAGTCTTAATAAATTCGTCTCACGGTTTCCAAATAATATGTAATTTGTTTTCTTATTAATTTATTATTTTTAATACGACACGCAAAAACTTTTCACACCCCAACTAAACAAGGTCTAGGTGTGAAACAATTTCATTGAAGTAGCAGCAAGCGATAGATTTGATTGTGAGAGGCATAGCCTATTGTTTCAGATTGTGGTTTGTATCAGGTGGGTACGATGGAAGGTGATTGGTTGCACCAAACTTGCTTACTTGCAGTGTCTTTGGTGGATTAGAAAGCTACTCCCTCCCTCTCTAAATGTCCATTATTTTTCGCTTCCCAAAAAATATCTTTGATTAAATATAAAAAATATTATATTTATTGTACATAATATTGGAAAGATCTTTAACTCTAATTTTTTAACAAAAATTTTAAGATACAAATGTTGCACACGTTTATTATAAATCGAGTTATAGCATAAGTTTAACTTTTCACCACACACCACCAACACAAATTTGTGGAGTACGTAACTTTTTGTGTGGTGTGGGTCACAAGTTGTTGGTGTAGCCGTTGTTGTGACACACAATAACAACGGTTACCAACAACAACAAATTTATTTGTTGATGTTATTTGTGACACACACCAACAATGGTTATCAACAACAACAAATTTGTTTGGAGATACAAATATTGCACATATTTATTAACTAGACTATCCACTATTTTTAGTTCAAATATTTGTACTACTTCTTCAAATGAGATCTCATTTAGTATAAATATTTGGAGATACAAATGTTGCCGTTATTTGTGACACACACCAACAAGGGTTACCAACAACAACAAATTTATTTGGAGATACAAATGTTGCACATATTTATTAACTGGACTAGTCATTCTCTTTAGTTTAAATATTTGTACTACTTCTTTAAAATTAGATCTCATTTAGTATAAATATTTGAACTAAAAAGGGTTGGACGTGCACCTAACGGTTACACATTTACACCCTTGCAGATGATAACCTTTAGGTGCACCTCCAACCCTCTTTATTTCAAGTAGTATAATATTTGAATTAAACAGGGTTAGAGATGCACCTAAGGGTCACTAATTTGTACCCTTAACAATCATGGTGATTATTTGCAACATTTGTAATCTACTTCTTCCGTTCTAAATTATAGGTCACTTTTGCTCTTTTGGTATATTCATTTTGCTATATATCTAGATATAACTATGTCTAGATGTATAACAAAATGGTTGTACCAAAAAAAAGTAAAAGTGATTGATAATTTAGAACGGACGGAGTACAATTAATTCAGAAAAGTGGGGAAACAACTTTTTTTTTTATGGGAAATATGACGACACAAGTGCACAATCCCCCTCTCTTTCTCTTCCAAATATGGGCATGGCCACAACAAACCTCTCTCTCTCCTCTCCACGTATGGGCATGGCCATATCGAGGACTGACAAATAAACAATTAGGCACAGGTAAATAAGTGGAGGTGAACATATCATATAATCCTGTCATGTTCATTTGAACTTATTCACAGTTAATTATAGCTGTTTCAATAGTATTTTATGAGAGAGAATAAACCGAAATACAACTGATAAGTTTAAGCAGACAGAGAAACTGGTCAACGTACGAGTGGTTATGTTCATCTCAAAGCTCTCTGAATTTCAATCTTGCTGAAACAATTTACATACATTTGAGTAATACAAGGGATTAAACCCCAAAATGAAATACATAATCATAAACATGCCTTGATACTTGAACATAAAAGCCTTGCTCCCTGTGCATGGCAATTATTCGCTGGACCCTCATCATCTTTGCTACTAAGGGTGTCATCTTTGGTACTAAGGGTCCGTATTATCGCTTCTAACACCTTGATATCGCTATCTTTCTTCGCAATCTCGTCTTGCTTCAACGCAATTCCTCCATGTGCAGCTCAAACACTCCTGCAAAATGTAAGTGCAATCAAAGACAGCATTTCCTCGAAAAATGCTAGCTAATCAAATGCTATGCATTCTAATGCTATTGTAGAAACAGGACAGTACATACTCGCAGTGTTCTCCAGTTCCTTTGTGACCTCCTGTGTGCGTACTAACTCTGCAGCTCGTTGTGCAGCTTCAGCCTGACGTTTCTCTGTACGTGCTCGAGCTGCTGCAGAAATGGCGGCATCGAGTTCGCGTTCCAGAGACTGCACCCTCTGGTCAAGAACCTGATCACAGAAACAAGAACAAACTTGTTCAAATAATTATGGGATAATAGTTAACTTTGAAGACATGATGGCCTATTTGTCTATTTCCCCATCAAGAAAAAATTGTACCATAACAGAGTCTAACAGTAAACCACATTAGCACCTATGTAGTTCCTCTGGTTACACTTGTCAAACCTGATGGTCTTGTGCAGTTGTGGTATCAAACATTGTAATAATTACCTTACCAGTATAACACATTACTGCTTTATTACTAGCACACACCAGTTAATTGTCACATATACACTAAATGATAAGAATTTTACAACAAAGTCAACTAAATACATGTCTTAAGCTTTTGCGTTAAATGACTTAAAACTACATCACTATGAGCATGCTCAAGCAATCTGTGGTAAAAAACACGGCACAACATATTATAACCTACAAACTTACAACCCAAAAATACAAAAATGATACCTCTTAGCAGCATAAATATGAAACTTGTGTTGTGAGGATTAGGTTATTATGGGCATGTTGGTTTCTTTGCTAGGACAAGCAAGGTAAGCCAGGTCAGCCTTGCCTAGCTAAGCAAGGCAAAGCAAGATGGAGGAGGATGTTTGGTTGTTTTCCCATAGATGCAAGCATGACGTTTGGTTCTTTTGATCAGTTAACTTTGCTCAGTAAAATGGTAGTAGCTTGCAGCCATCTATGAAAAGACCTTTGGATAAAATAATTGAGCAACAAGAAGGGATCCCTAGGATCAGTGAAGACCTATCAGTAGATTGGCTGGTCAGCAACACATCTGTCTTCTCATGTCAGGTCTTTGTCCCTCGTTGTGAGTGCTGGCCTTGCCCAGGTGGGAGAGCGAAAATCGGCTCTCCTGATTCAGCAAGGGCCAATGAGCTTGCCTGACAAAGCAATCTTTTTGTGCTCTTACCAAACAAAATCCTTACCCAGTAAGAACAGGTGAAGATAGGTAAGAGATCCAAACATGCCCTATATCTTCCATATCTCCATGCTGACAAAATACAAAATTCGAAGGAACAAATTTTGAGCGAACATAAATTGGTATCCACGACAAGGGTCTGACTTTGTGACAATTCCTGAAGTCACTAGATCACACTAATTTAGGTCTGGCTGCTCACTTTTTACGTCCATTTATCATTACATTAAACTACACTCATATACATACCGCTGTCGGCTTATTGAGGAAAAACAACAACCTCACCTTTGGATGTATCAAGTTTAACACATTCTCCTAAACAACAACCAAAGCAGAGAATCCAATTTGCGGAAATGGAACACAAAGTATCATCTTTTGTATTCCAGTTTACCAATCACTTCTGAATTCCGATTTGTACCAAACAATTTTTCCGTTCCATGAAAGGTCAATCAATTCCATGTCACTCACGCTGAACTAGAGTTGCCTAGCTGGCTAGCTCTACATGCCTATGCCAAAGAGACACAAGTCGCACTAAACTGAATCACTGAAGCACTCAAAATCACACCCAGCTCAAGATACCCTCTTGCTCTCTGAGCAGTGAATTCCACATTTAAACTAAAGGGGACAGAATCTACACCCTTCAGAAGGCGGCATCAGCTGATCCAAGAACCCGGATGCCGAGCATAGAGAGGGAGAACAACTATAGGGGGCTGATAGTCTGATCCAGCAGCGTCTGGGCAGTACACGTGTATACCTTGATGGTGCGGGCCTGGTCGGCAGCGAGGGAGGCCTGGGAGAAGATGTCGTCGTCGACGAAGACGGCCTTCCGCCCGAGCAGCTTCTGCAGCGCGTCCACGTTGGCGCCGAGCTCCCCCAGGTTCCCGATCGCGGCGCTCCACCGCTCTCCGACGAGGACGCCGCCACTGCCGGACCTCCGGATGAGGACGAAGGAGAAGGAGACCCCGACACCGCAGCGCCGTGTGCTGCGGCGACCGCGACGGCCGTGGACTTCTCCCTCTGCGCGGCCATGATCGCCGCCGCCACCGCCGCCGCCGATCTCGCGGAGTCGGCTTAGCTCCCCTTTCCGCTTAGGCCCCTAGCCTCGCCCGAAATTGCTGACGGCGACACGGCCTCAGTGAGGACCCAGCGCCAGCCACAGCCACTGACACTGCGATCAACTCGTCTGTGGACCCCACATGCCATCGACGCTACACGCAACCCGTGCACTCCAGAAATATCCGTCGCCCACCCGCGGCAGTTGAATGAATAGCAAGGATCGAATGGACGGCTGATCCAGCGGCGCTCGAGCCCATCGGACGGTCGCTAGGCTCCCAGGAGCCCTATATCACGATCCTTCGCCCCCCACCTCCTGCGCCTCACTCGCGTCCGCCCCGCCGCCGCCTTTCGTCCCGCGGCCCCTAAACCCCTCCCCCATCCATCTCCTCAGGTGCGTGCTTAAACCCTAGCCGCTAATTTTTCGATTTTCTGCCTGTCTCCCGTCGGGTTGATGCGACCCGTCGCGCGGGATGATGCGACCCGTCGCGCGAGCGTTGGTGATCCGTGTCCTGTTTCGGTTTCCTTGCGTCGTTGACTCGTTGGGGCAATTGGGGAGTAGAAGTAGTGTGTTCTAGGGTTTATGATTTCGTGTATTGAAAGTTTGGGCGTGGGTGGGTCGTCTATGGATGTTCGCGTTCGTGCACGCCTCGGTGATTAGGGTTTTCTTGGATCCCCGCGAGATGGGCATTTTGGTCTTTGTCGATTGGCTTCGTGGCAACGAACTTCTATGATTGGTGATTAACATGCTATTACTTCACTTGCGGCATGTTGTGGTGCCTGTGTGAACAGGAAGCTGCTGTTTTCTAGCATCCCTTTGCTTTTGTAGCCATTTGTGCCACATGCTGTATGGGTGAGGGTCTTTATTGTGCATATGGAATGGAATGTTTTCTTTTTTTTCTTCGATTACGATGTTTAGTATAACAAATGGTTTATATTAGGTAGTTCTAATCAACCACTGTGTAAACAGTCTCTTGATGTCCCCATGAATAATAGATTTTCAGATCTGTGTTACGGAAGCTCTATCTTGTTTCAAAAAAATTGTTACCATGTCAAAGTTGATTATAATCTCCCTTGCTATCATCATACAATAGTGTCTCCATTATCTTTATTTATATTTGAAATCTGAATCTCCGTTACAGTTTTGCGTGCATTTTATGCCTTAATTAAACAAGGCAATGATGTATGTTTCCTTCATCCTCTGTTATAACATTATTGTGGACAACCGTTTTTTCCCTTTGGAATCAATGCCTAATAACAATTATAACTATTGCAATCAATAAACTTTTTCAACCAATTGGAAGGTAGACACTCATTTAGCTATGTCTGATTATAACATTTGTTCCTGGTGAACTTAGGACTTAAGTACTTTAAAACATCACCCCCTACTTCATTGTATATGTGTATTGGATTATATGTTGACTTCTCAGAATCTTACCCTGTTGCAGTTTGGCACAATGGCGCTGGCTAATAAGCTTGGTGGTCTGCTCAAGAAAGCTACGAGTTCAAATCCATCTGTCTATCAAGCAATCAGATGCATGTCATCCAAGCTCTTTGTTGGAGGTCCTAGCCTGTTTATAATTCGTATCTTTTTTGTCAAATTTTTCTGTCCTGTATAATTTCCTGATAGCTGTAAATATTGTTTCAGGGCTTTCTTATGGAACTGATGATCACAGTCTTAGAGATGAGTTTGCCAAATATGGAGAAGTCATTGAAGGTATAATGCCCATTGCTGCACTTGCCTTGGCTCTACTTTTTGCTGACCAGTTATGCTTCAATGTGTCCAGCTAGGATTATCATGGACCGTGAGTCTGGGAGGTCTAGAGGATTTGGCTTTGTAACTTACACATCTTCTGAGGAGGCTTCAGCTGCCATCACTGCCATGGACGGAAAGGTTAATTCATACTTTGAATGATTGTGATTTATCTGTTTTGATTATCATGGTATTGATATTTCATCATGTCTCAGTTAGGATATTGCCTACAGCGGTCTAATTCTTGTAAGACCTGCACCCTTAATGTTATTTTTGGCTAATATGCCAGAATCTCCTAATCCAAATTGGCCCTACTGTCTTTTTAATGTTTATGCATTATACTAGAATTGAAGCTACAATAGATTTAAGGGTGTTGATTGCTAGTAAGGGATTTTGAAATATATGGTGATGTTGTATTGTTTGTCATTCATGAGGTCTGTGGTTATATTGTAACACTGAGTATAGTTCAAGTGCATTGTTAATATGAATTCCAGTCAGTTGTAACTTGTATCTTCAGCAGCACTGATGAGTTACTTACCCCCTCCCAAGAAACTTCACATTCTGATTTTGTTCTCAGTCTGACTATCTTAAGTTTGTCTAGGTTCATTAAAAAAATTCTGATACTTATATTACCAAATAAATACAATAGATTTGTTCATTGAACATATTTTTCATATTATATCTATTTGGTGTCATATGTGGTGACAATGTTCTCCCAACTTAAAATAGCTGACTTAGGACAAACTGAGAATGGCATGTTTTGAGATTGATAGTATTTGATCAAATGTCTAGAGATGATACTGCTCCATTCTGATGATGCTTTACTATTTTTTCTGACACTCCATAATAATTATCCTTCAACATTTTATTGATTTGATATTTAAATTTCAACTTTTTATTGTTTTGTTTATTATTTGCTCTGTACATCAATGTTGATATTTAGGTAGGTTGCACTTGAAACATGTATTTACTATGTGTACAGCTGACTCTTTCTTGCTTGTACTAGACTATCGATGGACGGAACATACGGTTAATCATGCCAATGAGAGGACAGGGGCTTCCGCCAGCGGCAGCGGTGGCAGTGGTTATGGCGGTGGGGCTATGGAGAGGTGGCGGTGGCAGCTATGGCGGTGGCGGCTATGGCGGTGGCTATGGTGGTGGTGGCGGTGCATATGGAGGTGGTGGCAACTACAGCAACAGGGGTGGTGCTGGCTATGGTGGTGGTGGTAATGATTATGGAGTTGCAGGTGGAGCTGGAGGCAACTTTGCTGCTGGAGGTAGCGAAAGCTTTGCCAGCAGTAACTTTGGCGCTGACAGTGGTTTTGGTGGAAACCTGCTGGTAGCTTTGGCGCAACCGTTGGTCCTACTGGCGCTAGTGAGTTCTCTGCTGGCACACTTGGTGATGACTTAAGCGGTAACAAGAATGATGAAATCATGGAAGATTTCTTCAAGGATGATGAGCCTGACAGCTACGCCGACAAGAGGAGCTAGTTTGTGTCTACCATGCCAGGTGACGCTCGTCAGGATAAGATTCCAGAATGATATGTATTGGGTAGTGTTTCCTGTTAACATGATAGGCGTCTAATGTCTAAATAATGGGACGAGTCTTTCTGTTGAGTTTGAGGTGTCGGAGTTGTGGAACTTCCAAATCGTGCGTTGCATGCCGGCTCTTGTGCCGGCGCAAACATGGCATACTTTCATGTTATATGGTCATTTTGCTAGTTGCTATGCCTTCATTGGGTACTTTTGGTCTGAGGTTTCACTTTCTAAAGTTCCAGCAGCATGACTTCCAAGTCAGGCGGCAGCTGTACCTTTTCACCTACTATGTCAGCACTTCGGCTATCCAACGGCTACTATTTTTGACACCAGCAGTATCGTTTCGGTCGATTGAGATGGATCATCTTTTATGGATGGATTAATCTTAATAAGATGATAAGTTTCGTCTCAAAAAAGTACATAGTTACGCTTCCGGACGAGTAATATGACTGAATGCTACTCCGTTCCGTTTCCCCGGCCATGCGCCGCCGGACTCGTCGATCTATTCCCCATCGCCGGCCGTTGCAAACTCAACTACCGGTGCGTTGCAGACATGCGGCTGCGGGCTGCCGCAGCTTCTGTTTGTCGATTTCAGGTGCAGTAAAGAATCCACGTTGCTAATTTGAACATTTGATTTAATGGCTTTGGGCATGTTTAGTTCATGGGAATTTTGGCGTAAAGTTCATATAGCACTTTCGTTGTTATTTGATAAACTTTGTCCAAATGATTAACTAGTCTCAAAAGATTTGTCTCGATATTACAAACAGGCTGCGTAATTAGTTATTTTTACGTACATTTAATACTTCATGCATCTAAAGATTTGTTATGATGAAGAATACTGTAACTTTTTTGAACTAAAATACCCTTTGTCTTGTTATTACGAGTAGATCTGCAGTTCTCTAATCGGTGACAATTTTTTTATCCGGCATCTGTGTCTTTTTTAGTGCTCGACAGACTGCATGTTGCCACAACGATCCACTTAGAGGAGCATCTTCCAGATTGGTTAAGAATTTTTCCCACTCTTCGTCTATACTAGATAATTTTGTTTTGTTTCAAGTGTGACACAAGCACCGAAGACAGCACTGTGCTTCTCTCTGTTACACCAAATTAATTTTCGGGTAGTTCCTCTTAGTTCTTGACTTTAGTAAGAAATCATATCTAAACACCCATGTGTTTTTCACGAAACCAACACATAAATTTTTTTGAGCCATAGGATGAAGATCCAACAGCCTCCACCTCTTCTTCTACCTTCAGCCCCCCCCCCCCCCCACCTCTTCTTCTACCTCCAGCACAGAACAAGATTACAGATCACAGAGAGACAATTTTTTTCTATAGGAGACAAGAGACAATCACAGATAGGAGAGGCCGAGCTGCCATTGCCATGGCCTCTGGCGGGCCTCCGGCACGGCGGCGCGGCTGGGACCGACGAGCCGGGGAGTGGGCGGCGTGGCGGTGCGTGGAGGCGCGGCGGCGTGCGGGCTCGAGCGGCGCTGCTGGAACCAGCGCGACGGGGAGTGGGCGGCGCGGCGCTGCGTGGGCGCGGGAGGGGCGGCGGCGCCCAGGTCGGGACAGGTTCGGGAGGGGGAAGAAGAAGGTGGAGGAAGAAGATGGTGTGTGGCCCCACATGTCAATGACCAAAAAAATTCGTGTGTTTTTTCCCTCTAAAAACACGTGGGTGTCAATTAGCATTTTCCTATATTAAATAACTGACGTAAAACATTGTTGTCTTCTTGTATTTTATCACTAACATATCGTAACTTTGCTACCTGATATGATACATAATTCTCGTAAATATCTATGTTCTTATTAATTTTGTAATTAATCATAGTACAAAATTTCATAGTATTGGAAATACTTAACACCAACAGTACATATTTCTCGTAAATATAAGTGCACTTACGTTAAGGTAAGAAAATAGAAAATTCTCGTAAATATTTTTAGTGCAAATTCTCATAAATATTGTTATAGTATAAAATATTTGTAGTATTCTATAAATGCTTATATTTGTAGAACATGTTTCTCGTAAATATCTGTGTAAGTTATGTCGGAATAATACAATACAATATTCTCATAAATATTCTTAGTGCAGAATATTCAAAGTATTCTTGTAAAAATATATATTTACATTCATAGTATAATTGATGTCTGAGTAATACAATAAAAAAATTATAGTAAATATTGAAGTCTTGAGGAGTTCTCTAGTGACGAGCTCCATTTTATCTGTCATACTTTAGTTTGGCTTATTATTTACTTATCTGATTAGCCATGATGGCATGATGCATGGGGTTTCATCTTCAAGTTGTTGCTTTATCTAAATCTCAATGATCGTCGTTGGGTCTTTGAACAATGTGAAACCAGATATGTTAATATGATATCAAACTAAGTAACCTATATTAACATTGGTTAATTATGGTAACCTTGAATTATGTTTGTTAAGTACTCCCTCCGTCCCGTAAATTTTGCAATGATAGAGTTTAAAATTTTCCAACAAAATTTGCACACAAAGGTACTGTTATGATAGCTAGTCACATCATTGGGACCCACACACCACCCTGCTGGCCATAAACTAAGCGTGGTGGTACAAGTTTTTTATTGTTATTTGTATCCTCTGGCAGTATACGTGGCCGCAAGAACCGTCTAGGAGCTCTTTTCTTTATTGTTACCAGGTAAAATGCCCGTGCGTTGCTACGGTATATGAGTGAAGACCTATGTAAATGTATTAATGTTGTTTAGTTGGTTATTTTTACGACTGATTTCGGCTATTATATATGTGAGTTTAATTCAAACACAATATGCATACCTTTGACAATCTGTATATGCATATAGGTAATAACTTTGCACAACCACACATCTAGCGCTCGATGGCCGCCCCGTCAGTGCACCTGTTGGGTCTGACCATGTATTGTTTATCTTTTCTACCATACACACGTCTGCCCACCCAGCAGGGTAGTTTAGGAGTCCTGGTGCCAGTGGAGACAGCCGGACCAGGATGAGGTGGGAGTACTTACAGGTGAGTATGGCCATGATGACGACGAGAGGGTGAAGAAGGAGGTTGTCGCAAGCGCACTAAAATTCCAATAAAGCTTTGTGGCTGAACCTCAGACAAAACTCTAGTGCATCGTGGTGGGACGGTGGGCAACAGTGGGTGAGGGACGCCTGAGAGGAGGAGAGCAGGGAATAGGGAGCCGTTGGCGTTAGAGATTTTCATGTCGACCTGCATGTTTATTCTCTGGCATGGTGTCTCACTGATAGAGCCGATATGACTTATCTTTTTTTGTCTTGTTATTTTTTCCAATTTTTGTACGTGTATTATAGTATAATATCTAGATATTTTTTTTTAATATTGGATTCAATTTGAATCTTGAATCACCGACTATGAAGCTCAACGTGTACAATATCAGGTATTTTGTCTTTTCTCAGTTTCGATTTAGATTTGAAACATTATTCATCGATGAACATTCCAAAAGTTAGTTACTCTCTTCATCCCAAAATAAATGCAATTCTAAGACCAAGCACAGTTATCAATACCCTAATAAAATTACCAAAATGTCTCTATAAAGTTGCAATCATTGTGCTTTGAAAACGAAAAAAATGCAAAAAAAACGACGAATAGAGGTGTCTTGTCTTATATGTAGTAAATTTTGAACTCTAGAATTGTATTTATTTTGGGACAAAGGGAGTAGAATAGACCAGACAATTATTTTATTTCTACCTCTTCTTTTCTTAATTTTTCACTTAATTTATCTCTCTATTTCTGAATTCTCTCTCCAGACATCCACCGCATTGAACCTTATCCGTCTGACCGTCTTCCTCTCTTTATTATTTTTTTCCTTCCCTCTCTAATTTTTTTCTCTCATTATCCTATGGCCAGCCTCATGAATGTTCAGTCTGAGGAGCTATGTCCTCGCTGATGGCCATCCTTGGTGACCCGTCGGGGTTGTCCCTCGGGCCTCGGCATGAGCTCCAGCGACCCATGCTGGTGCAGCTTCCTACGCCATCACGCCTACCTGTACGCAGCCTGCCACGCTGCTGCACACCCCTTGCCATCTGTTCATCGAGCTCGCCTCCACCAGCGGTGGTTGCCGTGACGTCGAGCCGCGCCCGACGGCCATGGTGGTGCTCTGCGTGTCTGAGAGAACAGGTAGATCTAGAAGATGATTTTTTTTGGATCGACGCGGATTCTGTATCCTTTCCTAAGGAAGGATTTTATCCATGTCGTTTACTGGGAGCAAGTCCCTCGTCCTTCTCGTGTGCGGACTGGATACCGATACTTTTGGCAAGTGTTAGTATGGATAAGCGGTGGACTCTGACGAGTATAAACTAAAACAATACGTAAGTAGGTAGGGAGAAGGCCAGACGACGAAAATTCAGACCAAAAAGAGTGAATTTTTTTTTAATAAGGTATAGATATAGATATAGATACTAGCCCCCGCCCTTTGCGCGGGTAGATACTGTTTACGGATACACAACTGTTATGTTCAATTCAAAGTAATCACATGTCACATTCTTGGTTAATTATACTTTACGCAGGTCAGACCTCACGGACAACTTAAACAGGTATAGCTGCAGTAAAGGATGTAGTTATCAAGCAATAATGTGAGATACAGTTAATCCGTTATGAATAATATCAAAGATTGAGTAGCATAATACAATTTTGAGTGAGCCAAGAAAAACAGGTTTTATTTAAAAGGAGGTAATCACAATTTTTTGAGGGAAATTTAGAAAGCGGCTGGCACAGTGTGATCTCCTCAGCACCCTGGGTCTTCTCTAGCTGACGATGATGATCTTCTCTAGCTGACGATGATGATCAAATCGTTGACGTAGACGCTTAGTTCCATCTGAGTGGAGCCTATTTGGACGTACATGTCATGCTCAAATGAGTTGATGTGCAAAAGAAGGGGCAATGAAGAGATGACACGAAACCTGTGGAACCATTAGATGAAGATGACTCACACTGTAGATAAAACCACTAATATTGGGCAGCAAATTTGAACATGTTGTTATTAGTTGTATCGTCACACAAGATTGGAACCATCGTTGTTGTTGGAGTATACTTTTTGTAAGTACCTTAGCGCTTGTATTGTTTTTCAGTTGTGACACCACATAATTTAGATGCAGAGACTGTGAAGGTAATATCTGTATCATGTAACTAAGTTAGATGGAGAGTACACATTGTAAGAGTTGGGATATGTTACATATTAAATTTTAAAGGTAGGTATCTAATTAACAGTGGCAGGTGTTTTGCTTTTTGGCAATCATAATTGAACTCAATTCTGATCTTCACGTTCCTGCACATATGAAATAAAGAGTGAAAAACGTGAGCGCACAGTCAATATTTTTAATTGTATACATAGTAGTTAATACTGAAAGTGAAAACAGGAATACTTCGTAAGGACTAAAAAATGGTTGGAAAGCAAATGCAATACGATGGAGAGAGATCATGAGATTATTTGGGCTGTGTAGTGTAGTATTGAGTTTGTGTGTGTACCTTGAACTTGTTTCTTCGAAGATACTATTGATGTGGTAAATCATCGAAGATTTCTTTATAAACAACATTTTGAGTGCTGTTCGGTTGGTCAGGAAGGCTATTCTCGATTATTAAAACACGCAGACCATCTGGTGATGTTACTCTTGATAAGGCTACATATAGTTGACCATGTGAAAACACTGAGTTGGGTAGGTAGACGCCAACCTTACTAAGAGTTTGTCCTTGACTTTTATTGATTGTCATTGCATATGAGACTCGAACAGGGAATTGGCGTCGCTTCATCTTGAAAGGCCATTTTTTGTCAATTGAAGTGGCTACTATTCTTGGTATGTACTCTTTACAACCTTTAGCCTTTCCTGTAATTATGACACCTTCAATGACACGACGAGTCAGTTGAGTAACTATGAGCCTAGTTCCATTGCAAAGGCCTTTTGATGGATTGAAGTTGCGAAGCAACATGATTGGAACTTCAATTTTTAGTCGAAGACAGTGATCTGGCAAGCCACTTAGCTGCAATGTGTTAAGAAATTCAGTAGGATAAAGGGCTTCGAGGATGGTATGATTGCCTGTGTCATCATCAATTGTATCTGAGCTATAGTATGACATCTCTTCTGTGGTTAGGTTTGCAACCATTTCAGAATTTATTGCAGCAGCTATTTCATTGGTTGGTGCTAGAATTGCTCGGTCGCAAAGATAGGCAACTTGGTCTAAATTGTCTGAGTTGTCATAGACAAATGAAACTAAACTCTGAAGGTTTCTTGACTCTGGTGGCAGTAGCAAGTAGTCAGGAATTTTGACCCAAGATGCATCGCTCCGATTACTATGAGGAGAGGCAGGTACAGTTCCTTCACCCACTTGCAGTAACCATTCAGCAAATTCTTGGAGTTTGTCGCATTCGGCATTAGACAGGGACGTGCATTGTAGTCTCATATTTCTGTAAGATACATAACTTTGCAAGCGCGCCATAAATGTGAACGTGTGATGGATGCAGATAAGATTTGTTGCTTTGATTCATTTGGCAAGACTGGGAGTGTCTGACGAAAATCTCCCCCAAGCACAACTGTGATGCCCCCAAATTGTTGGTTGGAGAGTGAAGAATCTTTAGATGCCATGAGGTCTTTGAATGTTCGATCTAGGGCTTCGAAACAATATCTATGACTGACTGGAGCTTCATCCCATATTACCAAAGATGTTTGTTGCACTAATTCAGCGAGGTGAGTGTTTTTTGTAATGGAACAAACAGAGAGTTCATGTATATCTAGTGGAACTTTGAAGCGTGAATGGGGTGTACGACCGCCTGGAAGTAGAAGAGATGCTATTCCAGAAGAGGCAACAACCAAAGCAAATTTCCCTTTGGATCTGACACTATTTAACACGGTGTTCCAAAGGAATGTTTTCCGAGTGCCACCAGAACCATAGACAAAGAATGTGTGCCCAATATTGTTCTGAATGGAATGCAAAATAGCATCATATATTTTTTCTGGTTCAGATTTAATCTGGTAAGCTGCTTAGATGCTTCCACTGATAGGATGTCCATATCATATGCCTGCTCATCCATTAGAAGGCTGTTGTGTACCATTGACATGACTGCTATATTTGGCTGAGGTAGGTGGAAATGACCTAAACTGTGACTATAGTTTTTAAGCAATCTATCTATTTCAGCAAGAGCATAGGATCTAACTTGGTCCATCGATGAAATCATAGAGAAATCAATGTCTGTTTTACTATGATTTAAATTGTGAAAAGCATCCTCTCCCATGACATGCACATGTTCTTCAAATAAATTGAGTGGGTCCGTAACCTGGCAGAAAAAAAGAATTGTGACAAACAACTCACGAAGCTGATAAGGAAGGGCCCAATGAGCTGCATTGGTAATTGCGTATGACCATTCACGATCATCACTAAGAAGACCCAAGGCTTGGCATGCAGCTTGAAATGTTGGATATTTATGTCCTTCAATGGTCCGAAGGTCAGCATAAGACTTGGCTCCTCTAATAATATGCAACAACATGCGGAGATAATATACATCTCCTTGGTTAGGGCCAATATTTGGTAGCCTCCCAATCTTTTTCCGATTATTCTGTCGGGTATCCCAATATTTTCCATTTGCATGCCAAGTAAAATGTTCAGGGAATTGAATATATGTATATTGAGTAGCCTCATGAAATCTTTTGTTTGCATCAAACCAAGCTATAAGCTTTGTAATCTTATTTGCTGGATTCTGTAAGATCTGCTCTAGGTAGTCATCTTCGGTGAATAAAATGCAATTTTCGAATGGCAGGTGAACTTGAAGTCGCTCAACCGCAGGGTTAGTATAGTGAATATCAAATTGAAGTAGACGCCATGCTGCCTCATTTGGTGCTATGCACCTACATTCTAGGTAGGCACGTATCTCATCAAATTCTTGTACTGAAGTTTCCGTGGATGAGCGCGTACGCTGGAATCCCACTCTTGCACAATCAAAGCCTTTAGCAAGGTACTTGAATAGGTATTTTTGCATTCCATCACGATTAACTCTTTCAACATTTATGTGAGCTTCATACTTTACCAATAAGTCAACATTGTGAGGAACAACAAACCTATTGTCATGGTCTATCCCATTTTTTTAGCCGTGCTTCCGTTATTGGTCAAGCGTACCGAACATGGCCATTCTGCAAGGTTATTGTCTTCTCACAGTATTCTTTAGGATAGTGCTTGGAGCATTGGCCATTGACCATACATGAGCAATTGGGGTTAGCAGAACCACAAGGACCATGGATCATAAATGTTCTGACAACTTCATACCCGACTGGATCAATTGAGTGATCAGGTAATTGCGCAGCTATAATTTTGTCAACATCAGAAGCTGTTAATGGATCACTTTTATGTAACCATACTATAATATGAACATGTGGAAGGCCTCTTTTTTGGAATTCAATTGTGTATACAGCTACAAGAGGGCATCAATATAAGAATCATAGTATATATAAGCAGAATAAAACAATGCATGGCAGTGTTAAATAGTGCATACCGTACCTGCGAGGACAGGTCCAAAGAACTCTCTTCTTTTTTCATGATGTCATCGATTAAGAGTTGTAGCTTAATATGGAATACACAGTCAACAATGTCAGGCCTATCATTTGATTGTTGACCTGGGATTAAGGATAATGCCTCTATCACCTCTGACCATAGGGGATTGGATGTGAAAGTGATAAATAGGTCTGGGCAACCATAGGTTCGACAAAGTGCAATAGAGTCAAGATAATTTTGGTACAAATATCTTGGACCTCCTACATGGGAAGAAGGTAGCACAGTTTTTTGTCCAGCTTGTAATCCGTCTGTGATGCCCTTAGTAACACTGTTACGAATTTCTTTGAATGAGGCAGATCTATATTTTTGCTGAAATGATTTAGTCCTGAAGTGGCTTAGCCGATATTCTTCAACGCAGCAATAGGCATCAACCAAATAAGCCTGAGTACATCTCTTGCAGCGCAATGGAGTGTTGAAATCATTATGCCTATCATGCAGCCTATATGCAAAGTACTCAAGCATAGTAGCATTCTTTCACTTGATGACTTCTGATCGATGGCATCGCTGATAGCTAATTTTGTCATGGTAGCCATCCTCCATATGGAAACAAAATAGGATATTGCATTTCCATGAACTTGCAATGTTTCTCTTCAACTCGTTGCAGCCGACCTGATTGATCTTGCACTACTAAATCACGAGCACCATCACCTTCACCTAGATCTCCCACTACCAAGCCAACAACCTCGGAGGCTACTGACACACTAAATATGTCACCATGCCTATCAGGGTCACCAAATAATCTGATATATCTGTTGGCAAGAGCATCAACTATTCTATCACGAGTTGTTCTGAATAGTTGGACAATTGGATTATGAGCGTTGAACATGTCTATCAAAGCAACAACAATATTCTGTTTAGCATGAAAACTTTTTTTTGTAATCTGCAGTATTGATCCTATTCTGAACTTCATTATCAGTGTCAAATATGTACAACTGAGCATATTCTGGACGTTTCCCCTCTGTTGGCAAGAGCGATCCAATGCGGTGGCAGAGTTGGCCACTTATCTTGAAGACATATGGTCCATGACCATCATTGATAGAATCAATAAGATGAACACCCATGGATGTGGCAAACATAGAGTTGTAGTACCTGATGTTTTGGAAGAAAATGAGTCTATAATGATGTATGGAACTCTGTGAGAATGTAGCGATCATAAAGTTGCAACACCTTATGTTTTCGAAGAAATGAGTTGATAATGATGTATCCACTCTTGTGAGAAGGCCATGTAAAGGTTCTAGAGGTGTTCTATATGGGGGCAACATGACACTTCCTTTCTTGCAGCACTTAGTGTAGACGTGTAATGATGTGTCTCGGTCCCGCCGGACACGCTCTTCGTACTAAACTAGCGCTCCACAATAAGGGCATGTATGAAATAATGGACCGAGTCTCAAAGGTGAGAAGATTATGCCTATTATTCACAACAAAAAAGAGGAACAGATTGAGTGTAACGATATAGATTAAAGATAAATATAGGAAATCTGTTCATGAGGTTTCCTGTTTAACATGTCGTTGCATAGTGTTAGCATTGAGTATAAGCATTGTTAACAGGGCACTGTAAACGGGCATTGGGAATATGTATTATGAACTGGTATTTTGAATGGGCATTTGAATAGAGATGAGAATAGACATTTGAAATCTCTCCTTTTTTTGCATGGCTACCTTTTAATGGTGGAGCAGGTATGGGTATACATTGCCCGAACTGATACAACATCATGTTAAATAGAAATGGAAGATAAAGGAAATGGAAGATAACACGAATGAACATAAAAAGGGAAAAAATGTTTTGATAATGAACTTACGTCTATGGGTATTAAGTGGAGGCTGAGTGAGTTCAGAGATTGATGGTGAACCTATATATTTGTTTCACAGAGGTATTAGTAATGAATGAGTTGATTAAGACGCAGATAATCTACTTATTTGAGTATTGAAGGCTTTGAGCAAATATTTTAAGTACTTGCATATGTATATGGGTACAATAAACCCTGAATTTAAAGAATTGCATTTTGACTAATTATAAACAAAAAACAGCGAGGAGTCATCATGTATGGTAAACCTAAACATATGACAAGAATTAGATAAAGTTTAATTTTTTTATTAATTCAAAATTAATGATAGGAAGCAGGTATTCTAAACATAAAAGGAGGAACGTGGAACAAAAGATCTAAATAGTGCAGTGATAGTACCATTTGGTTCAGAGGCTAAATGACAACGCACATAGCGTCTGGACGGAAGATGAAAACTTGTAGGGAAGTTCGGAACCTTAGCTGGACCAATTCCATCAGGCAACCTGTGAACTTTATCACCAACTATAGTTTGTGCAGGCACTGCCAAACATGAAATCTGAACTCAACAAACTTATTACATCAACCTAAAGATGACATTGATATAAGTACATATTTTGTTAGTTAGCATCTATTAACCTGAAGCTGACGAGGACGTCCAAGTTTGGTCACTCTTGTTGTTTGTATTTGAATTTTTTATCTGTACAGAATGAGCTGAGACAGGTGCATCCTCAAATGCTGCAGGAGCATGCATTGTGCATATTGTATCATTTCCTGATGACGAAGTGAGGCATACATTATTCATAAAAAATAGGGCCAACATGATAATATATGTTTTCATAAGCAAGGGACACTTGTTAGAATATCCAAAACAGAACTGGTACAATACCAAGAGGTTGAGCAGATAAACGCCGACGTACAGAGCGCTGCGTCGGCACATGGAAGGTTCAAGGGAATTCATCAGGATCTATGTCATTTTCATAAAGCGTGATGTTAGTAAATTAGTACCAAAAATCATCATTTTAAAGAAAGGAAAAGTAAGACCGATGTGCACATGAACCGCATATATATAGACATTATTTTGCTAACTAGCAATTGGTGAAGCCTCTGCCTCTCTGCGCATACGCCTTGTATTGGTTCCTGATGTGTTAGCAGGTCTTGGCATCATGCATATATATAACTCTGCAGGAGAGCTAATAATCCAATCAGATATAACTTGAATATCATATATTGACTGTTGATGGGTTAGCATTTTTTGGCATCATGTAATTGTGAGAACCGAAGCAGAGGCAACAATAAAATATAAGCAAATCTGAATATGGAACACCATATATTGATTTTTGATGTATTAGCATTTTTTGGCATTACCTAATTTTGAGAACCGAAGGAGACCACAATAAAATGTAAGCAAATCTGAATATTCACATAATACATAGCAGAAACCAAAATGTATTTTTTCTGATTTTTTTTTAAAGTTTGCGACTGCGGCGTGTATGGAGAGGAATGACTTTTATGGTGAGCATTTTATCTTATAGCACGGGTAGCAGTGGATTGAAAAGGGAACCATCGTGTAATATGTAGCCAAAATCAAATTGATTACTTTTAATTTAAAAAATTAATTTTTTTCCGGATAGAAGCCTGTGAGTTGTACTCTACTCTAAAGGAAAGAAAATTGGGAGTTGGAGGCAGCACCAAAATGGCCTAAGATAAAATAGAGGCAGGACTTTGTAGTGTGCAGGATGTGTTAAGAACAAATGACTTCTGAGATTATGAGCAGGGTAAGGCAGGGAAGGTATTCAGAAACGATAGAAATCCTTGACCGTAATCAACAAACCTGGAAGGAGCACTCGCCGGAGAACCAGCTGGGCACAGAGTTGACGAAGCAAAACCGAAGCAGAAATTAATCCTGAGGAAAGGAGTAAGGGGGCGACCAAAACGACGATTCGCGTTTGTGCCCACGTCCGGAGCAAGCGACCGCTTTGTTCGGGGGCGAGGGCCACGAGCCGCCGCGAGGAGAAAGATCCGGGTGGGAGAGTACGCAGAGGAAACGATCTAGCGGCGGCGCAAGCAGATGCGGCGACGCACCCGGCAGTGGAACGTCTGAGCAGATGAGGTTGAAAGCATTGGCTGAAAGGATAACTTCGAATAGAATACCATTCCAGAGGCTTCCTTTATTCCTTTGTTAAGTTGTATGTGGCCGTAGGTTCCCCTTATTAAAGCGTAGTTGATGAAACAGTAAAACAGTAATTTATGAGAGCCTTCGGATGGGCACACCGGATGGTGGAATGTGCGTTACGTAACTGTAGAACTGTGCGGTCTCAAGTTATGAGATGAAATAGAATACCATTCCAGAGGCTTCCTTTATTAAGTTGTACGTGGTCGTAGGCTCCCCTTATTAAAGCGCAGTTGTTAAAAAAAAAGCGCGGTTGACGGAACAGTAAAACAGTAACTTATGAGGGTCTTCGGATGGGCACATCGGATGATGGAATGTGCGTTACGTAACTGTAGAACTGTGCGGTCTCAAGTTCTGAGATCTCTTATTGTCACACCCCGAAATTTGTATTTCTTAAATTAGAATTAAATGATTTATTTATGAATTTTTGTGCTCATAAAATATAGGAAAATAAAAATTTTCTCTAAATTAAAAGTTATCCTAGGGTTTAGAAACATGTTTGTGCATTCATGTCGGTGCATTTGAGTTTTTTGTGGTGTGTGATTTTGGGTAAAATTCAAATTGAATTCAAAATGATTTGCAAACAATTTGAAAATGAATTTTTCTCGAAAAGGGTTTGAAAATAAAGGTTTTGTTTGATTTTCAAAAGTTTGGAAAAGTTCCAAAGTTTCAAAAACTTGTTGTTTTTCTCAAAGATCCAAATCAAAAGTTTAAAGAGTTTCAAAGAGGATTTGAAAATGCTTTTGAAAAGGTTCGAAAATAAAAAGAAAATGCAAAACCTTTCTTTCCCTCTCCCCTTCGGTTTCTGGCCCGAGCTGGCCCAGCCATCCATTTCCGGCCCGAGCCTTCTCCCGTTCGGCCCCTCCTCCCCCTCCTTGCGCGGCCCAGCCGACCGGCCCGGCGCCGGCTGCTCCACTTCTCCCCTGCAGGCGCCCGCACTCCCTCCTCCTTGGGCCGCAAGCGCCTCGGCCCAGCTCCGCCCGTTATTCAGCGCGTGAGCGCCCGCACTCCCTCACCCTCACTGCTTTCACGGGCCCATCCGCCAGCGACCCTGGCTCCGCACGCGTCCCCTCCCTCTCTGTCTGGCAGGCGGGCCCTGCTCGTCAGCCGTCTCCTACCTTCGGTCGTAAAGGAGCCGGACTGCTCCCCGATGGAATCCGCCCCGGCATCTCCCCTCCCTTGCTTTCCTACCCAAGCCGACGCTCCCTATAAGATCCCCAAGCTCCACCGCCTCGGCCTGACCAAGAACTAACCGTCTCCGTGCCCTAAGTCGCTCGGGCACCGAGCTTTGGATCTCACCGAGCCGCTTCATCGTCATCCTCGGTCTCCACTGATCTACGGCCATCGTAGCTCTCTCCCGAGCTCCTGTGGATCAGCAGTAAGGTCCTTGACCCCTCCTATCTCTATTCTCTCCCTGTTTGGTGCTAATAGTGGTCGCCGTCGTTCACAGAAGCGTCACCGCCGCCTCGCCGAGTCTCCCGTCGACCCGGACCTTGCATCGATTCCGTCTTGGTCTCTGGTGGTGAGTTTGCCGTAAGCTTCTGATCATTCCCATACTTTCCCCGAGCCCAAATAAGCATCGTAGACCCTAAACCGATCGCTCCGGCGAGCTCTAGGGCCGGCCAACCATGGCGCCACCGTCTCCGCCTCCCTCTCCGGCCGCAAGCGCCACTGCCTCCTCCTCTCTTTTAATCTTGACCGCACGCTCCAGATCCAACGGCCACCGATGGCCGATACCCCCTTCGGCCGGTCATTTTTGCAAATAAACCCTTATAACTTTTGATCTAAACCCGCACTCCATCAGCAACTGTTCACTGAGTCTGTCCGATCTTGCGTCCAAACCCCTGCTTTTCTTCTTAATGAGGCGCAGTCCAGCCAGTTTTCGAATTTTGTTTTATTTATTTAAATTTGCAATTCAAGTTTGTTTTAATTACAAAACTGCCACCAGATTCAAAAGCCTGTAACTTCTTTGTTTTAACTTCGTTTTAGTCCGTTCAAGTTGCGTTAGTTCGTTTTGATCTATCTATCTGTACAAAAATATATACTGTTTTCTGTAATTAAAATTTGAGTTAAATCTAATCTAGTAATTAGTGCCTCTAGTCTTGCTTAGCTCATATCTTTTCCGTTAAAACTCCGATTAGCGTGATCTTCGCGTCTGTATGTTCGTAGCGAATCGTAGATCAGTTCTCAAAACTCTTTATTATTTATTGATTGGTGTACTGTTCTAATCATAGGCTATGTTTGCTATTGCATGATTACTTTTGATGCTTGTGTGTGTCCTGTGATCGTATGTCCAGTATGTCCAGTCGGTGAGTTATACGTTGGTGATCAAGAAGAGGTTCGTGATCTAGAGATCGAGATCAAGAGTCAACCTTTGGAAGTATACAAGTCAACAGAAGAAGGATCTTGAGTTTAAGGCAAGTATAGCAATCGGGTTTCTTTTCGCAATCATGATCATGTTACTTAATTAATGTATGCATCGAATGATAAAAATAACTTATTAGCAACTTAAGAAATTATCTGTACGAGCACCTTCGGGATTTATAGTGCAACTGTTGGGGGTTATATGGCTCTGGCTTTAGCTCAGTATGAGGACCTTTTCTAGCTTGTTAGAGGTTACCCTTGTGGCGCAAATGGGGGACAGCAGACTGTGGATCCCTGGGACTGGTTGTATCACACAGACTGACTAATGAAACCTAGCGGCCCTAACTTGTTAGACGAACCTTTGAAGGCTTCATCGTGAACCCTGCCGACTTTCCTTGGAAGTGAGTTAAGATGCTGATCACCTCGGGCGAAAGGGCAATTCACGTCTCGCAGTGAAAGTGTACACCTTTGCGCAAAGTTTATTAAACTGATATATCATCCTTGCTCAAGGACACGAGCGGCCTTGAAGACTTTTACATTAAGATTATGACTTATGTTGGTTAACATGTTCATTATTTACCGTTTTTATGCTATTCATTATTTATGTTACACTGATCATGAAACTTGAGATCTATATCACTTGTTGCTATACTTGTGGAGTTCAACATGGACTCACTCTTGCTTTTCCCCACACCTCAGAGTGTTAAGCTTTGGAGAAGCTTAGGCTTGTGGTCAACCAGTCAGTTATCCCTGTGAAGTTGGTGTCTCCATCTGAAGATCGGAGTGTCTTTCCGTTGTCTGCTCTTTAAGGTTATGTTCTTTTGTTTTATATACGTTATATAAGAGCATTGTCCTATATGTGAGATTTGACTTCCTGGGCTCACATATGGTGTATACCTGGTTTTGTTCTTAAAACCGGGTGTGACACTTATACGATATGATATGATATGATTTGTATCTTCTAGAACTAGCACAATGAATTAGATGCTGTTTGTAAATTGTGTGTCAGTACTTCTAGTAATGATTTCAAATCAGAACCATCAGTGCATCAAAACTTTTATAGGGGCAGAAAAGTCATTTTACACACACCTTAATTTGTTCCTTAAGTCCTACCATTGCAAGATTTACGGGACGGAAGTAGGATTTTTTAGTGCAATCATTTTTTTTTTCCTTTTGCAGCCTCAGGTCTCCAACTGAACAAATACAACGCGTTCTCCAGCGGGACTTCAATTTCATTATTTATATCTAACTGTTGGCTTAGTGTTTCCTCCAAAGCCACGCGAGATGCTCTAAATGATTTAGCACACCTTTTTTCACTGAAGTTCTGGATGTAAATACATTAATATAGTTGATGTTCCTATCAGTGTGCCATGTAATCTCTAGCTCTCGATTATTTTGTTGCATGTATATTTGCCTTGGTTCTCTACAGTCTATATGTGTAACTTATCAAACCTCAACTATAGTACTGCAATACATTTTATTTTAATATTTGCAAGGAGTATATATTCTAGTAAATAATTCAGCAAAAAGAATCTAGTAAATATATTATCATAACTACACTTGGGGCAGAAATTAAATCCATAGATTCTAGTAAATAGTTACTGCAAAAATCTTAAAGTTACTATAAAATCTAGTAACGATTACTGTAACGACTAAGGATACAAGACAGATTCTAGTAAATAATTTGCAAGTCTAGTAAATAGACTATCGTAAAAGAGGCAACATAGATTCTAGTAAACCATTTAAAAACTACTTATTATCATAAAACGCATTGACAGATCTACAATAATCTAGTTACTATAATCACGGAACATGCATGCGTTAACAATAACAGAGAGTGAAAATTGCCCTCTGGCCGGATAGACGTTTCCAGCAAAAAAATTTTTAGCTCCGTCACATCGGATTTTGTGGCCCTAATTTAGTCTATTAAAAATAAAGTAATTAAAAACTAATTTATCAACTGAAGACTATTTCTCAAGATGAATCTATTAAACTTAATTAATTTATGATTTGACAATATAGTGTTCCAGTAAACATTTGTTAATGACAAATTAATTAATTATAATAGATTCGTCTTGTTAATTAGCATATGGTGGTATAATTAGTTTATAATTAGTTTATTTTTAATAGACTAAATTAGTGCTGTAATCTCTGACGGACTAAATTTTTTGGTTAGTATTAATTTGCGGTATATAATTGCTGATGTGCATGCAGCCATGCAGCTCTGTCCGCCAGCTTCAAAACCGGATGCCTGAGTGGATGCATGGACCGGCCTGGCCACACAATAATATATTTGGTAGCTAGTTACTCGGGAACTATTACTATGTAGCTAGCAGCTTTTATATATATACTCCCTCCGTATAGTAAAATAAAGTCGTTTTAGACAACGATACGGGTATAACTTTGACTCCACGTTTTTATAAAAAAATTTCAATAAGGGTCCAGTTCTTGCGCTCAACAACACCGTTCTGCTGGGGGACATAAGGAGAAGACAGCTGATGCTCGATTCCATGAGAAGAACAGAAAGAGGTAAACTGGGAGTTAACAAACTCAGTACCATTGTCGCTACGAATAGCTCTAATGGTATGAAGGGAAAACTCAGTTTTCAACCTCAAAATCAAATCTCGAGCAAAAGAAAAAGCTTCATCCTTAGTCTCGATGAAGAACACCCAAGAGTACCTCGAAAATCGTCCACGATCACTAGAACCTACCACTTCCCACCCGCTGAGCAAACCCGAGCTGGACCAACAGTGTCCATGTATAAAATCTCGCCGGGTCGCTTTGTCATCACCTGATTAACAGGTGGGTGAGAAGCAGCAACCATCTTCCCGTGACGACAAAGATGGCAAACAATGTCCTTCTGAAACTTAAGTTTTGCAATCCTTGGATTAGGCCAAGTGAGCTAAGTCTTGCGAGCAAGTCAAACTCAAGTGACCAAGCCTCCTATGTCACTTCCATAAATCAGAAGAAGAACCGGCCATCAAACATCTAGAAGAGCCGAAAGAGCGAGAAAAATCGGCTCTGAAAACACGACCAAAAGGGACGACTCAACAAACAAGGTCTCCTCAAGAGTCCAAAACTCGACTCAAACCCTTCTTAAAGCGCACTTCAAAATCGTCTTCAAGGAGTTGCGAAACAGAAAGCAAATTGAAATGCAAGTTAGAAACCAAAGCAACATCCTTGAGAACGAAATTCTCATTTAGCCGAATGGCTCCATGAGAAACAAACTTACCTCTACTATTATCCCCGAAAGTGATGTACTCCTTGTGCATCACTGGGTCTAGGCTGGAGAACCATTCCTTCTTTCTGGTCATATGGCGCGAACACCCGGAATCCATAAGCCACATGTTCTCCAACCGAAGTTCCTGCATTAATAAAAAGGCAGGAAATGAGCATATGACACAATACTGGGGTTAGTATACTGAGAAGGATACCAGTGATGTGTCATAGGCCCAGTAAAAGTGTTAGAAGCAACACCAAACTGTCCTCATTCCATGGGTGAATAGCGATCACCACCAACCTGAAAGGGTGGTCCGCTATAAAACGGAAAACCTCCAAACTGACTTTACATATCCCATTTGAGCAAAGCGATCACCACTAAGCTGAAAAGGTGGTCTGCTATGGGACTGAGCAGCAAAGCCTCTTACACCCGACTCACGATCGTATTGAGGACGACCGGAACCATGACGGTGAAAGGTCCAAATTGGCTAGAGGGGGGAGGTGAATAGCCTAATTAAAAATCTACAAAATCACTTAGGCAAACACTATTAGTATAACAAATGACGAAACTTTTTGCGCTAGCCTAATAGTGTATTGCAAGCCACCTATCCAATAATTCTACCTAATATTTCTAAGTCACACAATCAAGTAGAGCTAGAAACTTATGCGGAATAACAGAGCTAGCTCTAGCACAACTATGATCAAGTTGATCTAAGATAAACAAGTGTGTGCAAAAGATAAACTAGGCAAGCTAACCACAATGATTAGGGCATGACACCTTCGGATACGACCGTTGATTATAAGGTGAGCTCGTTCCTACATTTATATAGTGATTTTTGGTATAATTCATTTGGTTCCACATGTACATGTCATTATTTGATTGTAGATACAAACATATCTCGAAGTGTAAGTCTATCAAAGTTCGTCGCAGCCCGACAGTGCTTCAGTGGAAAGACCATAACTCATCCATCTAGAGTGCGATTGAGGTCAATGAGCACTTGATGGAAAGCTTATTTGATAAGCCTTCAAATAGATCTGGTCCCACCTCAATATCATGTCAACAACGTCTTCAAATTATCACGACATTCTGCTACTATTTCTACCAGGTGCTACGACGTCGACATGGGCTTGTCCTGCAACCTTGGGACCCTGGCCCAAGTCGGAGCACACCCAAAATAAGTGGAGAAGAGCCCAAGGATGCTCAAAGATGTCCTCCTCCTTGGCCACCACCTTAGAAGGGCAGCCAAGTCGTCCAACCCAAGTTGGAGGCCCAATCCGTGTCAAGTTCGAGTCCATCTCGGAATCCAGGAGCAGCCAGCGGTAAAACGGACGCCCAGGTCACATACGGAATCCGTTTTTGATGATCCACATATGGATGTAAAGATAATTTGATAAGCTAACCAATGGCTTTGGTTTGAGGTTAAAACTCCATCGAAATCAACGGGAAGCGTCGAAACAATTTGACGTCCAGAATCTGTCAGGGTGCTGCGTCGCTGTCTTTTGGGCCGTTTGGGCCTTGTAACTTGTTAGGGCACCTTAGTGACGTGAGTAGGGGTCCTTGGACGCCCGTTAGGCTATATAATCAGTAGTCGTCGCCTATGTTAGGGTTTGAGTTTTGCTTAGATTATTCTATTCATAACCGTTTCGCCGTTTCATCGGCTTAATGAGGGCATGACACCTTCGGATACGACTGTTGATTATAAGGTGAGCTCGTTCCAACATTTATATAGTGATTTTTGGTATAATTCATTTGGTTCCACAAGTACATGTCATTATTTGCTTGTAGATACAAACATATCTCGAAGTGTAAGTCTATCAAAATTCATCGACAACTCGACAGTGGTTCAGTGGAAAGATCATAACTCATTCATCTGGAGTGCGATTGAGGTCAATGAGCACTTGATGGAAATATTATTTGATAAGCCTTCAAATAGATCTGGTCCCACCTCAATATCATGTCAACAACGTCTTCAAATTATCACGACATTCTGCTACTATTTCTACCGGGTGCTACGATGTCGACATGGGCTTGTCATGCAACCTTGGGACCCTGGTCCCAGTTGTGCACACCCAAAATAAGTGGAGAAGAGCCCAAGGATGCTCAAAGACGTCCTCCTGTTGGAGGCCCAATCCGTGTCAAGTTCGAGTCCATCTCGGAATCCAGGAGCAGCTAGCGGTAAAACGGACGCCCAGGTCACATACGGACTCTGTTTTCGATGACCCACATATGGATGAAAAGATAATTTGATAAGCTAACCAATGGCTTTGGTTTGAGGTTAAACTCCATCGGACTCAACGGGAATCGCGAAACAAGTTGACGTCTAGAATCTGTCAGGGTGTTGCGTCGCCGTCTTTTGGGCCGTTTGGGCCTTGTAACTTGTTAGGGCACCTTAGTGACGTGAGTAGGGGTCCTTGGAGGCCGTTAGGCTATATAATCAGTAGCCGCCGCCTACGTTAGGGTTTGGATTTTGCTTAGATTATTCTGTTCATAACAGTTTCACCGTTTCATCGGTTTGTGAGACCCCAACTCGTGAGATTAATAATACATCTGCAATTTGGTTGCATTCTTCCTTGTTCTTGTTCGTGTTCTTCGATTCGCAGGCAAGGACTTTAGCCTTCTTGGCGAGGTCAACCGCGCAATGTCGGTTGATAACCAGAGGAGACGTGGTGCTGTGATTGCGAGGTTTCGGATCGTGTTGTTCGGAAGCCGGATCGACTTGTGTCTCGTTTCACCAAATCGAGAGTTACCAGAACCTTTCGAAAGATCGGGCACCCTTGTTCACATCACACAATATCACTACACAAGGTATATGACAAATGATATACAACAAGTAATAATATCTACACAAAAAATAGCTCAAGGTAAATACACTAAGTAAATGAGCTAGATAGAGAGGGTTTCACCGAGCCTTCGGGATCGCCACGTAGAGAACCAATCACCGGTGAAATCCACTTGTGAAGTCAATCACCAAGATGTGAATACACAATCACAATAAGCACACGGGACACCAATATTTATCCCGAGGTTCACGTGCTTGCCGGCACGCTACTCCCCGTTGTGTCGACCAACACTAGGTGACCCAGTGGCTAATCGGCACAAAGCCAAGCTCACAAAGAGCGCCACAAGAATCTACCGCTAGTGAGGTAGCTCAATGACATGAGCAATCCACTAAGGATGCCTCTTGCCGCTCCGGCGAGGTGAGGCTCCAAACCTCTAACAATCACGATCGGTGGTGGCCAAGAACAATCACCAATCTTGCCAACGACCACCTCAACACCTCCAAGCCGTCTAGGCACCGGCAAATGCCAAGAGTAACAAGAAAACTCAATGCCGATGCGAAGAACTAGTGCCACTAGATTGAACTATTTCAAATCACGCACTAGATCACTCAATCTCACTTGGTTTGAACAAATCAACTTGGGAGATGAGTTGGGAGGCTTGCCAAAGCTCACTAGAATGCTTAGGAATCAAAATGTGCAAGAGCGAAGCAAGTGAGCCGGCCAAGCCTCTTAAATAGGCCACACAAGTCGGCCTAGCCGTTGGGCTGAAAACCCGAGCATCGGACGTGCCGGTGTTGGGGCCATCGGACGCTCCCCCAGCGTCCGATGCTCCGATGAGCACCACGTGTCCCCCTGCTATGAATTCAGTCCGTTAGATCCCAACGGTCATTTCCCTTCGCGCCACGGTTAAAGTGACATCGGACGCGCCGATGCCAGGCATCGGACGCTCCGATGCCGCTGCTCATTTCAACACTTTCTGCGCCACATCGGACGCGCCGGCACCTTCACATCGGACGCTCAACCCCTGCGTCCGATGACCATGCAGAGGGGTTCCAGAGAGGGTCAAATCACATCGAACGCGTCTGATGGATCCGCATCGGACGCAGGCCAGCGTCCGATGCTCCCTAGAAAGCTAGCTCGCGCCATGTCACCTGCATCGGTCTCTGCAACAGTGTTTCTTTAGCGTCCGTTGCCAGCGTCCGATGCTCCTTCAACTTCTGACAGAAACTAGGGTTAACCATCGAACGCTCAGCCTAGCGTCCGATGCTGCCGCCAGCAGCGTCCGATGCTTATAACTCAGCACCTTTCGCTTTCTAACTTCTACCCTTGCTCTCATGCGCCAACACTAAAGTGTTTCAACACTTGTGCACGTGTGTTAGCATTTGCAAAGCATTTTCAAGTGGTTTTGTTAGTCACTCACTAGGTCTATAGCATCGATATGTTAGAGAACTCCTAGTGGCACTTGAACACCACATAAGCCGTGAATTATCTCCTCTTAATAGTACGACTATCTATCCTAAATGTGATCACACTCGCTAAGTGTCTTGATCACCAAAATAAAGAGCCCTATAGGTTATACCTTTGCCTTCAGGCCTCTTTGCTCCATCTTTTCTCTTCTTCATTTCACCAATGGTAGAGCACTTGATCTCTTGAGTGCTTGTGGCCATCACCATCCTCCTTGGTTGCCACCTTGCTAGCTCCACCATTTGGCTTGGTCACAATCCTTTTTTATAAGCTACACATATGTTTAGCAATATGATTAGACCAAATAGGTTTCATCAATTAACCAAAACCAAACTAGGGCTTTCAGACGGGCACGACCACCACCCCGTGGTCTAGCTGCCTGGGGCCTAGCCACCTGAGGGGGTGCACCTCTAGGTCTAGCGTCCTGCCTCTGAACTCCCCGACCTTGCACACCATGGAGAGGGTGGTGCCTGGCCTGGTTGTTCAGCTCCAACCCCTTCCTAGCGTCTCTCTTCCTCTGAAAGCAAAACTCAGCTAGGTGACCCTCACGATGATAGTACTCGCACTCGAACCTCACCACTCTCTTGGGTTGTTGGTTCCTATGGTTGAGAGGGTTGTGAACTCTAGCCGGCTGCTTGCCTCTCGGAAGGGGATCACTAGAGACGTCAGGAAGGGTGTCAAGTGTGTTCCTAAGATGGTTAGGTTTGGGAACCCACACTTGCTTGCGAGGTGGAGCCTTGGGAGGTTCATCTAGGATTCCATCCTTGGTGATAGGCTTGGGAGGCTCAGGTGGGGTGATCTTGGTGAGCTTAGGGATAACGTATGGCTTCTCACTCGGGTTCACTCCGCTAAACTCACCAATCTTGCCAAAGATACTAGCGCCATTCCCACCTGAAGCAAAGCCACTCCCGAGCAATCAGTTCCCCTCTTGAACTGCTGATCTCATGCCCAACTGCACTGCATGACACCCAACTCAGATGGATCGAAGGTTGCCTCGGTTTGCATCCTGTCATGCCGACAGTTGGCAATCTCATCTCCACGCCTGCGGCTCACTGCATGCCTCAAGTATGATTTCTTCTTGTCTTTCCCTCCTGCATCCGACCTCCTCACATTAAACTCATCGCCGCGCATCTAACATAATTTGTCATCTGCTGCCTCATCTTCCCTTACTTGCGATCACAGTTAACTCTGCCTTCACTCAGAGCTGGCTCTGCAGTTGCATGGACAGATCTTGCACGCACCCAACAAAGAAGGCCTCACCTTCACCTCCTCCAACTCCTTCTTCAGGGAGGGACACTCTTTGCAATCACCCACCAAGTCAAGCCTACTCTTCAGCTCATCATACCCTCAATCAAGAGGCATACTTGGTTTGCAGGGTGGCAAAGTTTGTCATATGCATCGTGCACTCCTCACACTCCTCCTCACTGGTCACCTTCACCTCGGACCTAGCGAACTCAAGCTCCTTAAGCGCCTCATTCATCTTAGCCTTAAACTCGTTGCACTCTCAGATAGCTCGCTTGAGTTGCTTGTCCTGACCGAGAACTATGTCAACAAGATAATCGCGCTCACCGGTAAGACGATCGACAAGAGAAGAGGTTGATACCTCAGAAGTGTCGTGGTCGTCGTCGTGGTTGTCGGCGCCGGCGTCCTTTGCCTGGCACTGTGGTCCTCTTCGTCCAAGGCCATGGTGCAGAAGCTTGGAGGAGTGGCCGAAGAAGCAGAGTCCGTTGAAGCGCTCTTCAGTCTTGTGCTCAGACCCGTCGTCGCTGGAGTCGCCGTCGGAGGTCTTCTCACCGTCGCTGATGGTGGCGAGGAAGGCATGCCGACCGGCGTCGAAAGCCTTCTCCAAGTCCTCTCGGCGGTAGCTGCCCTTCTTCTTCTTTCCGGCCTTGTTCTCCGGCTTGCCCTTGCGCCTGGAGTTGCGGTTCTTGCCGGGAAGCTCTTGTCGCGCTTGGGATAGCTCGCGACGAAGTAATCCGGATCTCCACATCCGTAGCAGCCCTCACGTGCGCCACCACGCCGGCGATTTAGGCAGTTGTTGTGAAACCGCGAGAACCCGATGATGATGAGGGCGAGCTCGTCATCGTCCAACGCCTCCACCTACTCCTTAGTCACTGAAAGCAAGAAGACAAAGCAAAGAGAGGTGGTGAAGCGTCAGCGGAAAGAGTCGATCCACCCTTGCTTGAGATCAAAGCTATGAAATGAGAAGATGGGTTCTTCAGCTTGACCTGAGTCAAGTGATCGATCTCGGTGGACTTAAGCTTGCTGAATAGCTCATCCATGGTGAGGGTGTCATAAGAAGGAGACTCAATGATAGTAGACACCTTCACCTCCCATACCCTTCGATCCAGGGCGTATAACAACTTGAGAGCCCTCTCATGATCGTCATAGGGTAGGTTGGCCCGATTGGCACGCATCTTGTTCACAATCGGTTGGAAACGAGCGAACATAGTGTCAATCGTTTCTCCCTCCAACTGAACAAAGTTCTCGTATTCCCGCTTGTATGTCTCGAAGAGTCTGGTCTTGACCTGAGCGGTCCCCTCGTGATAGCTCTGAAGCTTCACCCAGATCTCTCGAGCAGTCTGAAACTCGGAAACACGCTCGAACTCAGGAAGGGAGATGTTGGCCAAAAGCGCGTTACGTGCCTTAGAGTTGGTCTCGTGTTGGTCAATTTGGTGCTGACCAGATCGAGCCGCAAGAACCACGTAATCGGTATCCTCGCATATCTCCCACACAGAAGATCCGATGCTGTTGAGATAAGCACACATCCAAATCTTCCAATAGGGATAGTTCGTCCCATCGAAATAGGGAGCCTTGCCGTTCCCTCGATCCATGTCGCCCTTAGGATCTGAAACCAATTAAGGTAGAGAAGATCCTTAACACGCTCTGATACCAATTGAAGGACCGAATTGGCGACCAGAGGGGGGGGGGGGGGTGAATGGGAGCCACAAAATTTCTTTCGAAATGTTAGGCCTCTGTCCCAGAAAATCAACCCCAAAAGCAAAGCCGACAAGCGTGATGTCCACGACCCAAGGTATTGGGTGGATGTTCCCAAGGAACACAGCAGGACACCACAAAAGCTCGCTCGCCCAAATTCACGCAAGTCAACTAGTGACAGGATGAACTTTGGGTAACCTCAACCTCCCCTGAGCAACATGAGGGGGATCCAGGCTATTTCGCAAAGCAGGAGTCCCGATTTCTGTAGAGCACAAAATCGGGAGTCCAACGCAAAAAGCGGATCTCAAAACAGAGCTCGAACGCAAAAGATACAGACGAAATTGTGCGCTGACTGTACTGACCGGACCCTGACCAGCGTCCGATCAGTAGGGATCGGACGCGTCCGGTCAGTCAAAATCCTCTCTGGACCTTCTCTGTTTGTGACCGGACTCAGCACAGGGGTCATGTCAAACAAGCATCCAGTCTCAGTGCAGAAAACCTGATGAACAGTAGCTGCTACGCGTCCGGTCAGGGAATCGTAGTGAGTCCGGTCAAGCTCTCATAGAGTATCTTGCTCGCCCTTCAATGACTGGACGCACGGAGTTAGCGTCCGATCAGCCTGGAGCCAGTGTCCGGTCACCCCGATACTCCACAGTTCGTCCACTGATTCGACTTGATCTCCCTCAAATCAAAGACTCTAGGTCTCAAACTCGGTGAGGGAAGTCACAAGGAGGATAGTGAGCTACTCCCGGAGATCATGGCTCGAACCTAACTCCAAATCGATGAATCGAAGAAGATTGGGGGAGGGGAAGGGAAAACCAACCAAAATGAAATGAACTTGATCTACTAGCTCATGAGGTTAGGGAGCAATTCCTTTGGTGAAAAGATGCGCCTCACGATCTAGAAGAAGTGAGTTCAAGTGGATTCGAAAGCCGTTCCTCAGAGAGGGAGAATCAAGCAAAACTCCGGGAAGGCAAAACCGAAAACGCGAAGAATACTAGAATAAAACACAAATCGATTCGGGATTTCAACCGTGTGGCTACCACACGAGACAATCGTGAGATTACGGTCTCACATCCTAAAAATCCCAAAGCACAGAGGTATGATTGGAGTCTCTCTGTGGATCGCTTGCAGCGAGGTATGATTAGAACCTAAGCGGAGGCTAGAGAGAGAGCTCATGAACAAATGACTGCAAGGATCGAATGAGAGGAGAGGTGCCTCTCTTATTTATAGCCTAAGTACAATAGTCCCCTTCTACCCCTAGATACAAGAGCGAAGCGGCCAACCCTAGGGGTATCCCGATCCAACTCTACTGATTGTCGACCCGACGGCCACGCGCCTTCCTCATCCTTAGCTTTGCCTCGACACAAGCCTCAGGATGTCGCCACGTGCCGCCCTGTCGACCGCCGCACCTTCCTCGTGGATAGCTGCGCCGCCGCGCCAGCCTCTCCACGCCGCCACACGTCGACCGTCCTTTTTGTGGACCTCCCCCCGGTTTTGAGGCCGAAACCGGGAAACCTGGGCCTCCCCCCGGTTTTGAGGCCGAAATCGGGAAACCTATCCTTCGGCTGAGTTTTGTGGCCCAAACTTAGAAATCCGCGCGCCCAGATTTTGAGGCCCAAACCTGGAAACTGCCACGCCGAGTTTTGAGGCCCAAACTCGGAAACCCGCCACCCCGAGTTTTGAGGCCCAAACTCGGAAACCGTCGAGAGTAGTTTTTTGAGGCTCAACTACCAAACCCGCGCCGTAGACGGGATGTGGTTCGCACACCCTGAGTTCCAGCACCGATGCCGGAGCATGTCCAGCCTCCACGCCGGGCATAGTGCATTCGCCTTCCTTCTCGGCCTCCCGCCAAGTGTCACGACGCCATCACCTTCCTTCCGACTCGGTCGATGCACCGCACATCCCCATGTGCTCTTGCTTGCCGATGCCACGTGCATGCACCAGCTACCACAGCTGTCCTCAGGTCTCCCGTCCGTTATCGAAGCCTCACTCCCCCTTCACCGCTCCCGGTCCGTCGGCACGACACGCTCTACTTGACTGTAACAGAACCGACCAATTTGCACCAGATTAAGCACCGAATCGCTGCTTTCACAGAGATTACAAGTACTTAAGCTCGTACAAACCTGGTAGTCCGGAAATCTCGAAGGATTTCAAGTCATTCAACTTTAACCAAGATCGTAATAGATTAGCGTACATGCCCACAAGTACATTCAGTTCGCACATAGTTCAAATACATCGGAGTTCAACAGTTATTACAAACCATAGTTTGAATTCAAAAGCGGAAGCAACATAGTTTTGAAACACAAGTCCTTAGTTCACAATACAGTGCCATATGCTTGATCGGTCCACAAAAGCATCAGGGAAGATAAGAGTTGACCATGCCCATGGTCTAGTCACTGCCCTCGACGGGGTACAGACAGTTCTCGCAATAGCCGAAGAAGCATTGCCCATCTGCAACAACAAGGGATAGAACCCTGAGTACGAGAAGGTACTCAGCTAGACTTACCCGTCATAAACCAGAAATAACCGACACCAAGGATTATGCAAGGCTGTATCTGGGGTTGGCCACACTTACCTTTTTGCATAAAAGCACTTTATTATTAACTAATCATCATTAGAGCATTAGCAGTCACTTTTATGTAATCAGCCTGATTATCTAGATTTGCACCTGATCTAGAGCAAACACTTGACTACTTATTCAAGCAAGAGTGACTATTTCATCAATAGCCTTTCAGATTCATCAACCATAACCATCATTAATTCCATATATTACTACGGTAACACATGCTCAGTCAAGTTACTCACTAACCAGGAGCGATGGCGATTATAATCGATTCCTACCAGCTGGGGATAAAAAATGCCGCACACTCGCCCGACACACCCTGCCAGGTGGCCGTTGGCGACCACTTCAGGAGGTTCGAGAACACAACACGCGGGACGGTCATGGCCCTTCTACACCGGGGGTTATCTCAATGCCAGGTCGCTCAAGCTATTAACTGCCCACGCCATGCCAGGTCGATCAGAATAGTTGCCCACGGTACATCTGAGGCCCTGGGTGTTAGGCGTCAACATCTCCGTCACCGGCTCGAAAAACCTTACTCGGCTTCACGGGAGGTACCCGCACCTGCTCCGTTAAGTGATTGACGCGTTCAAAATGACTGCGGAGGTGTGCCTTCGTCGGTTCCTGATCGACACCAGCGGGAGACTACTAGCCACAGAACCCGTCCTGCTGCTCCTACATCCCGCCGGTCTCAAATTAATTATCACATGGTTATCTCCATGATAGCACAAGGCTAACATGATCAGTATCCACCTATATGCGGGAGACAGGAAATCACCCGACTTTTACCGTCTAAGCAGGCTAAGCAAACGAGCCTAGACTTATCAGGGATATACAAGGAATATTTGCAGGTGGACAAGGATAAGTAATAATGCATCAACGGTAGCAATCAATTCCTATAACCTAATGCAACATCCATCATCAGGTTAATTAGAAACATTTGCAAACCGTAGGAGTTAGAATGCTCCGGGGCTTGCCTCGCTCGAAGTCGGCGGGGCGGTGATCACGGCACTCCGGCAGGTCTTCAGCGTCTCCTTCCGGGATCCCCTCCTCGGGTGTCTCTCCTGACGCTGCTCCTCCGGCGTCTCCTGGGCTTCCACTACCGATCCTGCATGATGCGGTACATGATAATGAACAACATGAATGCACATGGGATGCATGGTGATGCAACATGGAGTAACCATTCAGGAGATAAGCACATGTCATCTACTGCTACTCACTTATTTAATTCGACATACTACTTACCAAGTCTTGTTGTCACCGCATCAAAGTTGCTTAACGGGTTTATTACCCTCTAATTATTTGTAGAATTAAATCTAGTTAAATAGGCCCATAACAGTAACCTATCCTAGACAGCTTCACAAAAACCTATAAAAATTACTGGAGATCAATAACACTTAATCTAACCCTCTGTCCAAATTCATCCATTGGACCTAGACTTCATCCTCTATGAAAAAGACAAATTCTATTATGGAAAGGTGCTTTGAACTACACACCCTAGCAAAAAGTGTCAAACAACAGATTTCTTATTTTTCTACTGAACTTCCTAGCATAAGAGCAATGTGCTTAAATTCTCAGGTTCATATTCCTCATATTTTAATTACTACAAAATAAACAAGGAAACGACATTTAAGCATTTTAAAAGCTACTGTCAAATTAATTCACAGAACAACCTCATATTATATTTTTCTCTGAAACTACACATTCATACAAACCTAACAAAACTGGAATCACATTTTCTGACTTATACATAATTAGTTATGCATTTACCAAGTTATCAGCACTTTTCTAAATTAAATAAATCTACACATAAAAGTATCACCAAAAATGCATTTAACAGTTTTCACTGATAGATCTAAACATGCTTGACCTAACAAAAATTTGTTTCACAGGATTTGGACTTAAAATGAGCCTTGTAGGAATTTTTGAAGCCATTACATAACTCTGCAAAAACAAACTAAAAAGGAAACTCAAACCTAAACGTACGGACTCCAACTTGGTTCGGCCGAGGCATAAGACAAACGCTCAGCACACCGGCGCGATTCGGCTGAGGCCGAGGCAAAAGACAAACGCTCAGCAAACCCGGCGCGATTCGGCTGAGGCCCGAGGCAAGGCTTCGGACATTCGGCGCGACTCGGCCGAGGCTCAAACACTCAACCGATTCGGCGAGGGGCTAACGACCAATACCGAGGCTCGGTGACTTAGCCGAGGCCTGAGTCAAACGCTCGGCACGCCCGGTTAAGAGGGATACCGGAGCAAGCTCGACGGCCGGCCAGGCGGAGCGGCGGCTCTCTTTGGGCTTTTCTGGCGACTCGGCGGCGGAACTCTTCCCGGCGGCTTGCGACTCGGCGAGACTAACACTAGCCTAAGCAAGTCACAAGTGACCTATTGGAGCAACTCCCGGGCTTCGGCATCCCCGGCATTGTCCGGCGCGATGCACGGCGGCGGTCCATGGCGGACACAGCGCGACTGGCCCGCGGTCCGGCGAACTCAGGACACGAGAGAGGTCTCCATCTGACTCTAAGCTACTACGACGGTAGAGAAGACTAGAACATGGCTCAGCTCAGGGTAGCATGGCCGGAGATGACCGGTCCACGTGAAGGTCACGGTGGCGGCCATGGCGGAAGCTGCTGCGGATGGCGTCCGCTGTTCCGGCAGCTAGAGAGGGAGAGAGGGGAAACCAACCTTACCGGAGAAAGAAAGAGGAGACCAGGGCGGAGGAACTGGCGAGAGGAATTGGACGGCGGCGCACGGTGGAGCGAGTAATCGCTCGCCGAGGTCGGCGGCGGCGGCGTGGCGGCGGCGCTTTGCTTTCTCCCCTTTTCCCGCTCGAACGCCGGCGAGAGCAGAGAGAGCGAGAGGAGGCGCGAGCGCGGGGAACAGAATGGAGGGAGGAGCGGGTTCGGACAGGGCGAGGGCGAAGGCATGCTTGCCACGCCGCGCGCGGACGCTGGCTTGCCGGCCGTCGAGCGCCACGGGCGGCAACGTCCTGGCGCTGTCGGCCACGACGCCGCGCGCGCGCGCCGGCACGGCACGGCCGGCCCGATTCAGTGCCATCAGGCCGACTGACGGCCAGACTTTGAGCGCGATTAACTCCTAATCCATTTGATGAAAAGCTAAACCACTTGCTCCATTGCTTAGAGCTACATACCGACTACCACTTTGGTTACAAGATTGATCTTTGGTTCGGCCTAGATTGCTCCCGAGAAAGCTCCAAAGATGGCTAGATGAAACTGTTTTGGGCAGTTAGGACTTAGAGAATTTTCTAAGTCTAAACTCCCTCAAATCTGCCTTGTGGGTCCCAAAACACCTTGTTAAACTCATTTTCATGAGTTGGGCCTTAAACAACTTTTGTTCTACTCTAAATTCTACACACTTTTGGTTAAGGGCCACAGCCATGCAAAGCTTCTATCAAGAAGGTCTTAGTTAGTCAAACAAAAGGACTCCTAGGGCTCTATTAAGGCAACTAGGGTTAGAGACTTGGTTAGCCAACATGACCAACATAAACCTAGCTTCATTTTGACTCCTCAACAAGGTTCAACTACTAAGGAGACTTAAACACTCCACAAACAAGACACACAAGCATTCAATCAAGCATAGCATCACAAAAGGTCACATGAAATGACACTTAACAAAAGAAAGAATGCAACATGAAATGATGATGCTTTATGCTCATGAGATGTCAAATTATGCACTTAGGGTTGCTTAACACCTAGGGTGTTACAGCCCTCCCCTCCTTAAAGGAATCTCGTCCCGAGATTTGAGTTACTAACCAGTCCTTATAAAACTGTGGATATACTTCCTTTAGATAGTCTTCCGTTTCCCAAGTGGCATCTCGGTCGTCTTGTTCACTCCAAGATACTTTATATTGCTTCAAGATTCTTCCGCGAGTTACCCTTTCTTTTTCGTCGAGTACTCGATATGGCTTCACCGGGTAAGTAAGGTCGGATTGTAACTTGATATTGGCCGGTTGTACTTCCTCTTCTGGAACTCGAAGACATTTCTTTAGTTGTGACACATGGAAAACAGGGAATATAGCCTTTAAATGTTCAGGTAACTGTAGTTGATAAGCTACCTTCCCCTCCTTTCCATTATCCTGTAGGGTCCCACAAACCTTGGCGCTAACTTTCTTTTCACGCCAAAACGTCTAACTCCTTTCATGGGTGATACTTTCAAATACACATAGTCACCTACTTTGAATTCAAGCGGCCTTCTTCGCTTATCAGCATAGCTCTTCTGTCGAGACTGTGCAGCTGCTATGTGTTGTTGGATTATTCTAACTTGTTCTTCTGCTTCCCTAACGAAGTCAGTTCCATAGTAACGACGTTCTCCTGGTTCAACCCAACTTACTGGTGTTCTGCATCTTCTGCCATACAGAGCTTCGAAAGGTGCCATATGAATGCTTTCTTGATAACTGTTATTGTAAGCAAATTCTGCTAATGGCAACCACTTCTCCCAAGATCCCTTTGCGGATATCACACATGCTCTCAACATATCCTCTAAAACCTGATTTACCCTTTCAGTTTGCCCTGACGTCTGGGGATGGTAAGCTGAACTATGGATTAACTTAGTACCTAATTCCTTTTGCATTTTCTCCCAGAATGGTGCAGTGAACTGTGTTCCGCGATCCGAAACTATGACTTTGGGTATACCATGCAATCGGATAATCTGATTGATATAGATCTCCGCATAATCCGGTACTCGATAACAGGTTTTAACTGGTATAAAATGAGCGGTCTTGGTGAGACGGTCTACTATTACCCATATCGAATCATTTCCCTCTGAGTAGTAGGCAAACCGGTGATAAAATCCATACTCACCTCTTCCCACTTCCATTCAGGTATTGATAAGGGTTGAAGTGTTCCGGCTGGCTTCAGGTGAATGGCCTTCACTCGACAACACGTGTCGCATCTGGCTACATACGCGGCAATTTCCTTCTTCATTTTGGTCCACCAAAATCTTGGACGCAAATCTTGATACATCTTAGTGCTCCCGGGATGAATAGACAACTTGGAAAGATGAGCCTCATCCATGATCTGATTTTTGAGTTCCCTATTCTTGGGTACCACTAAGCGATTATCAAACCATAACACTCCCTTATCATCAACTCGAAAATGTTTTACGGGCTCAGTGGCAGCTCTTAGCTTTTCCTTGATATAATAGATCCCTTGTCTGTTTTCTGCCCTTCTAGAATTTGATCAACTAAGGTGCTCTGCAGCTCGATGTGACGCAAGATCACAGGGTGTTCGAGACTAAACTCGTCCTCTGGTTGTAACCTCAAGTTATTACAATGCGACTTCCGACTCAGAGCATCAGCAACTACATTTGCTTTTCCTGGGTGATAATGTATCTGCAAATTGTAATCCTTAATCAACTCAAGCCATCTTCTCTGCCTCATATTCAGTTCAGGTTGAGTAAAGATATACTTGAGACTTTTGTGGTCCGTGTACATGTTACAGACGTTACCAAGCAGATAATGTCTCCATAGTTTTAGAGCGTGTACCACAGCAGCTAATTCCAAGTCATGCGTAGGATAATTAACTTCATGTTTTCTCAATGGACGTGAAGCATAAGCAATCACTCTGCCTTCTTGCATAAGAACACAGCCTAAACCAACTTTCGATGCGTCGCAGAAGACATCAAACGGCTTCTCGATATCTGGTTGAGCTAAGACAGGGGCAGTGGTTAATAGTTTCCGCAGGTACGGAAAGCTGTTTCACACTTCTCTGTCCACTCAAACTTCTGATCCTTCTGCAGCAAACTTGTCATGGGCTTGGCAATCTTGGAGAAATCGGGAATGAAACGACGGTAATACCCTGCTAAACGAGAGAAAACTCCGAATCTCCCCAACTGAAGTTGGAGCTTCCCAATCCATTACTTCTTGTACTTTGCTAGGGTCCACAGAGATTCCTTCTTCTGACAGGATGTGACCAAGGAATTGTACTTGCTTCAACCAAAACTCGCATTTACTAAACTTAGCATAGAGTTTATGTTCCCGGAGTCTTGTCAAGACGATCCTCAAATGTTCTGCATGGTCGTCGGGTTCTCCGAATAAACCAAAATATCATCAATGAACACCACTACAAACTTATCTAGTTCTGGCATGAATACCGAGTTCATCAAACTCATAAAGTATGCTGGAGCATTTGTCAATCCAAAAGACATGACTAAATACTCGTACAGGCCATATCTGGTTGAAAAAGCAGTCTTTGGAATATCTTGTGGTCGGATTCTAATTTGATGATATCCTGATCTCAAATCGATCTTGGAGAATACTTTGGCTCTGGATAACTGATCAAACAAAATATCTATCCGTGGCAACGGATATTTGTTCTTAACGGTCACGGCATTAAGCGGTCGATAATCCACACACATCCGTAGAGACTTGTCCTTTTTCTTGACAAACAAAGCTGGGCATCCCCACTCTGACACACTAGGTTGAATGAAACCCTTGTCCAAAAGTTCCTTAATCTGCGTCTTGAGTTCGGCTAATTCATTGGGCGGCATACGATAAGGTCTTCTCGAGATCGGGTGCTTGCAGCTGGTAACAGCTCAATAGTAAACTCTACAGCCCGCTTGGGCGGTAAACCCGGCAACTCATCTGGAAAGACGTCTGGGAATCCCGAACAACTGGAATTTTTGACAGGTCCTCTATAGATAAGGTACAAGACAGATCAACAAAATCTGCTCCTCGAGGAAGAGAGATACGTATCTTGGTGTTAATCCTTGCATCAGATAAGGTAAGAGTTCTATCTGCAGTGTCTAACACCGCTTTCCACATACTCATCCAACTCATTCCTAGGACTACATCCATACTGAGTCCTGGCAAAACTACTAAATTGGCTCCAAACTTATGCCCTCCGATGTCGATGGTTGCATCACGTACCATCTGCCTAGACAACACACTACTCCCCACAGAGCTTACGCGAACCCATAATCCATTTCAGACACCTCTTGATTATGCTTTTGTGCAAATGCTTTACTCATGAACGAATGCGATGATCCAGTATCAAACAAAACAACTGCGGGATGATGGTTAACAAGACACATACCAGCAGTCACGGGCTCTCCAGCACGAGCTTCTTCAGCGGTCATGTTGTGCAGGCGTGCGGGGTAGTTGGCCTGTTGCTTCTTTGGGTAGGGGGGCAGTACCTTGCGAAGTGCCCCTCTTGGTTGCAGTTGTAGCATGGTCCCCGAACCAACGGTTTGTTCCCTGAAGAACTGCCTTGACCTCCACGAGCCTGAGCAGCAGCTATCTTGTATGGCTTCTGATTGCGCTGAGCTTGTGGCTGATTCTTCTTCTGCGGCGGGCCTAAAACGTGCCCCCGGCGCTGGTGGTCGATACAGATTTCGCTGAGCTGGTGGTCCTCTGGGTTGTGATGATCCTGATTCAAAGGTCCTCTTCCGGGCCTTGCTAGCAGCATGCTTGTTGTTATGGTTCTCTTGAATCAGACAGTCGCTTATGAAGTCATTGAAATTGGTACGGGAAGATGTACCCACTGACTTTCCCATTTTAGTGTTCAAGCCTCTCTTGAAACTAGCAATCTTCTTAGCGTCTGTGTCAACGAAGTCTGGGATATAGCGAGCCAACGAGTTGAACAGATGATGATACTCTGTGATAGACCGAGTTCCTTGAGTCAGATTCATGAACTCTGCCACTTTCATCTGGGTCAAGCCCGGTGGAATGTAATGACCTCGAACAGCAGCAGTAAACACTCTCCAAGTGATAGGAACATTGGCAGGATAGGTGGTACGATGATGTCCCCACCAAATCCCGGCTGGTCCCTGCAACTGGTGGCGGCATATTCTGCTTTCAGTTCTTCTGTGAGCCTGAGCAAACGAAACTTCTGCTCCAAGTATGCAGCCATTCTTCTGCCTCCAATGGTTCTGTAGCTTCCTTGAAGATTGGTGGTTTGGTATCCAGGAAATCCTTGAAAGAACTGTATTGGTTCGGCTCAGGCGCGTTGATGTCCCTGGGCCAAGTTTCCCTCAGCAAAGCTTCGATGTTGCGCTGGCTTCCAAGAAATTGAGCAAAAAGTTGCTCAGCCGTCGGGGATGGAGGAGGTGGTGGATTGCGGTTTTCTCTGGGGTCCTCATTTCCACCACTACCGCCTGCTCCACTACGAGTTGTCGTCATCTGCATATAGGATAGTAAGCGACCATTAGGCGAAGTTGCAACTTGTAGAGAACAATAATCATACCCACTGAAATTATTCGGAAAACAATTCACCAAACAATGACAGAGGTACAATAAATTTCAATCCACATCGCATCAACACATAACAAGATCACTTAATACATCATGCAAAAGATAACATAACATCCATCGTTTTGCCCATACATATGGGACTTTCCAAGGCCTCACACCACATCACATAGGTCCATACTCATGCTACATCTTAGCACCTAACAACAAAAGATCGGGCCACTACAACACAAAAGATCACTAGTCGATAGCGCTAACTAGTCTACTCTCTCATGGCGCCATCACCACTACCACCGTCGCTAGACACATCTGAAGAACTACTAGAAGAACTAATCGGCTCCGGATCCTCCTGGGGAAAGATGGGGTTCCTCTCATTCTCCCTACGGTGGATCTCCTCGTGCAGACGATCGTTGTAGTCCTGCAGGTGATGGAGTTGGAGCTCCAGGTCTCCCACTCGCAACCTCAGCAGCCTGTTTCTCCTCTGAAACACGAATGCCCTCGACACAAACTCCTCGAAGCGCCTCCTCAGTCTCCTCATGACCGAGGCCAAGAAAGTAGTCGACCCCTGCTGAATGGGCAAGCTGATGAGCAGTCTCCTGCTCCCTCTGAAGTGCCTGGTCTCTCTCTACTGTCAACTGAGCTAGCTGTGTAGTGAGGAGGTCCATCTCTGTAGCGTGCTCCTCCTGACGGCGATGCTGCGCTGCAATCTCCTCGCTAAGAACATGGTCCAACTGCTCATAGCTGCGGGATAAGCAGCCATAAGTAGCCATAAGTGCAGCCATGGCACTCCCTGCTGGCCCGGCACAATGCTCCCTCTCAAGCGAACTACCCTCCAAAATAGTAGCTCCTGGCTGACGCCACACTGAAAGATACGGATCCACTGTCGGGAAGATACTGGCAGTAGCCTGAGCAACCACCTCCGGATGGTCCTCCATGATGTCCCGAAGAACGGTATAAGCAACCTGGTTGGCTGCATCCCAGGGGGTCCTCCCCTGCAAAGCAAACACTCGGCTGCACCAGACGTGATCCCGGTCCTCACGGCTAGGCACGTCGACCTCCACCGTGTACACGTGGATCCTCTGACAACTGCACACGGTGCCAGTCGTACTGTGGCTCCTGGCCCTCCTGATATCCCACCAGGTGCAGAACTCTCCAAAGAATAGTGGGCATCCCAAACTCCTCTAGAAAGTCCTCTGATCCCTCATCGGTCCATGGCCCCAGCATGTAGTTAGGCCTCTTGCCTCCCGTGGACTTGCGAGCAGTGCGCTTGGTGCGTGCCATCTGTAAGAAGTTTATCCACACAGTTTTAATTAGTTGAAACAACTTTTATTAGAAAAACGGGACAGAAACCATAAGGAAGGAAGTAAGATTAATGCAAGATTATATGATCATGATGCATGCACGTTTCATACGTCCTCACTGCCTAACAATCTAACGGCTAGGCGGTGGCATACACGCTCACTCATAACGTTAACTAACGACTACACGTTCGCAAGTTAGCGTACCTGCAGAAACTCACTTCAGCCCTTCCCACAGTATGAATATCATGCACCGCGGAAATTTAAATCTAATACTCTCTTAGGTGTACACCCGGTATACACGTAAGCAGTATATGCACCCATCAAAAATTATTACTCCCACAATCAATACTTTCACATATACTTGTGTGGAACAGGTATACGCGTCGGTATCATATAAGCACTTCCCTAGATTGGCGGTTGTCCAATCATGCTCTCACAACTCTCATTACCTTTAGCGTAGAGGCAATTGATCCATACATTACCATTCCGAAGAATAGCATCCATACAATTTCACCCTTGCCGTATGGACGACAGAATAACAGAAAATAAGTATGATGCACGACCCCCAAAGTTAGTACTTAAATAGCCACCTAAGTTCCTATTGGGCATAAGGACTTGATCAATGGCACACCTTACTCTTGGTCAAGAAGGTTTTTCAAATCCTAATATAACTATAAGTCTTGTCAAATAGGAATTTTAATTGAAAATACAGTTTTTCAAATACACTTGTGAACAGTAACGCTAACCACGCTCCGATGCCAGCTGTAACAGAACCGACCAATTTGCACCAGATTAAGCACCGAATCGCTGCTTTCACAGAGATTACAAGTACTTAAGCTCGTACAAACCCGGTAGTCCGGAAATCTCGAAGGATTTCAAGTCATTCAACTTTAACCAAGATCGTAATAGATTAGCGTACATGCCCACAAGGTACATTCAGTTCGCACATAGTTCAAATACATCGGAGTTCAACAGTTATTACAAACCATAGTTTGAATTCAAAAGCGGAAGCAACATAGTTTTGAAACACAAGTCCTTAGTTCACAATACAGTGCCATATGCTTGATCGGTCCACAAAAGCATCAGGGAAGATAAGAGTTGACCATGCCCATGGTCTAGTCACTGCCCTCGACGGGGTACAGACAGTTCTCGCAATAGCCGAAGAAGAAGCATTGCCCATCTGCAACAACAAGGGATAGAACCCTGAGTACGAGAAGGTACTCAGCTAGACTTACCCGTCATAAACCAGAAATAACCGACACCAAGGATTATGCAAGGCTGTATCTGGGGTTGGCCACACTTACCTTTTTGCATAAAAGCACTTTATTATTAACTAATCATCATTAGAGCATTAGCAGTCACTTTTATGTAATCAGCCTGATTATCTAGATTTGCACCTGATCTAGAGCAAACACTTGACTACTTATTCAAGCAAGAGTGACTATTTCATCAATAGCCTTTCAGATTCATCAACCATAACCATCATTAATTCCATATATTACTACGGTAACACATGCTCAGTCAAGTTACTCACTAACCAGGAGCGATGGCGATTATAATCGATTCCTACCAGCTGGGGATAAAATGCCGCACACTCGCCCGACACACCCTGCCAGGTGGCCGTTGGCGACCACTTCAGGAGGTTCGAGAACACAACACGCGGGACGGTCATGGGCCCTTCTACACCGGGGGTTATCTCAATGCCAGGTCGCTCAAGCTATTAACTGCCCACGGTCATGCCAGGTCGATCAGGCCCTGCCTTCGGACCACAGGTACATCTGAGGCGGCCCTGGGTGTTAGGCGTCAACATCTCCGTCACCGGCTCGAAAAACCTTACTCGGCTTCACGGGAGGTACCCGCACCTGCTCCGTTAAGTGATTGACGCGTTCAAAATGACTGAGGTGTGCCTTCGTCGGTTCCTGATCGACACAGACGGGAGACTACTAGCACACAGAACCCATGTCCTGCTGCTCCTACATCCCGCCCGGTCTCAAATTAATTATCACATGGTTATCTCCATGATAGCACAAGGCTAAACATGATCAGTATCCACCTATATGCGGGAGACAGGAAATCACCCGACTTTTACCGGTCTAAGCAGGCTAAGCATAAACGAGCCTAGACTTATCAGGGATAACAAGGTAATATTTGCAGGTGGACAAGGATAAGTAATAATGCATCAACGGTAGCAATCAATTCCTATAACCTAATGCAACATCCATCATCAGGTTAATTAGAAACATTTGCAAACCGTAGGAGTTAGAATGCTCCGGGGCTTGCCTCGCTCGAAGTCGGCGGGGCGGTGATCACGGCACTCCGGCAGGTCTTCAGCGTCTCCTTCCGGGATCCCCTCCTCGGGTGTCTCCTCCTGACGCTGCTCCTCCGGCGTCTCCTGGGCTTCCACTACCGATCCTGCATGATGCGGTACATGAATGAACAACATGAATGCACATGGGATGCATGGTGATGCAACATGGAGTAACCATTCAGGAGATAAGCACATGTCATCTACTGCTACTCACTTATTTAATTCGACATACTACTTACCAAGTCTTGTTGTCACCGCATCAAAGTTGCTTAACGGGTTTATTACCCTCTAATTATTTGTAGAATTAAATCTAGTTAAATAGGCCCATAACAGTAACCTATCCTAGACAGCTTCACAAAAACCTATAAAAATTACTGGAGATCAATAACACTTAATCTAACCCTCTGTCCAAATTTCATCCCATTTGGACCTAGACTTCATCCTCTATGAAAAAGACAAATTCTATTATGGAAAGGTGCTTTGAACTACACACCCTAGCAAAAAGTGTCAAACAACAGATTTCTTATTTTTTCTACTGAACTTCCTAGCATAAGAGCAATGTGCTTAAATTCTCAGGTTCATATTCCTCATATTTTAATTACTACAAAATAAACAAGGAAACGACATTTAAGCATTTTAAAAGCTACTGTCAAATTAATTCACAGAACAACCTCATATTATATTTTCTCTGAAACTACACATTCATACAAACCTAACAAAACTGGAATCACATTTTTCTGACTTATACATAATTAGTTATGCATTTACCAAGTTATCAGCACTTTTCTAAATTAAATAAATCTACACATAAAAGTATCACCAAAAATGCATTTAACAGTTTTCACTGATAGATCTAAACATGCTTGACCTAACAAAATTTGTTTCACAGGATTTGGACTTAAAATGAGCCTTGTAGGAATTTTTGAAGCCATTACATAATTCTGCAAAAACAAACTAAAAAGGAAACTCAAACCTAAACGTACGGACTCCAACTTGGTTCGGCCGAGGCATAAGACAAACGCTCAGCACACCCGGCGCGATTCGGCTGAGGCCCGAGGCATAAGACAAACGCTCAGCACACCCGGCGCGATTCGGCTGAGGCCCGAGGCAAGGCTTCGGCACATTCGGCGCGACTCGGCCGAGGCTCAAACACACTCAACCGATTCGGCCGAGGCTACTGACTCAACCGAGGCTCGGTGACTTAGCCGAGGCTCGAGGCAAACGCTCGGCACGCCCGGCTTACCGAGGCCTACGGCACCCAAACGCTTCCTTTCTTTCTTTCTTGCTGCCAGTCGGGGCCCGCTGGTCAGGGCGACCAAGCTACCGAGGCCAGGCTCGGCACGTTACCGTGCGAGGCCAGGCTCGGCGGTCAACGGCGGAGTTTTGCGCCGTGGTCGTTGACCGGCCCTAGCTCGTCGACGGCGACACTTCTGGCGACACGGAGACCATTACTGGGTGCGGGTTTGCGAGGCGAACACAACTAACCGACTCGCTGAGACAGAGGGATACCGGAGCAAGCTCGACGGCGGCCATGGCGGAGCGGCGGCTCTGGCGACTCGGCGGCGGAACTCTTCCCGGCGGCTTGCGACTCGGCGAGACTAACACTAGCCTAAGCAAGTCACAAGTGACCTATTGGAGCAACTCCGGGCTTCGGCATCCCCGGCATTGTCCGGCGCGATGCACGGCGGCGGTCCATGGCGGACACAGCGCGACTGGCCCGCGGTCCGCGAACTCAGGACACGAGAGAGGTCTCCATCTGACTCTAAGCTACTACGACGGTAGAGAAGACTAGAACATGGCTCAGCTCAGGGTAGCATGGCCGGAGATGACCGGTCCACGTGAAGGTCACAGGTGGCGGCCATGGCGGAAGCTTGCGGATGGCGTCCGCTGTTCCGGCAGCTAGAGAGGAGAGAGGGGAAAACAACCCTTACCGGAGAAAGAGGAGATCAGGGCGGAGGAACTGGCGAGAGGAATTGGACGGCGGACGGTGGAGCGAGAGTAATCGCTCGCCGAGGTTCGGCGGGCGGCGGCGGTGAACGGCGGCGGCGCTTTGCTTTCTCCCCTTTTCCCGCTCGAACGCCGAGCGAGAGCAGAGAGCGAGAGAGAGACGCGAGCGCGGGGAACAGAATGGAGGGAGGAGCGGGTTCGGACAGGGCGAGGGCGAAGGCATGCTGCCACGCCGCGCGCGGACGCTGGCTTGGCCGGCCGTCGAGCGCCACGCGGCGGCAACGTCCTGGCGCTGTCGGCCACGACGCCGCGCGCGCGCGCCGGCACGGCACGGCCCGGCCCGATTCAGTGCCATCAGGCCGACTGACGGCCAGACTTTGAGCGCGATTAACTCCTAATCCATTTGATGAAAAGCTAAACCACTTGCTCCATTGCTTAGAGCTACATACCGACTACCACTTTGGTTACAAGATTGATCTTTGGTTCGGCCTAGATTGCTCCCGAGAAAGCTCCAAAGATGGCTAGATGAAACTGTTTTGGGCAGTTAGGACTTAGAGAATTTTCTAAGTCTAAACTCCCTCAAATCTGCCTTGTGGGTCCCAAAACACCTTGTTAAACTCATTTTCATGAGTTGGGCCTTAAACAACTTTTGTTCTACTCTAAATCTACACACTTTTGGTTAAGGGCCCACAGCCATGCAAAGCTTCTATCAAGAAGGTCTTAGTTAGTCAAACAAAAGGACTCCTAGGGCTCTATTAAGGCAACTAGGGTTAGAGACTTGGTTAGCCAACATGACCAACATAAACCTAGCTTCATTTTGACTCCTCAACAAAGGTTCAACTACTAAGGAGACTTAAACACTCCACAAACAAGACACACAAGCATTCAATCAAGCATAGCATCACAAAAGGTCACATGAAATGACACTTAACAAAAGAAAGAATGCAACATGAAATGATGATGCTTTATGCTCATGAGATGTCAAATTATGCACTTAGGGTTGCTTAACACCTAGGGTGTTACATTGACCTTCACCTCACCTTCGACCACTGTCTCCGAGCTCCACACCTGCACATCAACACAACCAAGAGACATGTTGCCCGTTGACCGATCACTCATCACTCAGGAAGGGAACCACAAGGGCATATATCAACCTTGTGTTCGCAGAGGCAAGAAGAGATTGAAGAAAGGGGAGAAGGGATGAAGGGCTAGCAAGAATAGATGGTTGGAATGGGGTTGATGTGGATGATGAAAGTGGTGGTGGATGAAAGGGGTTAAACTAGGTATGACTAAACTAACTAAACTAATGGGATCTAAAGTTAAGAACACAAAGAACAGAGTTAGAACAGCTAGAATTGGGACAAGAACAAGGATAGGGTGAAAGTAAAGTAAAGAAGTAGTCTTATCTTATCAAGCAATAGAGGCGTACACGCTCCCGATTAAACTGGACATAACGCCAATGCCCTTACGTTTAAGAACTAAATCCAACGTGGTGGAATACGTAGGCGATCCAGGGTTGTCACCACCTGGTGCTACCACAACTATCCGGAGGTTTAGCCATATTTGTAGGTAAGCCTATAGCCTAAGCATCTTGCTTAATCTATATTCTTACTATCTTTACCCGAGCTTAGAGATAAAGACACCTTAACCAGACGACAGAGCAATCACAAGACTTGATATGACTAACACTAGATAAACTAAGCACCTATTGCCACAGATCAAGAACCTAAGCTCACTATGATAATGATCAAGCAAGAACTAGTACTTGAAATGTAGGGACACAAGATAAACACTCAAAGTACTTGAAGTATGAAATAACTGAATTAGAATAAAGTACTTGAGATATATACAAAGGAGCAATACTAGACCAGAGGTTCTGGAAGACTCTTCCAGACTCCGATTGCTGAGCTCCACCCGACACTTCTCTTCCCGCTAACTAGAGCTAAGCTAAGATAAGCAGTAGAGCAGCGTTTGCGCATAGAGAATGACCTTATGACTTCTTGTGCTTTGGCTTGTACTTATGCATTTTGGAATGAAGTCTTAGGGGGGTATTTATAGCCTGAGGAGCACCGGGGGTTGCTTCCAAGTCAAGGACAGGCAAAGTGGAGTGAGGGGGTGGCGGGCGCCACTCCCCTCCCTCCAACCGACTTCCATCAATGGCTTAGATCACTCCTTGATGGTGGTTGTGAAGTTGGTTGGCCTGTTGTCATGTTACAACGTTGTAAGAAGCAAAACCACAATCCGTGTGATGTTGTGTCGGCACCGTTGGATGTGAACTGACCTTGATCAACATGTAGGATTGCTCCCTGGCCTTCTCCCATGGATCAGTGACGTGGAAGGCCACATGGGGGTGGCAGCCACCACATGGAAGGTAGCGGGCGCTACCTAGGCTAGGCAGCCGCCACCCCTGGGCCTACCATGTGGGCCCAGGTGTGGTGGTCACTGCCTGGTGGGTCCATTTCTCCACTTTTTCTCCATTTTTCATCTTTTTCCTGCATTCAAATAAAACTCCATGTACATGTGGAATTGTGTGAGTAGTAAAGCATAATCGTACATGTTATGTTGATTTTCACCATGTTTTGGACGAAATGTTGACAGGCAAAATAGGGTTTAACGACCGTCAACACCTGGCGCGTCCGATGGCAAACCCTAGTTTCAGTTTGATGTAGTGGATGCATCAAACGCTGCGTCAGACGCTGGCAAAACACTGTTTGAGCGTCTGATGCAGGTGACGTGGTGCGAGCTAACTTAGTTGGGAGTATCGGATGCTAGCCTGCGTCCGATGAGGAGCCATCGATGCGTCCGATGTTTTTCTGACCTCTTTGGAACCACATCAGATGCAGAGGTGTAGCGTTCGATGGTCTGCCCCCAGCGTGTTCGTTGTGAGGAAATTCTGCGCTGAATTGAGTGAGAGGCATCGGCGCGTCCGATGTCCTGGCGTCGGTGTGTCTGATGCCACATTAACTTGCACGGGAAGTGATATAGCCGTTGAGATCAAGGGATTGATATTCATAGCAGGGTGACCCATGGTGTTCATTGGAGCATCGGACGCTGGTCTACGTCCGATGGCCCCGACATCAGAGCGTCCGATGCTCGCGATTTTAGCCCAACAGCTAGCTCAACTTGTGTGGGCTATTTAAGTGGCTTGGCCCACTAACTTGGGTTCTCTCTTGCACATTTTGATCCATAAGCATTCTTGTGAGCATAGCCAAGCCTCCCCACTCATCTCTAGTGTTGATTTGATCATTTGCTAGTGAGATTGAGTGATCTAGTGCTAAGATTTAAAAGAGTACATTCTAGTGGCACTAGTTCTTCGCATCGGCATTGAGTTTCTTGTTACTCTTGGCATTTGTCGGTGCCTAGACAACTTGGAGGCGATTGGGTGGAGTTGGCAAGAGTGGTGATTGTTCTTGGCCACCACCGAGTTGATTGTGAGGGGTTTTTTCGGGCCTAATCCCCGCCAGAGTGGCGAAAGGCACCCTTAGTGGATTGCTCGTGTCATTGAGGTACCTCTCTTGTGGTAGATTCTTGTGGGGCTTGTGTAGCTTGGCGTGGTGCTAATTACTCACCGGATCATCAAGAGTTGGTCAACAAAATGGGGAGTAGCGTGTCGGCAATCACGTGAACCTCAGGATAAAATCTTGTGTCCTGCGTGCTTGATTGTGATATTGATCATCTCGGTGATTGGACTTCATTTTCTCTCTTGGTGATTGGTTCTTCATCAAGCATATATATTTTCCGGTGATTGGTTCATTAAAGGCATTCCTGATGGCTTGGTGATACACTTCGTAGCTAGCTCCTTTATTCATTGTAATCTTATTCATTGAGCTCGTTCATTGTATATCTTGTGATATTCATTTTGCTAGATATATCTTGTGTAGATATATTATTGATCATATTTCTAGTCTTTGTGTATATCTCGTGTAGACATCTTGTCACTTACCTTCCTAGTAATTGATTTCTTGTGCTACACTTACTTTATATTCTTGATCACTAGTGTAGACCTAATTGCTATTGGGTGACATAGAATTATTAGGTAGAATTGTTTGATAGGTGGCTTGCAACACACTCATTAGGCTAGTGCGAAAAGCTTCACTATTTGTGTTGCTAATAGTGTTTACCTAATTGTTTTGTAGATTTTTAATTAGGCTATTCACCCCCCTCTAGCCAATTGGACCTTTCACCCACTCATCTCTAGACTTGAATTCTTGATTCCAAATGAGATTGAGTGATCTAGTGCTAAGATTTGATAGTGATTCGACCTAGTGGCACTAGTTCTTCACATCGGCTGCGAGTTTCTTGTTACTCTTGGTATTTGTCGGTGCCTAGTTGGCTTGGAGGAGTTTGGTGGAGTTGACAAGAGTTGGAGATTGTTCTTGGCCACCACCGACCGGGTTGTGAGGGGTTTTTTGGGCCTATTCCCCATCGGAGTGGCAAAAGGCACCCCTAGTGGATTGCGTGTCATTGAGCTACCTCTCTTGTGGTAGATTCTTGTGGCGCTTGTGTAGCTTGGCATGGTGCCATTTAGCCACCGGATCACCAAGAGTTGGTCGACACAACGAGGAGTAGTGTGCCGGCAAGCACGTGAACCTCGGGATAAATTGGTGTATCCTACATGCTTCATTGTAATTGCTTGGTCATCTTGTTGATTGGACATCATTATTGTTCTTGGGGATTGGCTCTCCATTTGGGATATTTACCGATGATTGGTTCTTCAAAGCTGATCCCGAAGGCTCGGTGAAAACATCCCAACTAGCTCTATTTCTTATTGTATTCACATTCTATTTGAGCTAGTTCGTTGTGTCTTACTAGTGCTATTCATATTGATTTCTATATCTTGTATAGATAACTTATTTATCATCTCCTTAGCCATTATTTATTTGTGCTATATCTTGTACTTATCTCTTGTATACTCGCATAGCTATAATTGCTTGTGTGACATAGAGATATTAGGTAGAATTGTTGGATAGGTGGCTTGCAACACATTGTTTAGGCTAGTGCAAAAGCTTCACCATTTGTGTTGCTAATTGAATTTGCCTAAGTATTTTGTAGATTTTAATTAGGCTATTAATCCCCCCCCTCTAGACAAATGTACCTTTCAGGAGTGTCCGATGGGGTTCCAACAGACGCGTTCGATGTGTTCGGGAGCTCTCTGGAACCTCTTTGTTCCGCATCAGACGTTGATTCCTGGTGTGTTTGATGGGAGACTGTTGATGCGTCTGATTGAGTTGCTCAGTGAGCGTGTTGTGCACAGTGTGACATCGGACACTGGTCTGTCTAGTCCGACGACACGTCCGATGCAACATTGCCCACACGAAAACCATTTTAGCCATCAGGATCGAGTGGCGACTATTGGATGGAATGGACATGTGGCATCATCCCATGCACTGGACACGTCCAATGTTGTCAGGTTTGACACGCCTGATGCGCGCATCTGTTTTCAACCCAACGGCTAGCCCTTTATGTGGGGGCTCAGTGGAGTGGACGGCTTGGGGTGTTAATAAATTTTGCACATTTTCATCATTTGACATCCCTATGAGCTTTCGCACTCCCCTCCACTCACCTCTTGACTTGATTTGTTCATCCCAAGTGATATTGAGTGATCTGGTGCTTGGATTTGATAGTGTTCATCCTAGTGGCACTAGTTCTTTGCATTGGCTAGAACTTTCTTGTTACTCTTGGCACTTGTTGGTGCCTAGATGGCTTGGAGCAGCTTGGTGGAGTTAGCAAGAGTTGGTTATTGTTCTTGGCCACCACCAATCACAATTGTGAGGGGTTATTTTGGACTCATTCCTGTCGGAGTGGCGAAAGACACCTCTAGTGGATTGCTTGTGTCATTGAGCTACCTCACTTGTGGTAGATTCTTGTGGCACTCTAGAAGCGTTTTGTGTGGTACCGATGAGCCACTGAATCAACAAGTGTTGGTCGACACAACAAAGACTAGCGTGCCGACAAGCACGTGAACCTCAGGATAAATCGTCGTGTCTCTTGTGCTTGATATTATGGTGTTTTGTGTGTCTTGGTGATTGGATACAATTAAGGTATTCACCGGTGATTAGTTCTTCAAAGGCGACCCTGAAGGCTCGGTGAAACCTCTCTATCTCTATCTCTTTACTTTTTACAATTCATTATTTGTTGAGCTAGTCTTGTTTTGTTTTGCTAGTGTAGCTTGTTTAGCTTAGTTTATCTTGTGTAACTCTCTACCTTATGTGCCATAGAAATATTAAGTTAGAATTGTGTGAATAGGTTACTTGCAACCTTTGTAGGCAAAAAGCTTCGCCTTATTAATTGCTAACAAGGTTGCTTAGTGATTTTGTAGATTTTAATTAGGCTATTTACCTCCCCTCTAGCCATCTAGGACCTCACAGTAGTCTACTTGGTGTATCTCGTTCCAGTTAATTTGTTTTCCATACAGTAACGTATCCTGGTTATATATCACCGATAACCGCTTATCCATAAAAGGAGCAAACATTGACACAAGTTTGGTTGAGACGCTGAGCTCCAACAAGGATGTAGCTTTGGACAACTAATGTAACTAAAGGAGTAAGGGTGGTTAGGCAATACCAAAGAATAGTTCTTAACTTTTAGGGAGAACTAACCGCTTCTCACATAGAACTGACGATCATGAAAGAGACACTGATTGTTGCGACCATCGCTTATCTGATTGGTCAAGGCTCAACTTAGTTAGGTTTCCTTACGGCTATATGTTTTTGGAAAGGCTCCAAGAGATCAACGATACTTGACTATATAAGGAGGTGGATTTAGGGTCTAATTTAGCAAAAAGTTTTAACTTTTCTCTAACCCTTGTGTGCTAGAAAAATTTATGGAAGTGCTCTAGTTCATTACTATCGATAGTGTGCTCCAAATAGCATATTAGGAGTTACTTTGAAGTACTTAATGACAGCTTTTTTAGTATGCTCAATGTGCTTTCTCTTTAAGGATGTGGCATAGTATGTTGGCCTGAGGACTTCATTTTATATGTTTTATCGCAAGTACTAACTTGTAAGTTATGACTCAGAAGACATGTAGTGAAGTAGGATACATTAAGGTTTAAATTGTTCTTTAAAGTTTGTAGCCCAATTCAACCACACTTGGTTCATTGGACTCCTTCAATCTCAATATTAATGCATGGGCACCACACAATCTAAATAAGGAAACCGTACATGGGAAAGAAATTTAATATCAAAATCAGCTTTAAAAAATTCTTACTAATAAAAAGTAAAAGAAATAAATGGAGAAAAAATATTAGAATCAAAAGATTTATATTCTGTTGACGTCGGAAGTGATCCGAATCACACACCAGCAGGGCTAGAATGCCCGAAGAGGTTGCAGATCAACCTGAGACAGCAGGGAACCTGACTAAACCAACAAAAACCGATCTAAAGACCGGTTTAGGCCGATTTAGGGTTTTGGACCCCTGTGTTGATAACTCTAGAACCACTCCCGGGAAGACCCGTCGGGGAGAGGCACGTAGAGGTTGCCCTAAGACCAGCAAGGCCGCCTAGGACGCCGTCGAGTCTCACCGGGAGATGCGCCGAACAACAAGGTAGAAGGAAAAGGGTGAAGGACTGAATTGGCGACCAGAGGGGGGTGAATGGGAGCCTCAAATTTCTTCTTGAGAAATGATGGCCCTTTTCCCAGAAAATCACCCCAAAAGCGAAGACTCAAACAACCAGTGAGTTCACAACCTACGAATAGGTGGATACCCTAGGAGATATCCTAGAGGTACAGCGGAACTACCGAAGAACCCCCAAAACGAAGCGCCAAAGCAACGGGGGAAAACTGCACAAGCAAGCTCCTAGAACAATCGAACTTCCGATAACGGAACACCCCCTCCTATGGAGAAGAGGAAAGTGTTCGACCAAAACTACTTAGGCCAACTACTGGCAAAGCACCTTGGAAAGATCTTTATGAAGTTAGGAAACTAACGCAACAGACCGATCTCAAATCGGAGCTCGAACGCAAAAGATACGGCCGCTAGAACCAACGAAACTCCGAAAGCGGAACACTTAACTCCTATGGAGAAGAGGAAGTGTCCGACCAAAAATACTTTGACCAATAGTGGCAAAAGTACTTTGGAATGATCCTTAATAAGTTAGGAAACCAAGCAACAAACGGATCACAAATCGGAGCTCGTATGCAAAAGATACGGACGAAATCAGCAAAACTGTGCAGTCGCGGACTGTCCGCTATTGAACCCCGGACAGTCCGGGAATGAGTCCCGGACAGTCCGCCGTTCAAAAATGAAAACAGCGACCTCGCTGCCCGTGAACAGCCCGACCCCCGGATAGTTCGGGGATGAGTCCCGGACAGTCCGCCACTATCCAGAACAAAGCCCCAAAACAGCTCGGGCAAAACCACAATCGATTGGTCTTCACTAAATCGAACGAGGCTGCAACCAAACTTCTCCCAAGTGTTTTCTACGTGTTGGGAAGCTAATCCTAGGATATCATCGCTTCAATCCAACTAATCCATGAGAAATCCCGAAGAACACTAGAAAAAGGGGAAAGGAAAGAAAGAAGAACAAAAACGATTTCGACCCGATCTACTTGTTCGTGAGGGTAGAGATGAATTCCTTCGGTGAGAAATGTTCTCCTCACTCAAAGAACAAGTTGATTCAAACGGAATCGCAAAAGACGCAGCGTAGAGGGAAATCGAGTGAAGGGAAAATCATGGAGAAAAGAAGAGAACGCGAAGAACAAATTCAAAACGCGAATTCAACCACGAATTTGATCCTTGGATTCAGAGGAATGGATGATTGATTAAGCACTCGGTGTCGGGCTACAAGCCACTCCTAGCAACACAAAACATGGATGGCAAAAAGCTCAAGAACAAGAGCCAACTCTCCTCTAACCCTAGCCTTCTCTCACAAGCACAAAATGAGAGAGACATCGTCCAAGGATGGCTGTCCAACACAACCCATTCATATATATATAGGCGCACGTCCAAATGACACAACCGCCCTAACATGAAGTACTAACCCAAATACCCCCTAGGGGTAAAACCGTGCAACTCTGGCAGTTTCCATCCGACGGCCACGCGCCTTCTCATCCTTCGCTTCGTCTCGACGCAAGCTCCAGGATGCCGCCACGTGCCGTTACTGTCGACCGCCGCGCCTTCTCACCGATAGCTTCGCCGCAACTCAAGGCTCTCGGTGCCGCCACGCGTCGACCGTCCTTTTGGACCTTCCCCCGGTTTTGAGGCCCAAACCGGGAAACCTTCCAGCCCAGGTTTTGAGGCCCAAACCTGGAAACCGTCCACCCCGAGTTTTGAGGCCCAAACTCGGAAACCCGCAAGCCTAGGTTTTGAGGCCCAAACCTGGAAACTGTCCATCCCGAGTTTTGAGGCCCAAACTCGGAAACCGGCCACCCGAGTTTTGAGGCCCAAACTCGAAAACCGTTGATGGTAGCTTTTTGAGGCTCAGCTACCGAACCCGCGCCGTAGACGGGATGTGGTTCGCACACCCCAACCACCGGCACCGATGCCGATGCATGTCCAGCCTCCATGCCGGGCACAACGCCTTTGTCATCCTTCTTGACTCGGCTGACGGCACTTGCGCCGCACGCAAGCCCGTGTCCGACCTCCCGCCAAGTGCCACGACGCCATCGGCTTCCTCCCGACTCGGCCGATGCACCGCACATCCCCATGTGCTCTCGCTCGCCGATGCCACGTGCCAGCTACCCTGGTCCTCTGGCCCTCTGGTCCGTCGGTCCAAGCCTCATGTCCCCCCTTCCCCGCTCTAGGTACATCGGCATGGCACGTCCGCCGCACGGCACGCCCATCCTTCACCGCTCCTGGTTCGTCGGCACGACACGTCTCTACTTGACCTTCACCTCGCCATCGACCACTGTATCCGAGCTCAACACCTGCACATCAACACAGCCAAGAGACACATGTTGCACACGCACACCAACACAGAAACACCACAACTCAACACCACCAGTTAGTCATAAACATTAAGCGCATAGTGAGATATGGACTAAACCGGGAAAAGCCTCAAACCTTCCTCATCAAAGTCAATCATTCATCATATATGCTCTCCTCCCCCTTGATAAATGCATTGACTAAAAATAAACCACAAAGGAAGGGTTTGAAGGCAAGCCTCATTCAAGTGCCAAAAGCCAAGCAAAAGCAAACACAAGGCTACTTGAGACGAAGAAGGATCATGAAAAACTCCAAATAAAGGCTCTCGGTCCTGAAAGAAGCGAGAAAAGCCTCCACACAACCGAAGAGTCAAGAGAAACAAGAGTTTCATGAAATCCCAAAAGGTACTCGAAAACCAATCTCAAATAAATTGTTCAAACAATCATCACAAACGAAACCAAGGTACTTATCCACTTGGGTTTCCAAATTTCTCCCCCTTGATGATTGAATTGACAAAGACTAAACACAAAGAGATGGTTTGAGAAACCAAAACGGAAAACTTGGTCCCCCAAAGATATGGGCAACGGCTCAACGCAACCAAGCAAAGGATGCGGAGCAACAACTCATAAAAGAGCAAAACTCAATCACACAGAGCGAAAGACTTGGTTCCCAAAGACATGGGCAACGGCTCGACACAACCAAGTCAAAAATGAGCTAGCCCTTAAGAAAAGGCAGAAAATGGCTCAACACCACTAGCTCAAGGCTCGATACCAATTAAGGCTGAATCAACGCATAAGAATGCAAAACTGCTAGTTCCTCAATATAGAGGCACAGAGGCTCAACACAACTAGCAGAAGACTCGATACCAATCACAAGCAGCCAAAAATTGTGTGAAAACAGCTAGTTCCTCAAGACAGAGGCACATAGGCTCAACGCAACTAGCCAGGCTCCATACCAATCGAAAATACCAAGCAAAAACTGCTAGTCTCTCAAGAGAGAGGCAATAATGGCCCAACACGACTAGCAGACTCGATACCGATTGAGAAAAACACAAAGAGAAGGCTCAACACTAAATGGAGCACAAACACTTGGAGCACGTGGAGAAGCAACAAGACAAAAGCGACTCCTCCTGAAGGCAAGCCTACACACAAAGGCTATGCACCAAAGCTGACTATGAAGGATACCAATTGAAACACATAAAAGAGTTATACCAATTCAAGAAGAACATAAAAGAGCTAAACTCCCCATAGCTCAAAGCTCTCCCCAAAATGCATGACTCTCCCCTTTGTGCCAACACTCAAGCTCCCCCTTGCAAATAGCTTCTCCCCCTTGACAAAAGGGAACATGCTGAGGGGTTTTGACATTTTTCACAAAGTTGACACAAACACAAGATAAGTCATCAACCAAAAGCATATGGGGGCAATGAAAAGCATTGAAAGTGACCACAAAGTGTATCGGAGCTAGGGGTATGTACACTAAGATAAAAATGCTTGATATGCACAATGCAACAACTTCAAGTGTATAGCAATCAGAATGAAAAGATGCTCAAAAGGGTGCTGCCCTGAAAATGTAGCAATCAATACAAATGCTAGCAAAGGCTCAAACTGATCAAATGAATACGAAATATGAACAATTAAGCATATGAGCAGTTTTAAGACATTTGAAAAGGAGTCCACCACTAAAATAGCACATAGCATGAATAGACAGGAAATCAACCAAGTGCTAACTCAAGTATAAAAGGTGAACTACCCCTAGCAAAGTTCAATCATCATGCCATAGAATGAAGCATAAACTTGTGTTATTTTCAAATTTTATCGGAGATTGCAGCGGTATTAACACAAGTTCATATTAAAAGCATGTGATTGCGAGAGGTTAAAAGCATGGTCATTGCCTAACTTTTCAATCGGGCTAAGCCTATGCAATAAAAGCAATCAGAAGCTTAAAGCACCGGTTTCGGTCTTACACTACACGGCTCAAGTTTAACTCAATTGTGCAATGAGAAACAGTCTCGATACCGTGAGGTGCTGACACATGCAGTCCCATCTCGAACTTTTCATTTCACTTAGACTTGGATCAAATTTTAAGCGCAAGGTAAATATGAACAGTCCAAGCAAGTGAATGACTCAGTGCAAGAGACATAGCAACCTAGCATACAAAAGATAGCACAAGTGATCTCAACACATCCTACCCATGCTAGTTGCCACTCTCGATGGTGAACAAATTAAAAGTTTCATAGTTGATTAGTCAAGTTCACCATTTGCCAAAAATAGCTTAGCTCATAACATGTATCAAGTGATCAAAAAGAGCCTAAGCTACAAGCATCATCATGAATAAACAGGGCATACCAAAAGAGCATAGTCTCATTCTCATTGCTCTAAACATGAAGCCCTAAAGTGCACTAAATACATGATGAAATGCATGCAAAAGCTAGTCTATCAAAGACCAAGCAAAACTATCCTAAAAAGGAAAACCCAAAATAAAAAGGGTATCGGAGAAGTCCAACTAAGATATAACAAGCAAAATGATTCCCCAACTATAAGGGAAACACACACCAAACTCACAAGAGAAGAGCCAAGAAAAGCCAAGCGAACAGCCAGCAAAATCTTCATCAGAAAGACCACACAACAGAAAAAGGTCAAATAAGAAGAGTACCAAAACCCAAACTCAGAAGTGTGTCGGAGGTACCTCATGAAGCGCATGACCGCCTGCTGGTGTGATACCCGAGGGGATGCCTGAAACTGCTATAATCTTCGGGGCACCTGCCTCGCCGAAGTCGTCTCCCCCTCGCCTGATGCTGTCGCTCCCACAGGTGCAGCTAGTGCTCATAGGAGATGCTGCTCGAACGGAACCCCAAGTCGTGGAAGAAGTGGGATCGGGTCCGTGAGCCGAAATGCCCTCTTCAGGCTCCTGTTCTCCTGCAAACTCAAAAGCAGAAGAGAACACAAGGCATCGTCTCATCTAGTGTGACCTCAAGGTCTCCACGAAAACAGTTAGTCACATAATAAGCATAAGGTGAACTCTCAACAAAAAAGAGGTCTACCTAAGAATGATACCGCAAGGAGATCTGAATTCAATCTAGACATGACTACCATGCAACAGGATAAAGCACTATATACCAAAATGCAGCCTAAAGACATGATCAACCCAAACACAGCCTAAACCTCAACACATGCTACAATGCAAGATAATGATAGAAATAGATCCAAAAGCATGTAACATGACACAAGAGAGTGAAAGGCTAGTGCTCAAACTAAACATGTCAACAGGATACATGTAGCTAACCAAAACTAGCACCTAGAAAGCGACACCTAATGAACATCATACCACTACAAATCAAGCTCATGAATAATATGGTAAAACTGGCATAATGTTCATGAGGATCACAAACTAGCATGAAAAGTGGAATAGCCACCAAAGCTGTACACAAGGCTAGCATGACATGATATACAAGATAGCACATGCTAAACTAAAGCAAAACATGATACAAAAGAAAATGTATATGCAAGAACTATACAAGTGAGCACATGATAGTCCATCTTATACCACAAGAAATAGAACATGGATGTACAAGGTATGAGTGTATAAGAAAGCTCACCGAGTAGCAAAAGCCTCTTTGGAGGCAAATCTAAGCGGGGTGTAGAGAACCATCAACTCTTGATCATATCTAAAAGATCAAGCTCCATCAGGCGCATGTTCTCCACCCCGCGTCCTCATATCTACACACAAGAGGACAAAATAACCCGAGTCTTGGATCCCAAAGGGTTAGCAAGCATATATTTGGGAACCCAAGACTTGGTCACAACTCTCAAAGGAGCACTCAACTTATCATGTGGGTTAGCATGATGCAAATAATGGTTCAAATTCGGTTTTGAAACATCCTTGGAAGCATTCCTCAAAAGGACAACTCGAGGAGAAGAACGAGTCATACCACGGGAAAAGAGGAAAACATCTTCCAAGGTTTTGTAGAAGAACCAATAGAAGCACCATGAGAAGCATGACGTGGACCAAGAGAAGAAGCACTAGAGGCATGTCCACGATCATGACCTAACCCACTAGAAAAGGAGTCATAAAACCCATCAACAAGGAGGGGCTTCTTACTAGGAGCACAAGCGTTCATGCCATGAGAAGGGCTATGAACCACCAAGTTCCTAGAAGAGCAAGCTTGGCGCAAGCGTTTGACACGCTGATAGCAAAAGCTTTCTTGATGCCCATCTTTCTCACAAAAAGAGCAATGGTACAAAGGCCTATTGGTAGGCACACCATTCTCCGACAAGTGAGAAGTCCCTTGGGACTTAGAACAAGAGGCATCAACAAGAGACTTGGTGCCAACACTCGGAGCACACGTGCCATGGGAAAGGCTACGCGGCTTCCTAAAAGCCTTAGCTCAAATACGTCGCTCTTGTTTGACACGGCGAAAGCAAAAATCGAATGAATGTCCATCCTTCTTGCAAAATGTGCAATGGAAAATCGGATTGGGAGCATGAGTCCCAAAAAATTAAGAAGCGCCCTTGTCATGAGAAGTCCCTTGGACATCACTCGAAGAAACAACAAGGTTAGGACTAGCTATGGAAGAGCTATCCAAAACCTTGGCACAAGTGCTGTGACACCCTGGTGTCAAGCACTGCATTAGGAATTGCATTTAGCTACTAAGAAGCATAATAAGCAATGCATGCATCATTCATGTGCATATGCTTGTTGAATGCTTAAGTTCTTGTGTTAGTGTCTAGTATAACCTTGTTATGCTTTCTGTTTCTGACCAAGTGTCTTATAACAAAGTTGTAGATCTTGATAAAAGGAACAACTTTGCTTTAAAGCACTTTCTCAGAAAAAGCTCTTAAATTATGATTTCTTGCATTAGAAAAATGATTTAGCACTAAATTTCTCTTTCTAAGCAGAATTTGGACTCGAGCCTTAAAGATGATTTGTTCCTTACAAAATTCTAAGCAACTTTGCTGTTGGGACCTTTTTCTAGTTCGGTTTAGTTTAGGAGTTATGGAGCATCAAAGTTTGCAATCAAACTTCCTTTGTTTAACCCTAGTGGGCCCGGCCTGTCAGCCACTCCTTCCCTTCTTCCCGCGCGCGCCGCGCCCTCCGCGCCGACCGAGCCTGCCGCTGTCGCGAGACCGCCGCCGGCCGCCGCCAAACCACCGGCATCGTCGCCCCTGGTTTCGCGCTGCATGCGCCACGTCGCCCCTCGCTCGCTGTAAGCTTGCCACGACGCCCAGGAGCTCGTTGCATGCCGCCGCGTGGAGCTCGACTCCTGCCGCCGCCGCGTCCGGTCGGGAGTTCCCCCGACGGGAACTGGCCAGGTGCAATGCACCCAGCCCTTGTTCCTTTTGTCTTCGTCCGCTTTGAGCTTGCAAGCCAGAAAGCATTCGTCGCTCCACTCCACTCCACTCCACCTTCACAGAGCAAAGCGCCGCCGCCATTTCCGCCGAGCTACGACGAGCGATTGCTCGCTCCACCGTGCGCCGCCGTTCGATTCCTCCCGCCAGTCTCTCCGCCTTGATCTTCTCTTCCTCCAGCAAGGGTTGGTTTCCCTTCCTTTCTTCTCTGGCCGCCGGAACCGCGGTTGCCGCCTTCAAGCTTCCGCCATGGCCTCCGCCATGACCGTTCCGTGAGCCGACTGTCTCCGGCCAAACCACCACAATCCGAGCCCAGTTCCTACCTTCCCAACCTCCATGATAGCTTAGGTTTAGAAGGAAACCTCTGTCGTGCCCTATGTTCGCCGGATCGAGAGCCAGCCGCGCTGCGTCCGCCCGGGACCGCCGCCATGCATCGCGCCGGGCAATGCCAGGGATGCAGAGGCCTGGAAGTTGTTCCAGTAGGTTGCTTGAGTCTTGCGTGGGCTAGTTTTTGTCTCGACCGAGTCGCAAGCCTGCCGGGTAGAGTCTGCCGCCGAGTCGCAGAGCCACCGCTCCGCCATGGCTGCCGTCGATCTTACTCCGGTATTCCTCTGGCTCAGCAAGTTAGTCGGTCGTGATCGTCTCAAAAACCCGCACCTAGTGATGGTCTCGGCATCGCCAAAAGCTTCGCCGCCAGTAAGCTAGGGCCGGTCAACAGTAGCGGCGCAATTCTCCGTCGTTGACTGCCGAGCCTGGCCTCGTGCAGTAGCTGGCCGCGCCGGCCTCGGTAGCATAGTCGTTTGTCTAGTTGCCTCAGCTGCGTCGCGTAAGCTTCGGTCGAGTCGAGCCAAATGCGCCGAGCCTTTGCCTTCGCCTCGAGCCTCGGCTGAGTCAAGTTAGCCTCGGCCGAATCGGTAAAAGTGTGTCGAGCCTCGGCTAGGTCAGTTAGCCTCGGCCGAATCGGTAAAGTGTGTCGTAGCCTCGGCCGAATCGTTGTGTGTGTCTTGTGCCCCGGCCGAATCGTGTCCGGTGTGCCGAGCGTCTGTCTGCCTCGGCCGAGTCCGAAGCGTGTAGGATTGAGTTTCCCTTTTCTAAATGTGTTTTGCAGAATTCATGTAAAGGCTTCAAAAATTCCTACAAGGCTCATTTTAAGTCCAAATCTGGGTGAAACAAATTTGTTGAGTTCAGCATGATTAGATCTATCTGTGCAGTATGTTAAATGCATTGTTGGTGATACTTCTATGTGTAAATTTAGTCAAATTAGAAAAATGCTGATAACTTGGAAAATGCATAACTAATCATGTATAAGTCGGAAAAATGTGATTCTAGTTTTGTTGGGTTTGTAGATGTGTAGTTTCAGGGAAAAATATAATATAAGGTTGCTTTGTGAAATAATTTAGCAGTAGTAATCAAAATGGTTAAATGCTGCTTTCTTGTTTATTTTGTAGTAATTAAAATATGAGGAATATGAACCTGAGAATTTAGGCACACTGCTCTTATGCTAGGAAGTTCAGTAGAAAAATAAGAAATCTGTTGTTTGACACTTTGTGCTAGGGGGTGTAGTTCAAAGTACCTTTTCATGATAGAATTTGTCTTTTTCATAGAGGATGAAGTCTAAGTCCAAATGTGATGAAATTTGGACAGAGAATTAGATTAAGTGTTGTTAACTCCCAGTAATTTCTGTAGATTTTTCTGAAGGTATCGAAGATGGGTTGCTGTTATAGGCTAATTTAATTAGATTTATTTCAGCAAGGTGGATAATCGGATTTTGTTTTATAAATCAAATGTTACCTCAATGTCAAAAGTGGTTCAACAAGTTGACTTTGTTGGTTGCAAGAATTGTTCTTTTCATGTCACCTTCATCTTACACCGCATTTATTTAGTAGTATTCATCGCATGCAATAGGATCGACCCCGCCAGAGCCCCACCAAGAACAGGAGCTAAACGCCGAGCCGGAGATCCAGGAGCTGCAGCAACCAGAGGAAGTCGACCCCGTCCACGACCCTAACTTACCTGAGTGCCCCTCTCACGAGGCAGCAGTCTTCACCCAAGGCAAGCCCCGGAGCATTCTAAGCCTCCCAGTTTTTATAATTAAATTATTTGAGTCCTTTTATACTGTGATGCATTAAGTATAGGAGTTGATTGAATCCTATTTGTTGCATTACCATTCCTTGATTATTGATTAATATCTACCTTGTTATCCTGTTATTTAGTACAATGTAGAATTGCTTAGCCTGCTTAATAAAAGTGGTAGTTAAGGATGTTTCCGTAATACCCGGATGGGTATTTACCGGATCACGGTTGGCTATATTTGCTATCGTGGAAAAGAACCTGAGTAGTAATGAAATACGGTCAACGGGATGGCAGGGCACAAGTTCAGAAACTTGGGCAGTCCATCCGTTGGATCGTGTAGGTTTGTATCGATGTTGGCCCTCGTTCATTTTTGAACGCGCCCTTTTACTTAGGGATATGTCGTTGCTGTAATCATCGACCCCAAAGCCGGTTAGAAGCTGTTCGGGCCGGAATCAACCCGAGTCGCGCCCTCTAGTACGGAAGTTGCGATCTGCCGCGTGAGGCCATCGCCAGACTCTGATTGGGCGGTCCGTGCTTGAACCGCGACGATTACCACCACGAACAAGCATCGAGCGGTTGCCCAATGCATGGACCCGACGGGGAAAGTGTGGGCTGGTATTAAAGGTCTTTCACCAGCTGGTTTGGAATTCGATTCGAGTCGCCGTCTCCCCCGGTTAGTGGGAAACTATGGCGAGCTTCACCACGATACAACTCCATGTGATATCTAAAAGTTCAACTAAAATGTGGACAAGTCAACTGGATATGGTTATTATTGATTGTTAGATTCAAGTGAGTGCTCTAGTACAGGTAATAACCTAGAACTAAGGAATAGGTTTAAAAGTAACAGCTCATCATAATCATTAATTACCCCTTATCTAAATTTGAGCTTTTCGCAACTAAAGATCCCAACTCACCTCAAAAGCCTTGCATACCCTTGGTGTCTTTATTTTCGGTTAGACGGGTAAGTCTAGCTGAGTACATTCCAGTACTCAGGGTTTATCCCGTTTGTTGCAGATGGCCAGGTCTACTTTGGCTATTGTAAGCACTGCCTCTACCCAGTGGAAGGTGATGAGGAGTAGACCCAGGGCCGGGTCGTCCAGAAGCTTTCCCCTTTTCTTTTGCTGGACTGAGACTACTGGCGGCACATTCTCTTAAAAAGGAGGAATGACTTGTGTCGAGTGGTTTTATCAAAACAATGTTTTTATTTGGACCACGTGTGTGGTGGTGTGTGTTTCAAACTTATTTAAGCTTCCGCACTTTTGAAAACTCAATATTGTAATAACTCTGTTTTATTTCCGCACTCTGATGTTTAAATTCGATTTCGTTTCGTGCTGTGCTGTATCTTTACGAATGTAATCCTTGAACAATGCGATCCTGTATGATGTATGGTGTTAGAAATCCTTCGTGATTTCCGGACTACCGGGGTTATATGGGTTCAAGTATCAGTCGAAGTCAGACGGATTTGGCTAAGATAATACTTGAGCTCTTATAATCAGGGCGGTTCCGCCACAAGTGCTATCGTCAAAAGACTCACGCGCAACATAAGAACTCAACTCCGGTTGCAAAGAAGCAATTTTAGAAGCATCAACATCGGAGTTGCAAGAAATGCGTGAATCAAAAGACTTAGCACAAAGACTCTTGCATCTTTTAGCTAAAACCTCATTCTCAAACATGAGGCGATCACAAGTACCACAAGGAGCATTTTTAAGATTTTCCATCTCCTCTCTAATGCACTCGGCATATGTGGTATGCAAGAGTTCAATCTCTTTTTCAAGATTGGCACTCATATCATTGTGCTCAACCAATTTGGCGCTCATATCATCGCGCAAAGCTGTCAAAACCAAAACTTCTTTTTCTAAATCAATGCATGATGTGCAAATGAAATCGGTGGAAGAAACATCACCATTCACATCAACAAGCAAAGAATCATTGTTAGCACAAGAAGTAAGGCAAGCATCTTTATTTAAAGAGCATGAGCTACAAGGCCTAGAATTTAATTCAACAATTTTAGCCCTAGCATGCTCAAGTTCATCTACACATGTCCTGTGAATCACACTGAATTCTCTAAGTCTAGCAACAAAAGATTCACAGTTATCACATGGTAAAGAAGCATTTGACTTAGCAAGGCTATTTCAGTTTTAGCACAATCAAGATCCTTGCGCAAGTCAATGCAAACTAGACATGGTTTGGAAGCATTCGATTTCAACATTTCATTTTCAGATTTTAAGCTAGCAAGAGAAAAGCATAGCTCATCAACCTTCCTAACCATCACTACTAGAGGTGCAAGGAAAGATGCACCAGACTTCCAATGAGAAAGACCACATTTGAACCTAGCAATAGAGCATTTCAACTTCTTGATCTTTCTACGCAAGGTATCACAAAGCTCTTCATTTCTAGAGTTATCATCATAGCAAGCATCATACTGGTCATACAAAGTCACAAGACTACCGGCGAGTGTACCTTTCTTGGCCTTGCCAAGTTCATGTAGAAGATCCTCCATTGAAACCTCATCACCATCCAGGAAGTCCAGCAAAGCATCCACCTCACGTTCCGTCTCAAGAACTGCACTCCTCCTTCCGGAAATGTCATCCTCGATCGTATGTCCATGATTCAAACCTGAGGACAAAGACATACTAGAAGAAGAACTTGGTGCCACTTCTAAAAGCACCGTTAGTGTTAGCGAACCAAAAGCTCAACACCTCGACAAACCACGTCGGAAGCCAAACCACTCTAAAAGGTCGCCTTCGCGGATCAGAAACCGGTTAAGGTAGAGAGATCCCTAACCTGGCTTTGATACCAATTGAAGGACTGAATTGGCGACCAGAGGGGGGTGAATGGGAGCCTCAAATTTCTTCTCGAGAAATGATGGCCCTTGTCCCAGAAAATCACCCCAAAAGCGAAGACTCAAACAACCGGTGAGTTCACAACCTACGAATAGGTGGATACCCTAGGAGATGTCCTAGAGGTACAGCGGAACTACCGAAGAACCCCCAAAATGAAGCGCCAAAGCAACGGGGGAAAACTGCACAAGCAAGCTCCTAGAACAATCGAACTTCCGATAACGGAACACCCCACTCCTATGGAGAAGAGGAAAGTGTTCGACCAAAACTACTTAGGCCAACTACTGGCAAAAGCACCTTGGAAAGATCTTTATGAAGTTAGGAAACTAACGCAACAGACCGATCTCAAATCGGAGCTCGAACGCAAAAGATACGGCCGCTAGAACCAACGAAACTCCGAAAGCGGAACACTTAACTCCTATGGAGAAGAAGGAAGTGTCCGACCAAAAATACTTTGAACAATAGTGGCAAAAGTACTTTGGAATGATCCTTAATAAGTTAGGAAACCAAGGCAACAAACGGATCACAAATCGGAGCTCGTATGCAAAAGATACGGACGAAATCAGCAAAACTGTGCAGTCGCGGACTGTCCGCTATTGAACCCCGGACAGTCCGGGAATGAGTCCCGGACAGTCCGCCGTTCAAAAATGAAAACAGCGACCTCGCTGCCCGTGAACAGCCCCGACCCCCGGATAGTTCGGGGATGAGTCCCGGACAGTCCGCCACTATCCAGAAAGCCCCAAAACAGCTCGGGACAAAACCAAAATCGATTGGATCTTCACTAAATCGAACGGGGCTGCAACCAAACTTCTCCCAAGTGTTCTTCTACGTGTTGGGAAGCTAATCCTAGGATATCATTGCTTCAATCCAACTAATCCATGAGAAATCCGAAGAACACTAGAAAAGGGAAAGAAAGAAGAACAAAAACGATTTCGACCCGATCTACTTGTTCGTGAGGGTAGAGATGATTCCTTCGGTGGAAATGTTCTCCTCACTTCAAAGAACAAGTTGATTCAAATGGAATCGCAAAAGATGCAGCGTAAAGGGAGATCGAGTGAAGGGAAAATCGTGGAGAAAAGAAGAACACGAAGAACAAATTCAAAATGCGAATTCAACCACGAATTTGATCCTTGGATTCAGAGGAATGGATAATTGATTAAGCACTCGGTGTCGAGCTACAAGCCACTCCTAGCAACACAAAGCTTGGATGGCAAAAAGCTCAAGAAGAAGAGCCAACTCTCCTCTAACCCTAGCCTTCTCTCACAAGCACAAAATGAGAGAGACATCGTCCAAGGATGGCTGTCCAACACAACCCATTCATATATATATATAGGCGCACGTCCAAATGACACAAACGCCCTAACATGAAGTACTAACCCAAATACCCCCTAGGGGTAAAACCGTCCAACTCTGGCAGTTTCCATCCAACGGCCACGCGCCTTCTCATCCTTCGCTTCGTCTCGACGCAAGCTCCAGGATGCCGCCACGTGCCGTCACCGTCGACCGTCGCGCCTTCTCATCGATAGCTTCGCCACAACGCAAGCCTCTCGGTGCCGCCACGCGTCGACCGTCCTTTTGGACCTTCCCCCGGTTTTGAGGCCCAAACCGAGAAACTTGCCAGCCCAGGTTTTGAGGCCCAAACCTGGAAACCGTCCACCCCGAGTTTTGAGGCCCAAACTCGGAAACCCGCAAGCCCAGGTTTTGAGGCCCAAACCTGGAAACTATCCATCCCGAGTTTTGAGGCCCAAACTCGGAAACCGGCCACCCGAGTTTTGAGGCCCAAACTCGGAAACCGTGATGTGTAGCTTTTGAGGCTCAGCTACCGAACCCGCGCCGTAGACGGGATGTGGTTCGCACACCCCGACCACCGGCACCGATGCTGATGCATGTCCAGCCTCTACGCCGGGCACAACGCCTTCGCCATCCTTCTTGACTCGGCCGACGACACTTGCGCCGCACGCAAGCCCGTGTCCGACCTCCCGCCAAGTGCCACGACGCCATCGGCTTCCTCCCGACTCGGCCGATGCACCGCACATCCCCATGTGCTCTCGCTCGCCGATGCCACATGCCAGCTACCACAACTGGTCCTCTGGCCCTCTGGTCCGTTGGTCCAAGCCTCACGTCCGCCCTTCACCGCTCTGGGTACATCGGCATGGCACGTCCGCCGCACGGCACGCCCATCCTTCACCGCTCCCGGTCCGTCGGCACGACACATCTCTATTTGACCTTCACCTCGCCATCGACCACTGTATCCGAGCTCAACACCTGCACATCAACACAGCCAAGAGACACATGTTGCACACGCACACCAACACAGAAACACCACAACTCAACACCACCGGTTAGTCATAAACATTAAGCGCATAGCGAGATATGGACTAAACCGGGAAAAGCCTCAAACCTTCCTCATCAAAGTCAATCATTCATCATATATGCTCTCAAAGGGTAAAAAGGGTAGTAGTAGATTAATTTTGATCATTAAGGTTGGATGCCTCAATCAGCCATGATCCTCTCAATATATAGAGGGGGTTGGTCTTATCCTAATAGGAAACATCTCCAGATACGATCTCTAAGTTTCCTATCCGAACTCTATCAAAATATAGAATCCAAGAGTCCAATCTGGACTACATAAGGCAAACCTGATCTCGCCGATCTTAAATCAACTAAACTGGTTTGATGGGCTCTATAGACGTCAGTCCAAACTAATTATACTGATCAATAGATCTTCAAATCAGTATTTGAATCAGCATTCATCTTCATTTTAGGGTTTCCGACCAGCATCACCTGGTCGGCAACAGTATAACTGGTCGGAAGATATCAAGCAAGCAAGCTCATCTTTACCTATAATATCTGACCTTTAGATATAAGTATAAGAAGATAAATTTGTCTTCAAAATATTATGAGCCGAATATATCTTCTAATCTTATTATCTCCTTATGACACTTTTGAGTGTCAACATATGCCCCCTGTTTTTAGGTGATCTTTAATAGAACCTAAAAACAAACCGAATAACAATGATGTCCAACTCATCGGTCATTCAGTAACCAAGGATAGATATTTTGATCATTTTTATTCTAAGGGCAATACATGTATCGGCCATTGCTTGGAAGGCCATCAGGCTTCTTACCAAATACTTGGAAAGTATTTCTTCAAATACCTTCTGTTTATTGCTCTTGGGAGATCTTCACCTTGTAACGTCTCCAGCATATATGCATTCCCGAATATCACTTTGATCACTTTATAAGGACCTTCCCAGCTCGGCGACCACTTGCCAAATTTATTGCTTCTCGATCCAAGCAGTAATATAGTCTTCCACACTAATTCTCCCACTTGGAATGACTTGTTCCTCACCTTCTTGTTATAAGCTCTGGCAACTCAGGCTTTGTCTCTTTCCATCTCCTTAAGGGCCTTTAACCTCTTGTTGGTTACCTCATCAATGTTGTCCATCATGGCATCATGATACATAACAACAGATAAATCATTCTGTTTAGCAAGTCTATATGCATTCAAATTCACCTCAACAGGCAACACTGCTTCTTGGCCATATACCAGCTCAAAAGGAGTAACTTTTGTAGTGCCATGTCTTGATATACGATGAGCCCACAAAGCCTCAGACAAAACCTCATGCCACCTCCTTGGGTTATCCTCAATTTTTTTTGATAAGCTTGATCAAAGTTTTGTTACTAGACTCAGCTTGACCATTGGCTTGGGCATAGTATGGAGATGATTGAGCATCTTATTTTATATAATTCAGCAAAATCTCGTACCTCTTTAGAGATAAAAGATGTCTCTTGATCCGTAGTTAATGTTTGAGGTATGCTAAATCTATATATAATATGCTCAGTAATAAACTCAATTACCTCATTGTGGGTCATATTCTTCTTCAGAGGTACCGCTTCAGTCCACTTAGTAAAGTAATCTATAGTGACCAAAACAAAACGATGTCCCTTTGAAGATGGGGGATGAATTTGGCCAATAAAGTCTAGCCCCCAACCACGAAAAGGCCACAGTTTGATAATAGGATGAAGCATAGCAGCAGGTGCAAGCTGTATATTTCCAAACCGCTGACACTCTTCACATCTTTTGTAATAATGGAAACAATCAGCCATCATCGTGGGCCAATAAAACTCAGCTCTACGCAATAGCCACTTCATTTTTGGGGCCGATTGATGTGTACCACAAATACCTTCATGGACTTCTCCCATAGCCACTTTTGCTTGATCGGATCCCAAACACTTAAGTAATAAGTCTTCGGCAGTTCTTCGGTAAAGCTCATCATTGTGCAGTACATACTTGGATGCACTTCGCCGAACACTTTGATCAACTTCAGTATTTGGATTACCAAGATATTTTAGCAGGGGAGTCCTCCAATCTTCTGAATCGGTTTCACTCTCGTCGGAACTTGACTTGGGCTGATTTAAAAGTTCCTTAGAAAAACCAACTGAACCTGATGTTCTAAGATCGACCAGGTCAATCGAACAAACTGATTGACCTGACTTGTTACCAACCTGGTCGGTCGAAGTGTCTACCCAATTATGCTTAAAATTTACCTGATCTCTAAAGCAAGTTGGTTGAACTGGTTCGAAAATAGTCTAGTCGGCCATATGAGCCGACAAAACTTCTACATGTTGATGCATCGGCTTTATGTGAAAATTACGTCTACCATTACTATAGCTAGATGCTTGTTGAGCTAACATGTTAGCTTTATGATTTTCGTGCCTTGGTATACGCCGAATTTGAAATTCGATAAAATGAGCAATAATATCAAGGCACATATCAAGATAAACATTTAGTGATCCTTCCAAACATTGGAATTCACCGGCAATTTGTTGCACTATCAACAAAGATCGCCATAAGCCTCAACATGCTTAACTCCATGGAACACAATGTCTCTAAACCGAATAACAAAGCTTCATATTCGGCTTGATTATTAGTACAAAGGTAATCTAATCGGCTTAACATTTTAAATTCAGCACCATTAGGAGATATGATAACCACGCCAACACCTTGGCCCTCCTTACAAACCGATCCATCGAAATAAAGTTTCCATGGTGTAAAAGTAAAATAACCGATTTTATCTTCTAAATCAATACTATGCTCAACAATGAAATCAGCCAGAACTTGACCCTTTAATACTTTCAACGGTTCATAAGTCAAGTCGTATTCAATCAATGGATATGCCCACTTGCCTATCCTTCCTTTAAGATTGGCCGATACAACATGTGTTTAATTACATCGGCCTGACATGCAACAACACATGTACTAGACAATAAATAATGTCTCATTTTAGCGTAAGCATAGTACAAAGATAGGCATAATTTCTCAATATGGGCATACCTTGTCTCGAGATCAAGAAGACGGCGACCAATATAAGCAATCACATATTCCTTGCCTTCGTCTTCTTGCGTTAAAACAACTCCAATGACCTTTTCTTCGGCGACAATATATAATCTGAAAGGAACTCCTCTCTTAGGCGCCCGAAGAACGTGTGGAGATGACAAATATTCCTTTATCTTCTCAAATACTTCTTGTTGCTCTGCCCCCCAAGTGAATTCAGATTCATCCTTTAATTTTAGTATAGGGGTAAAAGGAATAATTTTCCCAGACAAGTTTCCAAGAAATCTCCTCAAGTAGTTCACTTTCCCCAAGAACTTTTGCAAGTCCTTCTTACATGTAGGCGCTTGAAATTTCTTGATCTTCTCTATCCTATTAGGATCAATCTTTATGCCCTTGTCATGAATAATAAACCCTAAGAACTCTCTAGCTGATACACCAAAAGCACATCTCAGTGGGTTCATCTTCAAACCATAGCGGCGCATTCTTTCAAATGCCAGACGCAAATCGGCTAAATGAGACACATGAGCAGCCGATTTGATCACAATGTCATCAATATATACTTCCATGATTATACCAATCAAATCATGAAAGATTAGATGCATAGCCCGTTGATAGGTAGCGCCTGCGTTCTTCAAACCGAAAGTCATCACGACCCACTCAAAGAGACCGACAAATCCAGGACAAAGAAAGGCCATTTTGGACATATCCTCCTCGGCCATAAATATCTGATTATGACCAACATTGTCGTCAAGAAAGCTAACGATCTGGTGTCCCGAAGCATCGTTAATCAACATATCGGCTATGGGCATATGATACTCATCTTTAGGAGTTGCTCTATTCAGATCTCTAAAATCAATACGGACTCTGATCTTGCCAGTGTCCTTTTTCTCAATAGGTACAATGTTAGAGACCCACTCTGCATACCTGCACGGCTGAATAAATCCCGCTTGTAGTAACAGATTAATTTCTTCCTTAATTCGGTCATATATTGCAGAGCTAAAGCGGCAAGGACGTTGTTTGAAAGGTCTGAACCCAGATTTAATAGGAAGTCGATGTTCAACAAGCTCTCGACTTAATCCAGGCATCTCCGTGTAATTCCATGCGAAGCAATCAACATATTCCTCTAAAAGCACGATTAATTCTAGTTTATAATCGGCTTCAAGGTTCTAATTTACAAAGGTTGGTCTAGGCACATAACTATCCCCGATATCAACTAGTTCTAAAGGGTCAGCCAACGTGAAACCTTGGACCAACTTATTGAGCTGTCAAAGTCATCAATAGCTTCACAAGCATCGGCCTTTAAAGCCCGATACTGTTCAACATGATGTCTTAACCAATCAACATTAGCATCCATTAAATTACATGATAATGTTGAACTGATTATTAATCGGCTTTAAAGACACTGGTACAAAACCTTCCCTAGTGACGCTAACAAACTGGAAATCAGAAAGGTCCCGACCAGATAAACAAGCAATAGTATCATGCCCCATGAGCAAAGGAGCATCAACTGTACCTACATAAACCGATGAATCTGAGTGCAAAATTTTTAAATCATCACCCACCCACTGAATGAGAAACTGATGCAGACTAGAAGGGATGCACCGATTAGCATGAATCCAATCACGCCCGAGTATAAGGTTATAACTACCTTGTATATCGGCGATGAAGAAAGCAGTAGCCAAAGTTTTACTCCCAATGGTAAGCTCCATGGATGCAACTCCTTTGGCCGGAATAGGATCTCCTCCTCCGACTCCAGTGATAGTCATGTTGGTCTTGATCAGCTCTTTTATCTGTGCCACCAAGCTTCTGATAAAGCGAGTATGGTGTAACACCCTGGTGTTTAATTAATTAAAATTAATTAGAATTTAATTAGGAAATGGACAAAATCCTAGATGGAGGAAAATCCTAGCCAGATGTTTGTTGCACTCATACCATTACATAATTTGTTGGATGAAAAAGATTTATTAAACCCGAATAGGGCGAAATGATTTTATTCTCTTTAGAAAATAAATAAAAGATTTATGAAAATTTTCAAAAATCAAACTCAAATTTTATTTTCAAAATTTAGGGAAAATATTTCAAAAGTTTGAAAACTGATTTTGATTTAAAAAGGATTTGATTTTGAATTCAAAGAGGATTTCAAAAGAGTTTGAAAAGGAAAAAAACAAAAGAAAAGGAAGATTTGGCAAAGGACCTCACCCTCTCCCCTCAGCCCAAGCCCGTGGCCCAGACTCCCCTCCCTTCTCTCCCATCCGACCCGTCACCCTTGGCCCATCCGCCCTTCCTCTCATTTCCTCTCCGTCCGGGCCGTGTTCCTCCTCGCGCGCACAACGGCCTACCAGCCCATTCTCTGCACCTCCTTGCCAGCACAGCGCTGGGCACACCGCGCCTGCCCCCGCTCGGCTCAGCGCTCGCCCCCGCCTCCCGCGCACACGGGTCGCACGCGCTCCTCCCTCCCTCCGCCCCGGCCTGCGTTGACTGCGGCCCAGCGCCCGCATCTGGCTCGGCCACGCCACCTGCGCGGCACCCCGCCGCTCCGCCACAGCCAACCGGGCCCCGCATGTCATCTCCCTCCTCTCAACCCCTACCCGCCCTTCGCGCTGCGCCAGCCTCCGCCCGGGGCCGATCCGCAGCGGGTGCCGCAGCCGCCACCCTCATCCCTACCTACCCTTATAAACCCCGCCCGACTCCACGCCGCCACACTGCTACTGCCCGATCTCATCTGGGTGCTCTCTTCCCCCACCAACACCCCCACCGCCATTGGCGAGCTCGAGGGGAGCTCGGCATTTTCTGAGCCGGCGCCAGCTCGCTTCCTCGTCGCAGGGCTCGCCACCTCCCTCATCCCGCCCTCCATCGAGCCCGCGGGCCACGCCGCGTCTCGACGATTCACCCCGAGTGGAATCCACGCCGGGAGCTTCACGGCGTCGACCACACCTGAACTCCAAACCAGCTCCGCCGCAGTACGCGCCACCTGAGCCTCCTTCGGCCGCGCGAACACCCTAGGTGAGCACTCCATCTCCTCCGCTCCCCTCCCCACTTGTTCCCTAGGTCGCTACTGGCCCCTAGGACCCCTCCCGAGCACGCCGGCGTGCCCCTCCCATGGCGTCGTCGTACTCTGGCCTTGCCAGCCGCCGCGCACAGACGCGCACCGCGCCACCACCGCGCAGCCAGCAGCAACTCTCCCTCTCTCTCTCCCTCCTTCTAATATCAACCATCCAAGCTGGATCGGACGAGCCAGAGTGGCCAATACCGGTTTGTGTGCTATTTTTCTAAAGAGCCCCTCAACTTTACATAAATCAACCTGCCATCCTTTATTCCTTGTTCACTGTGTCTGGAGGATCTTACGACCTGACCCTTGTCCTTTTTGTTAAACGAGGCGCAGTCCTCGGTTCATCACCACACCGCACGACGCCATGAGCTTGGTCCACCGCGCACTCCACCACACGTCCATACCACAACTCATGCACCGAGCCAATCGGGCGAAGACACGTGGCGCCAGCTCAGCAGCCAGCGCGTCCACGCCGACCGGCTCCGGCCGATTTGCATAGAGCCCCCTAAGATTCGAAGAAACCGACCCGCCGTCCATTCCCACTATTCCTTGAGTCAGCGTTTTCTTTCAATATAAACCCTGTACTTTCTCTGAAATGAGGCCGGGTCCAGAGCCTTTTCTTTTTACAGATTTTATTTATTCAAAATACAAAATGAGTTCAACTTATTTATAGAAATGCCACTCAACTTCAAATGCTCATAACTTCCTCATTTTAACTCCGATTTGACCCGTTCAAGTCACGTTAGATTTGTCTCGTAGAGCTCTACGCAGTAGATCAGTTTATGTTCTGTTTTACTACTATTGATGTACTGTTATTTATTATGTTTGTTTGGGCCATGTGATGATGCTTGATCCAACGAGTGTGAGCTACGTGGAACCCCAGGATCAACCTTGTGCCTTCGTCGCTCCGATCCAGCCCGCAGGCAAGTGTCCTTGATCATCTTGCTCCCATATTTATTTTACTTTTGGTATTAGAGTAGTTATATCCTATTGTTGCATGCAGTGTCTAAATTTGAATCCCATGTTAGGGTTTACTAGATTCTTGTACTATTTTCCTTGACACCTGGTTTGGGATGTGTTGGGTAGAAGTCATGCTTAGCCTTGCAGTCATGGTTGGGATGGGTTGGTTACAATTAATAATCTTGATTAATGATCTATGGAATATTTTGGGCCGGTAATGTTGTAGTTTGGAGAGTAGGTAAATCCGGCAGGATGGACCGTGTGGTGGTGTGGTGCCATGTGACTTGGCGTACGGTTGTCGTGTGACTCGGTGTTACGGTTTTCCATGGGACTTGGCGTTGGTTTGGGTTTGTGGTTTGTTATCCTGCCTGGATCCCTAGGACCCAGTTCTCGAAGCCTGTAACCCGGCAAAACAGCGCAAACCATAAGGCCTATATGGCTCTGGGACTGGCTAATTAATTAGAGAAGCCTTATGTCATTATTAGTTTCATATGGACATGGGTACAGGACTTCTTCTACGCAGGATACTGCTTGGTACGAGAGTGATTCCCAGGCTCGGGCGCCAGACCTGGTGTTATTACGGAAGGTAGCTCTATGTCGTGATATATGGAACAAATACACATGGGAGGACTCTTTGTAACGACCTTGTAGTGAACCCTGCCGACTCACCTTGGAAGTGGGTCAAGAGGTTGGCCGCCTCGGGCACAAGGGCAACACGACTCATGGGTAAAGATGTGCAAACTCTGTAGAGTAAATAACTGATATATCAGTCGTGCTCACGGTCACGAGCGGCTTGGACTTCTTCAAGATTAGTTGGTGGGTTGGGTCTGGTTTATTAGGGAAGCCTTATGTGGTCATTAGTCCCATATGACATGGGTATAGAGGCTTCTTCTACGCGGGTTACTACTTGGTACAGGAGTGATTCCCAGGCTCGGGCGCAGACCTAGTGTTATTACGGAAGGTAGCTTTCTATGTCGTGACATATGGAACTAATACACATAGGGGGACTCTTCGAGTCGGCCTTGTGGGTGGCCTGATGGACTTCAGGTGTGGTTGGCCTGATGGACTTCAGGTGTGGTTGCTTGGTGTGACTCCAAGTGTGGTTGCTCGGTGTGACTCCGAGTGTGGTTTGCTCGGTGCGACTCCGAGTATGGTTACTGTTACCATTGGAGGCTGTGCATATAACCTAGTAAATAGGTGCATAAGATTAATAGGAATAATAGGGTTGTATCGCTTTAGGCGCTTGAGTCAAACAAAGTCAGCCTACCTTTGTTATTAGCCTCATAAGCATATATTTCCTACACTTGCGGAGTACATTTCGATGTACTCACCCTTCCTTTTGAACCCCCTGCTACCCCACCCAGACGCTGGAGTCTACGACGAGGAGCAGGAGTACCCAGAAGATGGTGGATTCGACCCCGGCGACTTGTACTAGGATGGCGCAGCCCTCGGTCGACCTTTATATGGAGATGGCGTCCAGTTTCGCGCGTCTACATTAGAGTTAGTTTGAGAGTCTGTACTTTTTCTTTTGGACCTGAGGATCATTTTTGTAATAATGTTCGATATATTAATAAAGCATTGTTTTGATATTTACTATGATGTCGATATATGTATGTGTTTACACCAGATTTTGGACCGAAAAGATTATTATTTTATGAGCACAAATGGCTGGTTTATTAAGGAAGGAATCGGCCAAAAGAATAAAGAAGCTTATATGGGTTCAAGCGTGACCAGGAGAATTCGTATGGACCAGCATGACGAGCTTCAAAGACGTGTCGGACTCGGCCGAGAAGCTCAAGTCCGGGTCATTTTTTGTTTTACTTATTATGTAACCTAGTCGTGTTAGGACAGGAGTCAACCGGGTTATATATAGTTAGAAACCCGGATTTTGTAAACATCATCCAATCAATCAACACATCGCCCACCGGCCAAAACCCTAGGAGTAGGAGCAACGTAGATCTCGGCGAGACCTTCAATCAGGCAGGGCTGCATCGGCTTCGACTGACCTCTGGTTTGCTTGTAAGTTTCACCAATGGCTCGTGTCATCGTGCAATAAGGCTGTATTTGGCATCGACCAAACTCTTGTTAAGCTATGACATGGCACTTTTTCTTCTTCTTGTCAATTGTAGGTCAAATTGACTGGCACGCCTAAAGTCGATCGCACCAAGATTCAGCACTGCCACCCGTTGAAGGTTTAGGAGGTCAGGACCTTGCTCCGTACGCCCTCTGAGAACCATGCGCTCAAGTGTGTTGGCGTGATCGACCGAATTTTTGTGTCAACACATTCTTTTGGCACACCCGGTGGGACCCAAATCGTCTGATCATGACAACCAACAACGAAGACGTGCTGAACGTGATAATGGATGAGCTTCCAGATGAAGTCCGACGCTTAATAGAACAAACTGTTGAGCAATATCGGGGTATGTGTTTGCTGAGCTTCAGCAAGACCAGCGACAAAAAGATTATTCAGAAGACTCATCTTCCAAGGGTGATTCTAGAAGGGCATGAAGATCCAATGATCCAGATACAACACAATGCTATGCAAGAAGTAATCAACAAAGCAATGTCTACTACCCTGATGAATCACAATGAAGTGTTCCTCCACAGTCTCACAAATGCCATTAAAGAAGCCTTCAACTTAGGCGATGATAGAAGAGGTCCAACATATACCGTTAGAAATAATCAAGGAGCTCTTGGTGGACCACAGATCAATGGCCCTAATGGCAATGGAAACCAAATGATTGTCAACCCTAGGGGCATGACACCGCAGCCAATGCAACAACCAAATATGAGTAATAACATATACTCATCGGCTACAAAAATAGCTCCCCATGCAAGGCGTATTACTAGAGATTTCAATGCACCACCATATCAAGGGAATGTGGCACCTGGTGATATTCCTCCTGGATATCATTATGTTTTAGATTTTTATACCTTGGATGCTCAGGAGAACCCGAGATACCATGGCAATGCCTTCAGGGGGCAGAACATCGGCTATCAACGACCGGTGAATCAGATTGATCGGCTAATGAGTCGAGTAATTGATTTGGTTCAAAAGCAATTTGGCTTAACGCGAAAGTCTACAATGACTGGTTACAAGAAGCCATATCCAGAGTGGTTTGATCAGGTTGTTCTTCCTCCAAGATACAGAATCCCTGATTTCACCAAATTCACAGGAACCGGCTCAGTAACGACCATGGAACATATTACTCAATTTTTAGTCCAGCTCGGGGAAGTTGGTGATGAATCAACACTTAAAGTCAGATTATTTCCTTTATCCCTGTCTGGTTCAACTTTTTCATGGTTTTCATCTCTGCCACCCAATTCCATTCAGAGCTGGGAGGATATAGAAGACAAGTTCCATAAATACTTTGACTCTAGAGTATTGGAAAAGGCCTTGTAGACTTAGTCGATACGAGGCAAGGAAATAATGAGTCTGGATGTCAGTATCTTCAGAGATTCAGAGAAGTTAAAAATCAGTGCTATACCTTATCACTGCCAGATTCAGAGGTTGTTAGCATTGCAATTCGAGGGATGATACCTGCCATCAGAGAGAAAATCGGCTTTGGTTGTAACAACATGGCCGATTTAGCTAAGAAGGTGGCAAATATTGATGCTCAGAATCGGTACAATCAAGTTTTTAAGCCCAAGAAAGCCTACAATACAGAGATTCATTTCTTCCTACAAGAAGAAGACGGTAATTCAAGTGATGAAAGTGAAGATGAAGTGACTGTTGTGGACTGGGCTTGGAAGAATAACTAGTACATACCTTGGGCAAAGTCTAAGAGTGCCGAGAAAGATGTAAAATATAGCTTTGACATCACTAAGGCCGACAAGATATTTGACTACTTGCTAGAGAAGGGTCAAATCAAGTTGACTAGGAATCACAATATCCCATCGGCGGAGGAGCTCAAAAATAAGAGGTACTGCAAATTTCATAATTCTGGTACCCATACTACTAATGATTGCCGAGTTTTCAGAGATACGATCCAGAGGGCTATCGTTAAAGGAAGGATAGGCTTAGAAAATGCCAAAGGCATGAGCATCAATGACCATCCTTTTCCACAGAACATGGTGACTCCTGCACCTCGGAGTGAGATCAAAGTGTTGACTTCTGACAAAGCCAAGGCAGCTGGGATGATGGATCCGAAGAAACAACTCAGAGCCAAGGAGTATCAGGAGATGAAAGGAAAGAAGAATACTGATCAGCATGATCAAGCTGAGACTTCAAAGGCTGGTGAAGCAAGAAGACGTCCAAGTGTCAGAATCCTATTGAACAAATGGCAACGCCAGAAAGAAAGGAGTCAAATGCAAAGGGAAAGGGATGAGCAAGAATATCAAGAGTGGCTTGAAGAGGAAGAGTATAAGAGGTCTCATGAAAAGAAAGGCGTATCAGAGATGAAGAAAAGAATCATTGGGACTGTCCTTTCTTCAGACATTGTGGAATGAAGGACTGAAGCTTTCTACTCTTCCTAATTGCCCATAATGCAGTGACTAGTATTGGGAGTATAGGCAGTCGAGAGACAACCGCTGATCTGTACATGAAAGGTTAAGATTTGAAAAGATAGATCGGCGCATAAAAAATGAAAATGTTCATAATCGGCTTGGAGAAAGGCTAACCGATCATGATCATCCTTGGCAAGAGGGTCAATGGTGTCCTGGTGGCTTGACCAAAAGCCAGAAGAGACGGGTTCAAAGATTAAGGAATGATGAATCCAAGAAGAAGAAGAAGAAACCCTAAGTCTGGCAAGTAAAACAAGTAGCCGATAAGGGTGAGTCATCGGCTAATATTGCTGCTCTGTTCATGCTACCTGCTGAGTTTAGATCCTCTGATCATGAAGAAGAGTCTGGTGACGAAGAAGCAATTGCTCAGTGGATCTATCAAGCAGAAGAGGCCACGTTTCAAAAACCCGAGAGACATTCCCATTTGAAAGCTTTGTATTTGAAAGGGTTTGTTGATGGGAGGCCTCTGAACAGGATGCTAGTTGATGGAGGAGCAGCCGTTAATTTGATGCCATATGCCACCTTTAGAAAGCTTGGCAAGACTACGGAAGACTTGACTCAAACCGATATGAGGTTGATCGACTTTGCTGGCAACGTATCGGCTACTAAAGGTGCTGTGAGTGTCGACGATTGACAGTAAGAGTATGCCGACTACTTTCTTTGTGGTCGATGCAAAGGGATCCTACAGTGTGCTTCTTGGAAGGGATTGGATCCACGCCAATTGTTGTGTTCCATCTACCATGCATCAAAATGTGATTCAGTGGATCGGCGACACCATGGAAGTGGTACCAGCCGATTCAACTATTAGCGTTGCTTATTCAGACCCTGATGTTTGGAACTTTGATAACGTGGAGTGCTTTTCTAGGAAGATTCTTGAGGAAGGCTTTCTCAAAACATGTGATGATAGCCAATAGCCGATCCAAGCAGTCGGCTTCAAAAAAATATATTTAATGGATTATACGATCAATGAAGATGAAAGTAAGATGGGTAAGGGTTTCACATCGGCTGATGAACTGGAATCAGTTGATATTAGAAACGGTGATAAGCCAAGGTTGACATATATCAGTGCTAAGTTGGATCCCAAGTTTAGATAAGAACTTATTACATTGTTAAAAGAATATAAAGAATGTTTTGCTTGGGATTATTTTGAAATGCCTGGTCTTGATCTATCGTTGGTTGAGCATCGACTACCTATCAAACATGGGAGTCGGCCTATAAAACAAGCTCCGAGGAGGAAAAGAGCAGAAGTTATGGCTGATGTGAAAAAGGAAATCACTCGGCTTTACGAAGCTAACTTCATTCGGCAATGTAGATATGCTGAATGGATATCTAGTGTAGTCCCTGTGTATAAGAAAAATGGAAAAAATGAGAGTTTGCATTGATTTCAGGGATTTGAATAAAGCTACTCCGATGGATGGCTACCCAATGCTAGTGGCGCAGATATGTTGGTCAATGCAGCAGCAGGATAAAGGTGATCAGTTTTATGGATGGCAATGCTGGTTATAACCAATTTTTTATGGCAGGGGAGGATAGGATAAAACTGCATTTAGATGTCCGGGTGCTATAGGCTTATATGAATGGGTGGTCATGACTTTCGGGCTTAAGAATGTCGATGCAACTTATCAGAGGGCTATGAATTATATCTTTCACGAGTTGATCGGCAGGATTATGGAGATTTACATTGATGATGTAGTTATAAAGTCCAGGGATTATGAAAGGCATCTTAAGGATCTTAGAGATACTCTTGAGTGCGCAAGAAAGCATGGGTTAAGAATGAATCCCCACAAGTGTGCATTTGGAGTATCAGCTGGACAGTTTTTGGGGTTTATGGCACATGAAAAAGGGATTGAAGTTGGCCAAAAGAGTTATGATGCAATTGACAAAGCAGTACCACCAACCACAAAGACTCAACTGCAATCTTTGATCGGTAAAATCAATTTCATCAGGAGGTTTGTTTCGAATCTGTCAGCCAGGATTTTACCATTCTCAGTTTTGTTGAAATTAAAAGATGACCAAGAATTTAAATGGGGAGATGAACAACAGAAGGCATTTGATGAAATCAAAGAGTATATGAAGTCTCCACCAGTTTTGATTCCTCCTCAAAAGAAAAAACCTTTTAAGTTGTATGTATCGGTCGACGATCATACAATTGGGTCGGCCTTAATGCAAGAATTCGAAGGTAAAGAAAGAGTGGTGTTTTATCTCAGTAGAAGGTTACTTGATCCGGAAACAAGATATTCTCGTGTTGAAAAGTTATGCTTATGTTTGTACTTCTCGTGCACCAAGCTTCGGCATTACCTGTTATCTTCCGAATGCACGGTGGTATCAAAGTTTGACGTAACTAAACATATGTTATCCATGCCTATTCTAAATGGGAGGATTGGCAAATGGATTCTTGCATTATCAGAATTTGACTTGAAGTATGAATCGGCTAAAGCGGTTAAAGGTCAGGTAATAGCCGATTTTGTTACTCATCATCATGAACAAGAGATTAAGACCTTAGATTTTACCCTGTGGGCTTTGTTCTTTGATGGTTCCAGTTGCAAGCAAGGTGGGTGAATTGGTATTGTTCTTGTTTCTCCTCAGGGAGGAAGTTTTGAATTTGCCTTTTCAATTGATCCAACCTCTACTAACAATCAAGCTGAGTATGAAGCACTTCTCAAGGGACTTCAACTTTTGTGCGAGGTAAGGGCCGAGACTGTTGAAATTTTTGGAGATTCTCAATTAGTGATCAATCAATTGTTCGGCCTATATAAGTGCAAAGATGAAATTTTAAGGAAGCATTATGAAAAGTGTCTTGAATTACTTGATTCTTTCTCTTCTGTTGTCATAAAGCATATTCCTAGATGTCAGAATCAAGAAGCTAATCGGTTAGCTCAAAGTGCTTCTAGGTATCGGCAAATCGTTGAAATATTAGCCGATGAGATTGTTGATAGTGATGATTGGAGGATTGAGATTATTGAATACTTAAAAGACCCATCGCGACAAGTATCCAAAAAATTGAGATATAAGGCTATGAAGTTTGTCCTTCTTGATGATCAACTTTATCATAAAACAATCGATGGTGTACTTCTTAAATGTGTCAGTCAAGAAGAAGCCAAAGTTCTAATGGGGGAAATCCATGAAGGAGTTTGTGGTGCACATCAGTCTGCTCATAAAATGAAGTGGATGATCAGAGGAGAAGGATATTTTTGGCCGACCATTTTAGAAGATTGTTTTAAATACTATAAAGGATGTCAAGAATGCCAAAGATTCGGTAATGTTCAGAAGTCTCCAGCATCATCTATGAATCCAATCACAAAGCCATGGTCATTTAGAGGATGGGGGATAGATCTGATTAGCCAAATATTTCCGGCATCTAGCAAAGGGCACAAGTTTGTGTTGGTAGCAACTGACTATTTTACTAAATGGGTTGGAGCTGTTCCTTTGAAGGAGGCTTCATCGGCTACCGTAATTGAGTTCATCAAGGAGCATATCATCTACCGATTCGGTGTTCCTCAAACCATTACCACAGATCAAGGAATGATGTTTACATCAAAAGAATTTGAGGATTTTGCTGCTAGCACAGGTTTCAAGTTGATTAACTCATCTCCGTATTATGCCCAAGCTAATGGGAAGGCTGAAGCTTCTAACCAGATTTTGATCAAAATCATTAAGAGAAAGGTTAAGGAGCATCCAAAAAGTGGCATTTAATACTCAGTGAAACCTTGTGGTCCTATAGAATGGCGTGTCATGGTGCAACTAAGTGTTCACCATATGAGTTGGTCTACGGTCACGAGGTTGTATTGCCTTGAGAAATCAATATAGGGTCTAGAAGAGTATCACAGCAGAATAATTTGAAAGCTGATGAATATAAGCATCTCATGATGGACAACCTTGATGATTTAAATTTTCATTGGCTAAAGGCTCTGGAAAACATTAGAGCTCAGAAGTTGCGAGTGGCTAAGTATTATGATCAAAAGGTCAGGGAGAAAAAGTTTAATGAAGGGGACTTGGTTTGGAAAGTTATTTTACCTATTGGAACTAACGATAGCAAATACGGTAAGTGGTCACCAAATTGGGAAGGACCCTATCGGATTACCAGATGTGCTCCTGGTAATGCTTATTTCTATGAGACTCTAGAGGGTATCGAGTACTTCAGAACAATTAATGGGAAATATTTTAAGAAATATTACCCTAGTATCTAGGAGGATCTGTTATAATCAATCAATCTGGTCGATGACCGATATGTATGTATCGTCGTTGATATCCAATCGATAGCCGATACTAATGTGTCAGCTTCAGAATAAAAATAATCGATATGTGTTGTATCGTCTTTGATGGTGAAATGAATAGCCGATGCAAGCAAGGCATCGCCTTCAGCCCAAAAATATAAATTCAAAAAAAAATTGGAGTTAAGAGATCTCGATGGGCCTCTTCGCAGGGAGATTATAAAGGATGCAGAAATTTCATTATATTCATAAGAGGGTTTCTTGTACAAGAGCTTGATCCTAATGAACTACTCGACGACTTTATATACTATAATTACAGAGGGGGTGGACTCTGCTATCTCCCCGGCTGCTCCGTCAACACCATCAAAATGCACTTCCATGACGTGGTTTATTTGTGGAGTAACTTCAAGGCCACCCAAGTCTTGGCCAGTGTAGGCTTGGGCAGCCCCGAGAGCCATGGCAGCGCCATGACGGACGCCATGGAGGGCGACCTCATGTACCCTTGCGGGGATGTTGGTCACCCTCTCTGCGACGCTGTCACCGGCAGTGTTAACAGAGTCGGTCGCCTCGTTCCCCACCTCCTGAAGGGCCTCCAGGCGCACGATCAAGTCTGCGGAGTAAACGAAACACGTCGAGATTGAACAGAAGAGATTCAATTAAATGAAAATTCTTCAGAGGAAGGAAGAAAAATACCGGCGACGCGTGCATCGGACTCGGCGCATTGTTGAACCGCCCGGGAGGCCCTCGCCTCTGCTTCCTCCAGCGCCTTTTGGAGTTGGGCGATGTGGTCTTCGAGGAGGCAGTTCCTGATGGTAGCCTCCAAGTGAAGGTTTTGCATTTCCGTCATCTGACGGTAATGACAAGTGGTTGTCGACTCAGAGCTGCTGGAGGAGGGGTTTTTAGAAACTGACTCCATTCCAGGAGGAGGCGCCAGAGCAGCGGCGGCATTGGATGGACCTTCATCAATCCTGGATAAAGATAATAAAAAGAATCAAGTTAGACTCTAAGAAAGACAATGATGAAAATCGAAATCAATTAGGCATAAAGGAAAACATGCCTAATGCGGCACTGAGGGCGGTAGTGAGAGTTCACTTCCTCCTCTGCAGGACGCTTGCCACGGTTGTTATCTGCCATCAGAGGGAGAAGAGAGAGGCTTTTGAAAGGAAAGGCTTCTGGTGAGAAAGAGGGTTTTCGATGGAAGGCAAAAGCAAGCAGAGGATGCGTTCTGAGTGTGATGGAAGATGGGGACGAAGGAGAGATTTATATTAAAAAGATTGAGTCTCTGAAGGGGAAAAGATGTCATTTCGTACGGTGTGCGCAGAGTACTCGAGTGGGGTGTTAAATCATAACACGGTTTTCAAGAGAAGAGCAACCGTCTCGTATTGTCGTCAAGATATTGTTCGGGCTGTTTGAGATGCCGAAAGGGAAGAAAGAAAAGGACTCAAAATTTTGGAATAAAATAAATTTCATCCCAAAATTGGGGGGCATGTGTTTACACCAGATTTTGGACCGAAAAGATTATTATTTTGTGAGCACAAACGGCTGGTTTATTAAGGAAGGAATCAGCCAAAAGAATAAAGAAGCTTATATGGGTTCAAGCGTGACCAGGAGAATTCGTATGGACCAGCATGACGGGCTTCAAAGACGTGTCGGGCTCGGCCGGGAAGCTCAAGTCATCGTGCAATAAGGCTGTATTTGGCATCGACCAAACTCTTGTTAAGCTATGATATGGCTAGTTATTGGTCTAAGTTCGTCTTTTGTAAGACTGTCTTGACTCTAATCAATCTCTTACTTTAGTCGATCTTGACTAGTTATCGGCTCTATTGGTCTGGCAAGCTAATAGATTCATTAAGTTATCGATGTTGTTCTATGTTTTAATTTGTTTCTTTATGTTTTAAACAACATCTTGCTCAATCAAGATTGACAAAGTGTCTTAAGCTTAAAAGATGCCTGGTTTCGGCTATCCTGAGGTTTTTCATGCTGACAACAGAGAAAATAGCTGATTCAAAGCTTCTCATCGACTATTTTGTCAATCTTGGTTGTTACATGTTGTGCGTTCGAGATATCCGATAAAACTATGATTTTGATCTAAGAACAAGTAGATTTTAATCTTGCATATCTATTATGGTTGTATTTCCGAACCCCACTGATATATACGGTAGATTAGATTTGCTTGATCTTAAGTCGAATCATGGTTCTAACGGATAGATCTTGTTCGTGCCTCATGGACCCTGTATCGGCTAAAATAGCCGATCCAGTTATACTTTCTTCGTAATGTGTGCTTTTAGGCTGCCTGGAGTCAATGTATCTGCTTGTTGCACTGGACGTGATCTAGTTTAATCATCATTATTGTGGCGGAACCGTCCTGATTATAAGAGCTGAAGTACCGTCTTAGTCAAATCCGTCTGACTTCGACTCATACTCGAACCCATATAACCCCGGTAGTCCGGAAATCTCGAAGGATTTCTATCACCGTACAACATACAAGATCGCATTGTTCAAGAATTACATTCGCAAAGATACATCACAGAGAACGAAACCGAATTTAAAGTATCAGAGTGCGAATTTAGAACAGAGTTATTACAATACCGAATTTAAAAGTGCGGAAGCTTAAATAAGTTTGAAACACGACCACTACACATGTGGTCCAAATGAAACATTGTTTAACAAATCCAACTCAACACAACTCACTCTTCCCTTTTTAGATAATGTGCCACTAGGAGTCTCAGACCAGCAAAAGAAAAGGGGAAGCTTCTGGACGACCCTGCCCTGGGCCTACTCCTCATCACCTTCCACCGGGTAGAGGCAGTGCTTACAATAGCCAAAGTAGACCTGGCCATCTGCAACAAACGGGATAAACCATGAGTACGGGAATGTACTCAGCTAGACTTACCCGTCCAACTGAAAAAAATAAAGACACCAAGGGTATGCAAGGCCTTTTGGGTGGATCTGGGATCTTTAGTTGCGAAAAGCTCAAATTAAGATAAGTGAGAATTTAATGATATTAATGAGCTGTCATTTTTTTAGACCTACTCCTTTTTCTAGGTTTGCACCAGAACTACTGCACACACTTGAGTCTAACAGACAATAATATAACCATATCCAGTTGACTTATCCATATTTTAGTTGAACCTTTTACACATCACATGGAGTTGTATCGTGGTGAAGCTCGCCATAGTTTCCCACTAACCGGGGGAGACGGCGACTCGAATCGAATTCCAAACCAGCTGGTGAAAGACCTTTAATACCAGCCCACACTTTCCCCGTCGGGTCCATGCATTGGGCAACCGCTCGATGCTTGTTCGTGGTGGTAATCATCGCGGTTCAAGCACGGACCGCCCAATTGGAACCTGGTGATGACCTCACGCGGCAGATCGCAATTTCCATACTAGAGGGCGCGACACGGGTCGAAACCGGCCCGAACAGCTTCTAACCGGCTTTGGGGTCGATGATTACGACACCGACGTATCCCTAAGTAAAAGGGCGCGTTCAAAAATGAACGAGGGCCAACATCGATACAAACCTACACGATCCAACGGACGGACTGCCCCCAAGTTCCAACTTGGTGCCTTGCCTTCCAGCTGACCGTATTTCATTACTACTCAGGTTCTTTTCCACGATTGCAAATATAGCCAACCGTGATCCGGTAACTACCCATCAGGGTATTACGGGAACATTCTTAACTACTACTTTTATTAAGCAAGCTAAGCAATTCTACATTGTAAATAAATAACAGGATAACAAGGTAGATATTAATCAATAACCAAAGAATGGTAATGCAGCAAGTAGGTTTCATTCCAACTCCTAAACCTAATGCATCACAATATAAAAGGACTCAAGTAATTTTAATTGCAAAGGGTAGGAGGCTTAATATGCTCCGGGGCTTGCCTTGAGAGAAGACTGAGGCCTCGTGGGAGGGGCACTCAGGCAGGTTAGTGTCGGCCGCGGGGTCGACTTCCTCGGCTTGATGCAGTTCTGGGATCTCCTGCTCGGCGCTTGTCTCCTGCTCCAAGTCTTGCTCTTGAACTATCGATCCTATTGCAATGCGATTGAAAATAATAAATAAATAATGCGTAGTGTGAGATGGGGTGGTATGAGTGTAAATATTTCTTGCAAACCAACAAAACCAACTTGTTGAACCATTTTTGACATTGAGGTAAACACTTAATTATCTCATAAAACAATTTCATTAATCCACCTATTTCTTATTTAATAATTCAAAAGAAATTTGAGTTTGAACTGCAAGTGCATTTTGCTGGACTCAGAAAAATCCACAAAAATTCCAGAAGGCAAATGGCATCTGCTGGACTTCACTAAATAATTTTCAGCCAGAAATAAAATAGAGAACTGCAGATATAAAAATAACAAATAAACTGCTCAAAAGGTGCTTTGAACTAACTTTTTACACAAAAAGTGTTCAACAGCAGATTTCATAATTTTCCTAGCTTCAACTACTCATAAACATTCTACTGTAGAAAATTTACTGTCAGAACATAAATATACAAGCCTACACAAAATAAACAAATCTATTCCAAATTAAACCATTTGAACTACAACCCTACTGAAAAAGGGGCTACACTCATTTTCATATTTTTTCCAGATTCTACTTCACATTTCATATTTATCAATGAAGTTTCATGAACAGAAACATTATATTATTTCTTACATGAATTTCCAAATGAAAACACAAAAAAGTACAGTTGTAAAGCAACTTCAGATTCTTCCATACAACAGCTCATGCTTAAGATTTTTCTTAGCCTGAACATGTCATACAGAGACTACACAATTTTTTCCACATTTTATTTCGACATATAAAACACCTTGATATTTATTTTAAGAAAACAGCCAAAAAGGACTTTTAATCATAACAGAAACTTTTTCCACATAAACAGTGCAGTATATATTTTTCAGAGGTGCAAATCATGATAAGAAACCTACACAAATTTTTCAATGAATTATCTCAACCAGAAAACACCTATTTTCATTTATCTAAACAAAAGCTCACAAACTAAATTAAATAAAAACAGTAATAAAAACTTTCACCAAAAATACTTTCATATTTTTCCATGATAGATCTACTCATAAACAAGCTAACAAAACTAAAAGTACTTTATTTGGACTTTTAAAACGAGCTACACAAAAATAACAAGCATTTCTGGAAAATAAAACAAAAAGGAAAACATTTGAAATCATCCCGGCTCAAACTGCGTGAACTCGGTCCATGGACCGCGTGTGACTGACGCGCGGGGTCTGCTGGTCAACGGGACCCACCCGTCAGAGAGGGCGAAGCAGGGAAAGGTGTTGACCGGCGAAAGCTCGTCGACGGTGAGGTCGCCGGCGGTGAGGCTAGGCTAGATAGACTCGTCTCGACGAGGCGCATCCAGCAGTGGGTCGGTTTGGCCAGAGGGTGACCGAAGCGTGCCGGCGGCGAGCAGTGGCGGCGACACACGGCTACGCCGTTTTCGGCGGTCGCCGGTGAAATTGGGGAAGGCATAGGCTTACTCGAGCCCTAGGGAGGCTATCGGAGGGCTCGGCTTGGCTCGGGAAGCTCCGAGGAAGCTTGGCCACGCGAGCGGCCATGGAGGACGGTGGCGGGGCTCGGCTAGGCCGTGTCCGGCGGCCGCCGGCCAAATTGGCGTGTGCGCAGTGCTTTGTGAACCCTAGGGAGCTAAGTGAGTGGGTTGGTTTGGCTCGGATGACTCCAGGGGAGCTTGGCCTCGTGCATGGCCGCGGCGGCGCCCATGGCGTTCGGCCGGAGAGATGGAGTGAGATAGGGAGCGGTATCGTTGAGATGGATAGGTGTTCTCACCTTGCCTTGGCTCGGTGAAGCTCGAGGACGAAGGAGAGGAGCGGAGGAGCTTCGGTCGGGGAAGAACAGTCGCGAGCTCCGGACGGCGCTGATGGCGTTCGCGGCGGGGCTCCTCGGACTCCGACGTCAGCGAGGCTCGGCGGGTGGTGCGGAGGTGCGCACCGTGTGGTCCGGATGATGGCGGGGTGGTGGCCGAGGTTAATCGGTCGGTGGTGGCTCGGCTAGGGCGGAACGGTGGTGCGGTTCTTCGGTGCCGAACCACGGCGAGCAGTGAAGTGCTCGGCGTGTTCGCGGGAGAGGAGAGGTTGAGGGAGCAGGCGGGTGTGTGCGAAATGAGAGTGAGAGAGCAGAGAGAGGGAGGCGCTCGGGTTTTGGTCTCGGCGGAGCGGCGGACGGCCAGTCGCGGAAGGGGCCACGGCGGCGCGGCGGGCGAGGCAGGACGCGGTCAACGAGGGGCTCGGCAGGCGAGGTGAGCGCGGAGTGGGCGAAGCCGATCGCTTGCGTGATCGCGTGGAGAAGGATCAGAGAGGGAGTGGCCGCGCGAGATTTTTCGCAGAGATCGCCGGCCACGCGGCGCTTGCGGCCGGCGTACGGCGCGGCGTGTCAGCGGCGGCAGCGCGCGCGCGGGCGAGCGGGCGAGCGCTGGGCCGGCGCGGTGAGCTGGGCCGAAAGGCCGGTTGGGCCAAAAGTGAGGGCGTGGGAAAAATCGTTTTCCTTTTTCTTTTTCCAAAAACTTTTCAAACTTTGACCATTCAAAAACTGTTTCAAAAACTCCAAACCAGGCTTTGACCTAAATATAAAAGTTGCTCAAAATAATTTTCTCTACAGCTTTCGTATAAGACACTTTTTCTGAAAACTATTTTTACAATCTCCCTATAATTAAAGCCAATTTTGAAACATAAAACATTTTGCTTAATTCATTTTTATTTAACAAACTATTTTGAACTAGGTCAAAATATCAACATGAAAAGCACTCTACTCATTATTCTCTATTTTATAAAACTATTTGCCAAAACAGAAATCCACTTTAATCATCAAGTCAAATAGAAATCCAAAATCCAGATAAATAAACAAAAGGCAAAAAGCACTCATATGCACATAAAATGATGCAATGCATTACTTATGCTCTTTAGTAGCTAATGGGGTTCCTAATGCAGTGCTTGACACTAGGGTGTCACAATTATGGCTGCATGGAGACACCCCACTGTTGATGTTTAGACTATTTTGTCGATCTATTTGTTATCATGTCTGCATAGAAACACCCCACTGTCAACAGATATAACTGCATGTGCAATTAGTCGATACGTTGTTTTCACGTCGTTTGGATGTACACATAGATCTATACTCCGTTAACATGTTTAAGCTCATCGGCTGTTTGTCTGTCCCGAATGCTTCTTCATGTATATCATAGCCGTTTTGCTTTGTATTTTTCTCAATGCCTTCATACAAATCTCTTGGGAGTTGACTTTGTAGTCAATGTCCTATTAAGCAGTGGCTATATCAGAGCCGTACAATTTGAAACTGTCTGGCACCAAACCAGCAGGTTCTATAATTTGATCACTTTTTCTTCTTCTTGTCAATTGTAGGTCAAATTGACTGGCACGCCTAAAGTCGATCTCACCAAGATTCAGCACCGCCACCCGTTGAAGGTTCAGGAGGTCAGGACCTTGCTTTGTACGCCCTCTGAGAACTGTGCGCTCGAGTGTGTTGGCATGATCGATCAAATTTTTACGTCAACAGTATGAAAATTGATCCTGGCATACATATATTGTGCTCCAATTTTGTTCTTAAAATTGGGGTGTGACATATGGCATCAAGTTCACGATTGCCCCGCTGTCGACTAGCATCTTGTGAACCGGTGTACCATTAATATAGCCTTTTATATGTAATGGCTTGAGATGATTGACAAAATCCTCCGGCTTCTAGAACACAGCAGTCTGCGTAGCGAAGTTGAATTCTGCCACCGTCGAATCGTCTCCGACCACGTAGTAGTCGGCCGATAAGTAAACCACATTGACCTCCGCCCTCTCTAGGGAAGACTCGTAATCCACCATTTCCTCATCTTGTTCTTCAGGTAATTCTTCAATGGTCGTGGCAACACCAGCGGAGGAAACAGGATCACTAGGACACGCATTGGATCTCATTGGAATATCAGGAACTGATTCAGTCTTGGAACCTGGTCGGGCCAGCTCGATTCCTCACTCAGTAGTAGCCAACTTAGCCTGCTCGAGTCCTAAACTGGTCAACGCTTGATCTGAGGTAGTCGAATGGGATCTGACCTGATTGGTTCCGAAGCTACTTCAGCGGATTCGGTATCCAGACTGGTCGGCTCAGGATCCGACCTGTTTAGTTCTACAACTGTCAAAGTCAGCCTCTGATTACAAGTTGGCTCTTCACCCCCTCGCTTGCCCTGAGGGAAAATGGCATGCGTTGAGTTAAATATATCCTCCCTCATTTTCTCAAGCTGCTCCCGCCTTTGCTTGTTATAGCGAGCCCTCTGCAACTTCCTCCGTTGAGTTTTACTCAAACCTAGGGTACACCACCTGGGTTGAGTGTATCTGGGATTGCGCTCAATAGACTTTTCTACTTCTACCCCAGCTGAAGCATCTTGAGCCTCTTGAACCTTTGCTGGAGTAGGTTCCTCAACTACCATCGGCTCGGCTCCACTAACAATGGGAACCTCCATAGAGCCGATTGTAATTGTGGGTACAGGATCAGGTCTGGTAGGAGAAACAATGGGAGCACTTTGCACCTTCCTAGGCACATAGATTTGTCGTACTTGTGCCTTCCCTGTCTCCTGAGCAGCCAAAGTTCTTGATGTGGTCGACCGATTCTGCCTTATGTTACCAGAGCTTGGCCGATCACTCAATCGATCGAACACTGAGATCCTCGCAGGCTGATCAGTAGGCATTCCCCACCCTGCCTGATAGTACATATGCGCTGGCATAGGGTAAGGTACCCACACCCCTTGAGGACCCCATTGCGGAGGTGGTGAAATGGGAGGAGCCCACTGAGGTCTGTTAGGGACGGTCCTCGGTGTTGGGGATGCTGCTTGGGCCACTACCAGCTGTTTAGACCTCTCATCCTCGCGCTTCGGAGGAGTAGAGTCTCTTTTTTTAATGGTCGATTCAAAGAATCGGCCTTTTGCTGTTTGTACTTAGCCATGAGCTTATCGAAGGTGCATGGTTCTTTGACAACTTTCCCCTTGCTCTTTTCCACATTAGTCTTCCAAGTGCCAACCTCGAGCTTCTGTGGGATAAATGTGCGTAAGACATGTACTCTAGAAGGGGCGGAGCTATTAGAACCAACTAAACCGACTGCGCTAGCCGATTTACTGGTTCCTACCTGGTCGGCCTTTTGATCCAGTAACCGAATTTAAGCAATTCATCAAATATTCGGTCACATTTGGAGAAATCAAAAGAAAACTTCACTTCCTCACCCCGATTCTTTTGAATTGGTTTGAGGAAAGGACATGTGACTAATTTATTCTGTGTTGGCCATAAAAACTCAGCAGCATAACAGTCTTTAGACTCATCGTCCGAACTATCAGAGTTCATCTCAACAATATGTATGTTGACACTCCTTAATGGAATCACTCTAAGATAGACTTCATAAATAATAACCTAGTGAAGGCACTAAGAAGTATACGGGACACTACTAGCATCACTTAACGTCAAGTTGTCATCCCCAACATGAAACTAGCAATGTGATTATATCATGGCACTAACTTAAAGATAAATATTTACCCGCAAGCGCACAGATAAATACACCCGTTGTAGCAGCATTTTACCCAGAGATGTTCCAAGTATCGTTATTTATATTTAGCACTAGGAATGAAGTGAGATTAATAAAGACAAGAGCTACTCTACACATGTGATAGGAGAATTAAGAACAAAGCAAGAACACACTCCTTTATCCTAAACAGGGATCAACCACAATAATGAGGTACACTATAAATGATAAAAGATCAATCTATGATAGTCCTTGGAGCATTTCAACTTAGACAAGGCATGCGGATTAGAATAGACATTATAAAGAAGTATTCCTAAGTTATTCTAATTATAAGTCATAATATACATTGATTAGTGCAATTATATTTGGCAATCATTGGCTGGGTTATCCCATATTCATATTCAAGAGGCAACTCTATAGTAAAGGTGCCAAACAGAGTAACCCCTAAACCATGAGTTAACTGAGCCATACGATTCCTATATTCGGGGGGTGGAATACAAAGGACTCAACAGGCCTGTCACACCCGCGATCTACCACTCTACCCGGAAGATAGGGAGCATTCGCAGATAAATAGTGTATAGGCACCACACCTACACAGCATTTATCACCCACCCGTTGTACTATAAGATGAGCAATATACGAACATGAGTATAAACATGATGATAATCTATCTATGCCAAATATATAATCAAAGCATACTACAAGCAGTATAATTAAGAATATAGCAATTAATGTCTTAGTCATATCAATTATATCTAAACTATTATGAACTAGACTATGAACTAGCACACAATGATGAACAGTATGATGAACTAGAACACATAGATGAACTAGAGTATGAACTAGAACACGAACTAGAACTAGATTAAGAACTAGAAGATGAACTAGACGATGAACAATGAAGAACAATGAAGAACTAGAAGAATAATTATGAACTAGAAACATAATTAGATCCATAATGTTGATACAAGAGAGAAGATCTTGGGTTTACCGAGCCTTATGGCGACTAGATCCGGAATCCAAGCGAAGCTTGCCTCTTCTAATTCTAATTCTATCTAGTTGTGCCTAAGTTGATGTGGCTCTAAGGAAATTAGGGTTTCTGATTGATCCTCCTCCTCTTCTAATGACTTGAGATCTGATGATGATTGAGAGGGGGGTCTGGGGTCTGGTTATATAGCCCTGGGCGAGGAACCATGGCCCTTGGATCAAACCGACTTCACGTAGGGTGGAGATGCATCCTCATAGGCGGTGGAGGAAGGTTCCAGAAGACGGAGGCCATCGGGCCCAGGGGGTGATCGACCGGTCCTAGGGTGGGACTGGTCGGTCCCACCTGGTGGCCTCTCGGGGTGCCCGACCTCCTGGTGTCCTCTGGTGTCCTCTAGGTCCTTCTAGAATATTCCTGACGTGCCGGTTCCGTAATCTTCCGTCGGTTTCCTTCTAGGAGAAGTAATCAGTGTTGGTTTTCCTATTTAGTCCCTGCAGAATCACAATTCACCAAAACTCATGGAATATTGTCAATTAAAACTCTAAACCTTTATTGGTGATTGAATTCATGCCCTTTTTATATTTATTTATTTTTTAATTTTGATAGATAACCAGTGTCAACAACTCCCCCAAGCTTACCTTTTGCTAGTCCCTTAGCAAATATTCATGATGAATCAGGAATTGCTACTCTGCTTTCACACCTCAAAGGTACACATATGTTCAAACAAAAATCTTCCTTTAGATTAGAGTTAACTATTCTGATTTGCTCATATTACCTTTAACTATGGAGCTTTAACCTTCACCTGGGTCTTGAGCAATTGAAAGACAGAACAATCAAGTTAAGCACTGTATCTCTAACTCTTTGATCAACCTTCGTTCTGGAGCTTTTATATATTTTCAAAATAAAACTCAGAGATTTCACTGTATGACACTCTCAAATCACTCTTTTATATTTTATGATTCCTCACTGATGTATTTTCCTTCTTTCTATGGATATATATCTGGAGCTTTTAAGAAGTTAATAGCATATCTTACCAAGTCAAAGTTCAAAACTACGGAGAAAGATGTCATACTCGTAGATCAAGAACTTAGAACTTTTGAAATTTGTCATCTCTTGCTGGCATATTGTAATTAGAGGGGCCATGGGCTATCTTTCTTTTTCTCTTTCATATTTTTATCACAATGTTTTTTCTTCTTTTTTCTTTTGAGGTAGTCGGACACTTGTCCCTTTTTATTTCCTCCTTTTATACTTTTGCATAGTCCCATGCCTCTGACACAATACTACTTCGGAAGAGTGAATCTTTTAATAAAATGTTCTTGATCTCTAGAGCATGATAAATTTCTCAACCATAGCTAAAAACTTAGAACAAAGAAAGTAGCCTTATCTTAAGAACATATTAATGGCTCTAGGTAGGAATTCATGTTTATGTCATACAGGATCTCATCATGTATTTTTTTAATCTTTTCAAAGAGTAAATCTCCAGAACTCTAGTATCTCTAGGAATTAGATAAACAACAGCTCAAACCTTCTTATAACATATCCCACAATTACCTAGACTTTTAGATCACGCATTTGCCATCCACAGGTTTCAGGTTCAGAGTTTATTCAAAACAACTTTGTCCAAAACTCAGAAAAATTTAAGGTTGAACCCTAGGCACTTAAGAGAGATTACGGCAGAGCAACTATTCATCATTTTTATCATGAGCAAAATTAAGTTTATATCCACTTAGGCATTTATTCATTATATACTATATTTATTTGGTTTTATAATAGTTATTCATCTTTTTATGAGTTTTTATATATATTGACATGGATCTAGCTAAAATGAACTAATAATAAAAATAGTCGTGGTACAATACTTATCGTAATAACTGAGAGTGCTCTCCCCCAAGCTGGATCTTGACGTGATCTTTTCCCAAGAAGATGAGTAGACCATCAACGGTGGCTTAAGTCTCTCCCTTCTTTATTTCCTGCTGAACATAAAAATAGACAACACAACTAGTGGAACTTGATTAAGCGTTAGTGATAAATATTCTTTCCCTTTATCAGTGTTGGTTTTCCTATTTAGTCCCTGCAGAATCACAATTCACCAAAACTTGTGGAATATTGTCAATTAAAACCCTAAACCTTTATTGGTGATTGAATTCGTGCCCTTTTTATATTTATTTATTCTTTAATTTTGATAGATAACCAGTGTCAACAATGTACATCTGGTCGATGAGTCTTATGGGGATCGTAAGGTTCTTTAAGGCGCGATTCGATTGAAACGGCCATTTGCAAAAGTAGATTTACATTAAAGAAATCATAATGTTCAAGCTTATCCATGATCTCTCGACGTAGACCAGCGAGGCATAGGTCTGTTAGGTCTCTATCGGAAATCATTAAATGAAAGCATTGGTTCTTAATTTCTTTGAAGCGCTTAAAGAAGTCGACTACAGGCTCGCTACGTCCTTGTTGAACTAATATGAGATGTGATAACCTAGTTTCTTGGACCCCGTCATAAAAGTGATTATGAAATTTCTCTTCTAATTCGGCCCAAGAACCTATGGTACATTCCGGTAGTGATATAAACCAAGCAAGAGCTGTAAGGAAAATGACGTACATTCATATAATCTAAAGTACTAGCTTTGCCCATCTGTGCAAGGAACATGCTGACATGCTCCATGATTGTTTTACTACTGTCACCGCTAAACTTATAAAAATCCGGTACCCTCCAACCATCAGGTGCTTTCATAAAAGCAAAACATGAAGGATACGGTTTAGAATAAGTGGTCCTACTAGGTTTAAATTGGACCCCCAAGCTGGTCTCAAGAGACCTGGTTATTTCTTCCTTAAACTGATTTATAGCTCGCCCAAAATCGATTTCGGCAAGGTTAGGAGCGCCATTACGCATGAGATTATTACTAGGAGACTTCGGTGGATTGGGCAATACGGTTCTCTGTCCTCCTGAAGTCCTGTTTGTCGCTGTCCCCTGGTCGGTCTGTGTGGTCCGGCCAGAGTTATGATGGGCGCTATTGGCATTCGTCGAGGTACCGACTTCACCACGCCTGGTCTCAGCAGACTCTAATTGTCCAAAATTGATATGTAAAGTCTGTCCTCTAAAGGAATTAAAAGGCATGTCGAACTGTGGTTGCCCGATTGGAAGTTCGGGTTCGACGGTTTTACGTTCTAACTTATCCATGCGGTCACTAAGTAATTTAAATGAATGCTGAATAGAGTCTTTAAAGTATCAACTAGCATTACTGAATAATTAGCATAGGTAGGGTAAGGATCTTCATGTACCTCAGTATTTACCTTATCAGCGTCTTCAGCAATCGTGGTTGACACAGTAGGAATTATCTCGCTGAAGTCTGGTTCCTTATCTTGGGTGACCTTGCCGCGCCGATCCTTCGAACAGCTTTCTAGGAAAGCCTTCAAGACGGCGTCGAGTTTGGCTTGTGCTTGTTATTTTAACTCGTCGGGGAGCTCGTCAATGCCCGTAGGACGGACGCTATTTTTTTATTTTTTTAGGTGCAGGGGCAAAATGGTCTTTTTACCCAACACTTAACACCGTTATACCCTCAAATCTAACGGAAGGTCAAATAAGTAACAAAGTTTTATTTTGAGGCCATATACACAACTTCGAAAGAAAAAGAGCCACGTAAGTAACCAGAATTTTTTTGAGGGTCAAATGAATAATTCTCCCGGATTTGTTCCACATAAGTTCGTTCTTCTGGTGAACCCCGCCGCCGCTGCCGATTCCTCTTCGGTCGGATTCCTCTTTCCAGTCAACAGCGCCACCTACCCACATCTCTTTCTCTCCACCTCGCCGCCACGGAGCGCGTCACCGGGAGGCCTAGACGGCAAACGATGATGGTGGCAGCGAGGCCTTGCATCGGCGACGTCCTATTTTTGGCACGACAGAGGAGGGGCGAAGCTAGGCAGCCGGCGATGGCGTGGGCGGCGGATCCGTTTGCGGCTCGTCCGATTTGGCCCTTCGTGACCCGATCTGGTGGAGTCTGCAAAAATCGGATCAGCCACCGCGTGACTCGGTCGACGTCTCGCCGCGCCACCGCTGAAGGCGGGATCGGCGAAGCCAGAGCCGTCGCGTGCCTAGGCATCGGTGGCCTTACTCGTACAACGGTGGCAACCGACCTAGGCGTGTACGACGACAGCCAGATCAAGATAGAGGCGGCAATCAATGGCGTAACAGTTCGGCAATTGGTGGGCAATGGCGGTACTATCATGTTTCGACAACGGTGACGCCTGTGGGCACCACTTTCCTTGCTGGAGGCGTCGTCTTTCATGCGGATCTTCCGAGATGAAAACTTATGTCCAGTTCTCTGACGATGATGGTGTTTGCGGATGTCATTTTATCGTTAGAGACGTCGCTCTTGGAAGATTGTTTGGGTTGTCGGTTTTGGTGCCGGTAACGAGATGGTGACTCCTTTACATATACACTTCGTGCTGTTGCCAGAATATAACATCCAGTGTCTTCAAGGTGGTCGGTGTCCAACGATCTTTCAGTACTCTTATTAGGTCTGACAGACGTGTGTTGCAGCATTGTCTCGACGTTGGTGGTCATACTCTTATGGAGTCGACATCACAGAGCAAGTCATCTGTGCGTAGGACTACTCGAGTTCCTTGTTAGAATATTTTTTCCCTCCGTCAGTTTTTTCTTTAGTTTTCTCTGTTGTAATAATTTGGTCTGATTCTACATGTTGGTAGATGAAGCTGGGTATGAAATACTATCCTTTAACTAAAAAAAAGGTTTAACACAAGTGTCCATAATGAAATGTAAGTAGTGACTTTGTTAACCTCATGATCTGTTGGCCCACAAGCATAGGGGAGAGATCGTGTGCACGTTCATAGAAGTGAATGTGTGTGTGCTGTGTGCATGTTTACTTATGTACTATGTTTCGAGAGAAAAAAATGTAACATGTTTTGAGTTACAAATCGACACATTAGTGTGTTGCGTCTCTTTTTATGTCATGACAAAGTCACAGAAATAATCCAGTCTATATTATGTGTGTAATTTGTATAAGTTTTATCTGGCTGGAATGATTCCTCGTTCTGTTCCAAGCTAAACAAGCAAGCCCTTAGGGTATTTTCAATATCCTGTCGTGTCAAAACTAAAAAAGTTTGTGTGGTTTTTTGAGTAATGAAACCACATTTCCATTTGTTGGAAAAAACTAAAAATATTTTGCCCCTGTCCATCTGTTGCTTTCTTAAATACCACCTTTATTGACCTCTCAGTTTCTCTAACAAACACTAATTCAAATATCTAAATCAAAATTGCTGGTCATCTCTTTATTTTGCCCTTTTTAATCTTGGGAACGTATCTAGTGCAAACCACAGACTTCGTGAAAACCTGTGCAAATCATAACAAAAAAGTTGTTGAAATTCATCAAAAAAAATTACACATGTAGATGGTATGATGATACACAACCTTGTAAAATATTTTGTCCAAACTTGACTTCATTTGTGAGTTATAAAAATAACAAATTTTAAGCCAGAAAGTTTTCCACATGATTTGTTAGAAATTTGTTATTTTTATATCTCATAAATGAATTCGATTTTAGACAAGATATTTTACAAGATTGTGTATCATCATATTATGTATATGTGTGATTTTTTTAGTGAATTTAGACGATTTTTTTATCGTGGTTTGTACGGGTTTTCACAAAGGCTGTGGTTTGTACTAGATACGTTCTCTTTTATCTTTCCTGAGCTTAACGAGGATTAGGCATTCATATCCAGTACTATTACATCTATTCCCGCCGTTTCCCTTTTGGAATGCTTTTCCCCTGGCACTAGTTGTCAGTGGTGGGATCAACTCAGGGCAGCAGCCTGCACGGAGTGATGCCTTTACATGCAAGCAAATTTTATGCCGGTTGAAACTGAAGAAAGTTCGGAAATGGAACATAAACTACTTGGGGGGGGGGGGGGGGGGGGGGGGCAGCGCAAGATCCAAGAAGGGTATGCTCTATGCTGACGATACGGTGTCAGGATCGTAGCATCAAATGGCCGTGAATCAGCAGGGGGCACATCAACCGAAGAGTGCCTGCAGCAGCTCCGGTGACCTCAGGTTGGCAACACACTCGAACTGCAATGGAACAAAGGCCACGTTCAGCCCAAATATTTTGCATAGTAACCGTCACATCGAACCTTTAGACGCATGCATGGAGTATAAAATGTAGGTAAAAAAATAACTAATTGTACTTTTAGTTTGCTCATGTCGAGACGATTCTTTTGAGTCTAGTTAGGTCATATTTGGACAAAATTTGTCAAATAACAACGAAAGTGCTACACTAACTTTTCCCGATATATTTCACGAACTGAACAAGGCCAAAGTTCATTACATGGCTGCAAAAAATCAACATGATACGACTTGCACATAGAACAAACACCAAATTCATGATTCCATACCTTTTGCTGCCCATACTTTTCACGGACGGCGTTGAGGGGGCAATTACTGGTGTTGTGCTGCAGTTCCTGTAGAGCCCACACGCAAGTTCTAATATTGGAGCTTTTGTAAGAGGTGTAGTGCTCAAGAGTAGGGTTCTGTAAAACAGAAACCACGGATTAAATGTTAAATAAGTTTAAACTTTAAAGTTGATGTGGACACATATATGCAGTGTTTTCATACAAACCCAAGGGTGGTCAGATTGGTCAAGTGTCCATTTTGCAAGGAAAATTGAAGATGCTGCCACCACTGAAGGAAGAAATTTCAGGAAATCATAGTTGATTAAAGTCAACTCAGCAAGATAATTCGCCAGATAATTCAAAGTGGTCAAAGGAGCCTGGAAATGTAGTTTGGCAACTTAGTGTTGAGGACAATACATATAAATTGTTTGTTTTAAAATAATACATATAAATTGAGAAGACTTTTTGCAACGTGGTTCGGGTACCGATCTTACTATACAAGAAGCCTGTGCTGCTCTAAGGAATCTCCTGATAAAAATCAAAATTAGAAGAATGTTAATGGAGAAACAACTTTGTGTGGAAAAAAGTAGTATACATCAACATGTATGTGGCCACCGAGGGTGACCTGAGAAATGTGTTTGTTGTTGGAACAGATAAATGAAAGCCCAGATCATTAAGCACTTGTTGTTCCATTTCCAGAACCTGTGGAATCAGGAGGTGTCAGTTGTGGAGTTCAAGGGCTCTTTACATAAAAAGTTTGCAATCTCTCAGACTGCAAGAGAAACAAATACCTCAGCCTTTGCATATGTACTATCCGTTATATTACAAAATTCTTCAGCACTAGGAGCAGAATACTCTTCATATTTCCTGCAAAAAGAAAAAACTTACAATATTGCCAGTGACATGGAAATCAATGGCACCAAGGCACAAATAAAAAAAAAATCACATAAAAGTTGCAGAGTCATTTTATTTTTAACTATTTGATGCATTCTACATACAGAATAAGATGTCTCATCAGCAATAAGCAAACCACATTTTTTATATGACACATTCTCCTATCAACTGGACAACTGCAAAGCTTCTCGACATTGTGTTAAAATCTAAAACTTACGAGGCAATCAGCATACTAGTTATCCCAAGAAGTTGCAGTTTCTGCGTTTGAATACAGTTCCGAGAAAGAAATTGGTCAATAAGATATACTGTAAGGTAAAGTGTATCTGCCACAAGCTTATATTCCTCAGACACCTGCATGAGAATGATGCATAAAACTTCATAAGCTAAGTCATGAGAGGCAAAGATTCAAATGTGTATGAAGGAAAATTATCATGTGAAATGGAAAAGGCAGATGCCTTGAAAGCATGAACAAAATGCATAGTCTGATTCAAATGCTGAAGACAGAAGTCGTAGTACAGTGATCACTTCACCATATCATGCTCTCACCAAGTTATGTGTAGAAAGAACAAAGGATGAGTCAGTCATCATCAATTCAATTATCTCATGTAAATTTCTCTTCATTGACATATGATACATATGGACAGAGAGGAAAGCATTTTCATAGATGCAGTATGTAGCACTCATATAACTGGACACTTTTTACGTGAGCACGCAACAATGCCAATATCGGGCCATTCAAGATGCCAATGATTAGTGACCCAATATTGGCCTAAAATCATAGAAATGCAAGCATAAACTTCCTCAACAGCAATCCATACAAACCTCAACAAGCCAATCAATTAGAACACCTCGCATGCTAGCTGTGATGTCCTCTTGCAAAGTCTCCATGTAATTTAACCTAGGTCTTCTTATAAGCTGGCACAAAACAAGCACAAAACAGAGTCTGAATGTATTCAATCAAGAATAATATATCCAATGCAGGACACAGATGAAACACAAGTACATTGAACATAACGCTTGTCCCCTAGATCACAAGACTTGTGAAATGTGACTGTGAGGGAACCAACGGTTTGCTCAAACAATAGTAGGAAGGTTCTATTTTTTACCAAAAAACATTAACATACCTCTGAGGCCATTAGATTTCTGTATATCTCTGCAACGTAGGTAACACACATTTGAGGATCACCATTATTTCTGTCAATGTCTACAATGTTTAAACCATTAGAGACCCCTGTAACAAAATACAGATTCTTTAGCTCCTATGCCCACTTAATATGGAGATCCTCAAGTATCTCAGAATCAGTCGGTTAAACACAAATTACAGTCACAATTTTGTTGCTTCTATGATCCATGACTGAAGAATGGCCAAATGATAATCAAGAGTCTACTCAGAGAAGATGCAGACTGAAGCGACTCGGGATAACATGACAAGCCAATAGTAACCCTAAGCATTTTCGTGGAATTAGCTGTGCTTGTGACCTCTAACTAATTTAGTAATTTTAACTATGGCTGCATACATTTTAAGATGTAGATTCCGGGATGTGCATGATTCCATCATCTATAACAATATACCATTAATTTTAACTACGAGAAGTCAAGATGCTCAATGCTGGGGGGGGGGGGGGGGGGAGATGCAGCTGGACTAACCAGCCTTTAAGGCAGCATTTTCGAGTATATTCCTGGAATCTCTTTCCTCAATGAATATCTCATCACAAGCACCACCTTTGTTTCGTTCAGTATTCTGTAATGGTTGAGCCCCCTTAAGCAAAACAATCTGCTTCTCTTTTTGTGCCAAAAGGTCTATCTTTTGTGTTTCTTCAGCACTATTAGAATCATTCACAAGTGAACTCCCCCCAACAACCAGAGGGAGAAACTTGGGGATCTTGTTTGTGCGTTGCTTGTTTATGTTCTGTCCAACCTTCTGGGAGGGACCCAACTGGAGCAAAGGAACTAATTATTCTATTGACAATGGTTGGCAAAATGTAGATTGAAAATCATTGTAGGATAAAGTAGTAATGCGTTGAACTGTGCTAAAACGTAGGTAACATACCTTCAGACCAGTCACAGCATTGCACCTTTTGGAAGTTTTAGCAGAGCTTATGTTAGTTACATTCTTGAGAACTGTGCGCCTTTTAGGCTGAGGAGCTGAAGCTCCAGCATCAGCATCAGCATTTTCATCTGAAGCTTCCCTTTTCATCTTTCCTTTCACTGCATGTTTATGCGCAGTATTCAGGGGTAGTGGTACAGAAGGAGCCAGGACAGATCTTGTACGATTTGCAGCAGCCTGAGATCTTGTTATTCTGGCACTGGTTGCTTGGCCAGCAATAAGCAAAGGCCTTTCCTTTCTTGCAGCCATGTAAACCTGAATTTGTTAATAAGATGGTGACTTTATGGATATGTGCACTGAGGGATAAAGACAGGAATAATGTGAAAAGGAGTTGCAGGCTGGACAACTAAATTAGACTACGGAACTACATTAGGAATTGTGCAACACTGTGAGAGTGTGAGACAAACAAATGCAAATGCAAGGCTGACATTAAAAATCAGTTTTTTTTTGGCAAGCTCACAAGACCTTGTTACTCTCAAATGCAGAGGTTGAACTAAAACTATCTGAAGGCATGAGAACACAAGTCGGAAAACAATAAATTATCTTAGAGCATAAAAATCACATGAGCACTTTGACAAATTCCTTCTGCCACAGTAATACATTATCCCAACAAATTACTTGGACATGTCACAACTCAAAATTAAAATTAAAAACTAACAGATTAAGACTGCACGGTTGCAGAACCAACATGAACTAGAATCAAAACGTGAAAACAGGTCATGTTTCCTTTTATGGCCAAAAAAAGCCTCTCATACCCACCAGAGATTACAGGTGTTCTTGGCACAACAACGTTTACCTGTTCATGAAAGGTTTCTATTTCTTTTCGTTTCCGAGCGTCTGAGAAGACAATGCAGAGGGGAATACAATCGCCACACAGCTAAAGTTTAATTGCCCATCCAACATCTAACTAGATCAAGCTGATAAAGAGAAATTTATTGTTTCAAAGAGAAATCAAAGCCCATATCTTTGATGTCACAAAACCTAACTCTCAAAGGGGGTGGATTTAGCATTAATCCCCAAGATTATTTGGGGAAATGAGCTGGCACTAGTACTAGCAGTACCCCTATTCGTATCACGCAATCAACCGCATCTATGATGAGCCGTACGCCGATTGGGAACGAAATACGAAAGAACTCAAGATTCGGATTTAAGTCCTCACAGCGAACAAGGGAATGTATTGCAGAAAAAAGGACGAATGATTATTCAAGAAAGGTCGCCGCAGGACTTCCGTACCAGCAGAAGAAAACGAAGAAATCAATCAGGTCCGGATGGGTCTCCCCGTATGCACCCGCCCACAGCAGCACGCAGGAGGAGGACGACGACAAGGGGGGGCGTGGTGCCAGCGGGACGGCGCGTGCCCTGGATCTTGGCCCTGCCCCGGCGGCGTGAGGAATGGGGCTCAAAAGAGCAGGGCCGCAGGGGGGCGAGGCGACAGGCGAGGAGTGAACCTGGCCGACGGTTGGGGTTTTAGAGGAGTTTAGGGCGGGATGGCGTCACAATTTGAAACAGGGCCAGCTCGGCAATTTTGGTTTTCGTATATACCTCAATTTTGTGGCTAGTTGCCATTTTACGTACTCCCTCCCAAAAATTAGACATCTCGCCTTTTGAGGAACCATTGTTAATAGTAGAATAATAATTAGTAGTTCCTTTGCTAGTTAATAAATTTTTATTTTAAAAATATGCTCTATGACTAATCTATAATTGTTATCATGTAATCATAAATATTACTATCCTTTTTATATATTTGATTAAACTTTCATGAAAAAACAAGATATTTTTTTTATGAAATGAGTATGCAGTGAATGGCCAAGCAAAAAAAAAATGTACGGTGACTGGACAATCTGATTACTGAGGACGGATGATCAACAACCTAGGTTCCCCAGCTTCCAGAATAAATAAGATTAAGAGCATATTTGGTTTGTGACACAAGTGAATAAAGTCTAGTGACCGGATGTGTTTGCTAGGGATCTAGATTTCTAGACTCACTCAAAAGCATTTTTGTGAAAAATTAAAGATCACTTTCAACGTCGAGGTGAGTGGCGTAGCCGTCTCCTCGGCATCTACGGAGCCGCCTCTAGTGGCGACTCAGTCGTCGACACAAGAGTTGGCGTAGCTCACACCTCCTCGGGGCGGTCAGCCCGACATCCAACTTGGCGAAGAGTCTCCCACGCCGCGCGAGACCGCTTGGCGCCTTGCATGGTTCCTGGATGAGGTGCGGATCGAGCAGGAGTCGTCGCTGATTGCCTCTCCACCACAACAAAGGGCGATTTCCAAAAAGCCCCTGCCTGTCAGGCTGTGACAGAACCGTCCAATTTATAAGAGCATAAGTGCGAAAACCTCTGCCGGAGCAGCTGGATTAGCACACTTGAGCCCATATAAACTCGGTAGTCCGTGAAATCCTGAGGGATTTCAAACTTTTTCAACATCTCAGTCAAGATCGCATGGTCAAGCAAATACAAATCATGTCCACGGAGCTTTGCAGCGGAAATAATATTACAATAGAGTTCACAAATAATAATACAAGTTGAGTTCCACTTAATTTAGAAGAAACAACGTAGCTTTGAAAAGAATACCATATCATAGGTTGAAATACTTTGCTAGTTTGAGTGACATCCTCTAACAACAGCATAAGAGAAGAAGTATGGAACTGCCGAGCCCACTGACACTGGACATCACCTTTCGGCAGGCCTAACCGTCACCTGCAACAAGGTGGAATAAACCCTGAGTACTCGAATGTATTCAGCTAGACTTACCCGTCATAAACTAGAAATAAAGTGACACCAAGGAGTATGCAAGGCTGTATCTGGGGTTAGTCATACTTACTTTTTTGCATAAAAGCATTTTCATTGTTAATAACCATTATTAGAGTATTAACAGTTAATTTTATGTAATCAACCTGATTAACTAGATTTGCACCTGATCTAGAGCACTCACTTGTCTAATTAATCATGCAAGAGTGACTATCTCATCAATAGCCTTTCAGATTCAGTACCATAACCATCTTTAGTTCCATAAGTTACTACAGTAACACATGCCCAGTCAAGTTACTCACTGTCCAGGAGCGATGGCGATTATAATCGATTCTTACCCAGCTGGGGATAAAATGTCGTACACTCGCCCGACACGTCCGGCTACGGCAGTCGTAAGCAGTCACTCAGGAAATCCGAGAACATATTCGCAGGACGGCCATGAGCCCTTCTACACCGGGGGTTATCTCAGTGTCAGGTCGCTCAAGCTATGACTGCCCACGGTCATGTCGGCTCGATCAGGCCCCGCCTGCCCACAGACCATGTTAGGTTGCTCAATATAGTTGCCCACGGTACATCTGAGGCCCTGGGTGTTAGGCGTCAACATCTCCATCACCGGCTCGAATAGCCTTACTCGGCTTCATGGGAGGTACTCTGGCCTACTCCGCTAAGTGATTGACGCGTTCAAAATGACTGAGGTGTGCCTTCGTCGGGTCCTAAGTGACACAGACGAGAGACTACTAGCACACAGAACCCATGTCCTGCTGCTCCTACATCCCGTCCGGTCTCAGTTTAGTTATCACATGGTTATCTCCATGATAGCACCAGGCTAGTCATGATCAATATCCACCTATATGCGGGAGACAGGAAATCACCCGACTTTTACCGGTCTATGTAGGGCTAATCATATAAACGAGCCTAGACCTAACAGGGATATCAAGATAATAATTGTTGGTGGATAAGTATAAGTAAGTAATGCATCAACGGTATCATTCAACTCCTATAACTTAATGCAACAATCATTATATTGACTCAATTGCATTTATAAAAGAATGGTAGGAGACTTAGAATGCTCCGGGGCTTGCCTGGGAAGCAACACTTAAGCTAGTGTTAGTTGGCACCAACTTCGGGAACATCACCGCTCCAGAAACTTGTAGGGTTCGCCGAACACCTTCTTCAGGATGGCCACCCAACACCATCCTCGGGCTTAGCTCCATCATCACGCACTTCACTTCACGTGTTCATCATCTAGCGTACCTAGCATGAGGTGCACAATGCATATGTATGAACATAAGGGATGTAACACATGATGCAACATAAGGCACACAAGACAACTATAACAAGATCTATCGACATATTATTTATGCTAGTGCAAGACACTAACAACCATAACCTAATTAAGCCTACCAACAAACAACCAGCAGGTTACACATATTTAAAGGGTTATTTGGCTTACTAATTAACTCATGGAAGTTAGACCTAACAAGCAATCAAGTTGCACAGACAAGTCACACTTCAAATCCTGGATAGCAGGACAGTAGTCCACTAATTTAAACATAACTCGAGCCACATACATCCAAATAAGGTAAATTAAGACTTTATGGAAAGTTAACAAGATTGTATACAACTTTTCTATTCAACACAAAGGCTAGATAAGAAGTTAACCTGGTCAAAAACAGAGACAAAGCAGCTCTGTCCAATTCTTGGACAGAAAAGCTGACAGAACTTCAGAGAAGCATAACTCCAGAAATATTCACCACATAATCATTCAATTTGACATTCTAGAAAGCTTACAAGATTATCAACAACTTTCTTATTATTAGCTAAAGGTGAATCATTAGTTAACAAAGTCAAATAACATGATTAGTGCAGCTCTGTCCACACTTGGACAGAACTTAATACGCAACATCAACAACAATTTACAACAACCATATCTAAAGATTTATAGCACCTGGGAACTTGGAACTAGACTTTTTAGAAGGTTATCAAGTTGTCTACAAATCATTTAATATCCACTTAAGGTAATTTATAAGTTAACATAGCCAAACAAGTTAAGGAAGGCACCTCTGTCCAGACTTGGACAGATTCAGCCATCTATGTTAAAACAGCTATAACTCAAGCTCTATATGTCCAATAAAGAAGTTCTTGGACTTTATACAAATTTTAACAAAAGAACTACAACTTTGCTTTAAACACCTACAGGTGATTCTACAGTTATCTAAACCAAACAACGCTAACAAGCAAATTTGTCCCGACTTGGATAGATTTGGACAGTTAACTTAAAACACATGTAACTCAAGTTTTAGACCACCAAAAAGTATGATCTAAGACAATTTAAAAAGATTATTAAAAGAAATACAACCCTTCTATTAACATCAATGGATGATTCAAAGCTTATCTAAGTTAAACAATCAATTCTTTCATGTCTATCTAGAGAGCAAACAAATCCAAACATTGAACTTGCACATGTTATAACTCCTAAACCGCTTGGCCTAAAATCATAAAAATTTAGGACAAGCAAGATATGAGAATTATCTATAACTTTTATATATATCATATCTATAGAAAACAATATCTACATCACAAAGTAACCACTCCAACTCAAACTTATACATGCAGTCCAGTCAGGATATTGACATATCAATCTAGACTGCAACAACAACTGATTACTTGGACCATAACTGAAGCTATACTCATCCAAAAGATAGGAAACAAGACAATATAGAAATCTTATAAAATTTTCTACCAATCATCTTTAAACATATTAGCATGAATCTCAAGTTAACATGGCCAAATTAATGCATTTCTCAAATCTAGTCCAGAAATTCCACAGAGCACATATTTCTGATATCGAACTTTGCACAGCCATAACTCCTAATTCATTTCACCAAAAATCATGAAAATTTAACACAAGCTAGATATGTAAGTTATATACAACGTTTATATTATATCTTCCCACAGAAAACACGATTTACATTACGAAACCATGACCACAACAGAAACTGCTTCTGCAGCCATTTCAGCATAGCTAGACATACAATCAACAGCGGAGTAATTAAATCATAACTAGAGCTACGTAACTCCAAAAGACATGCAACAAGACATTCTGGAAATATTATGAAATTATCTACCTTTCATATTTAATCACCACAACATGATTCATAAATTAAAAGGGTCTAGCATACACATTTACAGAATCTGATATAGGAATTTCATAGAGCAACTATTTCTGAACCCCAACTTTAAACAACTATAACTCCTAAGCTACTAGGCCAAAAATCACCAAATTTTAACAGCAGCTAGATCATGCAATCCTCTACAACTTTTGTATTTACCAAACCTACAAAAAATAAGATTTAATTTACGAAACTAATACCTCAACAGAATCTGCTATGGCAGTAATTTCAGCAAAACAATACATCGATTTACCAATTAGTTGACTAATCATGAGAGCACACAAATAAATCATTTGAACACCACAACCACCATGAACATGAGTACACAATATATACAATCATCCACACACAATATTCATATACCATCTTCATAAAAAAGACAAGGAACAAAGAGGGGGAAAAGGGGGGAGGTCGACCTTCGGAGAAGATGGAGTTGCTGGTGGCTAGGGTTTGGGGCAGCGGCTGCTGCTGGCCTTGCTACCGAGCTAGGGTTAGGGTTAGGGGCTTGCTGCAGGCTTGCCATGGTTGCTGCAACCATGGAGAGGAAGGGAAAGGCAGGGAAGAGGAGGAGCAGGAAGGGAAGGCGTCCATGGGGGAAAGCAGCTCTGTTGCTGCTGCTTCGCTGAGGAGGAGGAGGCGCAGGGAGAAGCAGAGAGCTGCTGCCTGCTCTCTGCTCGCTATGGAGGGGAGGAGGAGCGCCAGGAAGACGGCAGCTGCTCACCGGAGTTTCTGCTGGTCAGCCATGGAGGGAAGAAGCTGCTACTGCTATGGCTAGGAAGACCGAGCAGGAAGGGACGAGAGGGAGGAGAAGAGCGACAAAATGGAGGGGGAAGAAAGACCGAGGAAGGAGAGGAGGGAGACGCTCGGTCTTTTTGACGGAGGAGGAGAGGGGCGCGCCGCGAGGGCGTCCCATCTGGTCGGCCACGGGAAAAAGCCCCGTGAATTTTTTTTCAAAATTTATTTCCCAAAATGGCAAGTTTCCGGAAAGTTTCGGTCAAACTCCAAAATTGCGAACACTACTCAAACAGACTCTGATTTTGATGAAACTAATTTTGTTGTCGTTGTCTCGCCGAATACTCCGACTTTTGCTACAGGCACTCAGTCAAATTCCCAATGGTTTGCCCGGTAATGATCGTCGACGGCAGCTTCGTGGTGACCGAAATTCCAATTTCGCAGTACAGACTTAACCAATTTCCGGAGCCGGAAAACTGTGCTGTACTCCATCTTGTGAGCTCGTTTTCGCTATTTTTGGCACTGATCCATGTCTCTGTCATAAAACGAAATTTGTTTCTCTCGATCTATACTACAACTTTCCTTTAGGGCGCACTGACATGCGAACATCCAAAAATACCGTTCAATGTCGGTCAAAGCAATCACCCGGAATTAGGGTTTCTCGTAGGTCGGGACATTTTCCGGTCATCTGCTCAACACTGAACTTTCATAACTTTTGATCGTGACTCCATATATAGTTGATTGGGTATAATTGTGACACTTGGTTAAACCCAATTAATTTTCTTCATTGTCACTTGATATAGCATGTCTGTGTTGAACTGACTGCTCAACGGATGACGAACATCTAGGGTGTTACACAGGCGCTGGAGCAGATGGATAGCCGTCCAACCGTTGGCTCACATATCGGCCTCCCGCGTGGGGCGTGGTACACCTCGAGCAGCGGTTTGGCACCGCGACACCGGCCGACCCGGTTTCACCTGCGTCCAAGGGAATACTCAACGCGTTGTTTTCGGGGCGTTGTCGTCGAGCCAGGTGGAGGCTCTTGACACGGCGTTTCCAACATTCAATGGCGCGCGTGGGAGCGCTTCGTTGAAGACTGTAGGGAGCGGCGATGCTCACACTGTGGTTGCTTCCTTTTATGTAATATCGGATCGGGGAGCAGTCTGCTAGGTTGGTCCCGTCATTACTGGTAGTCCGCCTAATGCGCCAGATACGCGTTGTTTGTACTCAAAACTCTTTTTCTTCTTAATAGTAATGATACACAAATCTTTTGTATATTCGAGAAAAAAATTGTTTGACTGGTAGTCTGGATTCTGATTCAAAATATATATGTTCATAAAATCTCGATAAAAATATTCTTCAAAAAATTCTAGAACTTTTTTAGATAAAGAAAGACTTAAATGCAACATATTTTAACTTACTTTACTTAGAAAAACTAACTATAAAAAATTGGTTGGTAAATAGAGAAGGGGAGGTAAGAAATAGAATCAGGCGAAACCAGCTAACAGGTGTTTCTCCTTGCTAGGCATAAAAACGATAAATAGTTATAGTGATTTTTGAGTAAAATGTTTCTTAACCCGTTTGGCAGTGATTCTACCCATTCTCACAAGAATCCAAAATGTTTCTAGTTGCCAAACGAAACCTAAATCAGATCAAAGCCAAAATATAACCGGCAAAGTTATGTTTTGTAGCATTTCTTGTTTCAAATAAAAATATTTTTTTATATAAAAATGTCTAATTGTGCGGGGCATATAAAATAGTTAATCCCTATATTCTAAATTACAAGATGTTTTGGTTTTTCTATATATTATTTTTATTATATTTAGAAAAAAAGTGTTTATTTAAAAAGCATAACAAAAACTATATATCTCGAAAACCCAGATAGCGTTAGAACGAAGGAAGTAAATAAAAACCTTACCAAACTTTCCTTCTCTCCCCTATTTCAAAATTACAACCTAAAGATTTCAACTTAAAAAATTTGCCCAGGTGTCTTTGACCAATTTAAGGTTTTAAAATAATAAACCGTTCTCTCTGTTTCTAAAAAAGTTAGCGTCGATTATGAGTATTGACTTGAATCCAAACCTAAAGTCATTTAAACATTTGTTAGAAAATCTTTCAAGGATATTTAAAATAAAAGTTTGTCTTTCTACCTAATTTGGTGCATCCATATATATATTAACATTAACAATAACATGCATGCGGTGCTTGGGTCTTCCGTTCGGTTTGATTTGAGTTATTTTCCTTTAAAAATAATGAAAAGGAACTGAATAAAATTAAGCCTTTACCTGATTTGTTTGGTGGGGGCTGTAACGGGATCCATTATGTCTACCTCTGAGTGACGAAGCAATTCCTTGGCTGCGGCAGCATTGGTGGCTGAGCGCGAGGCACGAGGGAGAGAAAGGGAAATTTAGGTATATTTTTTTTTTTGATACGGGAGAATCTGGACGGTAAGGACACCCAACTCCTAGCTTCAAGCTAACTTCTCCAACAGTACTAGCTCTTAGTACATAATTTTTAACATGGATAACCCTACATAACAATCTCACATGGTCTTAAGATGCGCGTAAGAGAACTCTTAACTAAGAGCTAGTTTTTCTCTCCTCTATTAAAATATAAGAAAAATACTTAGAGCTAGCTTAAAAGCTAATTGTTGGAGGTGCCCTAAGGGCGGCCGCAATGGCTAGCGCTCATAAGCTAGCTCTTAGAATTTTTGTCATATTTTAATAGAAGAAAGAGAAGAGTTAGCTCTTGTTTAAAAGCTAGGCTCATACACACATTCCAAGAACATGTGTGAATATAATGTATGTCTAATTATACTCTATTGCTAAAAGTTAGTATTGTTGGAGAGATTGATATAGAGCTAGCAGCTAGCCCATACCACTACGGGTGCCCTAACAGCTTTTTATAGGGCGGGTATTATGACACTCACAATGCAGACTCTATCATAGAGTCTAAACCTATTTATTACAGTCATATTTATTGTATTTTACTGATGTTGCAGTGTATTTATTGAATAAAGAGGTAGAAAAACTAAGACTACAAGTCTTATTTAGACTCAAAATCTATGATATCTTCGAGGTAATAAATAGACTTAGACTTTAGGTAAAATCTGTATTGTGAGTGCACTTAGATACCATGCCATCTATTTACAGTTCATCGCAACCAAACATAAATAACATAAAAAATTCACGGTGTAATCTGTTAGCGGAGTAAAACTGTTGAACCAAACAACACCTATAAAATTCTCCGCTTTAACTGAAAGATAAATAGGGTGTTTGGTTCGAGGAGGGAGGTGGTTCATCATCTTCTCACTTCTCACTTTTTCTATTTGGTTAGTGGAATGGAATGAGTTGATGCATCACCACCTCATTTCTCATAAGCCAATAATTAGTACTCCCTCCGTATCACAAATAGAGTTCGTTTTGGACAGCGACATGGTCTCCAAAGCATAACTTTGACCACTTATTTCTTTAAAAATATTTGTTATAAAGTGGTATATATATACTTTTATGAAAGTACTTTTCAAGATAAATTTATTTATATGATTTTTACATTTCTAAACTCAATAATTTAAAAGTTATTCATGATTTATATTATCCGAAAACTTTTCCAAAACGAACTCTATTTGTGATATGAAGGGAGTATATGAATGAGAAATGAGTTGGTTCCACCAAAATTCATAGGATGAACTCATGATGCATCACCTCATAAAGCATGACTTGATTTTATGAACCAAACACACTAAAAGTTTATCTTTTTTATGTCGATCACTAGAGCCAAACACAACCTGTCTCTTTTTCACTCTTCTCTTAGCTTAGTCGATCCATATTTTCCCTTCTTTCTTCTCTTTTTTCTCGTGACCCAATTGGTTTTCATTTCTCCCGCAAAAGCCTTAACCTAGTCGAGACCGCCAGTAGCCGTGCACGACCTAGCACAATGCAGTTTCTTTTTATTTTCTATTTCTATAAAGTTTATTGATACTGATCATGACCTGCACATATCTGGTAGTGTGAAATTTTCTAGCTTGTAGAGATGGGGATACTGGTAGTTGAGTTCATCTACACTTAAGGCTAACTGCAGGATAGAGTTTTACCAAGGTTCGATTAGGCTCTTTTGTGTTTTTTTTCTATGATCTAGTCTAGAGGGTTTCTATCCAAAATTATTACAAGGATCATTTATGTAGTCTGAGATGCATATGTGGATTAGTAATCAATTGAAAAAAAAAACTAGTTAATGTATCTTAGACTACTATAGAGAGGTAAAGGAGTTGAACCCACTACTGCACGATGGGCCTTTAGTCCCGGTCAAAATTGGCCTTTAGCCCTGGGTATGGAGCCGGGCTAAGGAATCGGGACTAAAGGTCCAACCTCTAGCCCCGGTTCCCTGCCCCGGGGCTAAAGGAAGAGGCCGGTATTACCAACCGGGGCTAAAGAGCCTCGAGAGCCCTCTTTTTTCTTTTTTCTTTTTCTTTTCTTTTTTCTTTTTAATTGGTTATTGTTTTCGGTTTTACAATTACATTAGGTTTTCTAATACATTTTCTTCGCTGCTAATATATTACATTAGGGTTTCAAATACGTATTCTTCGCTGCTAATGTATGTATGCGCGTATATATACACATAAAATTTATAATTACACACATAAAATACGAAACTATACATATTATATGTGTAATATATTTATGCACATAAAATTTACAGCATTATCCATGCATCCTTGGTATTTACAACACAAATATTGACCGTCACTTAAATGCCATACAAATGTTCGTCCTGGTTTGGTTTCACTGGTTTTTCCGGGTTATAGTAGAACTCGGTGTCGGCTTTGAGGACATGGTCATTAAGAAATCCTACGATTGTCTCTTGAATTCCTCTGAGGTGCACCATTTCCAACACCTTGTTCTTCAACCATAGCTCCTTCAATTTGTAAAAAAAGAAAATGCATTAATATACATAAGATTTATTTAATATCAATACAGAAATACATGGATTTATTATATATACATGTTACATACTTTCTGTCTCTTTAGAGGAGTTCTTTTTGCATACACCGAGAGAAACTCGCAAACCTAGTACCCACACAAATTGTTCCCTAGTGGTTGTCGTAGAACCCATTGCACGATGTAAAAAGATTACTCTCGTCATCCCGTGCATGTGATGAAGCATGCTACAGTGGTAAAGACGCGGGGAGCTAGTACAACTTACTTGCAATTGGATAGGACGAGGAAGTGTCGCTTTCAAATCCGGACGGTGTTTCGGAACGAACCAGGCCCAAACGCTGCACAATAAATGGATCGTAATTAACTATTGCATATTTAATAAAGTATAGAAATTAATATTTAGAGATCGAAAGTTACTCCTGGATAATGTCTATGATATCTTGGTAATCTCCCAGCGGTTTTCTCAACGAGTCATAGATTAGCAATTGACTTTCGGAGAGATCGAAGACAATCAATATCTAGTGAAAGCTGCATTAATTTGCTTATATAGTCAACATATATCATAGGAATTGAGTAAGTAAAATTAAATGTGCACACGATAACAACACCCACCTAAAGTTGTAGGGGAAGAGTATATATCTTTTGTTCTTTTGGTTGATCAAGAACCTCCGGAGATTCCTCTCCGTTTCATTTCTCCATATATCATAGCATGAATCTTTGTTTGGGACCGAGAATACGATATATGGATCAATGAAACCAACCTCCTTGTCATTTCTACGTACGAGGTCTCATCATGTTTCTGCATATGTATAGACACGCTAGCTAGTGTTAGTATAATTACATTTACATATACATATGCTAGAGTGAGATTATTAAAACGAAGGATCACTTACAAACAAAAGCAACTGACGAGAGATTTGTCTAGAGCATCCATGTGGCATAGCTAGTGTAACTCATTGAATTGGATAAGTATAATGTCATCGCCACAAAAGTAATGATGGTCTCTAATTCTAACGCAAATCCAATCATCCGCTTTTTTGCTACACGCTGCCATGTACCATTGGTTTACCAAGTACATTTGAGTACCAAGTTCTGTGAGGGCCGCAGGGTTGTATAGACTCTGGCCATATACATAATTCTTCTTCCAGTGATCAATTTGTGGAGCACTTTCGATGGCTGATTCACCGAGCATTTGGGACAAGGTTAGACTAGTTTCTGCGAAAAATGCATCAAGATGCTTAGGATTCACATCAAGTTGTTCTAGCGCTTTCAAGTTAGAACCATATTCATTCGCAATAACTAGCGGGGGCACTGATTGTTTTGATTGTTCCCCGAGCTGTGGGACACCCTTGTTTGCTCTCTTTTGTTTCTCCTACGCCTCCTCAAGTGACTTGGTGATAGTGCGGTCATAGTCTGATACTGGCGATTTCTTACGAGAATCACACACCTTTTTCTGATGAGCATCCTGTAACGTAACGGCCCTAATCCCATGGCCCACTGACCACCGTCAACCACTGACAGTCGATCCGTACAGCCAAGAGATTAAGACCGGTTCCGCTACTGGGCTACATCAGTGCCCGTTGTCCGCAGGATCATCTCACAATTCAGTTACAATCTCTTTAACATTTTGACAAATAACATCGGAGTAAATAGCGGAAGACTTAGATAACAATAGTTTTACAAACCAGGGTTCAACATAAAATTTAAATGAAGTTATTACAGACCAAAGTTCAAATAGATAGAGTTGGCAGAGTAGCATATGGCAACAACTAAAGGTAAAGATACATCACCCAGCCCGAGGGTGAATAATCACTCATCGGCCTCATCGGCCTCCTCCTGAACAACAGTCACACAGCAGGGTCCAAGGCATACTGAGGAATCTGCCATACCTGCAACATGGGTAATAAAACCCTGAGTACAAAGGTACTCAACAAGACTTACCCGACTAAAGAAAAAGGGAGAAGACTCAGGAATGAAGGCTTAGGGTAGTCAAGGTAAGGCTTAAGCAAGATCAAGTGTTTTGCAGAAAAGCATTTTTGTAAATCTCATTTTATTTTGGAAAGATTCAGTATCCCTCAATTCTTCATCATTCATGATTCATTTTACATTTCAAAACATTCCTAGTTGAGAACCACTCTCCGTTGAGAGTCAATGGAACAAGTCTCCATAACCGAGGAGCAACGTTAATCCGGATAAATAATACTCAGCTGAGGATCCCTACCCACACTGCATATGTAGCACCCAAGCTTGCATATGCCAACTCGTCTTCCACGATTCCTCCATTATTGGGCCCGGTCCTACGCCACCCGAAGCACAGTACACCACTCCAATCCGGGACTCTAACCCACGTGGGTACATGCTACTTCCGCCATCTCTCCACTCCCAGTGCGCGGTTGTCGGTCCAATAATGGATTTCTCGGAGCCAGAGCTTTCCGTAGTATGTGAATAGTTGCAAGTCCTGCCCAGCAGGCCCCCATACGGATGGTCCCTAATTTTTCAGCCAGCAACTGTGCCTTGGTTATATCTCACCCAAGCGCAACAGTCCTGTCAGTTTTTCAACCCGTCCCGGTCGGTGTCAACTGTCGAGTCCCGGACTACGACATGACGGCACCGTACGCAAGGACAACCTCTCCTTCCCATTGACTAAGTACGGATCAGATACTTAGCCAATAGTGGGAGTAACCAGAAATTCCCATAAAAATTCTTAAGTGATCACACCTTTGAAATTGGCATTTTTATTGCAAATCTATTGTATAGCATTGCTAAGCATTTTGCAACTAGTTTTTGAAAGCAGGTATCGGGTGTATCAGTGGTCAAGGTGGATAATGCATCAGATAGGATATCACACAACTCCTATAAACCTAATGCAGTAATTTAACTCAAAAACATTTAAGGAAATCATTTTATAAAATTCAAGGGAAGGGTTAAATGCACCGGGGCTTGCCTGGAATGGCAAAAAGGACGGACTCGGGGTTGGAGTAGGTGTCGGAGCTCGGGGTCGCCTCGGGGACAGGTCCTTCGGTGGCTACCTCGACTTCAGGTCCTTCTCCCTCGGTCACTATACGTATGCAATGATGCATGCACATGAGGATGCTGACATGAACAATAGCCTAGCTAAGGTGCAGGAAAATTCCACTGATTCTAGAATATACTTTCAAAAGTGAAAGTAACTCCTAGAGTGGACATTTAGTTACTTATTATTTTACCCTTAAGCAAGATTAATCAAACCCATAAACCATTACCTAGCAAACCTAAGCAACAGTCATGCATGGCATCACAAAACATCATAGACCAGCTGGGTGGGGGTCTATGAACAGCAAACAATCCCAAAAGTCACACCACAGGGTAGGCAACACAAACCCTAAACACTTTTCTATTTTCTTAATTATTTAAAAAGGTCATTTTATGAAGGTGCTCCAAAAATTACCGAATTAATCTCATAAGTTCATTAAGGTATAATTAGATGGCAAAACAAATTTCATAATTTTTGGAGGTCATTAAGGTGCTCAAATAAATCTAAGCATAATATTAACAAAAGGCACTATTTAACAACTAAAAAATAAAAGCTCAAAAATCAACTTATTCTAAAAGACTTCAAAATTCTACGAGAGACTAAACATGGCATAAGAAACTCATAAAATTAGTCTCATGATTTTTTTGGAGTTATAAATGATTTTCTAAAAATCCAAAACCATCCATTTATTAATTAAATGGGAGATTTTTCATTTTTAAACTTTTGCAGAAACGTCAAGTTTCATATTTTTCTAAAATACTACACAGTATAAAGACTCAACTGTAAAATTTTCAGAATTTTTAGAGCAACTCAGAAAATCATACAAAAAGATGAAAAAGCAATACTATTCACATCTTCTAAAAAGAAAAAGGAGCACTGTGCTCTTTCCCGCGAGGCTCGGGCGAACCGGGAGGCTCGGGCGAAGCGGAGCGACTGCTCCGTCCGAGACCTGGCCCAGAGGCTCGGGCGAGGCGGAGAGTAAGCGTCTGTCCGAGGCCTGGGGCTCGGGCGAGACGGAAACACGAGTGTCTGCCCGAGGCTTGGGCTCGGGCGAGACGGAGAGACAAGCGTCTGCCCGAGGCCTGGGCTCGGGCGAGGCGGAGAGGGAACAGAGACCGGAGGCCTCTGGTGCTTACCACGTGTCGGAGGCAGGGTTCGAGGGTGAGGCTCGGCGCGTGCTCGAGGGTGAGGCTCGGGAAGAAGATGACCGCGGCGGCTCTCCGGCGGTCCGGCGATCCTGTACAACACACGAGGCCGCACGGGCCGGGTTAGAGTCGCGCGGAGCCAAGGAAGCTGACTCCGGGGTCAGTGGGAGGTATCAGTGGCCGGAGGGGGAGTATTTCACGGACCCGTGCCCGTCGGGTTCCGCCGGAGATGGGAACGACGGCCTTACGCCGGGCGACTGGAGGCGTGGGAGGTGAAATTGGAAGGTGGGGAAGCTTCACGGACTCAAGGCGAAGCTTTCGGGCTAGGAGGTGGAGCGGCGGGAGCTTCCGAGCGAGCTGGCCACGGCGGCGGGGTTGAGAGGAGAGCTCCGGCTCCGGCGGGCTTTTATAGCCGCGGGGCTGGTGCTGGTGGGGGTCCGGGCGAGGGATGGGAGCGCTCGCGCGGTCATTGCGGAAGTAGGGAGCACGGTAGCGCGGCTCGGCATGGGCGGGAGGTCGCGCGCGGCGCGGCGGCCTGCCGGCGGCCGGCCACGGCGCGGTGTCCGCGGCAGAGGGGGAAAACGAGGGAGGGCAGGGGATGGGCAAAGGCGGCGCTAGGTAGGGGCCCGGGGGTCGAGCGGCCGCTCCGGTCGCGCGCGCGGCACGGGCACGGGTCAACCGGGATGGCGTGGCCGACGCTCCGCCGCCGGCGGCCGGGGGTCCCCTTCGCTTTAAGAATCGTGCAGAGGGACAAGACCAAGCCTTTTTTCTGAATTTTTGAAATTACTCCCAAAACTTGAACTGAGCAACAAAAACTCAAAATACCAAAGTTGTTCAGAAAAAGGAGATCTACAACTTTGTCAATATGAACATTTTCCAAATCCAAATAATTTTTGAACCATATTTGAAAACAGTAAAGGGGACACTTTTCCAAACTTGATTCAAATCAAAATTACTCTGGATTTCAAACTGAAACTTGAAAGTCTTTATATATGAAAGTTGTTCCATTTGTCAAAACCTACAACTTTGCTATTATACACATTTCCTGAAACTCATTAGTTTTTGAACTCATTTTGGAAACTGAAAAGGGAACAAAAGTTGGGGTTTGAATGAATTTGAAATAACTCAATATTTTGTACAGAAACTTGAAAACTTGTGAATACCAAAGTTGTTTCTCTTTGACAGATCTACAACTTTGCTTTTTGGACCAATCCCAAATTTTGAATAATTTTTGACTTACAAAAAGAGGGATAAAATCCAGGATTTGAAAATCAGGGTTTTGCAAAGGGATTTGAAATCAAATTCTGATTTTTGAATTTTGGCCAACACAACAAAACTTCAAGACACCAAAGGAACAAGAATTACACAAAGCTAATCACAGAGGTGAAATTACCATTTTGCCTTAGTAGAGAGAAGTGGGCTAATTAGGGTTTTTGCAATAGAGGTACATCACATAAAATGATACACTAAGCAAATGCATACACAAGAAATCATGATCAAGATGATTAATGATGCTAAAGATGATATGTCAAGTTAATTACATGCTTAAACACCAGAGGTGTTACAGCCTTCCCCCCTTTAAGAAATCTCGCCCCGAGATTCTGCGTCTTATGAAAGGACAAAGAAGGGATAAAGGCAAAACTTTACATAGACAGGGATTCGAGAAAGTCGGGATAGTTCTTTGCCAAGAAGTCTTCAGATTCCCACGTAGCTTCTTCTTCAGAGTGCTGGTTCCACTGGATTTTGTACCACCTTGTGGTAGTTCTTCGAGTAACTCGATCTTTGTGATCCAACACGCGAACTGGATATTCTGAGTAGGATAGATCAGGCTCTAGCTCGACACCTTCAACTTCCACGACATGTTCCGGTACTCGGAGACACTTCTTGAGTTGGGAGACATGGAAAACATTGTGGACAGCCGAGAGATGATCGGGCAACTTCAGCTTGTAAGCTACCTTGCCACAACATTCCAAAATCTCAAACGGACCAATGTAGCGGGGTGCTAACTTTCCCTTGACTCCAAAACGAGTGACTCCTTTGGTTGGTGAGACCTTGAGATATACGTAATCTCCAACATGAAACTTCAGAGGTTGACGTCTCTTGTCAGCATAACTCTTTTGTCGAGATTGGGCAATCTTCATATTCTCCTGTATCTGCTTGACTTTCTCTTCCATATCTTTGACCAGGTCAACTCCAAAGAATTCTCTTTCTCCGGGCTCAGACCAACTGAGGGGTGTACGACAATGACGACCGTACAGTGCTTCAAAGGGTGCCATTTTGATACTTTCTTGATAACTGTTATTATATGAGAACTCTGCCAAGGGCAAACAGTCATCCCAAGTATCTGCGAAGGTGAGCACACATGCTCTCAACATATCCTCTAACACTTGGTTGACTCGCTCAGTTTGTCCATCTGTTTGTGGATGATATGCCGTACTATGCAAGAGCTTGGTTCCAAGTGAGGTATGGAACGCTTTCCAGAACTTTGCAACAAACTGGGTACCACGGTCAGAGACAATGGTCTTGGGTATTCCATGAAGCTTCACTATGTTGTTCTTGTACAAGGCGGCATACGTGGGGACGGTGTAAATGGTCTTGACTGGCAGAAAGTGAGCTTGTTTGGTGAGTCGGTCCACGATTACCCAAATGGAATCAAAACCTTTCCGGGTCTTGGGTAGCCCATTAATAAAATCCATGCTGATATCTTCCCACTTCCAGGCAGGTACAGATAAAGGCTGCAATTCTCCTCCAGGCTTCATGTGCACGGCCTTGACTTTCTGACAAGTATCACAGCGAGCGACATAGCGAGCGATTTCAATCTTCATCTTTGTCCACCAGAATCTCTGCCTTAGATCCTGGTACATCTTGTTGCTGCCGGGATGGATGGAAAACCTAGACAGGTGTGCCTCATCAAGGATCAACTGTCTCAACTCAGGCACCTTGGGAACTACTAGACGGTTCTTGAACCAAACAACTCCTACATCATCGATCCTGAAACAATCAACCTTTCCGGTCTGGACCTTTTCGATGATGTGCTTGATTCCAGGGTTATCTTTTTGTGCAGCAATGACCTGTTCTTTGATAGAGGTCTCTATCCTGACATTACTTAGAGTTCCTTGTGGTACCATTTCAATACCCATCCTTTCAAGACCATGGCACAAGGAAAGATCATAGGGCTTCGTTGTCAGACAGTTGCAGTATGACTTGCGACTGAGGGCATCGGCGACTACATTCGCCTTACCAGGATGGTAATGCACTTCGATATCATAATCCTTGATTAACTCAAGCCATCTTCGCTGCCTCATGTTCAACTCTTCTTGAGTGAAGATATACTTCAGGCTCTTATGATCGGTGTACACATTGCAGGCACTGCCCAACAGATAATGACGCCATATCTTCAAAGCATGTACCACTGCTGCTAACTCAAGGTCATGGGTTGGATAATTCTCCTCATGTCGCTTAAGCTGCCGTGAGGCATAAGCGATCACTCGACCTTCTTGCATCAAAACACAACCCAAACCAATACCAGATGCATCACAGTATACATCAAAGGGTTTCTCGATATCTGGTTGAGCTAGGACTGGTGATGTAGTTAACAGTTTCTTCAAGGCTTGAAAAGCTTGCTCACAGGCTGGTGACCAAACAAAATCCACGGAATTCTTCAACAACTCTGTGATAGGCTTGGCAACTCTGGAGAAATCTGGGATGAAACGACGATAGTATCCAGCCATTCCCATGAAGCTGCGAACTTCGCGGACAGTGGTAGGTGGCTTCCAATCCAAGATATCTGCCACTTTTCCAGGGTCAACTGACACACCTTCAGCGGACAGGACATGACCAAGGAATTGAATTCGACCTAGCCAGAATTCACATTTACTGAACTTGGCATACAGCTGGTGATCTCTGAGACGAGAGAGAACGACACGAAGATGCTCGGCATGATCTTCAGGAGTTCTTGAATAAACAAGGATGTCGTCAATGAACACGACTACAAATTTATCGAGCTCTGGCATGAACACGGAGTTCATGAGATACATGAAATGAGCAGGGGCATTGGTCAAGCCAAAAGACATGACCAAGTACTCATATAGGCCGTATCTGGTGGTGAAAGCTGTTTTGGGAATATCTTCGGGACGAATTTTTATTTGGTGATAGCCAGATCTGAGGTCGATCTTGGAAAACACTCTGGCTCCAGATAACTGGTCAAAAAGAAGGTCAATGCGAGGCAAGGGATATTTATTTTTGATGGTGACCTCATTGAGCGGGCGATAGTCAACGCACAGACGAAGGCTTTTGTCCTTCTTCTTCACAAAGATAGCAGGACAACCCCAAGGAGATGAACTTGGGCGAATGAGACCCTTGTCCAATAGCTCTTGCAATTGGATCTTCAGCTCTGCCAACTCTCTGGGAGGCATTCGATAAGCTCTACGGGATATAGGAGCAGTCCCGGGCTTGAGCTCTATGGCAAACTCAACATCACGGTCGGGAGGTAGACCAGGTAAGTCCTCAGGAAAGACATCAGGGAACTCGCAGACCACGGGGATATCCCTGACTTCCGGAGCATAAGCAGTATTTAACTGGGTGGTTGTTGGCTTTTGAGGCATTGGAAGTTGGAGAAAGAGTTTGGAGGTACTGTTAGGGATATCCACTCTCACAACTCTATTCAAGATGTCTATCATGGCTTTATACTGACACATCCAATTCATGCCTAAGATGACATCTATCTCTTGATCGCGCAGTACTATCATGGTGGTAGGAAAAACATGTTCCCCCAACATTACTGGTATACTGCGGACCACTTCCTTAGTATTTATCCGTCCTCCAGGCGAAAGTATGCAAAAACTTTCTTTTAACTCCCCCATGGGTAGCTCATGCTTGATGACAAAAGTGCGACTGATGAAGGAATGCGATGCACCAGAATCAAACAAGACGACTGCAGGATGATTGGCAACAGGGAACCTACCGAGCATGACGGGCTCTCCTTCTGGGATGTTACTGGCGGTGGTGAAGTAGACTTGCCCGTGCTTCCTGACAAGCTTGCCCTTCTGGACGTGCTGCTGCGGTGCACGGTGCTGCTGCTGCTGTGATCCTCTAGGGCCTTTCTGTGCATACTGGGTATTCTTCTTGGGTTTTGGGCACTCGCGAGCCCAGTGACCAACTTGGCCACAGTTGTAGCATGGAAGGTTGTAAGCTGTTTGTGGGGTGGTGACACGAACACCTGGGGCGTTCGGCTGAGTGGCACTTTGCTGGTTGGCATTATGGGTGGTGGCTGCGGTACGAACGACCACTTGCTGATGGGGGTATGGGGCACGGTTTTGATGGTGACTGGGGTGGTAGATGACTCTTGGGCGCTTATGGTTGCTGGAGAAACTGCTAGACCCAGCCTTCTTCTTCTTCTTCTCTTCCTGATACTGGCGGTTGCTTTCCTCGAAAGCAACAGCACGGTCAACGACATCATGGTAGGATCCGTTCAGGTTGTTGGACAGACCTCTACGAATCTTAGGGTGCAGACCCCTGAGAAAACAATCTCTCTTCTTTTCCTCTGTGTTGACATAGTCAGAGGCATACTGGCTGAGGTGATTGAATTGTCCCACGTACTGCATGACAGTGGAATCTTTCTGTTGCAGGGCCAAGAACTGATCCAACTTCAATCTCATCAATCCCGAAGGGATGTGATGTGCTCTGAAAGCGGTGCGGAACTCTTCCCAGGTCAGCTGGTGACCTTCTGGCTGGGCAGCCAACAGGTTGGCGTACCAGGCACTTGCAGGACCACGGAGCTGCTGAGAAGCGAACCGAGGCTTCTGGATCTCTGTGCAGTGCAGGAGACTGAACTTCTGTTCCATGGTGCGTAACCAGTCGTCAGCCTCGAGAGGTTCATCAGCCTTTGTGAAGACCGGTGGTCGTGTTTCAGTGAAGTCCACATAGGTGGTCTCTTGGTTGTGACGACCACGGTGTCCAACATTCTGCTGTCCTTGGTTTTGAGCCATTAGGTTAGCAGCGGCGGCCAGGGCTGCAATGGCATCTGCCAGGGTAGCTGGTACAGGCGGAGGGTTTGGGATGCGGTCATCAGCACCTCCGGCTCCGGCACGGGTGTTCACAGGCATCTGTATAAGCAACTTTGGAACTCAGCATACAAAGATTGATTTTGAACGAAACTGACTGATAAGATTCATAGATGCAAGGGTAGATAACTGATACAGAGGTTCGACAGATAACCACAGACTGACAAAGGAAAGGTACAAGACAAGATACAAACTCGGCTAGACAGAAGACCAACTAACGCCCCAAACCTAGACTTAAGGCTTTAGGTAAGCAGATGGTACAGACACAAGGAGTCTAGTCATCATCGATGAAGATCAACTCTTCGTCATCATCATCATCCTCGATGATGAGCTCAGGCTCTTCCTCCTCATCTTCATCTTCAACGTGGACATCTTCTGCAGGTTCCACTTCTTCATTCTGGCCTGGCTCATGCTCCACTTCAGGTTCCTCCACGACTCCGTCCTCAGGTTCTTCCATAACCGGGGGTACCAAGGGGTGGAGTTGATCATGCAGCTGATGCACTTCCTCATGAAGCATATCATTGTACTGCTCAATCTGGGCGGTGTATTGCTGCAGTCCATGGAGCTGGGCTCTGGTGACATCCTCTCGGATCCATGTTGCATCACGCTGCTGGATAGCGCGAACCGTGTTTCGATTGGCCTGCTCCAAGGAAGCTCGTGCCTCATAAAACTCCATGCGGGAAAGGTAGAAGTCATGCTCCATGTTCTCCATTTCAGCCTTCAGATTCTTGATTTCCTCCTTCAGCTGCTTGCGGGTGCGGCGGGGAAAGCGACGACCATTGGAGGATTCTCCAGTCTCTTCTCCGGTGCGTGGCGCCAGCTGGTGACGCGGCACACCGTTTGGTCCCATCGACTTGCGGGCAGTCCGCTTGATGATGGCCATATCTGGATAAGAGGTTATAGATAAGAAAGGCTAGCAAGAAAAAGGTATAGGCACACTATCCCAACGAACTCTGATACCACTCTGTAACGTAACGGCCCTAATCCCATGGCCCACTGACCACCGTCAACCACTGACAGTCGATCCGTACAGCCAAGAGATTAAGACCGGTTCCGCTACTGGGCTACATCAGTGCCCGTTGTCCGCAGGATCATCTCACAATTCAGTTACAATCTCTTTAACATTTTGACAAATAACATCAGAGTAAATAGCGGAAGACTTAGATAACAATAGTTTTACAAACCAGGGTTCAACATAAAATTTAAATGAAGTTATTACAGACCAAAGTTCAAATAGATAGAGTTGGCAGAGTAGCATATGGCAACAACTAAAGGTAAAGATACATCACCCAGCCCGAGGGTGAATAATCACTCATCGGCCTCATCGGCCTCCTCCTGAACAACAGTCACACAGCAGGGTCCAAGGCATACTGAGGAATCTGCCATACCTGCAACATGGGTAATAAAACCCTGAGTACAAAGGTACTCAACAAGACTTACCCGACTAAAGAAAAAGGGAGAAGACTCAGGAATGAAGGCTTAGGGTAGTCAAGGTAAGGCTTAAGCAAGATCAAGTGTTTTGCAGAAAAGCATTTTTGTAAATCTCATTTTATTTTGGAAAGATTCAGTATCCCTCAATTCTTCATCATTCATGATTCATTTTACATTTCAAAACATTCCTAGTTGAGAACCACTCTCCGTTGAGAGTCAATGGAACAAGTCTCCATAACCGAGGAGCAACGTTAATCCGGATAAATAATACTCAGCTGAGGATCCCTACCCACACTGCATATGTAGCACCCAAGCTTGCATATGCCAACTCGTCTTCCACGATTCCTCCATTATTGGGCCCGGTCCTACGCCACCCGGAAGCACAGTACACCACTCCAATCCGGGACTCTAACCCACGTGGGTACATGCTACTTCCGCCATCTCTCCACTCCCAGTGCGCGGTTGTCGGTCCAATAATGGATTTCTCGGAGCCAGAGCTTTCCGTAGTATGTGAATAGTTGCAAGTCCTGCCCAGCAGGCCCCCAGGCCCCCATACGGATGGTCCCTAATTTTCCAGCCAGCAACTGTGCCTTGGTTATATCTCACCCAAGTGCAACAGTCCTGTCAGTTTTTCAACCCGTCCCGGTCGGTGTCAACTGTCGAGTCCCGGACTACGACATGACGGCACCGTACGCAAGGACAACCTCTCCTTCCCATTGACTAAGTACGGATCAGATACTTAGCCAATAGTGGGAGTAACCAGAAATTCCCATAAAAATTCTTAAGTGATCACACCTTTGAAATTGGCATTTTTATTGCAAATCTATTGTATAGCATTGCTAAGCATTTTGCAACTAGTTTTTGAAAGCAGGTATCGGGTGTATCAGTGGTCAAGGTGGATAATGCATCAGATAGGATATCACACAACTCCTATAAACCTAATGCAGTAATTTAACTCAAAAACATTTAAGGAAATCATTTTATAAAATTCAAGGGAAGGGTTAAATGCACCGGGGCTTGCCTGGAATGGCAAAAAGGACGGACTCGGGGTTGGAGTAGGTGTCGGAGCTCGGGGTCGCCTCGGGGACAGGTCCTTCGGTGGCTACCTCGACTTCAGGTCCTTCTCCCTCGGTCACTATACGTATGCAATGATGCATGCACATGAGGATGCTGACATGAACAATAGCCTAGCTAAGGTGCAGGAAAATTCCACTGATTCTAGAATATACTTTCAAAAGTGAAAGTAACTCCTAGAGTGGACATTTAGTTACTTATTATTTTACCCTTAAGCAAGATTAATCAAACCCATAAACCATTACCTAGCAAACCTAAGCAACAGTCATGCATGGCATCACAAAACATCATAGACCAGCTGGGTGGGGGTCTATGAACAGCAAACAATCCCAAAAGTCACACCACAGGGTAGGCAACACAAACCCTAAACACTTTTCTATTTTCTTAATTATTTAAAAAGGTCATTTTATGAAGGTGCTCCAAAAATTACCGAATTAATCTCATAAGTTCATTAAGGTATAATTAGATGGCAAAACAAATTTCATAATTTTTGGAGGTCATTAAGGTGCTCAAATAAATCTAAGCATAATATTAACAAAAGGCACTATTTAACAACTAAAAAATAAAAGCTCAAAAATCAACTTATTCTAAAAGACTTCAAAATTCTACCAGAGACTAAACATGGCATAAGAAACTCATAAAATTAGTCTCATGATTTTTTTGGAGTTATAAATGATTTTCTAAAAATCCAAAACCATCCATTTATTAATTAAATGGGAGATTTTTCATTTTTAAACTTTTGCAGAAACGTCAAGTTTCATATTTTTCTAAAATACTACACAGTATAAAGACTCAACTGTAAAATTTTCAGAATTTTTAGAGCAACTCAGAAAATCATACAAAAAGATGAAAAAGCAATACTATTCACATCTTCTAAAAAGAAAAAGGAGCACTGTGCTCTTTCCCGCGAGGCTCGGGCGAACCGGGAGGCTCGGGCGAAGCGGAGCGACTGCTCCGTCCGAGACCTGGCCCAGAGGCTCGGGCGAGGCGGAGAGTAAGCGTCTGTCCGAGGCCTGGGGCTCGGGTGAGACGGAAACACGAGTGTCTGCCCGAGGCTTGGGCTCGGGCGAGACGGAGAGACAAGCGTCTGCCCGAGGCCTGGGCTCGGGCGAGGCGGAGAGGGAACAGAGACCGGAGGCCTCTGGTGCTTACCACGTGTCGGAGGCAGGGTTCGAGGGTGAGGCTCGGCGCGTGCTCGAGGGTGAGGCTCGGGAAGAAGATGACCGCGGCGGCTCTCCGGCGGTCCGGCGATCCTGTACAACACACGAGGCCGCACGGGCCGGGTTAGAGTCGCGCGGAGCCAAGGAAGCTGACTCCGGGGTCAGTGGGAGGTATCAGTGGCCGGAGGGGGAGTATTTCACGGACCCGTGCCCGTCGGGTTCCGCCGGAGATGGGAACGACGGCCTTACGCCGGGCGACTGGAGGCGTGGGAGGTGAAATTGGAAGGTGGGGAAGCTTCACGGACTCAAGGCGAAGCTTTCGGGCTAGGAGGTGGAGCGGCGGGAGCTTCCGAGCGAGCTGGCCACGGCGGCGGGGTTGAGAGGAGAGCTCCGGCTCCGGCGGGCTTTTATAGCCGCGGGGCTGGTGCTGGTGGGGGTCCGGGCGAGGGATGGGAGCGCTCGCGCGGTCATTGCGGAAGTAGGGAGCACGGTAGCGCGGCTCGGCATGGGCGGGAGGTCGCGCGCGGCGCGGCGGCCTGCCGGCGGCCGGCCACGGCGCGGTGTCCGCGGCGGAGGGGGAAAACGAGGGAGGGCAGGGGATGGGCAAGGCGGCGCTAGGTAGGGGCCCGGGGGTCGAGCGGCCGCTCCGGTCGCGCGCGCGGCACGGGCGCGGGTCAACCGGGATGGCGTGGCCGACGCTCCGCCGCCGGCGGCCGGGGGTCCCCTTCGCTTTAAGAATCGTGCAGAGGGACAAGACCAAGCCTTTTTTTCTGAATTTTTGAAATTACTCCCAAAACTTGAACTGAGCAACAAAAACTCAAAATACCAAAGTTGTTCAGAAAAAGGAGATCTACAACTTTGTCAATATGAACATTTTCCAAATCCAAATAATTTTTGAACCATATTTGAAAACAGTAAAGGGGACACTTTTTCAAACTTGATTCAAATCAAAATTACTCTGGATTTCAAACTGAAACTTGAAAGTCTTTATATATGAAAGTTGTTCCATTTGTCAAAACCTACAACTTTGCTATTATACACATTTCCTGAAACTCATTAGTTTTTGAACTCATTTTGGAAACTGAAAAGGGAACAAAAGTTGGGGTTTGAATGAATTTGAAATAACTCAATATTTTGTACAGAAACTTGAAAACTTGTGAATACCAAAGTTGTTTCTCTTTGACAGATCTACAACTTTGCTTTTTGGACCAATCCCAAATTTTGAATAATTTTTGACTTACAAAAAGAGGGATAAAATCCAGGATTTGAAAATCAGGGTTTTGCAAAGGGATTTGAAATCAAATTCTGATTTTTGAATTTTGGCCAACACAACAAAATTTCAAGACACCAAAGGAACAAGAATTACACAAAGCTAATCACAGAGGTGCAATTACCATTTTGCCTTAGTAGAGAGAAGTGGGCTAATTAGGGTTTTTGCAATAGAGGTACATCACATAAAATGATACACTAAGCAAATGCATACACAAGAAATCATGATCAAGATGATTAATGATGCTAAAGATGATATGTCAAGTTAATTACATGCTTAAACACCAGAGGTGTTACACATCCACCTTTTTCCTGAGCATATCAGGACGTACAAAAAGGTACAACTTCTCCATGTTTTTCTTCGCTTTAATTTTAGCCTCGGTGTCTGCAAAGAATTGGTCCAAATGTGATTTCGCTGCAGCATTAGTTTCCTCGTCAGTCATCTCATAGGGAAGTTTCGTCATCTTAGGAATAGCTTGTATTCTTTCTGAAGAGGCTTTCTTCTTCAGTGGCGGTGGGGCCGATGCCTTCATTTGTGTGGCTGGCCTCTTCTTTGTTGCAGTTGGTGGCGGGGATGGAGCCCGTGGAGGAGGAGATGGGTCCGGTGGCGGCGGGGATGGAGCCCGTGGTGAAGGGGATGGAGCCGGTGGCGGAGATGGAGCCCGTCGTGGAGGGGATGGAGTTGGTCGTGGCGGGGATGGAGCCGGTCATGGAGGGGATGGAGCTAGTCGTGGAGGGGATGGAGTCGGTGGGGATGTAGCTGTGTCTTTCATTGCATCGCCCGCAACACTATGACTATGTGGTGAATGGATAATTGGACTTAGGTTGGGAGAGGTCCTGCTATGAAAACAACATGGTATGAGTAAACAATTATTTAAGCCAATACATAACTAGTGAAAAAAATGTTTCATTCACTTTCATCCGCACCTAGGGTTAGTTTGTTGAGGAGGAGGGGGAGGTGATGCCCCAGGAATAATGATATAGCGCTTATGCCAACATATGAATGCCTTCTCCGCTTCTCCTAAAGTCTTCTCACCATCACCTCCTTCAATGTCAAGAGTCACATTGCTATGCCCTTTCACTACTCTATCCACCGAGACACTAGCATAACCAGGTGGTACTAATGCCCCATGGCATCTTGGTGTCTTCGTAGGGTCAATAGGAGATACAACACCAATAGCCACCATTATTGTGTCATTCCCCTGTGGAATGTGCAGCTCACATGTCATGAGAGGATCAGTGATGTCATCCACGGGGAAGCGCAACCCTACGTCACCTTGAATTGTTGGCACCTCCATGGAAGCGCAACTGCTTTTCAACTGACCAAGAGGGCTGATGTTGACTCTCGGCTCTGATGCAGATTGCCTTTGCTTGGAACTTACAGCTAACTTCACTTGCCTTTTGATTTCCTCACTCATTTTGTCTTCAAGTGCTTTTTCTAGCTCTACCGCTTCACGAGCCGCGACCTGTGACTAAATAACCATTTCCTCCATCCTTTGCATCCGCTCTGCCTCCTCCTCCTTCTTTCTCGCGCAGCTTCTATAGGTCTCTTTGTCTTTTGGGAAGCCATGCTCCCATGACACCTCCCCATAGCCTCTTGTTCTCCCACCGTGTTCAGGATTCTCCAGGGCGTATGTCAGCTCATCCTTTTCTCTGTTCGGCTGCCACGCGCCACTGTCAGCCATGTCTCGAGCATAAGCCAATCTTTCTGCTGCTCTTTGGATTTTATGCCATACACTACCCTTCCTGTCTGTAGGTCCAGGCTTCCTCCATGACCAAAAAACCAATACTTGGCGTGCTCAGGCCAGTTGATTGATTCTGGTTCGATGCCCTTGGCTAGAATCTCCTGTTCCATTCTTTTCCACTTAGGAATGGCACTCTTGTAGCCACCTGATCCCAAGTGATGGTGGTATTGTTTTTGTCGGGCATTTTATTGGTTCCTTCTGACCCGTGCCTCACCCTCTTCTGATTTCTTGAATTCTACAAACTCATCCCAAAATGGCCTCAACTTGACGTAGGCCTTAGTGTTGAAATCCAGAGTTAGGTCCTTCTTGATAAATGTGTTGTACAATTTCTTCTTCCAACCCTAGAATAGTGTTGCCATTTTCTTCATAGCCCAATTCCTAACTCTTTCTTCAAATTTGTATCATCTGTTTCAAGCGTGAAATGTGCAAGGACGTCTTCCCAAACCAGTGCCTTATCATGATCAGAGACAAAACTTATATGAGGAGCACTTTTCTTGTCCTTCCATTCATGAGCATTGATCGAGATCTTATCCCTTACAAGGTACCCACAGTGGCTAACAAATTTTTGTGCATGTTCTCCAAGTACTTGGCATGTTTCCTCGTTGAATTCCGAGATAATGTACCGGCCATCCAACGACTTCTTCGGACCTCGTACGGTCCTACTCTTCCCGGTAGTCGTTATCGATTCAGAGGGCTACGTATGTAGGAACAGTAGATTATAAATACATTTATAAATTGTAGGTATACCTCGCTGAACGCATCTTGGCCCCTAGTGGGTTTCGGTGATTGGATGAAACACAAGATTACTGTGACTAACATGTGTTTTGCAGAAACAGGGATGAGTTAGGTCACGGTACTATAAAGGGGAGCGTGAATGGAGGGCACTTAGGTAGTCTTAGGTCTTTGTTTTTCCTTTGGCCGTACTATAAAGGGGAGCGTGAATCAGTAGCTTGACCTAGATGAGTCTATTGAGGTAGGTGTGGTGCACACTTGTTATTTCATAGCCCTAGGTAGCTCAGAGAGATCCCTTATGTCGCGAGGATGAAAAGTTGTTAAGGCCGCGCCGCGATCCGAGTGAGTTTTGCCTGTGAAACAGGCATCAGACGCTGGCCTGGTGGGCATCGAACGCGCGTCCGATGCTCACTAGACTTGAGAGTGCTGGCGAGGTGGTATCGGACGCTCCGATGTTGTCACATAGGACGCGCCTGTGCTACTGTTCCAGAAAGGATGCTCTGAGGGGCACATCAGATGCTGAAGGCCAGCGTCCGATGTCCATGCAGAGAGGTTCCAGAGAGGTCAGATTTGCATCGGACACTGCCCAGCGTTCGATGCTCCTTTAAACAGTCTGACAGAAGGTAAATTTGACCGTTGGATCAAGGGCATCGGAACGTCCGATGCCAGGCATCGGAACGTCCGATGCCAGGCATCGGAGCGTCCGATGCCCCCAAAAATCCTGCTTTGTAGTGCTCTTTTGAATGGCCGGTTGGGGGAGTATTTATACTCCTCCTCCTCTTCCATTAGAGTGTTCTTACCACTTCCATCTGCTGAGAGACACATTGTGAGTGTGAGAAAGTGCAAGAGGCCTAGTGAGGTTGAGAGAATTGCTATTTGAGAGAATTAGTGACCTCCTAGTGAGAATTGAGTAGCAAGTGTGCATCCATCCATCTCTTTGGCCTTGTCTTGGTCAAGTGAGAGTTCTAGCTTGTTACTCTTGGTGATCGGCATCACCTAGACGGCTTGGTGGTGATCGTGAAGCTTGGTGATCATCCGGAGGCTTGTGGATGACCCAAAGAGGCTTGTGACCGGTAGTGAGCGATTCACCGGGCTGGAGTGGCGAAGAATCAGCTCATAGTGAGCACTTGATCCTTGCGCGGATCAAGGGGGAGCAATACCCTTGCGCGGGTGCTCCAACGAGGACTAGGGGGGTGTGCCGACACCTCGATACCTTGGCAAAAAGATCGTTGTGTCATCTCTACTCTCTTTACTTACGCATTTACATTTGAGCAATTCAATTCCACAATTTACTTGTTGATTCATTCATACTTGAATTGCTTTGCTAGAGTAGAAATGGCATAGAGATAGTCTTTTGTGTGGTAGAGTCTAGAGAAACACACTTCTAGGCACAAGGGGTTAATTGAGCTTGATAGGTTTTAATTTGTGCTAAAGTTTTAGAAAAGCCCAATTCACCCCCCCTCTTGGGCATCTTGATCCTTTCACTCGCCAGTATTTTCATGCATGATTTCTTCATAATCGGCAAAGTATTGATTATCGTCATCTACTTCTTGATTATCATCACCTGCTAATTCTTGATGAGCGCCACTGTTGATTAAGTTGTACATTTCCTCCTCCATGTTGTCATTTGGGTCGGCCATTTCTGCGAATAACATGAAGGATAATAAACACCATATTCCTAAAAATAACTTATATTCATAAAGACCATATTCATTTTTTATTTAACACTTTGTAAAGGTAACACGATCGATAATAAACACGAGGATTTAATACATGAGTGATTCGGGTTTCGGGTTTAGGTTTTAGGGTTTAAGGTTTCGGTCCCTAAAGCTCAAGCTTGATTTCTTGTTTGTGTAGGTGAACTACAAGACCAGTGGATCTCATTGGGTGATTGATAGTGGTTGCACACAACATATGACCGGTGATCCCCGGATGTTCACCTCACTAGAAGAGAATGTCAGTGACCAAGAAAAGATTACATTTGGTGACAACTCTAAGGGCAATGTGAAGTGTTTGGGCAAAGTGGCAATATCAAATGATCATACCATCTCAAATGTGCTTCTAATTGCTTCATTGAGCTTCAACTTGCTATCCGTTGGGCAACTATGTGATCTTGGCTTTCAATGTTTGTTCACCGACAAAGAAATGGTTGTGACCAAGAAAGATGATACACAAGTGATATTCAAAGGCTTTAGATACAACAATCTCTATCTAGTTGATTTCTCCTCCGAAGATGCCAACTTGAAGACATGTTTGTTCACTAAGCAATCTCTTAGTTGGCTATGGCATAGAAGATTGGCACATGTTGGAATGAACACTCTCAACAAGCTATTGAAGAAGGATTTGGTTAGAGGCTTGAAAGATGTCAAATTTGAGAAGGACAAATTGTGTAGTGCATGTCAAGCCAGCAAGCAAGTTGCTAATACTCATCCAATCAAAGCCTTTGTATCAACATCAAGAGAGTTAGAGCTACTTCACATGGATCTTTTTGGGCCAACAACATATGCTAGCTTGGGTGGAAATCTCTATTGTCTAGTGATTATTGATGATTATTCAAGATACACTTGGGTATTCTTTCTCCATGACAAATCCGAAGCAACCCCTTCATTCAAGAAGTTTGCCAAGAGAGCCCAAAATGAATTTGACTTGAAGATCAAGAAGATTAGAAGTGACAATGGAAAGGAATTTGACAACACCCATATTGAGCAATATTGTGATCAAGTTGGGATCAAGCATGAAGTCTCCGCAACCTACACACCACAACAAAATGGGGTAGTTGAGAGGAAGAATTAGACACTAATCACCCTAGCAAGAACAATGTTAGATGAGTACTCTACACCGGAAAGATTTTGGGCGGAAGCAATCAACACCGCTTGCTATGCATCAAATCGGTTGTTCCCCCATTGTCTCCTTGGCAAGACCCCCTATGAGCTACTCAACAACAAGAAGCCAGATGTATCATTCTTTAGAGTGTTTGGGTGCAAATGCTACATCTACAAGAAGCGCCAACACCTAGGGAGTTTCAACGCCGATGTGATATTGGTTTTCTTGTTGGTTACTCATTGAAGTCCAAAGCATATCGAGTATTCAACCATGCCACCAGGATGGTAGAAGAAACATATGATGTGGAATTCAATGAATCTAATGGCTCTCAAGGAGAGCATGAGAATGTTGATGATGTAGGCGATGAACCATTGAGGGAAGCAATGAAGAACATGCTGGTTGGAGCCATCAAGCCTAAAGATGATGATGATGATGTGCAAGTCATTGACAAGCCATCCTCATCAAATGTACCACAAGATGATGATAAAGATGGGAGAGAGCCATTTGAAGATACTCATGTCTCCCATGATCAAATGGTGGTACAAGCTCAAGATGTTGATGCTCCACAAGCGGCCCCTCAAGTGGTTGATCAAAGGACTACTCCTCTACTACAAGCTCATCCTCAAGATCTCATCATAGGGAGTCCAATAAGGGGTGTAATGACTCGATCTCAAAAACTTGCTCTATTTATTGAGCATCACTCCTTTGTGTCTCTTGTTGAGCCTACCATTGTAGATGAAGCTCTAGGTGATCCGGATTGGGTGAATGTCATGCATGAAGAATTGAACAACTTCACTCGCAATCAAGTTTGGACACTTGAAGAGCGACCTAAAGGCGCAAGAGTCATTGGAACAAAATGGGTGTTTAGAAACAAGCAAGATGATCAAGACAAAGTTGTTAGAAACAAGGCAAGGCTAGTGGCAAAGGGGTTCTCTCAAGTTGAAGGTTTGGATTTTGGAGAGACCTTTGCACCGGTTGCAAGACTTGAAGCCATTCGTATCCTCCTTGCATATGCATCAAATCATGACATTAAATTATATCAAATAGATGTGAAAAGTGCATTTTTAAATGGATTCATAAATGAACTAGTCTATGTTGATCAACCTCCCGGGTTTGAAGACCCTAGATATCCTAATCATGTTTATAGGTTGTCCAAGGCGCTATATGGGCTCAAGCAAGCCCCAAGAGCATGGTACGAGCGCCTCCGGGACTTCCTCATTGAGAAGGGCTTCATCATTGGGAAGGTCGACACCACACTATTCACCAAGAAGCTTGATGGAGAGATCTTCATTTGTCAACTCTACGTTGATGATATCATCTTTGGATCAACAAATGAAGCCTATTGCAAGGAATTTAGTGACTTGATGTCGAAGAAGTTCGAAATGTCCATGATTGGCGAGCTCACATTCTTCCTAGGCTTCCAAGTCAAGCAATTAAAGGAGGGGACTTTTATATCACAAGAGAAGTATACAAAAGACCTCCTCAAGCGCTTCAACATGGATGATTGCAAGCCTATCAAGACTCCAATGCCAACAAATGGACATCTCGACCTAGATGTGGGAGGTAACCCGGTTGATCAAACTCTCTACCATTCTATGATTGGTAGCTTGTTATATTTGACCGCATCTAGGCCCGACATCATGTTTAGTGTGTGCATGTGTGCTCGATTTCAAGCCGATCCTAGGGAATCACATCTCATAGCCGTGAAGAGAATCCTTAGGTACCTAAAGCACACCCCAAGCATTGGCCTTTGGTATCCCAAAGGAGCTAACTTCCAACTCATTGGGTATTCCGATTCGGATTACGCGGTTGCAAAGTAGATAGAAAAAGCACATCCGGAGGGTGCCATTTGCTTGGGAGATCACTAGTTTCATGGAGTTCGAAAAAGCAAAATAGTGTGGCCTTGTCTACCGCAGGCGGAATACATAGCCGCGGGTGCTTGTTGTGCACAAATCCTTTACATGAAACAAACCCTTTTAGACTATGGTGTAGTTTTAGAAAGGGTACCTTTGTTGTGTGACAATGAGAGCGCAGTTAAGCTTGCTAACAACCCGGTTCAACACTCTCGCACAAAGCACATAGATATTCACCATCACTTTCTTAGAGACCATGTTTTGAAGAAAGACATATCCTTAGAGGGAGTTAGAACCGAAGATCAATTGGCGGATATCTTCACAAAACCCCTTAGATGAGAACACCCTTAGTAGATTGTGAAGTGAGCTTAATGTGCTTGATCTAAGTAACTTTGTTAAAAGGTGAAAGGGGGTTGTCTTTGCATTGCATTGTATCATATGACATGTTTAAATTATGCCTTGCACATAGGCTTGTCAGACGTGGTTAAGATAACCGCCCTAAAAAGCGTGTGAAGGAGCTTACCCATGAGCAAACTTGACAAGCAACCTAGATTCAAATTCCGTATTGCATTGCATATGCTTGTGTGTTGCTTTGTCGTTTCTTTTTGGTTAAGTTTTGAGCAACCGCTGTGTTCGTCCACCGCTAGGGGGAGCATTTGAGGCTCCTAATGGTTGAGTCCCCTAGTTTTGGTGGCCACATGTTGTCTCCTCGGGATTTATTGCCTATTTTCGCTAAAAATGATATGTAGCCTATGGCAAAATATTTATAACATTGAGGGTTTATGCGAGGATGCTCATACTGGGTTCCAACTAGTGTTTATTTGCTTCTTAGTTGAGTTGGAACTTGGTTGGGAGAGGGAGCCGCAATGGAGATCTTCGAAACTGCCCAAAATGCAGCATCAGACGCTAGCCCCAGCGTCCAATGCCTACACCGTAGACAGCCCCGGCTGAAACAGTGAATTGTCAGCGTCCGATGTGTCCCCATCGGAGCGTTCGAGGCTCCATCGGACGCAGCCGATGCCGAGGCATAGGATGCGTCCGATGTGAATTTGGCCATTTTGGACCTCTCTGGATGGACATCGGCGCGTTCGATTTGTTTCATCGGAGCGTCCGATGCTCCTTTAAGCGGCGTGGTCAGGTTCTTTAACCGACATCTGGGTCCCACGCGTCATTATCCACTCGTCTTCCTCCCTGCGCCCAGGCCCGTGCTCAGCGCCACCGTCCCAGAGCCTTCAGAAACCCTAGTGCCTCACCGCCGCAATCTCGCCCTCGCCCTCGCCGTCGGTCGCCGCGTTTGCCCGCATCCGCTCGCCGCCGGCAGCCGCGCTAGCTCAACCTCTCCCCATCTTGCCGTGCGTGCGCCCTAGCCTGCAACCCCACTCGCTGGTGCTGACCTTGTGTTCGCCGGAGACCTCGCCGCGGCTACATCGTCGCTCGCAAGAGATTGTCATCCTCGTCCATGTGCTATTTCCCTTCGGCGATCCTCTTCCCCAGCCAAGAACACCTCGTATAGTGAGCTTCCACCTCCTCCACACTCCCTGACCACCAAGTGTTCGATGAAATGTCCCAAAGCCTGTTCTTTGCTGTTTAACCCACTTTTTTTCCTCAAAATCCTTGCAGATCCCCTTGGTGTGACTCGTGGGATATTGAACGTCGGTTCTTACCTCTTTCTTGAGTCGTTTCATCGGATCGTCAGGTAGCAAAGCCAAACTCCTTTCTTATCTACTTGCTTTGCTTCCATAGGGTTTCTCGTCTCTAGAATATATGTTGCTTATATGTATCCCGTCTATTCTTGCAGCGAGTCAGTGATTTGGTCAGTTGGCAGTGTCAGCGAACCCGGGGTCAAGCCCGCGGGTAAGGATCGAGGCCAAGCCTCGCGAGTGTCAGTTGGCTGTCAGTGTCAGGGGGAGCTTCTGCTAGTTGGGTTTCTTGTCAGTTGTTTGCCAAGGGATTTTCAGTGGTAGTTCAGCTTCTTCAGTGGCGGTTGACTCTCGTTCTTGTCAGCTATGCGCTGCAAGAATGTTGGTGGTGCCCTGGAGGACTCTCCTCCTCGTCCTCCCCCTTCTGGTCAGCGGAAGGGGAAGGCGAAGCTTGTCACGCGCAGGAAACGCACCAGAGAGCAGCGAGAGGCCGATCAGGCCCGAGCAGTTGCAGACGCCGCAGAGCGTGCTGAGAGGGGAGGCCATGGTGGCGGCTTACAGATCGAGGATCAGCTCACCCCCGAGCAGAGGCGAGCTATCGAGGAGGTTGAGCGTAGGCATGGCTCACCGTTCGGCGTTCTTATGGCCGCCGGTCATCATACCACGTTCACCTCACCAGGTGTGGGGTCCCAGAGCTCGCAGCAGGGCCAGACAGAGGCTGACACTCCAGAGGCAGAGGCCGAGGCAGAGGCAAAGGAGGCTGCTCCAGAGGAGGTCCCAGGCGTCGGTCGTCCCGTCGCAGGACCAAGGTGCCACCCCGGCCCGACATCCCTCTGCGGGGTGCACGTGCTCCCTCGAGGCATGCGCCCCGGCCAATTCCACGACTGGACCTCCGGGCGGCCACCTGCTCCCAGATTCAGACGCTACGCCTAGTGCTAGTGCAGCAGTGGTTTTGAGAACACAAGGTTGATATGTGCCCTTGTGGTTCCCTTCCTGAGTGATGAGTGATCGATCAACGGGCAACATGTCTCTTGGCTGTGTTGATGTACAGGTGCGGAGCTCGGGCAGTGGTCGAAGGTGAGGTGAAGGTCAAGTAGGGACGTGCCGTGTCGACGGACCGAGAGCGGTGAAGGGCGGACGTGGAGCTTGGACCGACGGACCGGGAGACCTGAGGAACAGCTATGGTAGCTAGCACGTGGCATTGACAAGCAAGAGCACATGGGGATGTGCGGTGCATCGGCCGAGTCGGGTGGAAGGTGATGGCGTCATGACACTTGGCGGGAGGCCGAGAAGGATGGCGAATGCACTGTGCTCGGCGTGGAGGCTGGACATGCTCCGACATCGGTGCTGGAACTCGGGGTGTGCGAACCACATCCCATCTACGGCACGGGTTCGGTAGCTGAGCCTCGAAAAGCTACCATCGACGGTTTCCGAGTTTGGGCCTCAAAACTCGGGGTGGCCGGTTTCCGAGTTTGGGCCTCAAAACTCGGCGTGGACGGTTTCCAGGTTTGGGCCTCAAAACCTGGGTGCGCGGGTTTCTAAGTTTGGGCCACAAAACTCAGCCTGAGGACAGGTTTCCCGGTTTCAGCCTCAAAACCGGGGGAAGGCCCAGGTTTCCCGATTTCGGCCTCAAAACCGGGGGAAGGTCCGCAAAAAGGACGGTCGACGCGTGGCGGCGTGGAGAGGCCGGCGTGGCGGCGCGACTATCCGCGAGGTAGGCGCGGCGGTCGATAGGGCGGCACGTGGCGGCATCCTGAGGCTTGCGTCGAGGCGAAGCTAAGGATGAGACGGGCGCGTGGCCGTCAGATCATCAACAAGCAGAGTTGGACCGGGATACCCCTAGGGTTGGCCGCTTCGCTCATGTATCTAGGGGTAGAAAGGGGATTATTGTATTAGGCTATAAATAAGAGAGGCACCCCTCCTCTCTCCCTATCCTTGCAGTCATTTGTTCCTGAGCTCTCTCTCTCTAGCCCCCGCTTAGGTTCTAATCATACCTCGCTGCAAGCGATCCGCAGAGACGGGAATCATACCTCTGTGTATTTGGATCTTTTGAGGAAATGAGACCGTATTCTCGTTGTCTCCTCGTGTGGAGGAATTTCGGCTGAAATCGAATCAATTCACGTTTGTGTTCGTGTTCTTCGCGTTTTGCTTTTTCATCTCCCGGAGACTTGCCTCGTTCTCCCTCTCCATGAGATGATTTTCGATTTCACTTGAATCAATTTGTTCTTGATCGTGAGTCCCTTCTTTCTACCGAAGGAATTCTCTCCTAACCTCACGAATCCATAGATCGGGTTGATTTCGTGTTTGTTCTTCGTTCTCTCCCCTTTCCGGTGATCCTCGAATTTCTCTTGATAGGCTTGGTTTGGTGTGATGATTTCTTAGGATTAGCACCCCAACACGTAGAGGAACATCTGGGAGGAGTTTGATCGAAGTCCCTTTTGATTTGGTTGAGATCGAAGCGGATTTGATTTTGAACCCGAGCAGTTTTGTGCTTCCTGGGTGTTGGCGGACAGTCCGCGCCTCTGATGGCGGATAGTCCGCGCATCGGGTCTCGGCCAGGTCAGTCGGGCGCAGACCCCTGACTGTTCACTGTAGAGTGAACGGCGGACAGTCCGCGGTACAAACCCGCGGACAGTCCGGGACCTGTCCAGCAGACTTGCAGCACTGTTTGGTTTCTGCGTTTCTGCCGGCGGACAGTCCGGCTCCCAGTCGCGAACAGTCCGGGACTCAATGGCGGACAGTCCGGGATCCTCACCCCGGACAGTCCGCGATTCTGCTGTTTGTGCAGTTTTGCTCCGAGGCTTTGACAGTTGGTTTTGGTGTTTCTCCGGGGGTTCCGCTGTACCACTAGGACATCTCCTAGGGTATCCACCTACTTGTAGGTCGTGAACTCTTCGGTCGTTTCAAGTCATTGCTTTTGGGGTGATTTTCTAGGACAAGGGCCATTCTATTCACGAGTTGAATTTGAGGCTCCCATTCACCCCCCTCTGATCGCTAATCCGGTCCTTCAATTGGTATCGGAGCATGGTTAAGGATCTTCTCTACCTTAATCGGTTTCGGATCCTAAGGGAGACATGGAACGAGGGAACGACAAGGCTCCTTGGTTCGATGGAACGAACTACTCCTATTGGAAGATTCGGATGCGTGCTTACCTCAACAGCATCGGATCCTCTGTCTGGGAGATATGCGAGAATGCTGAGTACGTAGTCCTTGTGGCTCTTGTGGGTCAGATCCAGATTGACCAACACGAGGCCAACTCCAAGGCTCGTAATGCTCTTTTGGCCAGCATCTCCCTTCCTGAGTTCGAACGTGTCTCTGAGCTTGAGACGGCACGAGAGATCTGGGTGAAGCTTCAAAGCTATCACGAGGGAACAACCCATGTCAAGACCAGACTCTTTGAGACGTACAAGCGCGAGTACGAGAACTTTGTTCAGTTGGAGGGAGAGACGATTGACGCCTTGTTCGCTCGTTTCCAAATGATTGTTAACAAGATGCGTGCCAATCGGGCTAACCTACCCTATGACGATCATGAGAGGGCACTCAAGTTACTATATGCCCTGGATCGGAGGGTATGGGAGGTGAAGGTGTCGACTATCATTGAGTCTCCATCTTATGACACCCTCACCGTGGATGAGCTGTTCAACAAGCTCAAGTCCACCGCGATCGATCACCTGACTCAGGCCAAGCTGAAGAACCCATCTTCACATTCCATGGCTTTGGTCTCAGGCACGAGTGGATCGACTGTCTCTGCTAATGCTTCACCTCCTCTTGTTGCTTTGTCATCTTTGCATACAGTCACGGAGGAGCAGTTGGAGGTGCTTGGAGACGACGAACTCGCCCTCGCCATCACCCGGTTCTCGCGGTTTCACAACAACCGCCTGAATCGCCGGCGTGGTGGTGCACGCGAGGGCTGCTACAAGTGTGGTGATCTAGACCACTTCATGGCAAACTGTCCCAAGAACGACAAGAGCTTCCCCGGCAAGAACCGCAACTCCAGGCGCAAGGGCAAGCCAGAGAACAAGGCCGGGAAGAAGAAGAGGGGCAACTATCGCCGAGAGGACATGGAGAAGGCTTTCGACGCCGGTCGGCGTGCCTTCCTCGCCACCATCAGTGACGGTGAGAAGACCTCCGACGGCGACTCCAGCGACGATGGGTCCGAGCACAAGACTGAAGAACGCTTCAACGGACTCTGCTTCTTCGGCCACTCCTCCAAGGGTCTCTGCACCATGGCCTTGGACGAAGAGGACTCCAAATGCCAGGCAAAGGACGCCGACACCGACGACGATGACGACGACGACGATGCTTCCGAGGTATCAACCTCTTCTCTTGTCGATCGTCTTACCGGTGAGCGCGATTCTCTTGTCGACATAGTTCTCGCTCAGGACAAGCAACTCAAGCGAGCTATCCGAGAGCGCAATGAGTTTAAGGCTAAGATGAATAAGGCGTTTAAGGAGTTTGAGTTCGCTAAGTCTGAGGTGAAGGTGACCGATGTGGAGGAGTGTGAGGAGTGCACGATGCATATGACAAACTTTGCCACCTTGCAAACCAAGTATACCTCTTTGATTGAGGTGTATGATGAGCTGAAGAGTAGGCTTGACTTGGTGGGTGATTGCAAAGAGTGTCCCTCCCTGAAGAAGGAGTTGGAGGAGGTGAAGGCGGAGGCCTTCTTTGTTGGGTGCGTGCAAGACCTGTCCAGGCTTGCGAACTGAGTTGGCAGAAGTTAATGCCAAGCATGCTGAAGCTGTGAAGGCCAGCTCAGTTAGCACCTTGTCCGCTCCTTGTAAGCAATGCGCGGAGATGGAGCTTGAGATTGCCAACTGTCGGCATGACAGGATGCAAACCGAGGAGGAAAACACATACCTTCGGTCCATCCTGAGTTGGGTGTCATGCAGTGAGCCGCAGTTGGGCATGATGATCAGTCAGTTCAAGAGGGGAACTGATTGCTCGGGAATAGGCTTTGCTTCAGGTGGGAAGGGCGCTAGTAGCTTTGGCAAGATCAGTGAGTTTAGTGGAGTGAGTCCTAGTGAGAAGCCATCCGCTATCCCTAAGCTTACCAAGATGACCCCACCTGAGCCTCCCAAGCCTATCACCAAGGATGGCATCCTTGATGAACCTCCCAAGGCTCCACCTCGCAAGCAAGTGCGGGTTCCCAAACCTAACCATCTTAGGAACACACTTAACACCCTTCCTGACGTCTCTAGTGATCCCCTTCCGAGAGGCAAGCAGCCAGCCAGAGTGAGCAACCCTTGCAACTCTAGGAACCAACAACCCAAGAGAGTGGTGAGGTTTGAGTGCGAGTACTGTCACCGTGAGGGTCACCTAGCTGAGTTTTGCTTTAGGAGGAAGAGAGACGCTAGGAAGGAGCTGGAGCTGAACAACCAGGCTAGGTACCACCCTCTCCATGGTGTGCAAGGTCGGGGAGTTCAGAGGCAGGGCGCTAGGCCTGGAGGTGCACCCCCTCAGGTTGCTAGGCCCCAGGCAGCTAGACCACAGGGTGGTGGTCGTGCCCGTCGCGGTTCCAGTCGTCCTCAATACGACCATGAGCCAAGTGTAAGAGGCTTTGCTGCTCAGTCCCATAGCGGACCACCTTTTCAGTATGGTGGTGATCGCTTTGCTCAGATGGGACATAGTGGTGAGTTTGGAGTTTTTCCGTTCCATAGCGGACCACCTTTTCAGTTTGGTGGTGATCGCTATCCACCCATGGGACGAGGACAGTTTGGTGTTGCTCCTAACACTTTTTCTGGGCCTATGACACAGCACTGGTATCCTTCTTAGTATACTAACCCCAGTGTTGTGCCATACGCTCACTTCCTGCCCTTTTATTGATGCAGGAACTTCGGTTGGAGAACATGTGGCTCATGGATTCCGGGTGTTTGCGCCACATGACTGGAAAGAAGGAATGGTTCTCCAGCCTTAGTCCCGTGATGCACAAGGAGTACATCACTTTCGGGGACAATAGTAGAGGTAAGGTTGTTTCTCATGGTGCTATTCGGCTTAATGAGAACTTTGTCCTTAAGGATGTTGCTTTGGTTTCGAACTTGCATTACAATTTGCTTTCTGTTTCGCAACTTCTTGAGGATGATTGTGAAGTGCATTTTAAGAAGGGTCTGAGTCGTGTTTTAGACCCTCGGGGAGATCTTGTTTGTCGGATCGTCCCTTTTGGCCGTGTTTTCAGAGCCGATTTTTCTCGCTCTTTCGGCTCTGCTAGATGTTTGATGGCTGGTCCTTCTTCTGATTTGTGGAAGTGGCATAGGAGGCTCGGTCACTTGAGTTTTGACTTGCTTGCAAGACTTAGCTCACTTGGCCTAATCCAAGGATTGCCCAAGCTTAAGTTTCAGAAGGACCTTGTTTGCCATCCTTGTCGTCACGGGAAGATGGTTGCTGCTTCTCACCCACCTGTTAATCAGGTGATGACAAAGCGACCCAGCGAACTTTTACACATGGACACAGTTGGTCCAGCTCGGGTTTGCTCAGCGGGTGGGAAGTGGTACGTTCTAGTGATCGTTGACGATTTTTCGAGGTACTCTTGGGTGTTCTTTATGGAGGGTAAGGATGAAGCCTTTCCTTTTGCTCGTGATTTGATTCTGAGGTTGAAAACTGAGTTTCCCCCTGATACCATTAGAGCTATTCGTAGCGACAATGGTACTGAGTTTGATAACTCTTAGTTTGCCTCTTTCTGTTCTTCTAATGGAATCGAGCATCAGTTTTCTTCTCCTTATGTCCCCCAGTAGAACGGTGTTGTTGAGCGCAAGAATCAGACCCTTGTTGAAATGGCCAGGACGATGCTCGATGAGCATAGGACTCCTAGGCGCTTTTGGGCCGAGGCAATCAACACCGCTTGCCATGTTTCAAATTGCATCTTTCTTCGAGCGTTAATGAAGAAGACTTCTTATGAGTTGCGTTTTGGACGGGTTCCCAAGGTGTCTCATGCTCTATCCTGAAACAAGGAAATTTGGACAAATTTGAATCTCACTCTGCTGATGGGGTGTTTCTTGGTTATGCTTCTTATTCACGTGCTTATCGAGTTCTTAACCTTGAGACTAACCGGATAGTGGAGACCTGCGAGGTCACATTCGACGAAACTATGCCTTGTGTTTCTTCTGCTTTTGATGTTGCAGGAGAACAGGAGATGGGAGAGACAATCTTTGTGGAGGAGGAGCAGGAGAATGCCGATTGGGGTGATCTCGAGCCAACTCCACTGGCTGCCCCCATCGACCCTGCGACGTCTACTTCAGCTCGAGGACCCGATCCCATGACGTCTTCTTCTTGGGGTCCTCTAGAGCCACCTCTCCAGCGAGCACCCGCCGCACCTGAGAGAACGACAGCATCTGGCGAGTGGGAGGCGACTTCAGCAAGGCAAGCGCCCCGAAGCATTCAACAAGTTCACTCTCCGCGTCAGATGATCGGTGGCATCGATCAGCGAGTCACGCGGTCGTGAGCGTATGAAATCTCTCACTTTGCTCATTCTGCATTCGTTGCTTCTTTTGAGCCCAAAGATGTTGGACACACACTTTCTGATCCTAACTGGGTCAATGCCATGCATGAGGAGCTAGAAAACTTTGAGCGAAACCAAGTTTGGACCCTAGTTCCACCTCCACCAGAATGCCACCCTATAGGTACCAAATGGGTTTTCAAAAACAAAGAGGGTGAGGATGGGATGGTAGTGAGGAACAAGGCTAAGCTAGTAGCCCAAGGTTTCTGCCAAAAAGAGGGGATAGACTATGAGGAAACCTTTGCCCCTGTAGCCCGTTTAGAAGCCATTAGAATCCTTCTAGCCTTTGCTGCTTCGAAGGGTTTTAAGCTTTACCAGATGGATCTCAAGAGTGCCTTCTTAAATGGGTATATAGAGGAAGAGGTTTATGTTAGGCAACCCCCGGGTTTCGAGGATCCCAAGTTTCCAAACCATGTTTATAAACTTTCAAAAGCTTTGTATGGTTTGAAACAAGCCCCTAGAGCATGGTATGATCGGTTGAAAACCTTTTTACTCTCCAAAGGTTTTAAAATGGGACGGGTCGATAGAACTTTGTTTCTCCTCAAGCAAGGCAACGATACCTTGTAAGTCCAGATTTACGTGGATGACATCATCTTTGGTGGCTCCTCTCATGCGCTTGTGGCCAAGTTTTCAGATACTATGAGCAGGGAGTTCGAGATGAGTATGATGGGCGAGTTGACTTTCTTCCTCGGGTTGCAAATTAAGCAAACCCGAGACGAGACATTCGTGCATCAAGGAAAATACACGAAGGACATCCTGAAGAAATTCAACATGGGCGAGGCCAAGCCTCTTACGATGCCCATGCCGACGACTGCTGCGATGGATGCGGATCAGGACGGAGAGCCGGTTGATCAGAAGGAGTACAGGAGCATGATCGGCTCGCTCCTGTACCTGACGGCGACGAGGCCGGATATACAGTTTTCTGTGTGTCTGTGCGCTTGTTTTCAGGCGTCCCCTCGGACTTCCCACAAGCAAGCGGTCAAGCGCATCATGAGGTACCTCTGATACACTCCTGAGTTCGGACTTTGGTACTCTTCTTCTTCGACCCTCTCGCTTTGTGGTTATTCCGATGCGGATTTTGCCGGCTGTCGGCTTGAGCGCAAGTCTACTTCTGGGACTTGCCAGTTTCTTAGCTCTTCCTTAGTTTTGTGGTCTTCTCGCAAACAGTCGATCGTAGCCCAGTCTACTACTGAAGCCGAGTATGTTGCCGCTGCTTCTTGTGCTTCGTAGCTTTTATGGATGGTTGCTCCTTTGCGTGATTTTGGTCTAGATTTCAGTCGGGTCCCTTTGCTTTGCGACAGCACTTCTGCCATTAGTGTAGCAAAGAACCCTGTTCTTCATTCCAAGACCAAACACATCGATGTTCGCTTTCACTTTCTTCGTGATCACTATGAGAAAGGCAACATTGATCTTAGGCATGTAGACACCCATAACCAGGTTGCGGATATTTTTACCAAGCCTTTGGATCTCTCAACTTTTGCTAGGTTGAGAGGTGAGCTTGGTGTGTGCTTCCCCTTTTAGATGGGGGAAGCATTTTGGTTGTTGTGTAATAGACTGACTTTCTGATCCTTTTGTTTTTGGGTCTTGAGTCATTTTGGTTTTGTTTTAGCTCCGATTCTGACCTCATCATATGTGCATCTTGCATTTTTAAGCTTCATGTCTATATTCTTGAGAATGAACTTATGCTCTGTTTAATGTATGCTTCGACGATATATGATGATGCTTGTAGCTTAGGGTCTCCTTGATCACTGATACATGTTGTGAGCTAAGCTATTTTTCAGAATGATGAACATGCTTAATGAACTTAAAACTTGATACATGTTCACCATTGAGATTGGCAACTAGCATGTGTAGGATGTGTTGAGGTCACTTGAGCTATTTCATATATGCTAGGTTGCTATGTCTCTAGTTCTGAGTCTTTCACCTGCTTGGTTTGGTCACATTCTGTTTAAAATGAACCAAGTATTAGTGAATTGAAAAGATCGAGATGGGATTGCTCTGTCAACACATCACGGTATCGAGACTGTTTCTCATAGCACTTTGAGTTAAACTTGAGCCGTGTAGTGTAAGACCGAAATCGATGCTTTAAGCTTCTGATTGCATTTGCATAGGCTTAGCACGGTTGAAAAGTTAGGCAATGACAAGCTTTCAACCTCTCGCAATCACATGCTGAATTTGAACTTGTGTTAATAACCGCTGCAAATTCTCCGATAAAATCTGAAAACTCAAGTTTATGTTTTACTCTAGAGCATGATGATTGAACTTTGCTAGGGGTGTTTCACCTTGTATACATGTTTAGCACTTGTTTGACTTCCTGTCTATACATGTTCAGTGCTATTTTGATGGTGAAACTCTTTTCTAAATGGCTTAAAACTGCTCACTAAGCTTCTGCATTCATATTTTGTATTCGGTGATCAGTTTGAGCCTTTGCTAGCACTTTTACATGTTGCTTTGTAGTCGGATCAGCACTCTTTAGAGCATTCTTTCACTCTTTCGAGTATATACTTGAAGCTGCTAACATGCATTTTTTGACTCACGTGCATTTGCTTGACTCCGATAGGCATGACCTAGCTCCGTTTTTACTTACTTGAGTCCTTGTCCCCTCTCTTTTGGATTGCACTTTGCCCCCAAGGGGGAGAATGTTTCCGGGTGGTGTCAATTTGCAATTTATGCTTCACTTGCTGAGGGGGAGTTCTTTGAGTGAGGGGGAGTTTTTTCTACCTGCTCCGAGTCGGTTTCTATTTGATATCGATTGATTCAGCTAGTTGTGTCGAGCCTCTGTGCCTCTGTCTTGAGGGACTAGCTGTTTTCATCATGTTTTGATGGTTCTTGATTGGTATTGGGCTTACTGTTGGTTGTGTTGAGCCTCTGTGCCTCTATCTTGAGGGACTAGCAGTAGCTGCTTCTTATGCAGTCTTCATTTGGTATCGAGCTTTCAGCTAGTGGTGTTGAACCCTTTCTGCCTCTTCTTGAGGACTAGCATGTTTCTGACTTGGTTGCGTCGAGCCGTTGCCCATGTCTTTGGGAACCAAGTCTTGTGCTCTGATTTTGATCGAGTTTTGCTCTCTGATGAGATGTTGCTCCGATCCCTTGCTTGGTTGGGTCGAACCATTGCCCATGTCTTTGGGGACCAAGCTTCGCTCATCTTGATTTGTGCTTCTTCGGCCTTTTCTCTGGCTTTTTGGACATCTCGAGTGAGCTCTTCTCCTTCTATCTAATTCCGCTTTCTTTCTATTCTGGTTACGGTTACTATGGGTTGACGATGCACTCATCAAGGGGGAGATTGAGAACACAAGGTTGATATGTGCCCTTGTGGTTCCCTTCCTGAGTGATGAGTGATCGATCAACAGGCAACATGTCTCTTGGCTGTGTTGATGTACAGGTGCGGAGCTCGGGCAGTGGTCGAAGGTGAGGTGAAGGTCAAGTAGGGACGTGCCGTGCCGACGGACCGGGAGCGGTGAAGGGCGGACGTGGAGCTTGGACCGACGGACCGGGAGACCTGAGGACCAGCTGTGGTAGCTGGCACGTGGCGTTGACAAGCAAGAGCACATGGGGATGTGTGGAGCATCGACCGAGTCGGGTGGAAGGTGATGGCGTCGTGACACTTGGCGGGAGGCCGAGAAGGATGGCGAATGCACTGTGCTCGACGTGGAGGCTGGACATGCTCCGACATTGGTGCTGTCCGACATCGGTGCTGGAACTCGGGGTGTGCGAACCACATCCCGTCTACGACACGGGTTCGGTAGTTGAGCCTCGAAAAGCTACCATCGACGGTTTCCGAGTTTGGGCCTCAAAACTCGGGGTGGCCGGTTTCTGAGTTTGGGCCTCAAAACTCGGCATGGACGGTTTCCAGGTTTGGGCCTCAAAACCTGGGTGCGCGGGTTTCTGAGTTTTGGCCACAAAACTCAGCCTGAGGACAAGTTTCCCGGTTTCAGCCTCAAAACCGGGGAAGGCCCAGGTTTCCCGGTTTCGGCCTCAAAACCGGGGGAAGGTCCGCAAAAAGGACGGTCGACGCGTGGCAGCGTGGAGAGGCCGGCGCAGCGGCGCGACTATCCGCGAGGTAGGCGCGGCGGTTGACAGGGCGGCACGTGGCGGCATCCTGAGGCTTGCGTCGAGGCGAAGCTAAGGATGAGACGGGCGCGTGGCCGTCGGATCATCAACAAGCAGAGTTGGACCGGGATACCCCTAGGGTTGGCCGCTTCGCTCATGTATCTAGGGGTAGAAAGGGGATTATTGTATTAGGCTATAAATAAGAGAGGCACCCCTCCTCTCTCCCTATCCTTGCAGTCATTTGTTCCTGAGCTCTCTCTCTCTAGCCCCCGCTTAGGTTCTAATCATACCTCGCTGCAAGCGATCCGCAGAGACGGGAATCATACCTCTGTGTATTTGAATCTTTTGAGGAAACGAGACCGTATTCTCGTTGTCTCCTCGTGTGGAGGAATTTTGGCTGAAATCGAATCAATTCATGTTTGTGTTCGTGTTCTTCGCGTTTTGCTTTTTCATCTCCCGGAGACTTGCCTCGTTCTCCCTCTCCATGAGATGATTTTCGATTTCACTTGAATCAATTTGTTCTTGATCGTGAGTCCATTCTTTCTACCGAAGGAATTCTCTCCTAACCTCACGAATCCATAGATCGGGTTGATTTCGTGTTTGTTCTTCGTTCTCTCCCCTTTCCGGTGATCCTCGGATTTCTCTTGATAGGCTTGGTTTGGTGTGATGATTTCTTAGGATTAGCACCCCAACACGTAGAGGAACATCTGGGAGGAGTTTGATCGAAGTCCCTTTTGATTTGGTTGAGATCGAAGCGGATTTGATTTTGAACCCGAGCAGTTTTGTGCTTCCTGGGTGTTGGCGGACAGTCCGCGCCTTTGACGGCGGACAGTCCGCGCATCGGGTCTCGGCCAGGTCAGTTGGGCGCAGACCCCTGACTGTTCACTGTAGAGTGAACGGCGGACAGTCCGCGGTACAAACCCGCGGACAGTCCGGGACCTGTCCAGCAGACTTGCAGCACTGTTTGGTTTCTGCGTTTCTGCCGGCGGACAGTCTGGCTCCCAGTCGCGGACAGTCCGAGACTCAACGGCGGACAGTCCGGGATCCTCACCCCGGACAGTCCGCGATTCTGCTGTTTGTGCAGTTTTGCTCCGAGGCTTTGGCAGTTGGTTTTGGTGTTTCTCCGGGGGTTCCGCTGTACCACTAGGACATCTCCTAGGGTATCCACCTACTTGTAGGTCGTGAACTCTTCGGTCATTTTGAGTCATTGCTTTTGGGGTGATTTTCTGGGACAAGGGCCATTCTATTCACGAGTTGAATTTGAGGCTCCCATTCACCCCCCTCTGGTCACTAATTCGGTCCTTCAAGTTTCCGCGAGAGAGGCAACCGCAGGCTGGGCCAGACTTCTACACTGTACTCCAGGAGGACTTCTACCAGGGTTACAAGAATGCTGGCATAGTCTTGCGTTCACAGAGAGTCTGTCCCCTGGTGGCAGTGGTTACAGCAGCTGGTGAGCAGATCCGCCCCATACTTACGTACTTACATGGTTTGGCAGATCTGTTGGGGTAGTTTGGTTCGTATATCGAGGATTTGGTCTTCCAGTTCTACACTTCACTATGGGTGCACCCTGACACAGAGACCCTCAAGTTTGCCTTCGGAGGGGAGCACTACCGGCTGTTTGCTTCAGAAATCCGGGAGTGGTTTTGTTTGCAGCACTCAGAGACCCGAATCCACGACCTCTGCTACAGTCGGACAGAGCCACCGAGACACCCTCATGGTGGCGAGCAGCCCTCTACTGACCTTGTTCATCCGTGCTTCCGAGAGCCCTTCGAGCAGGGTTGGAGTCGTGCACCGAAGGACCTTACACCTTCGACTCAGATCATATCCTCAACGAGGTGCTGTGTTGGACCTTGCTTCCGAGGGTTGGATTCAAGGAGGGTCTGTCGCGACTCCAGCCATGGCTTCTTGCTTATCTTGTTCGGCAGCAGGAGTTTGATATTTTGGATGTTATTATCTGTGAGGTGGAGGACACCGTGGCAGAGGGCATCAAGGCCCATCGACAGCTACCCTACGCACACTGGGTATCTTTCATTCTATGGAAGGTAGCTGTCACCACCAGATCTCATCCAGGGTAGTCCCTTACCAGCTCAGCGACTGTGTTCCCTGAGTACAACATGAGTCAGCTATTGGGACACAGTCGAGATCGTCGGCAGCCAGAGCAGCGACCGTTCAGCTCACGACAGCGACCAGAGGTGCCAGAGACTGCCCAGGAGCAGGACGAGGCTGTACGAGCCCTCGCAGAGCAGGAGCTTGCCGAGTTAGAGGGAGTGGGACAGTACGTCGCCGAGGACCCCACAGACAGCTCTGACGAGGACTACCACCTCCCGCCTCACTACCAGCCTCGCGCAGACGACTCTCAGGCTGGGCCGAGTGGTACTGCCTCCTCCGATCCAACTTTGCTAGCTATACTTTCATGGATGGAGGAGGAGCAACGAACGGTCACTCAGGACGTCCAATGTCTTGCTCAGGAGCAGTAATGTTTAGCCCAGGCTCAGGCCCTGGCACAGCAGCAGGCACAGGAGCAGTCAGATGCTCTTCAGAGGCAGATGATGGAGCTCCAGCAGCAGACTCTGAGCTTTATGGAGCGCATCATGAGTGGTCCACCTTAGTGGCAATGGCAGCATCCTCCACCCCAGCAGCAGATTCAGTGGCAGCCACCTGTCCCTCCGCAGCAGTCTTAGTACAGCCAGCCACCTCACTTCCCTGGCCCCAGCTCCACCCAGTTCACGAGTTTCACTACACCACCTGGAGGAGCCCTGCTGTTTAGTTCGCTCCACATTGGCTTCACGCCATGGCCAACAAGGTCACTGTTCGTGACGACTACTACAGTGACGCGTGACCTGTCAGCCAGCTTCAGCGAGCTCACTGGGTTTCCCACGCCTGATCTTCCGGACCCAGTTCAGACATCGACGGCTCCAATGACCTCCACTACTGAGACTCTTTCTAGTTCTGTCACGTCTTCCGAGCAGACAGAGCCAGTCCAGTCTGAGACCACTGAAGGGTCGAGATGGCGGACTAGAGGGGGGGGTGAATAGTCCCTTTTAAAATTAAACTTAATGGGAGCGGCTAACCAAAACAAATGCGGAATTAAAACTATCGGTCTAGCCAAGACTACACTCCTCTACCTATACTCTATGACACCTTATAAAAGATCCTAATCAATGCAAATAAGGTGTCGGGCTAGCTAGAGCTCACCTAACCAATTCTAGAAGCAAGGTCACACAAGCCTATGCAACTAGTACTTCAAGCATGGGGGAGCTCCTAAGCAATCTAGCAATCAAAGCACAAAGCCTAAGCTCACTAGCAATGCTCAATAACAAGGCTACCCAAGCCAAATTAGAGATCTCAACTTAGCTACACAAACTAAGCAACTAAACACTAGCACAAGAATAAATATTGCAATACAAGCTAGTGCAAACAGCAGGCAGTCGGTACTACCGGGCTGAGGGTCGGTACTACCGAAGCCGGTACTACCGGGCTTCAATGCCGGTACTACCGAGCACCTGCAGGAAGCTATGAAATCGAAGGGGATGAGATTTAATCTCAGATCTAGCAATTACCCCACTTCCCTAGATGATGTAGATGATGGATGTAGCTTCCCTACGTCTTGGTTCCTTGTCAAATGGTAGATCGAGTCTTCCCACCTAAGATAGAGAGGGAGGAAGGAAGAACACGAAGAACACAACCAAAGCGTAATATACAAGAAACAAAGAACAATAAGAGCAACAAGAGGAGGGGACACAAGATTTTATCCCAAGGTTCACTTAGTTGCCACCAAGCTAGTCCCCGTTGAAGCAAGCCCAAGGTTTCCGCCGATCCTCTTGCTAGTGGTGACCCTAAGTCACGCTCTCCACGATGGAGTGCTCACCAAGAGCTCTAGCGTTCGATCCGGTCGGACCACTTGGCGCTCTTCACGCCTCTTCTCCACTAGAGTTGCTCTTCGCGATCTCCCGCGGGGCGAGCACAATGCCCCTCACAAAGCTTCTCCGGAGCCACGCACAATCTTCACGCGGGCTTCATGACGGAGACACGCACCAAGCCATCTAGGAGGTGGCAACCTCCAAGAGTAATAAGCACCACCGGCTTCCAACTCGAACACCTAGTGCCACTCGATGCTATCTCTCAAAGCAACGCACTAGGATCGCTCTCTCACACAATCGGATAAGCACTAAAGCATATGTGTGTTAGAGGGCTCACAAGCACAACCCAACTATGGACACCAAGTCCCTAGGGTGCTCCAGCAGCAGGCCCAAAGCCGGCCCCAACGACTATATATAGAGGGGAGTGGCCAACTAGCCGTTTCCCCTTTTCTGCGCTTCGATCGGTAGTACCGACCCCCTGGGCGGTAGTACCGACAGTGTCAGAACTAGCCATTACACACGGCGCGTTGACCAAAACGAACAACCGACTCCTGGTCGGTACCACCGACGGTCGGTAGTACCGGCCCTATGGCGGTACTACCGACAGGCCAAACTGGGGACTATATAGAGAGCCCCGAACTCATTCGCCTTCGGATCTTCCAAAGGTCGGTAGTACCGGCCCTATGGCGGTACTACCGACAGGCCAACATTAGATCTACACTGAGAGCATCCAAAACTCCTCCATACCATGGTACTACCGACCCCCTGGTCGGTACTACCGAGCCCGGTACTACTGGCCCTATGGCTATACTACCGGTAGGTCATCCTGGGACTACACAGAGAGCTCCCAGAACTCCAGGCCTCGGACACATCAACGGTCGGTAGTACCGGCCCTTATGGCGGTACTACCGACAGGCCAAAACTGGCCACTTCCAGAGAGCCTCCAAACTCCTCACACCTCGAAACCTCCAACGGTCGGTAGTACCGACGGCCAAAATTAGCTCAACACAGAGAGCCTACAAAAACCTTCAGGACCACGATACCATCGACCCTCTGGTCGGTACAACCGACCCTATGGCGGTACAACCGCCAGGCCATTTCAGACTCAACACAGAGAAGGTTGCACGCAACACCCTTGGGCGGTACTACCGACCCCCTTGGGCGGTACTACCGACCACACTCAGAAAACTTCCTTTTCTTCTCTGTGCTGATCCAAATCAACTCCAACAACTTCTCCTTTGTAAATGTGCCAACACAACCAAGTGTTCATCACCATGTGCATGTATGTTAGCATTTTCACAAACATTTTTCAAAGGATTTTCTCTTTCACTCATAACGCCACTCGATCTTAGTAACATCGCAAAGTTAGATCACTCAAGTGGCATTAGATGACCAATATGCAAACAAGTTTGCTCCTCTTAATAGTACGGCCATCTATCCTAAACCCGGTCATAATCTCCTCTACACAGCTTTGACCGGTGAAATGAAATGCCCTATAAGTATACCTTTGCCTTGCGCATTTCATTCCATCTCCTCCATGTGTTGATGCAACACATGCACCAACATCTTCATCAAATGATATGATCCACTTCATATCATCACATGGCCTCCATGGTCCATCGATCTTGACATCACTTGCTCTTCACCATCGCTTCGGTCCTTCGGCGCCAAGTCTTGCTTAAGCCTCCCGACACTCGGTACCAACGGCTTCAAAGCCTCCAACTTGCCCTTCACCTTTGCAACCGGTCCATCAAGCCAAGTCTTGCCTTGATTTTCACCATCTTAGCCACATGACCACATGTCATGTTTCATGTGCATTAAGCTCCTCCATGATCATCACATGTGTGAGCTTCACATCAAGTCCAAGCCATTCACCTCCATGGCTCAAGTGCTCACACACATGTACCTGTGGACTAATCACCTGTGTATCTCACATAAACACCATTAGTCCACCTAAAGTTGTCACTCAATTACCAAAACCAAACTAGGAACTTTCAACCACGACGACCGTGCAGCCTGAGCTTTCTTCGATTCCAGAGCTTCCGCACTCCGAGGCTCAGACGACCACCACTACAGAGACTGTGACCGAGCCTGCCGAGAAGACAGCGACTGAGACAGCTCCCGAGCAGACCGAGCAGGCAGAGCAGTCAGTGCCAGAGCAGACCGGGACCACTTCTCTAGAGTTTCCCCCTACAGAGGGTCAGACTGTCGGCTCTTCTTCGTCAGACTCCAAGGTGCTCTTGCAGCAGTTTGAGTTCACCCAGCGCACTCCAGAGACTGCACCTGACTCGTCTGCGCCACATCCGCCCTCAGACGCTTAGTTTGGTGCTTGACGCCAAAGGGGGAGAGTGGTCGAGTATAGCGATAGGGGGAGCGATGTGAGAGGGATTTGATCTTTTGTTGTGCTAAATTCACATACGCTCTTTACTTATCGCATCTTTTGCACTATTTTGTTATATATGTGTGCTTTGGACCTCATGACATGTTTTGTGCTCACTATGATATCTTATATGACATGTCATTTTGTTTCGCTCGATTACTTGTGCTTAATTCTTTTTCAGTTGGTATTTGAGCTATATTACTCTTGCACTTGCTATTCACTCTTACTTGTTGAGTGCAGGATGTTGGCATGATATGTATGTGTTGCCTCTAACCATTTTCTCTTATACATTACAAGTTCATACATGTCATGATTTGAAAACCTCTTCTCTCTATACTCGAGGTTGTGTTGTCATCAATCACCAAAAAGGGGGAGATTGAACGCATCTTGGCCCCTAGTGGGTTTCGGTGATTAGATGAAACACAAGATTACTGTGACTAACATGTGTTTTGCAGAAACAGGGATGAGTTAGGTCACGGTAATGGCGACGATACAGGCATATGGAGTTCATGTCCCCTGGCGATGGAAATCATTTCGGTTTTCAAAGGACGGACGACGAAGACGGTGGTAGACTAGGCTAAGTGTCATATGGTGTTGGAGGACACTTAGGTAGTCTTAGGTCTTTGTTTTTCCTTTGGACATACTATAAAGGGGAGCGTGAATCAGTAGCTTGACCTAGATGCGTCTATTGAGGTAGGTGTGGTGCACACTTGTTATTTCATAGCCCTAGGTAGCTCAGAGAGATCCCTTATGTCGCGAGGATGAAAAGTCATTAAGGCCGCGTCACGATCTGAGTGAGTTTTGCCTGTGAAACAGGCATCAGACGCTGGCCTGGTGGGCATCGGACGCGCGTCCGATGCTCACTAGACTTGAGAGTGCTGGCGAGATGGCATCCGACGCTCCGATGTTGTCACATCGGACGTGCTTGTGCCACTGTTCCAGAAAGGGTGCTCTGAGGGGCACATCGGACGCTGGCATCGGATGCTGAGGGCCAGCGTCCGATGTCCATGCAGAGAGGTTCTAGAGAGGTCAGATTTGCATCGGACGCGTCCGATGCAAGGGCATCGGACGCTGCCCAGCGTCCGATGCTCCTTTAAATAGTCTGACAGAAGGTACAGTTGCCCGTTGGATCGAGGGCATCAGAGCGTTCGATGCCAGGCATCGGAGCATCTGATGCCCCCAAAAATCCTGCCTTGCAGTGCTCTTTTGGATGGCCGGTTGGGGGAGTATTTATACTCCTCCTCTTCCATTATGCCTACTTTGGGAACATGGGTCAGATTCTCCCTGGGTAGCAAACCCCTGACGAGGATTTTATTGGCCGATCGTATCCACGGGAGCCCGTCCCCCTTCCCTGTCTCCTTCCCTGTCGTAATTTGGAAGCAAAGCCGAGTATAGAAGATGTACGTACGAGAGACCGAGCGACAGAAGAGCAGACGGATGTCGGGCCGATGGCGAACGAATGCTGAGGCAGCGGCGGACAGATGCTGGGCGTCGCCGGCGGGATGCCAGGGTGGCGGCGGCCTCAGCAACTCGCGACTGCAGCGACGCGAGCGCCACCGGGCTCACGGGAAACGCCCCCAGTCTCCGGACTCGTGGTTTTCTTCTGCGTGGAAAACGAAGGGAAGCGGGCTTCTGTCCCCGCGTAGGTGGACTTCCAAAGGACGCGGCAGATTGGTGCAGGGAAAATTGACGCGTGGTTTCTTGGCCCCGGAAAGTCACGGGGAACCCGGAGGGATTTTGTGCTGCCCAAGTAGGCCTTAGAGTGTTCTTGCCACTTCCATCTGCTGAGAGACACATTGTGAGTGTGAGAAAGTGCAAGAGCCCTAGTGAGGTTGAGAGAATTTCTAATTGAGAGAATTAGTGACCTCCTAGTGAGAATTGAGTAGCAAGTGTGCATCCATCCATCTCTTTGGCCTTGTCTTGGTCAAGTGAGAGTTCTAGCTTGTTACTCTTGGTGATCGGCATCACCTAGACGGCTTGGTGGTGATCGTGAAGCTTGGTGATCATCCGGAGGCTTGTGGATGACCCAAGGAGGCTTGTGACCGGTAGTGAGCAATTCACCGGGCCGGAGTGGCAAAGAATCAGCTCATAGTGAGCACTTGATCCTCGCGCGGATCAAGGTGGAGCAATACCCTTGCGCGGGTGCTCCAACGAGGACTAGGGGGTGTGCCGCCACCTCGATACCTCAGCAAAAAGATCGTCGTGTCATCTCTACTCTCTTTACTTACGCATTTACATTTGAGCAATTCAATTCCGCAATTTACTTGTTGATTCATTCATACTTGAATTGCTTTGCTAGAGTAGAAATGGCATAGAGATAGTATTTTGTGCGGTAGAGTCTAGAGAAACACACTTCTAGGCAGAAGGGGTTAATTAGGCTTGATAGGTTTTAATTTGTGCTAAAATTTTAGAAAAGCCCAATTCACCCCCCCCCCTCTTGGGCATCTTGATCCTTTTGCTCGCCAGTATTTTCATGCATGATTTCTTCATAATCGGCAAAGTATTGATTGTCGTCATCTAATTCTTGATTATCATCACCTGCTAATTCTTGATGAGCGCCACTGTTGATTAAGTTGTACATTTCCTCCTCCATGTTGTTATTTGGGTTGGCCATTTCTGCGAATAACATGGAGGATAATAAACACCATATTCGTAAAAATAACTTATATTCATAAAGACCATATTCATTTTTTATTTAACACTTTATAAAGGTAACACGATCGATAATAAACATGAGGATTTAATACATGACTGATTCGGGTTTTGGGTTTTAGGTTTTAGGTTTTAGGGTTTAAGGTTTTAGGTTTTAGGGTTTAGGGTTTCAGGTTTCGGGTTTGGGGTTTAGGTTTTGGGTTTAGGTTTAGGGTTTAGGGTCTAGGTTTTGACAACATTAAAAATAACGTACATTCATAAAGACCATATTCGTAAAAATAACTTATATTCATAAAGACCATATTTATTTTTTATTTAACACTTTGTGCGGATACATGGGTGTATGCCTTGTCTCTAAGTGATGAGTGATTGTCAACTGGGATAATGCGCATGTTCTTTGGCTTGTGTTGTGCAGGTGTCGAGCACGGATACAGTGATCAAAGGCAAGGTGAAGGTCAAGTAGAGACATGCCGTGCCGATGGACCGAGAGTGGCGAAGGGCGGACGTGAGGCTTGGACTGAGGGACCGGTGGCCCGAGGATCAGTTGTGGTGGCTGATAGCCTGGGACAGCGATGAGCGAAGACTTGCGGGCACAGTGTAGCTTGGGTCGAGGACCTGGGGACACGTGTCGGTGGATGGGGTGCACGGGCGGTGCATCCCCTCTACGGCTCAGTTTGGTGGTTGAGCCATAGAAAAACCACCGAGTGGACGGTTTCCAGGTTTGGGCCTGAAAACCTAGGCGCTGATGGTTTTCGAGTTTGGGCCACAAAACTCGGCTGAGGACGGTTTCCAGGTTTGGGCCTCAAAACTCAGGCGATGGACGGCTGGTTTCCCAGTTTGGGCCTCAAAACCGGGGGTTGGTCGTGAAGGCTGGTTTCCCAGTTTGGGCCTCAAAACCGGGGGCGAAGTCCGGGAAAAGGACGAGCAGAGCGGTGGCGGCACGTGGCGGCAATCGGTGAGGTTGTGTCGAGGCAACACTACCAGTTGTGCGGGCGTGGCCGTCGGATCACCATCTACCTTGAGTTGGTCCAGAATAACCCTAGGGTTTAGGTGGTTCGCTCTGTAACTAGTTAGGGGTAGAGTGGAAATTAGAATTAGGATAAGTAGAGGGAGACACCCACCTCCCATCTTATCTCAGTCATTTGCTCTTTGCCTTCTAGGTTTTCCTGCTGTCCCAATCCCCTGCTGTAGCAACTGAGATCCGCAGAGAACCATACCTCTATGTACTGGAGATTTTGAGGAAGTGAGACCGTAATCTCACTGTTGTAGCGTGTGGTAGCCACATGGTTGCAGATCGATGTGTTGATTCGCGTTTTGGTTCGTGTTCTTCGCGTTCTTTGTTTCTCCGCGATTTTCCCATCACTCGATCTCCCTCCCTACTGCATCTTTTCGAATTCCACTTGAATCAACTTGTTCTTTATAGTGAGGAGATCATTTCCACCGAAGGAATTCATCTAACTCCTCACGAACAAGTAGATTGGGTCGATTTCATTTTCGTGGTGCTTTTTCGGTTCATACACCTTCCCCTTCGATTTCCCGTTGATTGAATCGATTTGAGCGGATGATTTCTTGGGGATAGTCTCCTAACTACCTCGTGATCATCTTCTCCAAGTTTGGGAACGTGGGATTATGACTTGGTTCGGATTTGGGAGGTTGTGTGTGAAGGGCGACCGAAATCATCCTCACTGTGAGGTCGCGGACAGTCCGCGGTTTGACCTGCGGACAGTCCGCGCGTCGGGGACGAGCCGGATCAGTGGTTGTGTTCTTCGGACTGGTTGCTGTTTTTTTCACCGGCGGACAGCCCGCAGTGTAAAGTCGCAGACAGTCCGACAAGGGTCCAGGGAACTTTAGCAGCAGTGCGTTTTCACACTTTTGACCGGCGGACAGTCTTCCATCCCCTCGCGGACAGTCCGCAGTTGGGGCGGACAGTCCGGGACCTCAGGGTCGGATAGTCCAGGATCCTACTGAGTGTTACGTTTTAGTGCGTTTGCTTTCCCAGCTTCTTCGCTTGGTTTCCGGACTTCTCGTTTGGCTTCTTAGTTCACCTAGGAACCTCTCTAAGTATCTTTGCTACTTGTTAGCATTGGTATTTGGGGATTTCCAGACGTAGCCTTCAATCTACGTTTGTGACTCAGTTTCTAGGGATCGAACTTGTGCCAGTGCTTTTGGCTTTTGGTTTGCTGTCACTTTGTGGTGCCTCGCTGTGATCCTAGGGATCATCCACCCTCTTCCAAGGGTCGTGGGCATCACGGTTTCGATCGAAGCTTGTAGGGGTTGATTTGTGGGACAAAGGCCAAAGTTTCAAGAGAAATTTTTGAGCTCCCATTCACCCCCCCTCTGGTCGCCTTGCTATTGCATTCTCGGTCCTTCAATTGGTATTGGAGCAGGTTAAGGATCTTCCACCTTAGCCGGTTCCAGATCCATAGAAGGCGACATGGATCGTGGCGTGGGCAAACCACCGTTTTTTGATGGGACAAACTATGCATATTGGAAGATACGTATGTTGGCCTATCTACAGAGTTTGGGTGCTTCCATATGGGACATTTGCAACTCTACCGATTACGTGGTCTTGGCTGCTCGTGCAACTCAGCATCAGATCGATGAGCATGATGCCAATAGCCGAGCCCGTAATGCTCTTTTCTCATGCCTGAGCATGAGTGAGTTTGATCGCGTTTCTCACCTCGCTACGACTCGGGAGATTTGGGCTACCCTCATGCGTTTCCATGAGGGAACCACTCAAGTCAAAACCCGTCTCTACGAGTCGTTCAAGCGAGAGTATGAGAACTTTCGACACATGCCTGGCGAGAGCATAGAAAGTTTATTCGCTCGCTTTCAGGCGATTGTCAACAGGATGAGGGCTAACAAGGAGCTGTTGCCTTTCGACGATCATGAGAGAGCTCTCAAGCTACTCCATACTCTTGATCGGTTGGTGTGGGATTCCAAGGTTTAGGCGATCATCGAATCTCCTAACTATGAGACCCTCACGTGCGATGAGCTTTTTAGTAAGCTCAAGTCCAGTGAGATCGATGCCATGGAGAGGGCTTCTTATGAGAATCCTTCTGGCCCATCGATGGCTTTGCTTTCTGGCTCTTCTGTTAACACCTCGAGAGGCTTTGCACTTTCCTCTCTTCTTTCTGTCACAGAGGAGCAACTGGAGTTCATGGGGGATGACGAGCAAGCTTTGCTCGCCAACCGGTTCTCACGGTTCCACAACAACCGCATGAACCGTCGCCACGGAGGAGGACGCTCGGGCTGTTTCGAGTGCGGCGACCCCAACCACTTCATCGCCAATTGCCCGAAGAAGAACAAGCAGATCTTCGGCAAGGCGGATCATGGGCACAAGTACGACTCCGGCAAGCGCAAGGAGAAGTACGTCCCCGCGAAGCACAAGCGGAATGGCGGCTTCAACAAGGAGTACATCAAGACCAAGTACTTGGAGAAGGCCCAGGCTGAGCAGCGTGCATTCTTCGCCACACTCAGCGACGTCGACGACTCGGATGACGACTCCGCTTCCTCAAGCGACAATGAGTCCGAGAAGAAGAAGAGGATCGAGGACAAGCTCAACGGCCTCTGCTTCTTCGCCGACGACGAGGGCTTCTGCACCATGGCCCTCGGCAAGGAGGTAGACGACGAGCTGGAGGAGATCCCTCAGAACGACGACGATGACGACGACACCTCCCAGGTATCTCTGACCCCCGACGAGCTTTCTGTTGAGGTCGAGAAACTTACTGCCGCCCTTCTTAGTCAAGACAAGTTGCTTAGGCGTGCTGCTAGAGAGCGGAAGGAGTTTAGGCAGAAGTGGGAGGATACGGTGAAGGAACTTGAATATGTCAAGTCCACTGTTGTTGTCACCGAGGAGGAGGAGTGTGAGATGTGCTCCACACACATGACTGACCTTCTCACTTTGAGAAGTAAGTATGTTGTGTTGGTAGGAGAGGTGGATGAGCTGAAGGCTAGATCCTCGCTGTTGGGTGCGTGCAAGTCCTGTGCGGGTTTGCAATCCGAGTTGGCAGAGAAGAATGCCAAGATTGTGTCTCTTGAGAAGGCCAGCTCGGATGACTAGGTGCGTTCTGTGTGAGGGTTTGGAGATGGAGATTGCGAACGTGAAGCATGACAAGATGCAAACCGAGGAGGAAAACACATACCTTCGGACCATCTTGTCCTGGGTGTCGAGTGGTGAGCCGCAGCTTGGGATGATGATCTCCCAGTTCAAGCGTGCTGCTGGAGGTCCAGGTGTAGGCTTTGCTCAGGGTGTTGAGTGCGCTTCATCTTTTGGGAAGATTGGAGAGTCGAGTGGTCTGAACCCGTGTGAGAAGCCCAACTCCACCACTACTCCCAAGCTTACCAAGATTCCACCCAAAGAGCCTCTAAAGCCTAACACCAAGGATGGTGTATTTGTGGAACCTCCGAGAGCTCCACCCAAGAAACAATCATGGGCTCCAAAACCAAACCACCTCAAGAACAATCTAGACACCATGCCACCCATCCAAGAGGAGCTTATGCCACAGAAGGGCAAAGTGATCCACACCCACTACTGTGAGTACCAACAACCCCCTTTGAGAGCGGTGAGGTACCATTGTGAGCACTGTGGGAGAGATGGACACTTGAGTGAGTTTTGGTTTCGGCGCAAGAGAGAGGCGCGTCGTGCAAAGGAGATGAACAACACGGACATGTACCATCCTTTCCATGATGTACATGTGCCGAATGTTCAGAGGCGTGTTGCTAGGCCTAGAGGTCCAAAACCTCAAGTTCCTAGGCCTAGGCCGCGAGGAGGTCGTGCCCGGTGGGAGCCTGCAGTTGTAGGCTATGGACCCTGTGGCGGTGGCTTTGTAGTTGAGCATTTTCCACCACCGCGTTTTGAGTATCGCGATGGACGCTCCTCCCTTAGCGGAGCATGTTTTCCTCTACGTGGTGATCGCTCTTCCCGTAGGCGTGCTAGGAATGGTTTTTCTGCTAACCGTTCTTTTGAGCAGCCGGCCCAACACTGGTATTCTCCCTACTTCACTAACCCTAGTGTTGGACCGTATGCTCACCCTATGTATTTTTATTGATGTAGGTAAAACGATTGGAGAACGTTTGGTTGGTGGATTCTGGTTGCTCGAGGCACATGACCGGAAATGCCAAGTGGTTCTCCAGTCTTAGTCCGGTCGCCGGAAAGGAGTTTATCACCTTCGGCGACAATAGCAAAGGTAAAGTATTGTCTCGTGGGTCGGTGCAAGTTAATGAGCACTTTGTGTTGCGCGATGTTGCTCTTGTTTCTAACTTGCATTTTAACCTTCTTTCTGTTTCGCAACTCTTTGATGACGACTATGAGATTCGCTTTAAGCCGAATCTCAGTCGTATTTTGGATCCTCAGGGCAATCTTATTTGTGTGATTTCTCCCTTTGGGAAAGTCTTTCGTGCGGATTTCTCGGAGTCTTTTGGAGTTTCTCGTTGTCTTTTGGCTGGACCCTCCTCCTCTGATCTTTGGAAGTGGCATAGGAGGCTAGGACATTTGAGCTTCGACTTGCTTGCAAGACTTAGTTCACTTGGACTAATCCGAGGATTGCCCAAGTTATCCATGGAGAAGGATCTTGTTTGCCATTCTTGTAGACATGGGAAGATGGTTGCTGCTCCCCACCATCCAGTCACTCAGGTCATGACCAAGGGCCCTGGAGAGCTTTTGCACATGGACCTTGTTGGTCCGGCTCGGGTGAGCTCGGTTGGGGGGAAGTGGTATGTGCTTGTTATTGTTGATGACTTTTCGAGATATTCGTGGGTTTTCTTTTTAGCTGAGAAAACTGAGACTGTCTCTTTTGCTCGCAATCTGATTTTGCGTCTTCAGAATGAGTTCCCTTTGAACTCAATGCGAGCTATTAGAAGTGATAACGGTTCCGAGTTCAAAAACTCAGATTTTGAGAAGTTTTGTGACTCTTTGGGTTTAGAGCATCAGTTTTCTTGTCCCTACACACCACCTCAGAATGGTGTTGTAGAAAGGAAGAATCGGACCCCTGTAGAGATGGCTAGGACGATGCTCGATGAGCATAAGACTCCTAGGCGATATTGGGCCGAAGCTATGAGCACTGCATGCTACATTTCCAATCGCATTTTTCTCCGAGCTTTCTTGAGAAAGACTTCTTATGAGTTGCATTTTGGAAAACTGTCCAAGGTGAGTTATTTTAGAGTCTTTGGTTGCCACTGTTTCATACTTAAGAAAGGCAACCTGGACAAATTTGAGTCTCGTTCTTCTGACGGTGTATTTTTGGGTTATGGCACTCATACTCGCGCATATCGTGTACTTAACCTTGATACTAACCGAGTCATGGAGACATCAGATGTCACCTTCGACGAGACCATGGTTTGTCCTTCTTCTCGATTTGAGCGTGCAGGTGATAATGAGGTTGGCGAGCCTCTTTTTGATGATGAGGAAGAAGGTGCTGAAGGGATGGATGACCCAGCACCTCCTCCACCTGCTGTGCCGCAAAGAGCGGCCTCTACTACCACTCACGGCCCCGATCCCTCTTCTTCGACTACTTGGGGGCCGTGGGATCCGCCACCTCGAGCGGTACCTTTTGTACCCAAGGAGGCACCAGCTGCTGTTAAGGGGGAGGCTACATCAGCTCGAGAGGCGCCACGAGACATTCAGCGCCAACACCCGCCTCAGCACATGATCGGCAGCATCGGTGAATGTGTCACTCGGTCAAGGTCACAACAAATCTCTCACTTTGTTCATTCTGCATTTGTTGCTGATTTTGAACCCCGAGATGTTGGACATGCTTTGACGGATCCAGATTGGGTCAATGCCATGGATGAGGAGCTTGAAAACTTTGAGAGCAATCGGGTTTGGGTTCTGGTTCCTTTTCCTCCTGAGTGTCACCCTATTGGGACAAAATGGGTTTTCAAAAACAAACAAGGAGAGGATGGCCATGTTGTGAGAAACAAGGCCAGACTAGTAGCCCAGGGGTATAGTCAGAAGGAGGGAATAGACTATGAGGAGACATTTGCTCCTATAGCTCGTTTGGAGGCGATTAGGATACTCTTGGCTTTTGCTGCATTCAAAGGGTTTAAACTTTTTCAAATGGATGTCAAGAGTGCCTTCTTAAACGGCTACATAGAAGAGGAGGTGTATGTGAAACAACCCCCCGGTTTTGAAAATATCAAGTTTCCAAACCATGTTTTTAAACTTCACAAAGCTTTGTATGGTTTGAAACAAGCCCCTAGAGCCTGGTATGATAGGTTGAAAACCTTTTTGCTAGCTAAGGGTTTTAAAATTGGATGTGTGGATAAAACGCTCTTTCTCCTCAAGCAAGGCAATGACACTCTCTTGGTCCAGATTTACATGGATGATATCATTTTCGGTGGTTCTTCTCACACTTTGGTTGCCAAGTTTGCAGACACTATGAGCAGGGAGTTTGAGATGAGCATGATGGGCGAGTTGACGTTTTTCCTCGGGTTGCAAATCAAGCAATCCCGAGAGGGGACGTTCGTGCACCAGGGCAAGTACACCAAGGATATTCTGAAGAAGTTCGATATGGGTGAGGCCAAGCCTCTACCAACACCCATGTCGACCACGACGGCCGTGGATGCGGACAAGGATGGAGAAGCTGTGGACCAGAAGGAGTACCGGAGTATGATCGGGTCGCTGCTGTACCTGATGGCGACACGCCCGGACATCCAGTTCACGGTGTGTCTGTGCACGCGGTTTCAGTCGTCGCCGCGCACTTCTCACCGTCAGGCGGTAAAGCGCATTATGAGGTACTTATGCTTCACTCCAGAGTTTGGGATTTGGTATTCTGCTTCCTCCACCCTCTCTCTTTGTGGTTTTTCCGATGCCAATTTTGCTGGTTGTCGTATTGATCGCAAGTCCACTTCTGGGACTTGTCAGTTTATTGGTTCTTCTCTTGTATCGTGGTCTTCTCGCAAGCAGTCTAGTGTCGCCCAGTCTACCACGGAGGCTGAATATGTTGCTACGGCTAGCTGCTGTTCCCAATGGCTTTGGATGATGGCCACTTTGCGTGATTTTGGTCTGAGCTTTTCTCGTGTTCCTTTGCTTTGTGACAGCACGAGTCCTATTAGCATTGCTAAGAACCCCGTGCTGCACTCTAAGACCAAACACATTGATGTGTGCTTTCATTTTCTGTGAGACCACTATGAGAAAGGTGATATCGATCTTCGCCATGTCGATACTCATCATCAGTTGGCTGATATTTTCACCAAGCCTTTGGACCAATCAACTTTTGCTAGGTTGAGAGGTGAGCTTGGTGTGTGTTTCCCCTTTTAGATGGGGGAAACATTTTGACTCTTGTATTATTAACTGACTTTGTGTTTTTCTTTTGGTTTCTTTATGCATTCTTGCATTTCATCTTGCATATTTACATTCAGAGCTTCATTTATATAATCCTTAGAATGTGACTATGCTTTATGTAGTGTATGCTCTGATGCTTTATGATGACGCTTGTAGCTTATGCTCTTTCTGATCACTGATACATGTTGTGAGCTGAGCTATTTTTGAATGGTGAACCTGATTAATGTACATAAAACTTGAAACTGTTCACCATTGAGATATGCAACTAGCATGTGTAGGATGTGTAGAATTCACTTGTGCTTTTCATATATGCTAGGTTGCTATGTCTCTAGATCTGAGTCATTCAGTTGCTTGGTATGTTCATATTCTGAGATAAAATTTGAACCAAGTTAAGTGAATTGGAAAGATCGAGACAGGACTGCTTGTCAGCACATCACAGTTCCGAGACTGTTTCTCATTGCACTTTGAGTTAAACTTGAGTTGTGTAGTGTATGACCGAAACTGTTGCTTTAAGCTTCTGATTGCTTATGCATAGGCTTCGCACAGTTGAAAAGTTAGGCAATGACAAGCTTTCAACCTCTCGCAATCACATGCTGAAATTTGAACTTGTGTAATTTAACCACTGCAACTCCGATAAAATTTGGATACACAAGTCTATGTTTCATTCTATAGCATGATGATTGAACTGTGCTAGGGGTAGTTCACCTTGTATACATGTTTAGCACTTGTTTGACTTCCTGTCTATACATGTTTGGTGCTATTTTGATGGTGAATACCTTTTTGGCTAAGAACTGCTCACTTTGCTCACATGTTCATATTTCGTATATGGTGATCAGTTTGAGCCTCTGCTAGCATTATGTGCATATTGTTGAGTCATCAGATGAGCATTTTGTTGAGCATCTTCATATTCTATCGACTATATTCCTGAAGCTGCTAACTTGCATTTCTGATTCATACGCATTTTGAAAGGGGGAGAAACTTGCTTGATGGTGCATTTTCAACTAAGGGGGAGAAAATATTGACAAATCATGTGTGCTCTCTGTGTTCGACTAAGGGGGAGAAAATTTCTTCAAATCCTTGCTTTCCGAGTTGAACTTAAGGGGAGATTTCCTGGTTGTGTGCACTATTTGAGGGGGAGTTTTCGAGCTAGTAGCTAGTTGTGTTGAGCCTTTGCCTCTTTCTTGAGGAACTAGCACTTTTGCTTTTATGCTCTTCGGCTGGTATCAAGCTTTCTTTAGTTGGTATCGAGCTTCCTCGCTAGCGGTGTTGAGCCCGTTCTGTCTCTTCTTGAGGGCTAGCTTTGTTTTGCTTGAATTTCAGTTGATCCCTCAATTGGTATCGAGCTTTTTAGCTAGCGGTGTTGATCCTGTTCTACCTCTTCTTGAGGGCTAGCTTTGCTTTGCTTGGTTGCGTCGAGCCGTTGCCCATGTCTTTGGGGACCAAGTTGTTTTGCTCTTCCCACTTGACCTTCTTCGGCTTTGATATGCTTTTGGGTCATTTGGTCGAGTTCTCTCTCTTTCTTCCTTCCTTTCTCTATTCCATTTATGATTTGTGTTGGTAGTTGACAATGCACTCATCAAGGGGGAGATTGCGGATACATGGGTGTATGCCGAGTCTCTGAGTGATGAGTGATTGTCAACTAGGATAATGCGCATGTTCTTTGGCTTGTGTTGTGCAGGTGTCAAGCACGGATACAGTGATCAAAGGCAAGGTGAAGGTCAAGTAGAGACGTGCCGTGCCGATGGACCGAGAGTGGCGAAGGGCGGACGTGAGGCTTGGACTGAGGGACCGGTGGCCCGAGGATCAGCTGTGGTGGCTGACAGCCTGGGACAGCGACAAGCGAAGACTTGCGGGCACAGTGTTGCTTGGGTCGAGGACCTGGGGACACGTGTCGGTGGACGGGGTGCACGGGCGGTGCATCCCCTCTACGGCTCGGTTTGGTGGTTGAGCCACAGAAAAACCATCGAGTGGACGGTTTCCAGGTTTGGGCCTCAAAACCTGGGCGCTGATGGTTTCTAAGTTTGGGCCACAAAACTTGGGCTGAGGACGGTTTCCAGGTTTGGGCCTCAAAACCTGGGTGCTGCGGGTTTCTGAGTTTGGGCCTCAAAACTCAGGCGATGGACGGTTGGTTTCCCGGTTTGGGCCACAAAACCGAGGGTTGGTCGTGAAGGCTGGTTTTCCGGTTTGGGCCTCAAAACTGGGGGCGAAGTCCGGGAAAAGGACGTGCAGAGCGGTGGTGGCACGTGGCGGCAATCGGTGAGGTTGCATCGAGGCAACGCTACTAGTTGTGCGGGTGTGGCCGTCGGATCACCATCTACCTTGAGTTGGTCCAGAATAACCCTAGGGTTTAGCTGGTTCGCTCTGTAATTAGTTAGGGGTAGAGTGGGAATTAGAATTAGGATATGTAGAGGGACACACCCACCTCCCATCTTATCTCAGTCATTTGCTCTTTGCCTTCTAGGTTTTCCTGCTCTCCCAATCCCCTGCTGTAGCAACTGAGATCCGCAGAGAACCATACCTCTGTGTACTGGAGATTTTGAGGAAGTGAGACCGTAATCTCACTGTTGTAGCGTGTGGTAGCCACATGGTTGCAGATCGATGTGTTGTTTCGCGTTTTGGTTCGTGTTCTTCGCGTTCTTCGTTTCTCCGTGATTTTCCCGCCACTCGATCTCCCTCCCTACTGCATCTTTTCGAATTCCACTTGAATCAACTTGTTCTTTATAGTGAGGAGATCATTTCCACCGAAGGAATTCATCTAACTCCTCACGAACAAGTAGATCGGGTCGATTTCGTTTTTGTGGTGCTTTTTCGGTTCATACACCTTCCCCTTCGATTTCCCGTTGATTGAATCGACTTGAGCGGATGATTTCTTGGGGATAGTCTTCTAACTACCTCGTGATCATCTTCTCCAAGTTTGGGAATGTGGGATTGTGATTTGATTCAGATTTGGGAGGTTGTGTGTGAAGGGCGACCGAAATCGCCCTCACTGTGAGGTCGCGGACAGTCCGCGGTTTGACCAGCGGACAGTCCGCGCGTCGGAGACGAGCCGGATCAGTGGCTGTGTTCTTCGGACGGGTCGCTGTTTTTTTCTCCGGCGGACAGTCCGCAGTGTAAAGTCACGGACAGTCCGGCAAGGGTCCAGGGAACTTCAACAGCAGTGCGTTTTCGCACTTTTGACTGGCGGACAGTCCGCCATCCCCTCGCGGACAGTCCGCAGTTGGGGCAGACAGTCCGGGACCTCAGGGCCGGACAGTCCGGGATCCTGCTGAGTGTTACGTTTTAGTGCGTTTGCTCTCCCGGCTTCTTCGCTTGGTTTCCGGACTTCTCGTTTGGCTTCTTAGTTCACCTAGGAACCTCTCTAAGTATCTTTGCTACTTGTTAGCATCGGTACTTGGGGATTTCCAGACGTAGCTTTCAATCTACGTTTGGGACTCAGTTTCTAGGGATCGAACTTGTGCCGGTGCTTTTGGCTTTTGGTTTGCTATCGCTTTGTGGTGCCTCGCTGTGATCCTAGGGATCATCCACCCTCTTCCAAGGGTCGTGGGCATCACGGTTTCGATCGAAGCTTGTGGGGGTTGATTTGTGGGACAAATGCCAAAGTTTCGAGAGAAATTTTTGAGCTCCCATTCACCCCCCCTCTGGTCGCCTTGCTATTGCATTCTTGGTCCTTCACTTTGTAAAGGTAACACGATCGATAATAAACACGAGGATTTAATACATGAGTGATTCGGGTTTTGGGTTTTAGGTTTTAGGATTTAAGGTTTCGGGTTTTAGGGTTTTAGGTTTCGGGTTTGGAGTTTAGATTTAGGGTTTAGGATCTAGGTTTTGACAACATTAAAAATAACGTACATTCATAAAGACCATATTCGTAAAAATAACACTACCGATATACACGAAAAGGCATATGTATCAAAATATATCTAAATGTAAATAAATGTTTACATATCATATCTAAGTGAACCAAAATATTCTTAAAAATAACACTACCGATATACACGAAAAGGCATATGTATCAAAATATATCTAAATGTAAATAAATGTTTATATATCATATCTAAGTGAACCAAAATATATCTAAGTGATTATTGCTCCTCCATCTATCACAATATATATATCTACGTGATTTTACAATAAATATATAAGTGATTATTCCTCCTCCCTCTATCACAAAGGACACACCGTTGATGAGGACGACGACGAACGGCGGCGAGGATAACATCGCAGTGAAGATGACGACTGACGGCGGCGAGGTCAACGCGACCAATCTCTTTTTATCTACATGTGTAAACATATATTTTGTTAGGGTAAAAAATATTTTCTATATATATCAATGCGACCAATCTCTTTTCTATAAATATATTTCTATTTATATCATTTTCTATGTTTCTATAAATATATTTCTATTTATATTCATTTTCTATATATATCATTTTCTATTTTTCTATAAATATATCTATTTAAATTAATTTTCTATATATATCATTTTCTATTTTCTATAAATATATTTCTATTTATATTCATTTTCTCTATATATCATTTTCTATTTTTCTATAAATATATATCTATTTATATCATTTTCTATACATATCATTTTTCTTTTTCTATAAATATATATCTATTTATATTAATTTTCTATATATATCATTTCTATTTTTCTATAAATATATTTCTATTTATATTCATTTTCTCTATATATCATTTTATATTTTTCTATAAATATATTCTATTTATATTCATTTTCTCTATATATCATTTTCTATTTTTCTATAAATATATATCTATTTATATCATTTTCTATATATATCATTTTTATTTTTCTATAAATATATATCTATTTATATTCATTTTCTATTTTTCTGTAAATATATATCTATTTATATCATTTTCTATAAATATTTTCTATCACACACTCATTCACACGCGCGCGCACACACTGCACCCACACTGCACACACACGCGGCGGTGGGCAACGCGCACATGGCGACCGCGAGGACGACGGCGAGGAAGACGGCGAGGCGAGCGCACGGACGACGGCGAGGCGGGCGCACGGACGACGGCGAGGCGGCTCGACGACGGCAGCGACGCGACGACGAGGAAGAGGTCGGCGCGCGGAGAGGATGACGCACGGTTGAGGGCGAGGGATGACGAGGGCGGTGCGGATGACGAAAGCGCGGCGCTGGAGACGACGAGGACAACGGAGAGGGCGCGGACGAGCAGCACGGCGCTGGAGCCGACAAGGGAGACGAAGGACGGCGGCGCATTGATGCCGATCTGAGGAAGGAGAAGGGCATTGTGCCCTATATACCCGGGGAGCCTTTAGTCCCGGGCGGTGGCAACACCTGAGACTAAAAGACCTTTAGTCCCGGGACGTAAGCTTCCCGGGACTAAAGGGTCGGACGTTTAGTCCCGGGCAGGCTTACGCCCCGAGACTAAAGGTACCTTTAGTCCCGGGCGGACTTACGCCCCAGGACTAAAGGGTTTAGTCCCGGGTGGTGCCACCGCCCGGGACTAAAGGTTTTTTCCCGCATTTGTTTTGGGTTTTGTGTATTTTGGGTTTTGTATTAAATTTTCATTGTATAAATATGTTGTAATACTTGTTAATTGTATAGTAAACTAAATATTAAGCATAAAATTACTTAAAAATAACAGTTGTATTTCCTTTTATCTTATTGTATAGTAGAAAATTTTATAACATAAATTCTTTTCTTTTCTTATAATAACGAATATAAATATAAATAACAATCCATATTTTGTTAATGCAAAAATATAATGTTAAATTTAAATATCTGAAACAACTTGTTCTCGATCGGAAAATTGTGTTTGCATTATCTGAACGTTAAATTTTGGGTTGTTTATCTTTTATTGTCCAAATGCACGATAGGAAAATTCACTGTTAAATTGCAATTTAATTTAAAAATATACATTTGTGTAGTTCTCTGTATCGTATTGGTCTCAAACTTTTTTCTCAGGTTGTCACGTGGCACGGGTGAGGCAACCAACAAGTTTGTGATTTTTCGGAGATGGTTTGCTACCTTTTCCGGTTTAATTGAATTACCACGCACCGTCACCCAATAATTATAGGGTCAACTCGGCCTACCACCAAAACAATCCAGAATGGTGCCAAACTTTTACACATGGTTCTGTATGCCCTAGGAAGAAGAATGTTGTGGAGGTTGATGAAAAACCGCAGAGGGTCGGAGGTGTAATTCACCGGCTTTTATCTCATTCGACATAGAGAAAAAAATGTAAAAATTAAAATAATGGTCAAAAAAATCTAACACCTCGTGTGGGGCATCAATTTGGGTCATATGCTTGCCAAAAATAAATTAAGTCATTTCGACACCGACATCAACGAACCATGACTATCCATAATCATTATTAATTACACAAAAACTATAATACATAATATTAGTGATCTTTTTCTTCCTGTGATCCTCTTATTCCGGCCTGTTGACGGAAAACATCACTATATATCAAGCGGGTACACTGGTGATCTTCTTCTTGACGTATGTCCCTTGGTTATGATCATGTCCTAACTATGGGGTCTCCTCAGCATTTAGCAGGATGCTTGGGTCTTTGGTCACACTAAAGGGCGGTATTCGGTCATCCCTTTCATAATCTTCTAACATGTCTGACTTGTCCTCAATTCTCACGATGTTTCTTCTTCCTGAAAGAACTATGTGGCGTTTTGGCTCTTTGGTAGATTTATCGTTATTTTTCCCTCTCTTGGGTTTTGTAGACATGTCTTTCACGTAGAACACCTGGTTCACATCAGCAGCGAGGACGAATGGTTCATCTTTGTATCCAATATTATTGAGATCAACTGTTGTCATTCCATACTCCTTGTCAACTGTTCTACGCGAACACCACTGTTTTGGTTCGTGCTCCTTTTATCTTGGGCAATGGTGTAAAATGCATTTCCATTTATCTCATACCCTTTGTACGTGAGGATGTGCCACGATGGTTGCCTAGCCAACAAATATAGTTGCTCATCAATATTGCTATCACCCAAACATTCTTTTTGTAACCAAGTGCTAAAAGTATTCATGTGCTCACGTCTAATCCAAACTTCATTCTTCCCAGGAAATTAGGATCGTAAGAACTCCTTGTGTACCTCGACATATGGCTCCACCACGGAGGAGTTTTGAAGAACTGTGTAGTGCGCTTTATTGAAATAATCGCCCCCTGTACCGATATATGTTTTCTTCTCTAGTGTCCCCTTTCCACTCAGCCTCCCCTCGTGCCGCGATTCAGGAACACCAATCGGGTCAAGGTCATGAATAAATTGAACACAGAACACAATGACCTCCTCTATCCCGTAGCCCTTGGCGATGCTTCCTTCTGGGCGAGCACGTTGGTGAACATATTTTTTCAGTACTCCTATGAACCTCTCAAAGGGGAACATGTTGTGTAGGAACACATGACCGAGAATATGAATCTCCTAGACCAGGTGAACTAGGAGGTGTGTCATGATATTAAAGAAGGATGAAGGGAACACCAACTTAAAGATCACAAGACATTGAACCACATCATTCTGTAGAGTAGCTAGTTCTAGTGGATTAGTTGCCTTCTGGGAAATTGCATTGATGAATGCACACAGCTTCACAGTGGCCAGACGTACATGTGGAGGTAGAATTCCTCTTAAAGCAACCGGAAGCAATTACGTCATAAGCACGTGGTAGTCATGCGACTTTAAGTTTAGTAATTTCTTCTCTTGCATATATTTATTATTCCCTTTATATTGGAGGAGAATCCAGATGGGACCTTGATGTTGTTTAGGCAATCAAACATGATTTCCTTCTCTTCATTGCTAAGAGTGTAGTTAGCAGGTCTTAAGTAATGGCGTCCATCATCTATCTTCTCTGGATGTAGGTTATCTCATTCTTTCATGCGCTGCAAGTCTTGTTGTGCTTCAAGTGTATCCTTAGGCTTCCCATACACACCCATGAATCCTAGAAGGTTGACACAAAGATTCTTTGTCAGGTACATCACGTCGATCGCGTGGCGGACCTCTAGTACATCCCAATAGGGTAGCTCCCAAAATATTGACTTCTTCTTCCACATGGGTGCGTGTCCCGTAGCGTCTTTCGGAACAGGTTCACTGCTCGTCCCCTTTCCAAAGACTACTTTCACATCCTTGATCATCTCAAGTACATCTTCCCCAGTTCTGTTGCGAGGCTTGCTCCGGTGGTCTGTCTCACCTTTAAAATGCTTGCCTTTCTTTTTAACCTGGTGATTCACAGAAAGAAATCGACGATGCCCAAGGTACACTACTTTTCTATATTTTTTTCAAATATATACTATCCAAGTCATCAAAACAATATGTGCATGCATTATATCCCTTGTTTGTTTGTCCTGAACGATTACTTAGAGCAGGCCAATCATTGATTGTTACGAACAACAATGCTCGCAGGTCAAAGTGTTCCTGTTTGTAATCATCCCACATACGTACACCAGATTTGCTCCATAAAAGTAGGAGTTCCTCAACTAATGGTCTCAGGTAGACATCGATGTCGTTGTCAGGTTGCCTCGGGCCTTGAATGAGCACCGACATCATAATGAAATTTCGCTTCATGCATAACCATAGAGGAAGGTTGTAGATACATAGAGTAACAGGCCACGTGCTATGACTACTACTCTGTTCCCCAAAAGGATTCATCTCGTCCGTACTTAAACCAAACCTTAAGTTTCTTGTGTCTTTTGCAAACTCTGGGAATTCTCTGTCTATTGATCTCCACTAGGACCCATCAGCAGGGTGTCTTAACATGTTGTCTACCTTACAGTCTTCTTTGTGCCATCACACCAACTTTGCATGGTCCTTGTTTCTGAACAGACATTTCAGGCGTGGTATTATAGGAGCGTACCAGATAACCCTGGCAGGGATTTTCTTCCGGGGACGTTCTTCACCCTCAACATCGCCAGGGTCATCTCGTCTGATCTTATACCATGACGCTTTACATACAGGGCATTCATCCAAATTCTCGTAGTCCTTGCCACGGTACAGGATGCAGTCATTAGGACTTGCATGTATCTTCTGGATTTTTAATCCCAAAGGACAGACGACTTGTTTTGTTTCGTACGTAGTGGCAGACAATTTGTTAGGCTTCAGAAGCATCTTTTGTTTTATAATCTTCAATAATTGTCTAAATGACTTCTCAGATACACCATTCTGTGTCTTCCATTGTAGCAACTCTAGTGTTGTACCCAACTTTTTTTTGTCCATCTGCAGCCGACGTGTATAGTAATTTCCTATGATCCTCTAGCATACAGTCAAACTTAGCCTTCTACTTTTCACTTTCGCAATCTCTTTGTGCATCACGAATGACATCACCAAAAGCATCATCTTCAGCGAGTGTATCTTCTGCACTTGCCTCTTTTTCACCTTCCCCCATTGCAGTATCACCAAAGTTACTGTATTGAGCAATAATGTCGTCGTCAGGGTCCAATTGTTCTTCTTCACCTTCTTCCATCATAACCCCAGTTTCTCCATGCTTCGTCCAACAAATATAGTTTGGCATGAAACTCGACTTCAACAAGTGTGAGTGAAGACTCCTTGAGCTAGAATATTCCTTCGAATTATTACGAAGGGCACAAGGGCAGCACATAAAACTATTTCGCTTGCTTGTTTGCCTCGGCCACTCTTAAGAAATAATGCACGCCATCAATGAACTCTTTTGAGCGATGATCGACATTGTACATCCAGTGATGTGTCATCGTCTGCATTATATGACATATCACATAATTATATCTCTCATTCTTATAAACAAATGAAATTATAAAATGACATATAACATAATTATATCTCCCATTCTTATAAACAAATTTAATTATAAAATGACATATAACATTATATATCTCTCATTCTTATAAACAAATAAAATTATATGGTATATCACATAATTAAATTTCTCATTCTTGTAAACAAATGAAATTATATGGTATATCACATAATTAAATTCCTCTAACTAATTCATAAAATGTGATATGCATACTAGCATTAGAAGGTACATATACTAATTACTTTAATAAACTAATTTATCTGGTCATATTTTATAAACTAAAATATTATATATTTCTAATTTTTGTAAACAAATGATTTAAATAATCTCTATTTCTCCAAAAAATAGAATAAACTAATTAAATCGGTCACATTTTGTAAACTAAAGTATTATATTCCAAAAAAATAAAATAAACTAATTAAACCGGTCACATTTTGTAAACTAAAGTATTATATATTTCTAATTTTTGTAAACAAATGATTTAAATGATCTCTATTTCTCAAAAAAAATTAAAATAAACTAATTAAACCAGTCACATTTTGTAAACTAAAGTATTATATATTTCTAATTTTTGTAAACAAATGATTTAAATGATCTCTATTTCTAAAAAAAACTAATTAAAGCGGTCATATTTTGTAAACGAAAGTATTATATATTTCTAATTTTTTTAAACAAATGATTTAAATGATCTCTATTTCTCCAAAAATTAAAATAAACTAATTAAACCGGTCACATTTTGTAAACTGAAGTATTATATATTTCTAATTTTTGTAAACAAATGATTTAAATAATCTCTATTTCTCCAAAAAATTTAAAATAAACTTATTAAACCGGTCACATTTTGTTTTCAGGGTACTAATTTAAACTATCAAGTGAATGAACTCAAAATAGCTTCAAAAACCACATATATATGTGGCAGCTAAAAAGATGAAAAATTGAAGCTAGTAACTTTTGAATGAGTCGATGGCGACCTAGATGTGATGAAATAGATCAATCGCCGGAGATGTGTTATGAAACAAAAATCACCGAAGAAGAGAGCAAACAAGCAAGCAAGAAGACTGAATGGAGAAAATGAAGGCAGTGAGAGAGCCCGGGCATGGCTGAAGGTGGAAGAACAGTTCAAATATAGGGAGTGACATTTAGTCCCGGTCCTTGTTCCCAGCCGGGGCTAAATGCCAATATTTAGCCCCGGCTGGATACAGCAAGCGAGGCAAAATCTTTAGTCCCGATTGGTGTTACTAACACCAACTGGGACTAAAGGTCCCTCTGACAAATGAGTCGTTGGGCAGGAGAACTTTAGTCCCGGTTGGTGTTACCAACCGGGGCTAAAGACCTTACTAGTCTCGGACGCAAATTTTTCCGTGACTGATGCTGATTTTGCAAATCGTCCAAAGGCCTGTTCTCTAGTAGTGACCTTTTGTTTGATATTCTTGGTTCGTTTCGTGTTTGGATTGTGGCCAAACTAATTCCTAGGATCTAGAGATAAAAATCACACTTGAATCGATACCATGATAACTTTTGTCATACTTGTGAGTATGACATATAGGATTTCCATGTCACCGTATATTTTTTATCGAAATATATGGATCTTGTTTTGTTAACAAAATCACAAGAAATATTGTGGCACAAACTATTTGCAAAATCGGATATATGATTTAACACTTAACAGATACTAGCAAAACATGTCTGTGTGTTGCAACGGGAAAAAAAAATACTTATGTATACATCGTAAGGAGAAATAAAAAGACGCATATCCGTGTATCACCAGAAGTCTCATTGCGAATTTTATCTTTGTGTTGTGTCTGTATATCTTTTTTGTTTGGATGTGTCATATGTATATTTTTTTTGTTAAGACTATCTGAGAGTCTCGTTTGTTGTCTCCACACTGATCCATCAATATTTGATTAGGATTCCGTGAATAGATGAAAATTAAAATATTGGTTTGTCTAGATCAAAGAGGGCCCCGGTGGCTACTCGCGAGGCTTGTTAAATGGTATAGGAAAAATGCTCGTGTGTTGCACCGGTTCAAATCCTCCTCACTATCTTTGCCCAGTGCCCCTACGATGTTCCAACCGACAATTTGAAGATTGAGGTGTTTTGGTGATATATTAGAGGAGGAGAGATGATTTTGGTGTGGAATCTGACTTTTTATAAGTTATGATGAGGGTGGATATGTGAGCATGTGTATTCACGTACGTGTTGATGTCAGTTTTTTTTGCTGTAGCCTAGTGGGAGGTCAGACGAAAAAAATTACAGACCAAAAAAATGGTTGAAAGTTTTTTAATTTTCCCCTATTCTCTCTCCTTGTTGTCTCTTTCTCCACCGCACACATCAAAGAAGATTCTAAAAAAAATATGAATAAATCATTTTTGAATCTAGGTGACACAGCTACTACTTGTGCGCAGATCATCTAACAATACTAAACTTTTAAAATGAAAAAAAGAAAGGGAAAGTAAATGATGGAATAGATAGATGTGGGTTTCTATTCCATGGCCCATATCCAGCCCACAACAAATACCCTAATTCCCCTTCAATTCTATCCATATGTTGTATACGTAGTAGACATAGATCATAGCGGCTGGTGGCCGCAAACTCTTCTTCCCTTCGTCCCGCACGCTCACGCACGGGAGAGGCCAAGCTTCACCCACGACCTCCTCGCCATCGCAGCCACATGTTGTCGTCGCGCCCACGACCGCGCTCCACATCACCATCACTGTCGCGCCCAAGCTCTGCCTCACCACGACACCCACGCTCTGCCTCAAAGTTTGCCCCTCATTTTCTTCTTCTCCACAGCGTGCGCAGAGGCACACTTGGCCGCCTGCGCCCTTGCACCTAGCTGTGCGCGAGGCGAAAGGCGCGGGCGCCCTGGTCGGCGAGCACCAAGGGCGTCGACGTAGGCCAACCTGGCTGGTGGTGCGAATGCCGTGGCGTGGGCACCGCAGACAGCCTAGAAGAGTGACATCATCTGAAACTCCGATTCTTTCTCTACGATCGATTTATATATGGATGTAGAAGAAATCGATTTATCGATTTATGGATGGATGGAGAAGGAATCGATTTGGATTTGGATTTGGATTCATGTGGTGGTTTTTTTCTATCTTGGTTTTGTATGTTGCTTCGATTTAGAAAAATTTTGTCGATTTGGGGGACGAGAGGAAATCAAAATCTTATTGATTTCGGAGTAGGGGAAGGCCAGACGAAAAAATAGACCAGATTGAAAAAGAATATATATTTATATGTATGGTCTCGATTTGGTGTTGTATTCTATTTAGTCTCAATTAATTGTGAGATCTTTTTTATTGGGTGTTTCGATCGAGCACAAGCGATCAAGCACCAACTTCTCTTATATTTCGGTTCAATCGTATTTTTTTGTTGGGATTGAAACTCCTGTTTATGTAGAACTCGACTCTGTTATGGCACGGCAACGATTTGGAAAGTGATGGTGGTATTGTCAATCTTATTAGTGCTCTTTTTTTGCCAAATCTGAAATTTTTCTTTCCATCTTATTAGTGCTCTTTTTTGCCAAATCTGGAATTCTTCTTTCCTATTTAGATCTGTATGGATTTGCAGTCGGTTTTTAAAAAATCTCCTAGGAAACAAAAAGAGAGAATCTGAATTGAACACGTTATGGTGGTGACTCAAGTGTCTGGGCGGGTGAAGATGAGGTATTGAAGCGCCCCTGCAAGACTCCTGTACGCAGTAGGGTCAATAACTGTGGTGCCCTCGGTCTCTGACAGCTTGGCCTGAGTGTCAACTGGGGTGGAGCAAGGCTTGCAGTCAGTCAACCCAGTTCGCTCCAGGATATCAAGAGTGTACTACCGCTGGTGAAGAAAAAGACCCCCGGGACGAGGCTCAACGGTGACCCCGAGGAAGTGATGGAGCACACCGAGGTCCTTCATCGCGAACTCCTGCTGAAGAGAGGTGATGATCCGCCGCAGTAGTGTCAAGCTGGAGGCGGTGAGCACAATGTCATCAACATAGAGCAGCAGATAGACAGTATCCCCACCGTGGTGGTAGATGAACAACAAAGTATCTGAGTTGGCCTCCACAAACCCCAGAGTGAGCAGGAATGCAGCAAACCGAGAGTACCACGTCCGGGGGGGCCTGCTTGAGGCCGTAGAGTGACTTGTTGAGACGGCAGACCAGGTCAGGGCGGGAAGAGTCAACAAAACCTGCAGGCTGACTGCAGTATACCGTCTCAGCAAGCGTCCCGTGGAGAAAGGTATTCTTGACATCCAGCTGATGCACGATCCAGGAGCGAGAGAGAGCCAGTGAGAGAACTGTGCGGACTGTAGCTGGCTTCACCACTGGACTGAAAGTCTCATCGTAATCAACTCCAGTCCACTGAGTGAAACCCCGGAGAATCCAACGAGCCTTGTACCGCTCAAGAGTGTCATCAGCCCGACGCTTGTGAGTCTAGATCCACTTGCCGGTGACGACATTGGAGCCAAGCGGACGGGGCACCAGATCCCTGGTCTGGTTGGCTAGAAGAGCCGCATACTCCTCTTCCATCGCACCCCGCCAGTGAGGATCGGCCAAGGCGGCGCGCACGGAAGAGGGTACCGGAGAAACCCACGAATCGCCAGGCGTCGCGGCGAGAGCCTGGGGCCGCAACACCCCCGCCGCCCTACCGCGTCACCATGGGGTGAACATGACGCGGGTGGCGGTGCAGAAGGGACGAGTGGTACACAAGCGGCTCGACTCGAGCAGCCGGCGGTGGTGGAGGCGGCGGCGTAGGCGTCGACGGTGGGGACGAGGCCAGAAGGTGACCGAGGTGGCGACGACGGCGACAGGTCCCGCATTGGGTGCGGCGAGGCCGCCCGCGCATGGCGCTGGTAGACACGCACCGGCTGGGCAAAGCGCGCAGGAGGTGCCAAAGACGCCGGCCCCACGGCGGGCGCAGGGGCAGACCCAGCACCGGAGGGCGTGGCTGCCGGACCCGCACAGGGCGCAGGGTCAGGCACAAGCCCGAAGGACGGCAGGCCGTGGCACGAGCCCGACGGAGGACGCGGGAGAGGACCTGCAGGGTAAAATAGCAAAGGTGGCTGGGCCACCGCGTCAGTGAAAAACAAGGAGGAGGGAGGAGTGGTGGTGGTGGAGAAGGGAAAATCGGACTCGTCGAACACAACGTGACGGGAGATGCGGACTCGACGAGAGGAGAGGTCAAAGAAACGGTACCCCTTGTGATCCGAGGAGTACCCGAGGAAGACACACCGAGTCGACCGGGGAGCCAGCTTGTGGGGAGCAGTGGCAGTGGTGTTAGGGTAACACGCACACTCGAAGACACGGAGGTGGTCATAGCGAGGAGTGGTTCCGAAAAGGGAGTGGTGAGGTGTGGGAGCAGGACAGGCAGTGGAAGGTAAACGGTTAAGGAGGTATGTGGAGGTGTGAAGACCCTCGGCCTAGAAGCGAGCAGGAAGGGAGGCCTGCAAGAGAAGGGTGCGTATGGTGTTGCTGGTGGTGCGAATCATGCGCTTGGCCCTGCCGTTCTGGGATGAGGTGTAGGGGCACGACATGCGCAACTGCATGCCGCGAGAGAGGAAGAAGGCACGAGACGTGGAGTTGTCTAACTCACGCCCGTTGTCACACTGAACGGCCTTGATGGTGAGGCCGAACTGAGTGGACACTTAGGCAAAGAAGTGAAGAAGCGTGGAGAAAGTGTCAGACTTCGCACGAATGGGAAAAGTCCATGAATAGTGAGAGAAATCGTCCACCAACACAAGATAGTATTTATAACAAGAAATACTCAGAATAGGAGATGTCCACAGGTCGCAATGTACAAGATCAAAAATATGGGTCGCATGTGAAGAAGAGGTCGGGAAAGGAAGGCGAACATGGCGGCCCAGTTGGCACGCGTGACATAAATGCTCATCGTGAGCCCGAGTACTTGGAATGTCGGAACTACGACTAAGCTGCCTCAAAATGTCGCGGCCAGGATGTCCAAGCCGGTGGTGCCAGGTAGTGGAGGAAGAAACGGCGGCGAAAGCAGTGGACGAAGTGAAAGGTGACGAAGACGGTGGAGGAAACCGAAGAGTGTAAAGGGGCCCCGTGCTGTCACATCGGAGAAGAGGGCGCCGGGAAGCCAAATCCTTCACAGTAAGACTAGAAGAGTCAAATTCAACAGTACAAAAGTTGTCAGTGGTAAAACGACGAATAGAAAGAAGGTTATGAACCATAGAAGGAGCAACAAGAACATCAGGAAGACGAAAGGAGCCATGAGTGCCGGCAGCACCCACAGATGTGACAGGAAGGCACGAACCATTTGCGGTCATGATGGACAAAGGGTGAGAGGAGGAAGGAGAGTGAACCGAGGAGAGTATACCGGGGTCAGGAGTGGTGTGGTAGGTGGCACCGGAGTCAGCGATCCAGTCCAGGCTGACTGGTGGAGTAAGACTCATGGTGCTGAAGGAACGTGCCAGGGCTGTCGGGTCCCAACCGACAAGCCCAGGCGTGACCCCGGGAGGAGTCCACGATGAAGAAAGAGAAGGGACGGCAGCCCTCGGAGTCCACTGAGCGTCCGGGACCCCCCCAACGAGCATGGCCGCCGGAGGACGAGATTCGCCACCAACCACCGGAAAGGGCCACATTGAGATGCACCCTGACCATGGGAGGTTGTAGGATGGCCAGGGTGCACCCCGTGGAGGCGCCGGTGGGCTCCCATGTGTTGGTAGTTCTTAACTTCACTAAAGATAGAGCTAGGCAACTATCCCCGGTAACGGCCCAGAAATGCTTGTTGACACTTGCTAACGTCATTACTAGGAGTAGACTATGGAATCTATCCCTGGCAACGGCGCCAGAAATGCTTGTAGCAAGTCCAGTCACTATACCTAAAGGAGTGAAGCTAAAGAAGTTATCTACTAATGTCAAATGGGGTTGTCAATCCCGACACTAGTAGGAGCTAGCTAGAGAGATTGCAATCTACCTAGAGGAGATTCTGCAAGCGCACAGAACTATCGTAGTAGCACTTCGCCTGGGAGTACCAGGTGTCGATTTATTTGATCCCAAAGGAAGGCTAGGGTGGTGTATGAGTCGAGTCAAGGAGGGGATGAGAGTCGAAGAATAAGAAAGGGAAAAGGAGAGAAGAGAAGAGAGGAGATGAAAGGCTAGAAAGAATTGATGAGTGGATAGGTAAGGATGAAATGAATGGTTAAGGTAAGGTGGATGGATAGGTAGATAGGGGGAAAAGATAACTAAAGATAACTAATATAACTAACTGATAACTAATAACTACTCCTAGATAACTACGAAGCAAGATAGGCAAATGCCAAATAAGCAACCAAGTTAAGTATAGTTTTATTCCTATCTTGTCAAGTACCGAGGCGTACTAGCCTTTACCACTGACTTGGGTTGAACTCTAGCACAACGAGCCTTACTGTTAAACTAGACCAACTACGTGGTGGAATTCAAGGCGCACAGGGCTGTCACCACCTGCTTGCTACCACAGCTATCCGGGGGTCTAGCCGTATGTGAAGGTAAGTCTATAACTAAGCACCACACCTAATTATATTCTAACTATCTCTATCCTGGCCTAGAATAGAGACACCCTTGCGGACGTCAGAGAAAATACTTGACTTAATAAGATAAACACTAAACTAACTAAGCAACCTATTGGCAAAGATCAAACAATAAGCACACTAGAGATTAACTACTATGGCTAAGTGAATTGAAATATAGGATAGCTAGGTACTCAAGCAATCAATCAAGTATACTACTCAATACTGGTAAGTAGAATAAAGTAATACTTGAAATGATGAACTAGAATATAATAAAGTGCTTGAGTTACAAGAGCAAAACCTGAACTGGAGATGAAGGAAGACTCTTCCCAACTCCAGGACCGATCACTCGCACGCTTCTACTCTTGAGCTAAGCGTTGAGCAGCGCTTCCGCGAGGGCAATGAGGCAAGGATGCCTTGCTCTACTAGCTACCTACTTGCCTAAGCTTGGCTAAATCCTAAGCAATTAGCTCTCTAGCTTTAGCATTGCTTTCTTCCTTCCTTTCCTTGCTTCCCTTGCTTGAAATGAAGTGACGCCTCCAGGGGGGTATTTATAACCCAAGTGAGTGAGGGGGGTACTTATAGGGGGCAGCCAACCGACCTAGGGCAAACCCTAGTGGTGGGCGCCAGCCCTAGGTGGCGGCCGCCACCCCCCTGGCCCTTGGATGCACCGTCATTGATCCTACGGTCTCCAGGGACTCCTCCAAGGCGGTTCCAAGGTTGGTTGCACGTCCAAATAACCGTCACATGGGCAATTAGGTCATGATCCATGTGACATCTCTTCTTAGCCCTCCGATGCCACCGACCTAGTGACCAAGGGCTGAGATTTGGCCCTGGGGTGGTCACACAGATCAGTGATGTGGCAGGGGGGAGTTTGGGCCTCTCCTTGGTGGCGGGCGCCACCCCACTAGGGCCCAAATGGGCCCTGGTGAGTGGGCTTGGCCCCTGGTGGGTCCATTCTCCAAATTTGGTCCAAATCCTGCATTCAAATAAAAATCTATGGACATGTGGAATTTGGTTAGTTTGAAACCTATTTGACTACTTTTCATGCCTCTTTGTTGAATTTTTGGGTAAAATGTTGATGGCAAAACAAGTGTTTAAGGACCATAAACACCATGGCCGAGCCCCACACCCGCCCGCCCCGCGGCGACGGCGGCCTCCACGCCCCCCCCACCACCACCACTCAGCCCAGGAGGAGGAGGACCAAGTACAGACGACGCAGGCAGAGCGGTGGGACATGGCGGAGGAGTGGCAGCCAGGGCAATCGAAGACGACGAGGACCCCGACACGGAGAGCGACCCAGGCTGGATGCCCTGAGTGAGCTCCTCCATGACGAGGTCATCACGAACCTGAATGAAGGAGGGGAATGGCCACTGCCGAGTGATCCAGGTCCGAAGGTGGTCGTAGCGCTCGCTGAGGCCACGGAGGACGTTGAGGACCAAGAACCGGTCCTCCATAGCACAGCCCAGGTCACCGAGTGCATCGGCCATGCCCTTCATCCGGCGACAGTACTCACCGACGGAGAGGTCACCCTGGACATTCCCTTGCAAGATCTGAGCTAGGGAAGTGAGATTAGAGAGTGGGAAGCTTCAATCTACGACTTGAGCACTTGGTTCCTCATCTTGCTAGCTTGGTTTGTGTTTATTACTCTTGGGTTCTTGGAACCCTAGCCGGTTAGGTGTTCTTCGTGGTAGCCCGTGTTGATTCATTTGTGAGGGCTCCCCGAAGCGTTAGTATTTCCCCTGTGATTCTTAGTGGAGAAAGTCGACTAACCTTTGTGGTGGCTTGAGTGAGGCAAGGAGGTTAAAGAGACTCCAACCTTGGTGGTCACCTCAACAACGAGGACGTAGGCACTCCTTAGTGGTTTGGCCAAACCTCGGCATAAATCTTTGTGTCTCGCGTGCTTGTTATTGTCTCTACTTTGCATATTACGCTTGTACTTGTGTTCTTCGTGTTCTCCCTCTCCCCTCTCACGTTCTTAGGTTGGGAAGGACCGATCTACACTTTGGGAAGGAACTAAGCCTTGGGAAGGTAACAATCTTCGTCTACAACACTTAGGGAAGTGGGGTAATTTCTCGATCTGAAATCATATCACATTTACATTGAATTTGTTGTTGCTTTTAGGTTCCCGGTAGTGTCGTTTGTTTGCATCGGTAGTACCGGTATTTGACACCCGGTAGTACCAACCCAAACAAACCGGTAATACCGGTTGTCATTTAACTACAGGTTTTAGTCTTTGAAGTTTCAGATTGTAGATAATCACCTATTCACCCCCCTCTAGGCTGATTCGATCCTTTCAATTGGTATCAGAGCCTAACCCTTTGTGTTAGCGCTTCACCGCGTAAGGAAAAAATTATGTCGACCCTAAGTCAGGTAGAAGTTGATAGCATTGTCAAGAACGTTATAGATCAGATGTTAGAACAGCAAGCAAAGCAATTCGAAGATCAGATTAATAAGATGAAGCAAGAGATTGAAAGCTTGAAGCAAGCTTTGAGCGGGCACCCCTCGAGCGATTTTCAACACCCCTCGAGCGCCTTTTGAGACACCCCTCGAGCACCCTCAGGCACCTCTCGAGAGGCACCCCTCGAGCACCCTTCAGGCACCCTCGAGCGGAACCCCTCGAGCTCTCCATGGGACCCTCGATTACGAAGGTGATCTGAGCGAACGAGGCGTCCCTCGAGCTCCTCTCAGGACCCTCGATTACGGAGGTGATCCGAGCGAACGAGGCTCTGCTCGGTCCCTCGATTATGGAGTTTCCCGTGCGAACAAGGCTTTGCCCGATCTCTCGATTACGGACTTTCCCGAGCGAACCATCGTGGCGCGTCGGGGGCGGATAGGGTTCGGTGGATCTGCTCTGACTCGCCGACGGCGAAGTGCGAAGTGGAGTGGAGGAGATGAAGTTTGAGTGGCAGAAAGCCCAGGGTGCTGCTGCGGTAATGGGCTGGGCCTGCCTACGCAACGTGGTCAGGGCCGCCCTTTCGAGTGATTTTTTTTTTTGATACGTGTGAATTGCAGCACCTTATATTAAATAAAGACAGAAAAAAATCCAATTAACCTCTACGTCGTCTGATTTAGTGGTTTGTTCTCCGTCTGATTTTGCTCCATAAACTATAAAACCAGTTTCTTTACTCTCCTCAACTTTTAAAACCATTTGTGTTTTGTATCTTGGGTGTTTTCTTTCTGATCTATAAGTTTAATGTTCAGGGTCTAATTTAGAGTAGAAATATTTATTAAAAACATAAAAAAAGTTCATAAAAGATATATTTTTCAAATTTATACAAATATTATTACATGAAAAATAACACAGTTAAAAAAACTAAAATGTTTTAATCTTAGAAAATTCATAAAAATATTTTACCTTAAAATATTGTGAAAGTAGTTTTAATTTTTTTAAAGACAAATTAGACTAATTTGAACTAAAATGCTATGTGTATTTTTGGGAGGGCCCCCTGTATCCGCCAATGCTCGTGTGGAAAGTTTTCAAAATATGATTAGACAACCTGCAAACAAAAACGATTCATAGATAGAGAGAGAGAGAAAGACCCGTCGATCTATCCTTCTGTTTGTTTGTTTGTTTCCGTTTCCAATTCCAATGTCTCTTTCCTAGTTTCAGGCTTACACAGCTTGACGTGCGGTTTACAAATTACACTACTACACGCAATCACACATGCATATGGATGGACTAATTCAATTAAATCTATTCTCGACTGGGCCGTCGATCCAGAGTTCCAGATCAGTCACGTACGCGCGCGATGGCCACGGCGCCGGACCTCCCCGTTGATCTCGTGGAGGAGATCTTCCTCCGCCTCGACGATGCGGCTGACCTCGTCCGCGCCTCCGCCGCCTGCACTTCCTTCCGCCGCCTCGTCTCCGACGGCCGTTTCCTCCGCCGCTTCAGGTCTCTCCACCGCCCACCCGTCCTCGGAGTCCTCAGCAGAGGACTCCGTTTCCACCCAGCCGCGCCGCCGCGCCGCTCCGCACAGGCAGCGCGCGCCGTCGCACGAGCCGCTGGTTTCTCCTCCTCCCTGCAGCAAACCCTACGATGATGGAGCATTGCTGGCGCGTCCACGACGTCCGCGACGGCCGTGTCCTCCTCCTCCGGAGCGAGAGCGACGACGACGCCGGCGTCCCCGACAATTGCCTGTCCTTCTCGTCCCTAGTGGTCTACGACCCCTTGCACCGCAAGCGTGTTGAGATCCCTCCCATCCCCAAAGACATCCAGGCCTGTACGTGTCCAACATTATTTCAGGACGAAGGCTGCAGCTGCGAGTTCGACCCTTTCCTCGTTCCGCGCGGCCGCCGACGACAACGACGGCGACGACGAGGATCAGGATAACGATCTGTCGTCGTTCCGGGTGATGTGCACTGTGCTTTCCACGGACATGGAATACAACCATGTGCTCGAGGCCTTGGTCTACTCCTCCGTCACCGGGAAATGGCGCGTCGTGGCGTCTATCAGTGATGACGACGACGATGTCGACGCATACTATGAACCTCTGCTTTTCCTCTGCTACATGGAGCGCCACTATGCCCACGGCCGCTTCTACTGGGTGCTTCCGTGCCACAATGACATGCTCGTGCTCGACATGAACAGGACGACGACGATGAAATTCTCCGTCGTTCGCCTCCCGCCCGGAACCCAGCGTAATCTCAAGATTGTTGTGAAGGCAGCTGACGACGAAGAAGAAGACAGGATTGGCATGTTGGTTCTTTGGGATAAGAAGGTGTTACAGCTCTGCAGTAGTAAGCTCTCTGACGGTGCAAGAAGTGACTACTGCTGCCAATGGCGAGACGATGCGCAAGTCTCTTTGCCCGACTCTTACGTGTGGTTTTTCGGTGGCGTCGCTGATCACGGCTACGCACTCCTGCATGGGATTGCACGAGACGAGCACGTGGCCTGGAGATCTCCTGAGACGACGCCGACGCCCTCACACTATTTCACGGTGGACCTCGAGACGTTGGCGGTTGAGCAGCTATGCGTGTCGGAATTTGATGCTAAACCTGCTTTCCTGTATGCAAGCTTTCCACCGCCGTTTGCAGCGCCGCCAAGCAGCTGTTTGATTAGAGCCCCTAGAGTTTAGCCACTAAAATTAGTCTCTAAACACTACTGCACGATGAGCCTTTAGCCCCGGTCCAAATTGGCCTTTAGCCCTGGGCATGGAGCCGGGGTTAAGGAATCGGGATTAAAGGCCCGACCTTTAGCCCCGGTTCCCTGTCCCAAGGCTAAACGGGGGACCTTCAGCCCCGGTTGGTAATACCAACCGGGACTAAAGGGGTCCTGAGCCGGGCCCCGATGGCTGGCCTCTTTAGTCCCGGTTGGTAAGAGCCTCGGTGGCTGTCCTATTTTTTCTTTTCTTTTTTCTTTTCAATTGGTTATTGTTTTCGGTTTTACAATTACATTAGGTTTTCTAATACGTTTTCTTCGCTGCTAATATATTACATTAGGGTTCCAAATACGTATTCTTCGCTGCTAATGTATGTATGCGAGTATATATACACATAAAATTTACAATTACACACCGAAAATATGAAACTATATATATATGGGCAAGCTATACATATTATATGTATGATTTACAGCATTATCCATGCATCCTTGCAACACAAATATTGACCGTCACTTAAATATTATACAAATATTCGTCTTGGTTTGGTTTCACTGGTTCTTCCGGGTTATAGTAGAACTCGTGTCGGCTTTGAGGACATGGTCATTAAGAAATCCTGCGATTGTGTCTTGAATCCCTTTGAGGCACACCATTTCCAACACCTGGTTCTTCAACCGTAAGTCCTTCAATTTGCAAAAAAAAAGAAAAATACATTAATATACATGAGATTTATTTAATAGCAATAAAGAAATACATGGAATTATTATGTATACATGATGTTACATACTTTCTTTCTCTCTACAGGAGTTTTTTTTCATACACCGAGAGAAACTCGCAAACGTAGTACCCACATAAATTGTTCCCTGGTGGTTGCCGTAGAACCCACTACACGATGTAAAAAGATTACTCTTGTCATCCCGCGCGTATGATGAAGCATGCTACAGTGGTAAAGACGCGGAGAGCTAATACAACTTACTTGCAATTGGATAGGACGAGGAAGTGTCGCTTTCAAATCCGGACGGTGTTTCGGAACAAACCAGGCCCAAACGCTGCACAATAAATGGATCATAATTAACTATTGCAGATTTAAAGTGTAGAAATCAATATTTAGAGATCGAAAGTTACCCCTGGATAATGTCTATGATATCTTGGTAATCTCCCAGTGGTTTTCTTAATGAGTCATAGATTAGCAATTGAGTTTCAGAGAGATCGATGACAATCAATATCTAGTGAAAGCTGCATTAATTTGCTTATATAGTCAACATATATCATAGGAATTGAGTAAGTAAAATTAAATATGCACATGATAACAGCACCCACCTAAAGTTGTAGGGAAAGAGTATATATCTTTTGTTCTTTTGGTTGATCAAGAACCTCCGGAGATTCCTCTCTGTTTCATTTCTCCATATATCATAGGAGGAATCTTTGTTTGGGACCGAGAATACGATATACGGATCAATGAAACCAACCTCCTTGTCATTTCTACGTTCGAGGTCTCTCATCATGTTTCTGCATATGTATAGACACACTAGCTAGTGTTAGTATAATTACATTTACATATACATATGCTAGAGTGAGATTATTAAAACGAAGGATCACTTACAAACAAAAGCAGCTGACGAGAGATTTGTCTAGAGCATCCAGGTGGCATAGCTGGTGTAACTCATTGAATTGGATAAGTATAATGTTATCGCCACGAAAGTAATGATGGTCTCTAATTCTAACGCAAATCCAATCATCCGCTTTTTTGCTACACGCTGCCATGTACCACTGGTTTACCAAGTACATTTGAGTACCAAGTTCTGTGAGGGCCGCAATGTTGTATGGCCATATACATAATTCTTCTTCTAGTGATCAATTTGCGGAGCACTTTTGATGGCTGATTGACTGAGCATTTGGGACAAGGTTAGACCAGTTTCTACGAAAAATGCATCAAGATGCTCAGGATCCACATCAAGTTGTTCTAGCGCTTTCAAGTTAGAACCATATTCATTCGCAATAACTAGCGGGGGGCACTGATTGTTTTGATTGTTGCCCGAGCTGTGGGACACCCTTGTTTGCTCTCTTTTGTTTCTGCTTCGTCTCCTCAAGTGACTTGGTGATAGTGCGGTCATAGTCTGGTATTGGCGATTTCTTACGAGAATCACACACCTTTTTCTGATGAGCATCCACTTTTTTCCTGAGCATATCAGGACGTACAAAAAGGTACGGCTTCTCCGGGTTTTTCTTCGCTTTATTTTTAGCCTCGGTGTTCGCCCAGAATTGGTCCAAATGTGCTTTTGCTGCAGCATTAGTTTCCTCATCAGTCATCTCATAGGGAAGTTTCGTCATCTTAGGAATAGCTTGTCTTCTTTCTGAAGAGGCTTTCTTCTTCAGTGGCGGTGGGGCCGATGCCTTCATTTGTGTGGTTGGCCTTTTCTTTGGTGTAGTCGGTGGCGGGGACGGAGCACGTGGTGGAGGAGATGGGGCCGGTGGCGGGGATGGAGCCCGTGGTGGAGAAGATGGGGCCGGTGGCGGCGGGGATGGAGCCCGTGTTGGGGGGATGGAGCCGGCGGCGGAGATGGAGCCCGTCGTGGAGGGGATAGAGTTGGTCGTGGCGGGGATGGAGCCGGTCGTGGAGGGGATGGAGCCGGTCGTGGAGGGGATGCAGCTGTGTGTTTCATCGCATCGCCCGCAGCACTATGACTATGTGGTGAATGGATAATTGGACTTAGGTCAGGAGAGGTCCTAGTGTGAAAACAACATGGTATGAGTAAACAATTATATTTAAGCCAATACATAACTAGTGAAAAAAATGTTTCATTCACTTTCATCCGCACCTAGGGTTAGTTTGTTGAGGAGGAGGTGATGCCCCAGGAATAATGATATAGCGCTTACGCCAACATATGAATGCCTTCTCCGCTTTTCCTAAAGTCTTCTCTCCATCACCTCCTTCAATGTCAAGAGTCACATTGCTATGCCCTTTCACTACTCTATCCACCGAGACACTAGCATAACCAGGTGGTACTAATGCCCCATGGCATATTGGTGTCTTCGTAGGGTCAATAGGAGATACAACACCAATAGCCACCATTATTGTGTCGTTCTCCTGTGGAATGTGCAGCTCACATGTCGTGAGAGGATCAGTGATGTCATCCATGGGGAAGCGCAGCCCTACGTCACCTTGAATCGTTTGCACCTCCATGGAAGCGCAACTGCTTTTCAACTGACCAGGGGGCTGATGTTGACTCCCGGCTATGATGCAGATTGCCTTTGCATGGAACTTACTGCTAACTGCACTTGCCTTTTGATTTTCTCACTCATTTTGTCTTCAAGTGCTTTTTCTCGCTCTACCGCTTCACGAGCTGCGACCTGTGACTGCATAACCATTTTCTCCATCCTTCGCATCCACTCTGCCTCCTCCTCCTTCTTTCTTGTGCGGCTTCTATAGGTCTCTTTATCTTTTGGGAAGGCATGCTCCCATGACAACTCCCCATAGCCTCTTGTTCTCCCACCGTGTTCAGGATTCTCCAGGGTGTATGTCAGCTCATCCTTTTCTCTGTTTGGCTGCCACGCGCCACTGTCAGCCATGTCTCGAGCATAAGCCAATCTTTCTGCTGCTCTTTGGAGTTTTGTGCCATACACTACCCTTCCTGTCTGTAGGTCCAGGCTTCCTCCATGACCAAAAAACCAATACTTGGCGCGCTCAGGCCAGTTGATTGATTTTGGTTCGATGCCCTTGGCTAGAATCTCCCGTTCCATTCTTTCCCACTTAGGAATGGCACTCTTGTAGCCACCTGATCCCAAGTGATGGTGGTATTGTTTTTCTCGGGCATTTTGTTGGTTCCTTCTGACCCGTGCCTCACCCTCTTCTGTTTTCTTAAATTCTACAAACTCATCCCAAAATGGCCTCAACTTGACGTAGGCCTTAGTGTTGAAATTCGGAGTTAGTTCCTTCTTGATAAATGTGTTATACAATTTCTTCTTCCAACCCTGGAATAGTGTTGCTATTTTCTTTATAGCCCAATTCCTAACTCTTTCCTTCAAATTTCTATCATCTATTTCAAGCGTGAAATGTGCAAGGACATCTTGCCAAACCAGTTCCTTATCACGATCAGAGACAACTTATATGAGGAGCACTTTTCTTTTCCTTCCACTCACGAGCATTGATCGGGATCTTATCCCTTACAAGGTACCCACAGTGGCCTACAAATTTTTGTGCATGTTCTCCAAGTACTTGGCCTGTTTCCTCGTCGAATTCCGAGATAATGTACCGGCCATCCAATGGCTTCTTCGGACGTCGTACGGTCCTACTCTTCCCGGTAGTCATTGTCAATCCGGAGGGCTACGTATGTAGGAACGTAGATTATAAATACATTTATAATTTTTTTAGAATTAAATGTGCACATGGAGATTGTAGGTATACCTCACCAGTATTTTCTTGCATGATTTATTCATAGTCAGCAAAATATTGACTCCCATCATCTACTTCTTGATTATTATTGTCATCACCTTCTAATTGTTGATTAGCACCGCTGTTGATTAAGTTGTACATTTCCTCCTCCATGTTGTCGGCCATTTCTGCGAATAACATGGAGGATAATAAACACCATATTCGTAAAAATAACATGGAGGATAATAAACACCATATTTGGGTTTAGGGTTTAGGGTTTATGGTTCAGGGTTTAGGGTTTCGGGTTTGAGGTTTAGGGTATAGAGTCTATGTTTTGACGACATTAAAAAGGGTTTAGGGTTTCGGATTTGGGGTTTAGGTTTTATTGTCTAGGTTTTGATGACATTAAAAAGAGTTTAGGGTTTCGGATTTGGGGTTTAAGATTTGGGGTTTAGGGTTTAGGGTTCAGGGTTTAGGGTTTAGGGTTTAGTGTTTCGAGTTTCGGGTTTGGGCTTTAGAGTCTATGTTTTCACGACATTAAAAAGAGTTTAGGGTTTCAGATTTGGGGTTTAGGTTTTAGAGTCTAGCTTTTGACGACATTAAAAAGGGTTTAGGGTTTCGGGTTTAGGATTTAGGGTTTAGGGTTTAGAGTCTATGTTTTGACGACATTAAAAAGGGTTTAGGGTTTCGGGTTTCGGGTTTGGGGTTTAGGATTTAGTGTCTAGGTTTTGACGACATTAAAAAGGGTTTAGAGTTTCGGGTTTTTGGTTTAGAGCATATTCATAAAAATAACACTACCGATGATATACACGAAAATTCATATGTATCAAAATATATCTAAATATAAATAAATATTTACATATCATATCTAAGTGAACCAAAATGTATCTAAGTGATTATTCCTCCTCCATCTATCACAATATATATATCTAAGTGATTTTTGCATAAATATATCTAAGTGATCATTCCTCTTCCATCTATCACAATATATATATCTAAGTGATTTTTGCATAAATATATCTAAGTGATCATTCGTCCTCCATCTACCACAATATATATATATCTAAGTGATTTTTACATAAATATATCTAAGTGATCATTCGTCCTCCATCTATCACAAAGGACACACCGTGGATGAGGACGACGACGGACGGCGACGAGAATGACGTCGCGGTGAGGATGACGACGGACGACGGCGAGGTCAACGCGACCAATCTCTTTTTACCTACACGTGTAAACATATATTTTGTTAGAGTAAAAAACATATACATTTATTTTCTATATATATCATTTTCTGCTTTTCTATAAATATATTTCTATTTATATTTATTTTCTATATATATCATTTTCTGTTATTCTATTTATATTTGTTTTCTATATATCATTTTCTGTTTTTCAATAAATATATTTCTATTTATATTTATTTTCTTTATAGATCATTTTTCTTTTTCTATAAACATATATACACACACGCACACTGCACACTGCACACTGCACACACACATTCCACACACACTGCACACTGCACACACACACACATTCCACGACGACGGCGATGCGTGCACACCGGGAGAGACGACGACGAGGACGACAGCGGGCGCCGGCCGGGCGAGACGACGGCGAGGCGGTCGCGAGGACACAGCGAGGAAGAGGACGGCGAGGAGGACGGCGAGGCGGCGCGGGACGACGGCGAGGACAACCGCGGGCGCCGGCCGGGCGAGACGACGGCGAGGCGGCGGTGAGGACATGGCCAGGAAGAGGACGGCGAGGAGGACGGCGAGGCGGCGCTGGGCCGCCGGCCAGTCGTACGGCGGCGCTGGCCAGACGGCGAGGAAGAGAGCGGCGCGACAGAGAAGACGACGGCGAGGACGACGGCGTGGATGATGGCGAGGGCGCGGACGAGGCGCGCAGCGCTGGAGACGGCGAGGACGATGGCAAGGGAGACGAAGGAGGCGGCGGCGCGCAACTGACATCAATCTGATCCGAAGGAGGACATTGTGCCCTATGTACCCGGGAAACCTTTAGTCCCGGGCGGTGGCACCACCCGGGACTAAAGGTTTTTTCCCGCCATTGTTTCAGGTTTTTAGTATTTTGGGTTTTGTATTAGGTTTTCACCATATAAATATGTTTTAATACTTGTTAATTGCATAGTAAATTAAATATTAGACATAAAATTACTTTAAAATAACAGTTGTATTTCCTTTTACCTTATTCTTATTGTATAGTAGAAAATTTTGTAACATAAATTCTTTTCTTTTCTTATAATAACGAATATAAATGTAAATAACAATTCATATTTTGTTAATGCAAAAATATAATGTTAAATTTAAATATCTGAAACAACTGGTTCTCGATAGGAAAATTGTTTTTGCATTATCTGAACGTTAAATTTTGGGTTGTTCATCTTTCATTGTCCAAATGCACGATAGAGAAATTCACTGTGAAATTGCAATTTAATTTAAAAATATAAATTTGTGTAGTTCATATAAATTTATGTGTCGTATTGGTCTCAAACTTTTTCTTAGGCTGTCACGTGGCACGAGTGAGGCAACCAACAAGTTTGTGATTTTTCGAAGATGGTTTGCTACTTTTTCCGGTTTAATTGAATTACCACGCACCGTCACCCAATAATTATAGGGTCAACTGAGCCTACCACCAAAATAATCCAGAATGGTGCCAAACTTTTACACAGGGTCTTGTATGCTCTAGGAAGAAGAATGTTGTGGAGGTTGATGAAAAACCACAGAGGGTCGGAGGTGTAATTCACCAGCTTTTATCTCATTCGGCACATAGGAAAATGTAATAATTAAAATAATGATTAGAAAAATCTAACACCTCTTGTGGGGCATCAATTTGGGCTCATATGCTTGCTAAAAATAGATCAAGTCATTTCGACCATGACTATCCATAATCATTATTAATTACACAAAAACTGTAATACATAATATTAGTTAAAACATCACTATATATCAAGCGGGTATACTGGTGATCTTATTCTTGACGTATGTCCCTTGGTTATGATCATGTCGTAACCATGGAGTCTCCTCAGCATTTAGCAGGATGCTTGGGTTTTTGGTCACACTGAAGGGAGGTATTCGGTCATCTCTTTCATAATCTTCTGACATGTCTGACTTGTCCTCAATTCCCACGATGTTTCTTCTTCCTAAAAGAACTGTGGCGTTTTGGCTCTTTAGTTGATTTATCGTCATTTTCCCCTCTCTTGGGTTTTGTGGACATGTCTTTCACGTAGAACACCTGATTCACATCAGCAGCAAGGACGAATGGTTCATCTTTGTATCCAATATTGTTGCGTATCCACTGTTGTCATTCCATACTCCTTGTCAACTGTTACTCCGGCTCCGGTCGTCTTGACCCATTGGCATCGAAATAAAGGGACTTTAAAAATTAGGTGCGTAGTCTAGTTCCCAAATCTCCTCTGTGCGGTCATAATATGTTTGCCTCTTCCCATTTGGGTCTGTGGCATCTACACGAACACCACTGTTTTGGTTCGTGCTCCTTTCATCTTGCGCAATGGTGTATAATGTGTTTCCATTTATCTCATACCCTTTGTACGTGAGGATGTGCCATGATGGTTGTCTAGCCAACAAATATAGTTGCTCATCAATATTGCTATCACCCAGACATTCTTTTCGCAACCGAGTGCTAAAAGTATTCATGTGCTCACGTGTAATCCAAACTTCATTCTTGCCAGGAAATTGGGATTGTAGGAACTCCTTGTGTACCTCGATATATGGCTCCACCATGGATGAGTTTTGAAGAACTTTGTAGTGCGCTTTATTGAAATAATCATCCTCCGTACCGATATATGTTTTCTTCCCTAGTGTCCCCTTTCCACTCAACCTCCCCTCATGCTGCGATTCAGGAACACCAATCGGGTCAAGGTCAGGAATAAAGTCAACACAGAACTCAATGACCTCCTCTGTCCCATAGCCCTTGGCGATGCTTCCTTCTGGCCGAGTACGTTGGTAAACATATTTTTTCAGTACTCCCATGAACCTCTCGAAGGGGAACATGTTGTGTAGGAACACAGGACCGAGAATATGAATCTCCTTGACCAGGTGAACTAGGAGGTGTGTCATGATATTAAAGAAGGATGAAGGGAACACCAACTCAAAGCTCACAAGACATTGAACCACATCATTCTGTAGAGTAGCTAGTTCTAGTGGATTAATTGCCTTTTGAGAAATTGCATTGAGGAATGCACATAGCTTCACAGTGGCCAGACGTACATGTGGAGGTAAAATTCCTTTTGAAACAACCGGAAGCAATTGTGTCATAAGCACGTGGCAGTCATGCGACTTTAAGTTTAGGAATTTCTTCTTTTGCATATTTATTATTCCCTTTATGTTGGAGGAGAATCAAGATGGGACCTTGATGCTGTTTAGGCATTCAAACATGATTTCCTTCTCTTCATTGCTAAGAGTATAGCTAGCAGGTCTTAAGTAATGGCGTCCATCATCTGTCTTCTCTGGATGTAGGTTGTCTCGTTCTTTCATGCGCTGCAAGTCTTGTCGTGCTTCAAGTGTATCCTTAGACTTCCCATACACACCCATGAATCCTAAAAGGTTGACACAAAGATTCTTTGTCAGGTGCATCACGTCGATCGCATGGCGGACCTCTAGTACTTGCCAATAGGGTAGCTCCCAAAATATTGACTTCTTCTTCCACATGGGTGCGTGTCCCGTAGCATCTTTTGGAACAGGTTCACTACCCATCCCCTTTCCAAAGACTACTTTCACATCCTTGATCATCTCAAGTACATCTTCCTCAGTTCTATTGTGAGGCTTGCTCCGGTGGTCTGTCTCACCTTTAAAATGCTTGCCTTTCTTTCTACCCTGGTGATTCACATAAAGAAATCGACGATGCCCAAGGTACCCTACCTTTCTACATTTTTTCAAATATATACTATCCATGTCATCAAAACAATGTGTGCATGCATTATATCCTTTGTTTGTCTGTCCTGAAAGATTACTTAGAGCAGGCCAATCATTGATTGTTACGAACAACAATGCTCGCATGTCAAAGTGTTCCTGTTTGTAATCATCCCACACACGTACACATGATTTACTCCATAAAAGTAGGAGTTCCTCAACTAATAGCCTCAGGTAGACATCGATGTCGTTGCCAGGTTGCCCCGGGCCTTGGATGAGCACTGGCATCATAATGAACTTCCGCTTCATGCATAACCATGGAGGAAGGTTGTAGATACATAGAGTAACAGGCCACGTGCTATGACTACTGCTCTGTTCCCCAAAAGGATTCATCTCGTCTGTACTTAAACCAAACCTTAAGTTTTGAAGGACCGAAAGTGCTACCAGAAAGCGACCAGAGGGGGGGTGAATGGGAGCTTCAAAACTTCTTTTTGGAAACTTGTTGCCACTGTCCCGAGAATCACACCAAGAGCAAACCTAGAGCTTGCGAGTGTCCATGACCCTAGATGTAGGGTGGATGCTTCTGAGAAGCACAGCGAGACACTACACAACTCTAGAAACCCAACGCAAAAGCAGGAAATCAAAACCGACAACAAACGAACGAACCGCGGACGAAAACGTGCTGAAGACACAGCATCGGACGCTAGCCTGTTTCGTCCGATGGCCAGGCACCGGGCGCGTCCGATGCAAAATGGCACGTTCTGGAACCTTACTGGACTGGCATCGGACGCTGCTACAGTGAAACCCTAGCGTCCGATGCTAGACCCCTGGCGTGTCCGATGACAACGGACGCTCTGATGGTCAGTGTCCGATGCTCCTTTAAAAACACTGTCAGATGACACGTGGCATCGGACGCGTCAGCTGATATGAACTCAGCGTCCGATGGTCACGAACAGAGCGTCCGATGCCCCCGAAACTGTACTGTTCTTCCGCGGATTCAACCCGATCTCCTCCGAATCAAAATCTCTAAGGCTTAGACTTGGTATGAGGAGTTCCAAGGAGGTTAGTGAGCTATCTCAAAGAGATCATGGCTTGAACCTAACTCCAAATTGGTGAATCAGAAGAATTCGGAGGAACGGAAACAAAACTCGATTCGAAATGAAAATCGAGGGATCTACTAGCTCGTGAGGTTAGAGGAGAATTCCTTCGGTGGAAAGATGCGCCTCACGATCTAGAACAACTCTGTTCAAACAAAATCGCAAAAGATGTACCGAGTAAAGAGATCGATCTTTGGGAAAATCGTGGAGAAAAGCAACCCGCGAAGAACAACTCCAAAACATGAATCACAACCACGAATTTGCAACCGTGTGGCTACCACATGCTACAACAGTGAGATTACAGTCTCACTTCCTCAAAATCTCACGAACACAGATGTATGATTGTCTTCTCTGTGGATCTCAGTTTGCTACAGCAGGGATGTGGGAGAGCAGGAAAACCTAGAAGGCAAAGAGAAAATGACTGAGATGAGATGGGAGGTGGGTGTCTCCCTCTACTTATCCTAATTCTAGTTCCCACTCTACCCTTAACTAATTACAGAGCGAACCAGCTAAACCCTAGGGTTATTCTGGACCAACTCAAGGTAGATGCTAATCCGACGGCCACGCTCGCACAACTGGTAGCATTGCCTCAACGCAACCTCACTGATTGCCACCACGTGCCGCCACCGCTCTGCTTGTCCTTTTCCCGGACCTCGCCCCCGGTTTTGAGGATCAAACCGGGAAACCAGCCTTCACGACCAACCCCCGGTTTTGAGGCCCAAACCGGGAAACCAGCCGTCCATCACCTGAGTTTTGTGGCCCAAACTCAGAAACCCGCCAGCGCCCAGGTTTTGAGGCCCAAACCTGGAAACCGTCCTCAGCCCGAGTTTTGTGGCCCAAACTCAGCAATCCCGCAGCACCCAGGTTTTGAGGCCCAAACCTGGAAACCGTCACCGATGGTTTTTCTGTGGCTCAACCACCAAATCAAGCTGTAGAGGGGTTGCACCGCCCATGCACCCCATCACCGACACATGTCCCTAGGTCCTCGACCCGATCAACACTGTGCCTCGCAAGTCTCCGCTCGTCGCTGTCCTTGGCTGTCAGCCACCACAGCTGATCCTCAGGCCACCGGTCCCTCAGTCCAAGCCTCACGTCCGCCCTTCACCGCTCCCGGTCCATCGGCACGACACGTCTCTACTTGACCTTCACCTTGCCTTTGATCACTGTATCCGTGCTCGACACCAGCACAACACAAGCCAAAGAACATGCGCATTATCCCAGTTAACAATCACTCATCACCCGAGACTCGGCATACACCCATGTATCCGCAATCTTCCCCTTGATGAGTGCATTGTCAACTACCAACACAAATCATAATGAAGTAGAAGAAGAAGGAAGAAGGAAGAAGGAGAAGTAGAGAACTCGTCCAAATGACCCAAAAGCATATCAAAGCCAGAAGAAGGTCAAGTGAAAGAGTAAGAACAACTTGGTCCCCAAAGACATGGGCAACGGCTCGACGCAACCAAGCAAAGCAAAGCTAGCCCTCAAGAAGAGGTAGAACAGGCTCAACACCGCTAGCAGAAAAGCTCGATAGCAATTGGAAGTAATAAAGCTCGACACCAATTGAAATATCAGTTAAAAATCAAGCCAAAATAGAGCTAGCCCTCAAGAAGAGGCAGAACGGGCTCAACACCGCTAGCGAGAAAACTTGATACCAACTGAAAGAATGCCAAACTGAAAAGCAGAAGAGTTCGATACCAAATGGAGAGCAAATAGGCAAAATCGCTAGTCCCTCAAGAAAGAGGCAAAGGCTCAACACAACTAGCTACCAAGGATGCTCCAAACCAATTGGAAAAATGCTCGGAACCAATTGACAATTCATCAGACAAAACGAGTAAACTCCCCCTCCAATAGTGCACATGATTTGACAAATTTCTCCCCCTTAGTTGATAATGCACTATCAGGCAAACTTCTCCCTTCCAAATGCATATGAGTCAAAAATACAAGTCAGCAGCTTCAGGAATATAGTCTAGAGAATGAAAAGATGCTCTACAAAGTATTACTCCAAAGACTCGATAATAGGCACACATGCTAGCAAAGGCTCAAACTGATCACCAAATACGAAATATGAACATATAAGCAAAGTGAGCAGCTTTAGCCATTCAGAAAGGGATGTTCACCATAAACATAGCACTGAACATATGTAGACATGAAGTCAAACAAGTGCTAAACATGTATACAAGGTAAACTACCCCTAGCAAAGTTCAATCATCATACTGCAGAATGAAACATATACTTGTGATTTTAGACTTTAATCAGAGTTGCAGCGGTGAAATTACACAAGTTCAAAATTCAGCATGTGATTGCGAGAGGTTGAAAGCTTGTCATTGCCTAACTTTTCAACCGAGCTAAGCCTGTGTAGAAGCAATTAGAAGCTTAAAGCGCCGGTTTTGGTCATACACTACACGGCTCAAGTTTAACTCAAAGGTGCAATGAGAAACAGTCTCGATACCGTGATGTGTGGACAAGCAATCCCATCTCGATCTTTCCAATTTACTTAACTTGGTTCAATTTTGTAACAGAATATGAACAGACCAAGCAAGTGAATGACTCAGAACTAGAGACATAGCAACCTAGCATATTTGAGAAGCACAAGTGAATTCAACACATTCTACACATGCTAGTTGCATATCTCAATGGTGAACAATTTCAAGTTTTATGTTCATTAAGCAAATTCACCATCCATAAAATAGCTCAGCTCACAACATGTATCAGTGATCAGAAAGAGCATAAGCTACAAACATCATCATATAGCATTGGAGCATACTAGATAGAGTATAATCATATTCCAAAGATTATATACATGAAGCTCAGAAAATAAGGATGCATGATGAGATGCAAAGACTAACCAACCCAAAAACGAAAACAAAAACGAAAGAGAGTCAGTCTATGATACAGTAACCAAAATGTTTCCCCCATCTAAAAGGGGAAACACACACCAAGCTCACCTCTCAACCTAGCAAAAGTTGATTGGTCCAAAGGCTTGGTGAAAATATCTGCCAACTGATGATGAGTATCGACATGGCGAAGGTCGATATCACCCTTCTCATAGTGGTCTCGCAGAAAATGAAAGTGCACATCAATGTGTTTGGTCTTAGAATGCAGCACGGGGTTCTTAGCAACGCTAATAGCACTCGTGCTATAACAAAGCAAAGGAACGCGAGAAAAGCTCAGACCAAAATCACGCAAAGTGGCCATCATCCAAAGCAATTGAGAACAGCAGCTAGCCGCAACAACATACTCAGCCTCTGTGGTAGACTGGGTGATGCTAGACTGCTTGCGAGAAGACCAAGATACAAGAGAAGAACCAATAAACTGGCAAGTCCCAAAGGTGGACTTGCGATCAATTCGACAACCAGCAAAATCGGCATCAGAATAACCGCAAAGGGAGAGGGTGGAGGAAGCAGAATACCAAATCCCAAACTCTGGAGTGAAGCATAAGTACCTCATAATGCGCTTGACCGCCTGATGGTGAGAGGTGCGCGGCGATGACTGAAAGCGCGCACACAGACACACCGCGAACTAGATGTCCGGGCGTGTCGCCGTCAGGTACAGTAGCGATCCGATCATACTCCGGTACTCCTTCTGGTCCACAGCTTCTCCATCCACATCCGCATCCAGGGCCGTCGTGGTCGACATGGGTGTTGGGAGAGGCTTGGCCTCACCCATATCGAACTTCTTCAGGATGTCCTTGGTGTACTTGCCCTGGTGCACAAATGTTCCTTCTCGGGATTGCTTGATTTGCAACCTAAGAAAGAATGTCAACTCGCCCATCATGCTCATCTCAAATTCCCTGCTCATAGTATCTGCAAACTTGGCAACCAAAGCATGAGAAGAACCAATAAAGATGATATCATCCACATAAATCTGAACCAACAAAGTGTCATTGCCTTGCTTGAGGAGAAAAAGTGTTTTATCCACACATCCCATTTTAAAACCCTTAGCAAGCAAAAATGTTTTCAACCTATCATACCAGGCTCTAGGGGCTTGTTTCAAACCATACAAAGCTTTGTGAAGTTTAAAAAGATGGTTTGGAAACTTGGGATTTTCGAAACCGGGGGGTTGTTTCACATAAACCTCTTCTTCTATGTAACCGTTTAGGAGGGCACTCTTGACATCCATTTGAAAAAGTTTAAACCCTTTGGATGCAGCAAAAGCCAAGAGTATCCTAATTGCCTTCAAACGAGCTACAGGAGCAAAAGTCTCCTCATAGTCTATCCCCTCCTTCTGACTATACCCCTGGGCCACTAGTCTGGCCTTGTTTCTCATAACATGGCCATCCTCTCCTTGTTTGTTTTTGAAAACCCATTTTGTACCAATAGGGTGACACTCAGAAGGAGGTGGAACCAAAACCCAAACCTGATTTCTTTCAAAATTTTCTAACTCCTCGTGCATGGCATTGACCCAATCTGGATCAGATAAAGCATGTCCAACATCTCGGGGTTCAAAATCAGCAACAAATGCAGAATGAGCAAAGTGAGAGATTTGTTGTGACCTTGACCGAGTGACACGTTCATCGATGTTGTCGATCATCTGTTGAGGCGGGTGTTGGCGCTGAATGTGTCGTGGCGCCTCTCGAGCTGAAGAAACCTCCCCCTCAATAGCAGTTGGTGCCTCCTCGAGTACAAAAGGTACAGCCCAAGGTGGCGGATCCCACGGCCCCCAAGTAGTTGACGAAGAGGGGTTGGGGCCGTGAGTCGTCGTAGTAGAAGCCGATGTTTGCGGCACAGCAGGTGGAGGTAGTGCTGGATCATCCATCCCTTCAGCACCCTCATCCTCGTCATCAAAAAGAGGCTCACCAACCTCATGATCACCTGCACGCTCAAAACAAGAAGAAGGACAAACCATGGTCTCGTCGAAGGTGACATCAGATGTCTCCAAGACTCGGTTAGTATCAAGGTTAAGTACACGATATGCGCGAGTATGAGTGCCATAACCCAAAAATACACCGTCGGAAGAACGAGACTCAAATTTGTCCAAGTTGCCTTTCTTGAGTATAAAACAATGGCAACCAAAAACTCTAAAATAACTCACCTTGGGCTATTTTCCAAAACGCAACTCATAAGAAGTCTTTTTCAAGAAAACTCGAAGAAAAATGCGATTGGAAATATAGCATGCAGTGTTCATAGCTTCGGCCCAATATCGCCTAGGAGTCCTATGCTCATCGAGCATCATCCTGGCCATCTCTACAAGGGTCTGATTCTTCCTCTCTACAACACCATTTTGTGGCTGTTTGTAGGGGAAAGAAAACTAATGCTCTAAACCCAAAGAGTTACAAAACTTCTCAAAGTCCGAATTCTTGAATTTGGAACCATTATCACTACGAATAGCTCGTATTGAGTTCAAAGGGAACTCATTCTGAAGATGCAAAATCAGATTGCGAGCAAAAGAGAAAGTCTTGGTTTTCTCAGCTAAAAAGAAAACCCACAAATATCTCGAGATATCGTCAACAACAACAAGCACGTACCACTTCCCCCCAATTGAGCTCACCTGAGCCGGACCAACAAGGTCCATGTGCAAAAGCTCTCCAGGGCGCTTAGTCATGACCTGAGTCACTGGATGGTGGGGAGCGGCGACCATCTTCCCATGTCTACAAGAATGGCAAACAAGATCCTTCTCCATGAACAACTTGGGCAATCCTCGGATTAGGCCAAGTGAGCTAAGTCTTGCAAGCAAGTCGAAGCTCAGGTGACCGAGTCTCCTATGCGACTTCCAAAGAACAGATGAGGAAGGTCCAGCCAAAAGACAACGAGAAACTCCAAACGACTCCGAGAAATTTGCACGAAAGACTTTCCCAAAGGGCAAAATCAAACAAACAAGATTGCCCTGAAGATCCAAAATACGACTGAGATTCGGTTTAAAACGAATCTCATAGTCATCATCAAAGAGTTGCGAAACAGAAAGAAGGTTAAAATGCAAGTTAGAAACAAGAGCAACATCACGCAACACAAAGTGCTCATTATCTCGCACTGTCCCACGAGACAACACTTTACCTTTGCTATTGTCGCCGAAGGTGATAAACTCCTTTCCGGCAACAGGACTAAGACTGGAGAACCACTTGGCGTTTTCGGTCATGTGCCTCGAGCACCCGGAATCCACCAACCAAATGTTCTCCAATCGTTTTACCTACATCAATAAAAAGACATAGGGTGAGCATACGGTCCAACACTGGGGTGAGTAAAATGGGAATTATACCAGTGTTGGGCCGGCTGCTCAAAAAAACGGTTAGTAGCAAAACCATTCCTACCACACCTACGGGGAAAGCGATCACCACGTATAGGAAAACGTGGTCCGCTAAAGGAAGAGCGTCCATCGCGATACTCAAAACACGGTGGGGGAAAACGCTCAACTGCAAAGCCACCGCCACGGGATCCATAGCCCCCAACTGCAGGCTCCCGCCGGGCATGACCTCCTCGCGGCCTAGGCCTAGGAACTTGAGGCATTGGACCTCTAGGCCTAGCAGCACGCCTCTGAACATTCGGCACATGTACATCATGGAAAGGATGGTACATGTCTGTGTTGTTCATCCCCTTTGCACGGCGCTCCTCTCTCTTGCGCCGAAAGCAAAACTCCCTCAAGTGTCCATCTCTCCCATAGTGCTCACAATGGTACCTCACCGCTCTCATAGGGGGTTGTTGGTACTCACGGTAGTGGGCTTGGATCACTTTGCCTTTCTGTCGCATGAGCTCCTCTTGGATAGGTGGCATGGTATCCAGCTTGTTTTTGAGGTGGTTTGGTTTGGGAGCCCATGTTTGTTTCTTGGGTGGAGCTCTCGGAGGTTCGACAAACACCCCATCCTTGGTGTTAGGCTTGAGAGGCTCTTTGGGTGGAATCTTGGTAAGCTTGGGAGTAGTGGTGGAGTTAGGCTTCTCACATGGGTTCAGACCACTCGACTCTCCAATCTTGCCAAAAGATGAAGCGCACTCAACACCCTGAGCAAAGCCTACACCTAGACCTCCAGCAGCACGCTTAAACTGAGCAATCATCATTCCAAGCTGTGGCTCACCACAAGACACCCATGACAAGATGGTCCGAAGGTATGTGTTTTCCTCCTCGGTTTGCATCTTGTCATGCTTCACATTTGCTATCTCCATCTCCAAACCCTCACACAAAGCGCACCTAGACACACAAGTGCTACCCGAGCTGGCCTTCTCAAGAGACACAATCTTGGCATTCTTCTCTGCCAACTCGGATTGCAAGCCTGCACAAGACTTGCACGCACCAAGCACAGAAGATCTAGCTTTAAGCTCATCCACCTCTCCAACCAACACAGCATACTTACTTCTCAAAGTGAGAAGGTCAGTCATGTGCGTGGTGCACATCTCACACTCTCCCTCCTCAGAGACAACTACGGTGGACTTGGCAAACTCAAGCTCCTACACCATATCCTCCCACTTCTGCCTAAACTCCTTCCGCTCTCTAGCAGCACGCCTAAGCAGCTTATCTTGACTAAGAAGGGCGGCAGTAAGTTTCTCGACCTCAGCAGAAAGCTCGTCGGGGGTCTGAGATACCGAGGAGGTGTCATCGTCATTGTCGTCGTCGTTCTGAGGGATCTCCTCCAGCTAGCTGTCGACCTCCTTGTCGAGGGCCATGATGCAAAAACTCTTGTTGTCGGCGAAGAAGCAGAGGCCGTTCAGCTTGTCCTCGATCTTCTTCTTCTTCTCGGACTCGTCGTCGCTTGAAACAGTGGAGTCGTCATCCGAGTCATCGACGTCGCTGAGCGTGGTGAAGAAAGCACGCTGCTCAGCCTGGGCCTTCTCCAAGTACTTCTTCTTGATGTACTCCTTGTTGAAGACGCCCTTCCGCTTGGGCTTCGCGGGGACGTACTTCTCCTTGCGCTTGCTGAAGTCATACTTGTGCCCATGATCGCCCTTCCTAAATGCTTGCTTGTTCTTCTTGGGACAGCTAGCGATGAAGTGGTCGGGGTCACCGCACTCAAAACATCCCGAGTGTCCTCCTCCACGGCGACAGTTCATGCGGTTGTTGTGGAACTGCGAGAACCGGTTGGCGAGCAAAGCCAACTCGTCATCCCCCATGAACTCTAGCTGTCCTCTGTAACAGAAAGAAGAGAAGAAAGTGTAAATCCTCCAAAGGGGTTAGCAGAAGAGCCAGAAAGCAAAGCCATCGACGGGCCAGAAGGATTTTCATAAGAAGTCCTCACCATGGCGTCAATCTCACTGGACTTGAGCTTACTGAAGAGCTCGTCACATGTGAGGGTCTCATAGTTAGGTGATTCGATGATCGCCTGAACCTTCGAGTCCCACACCGACCGATCGAGAGTGTTTAAAAGCTTCAAAGCCCTCTCATGATCGTCGAAAGGCAACAGCTCCTTGTTAGCCCTCATCCTGTTGACAATCACCTGAAAGCAAGCGAATAAACTCTCTATGCTCTTGCCAGGCATATGTCGAAAGTTCTCATACTCTCGCTTGAACGACTCGTAGAGACGGGTTTTGACTTGAGTGGTTCCCTCATGAAAACGCATGAGGGTAGCCCAAATCTCCCGAGCTGTAGCGAGGTGAGAAACACGATCAAACTCCGTCATGCTCAAGCATGAGAAAAGAGCATTACAGGCTCGGCTATTGGCATCATGCTCATCGATCTGATGCTGAGTCACACGTGCAGCCAAGACCACGTAATCAGCAGAGTTGCAAATATCCCAGATGGAAGCACTAATACTCTGAAGATAGGCCGACATACGTATCTTCCAATACGCATAGTTCGTCCCATCGAAAAATGGCGGTTTGCCCACGCCGCGATCCATGTCGCCTTCTGTGGATCTGGAACCGGCTAAGGTGGAAGATCCTTAACCTGCTCCGATACCAATTGAAGGATCGAAAGTGCTACCAGAAAGCGACCAGATGGGGGGTGAATGGGAGCTTCAAAACTTCTTTTTGGAAACTTGTTGCCACTGTCCCGAGAATCACCCCAAGAGCAAACCTAGAGCTTGCGAGTGTCCACTACCCTAGATGTAGGGTGGATGCTTTCGACAAGCACAGCGAGACACTACACAACTCTAGAAATCCAACGCAAAAGCCGGAAATCAAAACCGACAACAAACGAACGAACCGCAGACGAAAACGTGCTGAAGACACAGCATCGGATGTTGGCCTGCGTCCGATGGCTAGGCACCGGATGCGTCCGATGCAAAATGGCACGTCTGGACCTTACTGGACTGGCATAGGACGCTGCTACAGTGAAACCCTAGCGTCTGATGCTAGACCCCCGGCGCGTCCGATGACAACGGACGCTCCGATGGTCAGCGTCCGATGCTCCTTTAAAAACACTGTCAGATGACACATGGCATCGGACGCGTCAGCTGATATGAACTCAGCGTCCGATTGTCACGAACAGAGCGTCCAATGCCCCCCCCCGAAACTGTACTGTTCTTCCACGGATTCAACCCGATCTCCTCTGAATCAAAAGCTCTAAGGCTTAGACTTGGTATGAGGAGTTCCAAGGAGGTTAGTAAGCTATCTCAAAGAGATCATGGCTTGAACCTAACTCCAAATCGGTGAATCAGAAGAATTGGGGGGAACGGAAACAAAAGTACATCGAAATGTACTCCGCAAGTGTAGGAAATAAATGCTTATGAGGCTAATAACAAAGGTAGGCTGACTTTGAAGGACCGAGAAGCTAACCGAAAGCGACCAGGGGGGGGGGGGGGTGAATGGGAGCTTCAAAATTTCCTTACGGAAACTAGATGCCACTGTCCCAAAATCGACCCCAAGAGCGAACCCTAGAGCTTGCTAATGTCCACGACCCTATATGTAGGGTGGATGCTTCCTAGAAGCACAGCGAGACACTAGACAACTCTAGAAAGCCAACGCAAAAGACGGAAATCAATTCCGACAACGAACGAGGAACCACGGACGAAACCGTGCGAAACCAGTCGCATCGGACGCTGGCCTGCGTCCGATGCCAGACCACCGGAAGCGTCCGATGCAGACTGGGCGGTTCTGGAACCTTATGTTCCACCATCGGACGCTTGTGAACAGTAATCACCCAGCGTCCGATGCAAAGGCTCCGGCGCGTCCGATGGAAAACGGACGCGTCGATGCCTAGCGTCCATTGGAAACTACAACGAACGCCGAAAACGTGACCGCGTCACCGGAGCGTCCGATGCTAGGGACCCTAGCGTCCGATGCTCCGTGTGATAGCGTCCGATGCTCCGAAAACAGCGCAGTTCTTTGATGATTCAACCCGATCTCCTCTAAATCAAAAGCTCTAGGCCTAGGATTCATCTGAGGGGTCACAAGGATGTTAGTGAGCTATCTCTAAGAGATCATGGCTCGAACCTAACTCCAAATCGGTGAATCAAGAAATTCGGGGCATGGAGGCAAGAACGCAATCCAAAACGAAAATCGATCGATCTCCTAGACCGTGAGGTTAGAGTTTAATTCCTTCGGTGGAAAGGAGAGCCTCACGATCTAGAACAACTTGGTTCAAACGGTTTTGCAAAAGATGAACCGAGCAAAGAGATCAAGCGACGGGAACGGGAAAATCGTGGAGAAAAAAGATTCCGCGAAGAACACAAAGAAGAAACGCGAATCACAGCCACGAACTCGAATTAAGGACGCAAATCAAGCCACGATCTGTGCTCCAAGTGAGGATACGGCCTCACTTCCTCAAATCAACAGTACACAGAGTGGAGTCTCTCTGCGGATCTCAACTAGCTAGAGCAGGGGAGGGGAGGAGAGTGGAAACCCTAGTGCTAGGAAGCAAATGACTGCTAATGAGATTGAGATAGGGAGGAGGGTGTCTCCCCTAGACTACTTATACTAACCTAGCCTAAGTCTATTTCCTACTCTACCCCTCTCTACTCTAATTACAGAGCGGACCAGCCTAACCCTAAGGCTATTTAGTCCACCCGCTGGTGGTAGGTAGATCCGACGGCCACGCGCCGCACGGTCTTCCGCGTCGCCTCCACGCAACCTTCAGATCGCCGCCACGTGCCGCCACCACTCTGCACCCCCGGTTTTGCGGCCCAAACCGGGAGGAAACCAGCCTTTTCCATCAGCCCCGGTTTGAGGCCCAAACCGGGAAACCAGCCTCCAGCCCGAGTTTTGTGGCCAAACTCGGAAACCGTCAGCGCCCGAGTTTTGAGGCCCAAACTCGGAAACCGGCCCACGCCCAGGTTTTGAGGCTCAACCTGGAAACCGTCGCGCCCAGTTTTGTGGCTCAACTGGAAACCCAGCACCCAGGTTTTGAGGCCCAAACCTGGAAACCGTCCACGTTGGTTTTTCCCGGGCTCTACCAACAAACCGGCGTCGTAGAGGGGATGCACCGCCTGTGCACCCCTTCCACGACATGATCGCACTTCTCCGCCTGTCGCTGTCGCAGGCTGCCAGCCACCACAGCTGATCCTCCGGCCTCCAGTCCATCAGTCCAAGTCCACGTCCGCCCTTCACCGTCCGATACATCGGCATGGCACGTCCGCCGCACGGCACGCCCATCCTTCATCGCGCCCGGTCCGTCGGCACGGCACGTCGCAACTTGACCTTCACCGCCATCGATCACTGTCTCCGTGCTCGACACCTGCACAACACAAGCCAAAGAACATGCGCATCATCTCCATTGACAATCACTCATCACACAGAGACTCGGCATACACCCATGTATCCGCAATCTCCCCCTTGATGAGTGCATTGTCAACTCCACAACAAATCATGAATAAGAAGAAGGAGGTAGGAAGGAGTGGGAAGAGAAAACCCAACCAAATGACCCAGAAGCCTTAACAAAAGCCGAAGAAGGTCAAGTGGATGAAGCAAAAACTTGGTCCCCAAAGACATGGGCAACGGCTTGACGCAACCAAGCAAAGCAAAGCTAGCCCTCAAGAAGAGGTAGAACAGGCTCAACACCGCTAGCAGATAGCAATTGAAGATCGGAGGACAACAGAAGCAAAATGCTAGTCCCTCAAGATAGAGGCACAGAGGCTCAACACAACTAGCAAGAAAATCACTCCGAACCAATTGAAAATCAACCCAAACCAAATGGGAAAGCACACCAGACGATACCAATTGAAAGCCAAATGAAAAGCTTCTGAAAGCTCATGAGAAGCTAGGAACGTTTGCTAGTCCCTCAAGACAGAGGCAACGGCTCAACACAACTAGCAAACTCCCCCTCGACAAATGCAAGCAACTAGGACAAAAGATTTTCAGGGCATATGATTTGCGTAAATTTCTCCCCCTAGTTGAAAATGCACTTATCAAGGCCAAAAGGTATCGGGAGAAGCAACTCTCTTCACATAAACTCCCCTGAACACAAGATCTCCTTCCACATGCATATGAAGTCAAAATGCAAGTTAGGAGCTTCAAGTATATAGTCAAAAGAGTGCAAAATGCTCTAATCAGTATAGCTCAACATCTCAATTAAGCACTCAAATAGCAAAGGCTCAAACTGATCACTTATACGAAATATGAAGCATATGAGCATGTGAGCAGTTTTAAGCCAAAAGGATAGTCACCATCAAATAGCACTAGACATGTATAGAAGGAATCCAAACAAGTGCTAAGCATATATACAAGGTGAACTACCCCTAGCAAAGTTCAATCATCATGCATAGGAATGAAGCATATACTTGTGATTTCAAATTCATATCGGAGTTGCAGCGGTTAAAAATTCACAAGTTCATTTTTAGCATGTGATTGCGAGAGGTTGAAAGCTTGTCATCGCCTAACTTTTCAACCGTGCGAAGCCTATGCCGAAGCAATCAGAAGCTTAAAGCAACGGTTTCGGTCATACACTACATGGCTCAAGTTTAACTCAAAGTGCAATGAGAAACAGTCTCAATACCATGAGGTGTTGACAAGCAATCCCATCTCGATCTTTTCAATTAACAATACTTGGTCAGATTTTAAGCAAGTTATGAACAACCAAGCAAGTGAATGACTCAGAACTAGAGACATAGCAACCTAGCATATATGAAAAGCAGGAATGGACTCAACACACCCTACACATGCTAGTTGCATATCTCAATGGTGAACATTTTCAGATTTATATACTTAGGCATAATTCACCATTCCAAAAATAGCTCGCTCATAACATGTAACAGTGATCAGAAAGAGCATAAGCTACAAGCATCATCATAAGTATCGGAGCAATACTAACAAGAGCATAATTACATTCTAGTGAATATAGACATGAAGCTCAGAATGTAAATGCGTATGCCCGACAGAAAACTGAAGAAAGAAGATACCAAAGGAGAGACTCAAGAAAATCAAAAGAAAAGAGCCTCAAAATAAAAGAGTCAGTCTGTACATCTCAAAATGCTCCCCCATCTAAAAGGGGAAACACACACCAAGCTCACCCCTCAACCTATTAAAGGTTGATTCGTCTAAAGGCTTGGTGAAAATATCAGCCAATTGGTGATGAGTATCGACATGGCGAAGGTCGATATCACCCTTTCCTGGTGGTCTCGCAAGAAAATGAAAGCGCACATCAATGTGTTTGGTTTTCGAGTGAAGCACGGGGTTCTTAGCAACGCTAATGGCACTCGTGCTGTCACAAAGCAAAGGAACTCGAGAAAAGCTCAAACCAAAAATCGCAAAGTGGCCATCATCCAGAGTAACTGGGAACAGCAGCTAGCCGCAGCAACATATTCAGCCTCCGTGGTAGACTGAGCGACACTAGACTGCTTTGCGAGAGACCACGACACCAGAGAAGATCCAATAAACTGGCAAGTCCCAGAAGTGGACTTGCGCTCAATGCGACAACCAGCAAAATCAGCATCAGAAAACCACAAAGCGAAGAGGGTGGGGAAGCAGAATACCAAATCCCGAGCTCAGGCGTGAAACGAAGGTACCTGAAGATGCGCTTCACCGCCTGACGGTGAGAATGCGTGGCGAAGCTGAAAGCGCGCGCACAAGCACACGGCGAACTGAATGTCCGGCCGTGTCGCCGTCAGGTAGAGCAGCGATCCAACATGCTGCGGTACTCCTTCTGGTCCACTGCTTCTCCATCCGGTCGGCATCCAGGGCAGTCGTCGTCGACATGGCGTCGGAAGAGGCTTAGCCTCACCCATGTCGAACCGCTTCAGCAAGTCCCTGTGTACTTGCCCTGGTGCACAAACGTCCCCTCTCGGGATTGCTTAATTTGCAACCCGAGAAAGAAAGTCAGCTCGCCCATCATGCTCATCTCGAACTCCCTGCTCATAGTATCTGCAAACTTGGCAACCAAAGCGTGAGAAGAGCCACCGAAAAGATATCTATCCACGTAAATTTGGACCAAGAGAGTATCTTTGCCTTGCTTGAGGAGAAAAGCGTTTTATCTACACATCCCATTTTAAAACCCTTAGCTAGCAAAAAGGTTTTTAATCTCTCATACCAGGCTCTAGGGGCTTGTTTCAAACCATACAAAGCTTTGTGGAGTTTAAAGACATGGTTTGGAAACTTGGGATTTTCAAAACCGGGGGTTGCTGGACATAGACCTCCTCCTCAATAGCCGTTTAAGAAGGCACTCTTGACATCCATTTGAAAAAGTTTGAAACCCATGGATGCAGCATAAGCCAAGAGTATCCTAATAGCCTCCAAACGAGCTACAGGAGCGAAGGTCTCCTCATAATCTATCCCTCCTTCTGACTATAACCCTTCGCTACAAGCCGGGCCTTGTTTCTCACAATGTGGCCCTCCTCTCCTTGCTTGTTTTTAAATACCCATTTTGTCCCAATAGGTTTACAGTCAGGAGGTGGTGGCACTAGAACCCAAACCCGATTTCGCTCAAAGTTCTCTAGCTCCTCATGCATGGCATTGACCCAATCCGGATCCGTCAATGCGTGTCCAACATCTCGGGGCTCAAAGACGCAACAAAAGCAGAATGAGCAAAGTGCGAGATGTGCTGTGACCTGGAGCGAGTAACTCGCTCGTCGATGTCGCCGATCATCTGTTCAGGGGGTGCTGGCGCTGGATGTGTCGTGGCGCCTCCCGGGAGAAGTAACCCCTCCCCCTCAACAGTAGCTGGTTCCACCCCGGGTACAAAAGGTACCGCGCGAGGTGGATCCCGGCCCCCAGGAAGAAGACGTCTCGGGGCCACGGTCGTCGTCGAAGCCGCTCCCCGGCGCGGCAGGCGGAGGGGGTGCTGGATCTATACCTTCAGCACCCTCTTCCTCGTCATCGAAAAGAGGCTCTCCAACCTCGTGATCACCTGCACGCTCAAAACGAGAAGAAGGAGAAACAAGAGTCTCGTCGAAGGTGACATCTGATGTCTCCATGACTCGGTTAGTGTCAAGGTTAAGTACACGATAAGCTCGAGTGTGAGTGCCATAACCCAAAACACACCGTCAGAAGAACGAGACTCAAACTTGTCTAGGTTGCCTTTTTTCAATATAAAACAGTGGCAACCAAAGACTCTAAAATAACTCACCTTGGGCTGGCGACCAAACGCAACTCATAAGAGGTCTTCTTCAAAAACACTCTCAGAAAAATGCGATTCGAAATATAGCATGCAGTGTTCATAGCTTCGGCCCAATAGCGCCTAGGAGTCCTATGCTCATCAAGCATCGTCCTGGCCATCTCAACAAGGGTCCGATTCTTCCTCTCTACAACACCATTTTGGGTGGTGTATAGGGAGAAGAAAACTGATGCTCCAAACCAAGGCGTTTACAAAACTTCTCAAAATCCGAATTTTTAAACTCGGAACCATTATCACTTCTAATCGCTCGCATCGAGTTCAAAGGGAACTCGTTCTGAAGACGCAAAATCAGATCGCGAGCGAAGGAGAATGTCTCGGACTTCTCAACTAAAAAGAAGACCCACGAATACCTCGAAAAGTCGTCAACAATAACAAGCACATACCACTTCCCACCAACCGAGCTCACCCGAGCCGGACCAACAAGGTCCATATGCAAAAGCTCTCCGGGGTGCGAGGTCATAACCTTGGTCAAAGGATGGTGGGGAGCAGCAACCATCTTTCCATGCCGGCAAGCATGGCAAACTAGATCCTTCTCCAACGAAAGCTTGGGCAATCCTCGGATTAACCAAGTGAGCTAAGTCTTGCAAGCAAGTCAAAACTCAGGTGACCGAGCCTCCTATGCCACTTCCAAAGATCAGAAGAAGAAGGACTAGCCAAAAGACAGCGAGAAGATCCAAACGACTTTGAGAAATTCGCGCGAAAGACATTCCCAAAGGGTGAAATCAGACATACAAGATCACCCTGAGGATCTAAGATCCGGCTAAGGTTCGGTTTGAAACGAATCTCATAGCCTTCACGAAAAAGTTGCGAAACAGAAAGCAAGTTAAAATGCAGGTTAGAAACAAGAGCAACCTCGCGCAACACAAAGTGCTCATTAACCCGCACTGCACCAACGGACAATACCTTGCCCTTACCTTTGTCGCCGAAGGTTATGTACTCCTTTCCGGCGACCGGACTATGGCTGGAGAACCATTTGGCATTTCCGGTCATGTGCCTCGAGCAACCGGAATCCACAAGCCAAATGTCCTCCAACGCTCCTCCTACATCAATAAAAAGACATAGGGTGAACATACGGTCCAACACTGGGGTTAGTAGATAAGAAGGAAACCAGTGTTGGGCCGGCTGCTCAAAAGAACGGTCAGTGTAAAAACCATCCTGTCTAGGGGGATAGCGATCACCACGCACAGGAAAACGTGGTCCGCTGGGGAAGAAGCGCTCACCGCGAAACTCTACCTGCGGTGGGACAAGCGCTCAACAAAGCCTCCGCCACGGGGTCCGTTACCTGCAAAAGCAGGACCCCGTCGGGCACGCTCTCTACGAGGTCTACGCCTAGGAGCCTGCTGCTCAACTCTAGCGTCTCTCCTCGGAGCTCTCTCCTGCCTAGGCCTCACAAACTGAGGTGCTCTACCTCTAGGCCTAGTCTCCCTCCTAGGGGCTCTCTCCTGCTGCCTAGGCTGGGTATGCTTCCCTCCAGACCTAGCAGCTCTCCCCTGAGGCTTCGGAGCATGTCCACCACGAGCTGGGTGAAACATGTCCGGGTTCTGCATCTCCCTAGCACGGCGCGCCTCTCTCCTGCGCCTAAAGCAGAACTCACTCAGTGACCATCCCGCCCACAAAAGTCACACTGAAACCTCACCGCGCGCAAAGGGGGTTGTTGGTTTGCAGGGATGTGGGTATGGTTCACCTTGCCCTTGCCCTTCTGTGGCAACTCCTCTCGGATGGGTGGCATTGTGTCAAGCTTGTTCTTTAGGTGATTGGGCTTGGGTTGCCATTGTGGATTCTTGGGTGGAGCCTTGGGGGGTTCAACTACAACTCCATCCTTGGTGACAGGCTTGGCAGGCTCTTTGGGTGGAAGCTTGGTTAGTTTGGGAGTAGTGGTGAAGTTGTGCTTCTCACAGGGGTTCAGACCACTAGACTCTCCAATCTTACCAAAAGCTGAAAGATCAACACTCTGGCCAAGACCTACACCAGGAGCCCCAGCAGCTCGCTTGAATTGGGAGATCATCATCCCGAGCTGAGGCTCACCACAAGACACCCATGACAAGACGGTCCGAAGGTATGTGTTTTCCTCCTCGGTACGCACCTTGTCATGCCTCACATTGGCCATCTCCTGCTCCAGGCCCTCACACAAAGCACACTCTTGACACAAGTGCTATCCGAGCCGGCCTTCTCAAAAGACTCAAGCTTGGCATTCTTCTCTGCCAACTCGGATTGCAAGACAGGACAAGTCTTGCACGCACCCAACAGCTGCGGTCTAGCTCGGAGCTCATCCACCTCATCTACCAGCGCAGCATGCTTACTCCTCAGAGTGAGAAGATCCGTCATGTGCGCGGCGCAACTCGCACTCCAACTCCTCCGACACAACCACGGTGGACCGAGCGAACTCAAGCTCCTTCACCGTGTCCTCCCACTTCTGCCTAAACTCCTTGCGCTCTCTAGCGGCACGCCTAAGCAACTTGTCTTGACTAGGAGGGCAGCAGTCAACTTCTCAACCTCGGAGGAAAGCTCGTCGTAGGTGAGAGATACCTGGGAGGTGTCGTCGTCGTCGTCGTTCCGAGGGGTACGCTCCGGCTCGCCGTCGACCTCATCTCCGAGCGCCATGGTACACACAGGCCTTCGTCGCCGGCGAAGAAGCACAAGCCGTTGAACGTGTCCTCCAGCTTCTTCTTCTTCGGACTCGTCATCACTCGATCGAGCGGAGTCGTCATCCGAGCCGTCGACGTCGCTGAGCGTGGCGAAGAACGCTCGCTGCTCAGCCTGCTGCTTCTCCAAGTACTTCTTCTTGATGTACTCTTTGTGAAGCCGCCCCGCTTCTTGTGCCTTGGGGGAACGTGCTTCTCCTTGTACTTGGAGTCGCGCCTGTGGCCGTGATCGCCCTTCCCAAGATGCTTGTTCTTCTTCTTGGGGCAGTCGGCGATGAAGTGGTCGGGTCGCCGCACTCGTAGCATCCGGTGCGTCCTCCTCCGCGACGACGGTTCATGCGGTTGTTGTGGAACCGCGAGAACCGGTTGGCAAGCAAAGCCAACTCGTCGTCTCCCAAAGACTCCAGCTGGTCCTCTGTCACAGAAAAGAGAGAAGAAAGCGCAAAGCCAGCTGAGGGGTTAGAGGAAGAGCCGGAAACCAAAGCCATGGACGGGCGAGAAGGATTTTCAAAAGAAGCCCTCGCCATAGCATCAATCTCACTGGACTTGAGCTTACTGAAGAGCTCGTCGCAGGTGAGAGTCTCATAGTTCGGCGATTCGATGATTGCCTGAACCTTGGAGTCCCACACCGAACGGTCAAGAGTGTGCAAAAGCTTCAAAGCACGCTCATGATCGTCAAATGGCAACTGCTCTCTGTTAGCCCCATCCTGTTGACAATCACCTGAAAACGAGCGAATAAACTTTCTATGCTCTCGCCAGGTTGATGTCTAAGTTCTCATACTCTCTCTCGCTTGAACGACTCGTAGAGTCGGGTTTTGACTTGAGAGGTGCCCTCATGAAAACGCATGAGAGTATCCCAGATCTCCCGAGCCGTAGCGAGGTGAGAAACGCGATCAAACTCACCCATGCTCAAACAAGAGAAAGAGCATTACGGGCTCGGCTATTGGCATCGTGCTCATCGATCTGCTGTTGATTCACACGAGCAGCCAAGACCACGTAATCAGGGGAGTTGCAAATATCCCAGATCGAAGCGCCCAAGCTCTGCAAATAGGCCGACATACGTATCTTCCAATACGCATAGTTCGTCCCATCGAAAAACGGCGGTTTGCCCACGCCGCGATCCATGTCGCCTTCGGTGGATCTGGAACCGGCTAAGGTGGAAGATCCTTAACCCGCTCCGATACCAATTGAAGGACCGAGAAGCTAACCGAAAGCGACCAGGAGGGGGGGGGGTGAATGGGAGCTTCAAAATTTCCTTACGGAAACTAGATGCCACTGTCCCAAAATCGACCCCAAGAGCGAACCCTAGAGCTTGCTAATGTCCACGACCCTATATGTAGGGTGGATGCTTCCTAGAAGCACAGCGAGACACTAGACAACTCTAGAAAGCCAACGCAAAAGACGGAAATCAATTCCGACAACGAACGAGCGAACCGGAACGAAACCGTGCGAAACCAGTCGCATCGGTCGCACCTGGCCTGCGTCCGATGCCGACCACCAAGCGTCCGATGCAGACTGGGCGGTTCTGGAACCTTACTGTTCCACCATCGGACGCTGTGAACAGTAATCACCCCAGCGTCCGATGCAAAGGCTCCGGCGCGTCCGATGGACAACGGACGCGTCCGATGCCTAGCGTCCGATGGAAAATAAAAGCCGAACGCGAAAACGTGACACGCGTCACCGAGCGTCCGATGCTAGGGACCCTAGCGTCCGATGCTCCCGTGATAGCGTCCGATGCTCCCGAAAACAGCGCAGTTCTTTGATGATTCATCACCCGATCTCCTCTAAAATCAAAAGCTCTAGGCCTAGGATTCAATCTGAGGGTCACAAGGATGTTAGTGAGCTATCTCTAAGAGATCATGGCTCGAACCTAACTCCAAATCGGTGAATCAAGAAATTTCGGGGCATGGAGGCAAGAACGCAATCCAAAACGAAAATCGATCGATCTCCTAGACCGTGAGGTTAGAGTTTAATTCCTTCGGTGGGAAGGAGAGCCTCACGATCTAGAACAACTTGGTTCAAACGGTTTGGCAAAAGATGAACCGAGCAAAGAGATCAAGCGACGGGAAAATCGTGGAGAAAAGGATTCCGCGAAGAACACAAAGAAAACGCGAATCACAGCCACGAACTCGAATAAGGACGCAATCAAGCCATCGATCTGTGCTCAAGTGAGGATACGGCCTCACTTCCTCAAATCAACAGTACACAGAGTGGAGTCTCTCTGCGGATCTCAACTAGCTAGAGCAGGGGATGGGAGAGTGGAAACCCTAGGTGCTAGGAAAAAATGACTGCGCTAACTGAGATTGAGAGAGGGAGGAGGTGTCTCCCCTAGACTACTTATACTAACCTAGCCTAAGTCTATTTCCTACTCCTACCCCTCTCTACTCTAATTACAGAGCGGACCAGCCTAACCCTAAGGCTATTCTAGTCCACCCGCTGGTGGTAGGTAGATCCGACGGCCACGCCCGCACGGTCTTCCGCGTCGCCTCCACGCAACCTTCAGATCGCCGCCACGTGCCGCCACCACTCTGCACCCCCGTTTTGCGGCCCAAACCGGGAAACCAGCCTTTTCCATCAGCCCCCGGTTTTGAGGCCAAACCGGAAACCAGCCTCCAGCCCGGAGTTTTGTGGCCAAACTCGGAAACCGTCCGCGCCCGAGTTTTGAGGCCCAAACTCGGAAACCGCCCACGCCCAGGTTTTGAGGCTCAACCTGGAAACCGTCGCGCCCAGGTTTTTGGCTCAACCTGGAAACCCAGCCCCACCCAGTTTTGAGGCCCAAACCTGGAAACCGTCCACCGTTGGTTTTTTTCCCGGGCTCTACTCAACACCAAACCGGCGTCGTAGAGGGGATGCACCGCCTGTGCACCCCTTCCACCGACATGATCGCACTTCTCCGCCTGTCGCTGTCGCAGGCTGCCAGCCACCACAGCTGATCCTCCGGCCTCCAGTCCATCAGTCCAAGTCCGTCCGCCCTTCACCGTCCGATACATCGGCTGGCACGTCCGCCGCACGGCACGCCCATCCTTCATCGCGCCCGGTCCGTCGGCACGGCACGTCGCAACTTGACCTTCACCCGCCATCGATCACTGTCTCCGTGCTCGACACCTGCACAACACAAGCCAAAGAACATGCGCATCATCTCCATTGACAATCACTCATCACACAGAGACTCGGCATACACCCATGTATCCGCAGACTTGTTTAAACTCAAGCGCCTAAAGCAACACATCCTATTATCTATTAACCTATGCACCTATTTACTAGGTTATAACCATAATCTCCATCTGTAAACAGTAACCACCTCGTAGTCGCACCGAGCAAACCACACTCGGAGTCACACCGGACCACCACTTGGAGTCCACCAAGCAACCACACTTGGAGTCACACCAAGCAAACCCACACCTGAAGTCCATCATGCAAACCACACCTGAAGTCCATCAGATGACCCGAACCAGGCCTTACAAGGAGTCCTTATGTGTATTAGTTCTATATGTCACAACATAGAAAGCTACCTTCCGTAATAACACCAGGTCTGTGCCTGAGCCTGGGAATCACTCCCCGTACCAAGCAGTAACCCGCGAGAAGAGCCTCTGTAGTACCCATGTCTATTGGTACTAATGACCACATAAGGCTTCCCTATGAACCAGAACCAACCACCGACTAATCTCGAAGAAGTCCAAGCCCTCGTGACCGTGAGCACGGCTGATATATCAGTTTTACACTCTGCAGAGGTTGCACATCGTTACCCATAAGTCATGCGTTCCCCATCACGCTAAACACTGCCAAGGTGCACGCGGGTCACACTACAAGGCCTTTACAAGCCCCTCCAAGCCTGTGTTACACGTACTCTAAGGTTTCATCCCCGTACATAAGTCAACGACCCCAGGGACCCCCTCTTGAGCCACTAAAACAAACCCTGTGTAGCATAACTTGAGGAAACTAATTAATTAGCCAGGTCCAGCCCCATCCAGATCTCATGGCTGCGCTGTTAACGCCGGTTAAAGGCTTCGAAACCAGGTCCTAGGGAATCCAGGCAGGATATGTCTAGCACGAGCCTAGAACCAGAAAACAAAACCAGCTGCCGAGTCCCACGGCACAAAAACCACCACACGGTCCATCCTGCCAGATTTATCTACTCACCATACTACTCATTACCAGACCACAGTGTTTCATAGATCATTAATCAAAATTAATTATTAAACCACCAATTCATCCCAAGACAGCAGTGCTAAGCATGAGTTCTGAAGGACCGAGAAAGCTACCCGAAAGCGACCAGAGGGGGGGTGAATGGGAGCTTCAAAATTTCCTTCTGGAAACTCAATGCCACTGTCCCCAAAAACAACCCCAAAGACAAACCCTAGAGCTTGCTAGTGTCCACGACGACCCTAGATGCAGGGTGGATGCTTCCAAGAAGCACAGCGGGACACTACACAATTCTAGAAAGCCAACGCAAAAGACGGAAATCGAATCTGACAACGAACGAGCAAGCTGGCGAACGAAAACTTGCTGAACCTGCACTGACGGACTCTGCCTGCGTCCGGTCACTGAGCACCAGACGCGTCCGGTCGTTGAAGATACTGTTTTCGGAGCTCTCTGTTTGTGACCGGACTCACTGTCCTGGAGCGTCCGGTCACTAAGCAGTGCGTCCGGTCAGACAAGAACAAGCCCGGTGAACAGTGCCAAAGACGAGTCCGGTCAGAAGAGAAACGATGCGTCCGGTAGTCACGGAGAGAGATGCGCTGGGTATCAACGACCGGACGCACTGGGTCAGCGTCCGGTCAGCCGTGCCCAGCGTCCGGTCACTCCGTGACTGCATTGTTCGTCCACCGATTTGCCTCGATCTCACCCAAAACAAATCCTCTAGGGATCAAACTTGGTGAGATGAGTTACAAGGAGTATAGTGAGCTATCTCTAAGAGATCATGGCTCGAACCTATCTCCAAATCGGTGAATCGAAGAATTTCGGGGGAAAGGAGAAAAACTTGACCCGAAACGAAATCGACCGATCTCCTAGACCGTGAGGTTAGAGTGAATTCCTTTGGTGGAAAGAAGTGCCTCACAATCTGAACAACTTGGTTCAAACGGATTTGCAAAAGACGAAACGAGCAAAGAGATCAAGCGACGGGAAAATCGTGGAGAAAAAGGATTCCGCGAAGAACACGAACAAAACGCGAATCACACCCACGAATTGCAAGCCGAAGCGCAAACACACGCTACGACAAGGAGGTTACGGCCTCCTTTCCTCAAATCAACAGTACACAGAGTTCAAGTTTTCTCTACGGATCTCAGCTACAGCAGGGGATAGGGAGAGCAGGAAACCCCAAGTGCTAGAGAGCAAATGAGATGGCTAAAACTGAGATCACGGGAGGAGGGTGTCTCCCCTGACTACTTAACCTATTCTAGACTAAGTCTATTTCCTACTCTACCCTCTCTAATCTAATTACAGAGCGAACCAGCTAAACCCTAGGGTTATTCTGGACCAACTCGAAGAGGTAGGTGAATCCGACGGCCGCGCCCGCACAACTCGTCCGCGTTGCCTCCACGCAACCTTCCGATTGCCGCCACGTGCCGCCCTCGCTCTGCACCCCCGGTTTTGAGGCCCAAACGGGGGAAACCAGCCTTTTCCAGCAACCCCGGTTTTGAGGCCCAAACCGGGAAACCAGCCTCCAGCCTGAGTTTTGAGGCCCAACCTCAGCAAACCCGCAGCGCCCAGGTTTGAGGCCCAAACCTGGAAACCGTCCTCAGCCCGAGTTTTGTGGCCAAACTCGGAAACCCCAGCACCAGGTTTTGAGTCCCAAACCTGGGGAAAACGTCCACCGGTGGTTTTTCGCTGGCTCAGCCACCAAACCGAAGTGTTAGAGGGGATGCACGCCCGTGCACCCGTCCACCGACACGTGTCCCTAGGTCCTCGACCTGAGCAACACCGTGCCCCGCAAGTCTCCGCTCGTCGCTGTCCCAGGCTGCCAGCCACCACAGCTGATCCTCAGGCACTCTGGTCCCTCAGTCCAAGCCTCACGTCTGCCCTTCACTGCTCGATACATCGGCATGGCACGTCCGCCGCACGGCACGCCCATCCTTCATCGTACCCAGTCCGTCGGCACGACACGTCTCATCTTGACCTTCACCTTGCCCTCGATCACTGTCTCCGTGCTCGACACCTGCACAACACAAGCCAAAGAACATGCGTTCAAACCCGTTGACAATCACTCATCACTCAGAGACTCGGCATACACCCATGTATCCGCAATCTCCCCCTTGATGAGTGCATTGTCAAACTCACACCAAAACATAATGAAAGAAAGAAGAAGGAAGGAAGGAGAGAAGAGAGAACTCGACCAAATGACCCAAAAGCATAGCAAAGCCGAAGAAGGTCAAGTGGAAGAAGCGAAAACTTGGTCCCAAAAGACATGGGCAACGGCTCGACGCAACAAGCAAAGCAAAGCTAGCCCTCAAGAAGAGGTAGAACAGGCTCAACACCGCTAGCAAAAATACCATTGAGATTCAGAGCTAAAAATGGCAAAATGCTAGTCCCTCAGATAGAGGCACAGAGGCTCAACACAACTAGCACGAAAACCACTCCGAACCAGTTGAAAAACAAACGAAAAGTCTCCGAACCAATCAAAATCAGCCTCGACGCCAAATGAGGGAAAATGTTTGCTAGTCCCTCAAGACAGAGGCAATGGCTCAACACACTAGCAAACTCCCCCTCGACAAGTGCAAGCAACCAGGGACTCCCCCTTAGGTGAACGCCAGGAGACATATGATTGAATGCAAAAACTCTCCCCCTTAGTTGAAAATGCACTTATCAAGCACAAATCTTCCCTTGAGCCAACACAAACTCCCCCTTCCAAAATGCATATGAAGTCAGAATGCAAGTTAGCAGCTTCAGACATATAATCAAAAGAGTGCAAAAATGCTCTAATCGGTATAGCTCCAATGGCACAACTAAGCACTCAAATAGCGAAGGCTCAAACTGATCACACATACGAAATATGAAGCATATGAGCAAGTGAGCAGTTTTTAGCCAAAAAGATAGTCACCATCAAAATAGCACTACACATGTATAGATAGGAATCCAGACAAGTGCTAAACATGTATACAAGGTGAACTACCCCTAGCAAAGTTCAATCATCATGCATAGGAATGAAGCATATAATTGTGATTTCAGTTTTACATCGAAGTTGCAGCGGTAAAGAATTCACAAGTTCAATTATTTAGCATGTGATTGCGAGAGGTTGAAGCTTGTCTTTGCCTAACTTTTCAAACCGAGCGAAGCCTATGCCGAAGCAATCAGAAGCTTAAAGCTACGGTTTCGGTCATACACTACACGGCTCAAGTTTAACTCAAAGTGCAATGAGAAACAGTCTCGATACCGTGATGGTGTTGGCAAGCAATCCCATCTCGATCTTTTTAATGTACTAAACTTGGTTCAAATTTTAAACATGATATGAACAGACCAAGCAAGTGAATGACTCAGAACTAGAGACATAGCAACCCAGCATATATGAAAAGCAGGAATGGACTCAACACACCTACACATGCTAGTTGCATATCTCAATGGTGAACATTTTCAGATTTTATATACATTAAGCAAATTCACCATTCCAAAATAGCTCAGCTCATGACATGTACTAAGGATCAGAAAGAGCATAGCTACAAGTATCAACATAAGCATCGAAGCATACTAAACAGAGCATAGTTACATTCTAGAGTGATTATAAACATGAAGCTTAGAATGTAAATGTGTATGCTAAAATGTAACAGAAAAAGAAGATCAGAGTAAAGAGTCAGACTAGGAGACAACTCAAAATGCTTCCCCCATCTAAAAGGGGAAACACACACCAAGCTCACCCCTCAACCTATTAAAGGTTGATTCGTCTAAAGGCTTGGTGAAAATATAGCCAGCCAGTTGGTGATGAGTATCGACATGGCGAAGGTCGATATCACCCTTCTCCTGGTGGTCTCGCAAGAAATGAAAGCGCACATCAATGTGTTTGGTTTTCGAGTGAAGCACGGGGTTCTTAGCAACGCTAATAGCACTCGTGCTGTCACAAAGCAAAGGCACTCGAGAAAAAACTCAACCAAAATCACGCAAAGTGGCCATCATCCAGAGTAACTGGGAACAGCAGCTAGCCGCAGAGCAACATACTCAGCCTCCGTGGTAGACTGGGCGACACTAGACTACTTGCGAGAAGACCACGAAACAAGAGAAGATCCAATAAATTGGCAAGTCCCAGAAGTGGACTTGCGCTCAATGCGACAACCAGCAAAATCGGCATCCGAATACCGCAAAGGGAGAGGGTGGAGGAAGTAGAATACCAATCCCGAACTCAGGCGTGAAACGAAGGTACCTGAAAATCCGCTTCATGCCTGACGGTGAGAGGGTGCGCGGCGACGCCTGGAAAGCGCGCCACACAGACACACCGCGAACTGGATGTCCGGGCGTGTCGCCGTCAGGTAGAGGAGCGACCTATCATGCTGCGGTACTCCTTCTGGTCCACTGCTTCTCCATCCACATCGCATCCAGGGCAGTCGTCGTCGACATGGGTGTTGGAAGAGGCTTGGCCTCACCCATATCGAACCACTTCAGCAAGTCTTTGGTGTACTTGCCCTGGTGCACAAACGTCCCCTCCGGAATGCTAATTTGCAACCCAGAGAAAGAATGTCAGCTCGCCCATCATGCTCATCTCGAACTCCCTGCTATAGTATCTGCAAACTTGGCAACCAAAGCGTGAGAAGAACCACCGAAAATGATATCATCCACGTAAATCTGGACCAAGAGAGTGTCTTGCCTTGCGGAGGAGAAAGAGCGTTTTATCTACACATCCCATTTTAAATCCCTTAGCAAGCAAAAAGGTTTTCAACCTATCATACCAGGCTCTAGGGCTTGTTTCAAACCATATAAAGCTTTGTGGAGTTTAAAAACATGGTTTGAAAACTTGGGATTTTCAAAACTGGGGGGTTGCTCAACAAAAACTTCTTCTTCTATGTAGCCGTTAAGAAGGCACTCTTGACATCCATTTGAAAAAGTTTGAAACCTTTGGATGTAGCAAAGGCCAAGAGTATCCTAATTGCCTCCAAACGAGCTACAGGAGCAAACATCTCTTCATAGTCTATCCCCTCCTTCTGACTATACCCTTCGCTACAAGCCTGACTTGTTTCTAACAAAGTGGCCATCCTCTCCTTGCTTGTTTGGAAAACCCATTTTGTCCCAATAGGCTTACACTCAGGAGGAGGTGGAACTAGAACCCAAACGATTTCGCTCAAAAATTTTCTAACTCCTCATGCATGGCATTGACCCAATCTGGATCCGTCAAAGCGTGTCCAACATCTCGGGGCTCAAAATAGCAACAAAAGCAGAATGAGCGAAGTGCAGAGATGTGCTGTGACCTGGAACGAGTGACCCGTTGTCGATGTGCCCGATCATCTGCTGAGGCGGGTGCTGGCGCTGGATGATGTCGTGGCGCCTCCCGAGCCGTAATGTGCCTCCCCCTCAACAGCAGCTGGTGCATCACCCGGGTACAAATGGTACTGCTCGGGGGGCGGATCCCACGGCCCCAGGAGAAAGAAGAGGTGTCGGGGCGTGAGTCGTCGTAGAAGCCGCTCTTTGCGGCACGACAGGTGCGGGGGGGGGTGCTGGATCATCCATACCTTCAGCACCCTCGTCCTCGTCATCAAAAAGAGGCTCACAAAACTCATGATCACCTGCACGCGCAAAAAGAGAAGAAGGACAAACCATGGTCTCATCGAAGGGTGACATCGGATGTCTCCATGACTCGGTTAGTGTCAAGGTTAAGTACACGATAAGCTCGAGTGTGAGTGCCATAACCCAAAAACACACCGTCAGAAGAACGAGACTCAAATTTATCCAGGTTGCCTTTCTTCAAAATAAAACAATGGCAACCGAAGACTCTAAAATAACTCACCTTGGGCTGTCTACCAAAACGCAACTCATAAGAAGTCTTTTTCAAGAACGCTCTCAGAAAAATGCGATTGGAAATATAGCATGCAGTGTTCATAGCTTCGGCCAATAGCGCCTAGGAGTCCTATGCTCATCGAGCATCGTCCTGGCCATCTCAACAAGGGTCCGATTCTTCCTCTCTACAACACCATTTTGGGGCGGTGTGTAGGGGGAAGAAAACTGATGCTCCAAGCCAAGGCGGTTACAAAACTTCTCAAAATCCGAATTTTTGAATTCGGAACCATTATCACTTCTAATAGCTCGCATCGAGTTCAAAGGGAACTCGTTCTGAAGACGCAAAATCAGATTGCGAGCAAGGAGAAAGTTTCGGTCTTCTCAGTCAAAAGAAGACCCACGAATACCTCGAAAAATCGTCAACAACAACCAAAACATACCACTTGCCACCAACCGAGCTCACCCGAGCCGGACCAACAAGGTCCATGTGTAAAAGCTCTCCGGGTGCGAGGTCATGACCTTAGTCACTGGATGGTGGGGAGCGGCAACCATCTTCCCATGTCTGCAAGAATGACAAACTAAATCCTTCTCCATCGAAAGCTTGGGCAATCCTCGGATTAGGCCCAATGAGCTAAGTCTTGCAAGCAAGTCGAAGCTTAAATGACCGAGCCTCCTATGCCACTTCCAAAGATCGGAGGAAAAGGACTAGCCAAAAGACAGCGAGAAGAACCAAACGACTCCGAGAAATTCGCGCGAAAGACTTTCCAAAGGGCGAAATCAGACATACAAGATCGCCCTGAGGATCTAGGATGCGACTAAGGTTCGGTTTAAAAAAAATCTCATAGTCATCATCAAAAAGTTGCGAAACAGAAAGCAGTTAAAATGCAGGTTAGAAACAAGAGCAACATCGCGCAACACAAAGTGCTCATTAACCCGCACCGACCCGCGAGACAACACCTTACCTTTACTATTGTCGCCGAAGGTTATGTACTCTTTTCCGGCGACCGGGCTAAGGCTGGAGAACCACTTGGCGTTTCCGGTCATGTGCCTCGAACAACCGGAATCCACCAACCAAATGTCCTCCAACCGTCTTACCTACATCAATAAAAAGACATAGGGTGAGCATACGGTCCAACACTGGGGTTAGTGAAGTAAGGGGAATACCAGTGTTGGGCCGGCTGCTCAAAAGAACGGTCAGTGTAAAAACCATTCCTAGCCTGTCTCTACGGGGTAGCGATCACCACGTACAGGAAAACGTGGTCCGCTGGGGAAGGAGCGCTCACCGCGATACTCAAACGCGGTGGGGGAAAGCGCTCAACTACAAAGCCTCCGCCACGGGGTCCAAACCCTGCAACTGCAGGCTCCCGCCGGGCACGCTCTCTACGAGGCCTACGCCTAGGCACTTGAGGTTCTGGACCTCTAGGCCTAGCCTCTCTCCTCGGAGCTCTCCTCTCCTGCCTAGGCCTGGGAACCTCACCTCCGGGCCTAACAGCTCTCTTCTGGACATTCGGCACATGCCCACCATGAGAGGGTGGTACATGTCAGGGTTGTCCATCTCCCGAGCACGGCGCGCCTCTCGCTTGCGCCGAAAGCAGAACTCACTCAAGTGACCATCCCTCCCACAGAAGTCACACTGGTACCTCACCGCACGCACAGGGGGTTGTTGGTACGCAGGACTGTGGGTATGGCTCACTTTGCCCTTCTGTGGCAAGCACTCCTGCTGGATGGGTGGCATTGTGTCCAGCTTGTTTTTGAGGTGGTTTGGCTTGGGTGCCCAGACTTGGTTCTTGGGTGGAGCTCTCGGGGGTTCCTCAAACACCCCATCCTTGGTGGTAGGCTTGGCAGGCTCTTTGGGTGGAAGCTTGGTTAGTTTGGGAGTAGTGGTGGAGTTGGGCTTCTCACTCGGGTTTAGACCACTAGACTCTCCAATCTTCCCAAAAGCGGAAAGATCAACACCTTGAGCAAAACCTACACCAGGACCTCCAGCAGCTCGCTTGAATTGGGAGATCATCATCCCGAGCTGTGGGCTCTCCACAAGACACCCATGACAAGATGGTCCGAAGGTATGTGTTTTCCTTCCTCCTCGGTTTGCATCTTGCCATGCTTCACATTGGCAATCTCCATCTCCAAGCCCTCACACAAAGCGCACCTCGTGACACAAGTGCTATCCGAGCTGGCCATCTCTAAAGACTCAAGCTTGGCATTCTTCTCTGCCAACTCGGACTGCAAGACAGGACAAGTCTTGCACGCACCCAACAAGGAAGGTCTAGCCTTCAGCTCATCCAGCTCTCCTACCAACGCAGCATACTTACCTCTCAAGTGAGAAGGTCAGTCATGTGCGTGGTGCACGACTCGCACTCAACCTCCTCCGACACGACCACGGTGGACTTGGCAAACTCAAGCTCCCTCACCGTGTCCTCCCACTTCTGCCTAAACTCCTTGCGCTCTCTAGCAGCACGCCTAAGCAACTTATCTTGGCTAAGGAGGGCAGCAGTAAGCTTCTCAACCTCGGAAGAAAGCTCGTCGTAGGTGAGAGATACCTGGGAGGCGTCGTCGTCGTCGTCGTTCCGAGGGGTGTCCTCCAGCTCGCCTCCGACCTCATCTCCGAGCGCCATGGTGCAAAGGCCTCCGTCGCCGGAAGAAGCAAAGACCGTTGAACTTGTCCTCGATCTTCTTCATCTTCTCGGACTCGTCATCGCTTGAGCAAGCGGAGTCGTCATCCGAGCCGTCGACGTCACTGAGCGTGGCGAAGAACGCACGCTGCTCAGCTTGGGCCTTCTCCAAGTACTTCTTCTTGATGTACTCTTTGTCGAAGCCGCCCCGCTTCTTGTGCCTCGAGGGACGTGCTTCTCCTTGTGCTTGGAGTCGTACTTGCGCCCATGATCGCCCTTCCCCGAGTGCTTGTTCTTCTTAGGGCAGTTGGCGATGAAGTGGTCGGGGTCGCCGCACTCATAGCAGCCCGAGCGTCCTCCTCCGCGGCGATGGTTCATGCGGTTGTTGTGAAACCGCGAGAACCGGTTTGGCAAGCAAAGCCAACTCCTCGTCTCCAAAGACTCCAGCTGGTCCTCTGTGACAGAAAAGAGAGAAGAAAGCGCAAAGCCAGCTGAGGGGTTAGAAGAAGAGCCAGAACCCAAGCCATAGTCGGGCCAGAAGGATTCGCATAAGAAGCCCTCGACATGGCATCAATCTCACTAGACTTGAGCTTACTGAAGAGCTCGTCGCACGTGAGGGTCTCATAGTTAGGTGATTCGATGATCGCCTGAACCTTGAATCCCACACCGACCGATCGAGAGTATGCAAAAGCTTCAAAGCTCTCTCATGATCGTCGAAAGGCAACTGCTCCTTGTTAGCCCTCATCCTGTTGACAATCACCTGAAAGCGAGCGAATAAACTCTCTATGCTCTCGCCAGGCTGATGTCGAAAGTTCTCATACTCCCTCTTGTACGACTCGTAGAGTCGGGTTTTGACTTGAGAGGTGCCCTCATGAAAACGCATGAGGGTGGCCCAAATCTCCCGAGCCGTAGGAGGTGAGAAACGCGATCAAACTCACCCACTCAAACACGAAAAGAGCGCATTACGGGCTCGGCTATTGGCTTCGTGCTCATCGATCTGATGCTGAGTCACACGAGCAGCCAAGACCACGTAATCGGCAGAGTTGCAAATATCCCAGATGGAAACACCCAAACTCTGCAGATAGGCCGACATGCGTATCTTCCAATACGCGTAGTTCGTCCCCCATCGAAAATGGCGGTTTGCCCACGCCACGATCCATGTCGCCTTCGGTGGATCTGGAACCGCTAAGGTGGAAGATCCTTAACCCGCTCCGATACCAATTGAAGGACCGAGAAGCTACCCGAAAGCGACCAGAGGGGGGGAATGGGAGCTTCAAAATTTCCTTCTGGAAACTCAATGCCACTGTCCCAAAAACAACCCCAAAGACAAACCCTAGAGCTTGCTAGTGTCCACGACCCTAGATGCAGGGTGGATGCTTCCAAGAAGCACAGCGGGACACTACACAATTCTAGAAAGCCAACGCAAAAGACGGAAATCGAATCCGACAACGAACGAGCAAGCTGCAAACGAAAACTTGCTGAACCTGCACTGACCGGACTCTGCCTGCGTCCGGTCACTGAGCACCGGACGCGTCCGGTCGTGCAGATACTGTTTCGGAGCTCTCTGTTGTGTGACCGGACTCACTGTCCTGGAGCGTCCGGTCACTAGCAGTGCGTCCGGTCAGACAAGAACAAGCCCGGTGAACAGTGCCAAAGACGAGTCCGGTCAAAGAGAAACAATCGTCCGGTCAAGTCACGGGAGAGATGCGCTGGGTATTCAACGACCGGACGCACTGGGTCAGCGTCCGGTCAGCCCGTGCCCAGCGTCCGGTCACTCCGTGACTGCACTGTTCGTCCACCGATTTGCCTCGATCTCACCCAAAACAAATCCTCTAGGGATCAAACTTGGTGAGATGAGTTACAAGGAGTATAGTGAGCTATCTCTAAGAGATCATGGCTCGAACCTATCCAAATCGGTGAATCGAAGAATTTCGGGGGAAAGGAAAAAACTTGACCTGAAACGAAAATCGACCGATCTCCTAGACCGTGAGGTTAGAGGTGAATTCCTTCGGTGGAAAGAAGTGCCTCACGATCTTGAACAACTTGGTTCAAACGGATTTGCAAAAGATGAACCGAGCAAAGAGATCAAGCGACGGAAAATCGTGGAGAAAAAGATTCCGCGAAGAACACGAACAAAACGCGAATCACACCCACGAATTGCAAGCCGAACGCAAACACACGCTACGACAAGGAGGTTACGGCCTCCTTTCCTCAAAATCAACAGTACACAGAGTTCATTTCTCTGCGGATCTCAACTACAGCAGGGATAGGGAGAGCAGGAACCCCAAGTGCTAGAGAGCAAATGAGATGGCTAAAACTGAGATCACGGGAGGAGGGTGTCTCCCCTGACTACTTAACCTATTCTAGACTAAGTCTATTTCCTACTCTACCCCTCTCTAATCTAATTACAGAGCGAACCAGCTAAACCCTAGGGTTATTCTGGACCAACTCGAAGAGGTAGGTGAATCCGACGGCCACGCCCGCACAACTCGTCCGCGTTGCCTCCACGCAACCTTCCGATTGCCGCCACGTGCCGCCCTCGCTCTGCACCCCCCGGTTTTGAGGCCCAAACCGGGAAACCAGCCTTTTTCCAGCAATCCCCGGTTTTGAGGCCCAAACCGGGAAACCAGCCTCCAGCCTGAGTTTTGAGGCCCAACTCAGCAACCCGCAGTGCCCAGGTTTTGAGGCCCAAACCTGGAAATCGTCCTCAGCCCGAGTTTTGTGGCCAAACTCGGAAACCCTCAGCACCCGGTTTTGAGGCCCAAACCTGGAACCGTCCACCGGTGGTTTTTCGCTGGCTCCAGCACCACCAAACCGAAGCTGTTAGAGGGGATGCACCCGCCGTGCCCCCCGTCCCCCGACACGTGTCCCACAGGTCCTCGACCTGAGCAAGCCCCGTTCCCGCAAGGTTCCGCTCGTCGCTGATCCAGGCTGCCAGCCACTAACGCACAGTGATCTCAGGCACTCTGGTCCCTCATCCAAGCCTCACGTCGGCCCCTTCACTGCTCGATACATCGGCATTGGCACGTCCGCCGCACGGCACGCCCATCCTTCATCGTACCCAGTCCATCGGCACGACACGTCTCATCTTGACCTTCACCTTGCCCTCGATCACTGTCTCCATGCTCGACACCTGCACAACACAAGCCAAAGAACATGCGTTCAAACCCGTTGACAATCACTCAGAGACTCGGCATACACCCATGTATCCGCAAGTTCTACCCAAAACATCCCAAACCAGGTGACAAGGATAATATAAACAAGTTCTAGTAAACCTTAACATGAGATTCAATTTAAGACTGCATGCATCTACTGGATCTAACTACTCTAACTCAAAATAAAATAAATTTAGGAGCAAGATGTTCAAGGACACCTGCCTGTGGGCTGGGTCAAATCAACTGGATCACAAGGATAGTCTGGAGCGTCCTCGTACTCCGCACTCTCTAGATCACACATCAATACATGGTCCAAACAAAGCATAAAAAAATAGTACATCATACAGTAGTAAAACTGAACGTAAATAGATCTACTGCGTAGAGCTCGACGAGACGAAACTAACGCGACTTGAACGGGTCAAAACGGAGTTAAAACGCAAAAGTTATGGGCATTTGAAGTTGGATGGCAAAATTGTAAATCAGTTGAACTCATTTTCGTATTTTAAATAAATAAAATCTGAATTTAAAAGACACTTGGACCGGGCCTCATTTATCCGAAAAATGAGGGGTTAGATCGAAAGAATTTGCAGACTCAGCGCACATGGCGACTGGACGGCGGGTTGATTCGGATAAAATCGAGGGGCCATTGTGCAAGTATGCCATGGCCGGTCGGTGTGGATGCTGGCGTGGCGCTGATGACCGGGCGCCATTTGTCCGTGCTCGGTTGGCTCGGGGTGCCAACTGGGCGGCAGAGTGTACTGGACGGAGCCTCATTTTCCCAGAAACGGAGGGGCGATACTGCAATTTGTACAAGACTCAGTGCACAGGACTTCTGGACTGCGGGTTGTTTTCCGTTAAAAAGAAAGGTCTCTTTTGCAAAGTTGTCAGGGCGCTGTGCAGGTGCTGAGGTGTTAGCCACGTGGCGACAGGTAGCGGGTTGTGAATGGCTGGGTGCACCACGCGTCGCGGGGACTGGCTGACGGGGCAGAAAGGGTCGTGTCCACAGCTCTGGTGGACTGAGCGCATACCCCTTTGTTTGGACATTATAATCTGAGCGGATGATCTAGGTATGGACGACACTGGGGAGAGCAGAGGCGGGGCGATGAACGCCGGTGCTCACAAGGCGGCGGCGTTTCGATCAGTCACGGCGGCGCCATTGCTCCGCACGGCGGAAGCTCACCGGAGCGGCTCGGGAACGGCCCACGGTGCATGAAACTTTACACGGAGAGCACGGGATGGGAGAGGGGCTCACCGCAGATACGCTGGAGCGGTCCCCGTCATCGATTGGGGGCCGTAGAGGGAGGACGACGCGGAGCGGCCGCGCAGAACTCCGGGGAGGTCGACGGGTTGCTCTCCGGCTCGGGTTCTCGCCAGGGACGGGTCTCCCGAATGAGGCTTGCCTCTGCGAGCTCGAAGACGAGGTCCTCGGCGCCGATCGATGTACAGAGATGGAGGGCGAGGGCGCGATGGAGCTCTGAGGCGTGCTGACTATGGCGACTGCAAGTGGTGGCGATGGGGGGGTAGCTAGGGTTGTGACGATGGGGTCTGGTTATTTGTAGTCCCCAGGAAAGGGGCTGGCGGCGCGAGTCCTCCCCTGCAGATCACCCGAGAGGAGATGGGATCGTGGGAGGGAGAACCGGAGGATGCGGCGGGAGGTTGGAGAGGGCTCCGACATTTGGGCTCGCCTGGCAGTGAGAGCAAGGGAGGGAGAGGCGCTGGGCGCTGCAGGAGCGGCGGGCCGCTCGGCCGGTGCTGCTGCGCGTGCGGGGGGGAAAGGGAGCGGGCCGGCGCTGTGGCGTTCCGGGTCGAGTGAGGGGAGAGGGCAAGGAGCGGGCCGCGGCAAATGTGGGCCAGATGGCCGGTGCAGGAGCGATAGGAGGGAGAGAGGGCCGGGACGTGCTCGGGCCGCCGGGAGCTGGGCCAGAGGAGAGGATTGGGGAGGGACGCGGGCCGGCACGGAAGAAAGAGAAAGGAAGGGAAAGGGTGGGCCGGTGGTTGGGCTGCGAGAAGAAAAATAATGGGGGAGAGGGAGGCGGGACGGAAGGAGAATGGGGAGGGGTTGAGGCCCAAGCCAAAGGTCTTTTCCTTTTTATTTTATTTTCTTCACAAAAACTTTTTGCAAATCATTTGAAAAACAATTTGAAATCAGTTTTGAAATCAAACAACTTTTGAAAAATTTTAGAAATATTTTACCTAGGTTTTGCAAATAAAATTTTGAGTTTTTAAAGTTTTGTAAAATTTTCATAAACCTTTTTCTTTATTTCTTAAATAGAATAACATGCGATTCGCACTATCCGGGTTTAATAAAATTCTTTTTCACCCAATAAAATTATGCACCAGCATGAATGCAACAAACATCTGGTTAGAAATTTTCCTCCATCTAGGATTTTGGCCATTTCCTTATTAAATTCTATTTAATTTTAATTTAATTTAAAACACCCGGGTGTTACAAACTTACCCCCTTAACTTAATCTCATCCCGAGATTCGGGGAGGCTACAGTCAATAAAAAAAGCAAATCAAACAAGTTTACAAGTACATATCAATCAACGTACTATGAGATTAAATAATTATGGTGGGCTTCTTACGTTTTGGAGGACCTACTTTGAAACAAAGTTTGAATTTTCAGCAGGAACAGGCTACAGAAGTGGGAAAAAGGGTTAGGCTTTGTAAAATAGTTTTGTAAACTCGACGACGGACTAGGGTAGCGTCCTACGGTCAACACAGCTTTGATACCACTCTATGACACCCCAATTTTAAGAACAAAATTGGAGCACAATATATGTATGTCAGGATCAATTTTCATACATATATCCACATCATAGTAAATATCAAAATAATGCTTTATTAATATATCAAATATTATTACAAAAATGACCATCGGGTCCAAAAGAAAAGTACAGACTCTCAGTCTAACTCTAATGTAGACTCGCAGAAACTGGACGCCATCTCCACAGGAAGGTCGGCCGGGGGGCTGCGCCATCCTAGTGCAAGTCGTCGGGGTCGAAGCCACCGTCTTCTGGGTACTCCTGCTCCGCGTCATAGACTCCAACGTCTGGGTGGGGTAGCAGGGGGTTCAAAGAGGAAGGGTGAGTACATCGAAATGTACTCCGCAAGTGTAGGAAATAAATGCTTATGAGGCTAATAACAAAGGTAGGCTAACTTTGTTTAACTCAAGCGCCTAAAGCAACACATCCTATTAATCCTATTAAACCTATGCACCTATTTACTAGGTTATAACCACAATCTCCATCTGTAACAGTAACCGCACTCGGAGTCACACCGAGCAAACCACACTCGGAGTCACACCGAGCAACCAACACTTGGAGTCCACCAAGCAACCACCCTTGGAGTCACACCAAGCAAACCCACACCTGAAGTCCATCAGGCAAACCACACCTGAAGTCCATCAGATGACCCGAACCAGGCCGTTACAAGGAGTCTTATGTGTATTAGTTCTATATGTCACGACATAGAAAGCTACCTTCCGTAATAACACCAGGTCTGTGCCTGAGCCTGGGAATCACTCCCGTACCAAGCAGTAACCCGCGTAGAAGAAGCCTCTGTACCCATATCATATGGGACTAATGACCACATAAGGCTTTCCTAACGAACCAGAACAAAACCACCGACTAATCTCGAAGAAGTCCAAGCCGCTCGTGACCGTGAGCACGGCTGATATATCAGTTTTACACTCAGCAGAGGTTGCACATCGTTACCCATAAGTCATGTGTTCCCCATCAAGCTAAACACTGCCAAGTTGCACAGGGGGGTCGCACTACAAGGCCTTTACAAAGCCCCTCCAAGACTGTGTTACACGTACTCTAAGGTTTCATCCCCGTACATAAGTCAATGACCCTAGGGACCCCCTCTTGAGCCACTAAACAAACCCCATGTAGTATAACTTGGAGGAAACTAATTAATTAGCCAGGTCCAGCCCATCCAGATCTCATGGCTGCGCTGTTAAGCCGGGTTACAGGCTTCGAGAACCGGGTACTAGGGATCCAGGCAGGATATGTCTAGCACTAGCCCAGAACCAGAAAACAAAATCAGCTGCCGAGTCCCACGGCACAGAAACCACCACACGGTTCATCCTGCCGGATTTACCTACTCACCGTACTACTCATTACCAGACCACAGTGTTTCATAGATCATTAATCAAAATTAATTATTAAACCACCATCCCATCCCAAGATAGCAGGGCTAAGCATGAGTTCTACCCAAAACATCCCAAACCAGGTGACAAGGATAATATAAACAAGTTCTAGTAAACCTTAACATGGGATTTAATTTAAGACTGCATGCATCTACTGGATCTAACTACTCTAACTCAAAATAAAATAAATATAGGAGCAAGATGTTCAAGGACACTTGCCTGCGGGCTGGGTCGAATCAACTGGATCACAAGGATAGTCTGGAGCGTTCTCGTACTCCGCACTCTCTGGATCACACATCAATACATGGTCCAACCAAAGCATAAAAAATAGTACATCATATAGTAGTAAAACAGAACGTAAATAGATCTACTGCGTAGAGCTCGACGAGACGAAACTAACGCGACTTGAACGGGTCAAAACGGAGTTAAAACGCAAAAGTTATGGGCATTTGAAGTTGGATGGCAAAACTATAAATCAGTTGAACTCATTTTCATATTTTAAATAAATAAAATCAGAATTTAAAAGACACTTGGACCGGGCCTCATTTATCCGAAAAATGAGGGGTTAGATCGGAAGAATTCGCAGACTCAGCGCACATGGCGACTGGATGACAGGTTGATTCGGATAAAATCGAGGGGCCTTTGTGCAAATATGCCATGGCCGGTCGGTGTGGATGCAGGCGTGGCGCTGATGACCGGGCGCCACGTGTCCACCCTCGGTTGGCTCGGTGTGACGGAACGGCCCTAATCCCATGGCCCACCGGTCCCTGTCATCCATTGACAGCCGAACTAATGTTCCGTGTGATTAAGACTGTTCGTCACTGGGCTACATCAGCGCCCATCGTCCGCAGGATCATCTCACAATTCGGTTACAGCATTGGATACTTTTACAAATAACATCGGAATACAGAGCGGAAGACTTAACTAACATTAGTTTTACAAACCGAGGTTCCAAATAAAATTAAGGTGCAGTTATTACAAACCATGTTCGGGTAATAGAAATAGGCAACGTAGCGGAGTACAACAAAATAAAGATACTCAAGATCACCCAGCCCGAGGGTGTACACTTTACTCATCGGCCTCATCGGCCTCCTCCTGGACGATGGTCATGCAGCAGGGCGCAAGACACACCGGGGACTCAGTCATACCTACAGCATGGGTACAACACCTGAGTACTGGGGTACTCAACAAGACTTACCCGACTAAAGAAAAAGGGAGAAGACTCAAGAATGAGAGGCTTAGGTAGTCAAGGTAAGGCCTAAGCAAGATCAAGTATTTTGCAGAAAAAGCATTTTGAAATCCTTGTTTTATTTTTGGAAAGATTCCAGTATTCTCATTCCTCATTGTTCATGATTCATTTTACCTTTCAAAAACATACCTAGTTGAGAACCACTCTCCGTTGACAGTCAGTGACCAAGTCTCCATAACCGAGGAGCAACGTTAATCCGGATAAATAATACTCAGCTGAGGATCCCTATCCACACTGCATATGTAGCACCCAGCTTGCATATGCCAACTCGTCTACCACGATTCCTCCAAGATTGGGCCCGGTCCTACGCCACCCGGAAGTACAGTTACACCACTCCTTATCCAGGTACGACGACCACGTGGGTTGTACATGCTACTCTCCGCCATCTCTCCACTCCCAGTGCGCGGTTGTCGGTCCAATAAAGGATTCCTTGGAGCCAGAGCTTTCCGAAGTATGTGAATAGTTGCAAGTCTTGGCCAGCAGGCCCCCATACGGATGGTCCCTAAATTTTTCCGCCAGCGACAACAGCACCTCGGGACTCTAACCCAAGAGTACAGGTTCTGTCGGTTTTTCAACCCTGTCCCGGTCGGTGTCAACTGTTGAGTCCCGGACTACAACATGACGGCACCCTACGCTCGGACAACCTCTCCTCACTGTTGACTAGGTACGGATCAGATACTTAGCCAACAGGTAGGGAGTAAAGCCAAATTCCCATAAAAATTCTTTAAGTGATCACACTTTTGAAATTGGCATTTTTATTGCAAATCTATTGTATAGCATCACTAAGCATTTTGCAATAGTTTTTTTTAAACAGGGCAGGTGGATTTGCTGGTGGAGGTAAACAGTGCAGGTAATAGGTCATCACACAACTCCTATAACCTAATGCAGTAGTTTAACTCAAAGCATTTTAAGTAAACCTTTTATAAAAGCAAGGAAAGGTTAAAATGCACCGGGGCTTGTCTTGAAGAGCAAAAAGGACGGGCTCGGAGTCGGCAGTGCAGGTGTCGGAGCTCGGGTTCGCCTCGGGGGTAGGTTCGTCAGCGGCTGCCTCGACTTTGATGCCTTCTCCTTCGGTCACTATACGGATGCAATGATGTATGCTTATGAGGATGCTGACATGAACAATACAGCACAAGACAACACTACTGATTCCAGGGTACAACTTTCTATCGTGTAATTAACTTCTAGAACAGACACAAAGTTACTTACCTTTATCCCTAAGCAAAATTAATCAACCTATTAAGCATCATTTATCCGATCTAAACACAAATCATGCATGGCATCATAAACATCATAGACCAAAATAGGTGGGGGTCTATGAACAGCAAACAATCCCAAAAGTCACATCACAGGGCATACAACATGAACCCTACTTGATTTTTTTATTTTTCCTAATTATTTAAAAGGTCATTTTATGAAGTTACTCCAAAAGGCCTCAAAAATCCACCAGAGACTAAGCATGACATAACTAGCACATAAAAATTTATCTCATGATTTTTGGAGCTATACATGATTTTCTAAAAATCTAAAACCATTCATTTCTTAATTAAAAGGGAGATTTTTTATTTTCAAATTTTTGCGCAAAATTCAAGTTTCATATTTTTCTAAAATACTACAAGGTATAAAGAGTCTACCATCAAATTTTCAGAATTTACGGAGCAACACAGAAAATCACACAAAAAGATAAAAAAGAACACTATTCACATCTTTCCAAAAAGGAAAAAGAGCACTGTGCTCCTTCCTCGCAAGGCTCAGGCGAATCGCGCGGCGGACGCAGGGCTCGGGCGAAACAGAAGCGATCGTCCGTCCGAGGCCTGGCTGGGAGGCTCGGGCGAGACGGAAACAATCGTTCGTCCGAGGCCTGGCTGGGAGGCTCGGGCGAGACGGAAACGCGGGTTCGTTCGAGGCTTGGCTCAGGCGAAGCGAAGGGTGCACGCTTGCTCGAGGCTAGGCTCGGCGAAGTGGTGAGGGTGTGTGTCTACTCGAGACCTGGCTCGAGCAAGACAGTGTGTGAGCGCTTGCTCGAGGCCTGGCTCGAGCGAAGCGGTGTGGGTGTGTGAGTCCGCTCGAGACCTGCTGCTCGAGCGAGACGGTGAGGGTGTGTGTTCGCTCGAGGCCTGGCTCGAGCGAAGTGGTGAGTGTGTCCGCTCGAGGCCTGGCTCGAGCGAGACGGAAAACGTGTGCTCGAGGCCTGGCTCGAGCTAACGGTGAACGTTGTATCCGCTCGAGGCCTGGCTCGAGCTTTGCGCCGTGAAGCAGAGACCGGGGAGGGCTTTGAGTGCTTACCACGGGTCGGAGGCAGGGCTCGGCGGGGCGGAACAATGGTCGAAGGAGGGAGCTCGACGTTGGCGGTGCTTCGGCGGAGCTCTCTCTCGGCGCAGCGGCGTGCGGTGCGGGTCTATCCACAAAAGAGGTCGCCGAGGAGCGGTTAGGAGAGCGCTGAGGTGAGGAAGAAAGGGCAGGGGTCGGAGGGAAGAGGGAAGTACTCACGCGGCGAATTTCTCGCTTAACCGACGCGCGGCCGTTCGCCGGGGTTGGAGAAGAACCTTTCGCGCCGGCGAAAGGAGGGGCAGAGGGGTGAAATTGGTTGCTCAGGAAGGTGGAGCAGCTTAGGCGAAGGCAGTGGAGGGCTCAGCAGGCGCTGGGGTGGTCTGGTGGTTCGGTCGGGGCCCGTGGTGGCGGCAATGGCGGAACTCGGCGGTTTTATAGCCGCGGGACGGAGCTGGGGGGTCCGGTCGGAAGGGGTGGGGAGCGTTCGTTCGGCGACAATTAATGGAGGTAGGAGCAGGGTAGGATGCGGCTCAGCATGGGCGGGAGCTCGCGCGCGGCGGGGCGGCTTGCCGGCGGCCGGCAGCTGCCCGCTGTCCGCGGCCGTAGGGGAAGAGGGAGGGGTAGGGAACGGCGAACGCAGGCGTAGGTAGGGGCCGAGAGAAAACGAGCGCCAGCGCTTGGCCGCGCGCGGCACGGGCGCAGGTCAGCCGGGCTCGTGGGCGGCGCTGTGCTGCCATTGGTCGGGGCCCCCTAGCAACAAAACGACACAGAGACGTTGCCCAAACCCAAATCTATTCCCTTGCTGAAATTTTGAAATTACTCCCAAAACTTGAACTGCACAAGGAAAACTCAAAACACCAAAGTTGCTCAAAAACTCTGGAACCTACAACTTTGTCAACATAAACTTTTTCTGAAACTCAAAAGTTTTTTGAGTTAATTTTGAAACCGAAAAGGGAACAAATTAAAGTTTGAAGGAATTTGAAATTACTTCTGATTTTGTATTGAAACTTGAAAATCTGCAAATACCAAAGTTGTTCCTTTTGACAAGATCTACAACTTTTCCCATTGGGCCAACTTCAAATTTTGAATAGTTTTTAAATAATAAAAGAGGGGTAAAAACCAGGGTTTGGAAATCAGGGTTTTTCAAAAGGAATTTAAACTCTATTTCTGATTTTGAACTTTGATCAACACAACAAAACATCAAGACACTCACTGAACAAGAATCACACAACGCTAGACACAGAGATGAAATTACCATTTTGCCCTTATAGGAAGATTTGGGCCTTTAGGGTTTTTTGAAAAAGGAATCACTACACAAGTCACCTCAGAAAAAGGTAAATACAAACAAGCATTAGGCAAACATAAAGCATGACAAGAATGATTAATGACTAAGCATGATGACATGGCAGGTTTATTACATATTAAACCTCAGTGGTGTTACAAAGCCTTCCCCCCTAAAAGAAATCTCGCCCCGAGATTCTGCGTCTTAAGAAGGGCAAAGGCAAAACCTTACATCTACAGAGTGTCGAGAAAGTCGGGATAAGTCTTCGCTAAGAAGTCTTCGGATTCCCAGGGCTTCCTTCTCTCTCAGAGTGTTGGTTCCACTGGATCTTGTACCATCTTGTGGTAGTCCTCCGGGTAACACGGTCCTTGTAATCCAACACGCGAACTGGATACTCAGAGTATGACAGATCGGGTTTCTAACTCAACACCTTCAACTTCCACCACGTGTTCGGGTACTCGGAGACATTTCTTGAGTTGGGAGACGTGAAACACATTATGGATTGCGGAAAGATGGTCAGGCAACTTCAATTTGTAGGCTACCTTGCCACACAACATTCCAGAATTTCAAAGGGACCATAGCGTGGTGCTAATTTTCCCTTGACTCCAAAACGAGTAACTCCCTTTGGTGGGTGAGACCTTCAGATACACATAAACTCCGATCTGGAACTCCAAAGGTCGACGTCTCTTGTCAGCATAGCTTTTCTGTCGAGACTGCGCAATCTTCATATTCTCTTGTATTTGCTTGACTTTTTCTTCCATATCTTTTACTAGGTCAACTCCAAAGAATTCCCTTTCTCCAGGTTCAGACCAACTGAGAGGTGTACGACAACGGCGACCGTACAGTGCTTCAAAGGGTGCCATTTTAATGCTTTCTTGGTAACTGTTATTATATGAGAATTCTGCCAAGGGCAACCACTCATCCCAAGTATCTGCGAAGGTGAGCACACAGGCTCTCAACATGTCCTCTAACACTTGGTTGACTCGCTCAGTTTGTCCATCCGTTTGTGGATGATATGCTGTGCTATGCAAGAGTTTGGTTCCAAGTGAGGTATGGAATGCTTTCCAGAACTTTGCGACAAACTGAGTAACCACGATCAGAGACAATGGTCTTGGGTATGCCATGGAGTTTTACTATGTTGTTCTTGTACAAAGTGGCATAAGTGGGGACGGTGTAGCTAGTTTTGACTGGCAGGAATGAGCTTGCTTAGTGAGGCGATCCACGATCACCCAGATGGAATCAAAACCTCTTGATGTCTTGGTAGCCCATTGATAAAATCCATACTGATATCATCCCATTCCAAGCAGGTACAGGTAAAGGTTGCAATTCTCCTCCGGGCTTCATGTGCACAGCTTTGACTTTCTGACAAATATCGCATTGAGCGACATACCGGGCGATCTCAATCTTCATCTTTGTCCACCAGAATCTCTGCCTCAAGTCCTGGTACATCTTGTTGCTGCGCGGGGGTGGATGGAGAATCTAGTCAAGTGTGCTTCATCAAGGATTAACTGACTCAACTCAGGCACTTTGGGAACTACCAGTCGGTTCTTGAACCAAACCACTCCTGCATCATCAATCCTGAAACAATCAGCTTTTTCCGGATTGGATTCTTTCGATAATGTGCTTGATTCCAGGGTTATCTTTCTGTGCAGTGATGATCCGTTCCCTGATAGGCGTTTCTATCCTGATATTATTCAGAGTTCCCTGCGGAACTATCTCAACACCCAGCTTTTCCAATTCATAACATAGGGAAGAATCATAGGGTTTCATCACCAGACAGCTGCAATACGACTTGCGACTGAGCGCATCGGCGACCACATTCGCCTTACCCGGATGGTAATGTACTTCAAGATCATAGTCCTTAATTAACTCCAGCCATCTTCTCTATCTCATATTCAGTTCTTCTTGAGTGAAGATATACTTCAGGCTCTTGTGATCTGTGTACACATTGCAGGCACTACTACCAACACAATAATGGCGCCAGATCTTTAGGCGTGCACCACTGCTGCTAACTCAAGATCATGGGTTGGATAATTCTCTTCATGCCGCTTAAGCTGCCGTGAGGCATAAGCGATCACTCGGCCTTCTTGCATCAAAACACAGCCCAAACCAGTACCAGATGCATCACAGTAGACATCAAAGGGCTTTTCGATGTTCGGCTGGGCTAGCACTGGTGTCGTGGTTAACAGTTTCTTCAATGTCTGAAAGGCTTGTTCACAGCTGGTGACCAGACAACTTCACAGAATTCTTTACTAACTCGGTGATAGGCTTGGCGATTCTGGAGAAATCCGGGATGAAACGGCGATAATATCCAGCCATTCCCATGAAGCTGCGGACTTCATGAACAGTGGTAGGTGGCTCCCAATCCAGAATGTCTGCCACCTTTCCGGGATCAACTGACACTCCTTCAGCGGATAGGACATGACCAAGAAACTGTATCTGATCTAACCAGAACTCACATTTACTGAACTTGGCATAGAGCTGATGATCTCTGAGGCGGGATAGAACGATACGAAGATGTTCGGCTTGCTTTTCCGGGGTTTTTGAGTAGACAAGGATGTCGTCAATGAACCGACCCCATTTATCAAGCTCTAGCATGAATACGGAGTTCATGAAGTACATGAAGTGGGCATGGGCATTGGTCAAGCCGAAGGACATGACCAAGTACTCAAATAGGCCGTATCTGGTAGTGAAAGCGGTTTTTAGGAATGTCCTCGGGCGTATTTTATTTGGTGGTAGCCAGATCTGAGGTCAATTTTGGAGAATACTCTGGCTCCAGCTAGCTGGTCAAAAGAAGGTCGATACGAGGCAAGGGATTTTTTTTTTATGGTGACTTCATTGAGTGGGCGATAATCAATGCATAATCTGAGACTCTTGTCTTTCTTCTTCACAAAGATTGCAGGACATCCCCAAGGAGATGAACTTGGTGTGAATGAAGCCCTTATCCAGCAACTCTTGTAACTGGATTTTAGCTCTGCCACTCTCTGGGAGGCATTCGATAAGCTTTGCGGGATATAGGAGCAGTCCCGGGCTTAAGCTCTATGGCAACTCAACATCACGGTCAGGAGGTAGGCCCAGGTAAGTCCTCCGGAAAAACCTCAGGGATTCACAGACCACGGGATGTCTCTGGTCTCCTGAACATAGGTGGTATTCAATTGCGTGGCTGCTGGTTTCGGAGGCATTAGGAGTTGGAGAAGGAGCTTGGAGGTACTGTTAGGATGTCCACTCTCACAACCCTATTCAGGATGTCCATCATGGCTTTATACTGACACTCCAATTCATGCCTAAAATGACATCTATTTCCTGATCACGAAGCACTATCTCATGGTGGTAGGAAATACATGTTCCCCCAACATCACTGTTATTTAGGATTACCTCCTTAGTACTTATACGCCTCCAGGCGAAAAATATGCAGAAATTTGTCTTTGTTCTTTCAATTCCCTAATTGATATCCCATGCTTAGAGACAAAAGTACGACTGATGAAGGAATGCGATGCACCAGAATCAAACAGCACGACTGCGGGATAATTGGCAACGGGAAACCTACCGATCATGACGGGCTCTCCTTCTGGGATGTCACCGACAGTGATGTAGTAGACTTGCCCGTGCTTCTTGACAACTTTGCCTTTCTGAACATGCTGTTGCTGGACACGGTGCTGCTGCTGCTGAGATCCTCCAGGACTCTTCTGAGTGTTCTGAGCATACCTCTTGGGCTTTGGGCACTCACGAGACCAGTGACCGACTTGGCCACAGTTGTAGCAGAGATAGTTGTAGGCGGTTTGTGGGGTGGTGATACGAACACCTGGGGCGTTCGGCTGCGTGGCACTTTGCTGGTTGGCGTTGTGGGTGGTGGCCGTAGTACGGACGACCACTTGCTGGTGGGGGTAAGGTGGGCGATTTTGGTGGTGGCTAGGGTGATAAACGACCCTCTGGCGCTTGTGACTGCCAGAGAAACTGTTGGATCCTTTTTCTTCTTCTTCTTTTCCTCTTGGTACTGGCGATTGCTCTCTTCAAAAGCAACAGCCCGGTCAACGGCATCATGATATGAGCCGGTCAGGTTATTGGACATACTTCTGCGGATCTTGGGGTGCAGTCCCCTAAGGAAACAGTCCCTCTTCTTCTCGTCCGTGTTGAGATACTCCGAGGCATACTGGCTAAGGTGATTGAACTGACTCACGTACTGCATCACTGTGGAGTCCTTCTGTTGTAGTGCCAGAAACTGATCAAGCTTCATCTTCATCAACCCGGAAGGGATGTGTCGGTGTTTCGAAACCGGGGGTATGACACCAACGAGTAATATGATTGCATGCTTCTCTTCCTGGATGGTGATGCAAGAGGGACCAAGGATTTATCCTGGTTCGGGCAAAGAAGGCCCTACGTCCAGCGGGGGGAGGATGTTCTTGTATTACTTGCACCTAAGTGCTTGTACAGGGGCGAATACAAGCTCAGTGAGCGTGGACCGGAGTCCGGACTCGTGGGTTTGTGGACCTTGTGTCTTAACGTGGCTGTTCCCCCCGACTGAAGGAATGGGGAGGGCCTTGTTCTCCCTTTTATAGAGCAAGGGGGAGGCCAGGGTTGTACACAAGGGTATTACGGGTGTCGGGGTGTATTGTGTCCCTTACGAAGAAGGGTAGGAACCCTGTCTTGTCGAAGACATTGTAGCCGACGTGGTCGTTGCTGTTGAAGCGTCCTTGAAGCGTGTGCCTCCATCCTGGGCGCGGACGTGGAGGGCGCGGCGAGGTGGAAGCCGTACAGCGCCCATCCCGGAACGTACAGGACGCGGCGGGGTTCCCTCCGGGTCTTGGGGTACCCTGTCCTCCAATAGCATGAAAGTAGTTAGGGCTCGAGGGGCCGCGGAGCCAGCCTCGAGGCGGCGCCTACGGGGGGCTCGAGTCCCGCAGGTAGGGGCAAGTCCCCGCGAAAATCGATTGAGCGGCAAGCATCTGGGCCTCGAGCGTGGCTTGGACGTGCCACAGTGTGGGCGGGGCGTTGGTTAACAGTGCTTCACTGGCGCTTTTTCGCCCATACTTGTGGTGAAAACGAGACTTGACTCTGCCCGGACCACTGTGGCACACGTTGTGTTACAGAGATGTGACTGGAGTAGGTGGATGAATTAAGTGGCGCGGTATGGGGGCTGGCATCCGATGTCTGCACCACGCTCGAGGGAGGCATAACGCGTCTCGAGGGATAGGCCGCTGTGCCAGAGAGGCTCGAGGTCCCCGCGTGGGGTCTCGAGGTGTGGTGTTCGGCTGTGGGGGGGCTCGAAGGGTATGGAGCGCTTGCCCGGGCCTAACGTGGAGGGCTCGGCGAGACGGAAAACGATCGTGCGCCCGAGGCCTGGCTTGGAGGGCTCGGGCGAGACGGAAAACGAACGTGCGCCCGAGGCCTTGCTTGGAGGCTCGGGCGAGACGGAAAACGAGCGTGCGCCCGAGGCCTGGCTTGGAGGGCTCGGCGCGAGACGGAAAACGATCGTGGCGCGCCGAGGCCTGGCTTGGAGGGCTCGGGCGAGACGGAAAACGATGTCGTGCGCCCGAGGCCTTCTTGGAGGGAGGGCTCGTCGGGCGAGACGGAAAATGAGCGTTCGGCGCCCGAGGCTGGCTTGCTTGGAGGGCTCGGGGCGAGACGGAAAACGAGCGTGCGCCCGAGGCCTGGCTTGGAGGGCTTGGGCGAGACGGAAAACGACGCACGCCCGAGGCTTGGCTTGGAGGGCTCGGCTCGGTGGGCCAGCGTCGTAGCCTCGGGGTTCGGCTTTTAGGGGGTTAGACTAGTTAGGTCTGTTATTAACCGGTGTTCTAGGTTTACCCTATTTGTTTGCGTTGATTGGGGGTAACCCCTTTTGCGGACCCCCCGACAGTAGCCCCCCAGCCCTTGCTCGAGTGCTTGCACTCGAGCAGGGGCTCCCGACTGGGATCTCGTGGGTTAGCTAACTGGCCTCGAGGGTTTTGTCGATTTGATTCCCGTGGGTGTCGTGCGAGCGACACCCGCGGGTGTAGCCCCCGAGGCCACAAGGGAGTGTTTAGAACTTCCTCTGGGCTTTTTTTGCGAGTTTTAGTTGCGATTTTTAGGTTCAGGGGTGTCAGGCCCCCGAGTTTTTAGACCCTCTTTCGTCGAGGGGTGCCAGGCTGAACCGGCCGGCCGGCTCTTCGAGCTGTCCGGCGCACCGGTTGCCCTGGCTTGTCATCCCGCGAGTCCTTTCGATCGGATGCGAGGGGGGATGCTTCGTACTACCCCAGTGGGCGAGTATCGGAGGTTCCCGGTGAGCTGGTAACGGGGATCCAAGTGAGAGCTCGTGCCCCGTTCGATAGGGGTCGACTGTGGCCCGGAGGCGGTCTCATAAAGCATGGGTGCTCAGTCTGTGCAGGAGTGCCGGGTCCATTCGATAGGACCCGGTGGCTCGATGCCTCCCTCCGAGGGGATCTCACTGCATGTCAAGCTCCCCGCCTTAGGATACACGTGAGGGGCCTCGAGGGCTTGGGCCTCGAGTGATGCTGCGAATGGCGCCCCTTGGTGTCCCTGACTCGGGTGCTCGAAGCCGGCTGTCGAACCCTCTTTCGTCGAGGGCCAACCTTCACTGCTTCGAGACTTAGGGCCGGGGCCCGTTTTTGGGTGCTCGAAGCCGGCTGTCGAACCCTTTTTCGAGGGCCAGCCTTCGCTGCTTCGAGACTTAGGGCCGGGGCCCGTTTTTTACTTCCGGAAGAAGCCTTCGTCGCTTGGAATCCTTCTGCCCGTTGGCGCTCCTTTTTAGGCGGAAACCGCCAGGGAGTGGAGATCGTGGTGCCAGGGCGGCGGGCGCGAAGTCGGAGCGGCGGCCGCAGAGGGCCCCGCAGTTGAGCGAAAGGTGAGCTGCCGCGTGTTCCCTGCATCCGGCTCGAGACGTAGTTAGGTGGGCGCATTAAATGCTATGCGGTTACCTTTTTACGTCGTGGGAGACCCCGCCCGTCGGGGTTTCCCCTTATAAATATCGAGAGAGGGGAAAAGGAACCCTTTACTTTGCCTTTGCCTTCACCGTCGCCGTAGCCTTCACGCGCCCTCTCCTTCGAGCTAGTTGATTGGGGATTTCCGGCTGCCCGTCCGTTGCTCGGGTCCGCGCCGCGCCACCGCCATGGCCGCCCAGACACAAGTGCTGCCGCGAAGACTGGAGCTCGTCGAAGGTGACGCAGAGCGAGATGGACTCGTTGGTGGCCCAGGGGCTTCTGCGCCCCAACCCGGAGGAGGGACCCGCGTGGTGTGTTATCCCGTCGGCGGAGCACCGGGAGCCGCACCCGCCGAGGAGTACGTGGTGAGCTTCACGCGCTACCACCGTATGGGGCTCGGCGTCCCGCCGAGCCGCTTCATGCGGGCCGCCCACCACTTCGAGGTGGAGCTGCAGCACTTCTCCCCCAACTCCATCTCGCACGCTGCCATATTCGTCGCGGTGTGCAGGGGTACCTGAAGATGGAGCCGCACTGGGAGATGTTCGTCCATCTCTTCCGGGGCGAGCTCTTCATCAAGGCCCTAAAGCCCAGCGGGAGGCGGCTCGTGCGCATGGGCTCCCTTGCCATCACTGCGAGGGCTGGGACCTCGTCGGCCAACATCCCCGGTGAATACCTGCGATACAAGCTTTCCACCAACCAGGCCTGGTGGGACGACCATGGTTCTATCTGCGGAATGAAGATGGTCTCTTTCCGCAGTACACCGGCAGGGTCCTCGCTCAACGCCCGGAGAAGTGGACCTGGGGCATCGCGGCGGACAGGCAACGCCACCTGGCCCCGCTGATGAAGATGATGAAGACGCTGGTGGATGAGAAGAAGTTGACCGTGCAAGCGGTTCATTGGGCGTCCACCAGCGAAGAGTTCTCCCGCTGGCGGACCGCCCCCTTCTTATGCACGAGATGGGGCCGGAGGCCAAGCTCGAGGCGCTTAATCGATTGAGGATGGCCGAGGAGAGGCTGTCCCGGAACGAGGGCGTCTCCCGGGTGTCAATCACGATCCAGGGGCCGTTCATCCCTGAGTACACCCACCTGGTCGCCATGGCACCCGACGAGGGTTGTCTCGACCTGGTGAGCCTCCCTCGAGCTGAGCTGTTCCGAGCCCCCTCCCCCTTTCTCCCCCTTCGAACCTTTTGCATTCTTCTTGTGGTTTGTCTCGTCACGCTTCTTCCTTTTCAGGGGCGTTTACTTGTCGTGCGTCGAGGCCCCCGGTGAGGGAGGACGCCGTGGATACTCAGTAGGTGAGGCGCCTCTCTGCTCAGAAAGACAAGGAGAGCAAGGATGCCAGGAAAAGGAAAGAGAAAAACTAAAACCTGCGTCGCTTGGCTCGGGAGCAGAGACTGGCGAAGGCTCGTCGCAACCGTCAGCCTAGAGACGGGTCCCCGAGCTAAGCTCCTCGAGCTCGGAGGAGGAGAGCGGTGATGAGGAGGAGAGCGACGACGAGGGGATGGATGCGCGCCTGAGGCGCGCCGGGGTCGTCGATGACAGGGCTGACCGCTCCTCTGTGCAGGAGGGTATGCTGGAGGTCCCCCCGGCGAAGGGACCGCGTGGGACGCAGCCGCCGAAGGCGGCGCCGAACCCCGCCTCGTCGGGGGCCCGAGGTCCGTCGAGCTCCGCGGCGGACGTGCCCCCGGTCGTGAGGAAGGCCCGAACCCGGAGCGCCTCCGCCACAGCACCAACGGAGGCCACCCCCGCACCAGCCCAGGCGGGAGGTCTGGAGAAGGGCCGGGCCTCGAGAAGCGGCCGACAGGTCGAGAAGGATTTCGGGCCCGACCGCCGCGAGCCGTCAAGGGCGTCGTCGAGCCCGCGGAGGAGCGGGCGTCGGGAGGAGGCGTCGAGCCCGCGCCATCACGAGCTTCGGGGAGGGAGCCCCCGGGCGTCTCATGACCAGTGGCGTGAGCGTCCCCGGAGTCCGTCGCCGCACCGCCGCCGGGACACAGAAGCGGACGCGGGGGGCGCGACCGCCAGAGCGAGCGCCGGAGCGGGTCCCGGAGCCCGCGCCGGGGCGGGCGGGCGCGGGCGCCACTACGACAGCACGAGGGAGGTACGGTCGTCCTCCCGCGACATGGAGCGGAAGGAGGGCTCTCCCTCGAGGTCAAGCCACGGGAGGCGTCGGGAGCCCTCCCCCCATCCCAGTCCTGCGGAGATGGCCCAGGCGCAGGGCTCGAGCCGTGGGGTGGGCTCGAAGCCCCCGAGTGGGTCCGGCGATTCCGGGAAGAAGCCCAGCCGCCGCTTTGGGTGAGAGTAATTTTCTTGGACCTCGTCGGCAGCGAGGCTTGACCTCTTTACTTTTGATGATGCATGCCATCTCTGGTCTCTCAGGGGGAAGCGCTCCTACCCGGAGGTGGACCTTGCGTCAAGCGGGCGAAGGCCTCGAGCCCCGTCGAGGCACAAGCACCTCGAGTTATGGCACCCTCCTCCGCTAGAGAAGCCGCTTGGCTGGAGAAGGCTCGAGCTGCCATGGCTCGAGGTGGTCAGATGATCGTCGCGAATTTTGGTGAGGCCGTCGCCGTCGACCGCAGGGGTCGAGGCATTCCTCTTGATTCTGATATCAATGTCATCTCGTATTGCAGGGGCCTCAGCTCACGGCATCGAGCCCGCCGCTACCATGCTTACTGAGGCGCTGCCGTCTCCCCCTTCTCCTCCTGCGATGGCGTCTGTCGGGAGCGCCACCCCTCCCCCCGCTACAACGGCCGTTCCGGGGGAAGCGCCTGGGGCGAGCACGCCCCGCCGGTGTCTGGGGCCGAGGAGACTGCGCCCCTCGAGGCCCCGATGGTGGAGGACCTCCTGAACGAGCTGGAGCAAGGGCGCCCCTCGCCGCGGGCTTGCCGATGGTGGAGGCGCCGAGGCGCCGACCAGCGCTGACGAGCCGCCGGAGGGCCTGGCCAGGGAAGAGCTGGGGCCCGTGCCGTCGGGCGGCGGGGCCGCAGCTGGGGCAGCTCGGGACGGAGGAGGATCAGCCCGACATCGAGCTCGACCGACCAGTATGGCCGTTTCCTGACGCGCCAAGCCCGCCCTTGCCATGGTCCATGTCGAGCGACCGGTCCAGCGGGGGGCTCCGCGCGAGGTGCGGGCCATCTTTCGGGAGGTGGCCGAGCTCATGGCGGAGGCGGAGCGGTCCTGCTCCGAGGAGGGGGCGGGCCGGTCCGCACAGGTGTCGGTCGCCCTCGCGAGGGCTGAGGCGGAGCTTCAAGATCTCCGCGCTGAGCTGAGCCGGAACGCCCAAATGGCGAGCCGGCTCAACGAGGCGGAGGCGGAGGTCCGGGCGGCTCGAGGTGAGGTCGCTCGATCCAAGGAGGAGTCCGCCGCCGCTCTCAAAGCGTCGAGGAAGGAGGCCGCGGACGCCGAAGCGAGGCCACCTCCGCCCGGGCTGAAGCCGAGGCGGCGAAGCAGGAGGCCGCTGACGCCCGTGGCGAGGCCGCCGCCGCCCGAACCGCAGTGGAGGCGGCGAGAAAAAAGAGGCCGAAGACGCCGAGATTGGTGTCGCCACCGCTCGAGCTGCCGAGGGGGCGGCGCGGCAGGAGGTGATCCGCAAGGATCTGCCCTTGTGGAGGCGGGCCGGCTGATCGAGGACCTTAGGTCCGAGAGGCTCCTCATGTTGGCCGAGAAGCGCAGGCTTGAGCAGCGTGCTGAGGGCCTGACCAGCGACCTCGTCGCACGGGGGCAACATTGCGACGGTGAGGCTTATACCTTGTTCTTGTTTGGGTCTCAAAGTTTTTTTGTCACGCCGCAGTCTCACTCTTCCTTGTTCGTCGCGCAGGGGTCGAGAAGACGGTCGAGGAGCTCCGCGGGACGAACCAGGCTCTCTTGGACCAACTCCAAGACGAGACGATGGTGGCGGAGCGGGCTCGCACCTCCCTCGACCGGCTTGGCCCCATGTGGGGTGCTCCTCCAGTGGCTGCGGCAGAAGGTGCGGTGGCCCGAGGCGACGCCTTGGTCGACGCCTTGTGCTTCTTTGACGCAGCGGCGCGGGACGTGTGCGGCAAGCTCTCCATCATGGCGTCAAGCAGACGCTCGCGTCGTTCGCTCCGGTTTCCGCTTCCCGGTCCACGTTGTCGCCAACGGCTTCATCGAGATCGAGGGGAAGGACGAGGAGTGGAACAACCGCCGTGTCGACAAGATTTTGGAGAAGATGGAGAGGCCGGGGACATCGCTCGCCAAGATTTTTGAGGGGGACGTGCTGCCTCCTGACGCCAGCAGCGGTGTCGAGGGCCCTCCTCCTTCTAGCTCAGGTGTCGAGGCTGAGCCCACCGTGGAAGACCTCGGGGAGGAGTACTGTAACACCTCTGGTGTTTTAAAATGTAATAAACCTGACATGTCATCATCATTAGTCATTAATCATTCTTGCTTACATTTATGTTTGCTTAGTACTGGTGTAGCAATCTCTTTCAAAACCCTAAAAGCCCTAACCTTCCTATAAGGGCAAAATGGTAATTTCACCTCTATGCCTAGATTTGTGTAATTCTTGTTCAATTGGATGTCTTGAAGTTTTGTTGTGTTGCCAAAGTTCAAAAATCAAAATCAGATTTCAAATCCCTTTGCGAAACCTGATTTCCAAACCTGGATTTTATCCCTCTTTTTTGTAATTCAAAAATTATTCAAATTTGGGGTTGGTCCAAAAAGCAAAGTTGTAGATCTGGCCAAGAGAAACAACTTTAGTATTTACAAATTTTCAAGTTTCTGTACAAAGTTTGAAGTAAATCCAAATTCATTCAAATTCCAGTTTTTGTCCCCTTTTCAGTTTTCAAAATTTATTCAAAAACTATTGAGTTTCAGAAAAAGTGTATATTAGCAAGTTGTAGGTTTTGATAAAAGGAACAACTTTCATATTTGCAGATTTCCAACTTTCCATGTAAAATCAAAAGTAATTTTGAATTTATTCAAATCCAAAAGTGTTCCCTTTCTGATTTCAAATGTGGTTCAAAAACTATTGGATTTGAAAATGTTCATATTTACAAAGTTGTAGATCTCTTTTTTCTGCACAACTTTGGTATTTGAGTTTTCCTGTGCAGTTCAAATTTGGGAGAAATTTGCAAATACAGAAAGTCAAAAACTAGACCTAGCCCTGTTCATCCCTAGCTCTAGCCGGCGCAGAGCAGGGGGGGCCGGCAATGGCGCCTCGCCGGCGCTGCGCACGCCACGTGCCTCGCAGCCGCACGCGCGCCTCCAACCTGCCGTCGCTGATCCCGTGATCATTTCGCACCCGCTCGCGAGCGCTGACCCTCGCCCACCGTCCCCTACAGTGCCCAGGGCGTCGCCGCCGCGTGGCCGTCACCGGCGAGCCTTCGCCCAGGCCCTGGGTGCACGCCCGTCCTCCCGCCGGCTTGCAATCGAGTGCGCACGCCTCGGCCGAGCTCATCCACACCATCCCGTGGCTCTCTACCGTCCCCGACCGTGCCTATAAAAGGGGCCGCCGGAGTCCGAGCTCCTCACTCGTCTCCGCCGCCGTCGCCCAGCCCACTCCGAAGCTCCCGCCGCCCAACCAACTAGCCAACAGCTCCGTCTTGAGCTCGTGAAGCTTCCCCACCCCTCAATTTGGTCTCTACCGCCTCCTATCGCCCGGCGTAGCTCGCCGTTCCATCTCCGGCGAAAACCCGGCGAGCTCGGGTTCGTCAAATACTACCTCTCCGGCCACGATCATCTTCCCCTGACCCCTGTGTCAGCTTCCTTGGCTCCGTGCGACTCTAACCAGGCCCTTGCGGTCTCGTGTGTTGTGCAGGGTCGTCGGAGCGCCGATCGCCGCCGTGAACCGTCCGTCGCACCGTCGATCATCCTCTCCGTCCCTTCCCTCACCTCGCCGTGCTCCTTAATCGACGCCGGTGAGCTCCCTGAAAGCTTCCCATGCCCTTGGTTTCGTCTGCCGAGCCTCGCCGTGGCCGGCGCAGCAGCGCCGCCGCCGTCGGCCGGCGCCGCGATCGGGAAGAGCACAGTGCTCTTTTCCCTTTCTTTCAAAAATGTGAATAGTATTGTTATTTCATCTTTTTGTATGATTTTCTGTATTCTCTAAAAATTCTGAAAATTTTACAATTGACTCTCTATACCATTTGGATTTTAGAAAATATGAAACTTGACTTTTCTGCAAGAATTTAAAAATGTAAAATCCCTCTTTTAATTATAATTGATGGTTTTGGATTTTTAGAAAATCATTTATAACTCAAAAATCATGAGATAAATTTTTCTGAGCTTCCTATGCCGTGTTTAGTCTCTGGTGAAATTTTGAAGTCTTTAGATTAAGTTGATTTTTGAGCATTTATTTAATTGTAAATAGTGCCTTCTGTTAATTAATGTCTGATTTTATTTGAGCACCTTATGACCTCAAAAATTATGAACTTGTTTTGCCATCTATATACACAAATAAACTTATTTGATTAATTTGGTAATTTTTGGAGCAACTGCATAAAATGACCTTTTAAATAATTAAGAAAAATAGAAAAAGTGATTAGGGTTCATGTGTGTATGCCCTGTTTTGCATTGTTTCATGCTAGCATACTCATGTGCATGCTCAATTGCATTCGTATAGTCACCGAAGAAGGAGTCAAAGTCAGGCCGCCGCCGACGGACCTGTCCCTGAGGCTACCCCGAGCTCCGACAACTGCCCCGCCGCCCTCGAGCCGCTCTCTTTGCTCTTCAAGGCAAGCCCCGGTGCATTTAGCCCTTCCTTGCTTTTATAAAAGTCTTACTTAAATGATTTTGAGGTAAATTACTGCATTAGGTGATAGGAGTTTGTGATGACTATTACCTGCACTTTACCTCCACCAAAGATCCCCTACCCGTTTAAAAAAAACTATTTGCAAAAATGCTTAGCATTGCTATACATATTGCGATAAAATGCCAATTTCAAAAGTGTGATCACTTAAAGAACTTTTATGGGAATTTGGCTTTTTACTCCCCGGTCATTGACTTGGTATCTGATCCGTACCTTGTCAATTGCGAGGAGAGGTTGTCCGAGCGTACGGTGCCGTCATGTTGTAGTCCGGGACTCAACAGTTGACACCGACCGGGACAGGGTTGAAAAACTGACAGGACTATCACGCTTGGGTGAGATATAACCAAGGTCTAGTTCTGGCTGGAAAATTAGGGACCATCCGTATGGGGGCCTGCCGGTCAAGACTTGTAACTATTCACATACTTCGGAAAGCTCTGGCTCCGAGGAATCCTTTATTGGACCGATAACCGCGCACTGGGAGTGGAGAGATGGCGGAAGTAGCATGTACCCACGTGGTCGTCGTACCTGGATAGGAGTGGTGTACTGTACTTCGGGTGGCGTAGGACCGGGCCCAATCTTGGAGGAATCGTGGAAGATGAGTTGGCATATGCAAGCTTGGGTGCTACATATGCAGTGTGGATAGGGATCCTCAGCTGAGTATTATTTATCCGGATTAACGTTGCTTCTCGGTTATGGAGACTTGGTCACTGACTGTCAACGGAGAGTGGTTCTCAACTAGGTATGTTTTGAAATGTAAAATGAATCATGAACGATGAAGAATTGAGGAATACTGAATCTTTCCAAAGTAAAATAAGATTTACAAAAAAATGCTTTTCTGCAAAATACTTGATGTTGCTTAAGCCTTACCTTGACTACCAGCCTCTCATTCCTGAGTCTTCTCCCTTTTCCTTAGTCGGGTAAGTCTTGTTGAGTACCCCAGTACTCAGGGTTTGTTACCCATGCTGTAGGTATGACAGAATCCCCGATGTGTCTTGCACCCTGCTGTGTGACCATCGTCCAGGAAGAGGCCGATGAGGCCGAAGAATAGTTGTACACCATCGGGCTGGGTGATTATAAGTATCTTTGCTGTTCTTCACTATGTTGCCTATGTCTATTTCTATTATCAGAACTTGGTTTGTAATAACTGCACCTTAATTTCTATTTGGAACCCTGCTTTGTAAAACTATTGTTATTTAAGTCTTCCGCTCTTTATTCCGATATTATTTGTAAAAGTATGCAATGCTGTAACCAAATTGTGAGATGATCCTGCGGACATTGGGCGCTGATGTAGCCCAGTGATGGACAGTCTTAATTAAGTGGAACATGGGATCGGCTGTCAGAGGTTGACAGGGACCTGTGGGCCATGAGATTAGGGCCGTTCCGTCACAAGTACCACACCGACGAAGATTAGGGCCTGCGTGCCAAATTTGGGCGTCGAGGCCCTTGTAAGAATTTTATGGCATGGATGAGGGTCCGTCGAGACCCATTTGTATATATGACTTGTTTGTTTAAAGGTGTTGTTTTCTTTTCAAATGCGTTTGACCACTTCTCTTTGTTGCAAGCTCGAGTTTCTGCTAACTTAGTCTGTACTCCTTCGATATGTCGCGAGCCCCTCGAGGGGAGGCGTAGGTAGGGTACCGTAGCCCGGGGGCGTAGGTGGCCGTCTACGTCGACGCCTCCCGACCTTTGGAGGCTCGAGGTATTTTGGGATTTAGACGTCGCTAGTTCACTCGAGGCACGAGTCGAGACGAGGGTCGAATTTTTTGAAAAGAAAACACGCATTTTTTCGGAGTCTGGGGGGCGGTTACCCCCCTGTCAGCCCCCGAGGGAGGCTCGACCCTGAGCAAGGCAGGGTCGAGGCTACCTTATGCTGCTAAGCAAAATGAAAGACAACGCACGAGATTGTTCATTCATATTTGACATGTTTGTACAAAGCAACAAAATGAACAAGGCCTTGAGGCCCTTAAGGATAGAAGCGACGTAGCTGAGATATGTTCCATGCGTTCGCCAGGATTCTGCCTTGATCGTCGTAGAGCTTGTATGTTCCTGGCTTGAGCACCTTAGCCACGGTGTATGGGCCTTCCCATGGAGGGGTGAGCTTGTGGCGCCCTCGGTTGTCTTGAAGCCGTCGAAGCACGAGGTCCCCCACTGCTAGGTCTCTTTGCGCACATACTTGTCGTGGTAGCGTCGAAGTGATTGCTGGTAGCGTGCGGAGTTGATGAGCGCCACATCTCGGGCCTCCTCGAGCTGGTCCTTGGCGTTGGCAAGCCTCTCGTCGTTGTTTTGCTCGTTGTAGGCTCGAAGTCAAGGGGAGCCGTACTCGAGGTCCATAGGCAAGACTGCCTCGGCGTCGTAGGTTAGGAAAAACGGAGTGAACCCGGTGGCTCGACTCGGCGTAGTCCTGAGGCCCCACAGCACCGAGGGGAGCTCTGCGGCCCATCCCTTTCCGAAATTTTTGAGAGTCTTGAACAGCCTCGGCTTCAGCCCATGGAGTATCATGCCGTTGGCGCGCTCGACCTGCCCGTTGCATTGAGGGTATGCGACCGAGGCCCAGGTTACGCGAATGTTATTGTCATCGCAGAAGTTGGTGAACTTTTTGCCCGTGAATTGGGTGCCATTGTCGGTGATGATGACGTTAGGCACCCCAAACCGGTACATCATGTTGGCGATGAACTCGACAGCCTTCTCGGAGGTGGGGTCGCCTATCGGCTTAGCCTCGATCCACTTGGTGAACTTGTCGATGGCCACAAGCACGTGTGAGTGCCCTCCGCTTGTCTTTTTGAGGGGACCTACAAGGTCAAGCCCCCAAACGGTGAATGGCCAAGTAATTGGGATCATCTGCAGGACATGTGCGGGTTGGTGCGTCTGCTTGGCGTAGAATTGACACCCATGGCATGCCCGTACCAAGCGCTTGGCGTCTCCAATGGCGGTCGGCCAATAGAAGCCTTGACGGAAGGCATTCCCAACCAGGGTCCTTGGCGTTGCGTGGTGGCCGCAAGCCCCCGAGTGCATGTCGTTGAGGAGCTTGCGCCCTTCTTCGAGTGGGATGCAGCGCTGAAGGATCCCGGTCGGTACAGTTCCCGCTCGTCGCCGTAGATGACGTAGGTCTTGGCCCTTCGAGCAATGCGTCGGGCCTCCGTCTTGTCTTTCGGTAGCACGTCTCGCGTCAGGTAGTCGAGGTAGGCCGTGCGCCAGTCGAGGGGTCGTGGTGAAGAAGAGGCGGGTGCGTCGATCTGCATTGACTCATCGGGTGTCGAGGCATCGCCCTCGGGCGCGGTGTCGAAGGTCGAGCCCCCGTGTCTGGCTCGAAGGGTGGCGTCGAAGGGCCAGCCCCCGGACCGATTTTGACTGATGGCTCGAAAACGTCCCTCGAGAAGACGTCGGGTGGAACCGTGCCGCGCGTGGACGCCAATTTTGCCAGCTCGTCGGCGGCCTCGTTGTGCTTTCGAGCTACGTGGTTGAGCTCGAGGTCGTAGAACTTGTCTTCTAGCTTGCGCACCTCCCCGCAGTACGCTTCCATCTTGGGATCGATGCAGCTTGAAGCCTTCATAACCTGGTTGATGACGAGCTGCGAGTCTCCTCGGGCATCGAGGCGTCGGACCCCGAGCTCGAGGGCGATGCACAGTCCATTGACGAGGGCCTCGTACTCGGCGACGTTGTTGGAGGCGGGGAAGTGCAAGCGCAGCAGGTAGCGCATGTGGACCCCGAGGGGTGAGATGAAGAGCAGGCCTGCGCCTGCCCCCGTCTTCATGAGGGATCCGTCGAAGTACATGGTCCAGAGCTCGGCTTGAATCTGCACCGACGGGAGCTGAGTGTCGGTCCATTCAGCAACGAAGTCCGCCAACGCTTGCGACTTGATGGCCTTTCGCGGGGCGTAGGTGATGGTCTCCCCCATTAGTTCGGCGGACCACTTGGCGATGCGCCCCATGGCCTCCCGATTGTTGATGATCTCACCGAGGGGGAAGGACGACACCACCGTTACGTGATGAGCGAGGAAGTAGTGCTGGAGCTTGCGCCTTGTGACGATGATGCCGTAGAGCAGCTTCTGGATGTGCGGATACCGGACCTTGGCCTCGAGAGTACCTCACTGGTGAAGTACACCGGTCGTTGGACCGGCAATGCATGACCCTCCTCGTGCCTCTCGACGGCTACGACCGCGCTGACCACCTGAGTGGTTGCGGCCACATAGAGGAGGAGAGGCTCGAGGGAATCGCCAACCTGGGCTGGTCGCGGCGGCACGAGGATTGGTGCGGAAGTCAGCAACCCCTTCAACTTGGTTAGGGCCTCCTTGGCTTCGACAGTCCACGCAAAGTGTTCCGTCTTCTTCAGCAGGCGTAGAGGGGTAGCGCTTTTTCCCCTAGCCTCGAGATGAATCTGCTGAGAGCGGCTAGGCAGCCAGTCACTTTCTGCACACCCTTGAGGTCTCGAATCGGCCCCATCCTCGTGACTGCTGAGATTTTTTCAGGGTTTGCCTCGATCCCCCGTTGTGAGACAACGTAGCCAAGTAGCATGCCTCGAGGCACACCAAAGACACACTTCTCGGGGTTGAGCTTCACATTCTTGGCCCGGAGGCACTCGAATGTGGTCTCGAGGTCGCTGATGAGGTTCCCGACTTTCTTGGTTTTAACCACGATGTCATCGACGTAGGCCTCGACGGTCCTGCCTATGTGCTTGCCAAAGATGTGCTGCATACATCGTTGATACGTTGCCCCGGCGTTTAGCAATACATACCAAATGGCGTGATAAAAGAGGTTGCGAGTTCGTCGGATTTTTTCATCTTAATTTGGTGGTAGCCGGAATACGCATCAAGGAACGAAAGCACTTCGCACCCAGCAGTGGAATCGACAATCTGATCAATTCTAGGTAAAGGAAATGGAACTTTTGGACATGCTTTATTCAGACCAGTGTAGTCTACACACATCCGCATTTTTCCATTCTTTTTCCTAACTAATACAGGGTTAGCTAGCCACTCTGGGAAAAAACCTCCTTGATGAACCCGGCCGCCAAAAGCTTGTGCACCTCCTCGCCGATGATCCTGCGCTTCTCCTCGTCGAAGCGGCGCAGGCGTTGCTTCACCGGTCTGGAACCGGCCCGGATTTCCAAGGCGTGCTCGGCGACTTCCCTTGGTATGCCCGGCATGTCCGAGGGACCCCACGCAAACATGTCGATGTTCGCGCGGAGAAAGTCGACGAGCACTGCTTCCTATTTAGGCTCGAGGCTGGCACTGACGGCCAACGTCTTGCCATCGGTCGAGGTCGGGTCGACGGGTATCCGCTTTGTGTGCTCCGCCGGCTCGAAGTTGCCAGCGTGACGCTTCGCTTCAGGAGCCTCCTCGGTGGCCAGGGCGGCTAGGGCCTCGAGCGAGTCGAGGTGGACGTTGGCCTCCCCACGCTCGACGCACTCCACGTCGCAGTGGTATGCGTGCGTCTCGTAGGAGGTGTCGATGGTGATGACCCCTTTTGGCCCGGCATCTTGAGCTTTAAGTACGTGTAATTGGGAACCGCCATGAACTTGGCGTAGCCTGGCCGGCCGATGATGGCATGGTAGGCCCCTTGGAACCCAACCACCTCGAAGGTGAGCGTCTCTCGGCGGAAGTTAGCCGGCGTGCCAAAGCAAACCGGCAGGTCGATGCGCCCGAGGGGGTGGGCCTTCTTCCCCGGTACGACTCCGTGGAACCCCCCGACGCTGGGCCGGAGCTGACCCTCTGAAATCCCCAGGAGGTCGAGTGTCTCGAGGTATATGATGTTGAGGCTCGAGCCCCCATCCATCAACACCTTGGGAGAACCGTACGTCGACGATGACGGGGTCGACGACGAGGGGGTACGCCCCCGGGTTTATGACACGGTCCGGGTGGTCGTCACGGTCGAACGTGATCGGCGCATCAGACCAGTCAAGATACCGGGGGGCGTCGTGGCAGAGTGCAAAGACCTCCCGACGCTCCTTCTTTCTTTCTCGAGCCGAGAGCCCGACGGTTGGCCCCCCGTAGATCATGTAGCAGTCGCGCACTGGGGGGAAGTCGTCGTCCGCGTCCCCACCGCCACGTCGATTGGTATCCTTGCCCTTAGGCGCGTCTTCTCTCTTATCGCCGAGCTTGGAGTAGTAGCCTTTCAGCAGTCGGCAGTCCTTTAACTTGTGATTTACGGGGCCCTTGTGATAAGTGCAGGGGTCCTCGAGCATCTGGTCGAAAACAGCCCCGTCAGGGGGCCTCGGGGCTTCTTAGGCTCGAGGGCGCCTGCGAGCACTTCTTCGTCGTCGTCGTCATTGGCGTCGCGCTTTGCCTTCTGACCTTTGCGTTTGTTCTTCTTCTTGTTGTTGTGTATTGTTGTCGTTCTTGGCGTCGTTGCCTTTGTTCGTGACCTCCGGCGCGGCCACCGCCTTGCCTTTGTCCGTGGAACGGCCAAAGAAGGCCCCCACTGCCTCGTCGCCTGAGGCAAAGCTGGTGACACGATCCATCAGGTCCTCGACCGTCCTGGGACGGTAGCGTCCTAGCTCATGGACTAGCTCTTGGCATGTCGTGCCCGCGAGAAATGCTGAGATGACGTCCTCATCAGGCACGTGGGGGAGCTCGAGGCGCTGCTTCGAGAACCGTCGAGCAAAATCGTGGAGGGGCTCGTTCGCCGCCTGCCTGCAACGCCGTAGATCCCAGGGGTTGCCTGGGCGCACGCACGTCCCCTTGAAATTCCCGTCGAAGACCCTGACTAGGTCGGCCCAGTCGTCGATCCGATCCGGCGGGAGCCCCTCGAGCCACCGGCGGGCGGTGTCCGAGAGGTAAAGTGGGAGTTGGCGTATGATCACACGGTCGTCGTTCTTCGCTCCGCCCAGTTGGCAGCCTAGGCGGAAGTCCGAGAGCCAGAGCTTGGGCTCGACCTCTCCGTCATACTTCACGATGTTGGTCGGCGGTCGGAAGCGGTCGGGGAGGGTTGAGCTGCGGATGGCCCGGCTGAAGACTCTGGGGCCCGGGGGCTCGAGGACTTGCCGGTCCTCGTCGCTGTCGTAGCGCCCCCCTCGATGGGCGCTATAGCCACGCTCCTGGGCCCCCTTGTCCTTGCGCCGGCGGTTGATGTCGTTGCGGGCGTCGTTGGGGTCTCGAGGTGGCCGGTTGTCGATGATTCGTTCGCGGACTGGCCTAGCTCGAGAGGCGTCAGGTTGGTGGACGATGCCTCGCGCTCGTTGCGGGGCGTGTCCGCCGGCTTCCCCGAGGCTGCTCCGCGTCGTCGTGACGCCGAGCTCTCGGCTTGCTGCACAGCGGCTGTCTCGAGGAGGTTCTTCATTTCCCCAAGCATGCGCCTGGCGTCAGGGTTGGAGACGGCGGGCAGATCGCGGAGCAGCATCGCCGCCGCCACCACGTTCTGTCCCGCTCGCGGGAAACGCACCTCGGGGCGTGCTGGCGCCCCGTCCTCGAGGATCTGCCGGTGGACCTCTCGAGCTCGGCCATGAGCGCCGGCACCTCGAGGCTGGGCTGGTTCTTGTGCTAGGGTTTTCTCGAGCTGCAGCAGGCGTTGTCGGTCCTCCTCAGCCTTGGCGATGGCCTCCCGCAGCTGCGCGAGCTGCGCCGCTCGGTCGTCGCTGTGCTGGGATGGTGCAGCCGGTGCGGGGGTTCGTTCCTCCCGTGAACACGTGACCCACCTGCCGCAGCCACGTCTCCGGGCCCTTCGAGGTGAGGGCCGGCCTGCCGTCGTCGCCCTCGTCCTCGGTGTCGCATACGACCCCCTCGAGTTGGAAGCACTCCCTGGTGGGATCCCAGAGGTCGGGGTCGTGGTAGTCGTATTCGTCGGAGTCGGAGCTGGTGATGTCGTGCCGCCTTGGCTCGTGCCGGGGCTGCAGCTCGCGGTACCACTCCCCGAAGGTGGCTTGACGAGGTGGCCCGACGGCTCGTGAGAGGCCGCGGTCGACGCGTGCGGGGTGGACAATCTCCAGGTTGGCCATGGCCTGCAGCAGCACGCCCGGGCGTTCCTCCTGCTCCGCCGGCTGTCGGCCCCGACTGCGCTCGTTGAGCTGGCGAGCGTAGGCTGCCGCGGAGCTGTCGAGGCCGAACGGGAACTGCCGGCGTCGAGCGCGGTACACCCCGTGGGAGGAGGCTGGGCGGCGTCGACGGTGCACGGCTCGGAGGCCTCTGGCCTGGCTCCTGGTCCGTGCGCATGATGAACGCGAAGTCGCTGGCGGGCGCGGGCGCGCCCGGGAAGTCTCCGGCCGTGCGCCGTGCAAGCTCCTCCTTGGGAACTCCGCGCGGCCGCGGGGAAGTGGGTGTATGCCGCCGGCACCGCCTGTGCCTGGCGACGATGATGACGACGGCGCCGCTCACGGGGTGGCGACGCGTGATGGTGTGGGCGACGTGCCATGCTCCTCGCACGGGGCGGCGCGACACGCCCTCCACTCGGGCCCTCCGTGGAGAGCAAGGTCAGCTCGTTGCCGTTGTCAGTGGCCAGGAACTCGAGGCTCCCAAACCAGATGACGGCACCGGCAGAGAACGAAGGAGTCGAAGCAGCCATCCAGGAAACGGCGAGAAACCGACTCGACACGCGAAGGCCCCTACCTGGCGCGCCAACTGTCGGTGTTTCGAAACCGGGGTATGACACCAACGAGTAATATGATCGCGTGCTTCTCTTCCTGGATGGTGATGCAAGAGGGACCAAGGATTTATCCTGGTTCGGGCAAAGAAGGCCCTACGTCCAGCGGGGGAGGATGTTCTTGTATTACTTGCACCTAAGTGCTTGTACAGGGGCGAATACAAGCTCAGTGAGCGTGGACCGGAGTCCGGACTCGTGTGTGTGTGGACTTGTGTCTTAACGTGTCTGTTCCGACCGAAGGAATGAGGGCCTTGGTGTCCCCTTTTATAGAGCAAGGGGAGGCCAGGTTACACAAGGGTATTACAGGTGTCGGGGTGTATTGTGTCCCTTACGAAGAAGGGTAGGAACCCTGTCTTGTCGAAGACATTGTAGCCGACGTGGGCGTTGCTGTTGAAGCGTCCTTGAAGCGTGGCCTCCATCCTGGGCGTGGACGTGGAGGCGCGGCGAGGTGGAAGCCGTACAGCGCCCATCCCGGAACGTACAGGACGCGGCGGGGTCCCTCCGGGTCTTGGGGTACCTGTCCTCCAATAGCATGAAAGTAGTTAGGGCTCGGGGGGCGCAGAGCCGGCTCGAGGCGGCGCCTACGGGGGGCTCGAGGTCCCGCGTAGCGCATGGCAAGTCCCGTGAAAATCGATTGAGCGGCAGGCATCTGGGCCTCGAGGCGTGGCTTGGACGTGCCACAGTGTAGGGCGTGGGTTAACAGTGCTTCACTGGCGCCTTTTCGCCCATACTTGTGGTGAAAACGAGACTTGACTCTGCCCCGGACCACTGTGGCACACGTTGTGTTACAGAGGACGTGACTGGAGTAGGTGGATGAATTAAGTGCGCGGTATGGGGCTGGCATCCGATGTCTGCACCGCTCGAGGGAGGCATAACGCGTCTCGAGGGATAGGCCGCTGTGCCAGAGAGGCTCGAGGTCCCCGCGTGGGGTCTCGAGGTGTGGTGTTCGGCTGTGGGGGGCTCGAAGGGTAGTGGAGCGCTTGCCCGAGGCCTGACGTGGAGGGCTCGGGCGAGACGGAAAACGATCGTGCGCCCGAGGCCTGGCTTGGAGGGCTCGGGCGAGACGGAAAACGAACGTGCGCCCGAGGCCTGGCTTGGAGGGCTCGGGCGAGACGGAAAACGAGCGTGCGCCGAGGCCTGGCTTGGAGGGCTCGGGCGAGACGGAAAACGATCGTGCGCCGAGGCCTGGCTTGGAGGGCTCGGGCGAGACGGAAAATGAGCGTGCGCCCGAGGCCTGGCTTGGAGGGCTCGGGCGAGACGGAAAACGAACGTGCGCCGAGGCCTGGCCTGGAGGGCTCGGGCGTGCTTTTTGGGGGCGAGACGGAAAACGAGCGCGCGCCCGAGGCCTAGCTTGGAGGGCTCGGATCGGTGGGCCAGCGTCGTAGGCCTCGGGGGGTCGGCTTTTTAGGGGGTTAGACTAGTTAGGTCTGTTATTAACCGGTGTTCTAGGTTTACCCTATTTGTTTGCGTTGATTGGGGGTACCCCTTTTGCGGACCCCCGACAGGATATGATGTGCACAGAAAGCTGTGCGGAACTCTTCCCAGGTCAACTGATGGCCCTCTGGCTGGGCAGCCAACAGGTTGGCATACCAAGCGCTTGCTGGACCACGAAGCTGCTGAGAAGCGAACCGGGGCTTCTGGGTGTCGGTGCAGTGAAGAAGACCAAACTTCTGCTCCATGGTGCGGAGCCAATCATCAGCTTCAAGGGGTTCATCGGCCCTCGTAAAGACCGGTGGACGGGTTTCGGTGAAATCCACATATGTGGTCTCATGGTTGATGTGGTAGCGACCACGGTGGCCATTGTTCTGTTGCCCTTGGTTTTGAGCCATCAGGTTAGCAGCGGCTGCCAAGGCTGCGATGGCATCTGCTAACGTAGCAGGTACAAGTGGAGGTTTTGGAAGGTCAGCCTCCTGAGAACTTCCAGCTCCAGTGCGAGTGTTCACAGGCATCTGTTAAGAAACTTGGAACTTAACATCCATTGATTAAGTTCTGAAAACAACTGGCTGATAACTTCACTGATACAAAGGTAGATCACTAACAGATAACCACAGACTGATAAGGGGAAAAGGTACGAAAAAAAAGATAACGACCGACTAAACAAAAGACCAGACTTAACGCTCTCAAACCTAGACTAAGGGTTTAGGTGAGCAGGTGGTACAGACACACGGGATCTCCATCCTCTAACAACGAGTCTAGTCTTCGTCGATGATGATCATGTCCTCGTCGTCATCTTCTTCGAGGATGAGCTCAGGCTCAACCTCATCGTCCTCGTCTTCGGCGTGGATGTTCTCGGCAGGTTCAATCTCCTCGTTCATGCTTGGCTCTTGCTCTACGTCCGGCTCTTCCACTATTCCGTCCTCAGGGTGCTCAACAACAGGGGGAACCATGGGGTGGAGTTGGTCGTACCTCCTCATGAAGCGTGTCATTGAACTGTTCAATCTGAGTTGTATACTGCCGCAGTCCATGGAGCTCGGCTCTGGTGACGTCCTCGCGAATCCAAGTGGCATCGCGCTGCTGGATGGCGCGAATCACGTTCCGGTTGGCCTGCTCCAGGGAGGCTCGGGCCTCATAGAACTCCAGACGTGAGTGGTAGAAGTCATGCTCCAAGTTCTCCAGCTCAGCCTTCAGATTCTTAATCTCCTCCTTTAGGTGTTTGCGGGTACGACGGGGAAAACGACGACCGTTGGAGGCTTCGCCAGTCTCTTCTCCAGTGTGTGGTGCCAGCTGGTGGCGTGGTACACCATTGGGTCCAGTCGACTTACGAGCAGTCAGCTTGATGCGGGCCATGTCTGGATAAGATAAGTTGGATGAGGAGTGAAAAGGCTAGCAAGAAAAGGTAAAGGCATACTACCCCAACGAACTTAGAGAGGAAGTTATTAACTTAAGTGAATATGACATGATGCATGAATCGTTCCTACGGAACAAGGCAATGCACTAAATAAATAAGGTACATAGGGCTTAAAAACATGTTGTCTTGCTAACTAGTGTTGCCATACACAAGACAAGATAAGAGAAGCAATTTGGACTCAAAATAGTCAAGTTTAGTTTGTTTAGACTCAAAGATCTTTTGAAGTTTTCGCAAGAACACTGCAACGTTATAGTGGTTGACGGTGGTCAGTGGGCCATGGGATTAGGGCCGTTACGTTACAGAGTGGTATCGGAGCATCTCACTATGACGTTGCAATTTTTTGCGAAAACTTCAAAATGTTTTTAACAAAAACTAAACTTGACTATTTTAAGTCCAAATTGCTTCTCTCATCTCATCTTGTCTTTGGCAACTAGTAGCAAGACAACTTGTATAAGCCCTATGTACCTTACCTTAGTAGTTGCATTGCCTTGTTCCGTAGGAACGATTCATGCATCATGTCATATTCACCTAAGTTAATAACTTCCTTTCTAAGTCAGTTGGGTTAGTATGCCTTTACCTTTTCTTGCTAGCCTTATACTTCTCTTCTATCTATCTATCCAGACATGGCCCTTATCAAGCGGACTGCCCGCAAGTCGACGGGACCAAACGGTGTGCCGCGTCACCAGCTGGCGCCACGCACCGGAGAAGAGACTGGAGAATCCTCCAATGGTCGTCGCTTTGCCCGCCGCACCCTCAAGCAGCTGAAGGAGGAAATCAAGAATCTGAAGGTTGAAATGGAGAACATGGAGCATGACTTCTACCTTTCCCGCATGGAGTTTTAAGAGGCACGAGCTTCCTTGGAGCAGGCCAACCGAAACACGGTTCGCGCTATCGAGCAGCGCAATGATGCTTGGACCCGCGAGGACGTTACTAGAGCCCAGCTCCATGGACTGCAACAATACACCGCCCAGATCGAGCAGTACAATGATATGCTTCATGAGGAAGTGCATCAGCTGCATGATCAACAACTCCACCCTTGGTACCCCCGCCGGTTATGGAAGAACCTGAGGACGGAGTCGTGGAGGAACCTGAAGTGGAGCATGAGCCAGGCCAGAATGAAGAAGTGGAACCTGCAGAAGATGTCCACGCTGAAGACGAGGATGAGGAGGAAGAGCCTGAACTCGTCATCGAGGAAGAAGACGACGATGAAGAGTTGATCTTCATCGATGACGACTAGACTCGTTGTGTCTGTGCCATCTGCTCACCTAAAGCCTTAAGTCTAGTTTTGGGGCGTTAGTTGGTCTTCTATCTAGTCGAGTTTGTATCTTGTCTTGTACCCTTCCTTTGTCAGTCGTGGTTATCTGTCGAACCTCTGTATCAGTTATCTACCCTTGCATCTATGAATCTTATCAGTCAGTTTCGTTCAAAATCAATCTTTGTATGCTGAGTTCCAAAGTTGCTTATACAGATGCCTGTGAACACCCGTGCCGGAGCCGGAGGTGCTGATGACCGCATCCCAAACCCTCCGCCTGTACCAGCTACCCTGGCAGATGCCATTGCAGCCCTGGCCGCCGCTGCTAACCTAATGGCTCAAAACCAAGGACAGCAGAATGTTGGACACCGTGGTCGCCACAACCAAGAGACCACCTATGTGGACTTCACTGAAACACGACCACCGGTCTTCACAAAGGCCGATGAACCTCTCGAGCTGACGACTGGTTACGCACCATGGAACAGAAGTTCAGTCTCCTGCACTGCACAGAGATCCAGAAGCCTCGGTTCGCTTCACAGCAGCTCCGTGGTCCTGCAAGTGCCTGGTACGCCAACCTGTTGGCTGCCTAGCCAGAAGGACACTAGCTGACCTGGGAAGAGTTCCGCACCGCTTTCAGAGCACATCACATCCCCTCGGGATTGATGAGAATGAAGTTGATCAGTTCTTGGCCCTGCAACACAAAAGATTCCACTGTCATGCATACGTGGGACAATTCAATCACCTCAGCCAGTATGCCTCCGACTATGTCAACACAGAGGAAAAGAAGAGAGATTGTTTTCTCAGGGGTCTGCACCCAAGATTCGTAGAGGTCTGTCCAACAACCTGAACGGATCCTACCATGATGTCGTTGACCATGCTGTTGCTTTCGAGGAAAGCAACCGCCAGTATCAGGAAGAGAAGAAGAAGAAGAAGGCTGGGCTAGCAGTTTCTATTCAACCCTTTCCGCCCCATTCTTCTCGTCCAGTCAACCATAAGCGCCCAAGATCACTACCAACCCCAGTCACCATCAAACCGTGCCCCCATACCCCATCAGCAAGTGGTCGTTCGTAACCGCAGCCACCACCATAATCCAACCAGCAAAGTTCACTCAGCCGAACGCCCCGGTGTTCGTGGCATCACCCGCCCACAAACAGCTTACAACCTTCCATGCTACAACTGTGGCCAAGTTGGTCACTGGGCTCGCGAGTGCCCAAAACCCAAGAAGAATACCCAGTATGCACAGAAAGGCCCTGGAGGATCACAGCAGCAGCAGCACCGTGCACCGCAGCAGCACGTCCAGAAGGGCAAGCTTGTCAGGAAGCACGGGCAAGTCTACTTCACCACCGCCAGTAACATCCCAGAAGGAGAGCCCGTCATGCTCGGTAGGTTCCCTGTTGCCAATCATCCTGCAGTCGTCTTGTTTGATTCTGGTGCATCGCATTCCTTCATCAGTCGCACTTTTGTCATCAAGCATGAGTTACCCATGGGGGAGTTAAAAGAAAGTTTTTGCATACTTTCGCCTGGAGGACGGATAAATACTAAGGAAGTGGTCCGCAGTATACCAGTAATGGGGGGAACATGTGTTTCCTACCACCATGATAGTACTGCGCGATCAAGAGATAGATGTCATCTTAGGCATGAATTGGATGTGTCAGTATAAAGCCATGATAGACATCTTGAATAGAGTTGTGAGAGTGGATATCCCTAACAGTACCTCCAAACTCTTTCTCAACTTCCAATGCCTCAAAAGCCAACAACCACCCAGTTAAATACTGCCTATGCTCCGGAAGTCAGGGATATTCCCGTGGTCTGTGAGTTCCCTGATGTCTTCCCAGGAGATCTACCTGGTCTGCCTCCTGACCGTGATGTAGAGTTTGCCATAGAGCTAAAGCCCGGGACTGCTCCTATATCCCGTAGAGCTTATCAAATGCCTCCCAGAGAGTTGGCAGAGCTGAAGATCCAATTGCAAGAGCTATTGGACAAGGGTCTCATTCGCCCAAGTTCATCTCCTTGGGGCTGTCCTGCTATCTTTGTGAAGAAGAAGGACAAAAGCCTTCGTCTGTGCGTTGACTATCGCCCGCTCAACGAGGTCACCATCAAAAATAAATATCCCTTGCCTCGCATTGATCTTCTGTTTGACCAGTTATCTGGAGCCAGAGTGTTTTCCAAGATCGACCTCAGATCTGGCTATCACCAAATAAAAATTCGTCCCGAAGATATTCCCAAAACAGCTTCACCACAGATACGGCCTATATGAGTACTTGGTCATGTCTTTTGGCTTGACCAATGCCCCGCTCATTTCATGTATCTCATGAACTCGGTGTTCATGCCAGAGCTCGATAAATTTGTAGTCGTGTTCATTGACGACATCCTTGTTTATTCAAGAACTCCTAAAGATCATACCAAGCATCTTCGTATCGTTCTCTCTCGTCTCAGAGATCACCAGCTGTATGCCAAGTTCAGTAAATGTGAATTCTGGCTAGATCGAATTCAATTCCTTGGTCATGTCCTGTCCGCTGAAGGTGTGTCAGTTGACCCTGGAAAAGTGGCAGATATCTTGGATTGGAAGCCACCTACCACTGTCCGCGAAGTTCGCAGCTTCATGGGAATGGCTGGATACTATCGTCGTTTCATCCCAGATTTCTCCAGAGTTGCCAAGCCTATCACAGAGTTGTGAAGAATTCCGTGGATTTTGTTTGGTCACCAGCCTGCGAGCAAGCTTTTCAAGCCTTGAAGAAACTGTTAACTACATCACCAGTCCTAGCTCAACCAGATATCGAGAAAACCTTTGATGTATATTGTGATGCATCTGGGTATTGGTTTGGGTTGTGTTTTGATGCAAGAAGGTCGAGTGATCGCTTATGCCTCACGGCAGCTTAAGCGACATGAGGAGAATTATCCAACCCATGACCTTGAATTAGCAGCAGTGGTACATGCTTTGAAGATATGGCGTCATTATCTGTTGGGCAGTGCCTGCAATGTGTACACCGATCATAAGAGCCTGAAGTATATCTTCACTCAAGAAGAGTTGAACATGAGGCAGCGAAATTGCTTGAGTTAATCAAGGATTATGATATCGAAGTGCATTACCATCCTGGTAAGGCGAATGTAGTCGCCGATGCCCTCAGTCGCAAGTCATACTGCAACTGTCTCACAACGAAGCCCTATGATCTTTCCTTGTGCCATGATCTTGAAAGGATGGGTATTGAAATGGTACCACAAGGAACTCTGAGTAATGTCAGGATAGAGACCTCTATCAAAGAACAGGTCATTGCTGCACAAAAAGATAACCCTGAATCAAGCACATCATCGAAAAGGTCCAGACCGAAAGGCTGATTGTTTCAGGATCGATGATGTAGGAGTTGTTTGTTTCAAGAACCGTCTAGTAGTTCCCAAGGTGCCTGAGTTGAGACAGTTTGATCCTTGATGAGGCACACCTGTCTAGGTTTTCCATCCACCCCGGCAGCAACAAGATGTACCAGGATCTGAGGCAGAGATTCTGGTGGACAGAATGAAGATTGAAATCGCTCGCTATGTCGCTCGCTGTGATACTTGTCAGAAAGTCAAAGCCGTGCACAGAAGCCTGGAGGAGAATTGCAGCCTTTATCTGTACCTGCCTGGAAGTGGGAAGATATCAGCATGGATTTTATTAATGGGCTACCCAGACCCGAAAGGTTTTGATTCCATTTGGGTAATCGTGGACCGACTCACCAAACAAGCTCACTTTCTGCCAGTCAAGACCATTTACACGTCCCCACATATGCCGCCTTGTACAAGAACAACATAGTGAAGCTTCATGGCATACCCAGACCATTGTCTCTGACCGTGGTACCCAGTTTGTTGCGAAGTTCTGGAAAGCGTTCCATACCTCACTTGGAACCCAACTCTTATACAGCACAGCGTATCATCCAAACTGATGGACAGACGGAGCGAGTCAACCAAGTGCTGGAAGACATGTTGAGAGCCTGTGCTCTCACCTTCGCAGATACTTGGGATGACTGTTTGCCCTTGGCAGAGTTCTCATATAATAACAGTTACCAAGAAAGCATCAAGATGGCACCCTTTGAAGCACTGTACGGTCGTCGTTGTCGTACACCTCTCAGTTGGTCCGAACCGGAGAAAGGAATTCTTTGGAGTTGACCTGGTCAAAGATATGGAAGAGAAAGTCAAGCAGATACAAGAGAACATGAAGATTGCCCAATCCCGACAAAAGAGTTATGCTGACAAGAGACGTCGACCTCTGAAGTTTCAAGTTGGAGATTACGTATATCTCAAGGTCTCACCAACCAAAGGAGTCACTCGTTTTGGAGTCAAGGGAAAGTTAGCACCCCGCTACATTGGTCCGTTTGAGATTTTGGAATGTTGTGGCAAAGTAGCTTACAAGCTGAAGTTGCCCGATCATCTCTCTGCTTCCACAATGTTTTCCATGTCTCCCACTCAAGTCAAGAAGTGCCTCCGAGTACCAGAACATGTCGTGGAAGTTGAAGGTGTTGAGCTAGAGCCTGATCTATCCTACTCGGAATATCCAGTTCGAGTGTTAGATCACAAAGATCGAGTTACTCAAAGAACTACCACAAGGTGGTACAAAATCCAGTGGAACCAGCACTCTGAAAGATACGCTACTTGGGAATCTGAAGACTTCTTGGCAGAGAACTATCCCGACTTCTCGAATCCCTGTCTATGTAAATTTTGCCTTTATCCCTCTTTGTCCTTTCTTAAGACGCAGAATCTCGGGGCGAGATTTCTTTAAGGGGGAAGGCTGACACTCTGGTGTTTAATTAGTAATTAACTTGACATATCATCATTAGCATCATTAATCATCTTGATCATGATTTCATGTGTATGCATTTGCTTAGTGTATCATTTTATGTGATGTACCTCTATTGCAAAAACCCTTATTAGCCCATTCTTCCTATAGGGGCAAAATGGTAATTTCACCTCTGTGCCTAGTTCTATGTAATTCTTGTTCAAATTTAGTGCCCTGATGTTTGTTACTTTGATCAAAGTTCAAAAATCAGATTTGATTTGATTTTCCTTTTGCAAAACCCTAAATTCCCAAATCATGGATTTATTCCCTTTCTGATAACTTTTTCATAATTCGAAATTTGAGTTGGTTCAAAAAGCAAAGTTGGGAATCTGACCTAGAACAACTTTGGTATTTGCAGATTCCATGTTTCTATATAAAATTTGAAGTAATTGTCAAATCCATTCAAATCCAGTTTTTGTCCCCTTTCTTTTAAAAATTTATTCAAAAACTTTTGAGTTTCAGAAAAAGTGTATATTAGCAAATTATAGATTTTGATAAAAGGAACAATTTCACTTTTGCAGATTTCCAACTTTCAGTGTAAATCAAAAGTAATTTTGAATTTATTCAAATCCCTAAAGTGTTCCCTTTCTGTTTTCAAATATGGTTCAAAAACTATTTGGATTTGGAAAATGTTCATTTGACAAAGTTGTAGATCTCTTGTTTCTGAACAACTTTGTATTTTGAGTTTTTGTCGCACAGTTCAAATTTTGGGAGATTTTGCAAAATACAGATTCTGGCCAAAAGTCAACCCTAGCCCCTAACTGTTCTTCTTCCCGTAGAGCCAGAGGGAGGGGGGCCCGGCCATGGCGCCGGCTGCGCCTGCAGCGCATACGGCTGCTCCCCACACCGCCCTTATCCTGCCGCCGCTGTCTCCCTGTTCCCCCGCGCCGCACGCGAGCGCTGACCTCGTCTCGTCCCCTACAGTGCTCGCGCGCGGCCGCCGCGTGCCATCGCCGGCGAGCTTGCGCCCGAGCCCGGCTGCACGCCAGCCTATCCGCCAGAGCGCAATCGAGTGCGCACGCCCCCGCCAACCTTACCTCTATCCCCGAGGTCTCTACCGGCCCCTGGCCGTGCCTATTTAAGCCCGCCGGAGCCCCGAGCTCCGCACTCACCTCCGCCACCGTGGCCAGCCCACTCCAGACACTCCCCGCTCCACCATCTAGCCGAAAGCTCCGCCTTGAGCTCGTGAAGCTTTCCCACCCTTCAATTTCATCTCTACCGCCCTCAATTGCCCGGCGTAAGCTCGCCGTTCCCATCTCCGGCAGAACCCGGCGAGCTCGGGTTCGAAAATTCGCCGCCTCCGGCCATGATCATCCCTCACCGACCCCGTGTCGTATTCCTTGGCTCCGCGCGACTCTAACCCGGCCCTTGCGGTCTCGTGTGTTGCGCAGGACCGCCGGATCGCCGAGCGCCGCCGCGGTCGTCTCCTCCCTCGAGCGTGTCGAGCCTCACCCTCGAGAACGATCGAGCCTCACCCTCGAGAACGAGTCGAGCCTTCCCCTCGAGCCCTGCCTACACCCCGTGGTAAGCATCCGAGCCTCCGACCTCTCTTCCACTCCGCTTCGCCCGAGCCCAAGCTCGGCAGCGCATGCCCTCCGCTCGCCCGAGCCCCAAGCCTCGGCACGCTTCTCCGCTTCGCCCGAGTCAGGCCTCGGACGGAGGCTTACTTCTCCTTCTCGCCCGAGCCTCCGGGCCAGGCCTCGGACGAAGTGCCGCTCCCGTCTCGACCGAGCCCGCGCTCGTTCGCCCGAGCCCGCGCGATTCGCCGCGGGGCCCCGGCGAGAGGATCACACAGTGCCCTTCTCTTTTTCTGAGAGATGTGAATAGTTTCTGTTTTCTCTTTTTTGTATGATTTTCTGTGTGCATCCAAAAATTCTGCTTTTTGTGGGGAGACTCTTTATGCTCTGGGAGTATTTTAATAAAAATTGAAACTTGAGTTTTGTGCAAAAATTTGAAAATGTAAAATTCCCCTTTTTATTGAATGAAAGGTTTGGTATTTTTGGAGAGTGACTATAACTCCAAAATCTTGAGATAATTTTTGTGCCTTTTTATGACATGCTGAACCTCTGGTAAAATTTTGAAGTCTTTGGAACAATTTGATTTTTGAACATTTATTTTAAATAGTTGAATAGTGCCTTTTGTTAATTAAATGTCTAGAATTATTTGAGCACCTTAATGACCTCCAAAATTATGAAATTTGGTTCTGCCATCTATTTATGCCATAATGAACTTATGAGATAATTTGGTAATTTTTGGAGCAACTTCATAAAATGACCTTTTAAATAAATTAGAAAATAGAAAAGGTGGATTAGGGTTGGTATAAGTGTTTGATGATGTGATCTTGGATTGATTGATGTTCATAGACCCTACCCCTCTGGTCTATGATGTTTGTGGATGCCTTGTGTGAATTATTCTTTAGTAATAATTTTCTTAATAAAGTTAGTAATATTGCTAGAAGGGATAATATCTATTGTCCACTTTAACAAACCACTTAGTATACTTGCAAAGCTATACTCTAGTTTTATCCTATGCACTTTGTTCATACTAGCCACTCATGTGCATGCATCATTGCATACGTATAGTGACCGAGGAAGAAGGACCTGAAGTCGAGGTAGCCACCGAAGGATCTGTCCCCGAGGCGACCCCGAGCTCCGACACCTACCAACCCCGAGTCCGTCCTTTTTGCCATTCAAGGCAAGCCCGGTGCATTTAACCCTTCCCTGAATTTATAAAATGATTTCCTTAAATGTTTTTGAGTTAAATTATTGCATTAGGTTATAGGAGTTGTGTGCTATCCTAATGATGCATTATCCACCTTGACCACTGATACACCCGATACCTGCTTTCAAAAACTAGTTGCAAAATGCTTAGCAATGCTACAATAGATTTGCAATAAAAATGCCAATTTCAAAAGTGTGATCACTTAAGAATATTTATGGGAATTTCTGGTTTACTCCCACTATTGGCTAAGTATCTGATCCGTACTTAGTCAATGGGAAGGAGAGGTTGTCCTTGCGTACGGTGCCGTCATGTCGTAGTCCGGGACTCGACAGTTGACACCGACCGGGACGGGTTGAAAAACTGACAGGACTGTTGCGCTTGGGTGAGATATAACCAAGGCACAGTTGCTGGCTGGAAAATTAGGGACCATCCGTATGGGGGCCTGCTGGGCAGGACTTGCAACTATTCACATACTACGGAAAGCTCTGGCTCCGAGAAATCCATTATTGGACCGACAACCGCGCACTGGGAGTGGAGAGATGGCGGAAGTAGCATGTACCCACGTGGGTTAGAGTCCCGGATTGGAGTGGTGTACTGTACTTCCGGGTGGCGTAGGACCGGGCCCAATAATGGAGGAATCGTGGAAGACGAGTTGGCATATGCAAGCTTGGGTGCTACATATGCAGTGTGGGTAGGGATCCTCAGCTGAGTATTATTTATCCGGATTAACGTTGCTCCTCGGTTATGGAGACTTGTTCCATTGACTCTCAACGGAGAGTGGTTCTCAACTAGGAATGTTTTGAAATATAAAATGAATCATGAATGATGAAGAATTGAGGAATACTGAATCTTTCAAAATAAAATAAGATTTACAAAAATGCTTTCTGCAAAATACTTGATCTTGCTTAAGCCTACCTTGACTACCCTAAGCCTTCATTCCTGAGTCTTCTCCTTTTTCTTTAGTCGGGTAAGTCTTGTTGAGTACCTTTGTACTCAGGGTTTTATTACCCATGTTGCAGGTATGGCAGATTCCTCAGTATGCCTTGGACCCTGCTGTGTGACTGTTGTTCAGGAGGAGGCCGATGAGGCCGATGAGTGATTATTCACCCTCGGGCTGGGTGATGTATCTTTAAGTTGTTGTCATATGCTACTCTGCCAACTCTATCTATTTGAACTATGGTCTGTAATAACTTCACTTTAATTTTATGTTGAACCCTGGTTTGTAAAACTATTGTTATCTAAGTCTTCCGCTATTTACTCCGATGTTATTTGTCAAAATGTTAAAGAGATTGTAACTGAATTGTGAGATGATCCTGCGGACAACGGGCACTGATGTAGCCCAGTAGCGGAACCGGTCTTAATCTCTTGGCTGTACGGATCGACTGTCAGTGGTTGACGGTGGTCAGTGGGCCATGGGATTAGGGCCGTTACGTTACACCTGTCATCATGAAGCCGAACGAGTTCCGTGTGATTAAGACTGTTCGTCAATGGGCTATACAAAACAATCAGCGCCCGATCGTCCGCAAGGATTCATTCACAATTCGGTTACAGCCATTGGTACTTTTACAAATAAATCGGAATACAGAGCGGAAGACTATACTAACATTAGTTTTAAACAAAGAGGAGTCCAAATAAAATAAAGGTGCAGTTCATTACAAACCATGTCTCGGCGTAATAGAAATAGGAAACGTAGCCCGGAGTAACAACAAAATAAGATACTCAAGAATCACCCAGCCCGAGGGGTGTACACTTACTCATGGCCTCATCGGCCTCCTCCTGGACGATGGTCATGCAGCAGGGCTGCAAGACACACCGGGGACTCAGTCATACCTGCAGCATGGGTAACACCCTGAGTACTGGGGTACTCAACAAGACTTACCCGACTAAAGAAAAAGGGAAGAAGACTCAAGAATGAGAGGCTTAGGTAGTCAGGGTAAGGCCTAAGCAAGATCAAGTATTTTGCAGAAAAGCATTTTTGAAATCTTGTTTTATTTTTGGAAAGATTCCAGTATTCTCTCAATTCCTCATTGTTCATGATTCATTTTACCTTTCAAAAACATACCTAGTTGAGAACCACTCTCGTTGACAGTCAGTGACCAAGTCTCCATAATCGAGGAGCAACGTTAATCCGGAAAAATAACTCAGCTGAGGATCCCTATCCACACTGCATATGTAGCACCCAAGCTTGCATATGCCAACTCGTCTACCACGATTCCTCCAAGATTGGGCCCGGTCCTACGCCACCCGGAAGTACAGTACACCACTCCTTATCCAGCTTACGACGACCACGTGGGTACATGCTACTTCCGCCATCTCTCCACCCCAGTGGCGCGGTTGCGTCGGTCCAAATAAAGGATTCCTCGGAGCCAGAGCTTTCCGAAGTATGTGAATAGTTGCAAGTCTGGCCAGCAGGCCCCATACGGATGGTCCCTAATTTTTCCCCCAGCGAACACAAGCACCTCGGGGACTCTAACCAAAGATGTACAGGTTCTGTCGGTTTTTCAACCCTGTCCCGGTCGGTGTCAACTGTTGAGTCCCGGACTACAACATGACGGCACCGTACGCTCGGACAACCTCTCCTCACTGTTGACTAGGTACGGATCAGATACTTAGCCAACAGGTAGGGAGTAAAGCCAAATTCCCATAAAAATTCTTTAAGTGATCACACTTTTGAAATTGGCATTTTTATTGCAAATCTATGTATAGCATCACTAAGTATTTTGCAAATAGTTTTTTTAAACAGGGCAGGTGGATTTGCTGGTGGAGGTAAACAGTGCAGGTAATAGGTCATCACACAACTCCTATAACCTAATGCAGTAGTTTAACTCAAAGCATTTTAAGTAAACCTTTTATAAAAGCAAGGAAAGGTTAAAATGCACCGGGGCTTGTCTTGAAGAGCAAAAAGGACGGGCTCGGGGTCGGCAGTGCAGGTGTCGGAGCTCGAGGTCGCCTCGGGGGTAGGTTCGTCAGCGGCTGCCTCGACTTTGATGCCTTCTCCTTCGGTCACTATACGGATGCAATGATGTATGCTTATGAGGATGCTGACATGAACAATACAGCACAAGACAACACTACTGATTCCAGGGTACAACTTTCTATCGTGTAATTAACTTCTAGAACAGACACAAAGTTACTTACCTTTATCCCTAAGCAAAATTAATCAACCTATTAAGCATCATTTATCCGATCTAAACACAAATCATGCATGGCATCATAAACATCATAGACCAAAATGGGTGGGGGTCTATGAACAGCAAACAATCCCAAAAGTCACAACACAGGGCATACAACATGAACCCTACTTGATTTTTTTATTTTCCTAATTATTTAAAAAGGTCATTTTATGAAGTTACTCCAAAAGGCCTCAAAAATCCACCAGAGACTAAGCATGACATAACTAGCACATAAAAATTTATCTCATGATTTTTGGAGCTATACATGATTTTCTAAAAATCTAAAACCATTCATTTCTTAATTAAAAGGGAGATTTTTATTTTCAAATTTTGTGCAAAATTCAAGTTTCATATTTTTTAAAATACTACAAGGTATAAAGAGTCTACCATCAAATTTTCAGAATTTACGGAGCAACACAGAAAATCACACAAAAAGATAAAAAAAGAACACTATTCACATCTTTCCAAAAAGGAAAAGAGCACTGTGCTCCTTCCTCGCAAGGCTCGGGCGAATCGCGCGGCGGACGCAGGGCTCGGGCGAAACGGAAGCGATCGTCCGTTCGAGGCCTGGCTGGGAGGCTCGGGCGAGACGGAAACAATCGTCCGTCCGAGGCCTGGCTGGGAGGCTCGGGCGAGACGGAAACAATCGTTCGTCCGAGGCCTGGCTGGGAGGCTCGGGCGAGACGGAAACGCGGGTTCGTTCGAGGCTTGGCTCGGGCGAAGCGGAGGGTGCACGCTTGCTCGAGGCTAGGCTCGGCGAAGTGGTGAGGGTGTGTGTCTACTCGAGACCTGGCTCGAGCTAGACAGTGTGTGAGCGCTTGCTCGAGGCCTGGCTCGAGCGAAGCGGTGTGGGTGTGTGAGTCCGCTCGAGACCTGGCTCGAGCGAGACGGTGAGGGTGTGTGTTCGCTCGAGGCCTGGCTCGAGCGAAGTGGTGAGTGTGTCTGCTCGAGGCCTGGCTCGAGCGAGACGAAAAACGTGTGCTCGAGGCCTGGCTCGAGCTAACGGTGAACGTGTATCCGCTCGAGGCCTGGCTCGAGCTTTGCGCCGTGAAAGCAGAGACCGGGGAGGGCTTTGAGTGCTTACCACGGGTCGGAGGCAGGGCTCGGCGGGGCGGAACAAGGGTCGAAGGAGGGAGCTCGACGTTGGCGGTGCTTCGGCGGAGCTCTCTCGGCGGCGAGCGGCGTGCCGGCGGGTCTGTCCACCAAAAGAGGTCGCCGAGGAGCGGTTAGGAGCGCGCTGAGGTGAGGAAGAAAGGGCAGGGGTCGGAGGGAAGAGGGAAGTACTCACGGCGGCAATTTCTCGCTTAACCGACGCGCGGCCGTTCGCCGGGGTTGGAGAAGAACCGTTCGCGCCGGCGAAAGGAGGGGCGGAGGGGTGAAATTGGTTGCTCAGGAAGGTGGAGCAGCTTAAGGCGAAGGCAGTGGAGGGCTCAGCAGGCGCTGGGGTGGTCTGGTGGTTCGGGGCGCCGTGGTGGCGGCAATGGCGGAACTCGGCGGCTTTTATAGCCGCGGGACGGAGCTGGGGGGTCCGGTCGGAAGGGTGGGGAGCGTTCGGGCGACATTAATGGAGGTAGGGAGCAGGGTAGGGCGGCTCGGCATGGGCGGGAGCTCGCGCGCGGCGGGGCGGCTTGCCGGCGGCCGGCAGCTGCCGCTGTCCGCGGTCGTAGGGGAAGAGGGAGGGGTAGGGAACGGCGAAGGCAGGCGTAGGTAGGGGCCGAGAGGAAAACGAGCGCCAGCGCTTGGCCGCGCGCGGCACGGGCGCGGCTCAGCCGGGCTCGTGGGCGGCGCTGTGCTGCCATTGGCCGGGGCCCCCTAGCAACAAAACGACACAGAGACGTTGCCCAAACCCAAATCTACTCCCTTGCTGAAATTTTGAAATTACTCCCAAAACTTGAACTGCACAAGGAAAACTCAAAACACCAAAGTTGCTCAAAACTCTGGAACCTACAACTTTGTCAACATAAACTTTTTCTGAAACTCAAAAGTTTTTGAGTTAATTTTGAAAACCGAAAAGGGAACAAAATTAAAGTTTGAAGGAATTTGAAATTACTTCTGATTTTGTATTGAAACTTGAAAATCTGCAAATACCAAAGTTGTTCCTTTTGACAAGATCTACAACTTTTCCCATTGGGCCAACTTCAAATTTTGAATAGTTTTTAAATTAATAAAAGAGGGGTAAAAACCAGGGTTTGGAAATCAGGGTTTTTCAAAAGGAATTTAAACTCTATTTCTGATTTTGAACTTTGATCAACACAACAAAACATCAAGACACTCAACTGAACAAGAATCACACAAAGCTAGACACAGAGATGAAATTACCATTTTGCCCTTATAGGAAGATTTGGGCCTTTAGGGTTTTTTGAAAAAGAATCACTACACAAGTCACCTCAGAAAAAGGTAAATACAAAACAAGCATTAGGCAAACATAAAAGCATGGCAAGAATGATTAATGACTAAGCATGATGACATGTCAGGTTAATTACATATTAAACTCCAGAGGTGTTACACTCGGGGTGCCAACTGGGCGGCAGAGTGCACTGGACGGCGCCTCATTTTCCCAGAAACGGAGGGGCGATACTGCAATTTGTACAAGACTCAGTGCACAGGACTTCTGGACTGCGGGTTGTTTTCCGTTAAAAAGAAGGGTCTCTTTTGCAAAGTTGTTAGGGCGCTGTGCAGGTGCTGAGGTGTTAGCCACGTGGCAACAGGTGGCGGGTTGTGAATGGCTGGGTGCACCACGCGTCGCGGGGACTGGCTGACGGGGCGGAAAGGGTCGCGTCCACGGCTCTAGTGGATTGGGCGCATACCCCTTCGTTTGGACATTCTAATCTGAGCCGATGATCTTGGTATGGACGACACTGGGGAGAGCAGAGGCGGGGCGACGAACGCTGGTGCTCACAAGGCGGTGGCGTTTCAATCAGTCACGGCGGCGCCGCCTGCTCCGCACGGCGGAAGCTCGCCGGAGCGGCTCGGGAATGGCCCACGGTGCATGAAACTTTACACGGAGAGCACGGGATGGGAGAGGGGCTCACCGTGGATACGCTGGCGTGGTCCCCGTCATCGATTGGGGGCCGTAGAGGGAGGACGATGCGGAGCGGCCGCATGGAACTCCAGGGAGGTCGACGGGTTGCTCTCTGGCTCGGGTTCTCGCCAGGGACGGGTCTCCCGGATGAGGCTTGCCTCTGCGAGCTCGAAGACGAGGTCCTCGGCGCCGGTCGATGTACAGAGAGGGAGGGCGAGGGCGCGATGGAGCTCGGAGGCGTGCTGACTATGGCGACTGCAAGTGGTGGCGATGGGGGGTAGCTAAGGTTGTGACGATGGGGTCTGGTTATTTGTAGTCCCCAGGAAAGGGGGTGGCGGCGCGAGTCCTCCCCTGCAGATCACCCGAGAGGAGATGGGATCGGGGGAGCGAGTCCCGCTCGGCCGGTGCTGCTGCGCGTGCTGGGGGAAAGGGAGCGGGCCGGCGCTGTGGCGTTCCGGGTCGAGTGAGGGGAGAGGGCAAGGAGCGGGCCGCGGCAAATGTGGGCCAGATGGCCGGTGCAGGAGCGACAGGAGGGAGAGAGGGTCGGGTGGACGTGCTCGGGCCGCGGGAGCTAGCCAGAGGAGAGGAATGGGGAGGGACGCGGGCCGGCACGGAAGAAAGAGAAAGGAGGGGAAAGGGTGGCGGTGGTTGGGCTGCGAGAAGAAAAAATAATGGGGGAGAGGGAGGCGGGTCGGAAGGAGAATTGGGAGGGGTTGAGGCCCAAGCAAAGGTCTTTTCCTTTTATTTTATTTTCTTCAAAAAACTTTTTGCAAAATCATTTGAAAAACAATTTGAAATCAGTTTTGAAATAAAAAAACTTTTGAAAAAATTTTAGAAATATTTTACCTAGGTTTTGCAAATAAAATTTTGAGTTTTTAAAAGTTTTGTATAAATTTTCATAAAACTTTTCTTTATTTTTAAATAGAATAAACATGCATTCGCCCTATCCGGGTTTAATAAAATTCTTTTTCACCCAATAAAATTATGCACAGCATGAATGGAACAAACATCTGGTTAGAAAATTTCCTCCATCTAGGATTTTGGCCATTTCCTTATTAAATTCTATTTAATTTTAATTAATTTAACACCTGGGGTGTTACAGGCAGTGTCGTCGCGCAGACTGAGTCAGGAGGCAACCCTCGTAATGCCCTGCTTCCATCGAGAAAACCTTCGTCATTAAAAGCCCCTGGGGCCTTATTTCCTAACCCTCGGATACCGACTCGGCCTTCGGGTCATCTCGCGGTTCAAGATGTTGTAGGAAAGAAGCATGGGAAGAACAAGGAACGACCCTCGCGCGCACCGCGCACCTTCGCAAGGAGGTTCAAGCTCAACGGGTGGCAAGCGAACGCGCGCCTCGCGACTGATGAAGCTGAGAAGTTAACCTTCGCGTCCCTGCGAAGGTGTCCGCGAGCCAGGTGGCGGCGGACACATGGGAGGCAAGCTAGGGTTTCCATACTGTCTGTGTTTGTATGATTCTGCCCTTCCGTTGTATAGCATAGAAGAATCTTTCTTGTACCCTTTTGTAATTTGGTCAGCGCCCTTTGGTATCCCCTATAAATACCAGGGGGTGAACAGTGTAACAGGGACGACTTTTTGGGAATAGAGCCACAGCATCACCGTTCCAGTTTTCCCTATACCTTCGTTCTCGGTTCTGACGATTGGCCCACCTCGCCCCCCTGCACGCGTGCGGAGGTAGGGCAAGTGTGATCCCAATAGTTTGGCGCCGACCGTGGGGATCGAACGTTCGTAATCGCAGGAAACAGAAGAGCGTCCTCAACCAGGGACCAACGCATGAACAGAGAGGCCACGGCGACGGTCCAGCCTGTGGAAGAGAATGTACAACCCTCGGAAACAGAAGAAGTTGCTCTAGGGACGGAGGTCCAGGCCTCACACTCGGCTGGTATCACAGCCACACCCGCACACCTCCGGAGGAGATGGGGAGGAGATGAGGAGGAGTTGGGCCTCGAGGCTTTAGAAAGACTTCAAGCTGAGTTGCAGGAGAAGAAGAGTCGTCTAGACCAACTTGAAAGGCATAACCGGCTGCGCCTTATCAGGCAAAAGGCGGATGAAGCAAGAGAGCAGCTTCGCCGAATGGAGGAGTCCCTCGCAGCAGCTGAGGCCGAAGCCGAGGACTGGAATGATAGGCAAATGCCGCCACTTCAAGAGGAGAATGTTGGGCAGGGACAGGCAACGCTCGTCAGCCACCACCACCCCCACCACCACCAAATTTTCGCCAACTTTACCCAGAAGAGCGAGAGCCAAACCTTCGCATTCAGCGAAGGGCCCAACAACACCAGATGCCCTACGACCCAAGAAACCACTCTCCCAAATACTGCAAACCCAACCCTGGCCACCATGCTACAATCCACAAAATCTGCTCCGTTATGACGGACTCACTGACCCTCGCCAATTCATAATGAGCTATGAAGCGGCAGTCGCCGCAGCAGGAGGAGACGAATCAACAATGGCGAAGTCTTTCGTAATCATCCTTCGTGACATTGCGCAGACTTGGTACAACAACCTTCGCCCCGGAACTGTGGATTCCTGGGCCAACCTCAGAGACAGAATCTGCACAAACTTCAAGGGCATCACAGCAGCTCCATCAAACCCCATTGAGTTGTTCAACTGCAAACAGGAAGAGCGTGAACCGCTGCAAGACTACTAGCGAAGGTTCATCTAGATTAGAGCAAGAACTCCGGGGATATCCGACGAGGCCGTCATCCTCGCTGCGGTCAGCAGCCTGTGTCCAGACCCATGTTCCTCAAAGTTTGCCAGTAAACCAGCAAACACAATCAAAGAGCTTCATGATACAATGGAAAGATACTGTAGAGCGGACATGGACTTCCGGGCAAAGTCCGACGCTCGAAGGTCGCAGCAGAAACCACAGTTCAGGCCCCAAGCGAGAGAGAACAACCCTCGCCAAGATCAAAGCAACATTGGCGCAATCAACAAGGCAAATCCACTCGAAGATCAGAGAAGGGGCAATCCGCCTTCGGGCAACCAAAATCCACATGGATTTCCACCCCCACCTGACCAAAGAAACCAACAGAGGGACCCGGCCAAAATGTACTGTCATTTTTGTGAGAAAGGAAAGGGACACACAGCAAAGCAATGCGAGTGTTTTGCCAAAGGAAAGGAGTACTAAGAGTCCAAAAGAGTCACTCCGGCCGAAATAGAACAATCAATCATACTAGAAAGCCACTTTCAACCCAACCCATCTCCATATCACTACTCACATATAAACTATGGCCTACCTTCGCACCCACCTTTCTACATCATCACCCACACTACAACACACCTCATATCAACCAACCTCCATCCCTCAACGACAAAAACACACCATACACTGTCACATACCCAACAACCCTCAAACCAAATCAACAACAAGCGAGCAACTCTTTACCACCACCACCACCAATACCAGCACTGCCAGCCCCCCAACCCGTCAAATCCGAAGCCCAAACCCAGACAACATCAATAACCAAACATCAACCTTCGGTGTAATACTTGCCATCACGGGGGGCTCCAACGAAGATCATGGTAACAAAAGACAGAGGAAAGAGCATGCTAGAAGAGTACACCACGTGGCTGTTGAAGGACCGCACAAATTTGGGCGATGGTCCCATATCCCCATAACCTTTGATTCCTGTGACATAAAGTTAAGGGATTACCCTCACACTGACGCTATGGTGATCGAAACCAATCTAGCAGGGTGGACAGTCACCAAAATCATGGTTGACACTGGAAGCTCCGCAGACATTCTGTTCGCTACAACATTCGATAGCATGAAGCTTGACAGGAACCTCCTGCAACCTGTTGGCACCCCTCTATACAGTTTCGGTGGCCAACAAGTAAGAGCCATCGGAAAAATCTCTTTAACCATAACCTTCAGAGATCAAGCGAACTGCAGAATGGAGCACATAACTTTCGACGTGGTCGACATGTTCTATCCTTACAATGCAATATTTGGCCGAGGGGTCACCAATGCATTCAACGCTGTCATCTATCCTGCATACCTCTGCATGAAGCTCCCTGCTCCGAAGGGGGTTGTTGCAGTATAGGGAGATCAAGACGTCGCAAGAGCCGCAGAAAGACTGAGAAGGAACAATAGCACCTGGGCAACGCAATGTCCACAACCTGTCAAAGCCCGATCGAGCAACAAACCTCAACACCGAAGGTGAAGTTGCCACTGACCAAAGAAAAGCATCACCCAAAGAAGAAGAAACCAAAAAAGTCCAACTCTTTGAGGGCAACTCAGAAAGGAAAGTGTTCATCTCAAACCAACTTAGACTCCCTGTCAGAAAATAACCTTATGTTTCCTCAAGGAAAACTTGACACCTTCGCTTGGTCTGCGGAGGACCTCAAGGGAGTAAAACAGAACTTTGATCGAGCATAGCCTAAACATAAAGCAAGGTTATCGCCCAGTCAAGCAAAAGCTTCGCAAAATGTCAGAAGAAAGGAAAGAGACAGCTAGGGCAGAGGTATTAAAAAGACTTTCGACGAGCAGGGGTCATCCGCCCAGTCAAATACCCAACATGGCTCTCAAATGTGGTCCTAGTCCAGAAAAAGAACAAGAAATGGAGAATGTGCGTAGATTTCACGTGCTTAAAACAAAGCCTGCCCGAAGGATGACTTTCCCTGCCAAATATAAGCACCTTGGTTGAAGAGCAGTGGTTGCAAATGCTTTCTCTCCTCGATGTTTCTCGGGGTGACGGGTACCATCAAATCTGGATGAATGAAGAAGATGAGGAGAAAACAAGCTTCATCACCTTCGTGCACCTTTTTGCTTCCGAAGAATGGCAGAAGGCTTGAGAAACGCAGGATCTACCTTCGCCCGCATGACATCCAAAGTTTTCAAAGATGAACACGCCATCTCTGCTTACGTTGATGATTTGATTGTTCAAGCGAACAAAAGAAAAAGAAAACCACATCTCAGACGTGTCAAGAGTGTTCAACAACCTTCGACTACCGGATTAAAACTAAACCCTGACAAATGTGTTTTCGGGGTAAGCGAAGGAAAACTTCTAGGTTGCATCGTCTCAGCAAGGGGGAATTGAAGCCAACCCCGAGAAAATTGACGCCATCATCAACATGGAACCCCGAAAACAAAAAAGGCAGCTCAGCGTTTGTCAGGCCGTTTAGCAGCGCTCAGCAGATTCATTTCTAGATCAGCTGAGCGAGGGTTACCTTTCTTCAAAACTTTGAGAAGCACCGCTCCATTCAATTGGGGACCTCGGCAGCAGAAAGCTTTCGACGATCTGAAAAAGTATCTCACCAGCTTAACCGTCTAAACCAGCCCTAGCAAAGGGGACCTACTATTGTTGTACGTCGCAGCTTCGCCTCATGCAGCCAGCGCAGTACTGATCAAAAAGTTGCACGAAAATAACAGAACCAGGCATGCCCCAATCTACTATGTATCAGAAACTCTCGAGGGTCCCAAACGAAACTACTCAGAGCTCGAGAAGGTAGCATACGCCGTGGTCATGGCGTCGCGAAAGCTAAAGCACTATTTCCAGGCATACGAGATCCAAGTACCCTCAGCATACCCCCTCTAAAACATATTCAAGAACAATGAGGTCGTCGGCAGGATAGCAAAATGAGCAATCGAATTGAACAGCTACACCATAACCTTCGTGGAAGAAACAGCGATCAAATCGCAGGCCTTAGCAGATTTCATAGCCGAATGGACTCCAGACCCTTGCAGCGATGGAGTCGAATCAGATCCGTTTTGGACAGTGTATGTCGACGGAGCTTGGGGAGCAGCTGGAGCAGGAGCCTCGGCTATCCTAGTTTCGCCATCGGATCGAAGCTACGATACGCAAAAAGACTCAACTTCAAGTGCACAAACAATTCCGCAGAATACGAAGCTGTAATATTAGCACTTTCAAGGCTTCGAGCATTATCAGTCCGAAGGGCAGTCATTAGCACAGACTCTCAAGTCATCGCGGGTCATATTGAGAAAAATTACAAAGCAAAAGATCCAGAGCTTCACAAATATTTACAATACGTCCGAAGGTTAGAATCTTTCTACCTCGGCATAACAGTGAAAGCAATTCCGCGGTCAGAGAACAGCGAGGCAGACAGCCTAGCCAAAGCAGCAGCACAACAACTACAGCTGCCTCCTGATGTGTTTCACAAAGTAACAACTCAATCAGCAGTTGAAGCCTTCGAAAAGACCGCGAAGCTGATCAATGCAATCCAGAGCGAAGACTGGAGAGCACCTATCCGGCCTTATATCAACGGGTTGCATGAACCTGAGTCCAAAGAGAAGAAACAACTCAAAACAAAGAACTCGAGGATACAGAATAATGGACAACATTTTGTTCAAAGCCTCGGTAACCTCGCCATGGCTGAAATGCGTGTCACAGGATCAAGGAAAGGATATTCTCAGCTTTCACGAAGGCAATTACGGTTCACACAACGGCCCAAGGGCGCTAGTTGGAAAAGCTTTCTGTCAAGGCTTCTATTGGCCAACAGCATTACGAGATGCAGAAGATATCGTCAAACGTTGCGAGGGTGTCAATTAACAGCAAAAACAAAACGCCCCAGGGGCCCCAACAACGCTGATATGCCCAACATGGCCCATGCATAGATGGGCAATGGACCTCGGGTCCACTACCAACAGCTCCAGAAAACCTCCGCTACGCGGTGGTAGCTGTGGAATGGAATATTCACCAAGTGGATTGAGACTAGACCGTTGGTTTCTATCACCTCTCTACCCGTAAAAAAATTCTTCTGGCAGCAAATAATTGTCGCTTCGGAATTCCCAAAACACTTAACTGTCGACAATGGCACTCAGTTTGACAGCGAGGTCTTCAAGGAATTTTGCGCACAAATTGGAACAATCTTGTGCTTCGCTCAGTCCGGCACCCTCAATCCAATGGCTTAGTGAAAGAGCCAACACAACAATTTTCCAAGCCATATCCAAAATTACAAGGTAGGCCCAAGGGAAAGTGGACGGAAGAGCTAACCTCGGTAACCTGGTCCCATAACACTTCGGAATGCAGAGCTACCAAATTCACACCTTTTAGGCTCCTATTCGGCGAAGAAGCTGTGTTACGAGAAGAATTGAAGCATGGCTCTCTCAGAGCAACCCTCGAACCAGATGAACAAAACTAGTTGCTTGACAAAGACTTGCTTGAGGAAACAAGATGCAACGCAGTGCACAACCTTCGCAAGTATCAAGAAGAAACAAAAAAAATGGCGAGACAAAAGGTGAGAATCAAAGAACTGAAGAAGGGTGACATCGTCCTCATTCGGAAACAAAACGCTAGCATGGCGGGTAAGTTTCAGCCAAAATGGACGGGACCATACCTGATAGTAGAATGTAATCATCCTGGGTCCTACCATCTCTCTGACAGCGAAGGAAATCGCCTGCCTCACACCTGGAATGTTGACGACCTTCGCAAATTCTACCCATAGCGGAGCCTTAGAGAGCTCTCGCAAAATGTAATTTGCCTTTAATCTCTCTTTATTCAACACCATACTTGTAACAAAAACAAAAGAGTTGCACTCTTTTTCCTTACGAAGGGGCGTAAGGTTTTTAACGAGGCAGTTTCCAAGTCCTTAATAAAGGCATCAACCCCCAAAAAAACAAAACTCTAAAGTCCGTTTCAGTTTCCCATAAACATCGATACAAGCAACTCTTGTCCAAGAGCACTCATAATCGATGACAACCCTTGAAGATTGCTTCGAAAAACAAATTTTTTCGAAAAAAACCTGCGCAAAGCAAACTTCACCTTCACCTAAGATAAGGGGAGGCGCGAAGTCCAAAAAAGTCGAGCACCCTCGCAAAACACGCCAGAGGCTCGCAAAGCAAACTTCACCTTCACCTAAGATAAGGGGAGGCGCGAAGTCCAAAAAAGTCGAGCACCCTCGCAAAACACGCCAGGGGCTCGCAAAGCAAACTTCACCTTCACCTGAGATAAGGGGAGGCACGAAGTCCAAAAAAGTCGAACACCCTCGCAAAACACGCTAGGGGCTCGCAAAACAAACTTCACCTTCACCTAAGATAAGGGGAGGCACGAAGTCCAAAAAAGTCGAGTACCCTCGCAAAAACACGCCAGGGGCTCGCAAAGCAAACTTTACCTTCACCTAAGATAAGGGGAGGCACGAAGTCCAAAAAAGTCGAGCACCCTCGCAAAACACGCCAGAGGCTCGCAAAGCAAACTTCACCTTCACCTAAGATAAGGGGAGGCGCGAAGTCCAAAAAAGTCGAGCACCCTCGCAAAACACGCCAGGGGCTCGCAAAGCAAACTTCACCTTCACCTAAGATAAGGGGAGGCGCGAAGTCCAAAGAAGTCAAGCACCCTCGCAAAACCGCTAGGGCTCGCAAAGCAAACTTCACCTTCACCTAAGATAAGGGGAGGCGTGAAGTCCAAAAAAGTGAACACCCTCGCAAAACACGCCAGGGGCTCACAAAGCAAACTTCATCTTCACCTAAGATAAGGGGAGGCGCGAAGTCCAAAAAAGTCGAGCACCCTCGCAAAACACGCCAGGGGCTCACAAAGCAAACTTCACCTTCACCTAAGATAAGGGGAGGCGCGAAGTCCAAAGAAGTCAAGCACCCTCGCAAGACACGCCAGGCGCACGCAACGCAAACTTCACCTCCACTTTTCACCACGAGAGAATAGTAACAACACAATTCTGACCCACTCTTCAACGAAAAGCGAGCCTCGCTAAAAAGAAAAGGGGGCGTCACCGTTTTAGTAAACATCTCTCTTAAACAAAAGCGGAGCCTCTAAAAAGAAAAGGGGCGTCATGTTTAGTAAACATCTCTCTTAAACAAAAAGCGAGCCTCGCTAAAAAGAAAAGGGGGCATCGCTATTAAACTAAACATCTCTCTCAAACGAAAAGCGAGCCTCGCTAAAAAGAAAAGGGGGCATCGCTGTTTTAGTAAACATCTCTCTCAAACAAAAAGCGCGCCTCGCTAAAAAGAAAAGGGGGCATCGCTATTTTAGCAAACATCTCTCTCAAATGAAAAGCAAGCCTCGCCAAAAAGAAAAGGGGGCATCGATGTTTTCCCAAACAGCATACACAAACAATAAATCTTACGCAAACAACAAACGAGCCTCGCCATTTGTCGGCGAGGGTCAAACATCCTTTTTTTCTCAAATCGCAAAAATGAATAGCATCTGCACACAACATTCTTACATTTGTTCGCTTATGTACAAAGCAACCGCAGTATGATACACTCATAGCAATAGAAAGTAGACAAAGTTACAAGGAACCATCACCATCCTCAATCAACATTAAATCATCAAAACCCTCGCTACCCTCCTCAAATCCTATATCCACCGGAACTATGGGTACCCACAACAAAGGAGCCGCAGGAACGATTGGCAGTTCCCCGAGCAAAAAACCTCGCCCTATACATATATCTCTGGTCTGTATCACTAACCTCCAAAGGCTCCTCCTTCGGAATTACAAGTGAACCATCTGAACCTACTTCAAGGTTGCTATGCCCAAACAAATAGTCCAAGGCCGTTCTCTCATCGATGTCATCATCAACCACAGGTTGCGAAGAAGAAGAGGAAGAGCCAAACAAAAAGCGCGTAGCCTGCCGGTCCGTATAATCTGCGTTACACAAAAATTGGTTCGATCGGCTGTTCTACAAATCATACCTCCGCAACTTCGACCACCAAAAACATTCGAAAGATAACGAGGGGTGTTTGAACTTCGCCCGAGCCCACGATTCACCAGATATAAAGGTATCCTAATAATTTAACGTGAGAGGTGTCACGTCAAACACCTCAAGCACGGTTCCATCAGGAACCTGCATTGGCAAATAGTCAAACAAAATCTCAGTGTTCTACACCAACTCTCACAAAAACCTAAAAATTTTACAAAATTACATCTTCTTGAAAATCACCCCTGCACCTCACACCTGCTCGGCATCCTCTTGGCCCTTCGCCTCAACTTCAACCGTTGTAGCACGTTCAGTTCCATCAGCTGGAGCATCCAATCCCTCCACGTTTGCAGCAACCTCCGCCTTAGATGTTTCAGCAACAGGAGCTCCGACCGTCGCTACCTCCGCCACATTAGCCTCTCCAGTGACGGGGGCCTCCCCGGCCAAGGGCACCGATTCGACAGGAGGAACCTCCGCAGAAATGTGCGCAGATACAGCTTTGGAACAACCAGCAGCATCGCCAGCTGCAGACGGCGAAGGCATCGCGTCCCTCCGAGCCTGCAAGGAAAAATAAGGAAAAAAGCTAAAATTTTTAATACTAACTCTTTCCTCACACAAACAAACCCAAACCAAACTTTTTCTGATATCACAAACCTGACGAGTAGCCTCGGTAGCCTCTTCGAAGGCAAGAGCAGGCCCCCACCAGCAATCCAAAACTTGCGAAGCAATCGCAACGCACAGTTCCGAACCTCAGCGTCATCAACATTCATCTGGCGCACTTCGTCAACGGTCGGGAAGACATGGTTAGGTTTCCTGATCTTGCGAAGGTGCTCGCAGTCTGCTTGGCGATGTGTACCGGCCATCGCTAAAGCTCCGGCATAGCCACCAAAGTCGGCGCAGTCATTACAACTAACGAGCTAAAGACATCAAGCTCATTACACAGCCAATTCTCGAAGGCCTCTGCATTGGCAGCGGGAAGCGGCTCCCCGGCAGAGCCACCGGCTTCGGTCAAACAGGTATCAAGTTTGCACTTAATTTTTCCATGCTTCCGCTACGTCTCTGACCACGAAGCCATTTCCAAAGTCAGCTCTTCTATGCGGCTCTTCGCAGCAGTCAAGTCTTATCCTTACCACGGCAGGCAGATAACAGCTCAGCGTTACGGTTTGCAGCCACTGCGCCTCTTCTGGGTCTAACTTAACTTTCTCCAAACCCCTTTAAGCTCAATTCCTTTTCTCCAAGCTCCGCAGAAGGTCTTTATTTTCTCAAACCTCCGCCAACTGTCTCCTTAAAAAATCATCGTTTTATACTAGCCTTCGGCGCGCAGAGCGACTGAGAAGCATCAACTCAGCCAACTTAACGTCAATATCATCGTGAAGCTCGTCCAATGGCTGGTTGACTAATCGAAGCTCGGCTTTCGGCACACAAACCCGACCAAAAACACGTCCAAGAAAACGCCTTTCTCCGGAGCGCATTGCAAATGGCACTCTCGAAGGTCCGGACTCGTGAAAAGCTCTGTAGTCGGATCCGAAACCCCAACTTTCTTGGCAAAATAAGGAAGACTACACCGGCTAGCTTCGCCATACGGCCTCTTTCCAGTATTCCGTTCAGATTCAAGCTTACCCAACTCAAAAACCGTCAACCCAGATGTGCGACCCCGTGAAATCGGGCACCAGCCCTCGCACGGGGCTCTCAGGCTCGAGCTCCCGCAGCATCTCATCAATGCTTAGGGCAGCTTCAGCGTCAGCGCTCGACGAGACAATCGCTTTCCCACGGTCATCACCGATGGACACTTCTTCGTCCAAGTCGCCCTCATTGCTGGAGGTCTCACTAGCATCATCAGACGAATCGTCTTCAGAATCGGACCCCTTCTCGACTTCCTTCTCTTCCTTGTCATCGTCATCGGAGGCCCCCTCGTCGTCCGAAATCTGGATCAAAGCTCCAATCCACCGACGCGCGTTTAGACCCCCGACCCTCGCGGCACCTCGGCCACCCGTCACCGATATGACGCCCGAGGAAGAAGTACCGGCAGCGCCCGACGCCATAGCAACCTTCGTCGCCAGTGTCTTGGTTCGGCCGCCAGCGCTGCCACGGCCACGACCACGACCCCTCTTCGGCCATGAGACAACCCCTTTTCTCCTCCGCGGATGTGTGCTTCCTCTTTTTCGGCGCATCCTCACTCGAAGGTGCGGGCCAATCAGGATACGAAATTCGAAGAATATAAAACAGTCTGTTAACCCGACCTCCGCTGCCCACCGAGCTGTGGATAGCCTTAACCTCTAGCGTAGAGAGCTTACCAACGAGGTCTTCCGCCCTCTGCTGAACCCGCTTATAAATCGCTTCGAGCCATCTTCCCGTTGAGGAACTCCTAAGGACAGCCTCCCAAACCTTGTTCAACTCCAACTTCGGCTTCTTCAAACCCCTACCCTCGTACTTGGGGTCATCCTCAACCGCAAACCAGATTTGTTTCCGGCAAGGGGCAACGCTTTAGCACAGCAATACTCCTCGACCAGGGTCGCGAGCACACTGAGAGCGCGCAACCACCCTCAGACCGTCAACTGAAGCATGCGCCTCGGCATTCATTAGCCGCCGCACTCACGTCACCAAGAGGTGGAAGTTCGCCACAAAGTTCGGCTACGCCGCCAAGCTTGTAGTAGAAACCAAAACTCTGCCACCCACTGGTCCCACTTGTTCTTCTGAGCTTGCACTGGCAACTCGGATCCAGCGCGATGGCAAAATGTGTACACTGCAAATGGCCAAGGCTGGTCTTACCTTCGCCATCCACAATCTTGCGAGGCTGCATATGCACTTGATGAGTACGAACAAAACCCTCGACGTGAGGGACAATGCCCTGGGAGCGGCATGCCCATACATATACTGAAAGCTTCGTAAAGCACGATGGCGTCAGCTGGTGAAACCTCAAATTGAACCTTTGCAAAACAAAAGTCACAAAAAGAAGCAACCGGAAAACGCAGACAAACAACAAAAGAACTTCCTCAAACACAACAATCTTATCAGCATCTGGCTTCGGAACAGTCTCCCCAACACTGGTCTCGCTTTTCCATCCTCAATCCAACATCGTTTGACATAAGCTGCCAATTCTGAGCGCAAAACCCGGCTAAGTCCAAACTCAAAACGTCACTCCTTCATCGCAGCAGACGAAGAAGCAACACGAGCAGTCTGCTTCAACCTAGCCATCCCTTCAGCTGACTCTAATTCCAACAACGAGCATCTAGCTCAACCTTCGCCAACAAACTAAAACAAACCTCGCTACAAGCAAATCGCAGCAGCAGGTTGGCTATAGCAAAAGGATGGCACGAGTTCAAAGCGTCCACCAACCGCACATATTTATAGGCCAAGGCACGAACAGTCTAGCCCGACAAAATCGGCACGAATCCCAAGAATCACGGCACAAGAAACGAAAAGGACCTAAAACACCGCAAGCAAAAACAAACGGCCCGGCCCACAAGCAGCCGCGAGCGTCGCTGCCGAGGGACACTGTTCTTTTCAAAACAAAGGCGCTGCTTGGGCCTAAAGATCGATTGTTTTTAGATCCAAGCCATCGAGGGGCTACTGTTGGGGGATAGAACCCTCGGCAGTGTGGTCGCGCAGGCTGAGTCAGGAGGCAACCCTCGTAATGCCCTGCGTTCCATCGAGAAAACCTTCGTCACTTAATAAGCCCCTGGGGCCTTATTTCCTAACCCTCGGATACCGACTCGGCCTTCGGGTCATCTCGCGGTTCAAGATGTTGCAGGAAAGAAGCGTGGGAAGAACAAGGAACGACTCTCGCGCGTACCGCGCACCTTCGCAAGGAGGTTCAAGCTCAACGGGTGGCAAGCGAACGCGCGCCTCGCGACTGATGAAGCTGAGAAGTTAACCTTCGCGTCCTTGCGAAGGTGTGCGCGAGCCAGGTGGCGGCGGACACATGGGAGGCAAGCTAGGGTTTCCATACTGTCTGTGTTTGTACGATTCTGCCCTTCCGTTGTATAGCGTAGAAGAATCTTTCTTGTACCCTTTTGTAATTTGGTCAGCGCCCTTTGGTATCCCCTATAAATAACAGGGGGTGAACCATATAACAGGGACGGCTTTTTGGGAATAGAGCCACAGCATCACCGTTCCAGTTTTCCCTGTACCTTCGTTCTCGGTTCTGACGATTGGCCACCTTCGCCCCCCTGCACGCGTGCGGAGGTAGGGCAAGTGTGATCCCAAATTTCACCGCTCCCGGTCCATCGGCACGACACGTCTCTACTTGACCTTCACCTTGCCTTTGATCACTGTATCCATGCTCGACACCTGCACAACACAAGCTAAAGAACATGCACATTATCCCAGTTGACAATCACTCATCACCCGAGACTCGGCATACACCCATGTATCCGCAAGTTTCTAGCGTCTTTTGCAAATTCCGGAAATTCTCTGTCTATTGCTCTCCACTAGGACCCATCAGCAGGGGGCATTTGGTGTCTCAACATGTTGTCTACTTCGGTCTTCTTTGTGCCATCGCACCAACTTTGCATGGTCCTTGTTTCTGAATAGACGTTTCAGGCGTGGTATTATAGGAGCGTACCACATAACCTTGGCAGGGATTTTCTTCTGGGGACGTTCTTCACCCTCAACATCGCCAGGGTCATCTCGCCTGATCTTATATCGTGACGCTTTACATACAGGGCATTCATCCAAATTCTCGTACTCCTTGCCACGGTATATGAGAACACAAGGTTGATATGTGCCCTTGTGGTTCCCTTCCTGAGTGATGAGTGATCGATCAACAGGCAACATGTCTCTTGGCTGTGTTGATGTGCAGGTGCGGAGCTCGGGCAGTGGTCGAAGGTGAGGTGAAGGTCAAGTAGGGACGTGCCGTGCTGACGGACCGTGAACGGTGAAGGGGGAGGGCGTGGAGCTTGGACCGACGGACCGGGAGACCTGAGGACCAGCTGTGGTAGCTGACACGTGGCGTTGACAAGCAAGAGCACATGGGGATGTGCGGCGAATCGGCCGAGTCGGGAGGAAGGTGAATGTGTGACGTGTGACACTTGGCGGGAGGCCGAGAAGGATGGCGAATGCACTGTGCCCGGCGTGGCGGCTGGACATGCTCCGGCATCGGTGCTGGAACTCGGGGGGTGCGAACCACATCCCGTCTACGGCACGGGTTCGGTAGCTGATCCTCTAAAAAGCTACCCTCGACGGTTTCCGAGTTTGGGCCTCAAAACTCAGGGTGGCCGGTTTCTGAGTTTGGGCCTCAAAACTCGGTGTGGACGGTTTCCAGGTTTGGGCCTCAAAACCTGGGCGTGCGGGTTTCTGAGTTTGGGCCACAAAACTCAGCCTGAGGACAGGTTTCCCCGGTTTTAGCCTCAAAAACGGGGTGAAGGCCCAGGTTTCCCGGTTTCGGCCTCAAAACCGGGGGGGAGGTCCGCAAAAAGGACGGTCGACGCGTGGCGGCGTGGAGAGGCTGGCGCGGCGGCGCAGCTATCCGCGAGGTAGGCGCGGCGGTCGGCAGGGCGGCACGTGGCGGCATCCTGAGGCTTGCGTTGAGGCGAAGCTAAGGATGAGATGGGCGTGTGGCCGTCGGATCGACATCAAGCAGAGTTGGACCGGGATACCCCTAGGGTTGGCTGCTTCGCTCTTGTATCTAGGAGTAGAAGGGGATTATTGTTCTAGGCTATAAATAAGAGAGGCACCCCTCCTCTCTCCCTATCCTTGCAGTCATTTGCTCCTGAGCTCTCTATCTCTCTAGCCCCCGCTTAGGTTCTAATCATACCTCGCTGCAAGCGATCCGCAGAGACAGGAATCATACCTCTGTGTATTTGGATCTTTTGAGGAAACGAGACTGTATTCTCGTTGTCTCCTCGTGTGGAGCAATTTCGGCTAAAATCGAATCAACTCGCGTTTGTGTTCGTGTTCTTCGCGTTTTGCTTTTTCATCTCCCAGAGACTTGTCTCGTTCTCCCTCTCCGTGAGATGATTTTCGATTCCACTTGAATCAATTTGTTCTTGGTCGTGAGCCCCTTCTTTCTACCGAAGGAATTCTCTCCTAACCTCACGAATCCATAGATCGGGTTGATTTCGTGTTTGTTCTTCGTTCTTTCCCCTTTCCGGTGATCCTCAGATTTCTCTTGAAAGACTTGGTTTTGTGCGATGATTTCTTAGGATTAGCACCCCAACACGTAGAGGAACATCTGGGAGGAGTTTGATCGAAGTCCCTTTTAATTTGGTTGAGATCAAAGCAGATTTGGTTTTGAACCCGAGCAGTTTTGTGCTACATGGGTGTTGGCGGACAGTCCGCGCCTCTGACGGCGGATAGTCCGCGCATCGGGTCTCGGCCAGGTCAGTCGGGAGCAGACCCCTGACTGTTCACTGTAGAGTGAACGGCGGACAGTCCGTGGTACAAACCCGCGGACAGTCCGGGACCTGTCTAGCAGACTTGCAGCACTGTTTGGTTTCTGCGTTTTTGCCGGCGGACAGTCCGGCTCCTAGTCGCGGACAGTCCGCGAATCTGCTGCTTGTGCAGTTTTGCTCCGTGGCTTTGTCAGTTAGTTTCGGTGTTTCTTCGGGGGTTCCGCTGTACCACTAGGACATCTCCTAGGGTATCCACCTACTCGTAGGTCGTGAACTCTTCGGTTGTTTCGAGTCTTAGCTTTTGGGGTGATTTTCTGGGACAAGGGTCATTCTATTCACGAGTTGAATTTGAGGCTCCCATTCACCCCCCTCTGGTCGCTAATCCGGTCCTTCAGTATAGGATGCAATCATTAGGACATGCATGTGTCTTCTGGATTTCTAAACCCAAAGGACAAACGACTTGTTTTGCTTCGTACGTAGTGGCGGGCAATTCGTTAGGCTTCGGAAGCATCTTTTGTTTTATAATCTTCAATAATTGTCCAAATGTCTTGTTAGATACACCATTCTGTGTCTTCCATTGTAGCAACTCCAGTGTTGTACCTAACTTTTTTTGTCCATCTGCAGCAGACGGGTATAGTAATTTCCTGTGATCCTCTAGCATACAGTCAAACTTAGCCTTCTCCTTTTCACTTTCGCAATCTCTTTGTGCATCACGAATGACATCACCAAGAGCATCATCTTCAACGAGTGTGTCTTCTGCACTTGCCTCTTCTTCACCTTCCCCATTGCAGTATCACCAAAGTCACCGTATTGAGCAATAATGTCATCGTCAGGGTCCAATTGTTCTTCTTCACCTTCTTCCATCATAACCCCAGTTTCTTCGTGCTTCGTCCAACAACTATAGTTTGACATGAAACCCGACTTGAACAAGTGTGAGTGAAGACTACTTGACCTAGAATATTCCTTCGAATTATTACAAAGGGCACATGGCTCTCATTCTTATAAACAAATAAAATTATAAAATGACATATAACATAATTATATCTCTCATTCTTATCAACAAATTTAATTATAAAATGACATATAACATTATATATCTCTCATTCTTATAAACAAATGAAATTATATGGTATATCACATAATTAAATTATAAGGTACATATACTAATTACTTTAATGAAATAATTTATCGGGTCATATTTTGTAAACTAAAGTATTATATATTTCTAATTTTTGTAAATAAATGATTTAAATGATCTCTATTTCTCCAAAAAATTAAACTAAACTAATTAAATCGGTCACATTTTGTTAACTAAGTTATTATATATTTCTAATTTTTGTAAACAAATGATTTAAATGATCTCTATTTCTCCAAAAATTTAAACTAAACTAAATAAACCGATCACATTTTGTAAACTAAAGTATTATATATTTCTAATTTTTATAAACAAATGATTTAAATAATCTCTATTTCTCCAAAAAAAATTAAACTAAACTAATTAAACCGGTCACATTTTGTAAACTAAAGTATTATATATTTCTAATTTTTGTAAAAAAATGATTTAAATGATCTCTATTTCTCCAAAAAATTAAAATAAACTAATTAAACGGTCAAATTTTGTTTTTAGGTACTAATTTGAACTATCAAGTGAATGAACTCAAAATAGCTTTAAAAACCACACACACATATATATATATGTGGCGGCTAAAAATGAAAAACTGAAGCTAGTAATCTTTCAACGACTCGATGGTGGTGTAGATGTGATGAAATAAATCAATCGCCGGAGATGTGTTAACAAACAAAAATCACCGAAGAAGAGAGCAAACAAGCAAGCAAAGTGACTGAATGAAAAAAAATGAAGACAGGGAGAGCTTAGACATGGCTGAAGGTGGAAGAACAGTTCAAATATAGGGAGGAACATTTAGCCCCGGTCCTTATTCCCAGCCGGGGCTAAACGACAACATTTAGCCCCGGCTGGATACACCAACCGGGGCAAAACCTTTAGAAGATTGCCCTTTAGCCCCGATTGATAACACCAACCGGGACTAAAGGCCCCTCTGACAAATGAGTCGTTGGGCTGGGGAACTTTAGTCCCGGTTGGTGTTACCAACCGGGGCTAAAGACCTTTCTAGTCCTGGACGCAAATTTTTCCGTGACTAATGCTGATTTTGCAAATCATCCAAAGATCTGTTCTCTAGTAGTGAAAATACCAAACACTCCACTAAAATTTAAAGACCACTAAAATTTAGGGGGTGTTTGGTTCCCACCCATAGAGTTTAGCCACTAAAGTTTAGTCACTAAAGTTCCAAACACCTCATACTAAAAGTCACTTTTAACACTATCACTAAAGTCACCTCCACTAAACTTTAGTGGCTAAGCTCTAGGAGATGAGAACCAAACACCCCCTTAGTCATGAAGAGGTAGCTAAAAGTGACTAAACTTTAGTGATCTTTAGTCACTATATAACCAAACATAGTCACTAAACTTTAGGAAACACTACCAAACATGGCCTAATTCATCGGTTGTAGCTAGCTGTTGGGAATCATAAACAACGTGTGTTATTTCTCTGTGACGATGCATCGTCAATCTCATCTATATATCCTACTTGTTCCCATATAGCATATAGCACACTTTTATTTAATGCTGTTGGCAAGATGCATGCATCGTCATCAGCCATCCTTGGAGATCTATCTATCGCGCTCGAGCCCACTCCAACGTCACATATACTCCCTCCATATCACAAATAGAAGATGTTTATGACAGCGACACGGTCTTCAAAGCATAACTTTGACCACTTATTTCTTTAAAAATATTTATTGTAAAGTGGTATATATATATTTTTATGAAAATACTTTTTAAGATAAATTTATTTATATGATTTTTATATTTTTAAACTTAATAATTTAAAAGTTATTCATAATTTATATTCTCAATGTTTAACCAAAACCCTTTTCAAAACGTCTTCTATTTGCGATACGGAGAAAGTACTACACAATTGTTCATCACTACTGGTTATAAACCTGTGTTCACCGCAGGTAGGGTATCACCAATTCACCATTGTTGGTGCTAATAAGTAATAACCTCGGTTAAAGTCGGTTATCACCGCCAGATTGAAGGAAATCAACCATATGTTTGAAACCATCGTTGGTGATAAAATACCTAGGAGGAAATTTCTCCATTATATTCATTTTTCTGCCAGTCACACTCTTTCACCCATATCCGTCTGGTCCTCTACTCTTTGAGACTAGAGCTGGGACTTGAGCTGTGCCATTTGAGTAAGGTTGAAAACGGACGGGAAAAATCCTGTTCCGACCCGTTTTGTTTTCTATTTTATTCCGTCTGTTTCCGTATTTGTGAAATTTCATTTTCGTATTTACGAAAACGGGAGAGGGGTTTTCCCGTATGTTTCCGAAAAATCCCGTTTATAACCGGATTTGACCCGTATTTATTCCGTTTTCATTCCATGTTAGATATATCTAGAAATTTATATGTTCATAGACCTTCTAATCATCAATTATGTATGTTAATATGTTAACACAATTCATGTTAGTGAATATTAGACCTCTAACTTCGTACGTGTATATTATTTTGTGACTTTATTCGTATATACTCGAGAAAATTTGATCATATTATTCTAACTTAATTTTCTGACTCTTCGTCCGTATTTGTCCGTTTCCGTGTTTCATGCTGATTTTGCAAATCATTCAAAGGCCTGTTCTCTAGTAGTGACCTTTTGTTTGATATTCTTGGTTCGTTTCGTGTTTGGATTGTGGCCAAACTAATTCCTAGAATCTAGAGATAAAAATCACACTTGAATCGGTACCATGATAACTTTGTCATACTTGTGAGTATGACATATAGGATTTCCATGTCACCGTATATTTTTTATCGAAATATATGGATCTTGTTTTGTTAACAAAATCACAAGAAATATTGTGGCACAAACCATTTGCAAAATCGGATATATGATTTAACACTTAACAGATATTATCGTTTGAATTCGGTTAGCTAGTATACATTGGACTATGCATAACCATTGGGCTACTGCCACGTCATTGCTTCTCCAGCATCAAACCATCTCAATACATGCAGGGAGTAAATTAGTGCAGCAAAATAAAACCTTGACTTGTTTGACGGTAAAGCCACCATAATCTATATAAATTGGAGTAGAAAAAAATAATAAATACTTATATTATCTCGATCTAAATGTGTTGACATACATTAAAGTAGAAAACTACATATATTAATTGGAGTAGAAAACTACTTCCTCCATCCTAAATTATAAAATATTTGAGTTTTTTTATCTTCAAGTTTGACTCACTCGTCTTATTCAAAAAATTATGTAAGCAAAGTTAAATTTAAGTTATTCTTAAATAATTTTATTAATAAATAAAACCATGACAAAATAAGTGATATTTTACACAAAATTTTGAATAATACGAGTAGTCAAATTTAGTGTAAAAAAGTCAAAGGTTTTATAATTTATAGGATGAATTGAGTACTTCATATTTTTTTTACTCCAACGTATATGAAACGAGGTGGATCTTGGTCCCTCCCAACTTTCATTCCTCGTCTCGGCGCGGCGTATCAGCTGGCGAGCAGCGGCACCGGGTGACGAGCTCCGGTGCTCCCCGCTCGCAGGGGAGTTGGTGACTCCCCCAACCGGCAGGTGGGGTCGTCCAAACAACGCATCGCATGCGGTCTTCCCACATCCAACGGTGGCGAGCAGAGGATGCCCGTCTGATCCAACGGCTGTGGAAGCGTCCACGTGTGAACTCCGCCACCGCCAGTTCGCGCACCCGGTCGAGTGTACCCGCGCACGTGGCGCCGGCCCGGCCGGAGTCGCGGTCGCTGCCGCATGGCCCTGGCTTCCCTCGCGGCCTCGCTCCCAATCGCCGCCACCGCCGTCGCCGCGGTCCGATTCCAATTCCGATTCCGCTTCCGCATCGTCCGCGCCATGGCCTCCTCCGCCGCCGCCGCAGGCGCGAGCTCGTCCACAGGGGCCTCGCCGGCGAGGGTGGGCGTGGTACAGATGACCTCTGTTGGGGACGTCGACGCCAACTACGCCACCTGCTCCCGCCTCACCAAGGCAAGCCCTCCTCTAGTCTCCCCGTCCCCTCTCCTAGACCCTAGATAGGCCGCCGCCGCAAACAGTGCTAGCGCTGGTTGGACCGCCGCCGCGCCGTCCCGGGCGTAGGTGTGATCTGCAACTGATGATTTAGTAGGTTCGTGACGAGCAGAGCAGATGCTGTGCCTTGGTCCTGCACCTGGTTGTTCACTTGGTTGTGTTAATGGAGCCGTTTTGTATTTTGGATGGTGGGGATTGTGATGTGATGACGGAAATGCAATTTGTTCACCACTGAAACAGCCTATAATGAAATAGGATAAATGAACGCCACATTTGACACTCTCATGTAGTCATGTGGGATATGCAAAATTTCCCTCAAATTTCACGTAAACAGGAACGTCAAGACGGGTAATTGTCGATAAATCTTGCTGGTTAGAATATTATGTTGCTTTTACTGTGTCAACTATAGTTTGAGTGAGCACACATGTATGGTGTTTGAAGATAAGCATGATTGTCATAGTTCAACAGCGTGGTGCAGCCAGCTTTCCTTGGTGGTAGAAGTACAGCTAATCAACCTGCGAAATATGGAGCTATATGCAATGGTGGGTATCTGATATTGAGAGAACTGTTGGCAATAAGACTGGCAGTTCTTAGTGGTAGTTAGGACGTCACTCGTCAGTAGCCTCATTGTATTGCCCATATTTATATCTTACTGGCTTTGTAATATGGTTTTCTTAAGTTGTTTCTTCTATCGCTCCTGTTTTTTGTAATATGAATAATGCTGAGTAGACTAACATGGAAGCTTACATAAATATATTTTTAATTTTGATTTTGATTTAGGAAGCAGCTGCCTCTGGAGTGAAATTTCTTTGCTTCCCTGAGGTCTTCTCATTCATTGGCTCCAAGGATGGCGAGTCTGTTAAACTAGCTGAACCATTAGATGGGCCAATAATGCAGAGATATTGCTCACTTGCAAAGTTAGTAAGAACAAAATTGTTGCTTTTCTTTTAGTATTTCACATCTGTGCCATTTCAATGTGATAGACTATACACTACCATTTAATTTCCCAAAACGCTCCTGTATTCAAGGAATCTATGTTCTGGTTGTCTAACTTAATTTTTTTCACCTCACATAAGTATCTTTTTTATCATTTGTACATGTTACGCTCCCCTGTCCATCAGTTAGCTTACAAAGACTTCTTTTAGCTCATATGTATGCAGTATGCCCAAAAGAATATTTCACAATGTTACACTTTCCTTTAACTATGTCGTTGGTAGTCTTTATAATTTTTTTGACACATACAAATTTCTACTAGTGAAATTTGCACTTGACGTATGAGAACTTTGCTTGGCAGAGAATCAAGCATGTGGCTATCTCTTGGGGGTTTTCAAGAAAAGGGACTTGATGATTCTCACCAGTACAATACTCATGTATTAATTGATGATACTGGAAAAGTTAGGAGCTCATATCGAAAAATACATTTGTAAGTTCTTCAACTTTCGCATCTTTGGCCAAAACATGCTTTTAGGTGTATTTGCAAATAGCTGGAGCTTAAATCGCTTGTGTTTCTCTACTGTACAAAGTCTCTGAACCTTACATTGCATCTTTTTTTTTCTTAAACATGAAGGAGATCTGTGCATCATTTCATTGATGATGAGGAAGAAAAGAGAGTATATGGCGAGAAGGGTTTCAAATAAAACTCACGCACAAAACAGTGCAACACGTACAAATCAATAACTCACAGCACACTCCACCTACTGAAGACTAGACCTCTCACCTTTTGAGAAAGCTAAACATGACCAGCAGTACCAAAGGGCAGGATTCAGCTGCCCCAAATCCACGAGAAATGACCTAATCAGCAACTCCTGAAGACATTTAGCTCCAGCTGAACACCACAAGATTCATTCATTTGCAATGGCCTGTAACACCACTACACCAGTGTTACGTTCTGATAGGGTTCCTGATCCTACCGGGAAGATCACGCAGGGCGTAGGGATGAGGAGGAGCGAGAGCGGCGGGCAGGCGCCGTGGTCGAGAGCGGCGAGCGGGCGCCGTGGTCGAGAGCGGCGAGTAGGAAGAGAGAGAGGAAGAGGCGGCTAGGGTTAGGGTTGGGGTCTCCCGGCTCCCTAAAGGAAGCCAAGCAAATATGATTGCTCTTGCTTAATTTTCCATCAATCAATGTTACAAATATATAGCCTATGAGATCCTAATTTTAGGGAATAACTAAACTATTTAAGGAAATATAAATAATATAGGATAATTGAGGTAACTAGCCCACTAATGGGCCTGACGCCTGCTGAGCCCGACATAATACGTTCATCCTTGCATCATCAAAGACACACATTCTGGTGTTTCCCAATCTCACAGGCCATTCCTAATTTCCATGGGCACCAACTTGACTGATGGACACCAGCAGTTGGGCACCAACCTTTTTGTTGATGGGCTCTGACGACATGGTAATCAGACTCAAAGTTTGGAGAATTGTGCACCACGCCTGCCACACAGAAATACAAGAAGCTAGTATGTGTTGGATTGATTCCTCAGCTTGATCACAAAGCAAACAGGCAGTAGGATGTGGAAGCCCTCTCTTGGCAAGTCGATAGGCAGTCCAACACCAGTTTCTCACAGCAAGCCACACGAAGAACTTGCAGCATAGTGAATCCTAGGTAAATTCTCTTTCAAGGTGCAAAAGGAATTGTACTCATGAAGAGAGCATTATAGGGAGCTTGCTGGAACAATTTCCAGACCTCGTGAAATTCCAATGATATTGATCAGCCACGCCTGTCCTTGCTGCAACTCCAAACCATCCACCAGATCCCAAACGAGAATATACTCTCTTAGGATCTGTACAGAAAGAGCCACTGTGTGACACTTGATAGGTCTTTTGGGAATATCAGGAGCCAACTCAGGATTTGTCTTCTGGTCTAGCCATCTATCAAACCAGAACAAGGCACTCTGTACATTGCCAATAACTGCTTCCATAGTCATACTGAACAAAACTCGGGCATTGTGAGGAACTTGAATGGGCAACCGAGCCCATGGATAGGAAGGCTCTGTTTTCTCAAGCCACAGCCATGTGATGCGAAGAACTCAACCCAATTTCTCCATATTGTGAATGCTCAGCCCTCCAAACTGAAGTGGCTGCTGTATCTTCTCCCAAGAGACCAAACAATTGCCTCTGTTAACCTTGTCACGTCTGAGCCACAGAAAAACCCCTATGCATTTTGCTAATGGCCTTGATCACCCATTTACATTACATCTTTGTGATGTTTAAGAAATACAAAAATGCGCCGGAGGGAGTTCTGGTAGGCAGATCCCGCGCTGGCCAGCCCGAAGGGGTAGGGCCTTGGTGTCTTCTCTAGGCAGACCTCATAGTCATCCAGGCGTAAGCCTATGGCCGGCCCTGATCGAAGCGAACTGATTTTCTCCTCTGGGGTCGTCGTGACCACCAGGTCGGGGGAACGTTGCATTTGCTACTGCGCAGGTGGCGCCTTCCTTGCTAGTCGGCGACTTGGGGGCATAGAGATCCGGCTGTCCCGGGAGGTACGAGCTAGGGTCGTCTCTGCGAGGGACAGGGTCTTTGCTAGGCTGTCGTTGACCCAATCGATGGAGGCGATCAAATCGTCATGGCAGATCTGCTTCCCGGCGTAGCGGGGAAGCGGATGGCGAGTCGTAGAAGCTGATCCCGGGGGAGATCCTGAGATCGGATCTGCGATAGCAGATGTCGGCGTAGTCAGCACAGAGTGGTCCTGTACCGCCTCCGTGGTCGTAGTACCATTGTCAGCGCCGACGATCCAGGTCATGGACCCGACCGTGAACTACTGGTCGGACGCTGGGAGAACCATGGAGGTCGGGAAACGAACCATCAAGCCAGCCATGGATTCAGCATGCACACCCCTACCTGGCGCGTCACTGTCGACGATTTATGGTCGACATTCTACCGAGGGGTATGCCCACAGTAGTAGATGAGATCGGTGGAGGCGCGCGTGAGGCAATTGAGATGGTGACACAAGTGCAGGGACAACGATTTAGACAAGTTTGGGCCGCCTAGTTAGCGTAATACCCTACATCCTATGTCTGTGGTGGATTGTATTGAGATGATGATCTTGCTTTGAGGAAGGTCCCTACCCGCATTATATAGCTAGCACGACGACTAGGGTTTACAAGTCAGTTTGATCTAATCCTAGCGGATTACAAGAGATCGGCTACAAGGCAAGTCATATCTGTTGGAATGTATATGTGTTAGGCCCATGAGGCCCATGTACGACTACAATATTGCTACCCTCCTAGGGTTGGCCCAATCAATCCATTCACTATTCTCAGCATGGTATCAAGCTAGGGTTTCGTTTTTTTTCTCTTCCTCCTCTCCACAGCCGCCGCCTCCTCTGCCAGGGATGCCGCCGGCGCTGCCCGGCGCGGCCATGGCCGGCGACCGCACACCTCCCCGTCCCCCCACCTACTTCTCTGTTTTTCCTCCCCTATACCCTCCCCTCGCTGGCACAACTTGCTGGCCGCGCCCGGCGCCGGCGCTCTGCTCGCTGCAGGCGCGGGCGGCCAAGGAGGTGCGGGCGGCCAGGGCGGCGACGGCGGGCTCGACCCTCTCGGCGCGGCCGGCCTGGGCGTGCTCGGCGACCTCGGCCCCCTCGGGGCAGACGGCCAGGGCGGCTTGGGTGAGCCAGGCGGAGCCGGCGGGCTCGGGCCCTTCGGCGCGGGCGGCCAGGACGGCCCCGGCGGCGCCGGCGGGCTCGGCCCCCTCGGTGCCGGCGGCCAGGGCGGCCTGGGTGCGCCCGGCGCGCGCGGCCCCCTAGGGGCGGATGGACAGGGCGCCCGGGGCAGCTCCAATGCCCCTGCTCCCGATGGACTTCCCCCTGCTCTCGATGGCCTCCACCAGCCCGATCCCTCCAACACCGGCGCCACCCTTCTCCCTGCTGCCGTCCTACAGCCGGGGGCAGTCACCAGCTCCTTTCCCGGCAACGCAGGCGGCTCTGGTGGCGCCCCAGGCGGCCACCGGCACGTCCCAGGCGGCCCCCAGTACTCCGGCCTGCATGGCGCTGTGGGCCCGGGCTGGGGTGCCCTCGCCTTGAGCGCCGGCGCTGGAGGCTACTTCCCTGCGCCTCCTCCACCGCCACTTCTTCCCCAACCCGACAACACCATTGCTGCTGCCCTCGCAGCCGCCCGGGTCGCTGCTGCGGAGGGTCAAGCGCGCGTCCGTGCAGCTGCCGTCGTCTGGGAACGGGAGCGCGATGCGGCCGATGCTCTTGCTCGCCAGCTCGCTGAGGCGGAGCAGCTCCTCGTCTACCCCCAGCTTTCGAGGTATCCCGCAACCGGCGTTCCCGACACCGGCGCCACCTCCGGCTCGCGAGCTCCCCGCCCAACTCTCGCACCGGTGTCTGATCCGGCCGATCCCCTCGTCGCGCAGCTCCACTACCAGGCCGGGGCTGTCCAGAACATCCGGAGTCTGGTACCCGTTGTCCTCGACTCTGAGTCGCCCTCCTACACCCGTTGGCGGGACTTGGTCCTCCTCACCCTCTGTCGCTACGCCCTCGACGACCACGTCCTCGCCACCACCCCGGCCGCGGCTCAGACCTCTGCGTGGCTCCGCCTCGACAACATCGTCCTCTCGTGGATTCTTGGGACCATCTCCCTCGACCTGCATGACCTCGTCCGCGCTCCACCTGAGGGTACTCCTGCCACCGCTCGTCGTGCCTGGCTGGCGCTCGAGGGTCAGTTCCTGGGCAACGCCGAAGCCCGGGCCCTGCACCTTGATGCGAGCTTCCGTACTTTCGTCCAGGGCGACCTCTCTGTCGGTGAGTACTGTCGCCGGATGAAGAGCATGGCCGACGCACTCGGTGACCTGGGTTGCGTCGTGGAGGACCGGTTCTTGGTCCTCAACGTCCTCCGCGGCCTCAGCGAGCGCTACGGCCACCTTCGGACCTGGATCACTCGGCAGCGGCCGTTCCCCACCTTCCTTCAGGTTCGCGAAGACCTAGTCATGGAGGAGCTTACTCAGGGCATCCAGCCTGGGTCGCTCTCCGCGCTGGGGTCCTCGTCGTCTTCGACTCTCTGGCCGCCACTCCTCCGCCGCCGCGTCCCACCGCTCCGCCCGCGTTGTCTCTACTTGGTCCTCCTCCTCCCGATCCGAGCGGGGGTGGGGTGGGGGGGGGGACATGGCGGACGCCGTCGCCGCGGCGGTCGGGGTGCGGGGTCTGGCCGTGGGAGCACACCGGCGCCTCCACGGGGTGCACCCTGGCCATCCTACAACCACCCATCGCCAGGGTGCATCTCCATGTGGCCCTTTCCGACGGCTGGCGGCGAGTCTCGTCCTCCGGCGGCCATGCTCGCTGGGGGGGGGGGGGGGGGGTCCCGGGCGCTCAGTGGACTCTGGGAGCTACCGTCCCTCCGCTACCGTCGCCATGGACTTCTCCTGGGGTCACGCCCGGGCTGGTCGGTTGGGACCCGACAGCCCTGGCCCGTTCCTTCAGCACCATGAGTCTCACTCCACCAGTCAGCCCGGACTGGATCGCCGACTCGGGTGCCACCTACCACACCACTTCTGACACCGGTATACTCTCCTCGGTTCATCCTCCTTCCTCCTCTCACCCTTCGTCCATCATGGTCGCAAATGGTTCATGTCTTCCTGTCACATCTGTGGGTGCTGCCGGCACTCATGGCTCCTTCCGTCTTCCTGACGTTCTTGTTGCTCCTTCTATGGTTCACAACCTTCTTTCTATTCGTCGTTTTACCACTGACAACTCTTGTTCTGTTGAATTTGACTCTTCTGGTCTTACTGTGAAGGATTTGGATTCCCGGCGCCCTCTTCTCCGATGTGATAGCGCGGGGCCCCTTTACACTCTTCGGTTTCCTCCACCGTCGTCGCCTTCCACTTCATCCGCTGCTTTCGCCGCCGTTTCTTCCTCCACCACCTGGCACCGCCGGCTCGGACATCCCGGCCGCGACATTTTGAGGCAGCTTAGTCGTAGTTCCGACATTCCATGTACTCGGGCTCACGATGAGCATTTATGTCACGCGTGCCAACTGGGCCGCCATGTTCGTCTTCCTTTCCCGACCTCTTCTTCACATGCGACCCATATTTTTGACCTTGTACGTTGTGACCTATGGACATCTCCTGTTCTGAGTATTTCTGGTTATAAATACTATCTTGTGTTGGTGGATGATTTCTCTCACTATTCCTGGACGTTTCCCATTCGTGCGAAGTCTGACACTTTCTCCACGCTTCTTCATTTCTTTGCCTGGGTGTCCACTCAGTTCGGCCTCACCATCAAGGCTGTTCAGTGTGACAACGGTCGTGAGTTCGATAACTCCACTTCTCGTGCTTTCTTTCTCTCTCACGGCATGCAGTTGCGCATGTCGTGCCCCTACACCTCCTCCCAGAACGGCAAGGCCGAGCGCATGATTCGCACCACCAACGACACCATACACACCCTTTTCTTGCAGGCCTCCCTGCTCGCTTCTGGGCCGAGGGTCTTCACACCTCCACCTACCTCCTTAACCGTTTACCTTCCACTGCCTGTCCTGCTCCCACTCCTCACCATGCCCTTTTTGGTACCCCTCCTCACTATGCCCACCTCCGCGTCTTTGGGTGTGCGTGTTACCCTAACACCACTGCCACTGCTCCCCACAAGCTGGCTCCCCGCTCGACTCGGTGTGTGTTCCTCGGATACTCCCTAGATCACAAGGGGTACCGTTGCTTTGACCTCTCCTCTCGTCGAGTTCTCATCTCCTGTCACGTTGTGTTCGACGAGTCCGATTTTCCCTTCTCCACCACCACCACCACTCCTCCCACCTCCACCTCCGACCTTGGCCTCTCCCCCCTTTTTCCCACTGACGCGGTGGCCCAGCCACCTTTACTGTTTTACCCTGCAGGTCCTCTACCGCGTCCTCCGGCGGGCTCATGCCCCGGCCCGACGCCCTCCGGGCCTGTGCCTGACACTGCGCCCTGCGCGGGTTCGGCCACCGCGCCCTCCGATGCTGCGTCTGCCCCTGCGCCTTGTGCGGGTCCAGTGGCCGCGCCTGCCGCTGGTCCGGCGTCTTCGACACCTCCCGCGCGCTTCGCCCAGCCGGTGCGGGTCTACCAGCGCCGTACGCGGGCGGTCTTCCCGCCCCCGGTACGGGACCAGTCGCCGTCGTCGCCACCTCGGTCACCTTCCGTGGCCTTGTTCCCGCCGTCGACGCCTACGCCGCTGCCTCCACCACCGCCGGCTGCTCGGGTCGAGCCGCCCGTGTACCATCCACCCCTTCTTCACCGCCACCCGCGTCAGGTTCACCCCATGGTGACGCGGCAGGCGGCGGGGGTGCTGCGACCCCGGGCTCTCGCCGCAACGACGGTCGAGTCGCGGGTCTCTCCGGTACCCTCTTCCGTGCGCGACGCCTTGGCCGATCCTCACTGGCGGGGTGCGATGGAAGAGGAGTGCGCGGCTCTTCTAGCCAACCAGACCTGGGATCTGGTGCCCCGTCCGCCTGGCTCCAATGTCGTCACCGGCAAGTGGATCTGGACTCACAAGCGTCGAGCTGATGGCACTCTTGAGCGGTACAATGCTCGCTGGGTTCTCCGGGGTTTCACCCAGCGACCCGGCGTTGATTATGATGAGACCTTCAGTCCAGTGGTGAAGCCAGCTACAGTCCGCACAGTCCTTTCACTGGCTCTCTCTCGCTCCTGGCCCGTGCATCAGCTGGATGTCAAGAATGCCTTTCTCCACGGGACCCTTGCTGAGACGGTCTACTGCAGTCAGCCTGCGGACTTTGTTGACTCTTCCCGCCCTGACCTGGTCTGCCGTCTCAACAAGTCACTTTACGGCCTCAAGCAGGCCCCTCGAGCGTGGTACTCTCGGTTTGCTGCATTCCTGCTTACTCTGGGTTTTGTGGAGGCCAAGTCATACACTTTGTTGTTCATCTACCACCACGGTGGGGAGACTGCCTATCTGCTGCTCTATGTTGATGACATTGTGCTCACTGCCTCCAGCCCGACACTACTGCGGCGGATCATCTCCTCTCTCCAGCAGGAGTTTGCGATGAAGGACCTCGGTGTGCTCCATCACTTCCTCGGGGTCACCGTTGAGCCTCGTCCCGGGGGTCTCTGTCTTCACCAGCGGCAGTACACTCTTGATATCCTGGAGCGAGCTGCGATGACTGACTGCAAGCCTTGCTCCACCCCGGTTGACACTCAGGCCAAGCTGTCAAAGACCGAGGGCGCCACACTTACTGATCCTACAGCCTACAGGAGTCTTGCAGGGGCGCTTCAGTACCTCACCTTCACCCGCCTGGACATCACATATGCCGTTCAGCAGGTTTGCCTACATATGCATGATCCGCGCGAGCCTCACCTCACGGCCCTCAAGTGCCTCCTCCGATACCTCCGCGGCACCGTCGACTACGGCCTCCTACTACACTGGTCTGCCTCCACCGAGCTCGTCGTCTACATCGACGCTGACTGGACCGGGTGTCCGGACACTCGCCAGTCCACCTCCGGCTATGCCGTCTTCCTCGGCGGCAACCTGGTGTCCTGGTCGTCCAAGCGCCAGCCGGTGGTCTCCCGCTCCAGTGCCGAGGCGGAGTACTGCGCTGTTGCTAACGGCGTGGCTGAGGCCTCCTGGCTCCGGCAGCTCTTGGGTGAGCTCTACAGTCCCCTGACTCGGAGCACGTTAGTCTACTGTGACAACGTCAGTGCCGTGTACCTCTCCACCAACCCCGTTCAGCAACAGCGGACCAAGCACGTCGAGATCGACCTCCACTTTGTTCGTGACCGGGTGGCCATCGGCGATGTTCGGGTTCTCCACGTCCCGACCACCTCCCAGTTCGCCGACATCTTCACCGAGGGCCTCCCGTCCTCGACCTTCTCCGAGTTTCGCTCCAGCCTCAACATCACTGGTGGCTAGTTGAGTCTGTGGGGGCTCCTATGTTGTGCTTCTTTTCGTGCCCAGTTTTGAAACTCCGCTGCGCCGGTAGTTCAGACTGCGGTGGGGGGGGTTGGGGTGTTGGAATGTATATGTGTTAGACCTATGTACGACTACAATATTGCTACCCTCCTAGGGTTGGCCCAATCAATCCATTCACTATTCTCAGCAATATCTATCATATCAGCTAGGATATTCCTTCCTGTACAAGGAACTGTCACGGAGTCTGGAGGCGCACGCCGATCTGAGCCATTCACCGGACCCGCTTAGCTTGATGGGCCAGACCAACCGAATGACCTAGGCCATGTGTCGCCCTGGGGGTATACGGGGCTATATCCCCACAGTGATAGTTCTGTTTTCCTTTATAATTTTGTAGAGGCTTTTGCTGGCAGTGCTATCATTTGAAGTCGGAATTGAGTTGTTTTGTTGGTGTGGTGGCGGCCAGTTCTGAGGCTCTTGGAGCCTCCAGCATCGTCATTTTCAGTATATCTTGCTAGCTTGGTAGGCGATGGAACACTGTATCACTGATGGTAAAGTGTGATGTAATGACTGATATTCGCAGAACACTGTAATTCTGCTGCTTCTGTAATAAAACTGGGGTTCATCCCATTATGGAAAAAATGTGTTTTTCTTTTCCACCTGTGTCAGTGAGCAAACATGATGCTACATTTCTTTATTTCAGCACTATGAGTTGGTTGTTCTTGAATTAGGGAAACACCATTAATAGTGATAAACTCAAAGACATGAAAACATTTCAGCTATATGGGTTATATCACAGAAGGGTATTTACAAATACTGTCAAATTTTCTTTCTCTCTCTTTCCTTGTTACTATTTTCTCACTGCTGCGCTGCACCTTGTGCATTCATCTTTTGTGGCAAAGGTTTGATGTTGATGTACCTGGCAATATGGTGTACAAGGAAAGTCGTTTCACAACTGCAGGTAATTATATATGTCAAAAAATATCTGTTTTCTTGCAGAGATTGATATGTTGTTTCTAATATATATATAAACTTTTCGTTGTTGGTTCGAAAACCGCTGCCATATGATTGAATTTTACACATTAGTTTTTTCAGGCAATGAGTCCATGAAATTATGTACATTATACTCATAACAGGCTTATAAATATAAATTTACTCTTAGAACAAAATTTATGCTTCTAATGGTATGCAGTTCTCTTGGTTGTTCGATTAAAAAGTAAAAAACAAATTTCATGTCATTGCTCATCTTTGTTCTTTTAAAATTTTTGTTCTATTTATAACAATGCAAAATCATTCAGACATCTAGAGATTGCTCAAGAACTGCATGTAGCAGTTTGTTTACAATAATCTTCCCTTTTTTATTCTGACTTCTGACTATTTTATGTTGAGGAAAATATTGTGGTAAAAGTAACGTCCTGTTGGCTTGGCTGAAAGAATATTGTATTCCTGTAGTACTGTAATAGTGCTGTCTTGGATGAAGTAGTATCTGCTGTTGTAATATTGAATTGCAATTGGTTCCATCCATATATGTGATTTCTTATGATGTTTTCTCTCTCTTATTAGGTGATACAATTGTTGCTGTGGATAGCCCTTTTGGACGCTTGGGGCTTACTGTTTGCTATGATTTGAGATTCCCAGAGCTTTATCAAATTTTGTGTTTTAAGCATCAAGCACAGGTGGTTACGCATTCTAATATACTTCACACAAGAAATATGAATATTGGATGCCAATATGCCATCCTATCATAGAAAAGTGTAGAGGGGATGCCTATTTTGTGAATTGTGATCCTGTCTTAATTTTGTCTTATAGGTGTTACTAGTACCATCTGCATTCACAAAGATAACTGGGGAGGCACACTGGGAAATTCTCCTCCGTGCTCGTGCAATTGAGACACAATGTTATGTATGATAACCAAACCCCTCTATCTTCTCATTGACATGTGGCACACATTTCACATTTGGAAATCGAATTATTTTGTTGGCAACATGAGATAGATAAAATAAAAAGTTAATGCTGGACCAATTATAGAACATCTGCTTTTCTGTTGTGATTTTAAAACAACAGTGTTTGACCATTTGTAGGTTATTGCTGCTGCTCAAGCTGGAAAGCACAATGAAAAAAGAGAAAGCTATGGTGATTCTATAATTATTGACCCATGGGGAACAGTGATAGCTCGACTTCCAGGTATACCTTTTTCATCTCTTTACTTTTTTTGAGTTAAGATTCTTTCGTGTATCTTCACTGGGACTTTGATTTTAATCAAATACCTCATTTTGTTACTTGTTAATGCTGCATCATTCATCAATATTTGTTACGATGAAATGCTTGATGTGGAATGCAATTGGCATGTTACATGCTGCATGTTTGTGCTAGTACCCTTTTTGTCCCAAGACCTGCGAAACAACGGTTCCCTACACATATATTGATGCAATTGCTCGATTAAAAAATATGCTTGCAGATCGGCTCTCGACTGGTTTTGCAGTTGCAGATCTTGATTTATCAAAAGTTGAGGCTGTGAGAACTCGAATGCCAATCTCAGAGGTACTACTGCTTTCCCAGGGACCAGAAGTTCTTTTCATCTTCGTCTATAACAGTTTACTCTTGTCATCTTGTGCTATGTTTCGCAGCACCGGAAGTTCGACAGTGATTGGAAATCCATGACTCTTTGATAGCTGAAGGTGACATATTCATCTATGCATAATTAGCACAGGTTTGGTCAGTTTGTGACTGGGAACTCCAGCAAGAGTGAAGTTGCTGAACAAAATAAGTTGCAAAGACGATAGCAGTGTAAAAAATGGTAGACATCGGTGCAAGTTGAAATTTGTCTTTTACTCGCTCCGTCCCTTTTTAATTGTCGTCCGGAAAGCGTGTCTGTGAGGGAAACACGAATTTCTAGAGACAGTTATTTAGGGACGGAGGGAGTACATGCCAAGGTCAACTGGTGCCGAAAATGTTGTAGTAATTGTCAGCTTCATAATATTCGGATGTAACAGATCTGAGATGTTGTTATTCCATTATTAAAATAAAGTTTCCAGGTCCCAGAGTACTGGAATTTATTTAAATTCAAATGTACGTCCCTAATGGACTTGTAAATGATCTCAAATCCAAATAGTGACACCTGGTGATGATATCATGATCTAGAAATTGGTTAAACATGGATGCCTGAATCTTCAGTTCTTCACATGAAAATGGAAAGCGCCAAACCAAGCAACATAAGCTTTTTCTTTGGTATAATTGGAACCGACAGTGAATTTCATGTATCTCTTGCAGGCGAGCGTGGGCTATAAAGCTTAGGCCTTTTAGATTCCATCAAACTTCTAACTTTTTTCACTCTCTCCATCACATCAATATTTAGACGCATGCATGGAGCATTAAATATTAGTAAAATAAATAACTAATTGCACATATTAGTTATAAGGGTCCGTTTGGTTGGTGACCGGAACTTGCCACGCCTGACCTTCGGCAAACTGTGGCTGCCACAGAAAGTGTGGCGAACAAAATCGAAGCCACACTTCTGGCAAACTTTGGCACGAAAATGAGTCTATGATGTGTGGGACATGGTGCTAAGAAAGTGTGGCGTGCCATAGCTGTGGCAGTGAACCAAACGGCTGCCAGAAAAACTGTGGCACGACGAATCTGTGGCGTGGCAAGTTCTGGTCACCAACCAAACGCACCCTAAATCACGAGACGAATCTTTTGTGCCTAGTTAGCACATGATTGTTCAATATTTGTCAAATACAAACAAAAGTACTACAGTAGTAAAGTTAAAAAAAATTCAGCATCTAAACAAGGCCTTAGCTTCAAAATGGAATTTGGTTTAAACGCCCAGGAAAAGATTCTAGTAACAGAACTATTCCTAGACAGCTTCAAAAAAAAAAAAAAAATCCTAGACGGCACACACCCGATGCCTTTCTTTTGAAACCCAATACTCCCAAACGAAGTATACCTAGTGTCGAAACTATCATTTCCACAGAGAAAATAAGCGAAACAGGGATGTTTTAAACAGCCAATCTTGGACTGAATATAATTTCGTCACACTTCTGTGTAACCAATTGTGTCCCTGTAGAAACTGGCCACAAGAAACCAGCACCTGCACACTTTTGTGTTCAGGTGACCGACATCGTTCCACTTCAAATCGACTTTAATCTTCAAACATAGAGTAAACAAAGAATTTCTCATCATGCAAAAGCTTTACTTCATGAAAGAATAAATTCATCTAAATTTTGTTTGGTTGCTAGCCACACTTTGCCACACCTAATCTTAGGCAAGTTTGACCAGATTGGTAAGTGTTTGGTTGATGATTAACCTTAGGCAAGATTTTTCTGGGCTCCATATATCATAAACTAGAAAAAGTGTGGCAAGATTCTCTTAGGCAAGAAAAGTGTGGCCACACTTTTGTTTGCCACACTTTGCCTAGGGTTAGATGTGGCAGGGTGTGACCCTAAACCAAACAACCCTAATTTTCCACATGGCATGGCCTATACATTAAGAATTCTAAGTTACATATTGAAGAAGCACAAATTATGTCAAAACCGTTGAAGGATGTAGCAGGCAAAATAATCGGTTAATGCTTCAAGGGGGAAAAGGATAATTGGTTAATACTGCATACAGGTTTCACGTGTTCTCTATCGCTGGCAGCTATATTTTATTCAATATAAACCAGTTTAGAATATGTATTATCAAACTGGTTTTATGTCACGAGTCATCAGTTAATAAACAAGTGGATATCTAGCAATTTTCTGGCCCAATATGTATTATCAAACTGGTATTATATCACGAGTCATCAGTTAATAAACAAGTGGATATCTAGCAATTTTCTAGCCCAGACGGGCACAACTCGTGTATTATTATTTTTATATACTTGACACTCGGCAGCATATAAAGCAGATATTCCCACACAGTAATACATCCACTGCCATACCCAAGAAAAAAAATATCTCAATACACGCAGGGACCACAATGCTCAAAAAGGAAAAGATAACACAAGAGACATATGCGCTGTTTGGTAAGACCACAGTATCGCAAACGCGATAAAAAAAATTAGCTCATTTCTATTTAGGGTGGTAACATTTTGTACCCTTAAATTATTTCCCTTTATGTTACATATGGAGCTACCAAACAACACTATATTTGAGTGCATAATAACTCTCAATACAAGACAGAATACTGTAAAGTGGAGATTTAAGAAAGGGGACAGGGATAACATGCATATAAGGCATTAATCATGGTTCAGGTTCCACATAATGGAGATAGCATACACTGTCAAGTACTACAATGTGCTATAAGACTATCTCCAACAGAGCTCACCTAAAAACGAGATGCATTTGCCGATTTGTGTCACGCCGAGAAAAAGCGTCACGCACCCAAACATTTACGTTTCCATCAGCGGACCCAAAAACAGACCCAAGAATGGACACAGTTTCTTTCGTGGACGCGCCGTGAAATTTTCCGCGGGAAACGGAGTGTGCGAGCTGGGTGTGGTTGAAAGGACCGTGACGCCTAAGAGGGGGAGGGTGAATTAGGCAACTTAAAACTTCTACTCTAAACTATGGCCTCTAATTTCCACCTAGTCAAAACCTATGCAAGAAAGTAAATTAACTAATGTGCAACTAAGGTTTTACTAGGTGTGTTTGCTATCTCTACCGCAAAAGGAGTTATGCAACCTAGTTCCCAAACCTATCAACTAGCATATCAAACTAGGAAAGGTAAAGCACATGAACTAGGTAGCAATGTAATGCGGAAGCTAAAGAGTGGGATAGAGATGCAAACTCCCGTCGACGACTCCGGTATTTTTACCGAGGTATCGAGAAGCGCGCAAGCTTCCCCCTAGTCCTCGTTGGAGCCCCTCGCAAGGAATCCCTCGCAAGGGCCAAGCTCCCGGTCGGGTAACTCCGTGGATAGCTCCGGTTCTTCCCCACGCGCAAGTGGGTCTCCGGTTAAGCCACTCGTGGCAAAGCCTCTCCCGGATGCTCCCCGCCGTCTTCACTATCAAGCTTCCGGCCGAAACGCCGCGGGCCTTGTTCCCTTCGGTACACGGAGGCGGCCACACCACAATCGCGGTCGGTGTGATCTCGCAAGACTTACAAGCCCCGCCGATGTACAACAACGTTGCGCGCAAGCACCGGTAGATGAGAGGTTTTCAACCTCACTAAACACTAGGCCTAATACCTAGAGCAAGCGCAAAGCGGTGGTCTAACTAGCTTAAGCACTTCGCAAAGCACATACACTAATCACCGAGTATATCACTTGAGCACTTTGATAGCTAGAGCAACTAAATATGTGTCTATACACTTGGTACACTTCCTTGAGCTCCAACCTACGTGTTTTGGCCGGCCATGGGAGTATATATAGAGCCTCAACCAAATAGAGCCGTTGAAGAAAGTCATGGACTTCACAGCGTAGCATCGGACGCTGGAGTCGTGACCATCGGACGCATCCGATGCTCCTTTAACGGCTAGATGCCAGCCTGACACTGTGTCGCAACGGCTACTTAGCGTCCGATGGTAGATCAACGGACGCGTCCGATGCTCACAGAGCCTCTCTGGAACCTCTCTGCATGGTCATCGGACTCAGCTGAGCTCCAGCGTCCGATCGACGCCGTAGCATCCGGTCATACTGCCACTCTGATGAACAGTCGCATCGTTGCGTCCGATCAGATTAGCGCAGCGTCCGGTCGCTTTGACGTGGCGCTACTGGCTTGGAGGAATTGACCGGACACATCTGGTCAGCGTCCGGTCACTGCTTGAGCAGCGTCCGGTCACTCCTTTTCCCTTGTTTCTTCGCGGTTTCTTGCGCCGTCTTGGTTCCATTCTTGTGCCTTGGACTTAGCTTGATCTTAAGGGTCTTCTACTGAGCTTCTAGTGTCTTGCTTGAGGTGTTGATCATCCGATCACCACGTAGCCTTCGTCCAAGTCACATTTGTGCCCTATTGGACTACAAAACAAACACTTGCAAATGCATTAGTCCAATTTGGTTATGTTGTTCATTAAACACCAAAATTCAAAGTTAAATGGGCCGAGGTCCATTTTCCTTACAGTGGTACTGCGGGTTCCTCGATGGCGGGATTATTTTGCCGCTCTGGTGACGTGAATGGACTCGAGGTGGCAGCGCCGTAGCCGGTGTTGGCGCCGACTCGCTCAATCAACCGTCTGCAAAGACCAGCGTTGGTGAGAAGAGTCAATCGAAGCACAGGTAATCTGATTTCTGGCAATTTGCTTGTTCGATCCTTTTAGGGCTTGTGTGTCTTCCAATTGGATTGGAGAGGATCAAAGGGGATTTTGACTTATATGGGATCAAATCTCTGTGAATCCGTTCCGATCCCTCTCAAGCCCATGATTTGTTTTTTTAAGGTCGACATCGTCGACTCCGGCCAACCAGTAGAGCGGTGGTGGCGCTCCTGCTGGGTCAGCGCCCTTGGAAAGGGGAAAGGAAGGGTCGTCAAGCTCGAGCAAGAGGTTTACTTGATCTTTATCTTTTTTCAGTCATTCATCTTTTGTTAAGTCTGAACCTGATTTAAGATTTCATTATTACTTCCGTCCAGATAAATCGATGGACACTAGCAAAGATAGACTCAGGTACTTGATCCTACCACAACAAGGAACCTTTTTACAACTCAGACCCACAGTAGCTAGTGTATGACGAAAACTTATGTTAAAATGGCCACCTTTACCTCCTCCTGTTCAGAAGCAGCAGAAGTAGATGCATCAGTCCCGATTTGCCATATAAAGTCCTTCACCTTGTTGGTCACATCCAACTTTCATAGTTGACCAAGGTGGTTTTTAAAGTTAGTAGTTTGATGCTTACATAAAATTATTGCAGTTGCAACATTGCTTAAACTGGTAACCTCTAAAAAATAAGCCATATTTTGAATGGCCCAATGAAGGCATAATTGCGAAATAAAGCATGGACTATGTGATATTTTGATATCATTATAATATTTTGCTATGTTGTTATTCAATAATTTGAATTTTTATACCTATGTTGTAGAAATTTTATACCTCGTTGTGGCTAATTTATCCCTAAATTGGCTTGGCTTTAGACCTCGAACGTGGTTATTTTGGCCATGGCTTGAAGTTATGTCAAAATGTCAATGTTTGGGACAGCCGCAACATACTCCAATGATGATGAGATCATAGCCGCAGTGGTCGTCCTCACCCAGACGCCACAAAAATGACCTTAGGGAGGTTCGGTTCCAGGCCACAAGACTTACAAAGCGTGATCGACTTGTAGCAGATTGGCAGCTGAATGAGGACTAATTCATTGAACGCCCACTTTACAATGAGGAGCATTTCAGAAGGAGGTACAATCTTTGGCCTAGATTCCATTTCCATGACACATTGAATTAATTTGATAAAAATGTATTTTTGGTTGTAGATTTCGCATGAGATGAGAATTGTTCCTTGAGATAGTGGATGAGGTCACAACAAAAAATAGGTTCTTCCAACAGAGTAGAAATGTTGTTGGGCAGTTAGGATTCTCTACTCTTCACAAGTGCACAGTGGCTCTGAAGATGCTAGCATATGGAGGTCCAGCTGATGAGTTGGATGATCATTTGAAAATGGGAGAGAGTACTTCCTGGAGACCGTGCAGGAATTTGTTATGACTATCATCAAGGTGTTTGGCAAAGAGATAGATCACATATTAAGCATCAATTTGGCCAGAGGTTTTCCGGGAATGATAGGCAGCATCAATTGCATGCACTAGGAATGGTCTAGTTGCCCAATCCATTAGCAAGGTATGTATAGAGGGCACAGAGGCAAGCCAACTATAATACTTGAGGTAGTGGCGAGAGGATCTTAGGATTTGGCATGCTTACTTTGGTTTACCAGGGTCTCACAATGACATTAATGTTTTGCCCTGTTCAAATGTGTTTGATGATTTGGCTAACGGTAGGGCACCCTCTGTTGAGTTCCATGTTAACAACAACATCTATTCCCTTGGATACTAACTAGCAGATGACATCTATCCCGATTGGGCTACACTAGTGAAAAGCATACCAATGCCGGTTAGCAACAAGCAAAAGGTTTTTTTTCGGAGCAGCACGAGTCATGTAGAAAGGATGTGGAAAGAGCTTTTGGTGTCCTACAGGCTAAGTGGAAAATCTTGCATAGGCTAGCTCATTTATGGAATCCAAAAGTACTTAATTCCATCATGCGTGCTTCAGAATGACCTGATGGAACACTTTTGGACGCTATACGGACAGTGCTCTGGTCCTTTTGCTCCTAATCACAGGAACTGAAGTCTATAGTTGTAGGTTCATTTGCCTGATGTATTTTGTTGACAGTTCACGTAAACTATAGTGGCATGAAGTTTTAGTTGCCCGTTGTTGGCGCAAAAAGTGACACCTCGCGCCAAGCACACAACAAGCCGAAAAGCTGGCTTCAATCTGGTGCCCAATCTCGTGCCCGAAGTATGTTGATTCCGGAGACGTGCCAGTCGGTTTGACCTGAAAACCAACAAGAGATAAAAATGTGAGAATACCTCTGGAACATGCCGGGTGAGACCAGACAGTTCCATATGTACGGCTTTGAAAGCCAATCACGACGGCACACAGCTATAGAAGCTATCTGTCAAAGCATGTTTGTAAAATCATTCGGCGAATATGAAAATAGAGTGTGTAAAGCATATTTAACTACCGAATGCGTATGTAAAAAGAGACATACTTTGAACGAATTAAAGATGTATAAACAGGTAACTTGCAAAAATAGATCTATTCAAATAACACATGCATAGGCTAATCCAACTAATCTGCCGCACGTTTAGTTTTCATAAACCCGTCAGACATAAACTCAAGCGAAGCTAATCCACCGCATGATACCACTTGCTATAAGTCTACACCACTTCTTATAATTAGATTAATCCACCACATGATACAATCTAATTATAACAAGCTAAAAGCATGCATATATTTGAACAGATCTATAAAAGCTCGTTACTCATGTAAGCATAACCAAAATCGGCAAACCAGCCGAATTGGGGTCCATGAAGAAGGAACAAACAGGCAAGCATGATCAGACTAATCAAAAAAACCTGCATCTGCCGCACGATACCTAGTTTTATCAAAGCCTAATCGTAATTAACATGCATGAACCCGCGACATGTAACAATCTGGATTGAAAGTTGACCCGGCCATCATGATATTATGATTAGCAAAAGCACAAGCAAACTTGTGGAACAAGGCCGAACAAAGAACAATCTAGATTGGGCAAAAAGAGTGTTACAAGAATTAAATAAATAAAACATATAACACATGATAACTTAATGAATCTATTAGATCTGCCAAATCTAATAGAGCCGATAACTATTTTTACTCATGACTTAATCCGCCGCACGATACAAGGCACAAGCAAAAACTTCCCGTCATAAACTTAAATCCGCCGCACGATACTAAGCTTAACATACGAGACTACTTGCATCGTATCTAAATCCACCGCATGATACTAGACATCATAGCAAGGTTGCCGGGACTTACGGAGGTCGACAGATCGATGATTCCTCTCGAAGAACTCGACGACACGACTAAGGACTCGAAGATGGCATGGGGCCGGTTTGTATTGATGTGGTTGTGAACAATTTTACAATGGTCGAGGGCTTATATTTATACCCTGGACAAAACACGAGTCCTAAACGATTACGAACTCAACAATGAAATTTGGAAGATACAAATCCTATTCCTATTCTCTCTTCGGCGTCCTTTATCGCCACTGGTCTTCTGTACATGCCGGGTTTTACCTACCTGCCATATTCATGTTCCGAATGGAGTCATCGTCCTCGTAAAATAGCCGACCGCATAGACGTTTGCTGCCGAAACCCAAAGACTAGACAATTGCCCGATTGCTTGCCGACTCTTTCTTCACGTTGGCCGGGCCGACCTGTCATATCCTCGTGCGTGCGAAAATCTGGTGTTAATACATGCCCCCTAATTTTGGGATAAATATTTATTCCAAAATTCCTTTTTCCTGCATATCGACGTGGAACCTTCAGAAGCATCCACCTTCATACGCCATAATTGCTGTACTCGCCGATTCATCTCCCGATGTGCCTTTGGGATTCTTTAAAGCCCTCTTTAGCTCTGTTTTGGCTTGTGCATTCTGAACTCCTCTGCTTCAACCTCAAAACCAGAAAATCCTCTTCTCCTCCGTCGTCTCCTAATCAACCAGAAGATGTCTTCCGAGGCGAGCCGCCATAGCTCTGAGTTTGGAGTTTCCAGTACTTCTAAGAGGAGGTTATCCTTCATCGTTCTTGTTTCGAAAATGAAGCAGCTGTTTTTACACTGTTGCTTTTGTTTCAGGAGGACCGGTGATGACTTCCCCGAGGACCTGACCCAGAAGATCGTAGATCTTCAAGTCGATTTGGAAAGGAAGGATCGGGAAATCACCCGAATCTCTCGAGAGCGTGATGTCGCTCGGGAACGGGTCGCCGGTAAGTATTCTTCATCATTTCTCTCCCCATTCTGTTTCCCCGCTTTTACTGACTCTTCCTCCTTTTTAGCTCTGGAGGCTAAGCTTCATCTTCTCGAAGCTGCTGTTGCTGATCTTGCCGTCACGACCAATGTACCGGGTACAACAGCCTTGAGGCGGGTGAATGAGGTCAACCGAGTTCTCCCTGACATCTCCAGAGCTGGTATGGGTTATAGCGCAGCGCTCGCCTTTAACGCTATTCGGATTCATTGCGGTGCCGATTACCGCAATTTTGATGTTTGTGAGCGAGGGCTAGAATACAGGGTGGCACACTCTGTCAATGACATGAAAGAAGCTGGAACAGATCTGGCTCATTCTTTTGACTTTGACCTCCCGATTAGGAACAAAATAGGGTGGACGAACTGATTTTCTACTGTAACTTGTTCCCTCTTTTGTAAATAAGAAGTTCCTCTGTTCGTCCTCCTGAATCAATCTAATTGATCCTTCGAGATCAATGTGTGTTCTATTTTGTGCATTAGTCACTGACTTCTACTTTTGCTTCAACGACGATGGATATTACATCGGCTATTACTGATAAATCGCATCAGATACCTTTGCCTTGCGGACAACTGCTGTAATCGGCTATTTTAGATTCAAAATTCAAGTCCTTTTCTCAATTTTCCAATGTCATCAGGCCAGTCCCCTTCAAGGAATTTTTCTGTCTCCGCTCCCAGTGCCAATTTGTAATACGAGTTTCCAAATAACTAGTCGAAACTGAACAACCTTTAGCCGAATCTTATCGGCTTCCCGATTCAAAAGTTACGACCTTCTTAGTTATTAAAAGACCCGACCTGGCCCAATAATGGCCCATAAGCTGTGAGAACCCTACTCCGATGCCTGGCCTTCCAATGTGCAAGCCATGGTTCTATAAATATGACCGTATACAAGCTGTTACTCCAGCCAAACAGCTTGACTTGCAAAATCTCTACCTCTCGGCTTCTAGCTCAAACCAGAGAGAAAATCCTTCGCTCACATTTCCATCAATAGCAGGCCATGGCGACCACGGCAAAATCCCATCAGAGATGAAGCAGGAAGAAGTCGAGCACTAACTCACCGGCGTCACAAGTGAAAAATTAGTCTCTTGCCCCCTTGTGATAGCCCTCATTGTCTATCCGTTTCTGATTCATCGTCCATTTCCTTTTCAGGATGGAGCCTTCCTCTAGCCAAGCTTGGATTTCTCTTCCAGAAACGGTAGCTCAACAGCTTCTCAATTCTTTCTCTAGGCCATCAGATTCTGAATCTGATAATCCATTTTGGCAGACCCGTCTGGATGCCCTTCGATATCGTGAGGAAAGTGATAAAGCCAGGAAGGAACTGGAAAATGCATCCAAGAAGCATGGTATTGAGGAAGCTGAATGGGCAGACCAATGGAAGCAACTCTGCAGCATCATTACAGGTTAGCAGAGTCTTGGTTCTTCTCCTTCCCGACCGAGTCTGCTTTTGCCTAATATATCTTTTCTTCTTGCCAGCTCTTTTCTGCAGAGAATGATCGTTTGAAAGTAGCAGCAAACAGAGTCGCCCTCAAGGTGAACGCTCGTGGGGATTCATTCGAAGCCTGTCTTGACGCTATGGATGGCCGTATAGATCAGGTCGTCATCCAAGGTGTGCACGCTGGGGTTCCCCTTGGGCTAGCGGCAATAAGTTCTTGAACCAAAGAAGACTACTCCTTTCTACCAGTGGGTTCCGCAGACGGATACCTGGATGAAATGGAAGGTATCGAAGATTACAATGATCATGTCGCTGCCATTGCTGAAACCATTGACCCACAGTCTGTTCTGAACAAATTATTCCAAGGGTAGTTTGTATTAGGACAGATGAAGCTTGTAACAGATGAAACTTGTTCTTCTCTGAATAATGCCTATTTGCATCTTTCGATTCCCCAGTGACCTCTCCGATTGCAACATTTCTTCAGAAGACACTTGCCGAATGTATGACGTCATCTTAGCCGACTAGATCTCATCTCTGATATGTCATGTCACTCGGCATCGCACTTACTGCACTTCACCTTCCCCTTCCCCCGATAAACCTGCTAACTTGAAAAACGCTAGGGTTACCAGGGTCCTGAATATCTTTGAACTAAAGGCGATAAATAATATTGGCTATAACTTAAATTCTTGGAACATTTTTTCTGCTAAAGGCGATTCTTTTACATCGGCTATATACAAATATTCTTGAATCCATTCCACATACGACTACCATGCATTCGGCTTTCAACAAGTGGTGCCGAAGCTTAGTCCACGAGTGACGCATATATGAACAAAATTTCTTTACAGCCGAATACCCGTCTCTGGGTCTAACATTTTCGGCTAAAGCTAGCTGCTACTCATCTTTTCCTTTAAACTTAAAATAAGGGTCGATCCCATTACAAGGCTATCGGCCGCCACGTACAACTTGAAACGATCACCAAGTTGCAGAAACACCTTCATATATTCTTCAATTTCACCAAGACTTTCCATTGTACGTCACTTCACGTGAACTCTTGCTATTTCTTTGGCTTTGGCAATGGAGAAATAGGCAGAACCTTCTCAAAAGTTTATCAACTTCAATCCATACTGGACTCAAATTCGCACATATTAATCCTATCCTCGGCTTCATCATCAACACTTTATTCCTCGTCAGCCGATATAGAACCTGGTCCTGACTTCTCTCCATTACCCCCCGTCGGATTACTTACTAAAATTTGCTCTGAGAGCCGATCGTTTGAATCGGCTGTTGGTCCTTGTCGAAAACATTCACAGGACCTGCTTCCCAAGCTCTTCTAGAAAAGCACTCGACACCATCATATTCCCAATAGATGGGCTCTGCATTAGCAACACTCACCGAATCATCAGCATGGACAATTTCGATGTCATCTCCAATCCACTGGATGAGGAATTGATGCATAGTCGACGGCACACAGTAGTTTGCATGTATCCAATCTCTTCCTAATAGCAAACTGTATGCCCCTTGCCATCAATGACGAAGAAGGTAGTAATCAAAGTCTTGGATCCGATCATCGATTCAACATGAACTGCCCCCCCGAGTGTCAGAAGAATTACCAGCAAAGTCTCTTAGCACCATGTCAGTCTTCAATAAGTCTTCACTTGCCATCCCAAGCTTTCTGAATGTGGTATATGGCATGATATTTATGGCAGCCCCTCCATCAATGAACATCTTAGTCAATGGCTTGCCATTAACATAGCCTCTCATATATAATGGCCTCAGGTGTCGATGCTTAGCTGGCTTATCAAACACTGCACGCTGAGCTAAGACGAGATGAGCTAACAAGTCTTGAAATTCATCTTCATCAAAATCTGAATACACTTCGTCTTGGACATCTTGACCTTCGGGAGCTACGAACTCTGATGGGAGAAAGAACGCCATGCATGTATCAGCCGAACGATCACCTCCATCCGGCTTCTCTTTAGGATGCCAAACTCGTTTTGTCTTGGCACCTGCTTGCTCTAACTCTCTGTTCCTTAAACGCTGCACTCTCCTCTTTTGGCTTCTCCTCAACCCTGGTGGACACCACTGTCCTCTCTGCCAGATATACTCGCGATATTCTTCTTCTTCTTCAGTGCGAACCCACCTTCGATCGGCAAATCCTCTTCCCTGCCGATTTTCAGAATTATTAATTTTTAAGCGCTGATTGTCCTCAGGGATTCGTGCCCCAAGCCTTTCATGGACAGAACGACGTTGACTCAAGACTGCCTATACTCGGAGTCTGATTACTGCACTCAGGCAGTTGTTCTTAACAGGCAACTTCAAGCCTTCGTCCAACAATACTGGAAGAACGAGCATTCCCAATGAGACTTTCTTGCTCCCCTCATATCTTCTCATTCTTCTCGGTACATCTCTTCTTCGTACCTTCGTTGTTTCTCCAGGAACTTCTGTTCTTCATAAAGTCTCTGCTTCTGGTACCATTCCTGTTCCCCGCGCCATTTATCAATAGAATACGCGTTGTGACCCTGGGTCTGGAAGTCACCCGTCTCAGTTCGGTATTTTGGACCGAACCCTTTGCTAAGCTCTTTATTTGTATCTCCGACCAGGGTCAACGACACCAGCTTCCCTCGTCTATCAGAGGTTAACACTTTCATTTTGCTCTTCCCCTAGGTCAGCTTTGTAACAGAACCGACCAATTTGCACCAGATTAAGCACTGAAAACCTCCGCTCTCGCAGAAATCATCGAGTACTTAAGCTCGTACAAACCCGGTAGTCCGGAAATCTCGAAGGATTTCAAATCATTCAACGACATCCAGCCAAGATCGTACTTGTTCCACGAACATGCTCACGGGTTACAACACAGTTGCACATAGTTCAAATTACATCGGAGTACGAAATAATATTACAAACCATAATTTGTAGTAGTAGCGGAAGCAACATAGTCTTTAAAACATAAGTTTGGATTGTTCATAGATACGGTGCCATCAGTTGACCGGGTCCACAAAAGCAACAGATGAGATAAGTGTTGACCATGCCCTTGGTCTAGTCATCACCCGTTACCGGGTACAAGCAGTTCTCGCAGTACCATAAAACACTGGCCATCTGCAACAACAAGGGAAATAAAACCCTGAGTACGAGAAGGTACTCAGCTAGACTTACCCGTCATAAACCAAAAATAATGAGACTCCAAGGACTATGTAGGCTATAGGGTGGGGTTGGCTGTACATACTCTTTTGCATGAAAGCTTTAGTAATAAAACCCAGTTTCCAATGTTGGCAATTGCTTTTAGTCATTAACTCTACCTTACTAGATTTGCACCTGTACTAAACAAGCACTTGCTAATTAATCAATCAAGAGTGACTATTTCATCAATAGCCTTTCAGATTCCATAACCATTTTAGTTCCATAAGTTCTACGGGAGATGATCTAAAGTCAACTGCTCACTATCCAGGAGCGATGGCGATTATAATCGATTCCTACCCAGCTGGGGATAAAATGTCTCACACTCACACCGCCCGGCACGTCCGGCTACGGCAGTCGTAAGCTGCCAGTCAGGAGATTCGAGAACACAAAGCGCGGGACGGCCATGGGCCCTTCTACACCGGGGGTTATCTCAGTGCCAGGTCGCTCAACCTATAACTGCCCACGGTCATGCAGGTCCAGGTCGATCCCTGCCCTGCCCTGCCCTACCATGCCAGGTCGATCAGAATAGTTGCCCACGGTACAGCTGAGGCCCTGGGTGTTAGGCGTCAACATCTCCATCTCCGGCTCGAATAACACTTACTCGGCTTCACGGGAGGTACTCAGACCAACTCCGTTAAGTGATCGACGCGTTCAATTTGACTGAAGGGACATTCCCGAACGGGTCCTATGCGACACAGACGGGAGCCTACTAGCACACAGAACCCATGTCCTGCTGCTCTTACATCCCGCCTCCGTCTCAGATTAATTATCACATGGTTATCTCATGGTAGCACAGGCTAAACATGATCAGTATCCACCTATTGCGGGAGACAGGGAATCACCCGACTTTTACCGGTCTAAGCAGGGCTAAGCATATAACGAGCCTAGACCTAAACAGGGATATCAAGATATATTGCAGGTGGACAAGGATAAGTAATAATGCATCAACGGTAGCAATCAATTCCTATAACCTAAACAACATCCATCATCAGGTTAAATTAGAAAACATTTGCAAACCGTAGGAGTTAGAATGCTCCGGGGCTTGCCTTTCTCAAAGTCCGACGGACGGTGATCGCGGCACTCGGGCAACTCGTCGGCGTCGGTCCCTCCGGCTTCTTCTGTCAAGTTCTCCTCCGGACTGGGCTCTTCCAGTATCGACTGGGTCTGGATCTCCTCCGCTGATCCTGTATGATGCATAATGCGCATGAATAGGATGAATGCACATAGAATGCATATGTGATGCACATGATTACAGCAATCAGGAGATAAGCACATGTCATCTACTGCATTCTCTTCAACAAGGTAGTCAACATCATCCCAACTATTTAACCTATCAAGATCAACTTGTTAAGCGATGTTGTCACCACATCACAGTCTACTTAGCGAGCTTATTACCCTCTAATTACTTGCTGAAATAAATCTATTTACACTTGCTTTAAACAGCAACCTAACCTAGACAGCTTCAGAAAAATCTACAGAAATTACTGGGAGTTAACAACACCTAATCTAGCTCCCTGTCCAAATTTCAACTCATTTGGACTTAAACTCCATTCTCTATGAAAAAGACAAATTCTATCATGGAAAGGTGCTTTGAACTACACACCCTAGCAAAAAGTGTCAAACAACAGATTTCTTATTTTTCTGCTGTGCTTCCTAGTACAAGAGCAATGTGCTTAAATTCTCAGGTTCATATTCCTCATATTTTAATTACTACAAAAATAAACAAGGAACGACATTTAACCATTTTAAAAGCTACTGTCAAATTAATTCACAGAACAACCTCATATTATATTTTTCTCTGAAACTACACCTTCATACAAACCTAACAAAACTGGAATCACATTTTTCTGACTGATATATAATTAGTTATGCATTTTCCAAGTTATCAGCACTTTTCTAATGTAAATAAAGCTACCCATAAAAATATCACCAAGAATGCATTCAACAACTTACTTAGATCTGATAGATCTAAACATGCTTGACCTAACAAAATTTGTTTCACAGGATTTGGACATAAAATGAGCCTTGTATGAATTTTTGAAGCCTTACATGATTCTGCAAAACACATATTAAAAGAAACTCAACCCTAACGTACGGACTTCGGACCGAGGCACAGGACACGGCTTCGGCACACCCGGCGCGACTCGTCCGAGGCTTCGACGCATTTTACCGATTCGGCCGAGGCTCAGGCACATTTACCGATTCGGCCGAGGCTCACTGACAGCCGAGGCTAACCTATTCACCGAGGCTACTGACCCAACCGAGGCTAACTGACTCAACCGAGCTAGCTGACTCAACCGAGCACTTGACTTGGCTCGACTCGACCGAGGCTTACACAACCGACCCGATCGAGGCTCGAGGCGAAGGCTCGGTGCATCCGACTTACCGAGGCCTACGGCACCCAAGCTCTTCCTTTCTCTCTTCTTACTGCCAGTCGGGGCCCGCTGGTCGGTGACTCTTCCGAGCCAGCTCGGCACGACCACGCGAGGCAGCTCGAGTCAGGCGCGGCATCGTTCCGCGGTGCGGGCCAGTCGGCGGTCAACGGCGGAGTTTTGCGCGTGGTCGTTGACCGGCCCTAGCTCACCGGCGGCGAGCTTCCGGCGACACTGAGACCATCACTGGGTGCGGGTTTGCGAGGCGAACACAACTAACCGACTCGCTGAGACAGAGGGATACCGGAGCAAGCTCGACGGCGGCCATGGCGGAGCGGCGGCTCTGCGACTCGGCGGCGGAACTCTTCCCGGCGGCTTGCGACTCGGCGAGGTTAGCACTAGCCCAAGCAAGACCTAAGCGACCTATTGGAGCAACTCTCGGGCTTCGGCATCCCCGGCATTGTCCGGCGCGATGCACGGCGGCGGTCCATGGCGGACACAGCGCGACTGGCCCGCGGTCCGGCGAACTCAGGACACGAGAGAGGTCTCCTCTCTCTAAGCTACTACGACGGTAGAGAAGACTAGAACATGGCTCAGCTCAGGGTAGCATGGCCGGAGATGACCGGTCCACGTGAAGGTCACGGTGGCGGCCATGGCGGGAGCTTGCGGGTGGCGTCCGCTGTTCCGGCAGCTAGAGAGGGAGAGAGGGGAAACCACCCTTACCGGAGAAGGAGGAGATTAGGGCGGAGAAACTGGCGGGAGGAATCGAACGGCGGTGCGGCGAGTAGCGAGCAATCGCTCGCCGGAGTTCGGCGGCAATGGCGGTTTGGGCGAACTGGAGAAGATGGTGGAGTGGCTGGCGCGCTGGTGAGCGAATGCTTCTGGCTTGCAAGCGCAAGGTGGACGAAGACAGAAGGAACAAGTGCCTGGGTGCATTGCACCTGGCCAGTTCCCGTCGGGGGAACTTCCGACCGGACGCGGCGAGAGGGGACGGGGTGCATGGCGACGTGGCGACTTCGGGCGCAAACCACGGGCGGCGGTGCTGGCGGTTTGGCCGGCCGGCGAGGCGGTCTCGCGGCTGCGGGCGGATTCTGCCGGCGCGGAGGGAGCGGCGTCCGCGAAGGAGAAGAAGGAGAGACTGCCAGGCGGGGTCCACTGGGATTAAACTAAAGAAGTTTGATTAAAAACTTGGATGCCCTATAACTCCTAAACTAAGCTGAATTAGGAAAGGTCCTAACAGCAAAGTTGCTTAGAATTTTGTAAGGAACAAATCATCTTTAAGGCTCAAGTCCAAATTCTGCTTAGAAAAAGAAATTTACTTCTAATCCATTTTTCTAATGCAAGAAATCACATTTTAAAAGCTTTTTCTGAGAAAGTGCTGTAAAGCAAAGTTGTTCCCTTCATCGAGATCTACAACTTTGTTATAAGGCACTTGGTCAGAAACAGAAAGCAAACAAGGTTATACTTAGACACTACACAAGGACTTAAGCACTTCAGCAAACATATGCACATGAAATGATGGGATGCTATGCTTATGCCATGCCAAATTATGCATTTAGGGATTGCTTAACACCGGGGTGTTACAGCCCTCCCCTCCTTAAAAGAAATCTCGTCCCGAGATTTGGATTACGAACCATTTCTTATAAAAGTGTGGGTATACGTCCTTTAGATAGTCATCCGTCTCCCAGGTAGCATCCCGGTCATCTTGCTCACTCCAAGATACCTTATATTGCTTCACGATTCTTCCGCGGGTCGCTCTTTCTTTTCATCGAGCACTCGACATGGTATAATTGAGTAAGTGAGATCAGATTGTAACTTGATACGAGCTGGTTGTACCTCTTCTTCTGGTACTCGAAGACATTTCTTCAATTGAGAGACATGGAATACTGGAAAAATAGCCTTCAAATGCTCTGGTAATTGCAGTTGATAAGCCACTTCTCCCTTCTTTTGTACAATTCTATAAGGTCCCACGAACCTTGGTGCTAACTTCCTTTTGACTCCAAAACGTTTTACACCCTTCATTGGTGAAACCTTCAAATAGACATAGTCACCAACTTTGAACTCAAGCGGTTTCCTTCGTTTATCAGCATAGCTTTTCTGGCGAGATTGTGCAGACGCGATATGTTGCTGAATCGTTCTAACTTGTTCTTCTGCTTCTTTCACAAAGTCAATACCATAGTATCGACGTTCCCCTGGTTCTACCCAGTTTATCGGCGTCCTGCATCTTCTACCATATAGAGCTTCAAAAGGAGCCATCTGTATACTTTCTTGATAACTGTTGTTATAAGCAAATTCCGCTAATGGTAACCATTTTCCCAAGAACCTTTTGCTGATAAAACACAGGCTCTTAACATATCCTCTAAAACTTGATTCACTCTCTCTGTTTGCCCTGATGTTTGCGGATGATAGGCTGAGCTTCGGACTAAATCCGTGCCTAGCTCCTTCTGCAATTTTTCCCAAAATGGTGCAGTAAACTGCGGTCCACGATCAGAGACTATAACCCTTGGTACACCGTGCAGTCGCACAATCTGACTTATGTAGATCTCGGCATAATCTGGGGCCTTATAGTTGGTCTTGACTGGAATGAAATGTGCGGTCTTTGTGAGACGATCCACAATTACCCAAATTGAATCATTACCCTTCTGAGTCGTGGGTAAACCAACGATAAAGTCCATACTCACTTCTTCCCACTTCCATTCAGGTATAGCTAATGGCTGAAGCATTCCAGCTGGTTTCAAGTGAATAGCTTTTACTCGACAACACGTATCGCATCTGGCCACATAAGCAGCAATTTCTTTCTTCATTTTGGTCCACCAAAATCTCGGACGCAAATCTTGGTACATTTTTGTACTTCCAGGATGAATAGATAATTTGGACAAATGTGCTTCATCCATGATCCGATTCCTGAGTTCTCTATCCTTAGGCACCACTAATCGCTGGTTAAACCATAGAACTCCATTTTCGTCAACTCGAAAATGCTTATCGGCCTCTTTTTCATCCTTGAGCCTTTCCTTAATATGACAGATCCCCTTATCAGTTTTCTGGTTCTCTATAATTTGGTCTACTAACACATTGCGCAACTTCAAATCATGTAGCACTGCAGCATGTGTTAAGCTGAACTCATCCTCTGGCAGAAGCTTCATAGCATTACAGTGTGATTTCCGGCTCAGAGCATCGGCCACAACATTCGCCTTGCCTGGATGATAGTGAATTTGAAGATTATAATCCTTAATCAATTCTAGCCATCTTCTTTGCCTCATATTCAATTCTGCTTGCGTGAAAATATATTTAAGACTCTTGTGGTCGGTGTACATATTGCAGACATTTCCCAGCAGATAGTGCCTCCAAATCTTCAAAGCATGTACAACTGCAGCTAATTCCAAATCATGGGTCGGGTAATTCACTTCATGCTTTCGCAATTGCCGCGAAGCATAAGCAATCACTCTGCCTTCTTGCATAAGAACACAACCTAAACCAACTTTCGATGCGTCGCAGAAGACATCAAACGGTTTCTCAATATCTGGTTGAGCTAAAACAGGAGCAGTGGTCAACAGCTTCCGCAAGGTACGGAAAGCAGTTTCGCACTTCTCTGTCCATTCAAATTTCTGATTCTTTTGCAACAAACTGGTCATTGGCTTTGCAATCTTTGAGAAATCTGGAATAAAACGGCGGTAATATCCTGCTAAGCCCAAGAAACTACGAATCTCACCAACTGAAGTAGGAGCTTCCCAGTCCATGACTTCTTGTACTTTACTAGGGTCTACTGAGATTCCTTCTTCTGACAGGATATGACCAAGAAATTGTACTTTCTTCATCCAAAACTCGCACTTGCTGAATTTAGCATAGAGCTTGTGTTCCCTAAGTCTAGATAAGACAACCCTCAAATGTTCTGCATGATCTTCTGCATTTTCCGAGTAAACCAGAATATCGTCAATGAACACTACCACAACAAACTGTCTAATTCTGGCATGAACACGGAGTTCATCAAACTCATAAAATATGCTGGAGCATTGGTTAATCCAAAGGACATAACAAGATACTCGTATAACCCGTATCTGGTTGAGAAAGCGGTCTTTGGAATATCCTGCGGTCTGATTCGAATCTGATGATACCCTGACCTTAGATCAATCTTAGAAAACACCTTGGCCCTTGATAACTGATCAAAAAGGATGTCTATCCTAGGTAACGGATACTTATTCTTAACAGTCACGGCATTGAGTGGACGATAATCCACACACATGCGCAAGGACTTATCCTTCTTTTTGACAAACAAAGCTGGACAACCCCATTCTGATACACTGGGTTGAATGAATCCCTTGTCCAAGAGTTCCTTGATCTGGGTCTTGAGTTCTGCCAGCTCATTGGGCGGCATTCGATACGGTCTCCTAGAGATTGGTGCAGTTCCTGGTAACAACTCTATCACGAACTCCACTGCTCTCTTCGGTGGTAACCCTGGTAACTCATCTGGAAAAACGTCCGGAAAATCCCTAACAACTGGAATTTTGGAGAGGTCTTCTATAGCAAAAGTACAAGATAAGTCGACAAGATCGGCACCTCGAGGAAGAGATACGCGAAGCTTGTTACCTGTCCGACTATCAGATAAGGTAAGAGTCCTGTTTGTTAGTGTCTAACACCGCACTCCACATGGTCATCCAACTCATGCCTAAGACTACATCCATACTTAGTCCCGGCAAAATTACTAAGTTGGCTCCAAATTTATGCCCTCCAATATCGATGGTCACATTACACACCATCTGCCTAGATAACACGCTACTCCCTACGGAGCTCACGCGAAACCCGTAATCCATTTCAGAGATTTCTTGATTATGCTTTTGTGCAAATGCCTTGCTCATAAAAGAATGCGATGATCCAGTATCAAATAAAACAACTGCAGGATGATGGTTCACAAGACACATACCAGCAGTCACGGGCTCTCCTGCACGAGCTTCTTCAGCAGTCATGTTATGCAGACGCGCTGGATAATTAGCCTGCTGCTTCTTGGGGTGTGGGCAATACCTTGCAAAGTGCCCATCTTGGTTGCAATTGAAGCACGGCCCCCGAACTATTGGCTTGGTCCCAGTTGAGCTGCCTTGTCCTGCTCGAGCCTGACTTGCTGCCACCTTGTATGGTCGTTGACCACGCTGAGCTTGTTGCTGCCCTTTCTTCTGAGGCGGCCTGAAACGAGCCCCAGGTGCTGGTGGTCGGTATTGAGAACGCTGGGCTGGTGGTCCTCTAAACTGAGATGATCCAGATTCCAGGGTCCTCTTCCTAGCCTTGCTTGTAGCATGCTTGTTGTTGTGATTCTCCTGGATCAGGCAGTCACTGATGAAGTCATTGAAAACTGTGCGGGATGAAGTACCCACTGATTTTCCCATCTTAGTATTCAGTCCTCTCTTAAAGCTAGCTATCTTCTTAGCATCGGTATCAACAAAATCTGGTGCATAGCGAGATAAAGAGTTGAACAAGTGATGATACTCGGTCACTGACCGCGTTCCTTGAGTTAAGCTCATGAATTCAGCCATCTTCATCTGAGTCAAGCCTGGCGGAATATAGTGCCCGCGAACAGCTTCCGCGAACAGTCTCCAAGTGACAGGTGTACGAGCTGGGTAAGTGGTACGGTGATGTCCCCACCAAATCCCGGCTGGCCCCTGTAGCTGATGTGCAGCATACTCTGCCTTTAATTCTTCTGTAAGCCTGAGCAGTCGAAACTTCTGCTCTATTGTATGCAGCCATTCTTCCGCTTCTAGAGGTTCTGTGGCTTCCTTGAAAATTGGCGGCCTTGTGTCCAGAAAATCCTTGAACGAGCTGTACTGATTCGGCTCAGGGCGTTGATTGTTATGCGCTAAATTCTCTCGCAAAGCGCCTCGATGTTGCGTTGGCTTCCCAAGAACTGAGCGAAGAGTTGCTCGGCCGTGGGTGGTGGAGGAGGTGGTGGATTGCGGTTCTCTCTGCTATCATCATTACCACCACTACCACCCGCTCCACTGCGAGTCGTCGTCATCTGCATGTAGCGATAGCAATAATCATTAAAGACGTTGCCAAAATTGCGGAGAACAATAAACCATGCCAACAGAAATTATTCGGAAAATAATTCGCCAAACAATTACAGAGGCATAATAAATTTCGATCCACAACGCATCATCACATGATAAAAAGTGCTCATCACATAACATACAAAAGTCAACATAACATCCATAGGTGCCCATACATATGGGACTTTTCAAGGTCTTGCGCCATACGCATATAGGTCCAACACACATCCTTACATCCACGTGATAACCCAAAAGATCAAGCACTAGGACATGAGACAAAATCACTACTCGCTAACACTAACTAGTCTACTCCCTAATGGCACCCTCGTCATCATCGTCGTTGTCATCATCATCACTCGAGATGTCCGAAGAACCACTGGACGAAGCATGAGAATCCGGGTCCTCCTGAGGAAGGATAGGGTTCCTCTCGTTCTCACGGCGATGAATCTCCTCATGTAGGCGATCATTGTAGTCCTGGAGATGATGAAGTTGCAGCTCTAAATCTCCCACTTGTAGCCTGAGAAGCCTGTTCTGCTCAGTCGCACGCATACCCTCGAGACAACACGACGTAGCGACTCCTCAGTCTCGGCCATGATGGTGGATAAGAAGGTCGTCATACCCTGCTGGTCACTAAGCTGTTGTGCCGTCTCCTGCTCCCTCTGACGAGCCTGGTCTCTCTCAATGGTCAAATGAGCTAGCTGAGTGGTAAGAAGGTCGACCTCTGTAGCATGCGCCTCCTGACCCTGGTGATGTGCAGCTATCTCCTCACTGAGGATGTGGTCCAGGTGGTCGTAAGCTACGTACAGACACCCGTAGTAGCCATGAGTGCAGCCATCGCACTCCCAGCTGCCCTGCGCAGTGCTCACGCTCTGAAGAAACTAGCCCCCAAACCGTCAGCAGCACCCGGCTGACGCCACACGGACTGGTACGGATCTGCTGTAGGGAAGACACCGGCTGTGGCCTGGGCAACTACCTCTGGATGATCCTCCATGATATCCCGAAGAACAGTGTACGCAACTTGGTTGGCTCCATCCCAAGGAGTCCTGCCCTGAAGAGCAAACACTCTGCGGCACCACACATGATCCTGCGGATCACGGCTGGGCACGTCCACCTCAACTGTGTACATGTAGCGATCCTCTGAGAACTGAACTCGATGCCACTCATACTGCGGCTCCTGGCCCTCCTGGTATCCGACTAATTGCAGCACCCTCCACAAAAAGAGTAGGCATGCCGAACTCCTCCAGAAAATCCTCGGATCCCTCCTCGGTCCAAGGACCCAGCATGTAATTGGGCCTCCTGCCTCCAGTCGACTTGCGGGCGGTACGCTTAGTGCGGGTCATCTCTGAAAGAATGTATCCACACAGTTTTTATTAGTTGAGAACAACTTTTATTTAAGATCGGGACGGATACATAAGGAAGGAAGTAATTAATGCAAGATTAATAGGATCATGATGCATGAGTGTAACATACGTCCTCACTGCCTAACAATCTAACGGTTAGACGGTGGCATACAACGTTCACTCATAGCGCTTAACTAGCGTAGTACATGTTCGCAAGTTAGTGTACCTGCAGAAGTTCATTTCAGCCCTGCCCACATATGAATATCATGCATTGCCGAAATTAAATCTAATACTGGCTTAGATGCACACCCAGTATACACGTAAAGCAGTATATGCACCCATCAAAAACGTATTACTCCCACAATTAATACTTTCACATATACTTGTGTGCAACAGGTATACATGTCAGCATCATTCAAGCACTCCCCTAGATTGGCGGTTGTCCAATCATGCTCTCACAACTCACTTATTACCTTGGCGTAGAGGCAATTGATCCATACATTACTATTCCGAAGAATAGCACCCATACAATTTCACACCTTGCCGTATGGACGACAGAATAACAGAAATTAAATATGATGCACAACCCCCAAGTTAGTACTTAAATAGCCACCTAGATTCCTATTGGGCATAAGGACTTGGTCACTGGCACACCTTAGCTTTAAACCTTAAGATTTTCCAAATCCTAATATAACTATAAGTTGGCAATATAGCTTTATCTTTTATAAAAATATTGTTTTTAAATACACCCATGAACAGTAACGCAGAACTTGCTCCGATGCCAGCTGTAACAGAACCGACCAATTTGCACCAGATTAAGCACTGAAAACCTCCGCTCTCGCAGAAATCATCGAGTACTTAAGCTCGTACAAACCCGGTAGTCCGGAAATCTCGAAGGATTTCAAATCATTCAACGACATCCAGCCAAGATCGTACTTGTTCCACGAACATGCTCACGGGTTACAACACAGTTGCACATAGTTCAAATTACATCGGAGTACGAAATAATATTACAAACCATAATTTGTAGTAATAGCGGAAGCAACATAGTCTTTAAAACATAAGTTTGGATTGTTCATAGATACGGTGCCATCAGTTGACCGGGTCCACAAAAGCAACAGATGAGATAAGTGTTGACCATGCCCTTGGTCTAGTCATCACCCGTTACCGGGTACAAGCAGTTCTCGCAGTAACCATAAAAACACTGGCCATCTGCAACAACAAGGGAATAAAACCCTGAGTACGAGAAGGTACTCAGCTAGACTTACCCGTCATAAACCAAAAATAATGAGACTCCAAGGACTATGTAGGCTATAGGGTGGGGTTGGCTGTACATACTCTTTTGCATGAAAGCTTTAGTATAAAACCCAGTTTCCAATGTTGGCAATTGCTTTTAGTCATTAACTCTACCTTACTAGATTTGCAGCACCTGTACTAAACAAGCACTTGCTAATTAATCAATCAAGAGTGACTATTTCATCAATAGCCTTTCAGATTCCATAACCATTTCAGTTCCATAAGTTCTACGGGAGATGATCTAAAGTCAACTGCTCACTATCCAGGAGCGATGGCGATTATAATCGATTCCTACCCAGCTGGGGATAAAATGTCTCACACTCGCCCGACACGTCCGGCTACGGCAGTCGTAAGCTGCCAGTCAGGAGATTCGAGAACACAAAGCGCGGGACGGCCATGGGCCCTTCTACACCGGGGGTTATCTCAGTGCCAGGTCGCTCAACCTATAACTGCCCACGGTCATGCCAGGTCGATCAGGCCCTGCCTGCCCTCGGACCATGCCAGGTCGATCAGAATAGTTGCCCACGGTACAGCTGAGGCCCTGGGTGTTAGGCGTCAACATCTCCATCTCCGGCTCGAATAACCTTACTCGGCTTCACGGGAGGTACTCAGACCAACTCCGTTAAGTGATCGACGCGTTCAATTTGACTGAAGGGACATTCCCGAACGGGTCCTATGCGACACAGACGGGAGCCTACTAGCACACAGAACCCATGTCCTGCTGCTCTTACATCCCGTCTCCGTCTCAGATTAATTATCACATGGTTATCTCATGGTAGCACAGGCTAAACATGATCAGTATCCACCTATTGCGGGAGACAGGGAATCACCCGACTTTTACCGGTCTAAGCAGGGCTAAGCATATAACGAGCCTAGACCTAAACAGGGATATCAAGATATATTGCAGGTGGACAAGGATAAGTAATAATGCATCAACGGTAGCAATCAATTCCTATAACCTAATGCAACATCCATCATCAGGTTAAATTAGAAAACATTTGCAAACGTAGGAGTTAGAATGCTCCGGGGCTTGCCTTTCTCAAAGTCCGACGGACGGTGATCGCGGCACTCGGGCAACTCGTCGGCGTCGGTCCCTCCGGCTTCTTCTGTCAAGTTCTCCTCCGGACTGGGCTCTTCCAGTATCGACTGGGTCTGGATCTCCTCCGCTGATCCTGTATGATGCATAATGCGCATGAATAGGATGAATGCACATAGAATGCATATGTGATGCACATGATTACAGCAATCAGGAGATAAGCACATGTCATCTACTGCATTCTCTTCAACAAGGTAGTCAACATCATCCCAACTATTTAACCTATCAAGATCAACTAGTTAAGCGATGTTGTCACCACACATCACAGTCTACTTAGCGAGCTTATTACCCTTTAATTACTTGCTGAAATAAATCTATTTACACTTGCTTTAAACAGCAACCTAATCTAGACAGCTTCAGAAAAATCTACAGAAATTACTGGGAGTTAACAACACCTAATCTAGCTCCCTGTCCAAATTTCAACTCATTTGGACTTAAACTCCATTCTCTATGAAAAAGACAAATTCTATCATGGAAAGGTGCTTTGAACTACACACCCTAGCAAAAAGTGTCAAACAACAGATTTCTTATTTTTCTGCTGTGCTTCCTAGTACAAGAGCAATGTGCTTAAATTCTCAGGTTCATATTCCTCATATTTTAATTACTACAAAAATAAACAAGGAACGACATTTAACCATTTTAAAAGCTACTGTCAAATTTATTCACAGAACAACCTCATATTATATTTTTCTCTGAAACTACACCTTCATACAAACCTAACAAAACTGGAATCACATTTTTCTGACTGATATATAATTAGTTATGCATTTTCCAAGTTATCAGCACTTTTCTAATGTAAATAAAGCTACCCATAAAAATATCACCAAGAATGCATTCAACAAACTTTACTGATAGATCTAAACATGCTTGACCTAACAAAATTTGTTTTACAGGATTTGGACATAAAATGAGCCTTGTATGAATTTTTGAAGCCTTACATGAATTCTGCAAAACACATATTAAAAGAAACTCAACCCTAACGTACGGACTTCGACCGAGGCACAGGACACGGCTTCGGCACACCCCGCGCGACTCGTCCGAGGCTTCGACGCATTTTACCGATTCGGCCGAGGCTCAGGCACAATTTACCGATTCGGCCGAGGCTCACTGACAGCCGAGGCTAACCTATTCAGCCGAGGCTACTGACCCAACCGAGACTAACTGACTCAACCAACCGAGACTAGCTGACTCAACCGAGCACTTGACTTGGCTCGTCTCGACCGAGGCTTACACAACCGACCGATCGAGGCTCGAGGCGAAGGCTCGGTGCATCCGACTTACCGAGGCCTACGGCACCAAGCTCTTCCCTTTCTCTCTTCCTTACTGCCAGTCGGGGCCCGCTGGTCAGGGTGACCAAGCTTCCGAGGCCAAGCTCGGCACGTTACCCGCGCGAGGCCAGGCTCGGCGGTCAACGCGCGAGTTTTGCGCCGTGGTCGTTGACCGGCCCTAGCTCACCGGCGGCGAGGCTTCCGGCGACACTGAGACCATCACTGGGTGCGGGTTTGCGAGGCGAACACAACTAACCGACTCGCTGAGACAGAGGGATACCGGAGCAAGCTCGACGGCGGCCATGGCGGAGCGGCGGCTCTGCGACTCGGCGGCGGAACTCTTCCCGGCGGCTTGCGACTCGGCGAGGTTAGCACTAGCCCAAGCAAGACCTAAGCGACCTATTGGAGCAACTCTCGGGCTTCGGCATCCCCGGCATTGTCCGGCGCGATGCACGGCGGCGGTCCATGGCGGACACAGCGCGACTGGCCCGCGGTCCGGCGAACTCAGGACACGAGAGAGGTCTCCATCTGACTCTAAGCTACTACGACGGTAGAGAAGACTAGAACATGGCTCAGCTCAGGGTAGCATGGCCGGAGATGACCGGTCCACGTGAAGGTCACGGTGGCGGCCATGGCGGGAGCTTGCGGGTGGCGTCCGCTGTTCCGGCAGCTAGAGAGGGAGAGGGGAAACCGACCCTTACCGGAGAAGGAGGAGATTAGGGCGGAGAAACTGGCGGGAGGAATCGAACGGCGGTGCGGCGAGTAGCGAGCAATCGCTCGCCGGAGTTCGGCGGCAATGGCGGTTTGGGCGAACTGGAGAAGATGGTGGAGTGGCTGGCGCGCTGGTGAGCGAATGCTTTCTGGCTTGCAAGCGCAAGGTGGACGAAGACAGAAGGAACAAGTGCCTGGGTGCATTGCACCTGGCCAGTTCCCATCGGGGAACTTCCGACCGGACGCGGCGGCGTCAGGCGTCGAGCTCCACGCGGCGAGAGGGGACGGGGTGCATGGGCGACGTGGCGACTTCGGGCGCAAACCACGGGCGGCGGTGCTGGCGGTTTGGCCGGCCGGCGAGGCGGTCTCGCGGCTGCGGGCGGATTCTGCGGCGCGGAGGGAGCGGCGTCCGCGAAGGAGAAGAAGGAGAGACTGCCAGGCGGGGTCCACTGGGATTAAACTAAAGAAGTTTGATTAAAAACTTGGATGCCCTATAACTCCTAAACTAAGCTGAATTAGGAAAAGGTCCTAACAGCAAAGTTGCTTAGAATTTTGTAAGGAACAAATCATCTTTAAGGCTCAAGTCCAAATTCTGCTTAGAAAAGAAATTTACTTCTAATCCATTTTTCTAAATGCAAGAAATCACATTTTAAAGCTTTTTTTCTGAGAAAGTGCTGTAAGGCAAAGTTGTTCCCTTCATCGAGATCTACAACTTTGTTATAAGGCACTTGGTCAGAAACAGAAAGCAAACAAGGTTATACTTAGACACTACACAAGGACTTAAGCACTTCAGCAAACATATGCACATGAAATGATGAGATGCTATGCTTATGCCATGCCAAATTATGCATTTAGGGATTGCTTAACACCGGGGTGTTACAAGCTACATTGACCATATTAACAGAGAAGGACACAACATTCTGTCCAAAAGGGCTACCATCAACTTTCATCTTTCCATCAAACCTCAGATACCTGTCCTGGATAGCTTTCTGGATCCGCACTCTGAACACTCGGCAATCGTTTATGGAGTGAGATCTAGTATTATGGAAACCACAATACTTCTTGTCCTTGACCCCTTCAGGATGCAGCATAGGATGACCTTCCGGCAACTTGATGCGTCCTTCTTTCAACAAGTACTCAAATAATTTATCTGACTTGGAAACATCAAAGTCATAAGTACCTTTTTGTTGCCTCAGCCATCGCTGGTTGACTTGAGTCGGCTCTTTAGCCCGGACTATCTCGGCTGCAGCTATTTCATCTTCATCATCGTACTCAGTTGCTTCTTCCAGGAAAGCCTGATACATCTCGGCAGCCACACATCACCTTTCTGGAATTGATTATTCCTCTTGAATCCCTAGGCTTGACTACTCATCGTTGCCAACCTTTGTGATAACTGCCCGAGGACATCTAACTCCATGCCGAATAGTTTCTCTTTGATACTCGGCAACATACCAGCTATGGCTATCCCCGGCAATTGGTCATCCGGCAAATTCAGAGAATAGCAAAGATTTTTGGTTTCCCTGAATCGACGTAGATATTCTTGTGGCGTCTCGCCGAGTTTCATCCTCAGGCTCATGAGATCGACCAACTTCTTTTCGCTGGTACCCGTAAAGAAATATGAGTGGAATTTCTGTTCTAGCTCTGCCCAGGTATTGATAGAATTTGCTGGCAGAGAAGCAAACCACGAGAAGGCTGGTCCTGTCAATGACAATGGGAGTACCGAATCCTCCAAGCTTCATCCGTAGATGCCTCCCCAAGTTGCATCAAATAGCGGCCAATGTGCTCTATAGTGCTAGTGTCATCCTGGCCTGAAAACTTGGTAAAATCAGTGGGAGGCTTCACCCTTGGAGGAAGTGCTACCCGATTGTACCACTCCGGGTAAGGGGATTTGTAAGCATATGACTGATTTTTTGGCTTCAGGCCGAATTGATTCTGCATCATATCCGCCATCCTATGCATGATGAGGTCAATATTTGAATCAGGAGCTGCTTGTGCTTGCCCCCCAGGATGTAGTCCTGCTGAACTCTTGTAGCCTGGATTTGGAAGGGCATTAATTGAGCTATAATCGATGAATTCTTGATATCCATCTCCAAACATATTCCTCTGTATCCTGTTTGCTGCAGGAGACACTTTCTTAGAAGCAGAGATTGCGGACGTTTCCCTGTCATGCCGAACGTGACCTGGCCATAAGTCTGGGGAGGTGGGATCTCATGAGGAACCACCCCAACCTATGCTTCTTGGGCCAGCTCCGCCCTCTTCGGCAACCTTTCGACGTTGAGGCACCGGGAACAATAGCGGTCCTTGCATTGGACTAGCAGTTTCTTCAAAGCGTTTATCTGCTGCTGGACCAAAAATGTTAACCATGACAGCATGAAAAGTATTCAAGAAAGCTGCTTGATGATTGGTCATGGCTTCCGATACAGCTTTGTATACTAATTCGGTCATCTTCCGAATAGCTTCCTCTTCATCATTGTCAGACGGCTCGGATGGTGATGAGGAATGATCTTTGGAATTCTTGCTTCTGGAAGACTTTGCCGCTCTTGTTCTTGGAGAAAGACGCCAAGCATTGCGCTGGAATGGAATTCATCACAGGCCTGCTGTACTAAACTTTTCAACTCTGGCGGCAAGTCATCCATGATCACATCCAGAATTGATCATCGCTGATCTCAGGCATCTTGAAACAAAGTAGTCCCACCGGGCGTGCCAAAAAGTGTGTTGGCGCAAAAAAGTGACACCTCACGCCAAGCACACAGCAAGCCGAAAAGCTGGCTTCAATCTGGTGCCCGGAGTATGTTGATTCTGGAGACATGCCAGTTGGTTTGACTTGAAAACTAACAAGGGATAAAAACGTGAGAATACCTCTGGAACATGCCGGGTGAGACCAGATAGTTCCATATGTACGGCTTTGAAAGCCAATCACGACGGCACACAGCTATAGAAGCTGTCTGTCAAAGCATGTTTGTAAAATCATTCGGCGAATATGAAAACAGAGTGTGTAAAGCATATTTAACTGCCGAATGCGTATGTAAAAAGAGACATACTTTGAACGAATTAAAGTGTTATAAACAAGTAACTTGCAAAAATAGATCTATTCAAATAACACATGCATAGGCTAATCCAACTAATCTGCCGCACGTTTAGTTTTTCATAAACCGTCAGGCATAAACTCAAGCGAAGCTAATCCACCGCATGATACCACTTGCTATAAGTCTACACCACTTCTTATAATTAGATTAATCCACCGCATGATACAATCTAATTATAACAAGCTAAAAGCATGCATATATTTGAACATATATAAAAAGCTCGTTACTCATGTAAGCATAACCAAAATCGGCAAACCAGCCGAATTGGGGTCCATGAAGAAGGAACAAACAGGCAAGCACGATCAGACTAATCTAAAACCTGCATCTGCCGCACGATACCTAGTTTATCAAAGCCTAATCGTAATTAACATGCATGAACCCACGACATGTAAGAATCTGGATTGAAAGTTGATCCGGCCATCATGATATTATGATTAGTAAAAGCACAAGTAAACTTGTGGAACAAGGCCGAACAAAGATCAATCTAGATTGGGCAAAAAGAGTGTTACAAGAATTAAATAAATAAAACATATAACACATGATAACTTATGAATCTATTAGATCTGCCAAATCTAATAGTGTCGATAACTATTTTACTCATGACTGAATCCACCGCACGATACAAGGCACAAGCAAAAACTTCCTGTCATAAGCTTAAATCCGCCGCACGATACTAAGCTTAACATACGAGACTACTTGCATCATATCTAAATCCACCGCATGATACTAGACATGATAGCAAGGTTGCCGGGACTTACGGAGGTCAACAGATCGATGATTCCTCTCGAAGAACTCGACGACACGACTAAGGACTCGAAGATGGCACGGGGGCGGCCGGTTTGTATTGATGTGGTTGTGAACAATTTTACAATGGTCGAGGGCTTATATATATACCCTGGACAAAACACGAGTCCTAAACGATTACGACTCATACAATGAAATTTGGAAAGATGCAAATCCTATTCCTATTCTCTTCGGCGTCCTTTATCGCCACGTGTCTTCTGTACAGGCCGGCTTTTACCTGCCATATTCATGTTGCCGAATGGAGTCATCGCTGTTGGTTGCACGCTTGCCCTACCTCCTCACACGTGTAGAGGGGTGGCGAAGGTGGCCAATCGTCAGAACCAAGCGAGGGTGCAAAGGTGACAAGAGCAGGGCTACAGCGAAGGTGCTAAAGAACAATGACACGGTGGCTCTATTCCCCAAAAAAACAACCATCCCATTACACTGTTCACCCCCCCGGTATTTATAGGGGATACCAAGGGGTGTTGACCAAATTACAATAGGGTACAAGAAAGATTCCTCTGCGCTATACACACAGAAGGGCAGAATCGTACAAACACGAGTGGAGTGGAAACCCTAGTTTGTCTTCCTCCTGCCCGCCGCCATTTGCCTCTTTATCTTTCGCGGGAATGCGAGGGCTGACCCCATCTCTGCAAAGACTCCCGTCCTGTCGTGAGGTCCGGTCCCTTCGCTTCGCCTCTGTTGGGCCTGAGCCTCCTGGCGAGGGTGCGCGGGATGCGCGAGGGTTGCTTCCAGCGCTCTTCATGCCCTTTGCCTGTAAGAACTTGCTAAACATTCCTAAGGTTGGGTTAGTATTCGGGGGCCTGAACGGTGTGAGTGAGGGACTTAGCAAATGAAGAGGCAGGCTTTGGCGAGGGTGCGCGGGACGCGCGAGGGACGTCTTGTTGAGCCAGCCTGCGTGGCGCCACTGCCGAGGGTCCCCTCCCCCAACAGTAGCCCCTCGTTGCCTTGGATCTAAAGAACAGTATTTAGGCCCAAGCAGCGCTCTTTGACGGGAAACGTAACGAGACCCTTGGCAGCGACGCCCGCGGCTGCTTTGGGCCGGGCCGTTACACTGTTGTTTGTACTGTTTAGGTCTGTTTCGTTTTTTGCACCGAGGATTTCGGTTGTCGTGCTGCTTTCGTAAGGTGGGGTGACTCGTCTCCCGGCCTATAAATAGAGGGTTGGTTGGTGGGGGCTTGAAGCTGTGCCCTCCTTTGCTCTAGCCATCCTGCTGCTGCGCAAATCTTTTTGCGAAGGTTTTTAGTCTAGTTGCGAAGGTTGTGTGCGTTGTGTCCTGCCAAGGTTTTGGTTTGAGAGATGGCTAGATCCAAGCAGACGACCCATGTAGCTTCTCCCTCCGTTGCGGATGAGGGAGTGACTTTTGAGTTCGGCCTCAGCCGGGTTTGCAGTTCAGAGTTGTCTGCTTACATCAAGCGAGGTTGGATAGAGGATGGGAAAGCTAGGACCAGTGCTGGGGAGACAGTGCCGAAGCCGGATGCAGACGAGGTTGTTTTATTTGAGGAGTTCTTTTCAGCTGGTCTGCACTTTCCTGCTGATTCCTTCGTGACCTCGGTACTGCGAAGGTTCAATCTGAGTTTCCATCAGCTGACGCCTTCGTGCTTCACAAAGATGTCTATTTATGTATGGGCGTGCCATTCTCAAGGTATTGTTCCTCATGTCGAGGGATTTGTTCGAACCCATCGTGTGCACATGCAGCCTCGCAAGGTTGTTGACAGCTTAGGTAACGCCAGCCTTGGTCAGTTCGCGGTGTATACTTTCTGTCATCGCGCTGGATCGGAGTTGCCGATGCAGGCCCAGAAGAACAAGTGGACCAGCGGATGGCAGGAGTTTTGGTTTTACTATAAGCTCAGTGATAATGCCGAGCTTAGCGGCGAGCTTCCGTTGCTTGATGACGTGAGCGCCGAAGCTAAGATGAGCGCCGAGGCGAGGCTCACACTGCTGTTGACTGTTTGAGGGTTGTTGCACGCTCTCAATGTGCTCGTGATTTGGTAGAGGAATACTGTTGTGCCAAGATTTGGCCTCTCGGCCGGAGGCAAGCATGGTTCAAGGTTGAGGATGACCCCAAGTACGAAGGCAGGGGTTTGAAGAAGCCGAAGGTGGACCTGAACAATTCTGGGAAAATACCCTCAAGAAGTTTCCCAGGTGAGAGGATGGAGTCGAGGCTGTCTACAAGCGTGTTCAGCAGTGGGCGGAGGATCTTGTTGGGAAGCTATCCACACTGGAGGTGAAAGCCATCCATAGCTCGGTGGGCAGCGGAGGTCGGGTCAATAGGCTATTTGACATCCTTGGGATCCAGTACGCTGACTGGCCCGCTCCTTCGAGCGAAGATGCGCTGAAGAAACGGAAACGTGCAGCTCCGGAGGGTAAGGAGATTGTTTCGCGACCGAAGAGGGGTCATGGTCGTGGCCGCGGCGGCGTCGGCGGCCGGGTGAAATCGCTTGCGACGAAGGTCGTGGTAGGTTCAGGTGCTGTTGGTGCTTCCTCTTCTCGGCCATTGTTTCGAGCGGCCGAGGCGTTGGTAAGGTTGGAGGATGGGTGCCCCGCGTAGGCGGGATTAGTGCCTTAATCCAGATCTCTGATGACGAAGGTGTCTCCGGTGATGAAAAGGAGGAGGAGAAAGAAGACGAAAAGGAGGGGGGTACTGAAGAGGACTCATCCGATGAGGTTAGTGATACCTCTAGTAGTGAAGGTAGCTCTGATGAAGATGTGTCCATTGAGGATGATCGAGGAAAACGGATAGCCTCGTCTAGTGTTGGTGCTACGGCTACCCGAAGTATTGATGACATCATTCGGGACTTTGAGCCAGAGAGTCCTCCACGAGGGTCGTTCCCTGAGTTTGCTGGCTCGCATATTTGATGGTTTTGAGTTTACTGGTGATCTTGAGTCTGACCGGACCCCAGGGAAGAGGCCCGTATGGCGAGGCTAGCCGATCAAGCCTTCTTTATTTTGCCAAGAAAATTGGAGTCTCCGATCCGGCAACAGAGCTTTTCACGAGTCCGGATCTTCGAGAGTGTCACTTACAGTGTGCTCTAGAGGAAAGGCGTTTTCTTGGTCGGGTGTTTAACCGTATCTGTTTGCCGGAAGTGGAGCTTCGACTGGCCAATGAGCCTTTGGACAACCTTCATGATGACATTGATGTCAAAGTGGCTGAGTTGATGCTCCTTAACCGGTCGGCGCGCCGGAGGGAGAGTTATAATCTTCATCATCTGAATGATCGGTTGATTGAAATGGAAAAAGCTAATAAGGACCTTCGCCAGAGCTTGGAGAATAAAGAGATTGAGCTCAAAGCTGCTCTAGAGAAAGTTAAGAAATCCCGAGAGGAGACACAAGAGGTTGCAAATAGCAATGCTGAATTGCTGGTTGCTTGTCGGCAAAAAGAAAAGACAAGGATTTATTAGCTGCGAACAATCGCATAGAAGAGCTGTCCACTGAGCTCGCTTCTCGTTCCGAGGCTTGGCGGAAGAGCATGGGGGAGGTCAAAAATAAAATTGACACCTGCTTGACCGAAGCCGGCGGTTTGCTGGGGAGCCGCTACCTGCCGTTGATGCTGTGGCCTTCGAAGATTGGCTAAAAAACGAGCTGGATGTTTTCAGCTCTTTGGTTGATAACACAGCCGACTTCGGATGTTATGCTGGGGCTTTGGCCATGGCAGGGACCCTTCGCCAAGCTGACTGTGAGCACCTTCGGAAAATCAGGAAGCCGAACCATGTCTTCCCAACTGTTGACGAGGTTCGCCATATGAAGGTTGATGATGCAAAGGTTCAGAACTGCGCGATGCGATTGCTTCGCGAGTTCTGGATTGCTGGCGGCGGCCGAGCTCTTGCTTTCGAAGAAGCTGCCGAGGCTACTCGTCGGGTTTGTGTTTTTGGTAAAATTGTGGTTGGGTTTGTTTCTGTGAGGGGGTTTGGTGTTGATTTTGGTGGGCTTGACCTTTATTTTTCCTTGCAGGCTCGGAAGGACGCGATGCCCTCGCCGCCTGCGACTGATGCTGCTGTTGGTTGTTCCGGTTCTGCTCCCGTGCCTGACTCTGTGGAGGTTCCACCCATCGAAGTTGTGCCCTCGGCTGAGGATGCTTAGATCGAAGAAGGAACTAACATTGAAGAGGCTGCGGCGGCGTCGAGGCGCCTGCTGAGAGTTTGGATGCTGCGGCCGGCGAGGGTTTGGATGCTGCGGCCAGCGAAGCTAGGGCGGATGAGCAAGGGGGAGCCGAACAGGTGTGAAAACCTAGGATAACTCGTTAGTGGGGCTCATTTTGTAATATGTTGGGTGGTGTGAAAAAGTTGACGACACTGAGATACTCTTTTTAATGCTGTGGAAAAGCAGGTTCCTGATGGAACCGTGCTAGACGTGTTTGATGTGATGCACTGATGTTAAATTATCGAGATGTTTTTATAACTGGTGAATCGTGGGCTCGAGCGAGGCTTAAACGCCCTTCACTACCTTTTGAACGCTATTGGTGGTCGAAGGTGCGAAGGTATGATTTGAAAAACAGTAGATCAAGTTGTTTTTGGCGCGAGGCAGACTATACTGATCGTCAAGCCACACATTTCTTGTTTGGCTCTTCTTTGTCTCCGCAAGCTGTTGTTGACGATGATATCGATGATACTACGGTAATGGAATACTTGTTTGGGCGAAGCAATTTAGACTTAGGACCGGACGGATCTCTTGTGGTTCCGAAAGTGGAGCCTTCGGAAGTTAGTGGTGTAGATCGTAGATACATGTATAGGGCAAGGGTTTTGCCTGGGGAGCTACCAATTGTTCCGGCAGCTCCTTTGTGTGGGGGACCTATAGTTCCGGTGGAATAGAGTTTGAGGAGGGTAGCGAGGGTTTTGATAATTTGATGTTAATTGAGGAGGGTGATGGTCCCTTGTAATTTCGTAACTTTTATTGATTGCGTGACGTTGTGAAGTTGTTTGGTATATGACAAATGTATGTTTGTTTTGCGTAAATACAATTCACTTTTTAAAATTTTTGGAGGTTGGACATTCGACCCTCGCTTAATGCTGGCGAGGCCCGTTTGGTTTGCACTGTTGGATTGTATGAAGTTTGGGAAAAAACAGCGACGTTCCGATGTCTTAAGATGTTCGTTAAACAGCGACGCCCCCTTTCTTTTTAGCGAGGCTCGCTTTTCGTTGAACAGAGATGTTTTCGTAAAACAGCAACACCGTTTCTTTTAGCGAGGCTCGCTTTTCGTTAAACAGAGATGTTTATTAAAAACAGCGACGCCCCCTTTCTTTTTAGCGAGGCTCGCTTTTCGTTGAACGAGATGTTTCGTAAAACAGCGACGCCCCTTTCTTTTTAGCGAGGCTCGCTTTTCGTTAACAGAGATGTTTAGTAAAACGGACGCCCCCTTTCTTTTAGCGAGGCTCGCTTTTCGTTAAAAGAGATGTTTAGTAAAAACAGCGACGCCCCCTTTCTTTTTAGCGAGGCTCGCTTTTGTTAAACAGAGATGTTTAGTAAAACAGCGACGCCCCCTTTCTTTTTAGCGAGGCTCGCTTTTCGTTAACAGAGATGTTTAGTAAAACAGCGACGCCCCCTTTCTTTTTAGCGAGGCTCGCTTTTCGTTAACAGAGATGTTTAGTAAAAACAGCGACGCCCCCTTTCTTTTTAGCGAGGGCTCGCTTTTCGTTAAACAGAGATGTTTAGTAAAAAAGCGACGCCCCCTTTCTTTTAGCGAGGCTCGCTTTTCGTTTAACAGAGATGTTTAGTAAAAACAGCGACGCCCCCTTTCTTTTTAGCGAGGCTCGCTTTTCGTGGTAAAAGTGGAGGTAAGCTTGGTTGCTTTGTTCGATTTTTTTGGATTTCACGTCTCCCCTTAGGTGGAGGTGAATTTTGCGTTGCGAGCCCCTGGCGCGATTTGCGAGGGTGCTCGACTTTTTTGTACTTCGCGCCTCCCCTTGTCTGGAGGTGAAGTTTTGCTTTTTGCGAGCCCCTGGCGTGTTTTGCGAGGGTGCTCGACTTTTTGTACTTCGCGCCTCCCCTTGTCTTAGGTGGAGATGAAGTTTGCTTTTGCGAGCCCCTGGCGTGTTTTGCGAGGGTGCTCGACTTTTTGTACTTCGCGCCTCCCCTTGTCTTAGGTGGAGGTGAAGTTTGCTTTGCGAGCCCCTGGCGTGTTTTGCGAGGGTGCTCGACTTTTTGTACTTCGCGCCTCCCTTTGTCTTAGGTGGAGGTGAAGTTTGCTTTGCGAGCCCCTGGCGTGTTTTGCGAGGGTGCTCGACTTTTTGTACTTCGCGCCTCCCCTTGTCTTAGGTGGAGGTGAAGTTTGCTTTGAAAAAAGTTTTTTTTTTGAAGCAATCTTCGAGGGTTATCATCGATTATAGCGCTCTTGAAGAAGAGCTGCTTTTTTCGATGTTTGTTAGTAAAGGTAATAATTTGGAGTGTTACTTTTTTCGGGGTTTTTAGCCTGTATTAAGAATTTGGATGCTGCCTCGTTAAAAAACCTTACGCCCCTTCGTAAGGAAAAAGAGTGCAGCTCCTTTGTTTTTGTACATGCATAGAAATGGAAGAAAACATAAATGAAATAACAAATTACATATTGCGAGGGCTCGCTAAGGCTCCGCTATGGGTAGTATTTGCGAAGGTCGTCGACATTCCAGTGTGAGGCAGGATGTTATTTCCCTCGCTGTCAGAGAGGTGAAAGGAGCCGGACGATTGCATTCTGCTATTAGGTATGGACCCGTCCACTTTGGCTGAAACTTCCCCGCCATGCCTGGCGTTTTGCTTTCGAATGAGAACGAGTTCACCTTCTTTAGTTCTTTGATTCTCACCTTTTTGTCTCTCCATTTTTTTGTTTCTTCCTGATACTTGTGAGGTTGTGCACTGCGTTGCATCTTGTTTCTTCGAGTAAGTCTTTGTCAAGTAGTTGTTTTGTTCGTCTGTTTCGAAGGTAGTTCTGAGTGATACATGCTTCAATTCTTCTGGTAACACAACTTCTTCTCCAAACAGGAGCCTGAAAGGTGTGAATTTGGTGGCTCTGCATTCCGAAGTGTTATGGGACCAGGTGACGGAGGTTAGCTCTTCCGCCCACTTTCCCTTGGTCCCGCCTTGCAATTTCTTTGATACGGCTTGGAAAATTGTTGCATTGGCTCTTTCGACTAAACCGTTGGATTGAGGGTGCCGGACTGAGGTGAAGCATAGGATTGTTCCAATTTGAGCACAGAATTCTTTGAAAACCTCGCTGTCGAATTGAGTGCCATTGTCGACAGTTAGGTATTTGGGGACTCCGAACCGGCAAATTATTTGCTGCCAGAAAAACTTCTTCACGGCCAAGGAGGTGATGGAAGCCAGTGGTCTAGTTTCAATCCATTTCGTGAAGTATTCCGCAGCTACGACTGCGTAGCGAAGGTTTCCTGGAGCCGTTGGAAGTGGACCGACGAGGTCCATTGCCCATCTTTGCAACGGCCATGTTGGGCATATCGGAGTTGTTGGAGCCCCTGGGGCGTTTTGTGTCTTTGCCGTTAGTTGGCAACCCTCGCAACGTTTGACGATGCTTTCTGCGTCTCTTAACGCTGTTGGCCAGTAGAAACCTTGTCGGAAAGTTTACCAACTAACGCCCTTGGGCCGTTGTGTGAACCACAGATACCTTCGTGAATGAGTTTAAGAATGTCATTTCCTTCAGTCTGTGAGACGCATTTGAGCCAAGGCGATGTTACCGAAGCTTTGAGTAGAATGTTGTCTACAATTTTGTACCCTCGAACTCTTTGTTTCAGTCTGTTTTCTTTCTCTTTGGAGTCGGGTTCGTGCAACCCGTTGATATAGGCCATGATGGGAGCTCTCCAGTCTTCGTTCTGGATTGCATTGACTAGTTTGGCATTCTTTTCGGAGGTTTCGAATGCTGGTTGAGTTGTTACCTCGTAAAAGACGTCTGGCGGTAGCTGCAGCTTCTGTGCTGCTGCTTTAGCTAGGCTGCCTGCCTCGTAGTTCTCCGACCTCGGTATGGCTTTCACTGTTATGCCGAGGAAGAATGATTCCAACCTTCTCACATACTGAAAGTATTTTTTGGAGCTCTGGGTCTTTTGCTTTGTAATTTTTCTCGATGTGTCCCGCGATAACTTGGGAGTCTGTGTTAATTACCGCCCTTCGGACTGACAAGGATCGGAGCTTTGATAGTGCTAGTATCACAGCTTCGTACTCTGCAGAGTTGTTTGTGCACTTGAAATCGAGTCTTTTGGTGTATCTTAGCTTCGTCCCGGATGGCGAAACTAAGATGGCTGAGGCTCCTGCTCCGGCTGCTCCCCAGGCTCCATCGACATACACTGTCCAAAACGGCTTTGAGTGGTCTTCATTATTGCCAGGGTCCGGGGTCCATTCAGCTATGAAATCTGCTATTGCCTGCGATTTGATTGCTGTTCTTCCGACGAAGGTTATAGCATAGCTGTTCAGCTCGACTGCCCATTTCGCTATTCTACCGACTGCTTCATTGTTCTTGAAAATGTTGTCAAATGGGTATGCCGAAGGTACATGGATCTCGTGGGCCTGAAAGTAATGTTTTAGGTTCCTTGACGCCATGACCACGGCGTAAGCTACCTTCTCGAGCTCTGAGTAGTTTCTTTTAGGACCTTCGAGAGTTTCTGAGACATAGTAGATTGGGGCTTGCTTGGTTGTGTTGTTCTCGTGCAATTCTTTGATAAGAACTGCGCTTGCTGCGTGAGGCGAGGCTGCGACATATAGCAGTAACAGGTCCCCTTTGTTTGGGCTAGTTAAGACAGTTAAGTTGGTGAGATATTTTTTCAAATCCTCGAAAGCTTTCTGTTGCCAAGGTCCCCAAATGAAAAGAGCTGCGCTTCTCAAAGTTTCAAAGAAAGGTAGCCCTCGCTCTGCTGACCTGGAGATGAATCTGCTGAGTGCTGCCAATCGGCCTGACAACCGCTGAGCTGCTTTTTTGGTTGTCGGAGGTTCCATACTAATGATAGCATCAATCTTCTCGGGATTGGCTTCGATTCCCCTTGCTGAGACAATACAGCCTAGCAATTTTCCTTCGCTTACCCCGAAAACACATTTTTCGGGGTTCAGCTTTAATCCGGCGGACCGGAGGTTGCTGAACACTCTTGATAAGTCTGATATGTGGTTTTCCTTTAGCTCGCTTTGGACAATCAAATCATCGACGTAGGCGGAGATGGCATGTTCATCTTTGAAGACCTCAGATGTCATGCGAGCGAAGGTTGATCATGCGTTTCTCAAACCTTCTGCCATTCTACGAAAGCAAAAGGTGCCCGAAGGTGTGATGAAGCTTGTTTTTTTCCTCGTCTTCTTCATTCATCCAGATCTGATGATATCCCGAGAAACAATCGAGGAGAGAAAGCGTTTGGCAACCAGCTGCTCTGTCAACCAGAGTGCTTATGTTTGGCAGGGGAAAATCATCCTTCGGGCATGCTTTGTTCAAGCACGTAAAGTCTACGCACATTCTCCACTTCTTGTTCTTTTTCTGGACTAAAACCACATTTGAAAGCCATGTTGGGTATTTGACTGGACGGATGACACCTGCGTCCAAGAGTCTTTTTACCTCAGCCCTCGCTGCTTCTTTCTTTCTTCTAACATTTTGCGAAGTTTTTGCTTAACTGGGCGGTAGCCTGGCTTAATGTTTAGGCTATGCTCTATCAAAGCTCTGTTTACTCCCTTTAGGTCATCCGCAGACCAGGCGAAGGTGTCGGAGTTTTCCTTGAGGAAAAGTACGAGGTTGTTTTCTGATTGGGGATCTAAGTTGGCTGAGATGAGCACTCTTCTTTCGGAGTTGCCCTCAAAGAGTTGGACTTGTTTAGTCTCTTCCTTGGGTGATGCTTTTTCTCGGTCAGGGCATACCTCACCTTCGGTTTTGGGGCTTGTTGGACGTGGTTTTGACAAGTTGTGAACATTGCGTTGTCCTGGTGCTACTGTTCCCTCAGCTGCCCTTGCAATATCTTGGTCTCCATATACTGCAACCACCCCCTTCGGAGCGGGAAGCTTCATGCAGAGGTAAGCAGGGTGGATGACTGCATTAAATGCATTGGTGACCCCGCGGCCAAATATTGCATTGTACGGATAAAACATGTCGACCACGTCGAAGCTTATGTGCTCGGTTCTGCAGTTCATTTGGTCGCCGAAGGTCACGGGGAAAGATATTTTTCTGACGGCTCTCACTTGTTGACCGCCGAAGCCGTATAGAGGGTTGTCAGCGGGTTGCAGGAGGTTTCTATCCAGCTTCATGCTATCGAAGGTTGAGGCAAACAGGATGTCTGCGGAGCTTCCTGTATCGACCAGAATTTTGGTGACTGTCCACCCTAGATTGGTTTCGATCACCATAGCGTCGGTGTGAGGGTAATCCCTCAACTTCATATCACTAGAGTCGAAGGTTATAGGAATATGAGACCATCGGCCAAATTTGTGTGGTCCTTCGACGACTACATGGTGTACTCGTCTAGCATGTTCTTTCCTCTGCCGCTTGTTGCCATGATCTTCATTTGAGCCTCCGGTGATGGCTAGTATCACACCGAAGGTTGATGTTGGGTTGTTGATGGTTGTCTGGTTCTGGGCTTCGGATTTGACGGGTTGGGGCGCTAGCAATGCTGGTATTGGTGGTGGTGGTGGCAAAGCATTGTTTACTTGTTGGTTGGTTTGGGTTTGGGTTTGAGGAGTTGTTTGGTATGTAACGGTGTATGGAGTGTTTTGGCGTTGAGGGATGATGGCTAACTGATAAGAGGCTTGGTTGTAGTGAGGGTGATGCGTGTAGAAGGGTTGGTGCGAAGGTAGGCCGTAATTTATGGGGGTGTAGTGGTATGGAGGATTTGGTGGGTTGAAGTTTGGTTTTCTGGTGTGGTTGATGGTTCGATTGTCTGCCGAAGCGCCTCTCTTGGACTCTTGGTACTCTTTCTCCTTAGCGAAGCACTCGCATTGTTTGGTGGTGTGCCCCTTTCCAAGACCACAAAAATGACAATACATTTTCGCGGGATCTTTCTGCTGGTTCCGTTGATCCGGCGGGGGTGGCAAACCTTGAGGGTTTTGGTTGCTCGAAGGTTGAGCGCTGCGTCTTTGGTCTTCAAAGTGGGCTGCCTTGTTGATAGCACCAATGTTGCTTTGTTCTTGGCGAGGGTTGTTTTTCTCTTAGTTGAGGCCTCGGCTGCGGCTTCTGTTGTGACCTCCGAGCATCGGACTTTGCCCTGAAGTCCATGTCCGCTCTACAGTATCTCTCCATTGTCTCATGTAATTCCTCGATTGTATTTGCCGGCTTCCTGGCAAATTTTGAAGAGCATGGGCCTAGGCGCAGACCGCTGACTGCAGCGAGGATGACAGCCTCGTCGGATATCCCCGGGGTTCTTGCTCTGATTTGGATAAACCTTCGCCAATAATCTTGAAGTGGTTCGCACTCTTCTTGTTTGCAGTTGAACAACTCAATGGGGTTTGATGGGGCTGCTGTGATACCTTTGAAGTTTGTGCAGAGCCTGTCTCTGAGGTTGGCCCAGGAATCCACGGTTCCGGGGCGACGGTTGTTGTACCAAGTTTGTGCGATGTCACGCAGGATGATGACAAAAGACTTTGCCATTGTTGATTCATCGCCCCCCGCCGCGGCGACTGCTGCCTCATAACTCATTATGAATTGGCGAGGGTCGGTGAGTCCGTCGTAGCGGGGTAGATTTTGTGGATTGTAGCATGGTGGCCAGGGTTGGGTTTGGAGTATCTGGGAGAGGGGTGATTTTGGGTCATATGGCATTTGATGTTGTTGGGCTCTCCGTTGGTTGCGAAGGTTTGGCTCTCTTTCCTCTGGGTAGAGTTGGTGAAAGTTTGGTTGTCTCATAGGGTATGGGTTGTCTGGGTGATTTGGTGGTGGTGGGGGTGGTGGATGGTGGCGGAGATTATCCTGACCCTGCTCTTCGTTCTCCTCTCGAAGCGGCGGCATCTGCCTGTCATTCCAGTCCTCGGCTTCGGCCTCAGCTGCTGCAAGGGACTCCTCCATTCAGCGAAGCTGCTCTCTTGCTTCATCCGCCTTTTGCCTGATAAGGCGCAGCCAGTTGTGTCTTTCAAGCTAGTCCAGATGCCTCTTCTTTTCCTGTAACTCAGCTTGAAGTCTTTCCAAAGCCTCGAGGCCCAACTCCTCCTCATCTCCTTCCCCATCTCCTCCGGAGGTATGCGGGTGTGGCTGTGATATCGGCCGAGTGTGAGGGTCCGGGACCTCCGTCCCTGGAGCAACTTCTTCTGTTTCTGAGGGTACTGCATTCTCTTCCACAGGCTGGATTATCGTCGTGGCCTCTCTGGTCATGCGAGGGTCTCTGGTAGTGGGCGCTCTCCTGTATCCTGCCATTTCGAACTCCGATCCCCACAGTTGGCGCCAAACTGTTGGTTGCACGCTTGCCCTACCTCCGCACATGTGCAGAGGGGTGGCGAAGGTGGCCAATCGTCAGAACCAAGCGAGGGTGCAAAGGTGACAAGAGCAGAGCTACAACGAAGGTGCAAAAGAACAATGACACGGTGGCTCTATTCCCCAAAAAACAACCACCCCATTACACGGTTCACCCCCCGGTATTTATAAGGGATACCAAGGGGTGCTGACCAAATTACAATAGGGTACAAGAAAGATTCCTCTGCGCTATACACACAGAAGGGCAGAATCGTACAAACACGAGTGGAGTGGAAACCCTAGTTTGTCTTCCTCCTGCCCGCCGCCACTTTGCCTCGTTTATCTTCGCGGGATTGCGAGGGCTGACCTCCATCTTGCGAAGACTCTCGTCCTGTCGCGAGGTCCGGGTCCCTTCGCCTCCCGCTGGGCTTGAGCTCCTGGCGAAGGTGGTGCGCGGGATGCGCGAGGGTTGCTTCCAGCGCTCTTCATGCCCTTTGCCTGTAAGAACTTGCTAAACATTCCGAAGGTTGGGTTAGTATTCGGGGGCCTGAACGGTGACTTGAGGGACTTAGCAAATGAAGAGGCAGGCTTTGGCGAGGTGCGCGGGACGCGCGAGGGACGTCTTGCTGAGCCAGCCTGCGTGGCGCCACTGCCGAGGGTCCCCTCCCCCAACAATCGCCTCGTAAAATAGCCGACCGCATAGACGTTTGCCGAAACCCCAAAGACTAGACAATTGCCCAATTGCTTGCCGTACTTTTTCTTCACTGTTGGCCGGGCCCACCTGTCATATCCTCGTGTGCGCGAAAATCTGGTGTTAACACCCGTTGCTCCAAATCACAGGAACTGCACTAGTTGTAGGAACTAAAGTCTGTAGTTGTAGAAACTATACTAGTTGCCTGATGCTCCTAATTATAGGAACTTTTGTATTTTGTTGCCTGATGGTAAGGAAGTAAAGTCTTTAGTTGTAGGTCCTACTGATAAGGCCTTTGTATTTTGTTGACACCTCAGAGTGGTGTGCACCTTCAATCTAGAAACAAAAATTCTGTAAATATTTTTTTAGACATATGTGTTTGTAGCGATGGAATTCATAGCAAGCCCTAGTAATGCCATCTTTGAATACATAATATAATTTGAGCTAAAACATCATTATTGAAGGACCGAATTGGCGACCAGAGGGGGGGTGAATGGGAGCCTCAAATTTCTTCTCGAGAAATGATGGCCCTTGTCCCAGAAAATCACCCAAAAACGAAGACTCAAACAACTGGTGAGTTCTAAATAGGCGGATACCCTAGGAGATGTCCTAGAGGTAGAGCGGAACTACCAAAGAACCCCCAAAACCAAGCGCCAAAGCAACGGGGCAAAACTGCACAAGCAAGCTCCTAGAACAATCGAACCTCCGATAACGGAACACCCCACTCCTATGGAGAAGAGGAAAGTGTTCGACCAAAACTACTTAGGCCAACTAGTGGAAAAAGCACCTCGGAAAGATCCTTATGATGTTAGGAAACTAACGCAACAGACGGATCTCAAATCGGAGCTCGAACGCAAAAGATACGGCCGCTAGAACCAACGAAACTCCGAAAGCGGAACACTTAACTCCTATGGAGAAGAATGAAGTGTCCGACCAAAAATACTTTGACCAATGGTGGCAAAAGTACTTTGGAATGATCCTTAATAAGTTAGGAAATCAACGCAACAAACGGATCACAAATCGGAGCTCGTATGCAAAAGATACGGACGAAATCAGCAAAACTGTGCAGTCGCGGACTGTCCGCTAGTGAACCGCGGACTGTCCGCTAGTGAACCCCGGACAGTCCGGGAATGAGTCCCGGATAGTCCGCCGTTCAAAAATAAAAACAGCGACCTCGCTGCCCGTGAACAGCCCCGACCCCCGGACAGTCCGGGGATGAGTCCCGGACAGTCTGCCACTGTCCAGAAAGCCCCAAAACAGCTCGGGACAAAAACAAAATCGAATGGATCTTCACCAAATCGAACAGGGCTGCAACCAAACTTCTCCCAAGTGTTCTTCTACGTGTTGGGAAGCTAATCCTAGGATATCATCGCTCCAAACCAACTAATCCATGAGAAATCGGAAGAACACTAGAAAAGGGGAAGAACGAAGAACGAATGCGATTTCGGCCCGATCTATGTGCTCGTGAGATTAGAGGGGAAATCCTTCGGTGGAAAGAAGGAGCTCACGACATAGAACAATTTGATTCAAACAAAATTGCAAATCGTCACTCGGAGAGGGAGAACGAGGCAAATCTCCGAGAAGGGAAAAACGAAAACGCGAAGAACAAAAACGCGATTCGATCCAAATTGCAGCCAACAAAGAGGAGGGGTGAAATTGATCCTTGGATTGCTACTAGATGAAGAATTGTGTAGCACTCTGTGTCGGGTTACAAGCCACTCCTCGCAACACAAAGCGTGGATGGCGAAAGCTCAAGAACAAGAGCCGGTCTCTCCTCTCACCCTAGCCTCCTCTCACCTAAACAAAATGAGAGTGACACCTCCAAGGATGGCTGTCCAACACAACCCCTTCATCTATATATATAGGCGCACATCCAAATGACACAAACGCCCTAACATGAAGTACTAACCCAAATACCCCCTAGGGGTAAAATCGTCCAACTCTGGCGGTTTCCATCCGATGGCCACACGCCTTCTCATCCTTCGCTTCGCCTCGACGCAAGCTCCAGGATGCCGCCACGTGCCGTCACCGTCGACCGCCGCGCCTTCTCGCCGATAGCTTCGCCGCAACGCAAGCCTCTCGGTGCCGCCACGCGTCAACCGTCCTTTTGGACCTTCCCCCGGTTTTGAGGCCCAAACCGGGAAACCTGCCAGCCTAGGTTTTGAGGCCCAAACCTGGAAACCGTCCACGCCGAGTTTTGAGGCCCAAACTCGGAAACCCGCGAGCCCAGGTTTTGAGGCCCAAACCTGGAAACCGTCCATCCCGAGTTTTGAGGCACAAACTCGGAAACCGGCCACCCGAGTTTTGAGGCCCAAACTCGGAAACCGTCGAGGGTAGCTTTTTGAGGCTCAGCCACCGAACCCGTGCCGTAGACAGGATGTGGTTCGCACACCCCGACCACCGGCACCGATGCTGATGCATGTCCAGCCTCCACGCCGGGCACAACGCCTTCGCCTTCCTTCTTGACTTGGCCGACGGCACTTGCGTCGCACGCAAGCCCGTGTCCGACCTCCCGCCAAGTGCCACGACGCCATCGTCTTCCTCCCAACTCGGCCGATGCATCGCACATCCCCTTGTGCTCCTGCTCGCCGATGCCACATGCCAGCTACCACAGCTGGTCCTCTGGCCTCTTGGTCCGTCGGTCCAAGCTTCACGTCCGCCCTTCACCGCTCTAGGTACATCGGCATGGCACGTCCGCCGCACGGCACGCCCATCCTTCACCGATCCTGGTCCGTCGGCACGACATGTCTCTACTTGACCTTCACCTCGCCATCGACCACTGTATCCGAGCTCAACACCTGCACATCAACACAGCCAAGAGACACATGTTGCACATGCACACCAACACCAAAAACACACCACAACTCAACGCCACCGGTTAGTCATAAACATTAAGCGCATAGTGAATAATGACTCAACCAGGAAAAGCCTCAAACCTTCCTCATCAAAGTCAATCATTCATCATATATGTTCTCAATTATCTCCATAAAAAGATAATACAGTGTTCCAAAAGAACAATTGGCTGAGCAATCGAATATAACAACAGTTCACAACACTGCAGGTAAAATACATCAGTTCAACAGATAATAGGAAAAGTTGCACACAATACATTTATTCAACACACATGCTTCTCTTTAGTCTTCGTTGTTCGAGGGCTGATGAACCCTCTGCGCTCCATGATTTGTCGTTGCATGCCAAGATAATAGCTTTTTAGATAAGAGGGAACCTTCTCAATGTCAATCGACATAATACTAGACTCAGTTGACATCAGTTGAGCCTCTGTTTGCTTCTCCCTAATTGCATTTTCTTTTCTTTTGCTGTTGCACAGTCATCTTCATATGCTTCTTCTGAAGGTTGAAAAGATCCCTTTGAATTTTAATTTTTTCATCCTTCCTACTAAGGATTTCAGCCATTTGTTGGTCTTGCTTCTATTCGGTCTTCTCTGATTTCTCTTGCAACCGCTGGATGACTTCAACAGTCGTACTAGATGACGATGCCTCTGTGAAGCTCTGTGATCTACACCTCTTCGCACTATCCCTGCCCTTTGGTGGTGATGTGTCTATATTTTCATTCCCAGATCTGCATGGCCAGCCACAATATTGCCTTGGGATGGAGGAGATGACATTCCATCTATGCCTCTTCAGCCTATCAACAACTGCTTTGTGCCCACAGAACTTGTTCATTGCTTTTTGAATCAATGCCCACCTATGCTGAACCACAATCTGGCTACGGTTGGACCCTTCAGGCTTATGGTCATTGAAATAATCATGCATCCTCTTGTAATAACGACTTGATGTCTGGTTCACACCTGCATGTTATGCCACCATGTTATTTAGCCATCAAAGGGTCAAAGATTTCTTAAAGACATTGCAAACTATTCAGAAATGCCAAACACACCACCAAGTCCTCTTTGGTGAATGGAGTTCCTCTCATAGACAAGTTTTTCTTCTTTGTGGCCCGCTATGATTTCAATGATGGAGGGTCCTGAGAGCCATGGTTGTTGTCAATGGAGAACCCCTGACTAGTTGCCCATTCATAGGTCGATGGGACATCTGGGAGGAGTCAAGCATGCTGAACTAGTGATGAGAAGAATTGTTAATCATCGCTGTATTGATGCGTAAATAGAACAAATCATTTGATGCATCGCTGCAATAAACCTGGGGGTTTGGACGAACATTCAAAGGTTGCAGAGCTGCAGAATAACCAAAAGCCCACTGATCTGCTCCAAAGATTTCTTCAAATTCGGGGTGGTCACTTGAGCCACTAAAAATATTATGCATCGTCCTAATATAACATAGATTCAATGAAACATGGCAGAAAGCATAGAACTTAACACATAGGGTCATAGGCACACATGGATGCTACATGATTCTTCGCATCCTAGGAGAAAGGGATTTTGTACTGAATTTATGTCTACATAGTACTCTATTTCATAGAAGGGGGAATAATTTGTGGAAGGATCAAGATGCCCAAGAGGGGGGGGGGGTGAATTGGGCTTTTCTAAAACTTTTTGAAATAATTAAATCCTAACAAGCCCAATTAACCCTTTGTGTCTACAAGTGTGTTTCTCTAAACTCTACCGCACAAAAAACTATCTCTATTCCATTCCTACTCTAGCATGGCAATTCAATTATGATATGACAACAAGTAAATTGCGGAATTGAATTGCTCAAATGTAAATGCGTAAGTAAAGAGAGTAGAAATGACTCAGCGATCTTTTTCCAAGGTATCGAGGTGTCGGCACACCCCCTAGTCCTCGTTGGAGCACCCGCGCAAGGGTATCGCTCCCCCTTTGATTCGCACAAGGATCAAGTGCTCACTATGAGTTGATTCTTCGCCACTCCAGCCCGGTGAATCGCTCACTACCGGTCACAACTCGACTTGGGTCATCCACAAAGCCTCCGGATGATCACCAAGATCCACGATCGCCACCAAGCCAAGGCCGAACAAGCTCGAACTCTCACTTGACCAAGCCAAGGACAAAGAGATGGATAGATGCACACTTGCTACTCAATCTCACTAATGGGGTCACTAATTCTCACAATTAGGCAATCTCTCAACCTCACTAGGGCTCTTGCTCTTCCTTGCTCTCTCAAGGTGTATCTCAGTAGATCAAATGGGCAAGAACACTCAAATGGAGGTGGAGGAGGCGTATAAATACTCCCCCAACCGGCCATCCAAAAAGAGCTCGAAACAGTACAATTTAAGGGGCATCAGACGCGCCAATGCCCCCGATCAGCGATCGACTGTACTTTCTCTGACACGTTGTTCAAAGGGACAGTGTTCGATGCCTCTGCCTCGGACGCGTCCGATGCAGAAACAACCTCTCTAGAAGCTCTCTAAATGAACATCGGACGCTGGCCCTCAGCGTCTGATGCCAGCGTCCGATGTGCCCCTCAGGGCACTCTCTCATGAACAGTGTTACTGTTGCGTCCGATGCGCCCCACCGGCGCGTCCGATGCAACGATCCTGACACTGCCAAGTGTCAGTGACATCGGACACACGTCCGATGCCACTAAGGCCAGCGTCTGATGCCTATTTTAGGGCTAAAACGACTTCGGATAGCGACGCTGCCATAATGACTTTTCATCCTCACGACATAAGGGCGCTCTCTTAGCTATCTAGGGCAATGAAATAACAAGTGTGCACCACACCTACCTCAATACACTTATCTAGGTCAAGCTACTAATTCACACTCCCCTTTATAGTACGGCCAAAGGAAAAACAAAGACCTGAGACTACATAAGTGTCCTCCAACACCATATGACACTTAGCGCTAGCCTATCACTGTCTTCGTCATCCGCCCTTTGAAAACCGAATCGATTTCCATCGCCAGGGGACATGAACTCTGTATGCCCATATCATCGCCATTACTGTGACCTAACTCATCCATGTTTCTGCAAAACATACGTTAGTCACAGTAATCTTGTGTTTCATCCAATCACTGAAAACCCACTAGGGGCCTATATGCTTTCAATCTCCCCCTTTTTGGTGATTGATGACAACACGACCTCGAGTATAGAGAGAAGAGGTTTTCAAATCATGACGTGTATGAACTTGCGATAGATAAGATAAAATGATTAGAGGCAAGCTCATACACATCATGCCAACACCTGCACTAAACAAGTTAGAGTGAACAACAAGTGCAGGAGTAATATAGCTCGAATACATGATGAATAAGAATTAAGCACAAGTAATCGAGTGAAACGAAATGACATGTCATATAAGATATCATAGTGATAATAAACATGTCAACCAAGTTCCATGTCACACACATAATAGACATATAGTGCAAAAGATATGCAGTGCAAAGCGTATGTGAAAATATAACACACAAAAGATGCAAAACCCTCTTACATCGCTTCCCTAGCACTATACTCGACCACTCTCCCCCTTTGGCGTCAAACACCAAACTAAGCGTCGGAGGGCGGAGGTGGCGCATACGAGTCAGGAGCAGAAGGATCTGGAGTGCGCTGAGAGATCTCAAAATGCTGAAGAAGCGCCTTTGAGTTTGAAGAAGATGACCCTGTAGCCGGCTGACCCTCGAAAGATGGAACTTGGAACCTGCGGTGAAGCGGTCTAAGTCGGCGCGGCCTGCTCTATCGACTCGGTCTGCTCTATCTGCTCTGCAGTCTCTGTCTCTGTCGCAGTGTCAACTGGAGGCTCGGAGTGTGGAAGCTCTAGAATAGAAGACAACTCTGGCTGAACTGTCGTGATCTGCTCGGACTGGAGTGGCTCTGTCTGCTCTAAGGACACGACAGAACTCGGTAGAGTCTCCATCATCGAAGTCACAGGAGCTGTCAACGTCTGAACCGGGCCTGTAGATCTGGAGTGGGCAACCCGGTGAACTCACTGAAGCTCGCAGACAAGTCACGCGTCACAGTAGTGGTCGTCGTGAACAGGGACTCTATCGGACGAGGCGTGAAGCCTGTGTGAAGCAGAATGAAGAGCGGGGCCCCTCCTGGTGGAGTGGTGTACCAGGTGGACTGGGAGGGACCCAAGAACTGCGGGAGCTGCGTCTGCTGTGACTGCTGCTGCTGCTGGGGAGGTACATGTGGCTGCCACTGAATCTGCTGCTGAGGCTGAGAAGGCTGAAGGCTGCTACCGCTACCACTGAGTGGGTCCGCTCATGATCTTCTCCATGAATGTGAGCGTCTGCTGCTGAAGTGCTAGCATCTATCTCTGAAGAGCATCGGTGAAGGACCGATAATACAATAACAGGCGACCAGAGGGGGGTGAATGGGAGCTCAAAAATTTCTCTCGAAACTTTGGCCTTTGTCCCACAAATCAACCCCAAAGGCTTCAATCGAAACCGTGATGCCCACGACCCTTGGAAGAGGGTGGATGATCCATAGGATCACAGCGAGGCACCACAAAGCAATAGCAAGTCAAACGCCAAAAACACCAGCACAGTTCAACTCCTAAAAACCGAGTCCCAAACGTAGATTGAAGGCTACATCGGAAATCCCCAAATACCGATGCTAACAAGTAGCAAAGATACTTAGAGAGGTTCATAGGTGAACTAAAGGATCAACCGAGAAGTCTGGAAACCAAGCGAAGAAGCCGGGAGAGCAAACACACTAAAACTCAACACACAGCCGATTCCTGGACTGTCCGTGGGTACGGTCCCGGACTGTCCGTAGTAGTCTCGGACTGTCCGCGAAGAAGGGGCGGACTGTCCGCCGGCAACTTCACCAAAATAGCAAGTCTGCTGAACCTCCCTGGTCAGCTCGCGGACTATCCGCGACCGACTACGGCAGACTGTCCGCCGGTCAAACCGAGTCAGCACAGCCGAGCCACACAACCACTGCCTCGGTCGGAGCCCGACGCGCGGACTGTCCGCGGGCACAACGGCGGACTGTCCGCGAGTGCCCAGAGAGGGCGATTTCGGTCGCCCTCAACTCAAATCCTCCCAAATCTGATTCAAAACAAAATCCCTTGATCCCAAACTTGGAGAAGATGATCACGAGGTAGTTGGGAGACAATCCCCAAGAAATCATCCGCTCAAATCAACTCAAACACCGGGATCCGAGAGGGAAGGAGTATGACTCAGAAAAGCGCCACGAAAACGAAATCAACCCGATCTACTTGTTCGTGAGGAGTTAGATGAATTCCTTAGGTGGAATGATGTCCTCACTATAATGTACAAGTTGATTCAAATGGATTTTGAAAAGACGTAGTAGAGAGGGAGATCGAGTGACGGGAAAATCGCGGAGAAATGTAGAACGCGAAGAACACGAACAAAACGCGAATCAACACATCGTCTGCAACTGTGTGGCTACCACACGCTACAACAGTGAGATTACAGTCTCACTTCCTCAAAATCTCCAGTACACAGAGGTATGGTTCTCCGCGGATCTCAGTTGCTACAGCAGAGAATTGGGAGAGCAGGAAAACCTAGAAGGCAAAGAGCAAATGACTGAGATAGGATGGGAGGTGGGTGTCTCCCTCTACTTATCCTAATTCTAGTTCCCACTCTACCCTAACTAATTACAGAGCGAACCAGCTAAACCCTACGGTTATTCTGGACCAACTCATGGTAGGTGGTGATCCGACGACCACGCCCGCACAACTGGTAGCGTTGCCTCGACGCAACATCACCGATTGCCGCCACGTGCCGCCACTGCTCTGCTCGTCCTTTTCTTGGAACTCGCCCCCGGTTTTGAGGCCAAACCGGGAAACCAACCTTCACGACCAACCCCCGGTTTTGAGGCCCAAACCGGGAAACCAGCCGTCCATCGCCTGAGTTTGTGGCCCAAACTCAGAAACCCGCAACACCCAGGTTTTGAGGCCCAAACCTGGAAACCGTCCTCAGCCCGAAGAGTTTTGTGGGCCCAACCTCGGAAACCTCAGTGGCCCAGGTTTGAGGCCCAAACCTAGAAACCTCCCACTCGGGTGGTTTTTCTGTGGCTTAACCACCAAACGAGTCGTAGAGGGGATGCACCGCCCGTGCACCCCGTCCACCCGCAAGTCTTCGCTCGTCGCTGTCCCAGGCTGTCAGCCACCACAGCTGATCCTCACGCCACCGTCCCTCAGTCCAAGCTCACGTCCGCCCTTCGCCACTCTCGGTCCATCGGCACGGCACGTCTCTACTTGACCTTCACCTTGCCTTTGATCACTGTATCCATGCTCGACACCTGCACAACACAAGCCAAAGAACATGCGCATTATCCCAGTTGACAATCACTCATCACTCAGAGACTCGGCATACACCCATGTATCCGCAATCAGACCGCTCCTATGCCTGTTGCTGTGCTAGGGCCTGTGCTTCTGCAAGTCTCTGTGTTGCTCCTATGCGCGATGTTGGACGTCCTGAGTGACTGTCCTCTGCTGCTCCTTCCACATCCTAGAGAGAATCGGAAAGAAGTGAGGGGTCGAAGCCAGCAGTACCAGACGATCCGACCTCAGTGTCGTGTGGTGGACGGGACTGAGCGTGAGGCAGAAGCTGGTAGTCCTCGTCAGAGCTATCGGTGGGGTCTCGGCGACAAACTGTTCCTCACCCTAACTCTGCAAGCTATCTCTCTATGAGGGCTCGGACGGCCTTGTCTGCTCCTGTGCTGACTCTAGCACAACTGGACGCTGTCTGGAGCTGGAGCTGGGAGGAACCTGTGCTGCCTGCTGCCCTCTGCGGTCACGACTGTATCCGATAAGCTGACTCTTGTTGTAGGTCAGGAATACAGTAGTTGAACTGGTGAGGTCCTATCCGGGGTCAACTCGAGTAGCCACTGCAAGCTTGAATAACATGTAGGAGATCTAATGGGCGTATGATGAGAGCTGCCTGCAGGCCTTGATGCCCTCTGCGATGGTATCCTCCATCTCTGACAAGATGACATCCCAAACATTGAACCCTGTTGGCGAACCATTGTAGGCAAGTAAACCACAGCTAAAGTTGTGAAAGGCCCCTCTTTATAGCAACCCTTAGAAGAAGTGTACGCCGCAACAACCTCGTTGAGGATCCGAGTCGAAGGGGTGAGATCCCTAGGCGCATGACTCGAACCCTCGCCGAAGGGCTCCCTGAAGCACGACCGTACAAGCTCAGTACTCGGCTGCTTGCTGCCGTGAGGGCGACGGGGTGGCTCTGTCTAGTCGTAGCACAAACTGTGAAGCCTCATCTATCTAGCTGACAATCCAAACATGTGCCTAACCTCTGAGGAAAAGAGATGGAAGTGTTGGCCTCTGAACGCGAACTCAATCAAGTCATGGTCTGGGTCCACCCAAAGAGATGTGTAGAACTGCAAGACCCAATCCTCAACGTACGAGTCAGACTGCCCCAATAGGTCTACCCAACTGGGTAGGAAAGTGAGGATGGGGCGAATCTGCTCTCCTGCCGTTGCAACAACCGACTCCAAGCTGCACACTCTGTAAGAACGCAGGCTGATCCTAATGTTCCTGTAGCCCTGGTAGAAGTCCTCCTGAAGGATGGTGAAGAAGTCGGTACTAGCCTGCTCCTGCCTCTGCTCTAGAAACCATTGTGTAATCAAAACAAGCCTCAGGTGTTGAATCTATGTACATGTAGCCACATAGAGGTCAAGTCGCACTATCGGCGGCGACGCACGTCGGGAAGGGGGACGAGCACCGCACCATGGAACCTCGGGTTGGGGTGGCACCTCAGTCCAGTGACGAGATGATCGACGCCTCAGCTGCTCCTCTGGTGTAGCCTCCTCTGCCTCTGGCTCTGCCGTCTCAGCCTCTTTCTGGCCCTGCCCTGAGCCCTGCGGCTCGTCCACTGGGTCTAAAAACGAAACTCTGCGCCCGACAAGCACCAGGGTCCCAGCTGGTGAACCGTGTCGGTGCTCTATCTCCTCTATCACTCGCCTCTGGTCGGGGTAAGAGTATCCTCTATCCTTAAACCGCCACAGCGGCCTCCCCTCTCAGCACGCTCTATGGCGTCTGCAACTGCCTGAGCCTAGTCTTCCTCCGGCTGAGCTCTGGAGCGCTTCTTGCGTGTGATAAGCTTCGCCTTCCCCTTCTCAGCACAAGAAGGCGGAGGACGTGGAGGAGAGTCCTTCGGGGCTCCACCGACGTTCTTGCAGCGCATAGATGACAAGAACAGAGAGAAAACTGCCGCTGAAAGCTCTGGACCGTCACTGAAAGCTCAACTGCCAACAAGAAACCACTGACAAGCCCACTGACACTGAAAAACTGACAGAAAAACTCCCCCTGACACGAAGCAAGACTGCCGCTGTCATTCGTGAGGCTTGGCCTCGATCCGTACCCATGGGCTTGGCCCCAGGTTCACTATCACTGCCTCTGACAAACTGACATTGCAATCTGCTCTGACTCACTGCATTAGAGTAAATGGGAGTACATTTAAGCACATATATACGCTAGAGGTGAGTGAAGCCTATGTAAGCAAAGCAATATAGATAAGGAAGGAAAGGGGCTTGCTACCTAACGAACGGACGAACCCAACCAAGCAAGAGAAGAACACGGACACGTTCAGGCACCTACACGTCACGCCAACGAGGTCTGCGAAGGAATGGAGGCAAATCGGGGGTCAAACAACGAGGAACAAGCTTTGAGGCATTCTATCGAACACGTTGCGCGCACTGGGTATGAAGATATAAAGATGAGCTCACTAAGGGGGGGGGGGGGCTCGGACCGGGAAGGCTGTCGACACAAAGGAGAGAGACGTCAGGGAGATGCCACACAACAGGGGGTGTACTCGGCGAGGGCCTCTGACGAACTTGACGGCGAGCGGGGACGGCCTTCGGCAAGGGAGCTCATGCACGCAGCTTCGAAGACGACGAGGAGGCGGGCGCATGAGCACGCTACGGCGTCTGCGGCAAGGGCAAGCACGATGGTGAGGCTAGGCGTGGCGGCCGGTGGAGGGAGGTGCAAGGAGAGCGGCGGTGACTTAGGGTTTGGGAGGTGCCAGCGGAGGAAAAAGCTCAGGCTCAGGTACGATTGGGGACGAAGAGGATGAATGACGCGTGGGTCCAACCTATCGGTGATAAGAGCTTATTGCGCCGCTTAAAGGAGCATGAGACACGCCGATGCCCATGCAGAGAGTTCCAAAAACGGCCAAATTTATAACGGACGCGTCCTATGCCTTGGCATCGGACGCTGACCGACATCGGACGCAACGGTCGCACTATTCCAGCCAGAGCTGTCTATAAGCGTCTGATGCTGCATTTTGGGTTGTTTTGAGTTTCTCCATTGCGGCTCCCTCTCCCAACCAAGTTCCAACTCAAATAAGAAGCAAATAAACACCAGTTGGAACCTAGTATGAGCATCCTAGCATAAACCCTCAATTTGATAAATATTTTGCCATAGGCTAAGTATTCTTTTTAAGAAGATAGACAATAAAACCAGCGAGGAGACAACATGTGGCCACCAAAACTAGGGGTCTTAACCATTAGGAGCCTCAAATGCTCCCCTAGCGGTGGACGAACACAGTGGTTGCTCAAGATTAACCAAATAAGAACAACAAGCAACACACATGCAAATGCAATGCAGTTCAAAATTTGAATCTAGGTTGGTTGTCAAGTTTGCTCATGGGTAAGCTTCTTCAAACGTTTTTTAGGGCGGTTATCTTAACCATGTCTGACAAGCCTATGTGCATAGCATAAATTAAACATGACATATTATACAATGCAATGCAAAGACAACACCCCTTTCACCTTTTAACAAAGTTACTTAGATCAAGCGCATTAAGCTCACTTCGCAATCTACAAAGGGTACTCTCATCTAGGGGTTTTGTGAAGATATTCGCCAATTGATCTTCGGTTCTAACTCCTTCTAGAGATATATCTTTCTTTGAAACATGGTCTCTAAGAAAGTGATGACGAATATCTATGTGCTTTGTGCGAGAGTGTTGGACTGGGTTGTTAGCAAGCTTAACCGCGCTCTCATTGTCACACAACAAAGGTACTGCTTCTAACACTACACCATAGTCTAGAAGGGTTTGTTTCATATAGAGGATTTGAGCACAACAAGCTCCCGCGGCTATATATTCTGCCTCGGCAGTAGACAAGGCCACACTATTTTGCTTCTTCGAACTCCATGAAACTAGTGATCTCCCAAGCAAATGGCACCCTCCGGATGTGCTCTTTCTATCCACTTTGTAACCCACGTAGTCCGAATTGGAATACACAATGAGTTGGAAGTTAGCTCCATTGGGATACCAAAGGCCAATGCTTTGGGTGTGCTTTAGGTACATAAGGATTCTTTTTACGGCTATGAGGTGTGATTCCTTAGGATCAACTTGAAACCTAGCACACATGCACACACTAAACATGATGTCGGGCCTAGATGCGGTCAAATATAACAAGCTACCAATCATAGAGCGGTAGAGAGTTTGATCAACCGAGTTACCTCCCTCATCTAGGTCGAGATGTCCATTTGTTAGCATTGGAGTTTTGATAGGGTTGCAATCATTCATGTTGAAGCGCTTGAGGAGGTATTTCGTATACTTCTCTTGAGATATAAAGTCCCCTCCTTCATTTGCTTGACTTGAAGGCCTAGGAAGAATGTGAGCTCTCCAATCATGGACATTTCAAACTCCTTCGACATCAAATCACCAAATTCTTTGCAATATTCTTCATTTGTTGAGCCGAAGATGATATCATCAACATAGACTTGCCAAATGAAGATCTCTCCATCAAGCTTCTTGGTGAATAGTGTGGTGTCGACCTTCCCAATGGTGAAGCCCTTCTCAATGAGGAAGTCCCGGAGGCGCTCATACCATGCTCTAGGGGCTTGCTTGAGCCCATATAGCGCCTTGGACAACCTATAAACATGATTAGGATATCTAGGGTCTTCAAACCCAGGAGGTTGATCAACGTAGACTAGTTCATTTATCAAGCCATTTAAAAATGCTCTTTTCACATCCATTTGATAAAGTTTAATGTCATGATGTGAAGCATATGCAAGGAGGATACGAATGGCTTCAAGTCTTGCAACCAGTGCAAATGTCTCTCCAAAATCCAAGCCTTCAACTTGAGAGAACCCTTTGCCACTAGTCTTGCCTTGTTTCTAACAACCATGCCTTGATCATCTTGCTTGTTCCTAAACACCCATTTTGTACCAATAACTCTTGCACCTTTAGGTCGTTCTTCAAGGGTCCAAACTTGATTGTGGGTGAAGTTGTTCAATTATTCATGCATAGCATTCACCCAATCCGGATCCTTTAGAGCATCATCTACAAGTGTAGGATCAACAAGAGAAACAAAGGAGTGATGTTCAATAAATGAAGCAAGTTTTTTGAGATCGAGTCATTACACCCCTTGTTGGACTCCCTATGATGAGATCTTGAGGATGAGCTTGTAGTAGAGGAGTAGTCCTTCGATCAACCACTTGAGGGGCCGCTTGTGGAGCATCAACATCTCGAGCTTGTACCACCATTTGATCATGAGAGACATGAGTGTCCTCATTTGGCTCTCTTCCATCTTTATCATCATCTTGTGGTACATTTGATGAAGATGGCTTGTCAATGACTTGCACATCATCATCATCATCATCTTTGGGCTTGATTTCTCCAATCGGCATGTTCTTCATTGCTTCCCTCAATGGTTCATCACCTACATCATCAAGATTCTCATGTGCTCCTTGGGAGTCGTTAGATTCATCGAATTTCACATCATATATTTCTTCTACCATCCCGGTGGCATGGTTGAATACTCGATATGCTTTGGACTTCAATGAGTAAACAACAAGAAAACCAAATATCAACGTTGGTCGTTGAAACTTCTAGGTGTTGGCGCTTCTTGTAGATGTAGCATTTGCACCCAAACACTCTAAAGAATGATACATCCGGATTCTTGTTGTTGAGAGCTCATAGGGGTCTTGCCAAGGAGATGATGGGGGAACATCCGGTTTGATGCATAGCATGCGGTGGTGATTGCTTCTGCCTAAAATCTTTTCGGTGTAGTTTACTCATCTAACATTGTTCTTGCTAGGGTGATTAAAGTCCGGTTCTTTCTCTCAACTACCCCATTTTGTTGTGGTGTGTAAGTTGCGGAGACTTCATGCTTGATCCCAACTTCATCACAATATAACTCAATGTGAGTGTTCTCAAACTCCTTTCCATTGTCACTTCTAATCTTCTTGATTTTGACATCAAATTCATTTGGGCTCTCTTGGCAAACTTCTTAAATGAAGGGGTTGCTTCAGATTTGTCATGAAGAAAGAACACCCCAAGTATATCTTGATAATCATCAACAATCACTAGACAATAGAGATTTCCACCCAAGCTAGCATATGTTGTTGGCCCAAATAAATCCATGTGAAGTAACTCCAACTCTCTTGATGTTGATACAAAGGCTTTGGTTGGATGAGTGTTTACAACTTGCTTGTCGGCTTGACATGCGCTACATAATTTGTCCTTCTCAAACTTGACATCCTTCAAGCCTCTAACCAAATCCTTCTTCAATAGATTGTTGAGAGTGTTCATTCCGACATGTGCTAGTCTTCTATGCCATAGCCAACCGAGAGATTGCTTTGTGAATAGACAAGTCTTCAAGTTGGCATCTTCGGAGGTGAAATCCACTAGATAGAGATTGTTGTATCTAAAGCCTTGAAATATCACTTGAGAATCATCCCTCTTTGACACAACCACTTCTTTGTCGGTGAATAAGCATTGGAAGCCAAGATCACATAGTTGCCCAATGGATAACAAGTTGAAGCTCAATGAAGCAACTAGAAGCACATTTGATATTGAATGATCATTGGATATTGCTACTTTGCCCAAACCCTTGACATTGCCCTTTGAGTTGTCACCAAATGTTATCTTTTCTTAGTCATTGACATTCTCTTCTAGTAAGGTGAACATTCGGGGATCACCGGTCATATGTTGTGTGCAACCATTATAAATCACCCAATGAGATCCACCGATCTTGTAGTTCACCTACACACACAAGAAATCAAGCTTGAGCTTTAGGGACCCAAACTTGTTGAGGCCCCTTAACCTTCTCAATTAGAGACTTTGCAACCCAAATTTGCCTAGGCCTATTCTTGTTTGGAGACCCCATGAACATGACCTTCACTTTGCCACTAGAATGTTGTCTAAGCATGTAATGAGCATTGAAAGCAAAGGGCCTAGCATTCTTGGGCAAGGGTGTGGGTGGTGGTGCTTCACAATTATGTGCAAAGTGTCCTTCTTGACCACACTCAAAGCATCTTCCCAACTTGCGCTTTGGCTTGTGTTGTGTGTTGCTCTTGTGTTGCTTCAACTTCTCTTCCAAGTAGCCAATACCATTTCTATTTGTCTTCATCACGGTGTTCATGAGTAGCTCACTTTGAAGATATTGACCCTTGGTGAACTTCTTCAAGTCGGTGGCTAGTTGCTCTTTTTCTTTCTTGAGCTTGTCATTCTCTTGTTGGAGTTCCATTTGTGATGGTGTCATTTTGTAATCCCTCTCCATCTTCAAACCTCTTGTTCTCTTCCTTCAACATGTCAAGCTCAAGTGTCATGCTATAATCTTCATCATGAGTTTCAATGACAACTTGCTTGGTGGTTGCTAGCTTCTCTAGATCAATCTGAGCTTTGCATTCTCATCTCTTGATCTTGATGTAATCATCATAGCTTTCGGCCACAACCACTTGCTTGCCCTTGCCACTAGCTCTTTGCTCATCATGCTCAATAACCAAGTCCTCACAAGATGTTGCTATGTCGCACTTAACAACATGGTTAGGGGCATCAGTGTCTCATTTGAAAGTAAATCATAAGCAATAGCAAGAGCATCGTGATCAACTTTAATTTGAGTATATTGTTCTTTGAGCAAGCTATAGCTAGTGTTGAGCTCACTATGCATCCTATCAAGTTTCTCATTTTTTACTTTAGCCCTTTGTTAGATGACTTGAGCTCCTTGATAGAAGATGACATATTAGCAAGTTCATTTTGTAACTCATCACTAGCATGGGTGGCATTGTTCAACTTATCAACAAGAGACATTGTCACGAACAAGCCTTTCATTTTAGCTCTCGTCTTTCTTATGATTTTAGAGTAATCATTAAGCAAAGAAACAAGCTCATCATAAGGTGACTCAAATTCACCATCACTATCATCATCACTAGAGTCATCATCACTTTGTACCTTTCGGTCACCCTTTGCCATGAGGCATAGGTGTGTAGAGGATGATGGCGATGGTGGTGGTGGAGGTGTAGAAGTCCCAATGACTAGAGCGGCCACCTTCTCCTTCTCATCATCACTATCTTCATTTGATGAGCCACCGGAGGAGTCTATATCGGTGAGCCAATCACCAACAATATAAGCTTTGCCACCTTTCTTGTGGTATTGCTTCTTCTTGCCATTTTCTCTTGTAGGGCTTCTCACTTTTCTTCTCATCTTCGCTTGATGAGTCATATTTCTTGTCCTTCTTCTTGTTCTTGTAGTTTTCTTTCTGGGCTTGGTGCATTGGTGATCAAGATGGCCAAGATCACCACAATTATAGCAATCCATCTCAGAGATTGGCTTCTCTTGCTACTTGTGAAGAACTCCTTCCTAGAGTCAAAATTGACTCCATTTTGTGAAGCTTCTTCAACATCTTTGTTGTCCTTCTCACATGAGTGCAATGTTGGTGTCATCATCATCATCACTTGTGCTCTCATGGTGAACCTCAATTGCCTTGGCCTTGCCCTTCTTCTCTGACTTGCCTTGAAGCCAAGTCCTTGTCGGTGGAAGAGCCACCACTTGGTGGGATGTGCATATACATCTCATGAGCATGATCTTTCCCAATACTTGAGTTGGTAGCGGTAGAAAGATCACTTTGATGAAGCAAGTCACAATGTGTCCATAATTGGCAATTGGAGGACACAAAGAATCTTCCTCACAACATCGGATGGAGATAGTTGTGTGAGGCCAAGTCCATTCAATTCTTCTACAAGAACATTCAAGCGTGAGTACATTTCATTGGCTTTCATGTGCATGCATTTCGAAATAATTAAGCTTTTGCATGACCAAATGATACGCTCTCATGCTCATCTTGGTTCCCTCATGGAGCGCACAAATGTTCTCCCATAAATCATGGGCGTCTTTGTGGTTCTGAACGCGATTGAAACACATCCTTGCACATGCCTCTAAAGATGATGTTTTTGGTTTTGCATTCCAATTTTCATTTCCTCCTCATGTGGAGTAAGATGAGTGGCGTCCTTTGGCTTTGTGAAGCCGTTGGTCGTGGCTTGGCGGCATTTAACATCTACCGCCTCAAGGTACGACTCCATACGAATTTTCCAATATGGAAAGTCGTCTCCCTCGAACATGGGAGGTGGTCCATCACCTCTGGACATCTTAAATCTAGGCGGTTAAGCCTAAAGCAAGAGCACTCGGCTCCGATACCAATTGAAAGGATCAAGATGCCCAAGAGGGGGGTGAATTAGGCTTTTCTAAAACTTTTTGCAACAATTAAATCCTAACAAGCCCAATTAACCCCTTTGTTCCTACAAGTGTGTTTCTCTAAACTCTACCGCACAAAAGACTATCTCTATTCCATTCCTACTCTAGCATGACAATTCAATTATGATATTGCAACAAGTAAATTGTGGAATTGAATTGCTCAAATGTAAATGTGTAAGTAAAGAGAGTAGAAATGACTCGGCGATCTTTTTTCTAAGGTATCGAGGTGTCGGCACACCCCTAGTCCTCGTTGGAGCACCCGCGCAAGGGTATCGCTCCCCCTTGATCCACGCAAGGATCAAGTGCTCACTATGAGCTGATTCTTCGCCACTCCGGCCCGGTGAATCACTCACTACCGGTCACAACTCGACTTGGGTCATCCACAAAGCCTCCGGATGATCACCAAGCTCCACGATCACCATCAAGCCATCTAGGTGATGTTGATCACCAAGAGTAACAAGCTCGAACTCTCACTTGACCAAGCCATGGCCAAAGAGATGGATGGATGCACACTTGCTACTCAATCTCACTAATGAGGTCACTAATTCTCACAATTAGGCAATCTCTCAACCTCACTAGGGCTCTTGCTCTTCCTTGCTCTCTCAAGGTGTATCTCAGCAGATCAAATGGGCAAGCACACTCAAATGGAGGTGGAGGAGGAGTATAAATACTTCCCCAACCGGCCATCCAAAAAGAGCTCGAAACAGTACAGTTAAGGGGCATCGGACGCGTCGATGCCCCCGACCAACGGTCGACTGTACTTTCTCTGACACGTTGTTCAAAGGGACATTGAATGCTGGCAGCGTTCGATGCCTCTGCCTCAAATGCGTCCGATGCAGAAACAACCTCTCTGGAACCTCTCTGAATGAACATCGGACGCTGGCCCTCAACGTCCGATGCCAGCGTCCGATGTGCCCCTCAGGGCACTCTCTCATGAACAGTGTTACCATTGCGTCCGATGCGCCCCCATCAGCGCGTCTGATGCAACGATCCCGACATTGCCAAGTGTCAGTGACATCGGACGCACGTCCGATGCCACTAAGGCCAGCGTCTGATGCCTCTTTCAGGGCTAAAACGACTTCGGATCGCGATGCTGCCTTAACGACTTTTCATCCTCACGACATAAGGGCTCTCTCTAAGCTACCTAGGGCTATGAAATAACAAGTGTGCACCACACCTATCTCAATAGACTTATCTAAGTCAAGCTACTGATTCACTCTCCCCTTTATAGTATGGCCAAAGAAAAAACAAAGACCTGAGACTACCTAAGTGTCGTCCAACAACATATGACACTTAGCGCTAGCCTATCACCGTCTTCGTCATCCGTCCTTTGAAAACCGAATCGATTTCCATCGCCAGGGGACATGAACTCAGTATGCCCGTATCATCGCCATTACTGTGACCTAACTCATCCCTGTTTCTGCAAAACATACATTAGTCACAGTAACCTTGTGTTTCATCCAATCACCGAAATCCACTAAGGGCGTAGATGCTTTCAATTTGTTTGTGAATTCTCCCACATCAAGCGAGACGACACTCTGCCTACTAGATAGAAGAAATTGGAAATAGATCTCCAAAGAAAAAGGCTTCTGAATCATTAGTTCCTTTAATAATATAACCATACCACAAGTGGAGTAGATCAGCCATGCCATTGCTTGATCACCTTGAAGCAGTACAGCGCCGGCATGGCATACCCGAACAACAACTTTCATCTGCCCTCCCCCCCCCCCCCCCCCCCGTCCATCCCCAAATTAGTGAATCACCAAATCCAAAATCCACCACTAAAATCCAAAATCCCATGTCCACTAAAATCCGACCTGACCGCCTAGGAGCTGGCCTTTGGATTCTGCACGTCTCTTTATAAATATCTTGATGCCTAATTAAAACAATTAGCAGCACAGTTTGATTGTATTAACTTCAATTAGGGGAAAAATCCAAGGACTAGCGCCGAAACATATTTTCCAATCTTTGGGAAACGGACGCATGCTGCTATGTGAATTTAGATTGATCAAGTCGAAACATTATCTTATCATCAATCATTTGGAAATACCAATATTTTACCCAACATGCTATTTGAAATGTCACATGGCATATTTGTTTTTGGTATCGGCTTTACTGATGAATCAGTCAAGATGCAGCAAAAATACTTCACCAAACCCAGACTATCGTGTATCCTCCCCCTCCCCCCCCCCCCCACTAGGCCACAACGAGTAGGGCTAGTAGGGACCAAGCCGCCTCGGCCCTGGGGTGGCTAGCAGCTAGCTGTGCGGATACATGGGTGTATGCCGGATCTTGAGATGATGAGTGATTGTCAACTGGGATGATGCGCATGTTCTTTGGCTTGTGTTGTCCAGGTGTTGAGCTCGGATACAGTGATCAAAGCAAGGTGGAGGTCAAGTAGAGACGTGTCGTGCCGATGGACCCGGAGCGGTGAAGGGCGAACGTGACGCCTGAACTGACGGACCGGTGGCCTGAGGATCGGTCGTGGTGGCTGACAGCCTGGGACAACGACAAGTGAAGACTAGTGTGTGGACGGGGTGCACGGGCGGTGCATCCCCTCTACGGCTCGGTTTGGTGGTTGAGCCACAGAAAAACCACCGAGTGGACGGTTTCCAGGTTTGGGCCTCAAAACCTGGGTGCAGCTGGTTTCCGAGTTTGGGCCACAAAACTCAGGCTGAGGACGGTTTCCAGGTTTGGGCCTCAAAACCTGGGTGCTGGCGGGTTTCTGAGTTTGGGCCACAAAACTCAGGCGACGGACGACAGGTTTCTCGGTTTTGGCCTCAAAACCGGGGATGGCCCAGGTTTCCAGGTTTCGGTCTCAAAACCAGGGGGAGGTCCATGAAAACGACGAGAAAAGTGGTGGCGGCACGTGGCGGCAATCGGTGAGGTCGCATCGAGGCGAAGCTACTAGTTGTGCGGGCGTGGCCGTTGGATCACCATCAACTTCGAGTTGATCAGGAATACCCTTAGGGTTAGCCTGCTCGCTCATTAAAGTAGGGGTAGAAGGGGAATAATTGTATTAGGCTATATAAGGAGAGGCAACCCCTCCCTCCAAACCATCTCAGCCATTGCTATTTTCATTCTAGGGCTTCCTGCTCTCCCACATCCCTGCTGTAGCAACTGAGATCTGCAGAGACGGTGAATCATACCTCTGTGTATTTGCTTTTTGAGGAAACGAGACCGTAATATCGTTGTCTCCTCGTGTAGAGGAGTTTCGGCTGGAAATTGAGATCGAATTGCGTTCTTGCTCTGTGTTCTTTGCGTTTTCGTTTTTGGCTTTCACGGAGATTTGCCACGTTCTTTCTCTCCGTGAGTAGGTTTGCGATTCCGCTTGAACCACTTTGTTCACAAACGTATTTGCAATCTTTTGACCAAAGGAATTGCTCTCTAACTTCTTGAATCATCAGATCGGGTAATTTCTTCATGGGATCGTTTTCTCTCCTCTCTTCCCCCGAACTTCTTCGATTCATTGATTTGGAGATAGGTTCGAGCCATGATCTCCTAGGAGTAGCTCACTATCCTCCTTGTGACTCCTCCCACCGAGTTTGAGCCCTAGTGGTTTCGTTTTGAGTGAGATCGAGTCAAATCGTTGGACGAACAGGGTTGTTTTGGGGTGACCGGACTCTCAACTTGGGTTGACCAGACGCAGGTAAGTGAGTCCGGTCGTTGAATGTGATCACGGTCTTTTTTGTGACTTGACCGGACGCTCTCTCTCTCAGCTATCGGACGCTACGCTTGCACTGTTCATCACTTTCGTGCCACTGACCGGACGCTCTGTACATGTGACCGGACGCTCCTCTACAGTGAGTCCGGTCCAACACAGTAAGGGTCCAGAATTGATTTTGTCGGACAGGACGCGTCCGATCACAACTGACCGGACGCAGTGGTGAGTCCGGTCAGTGCAGTTTCGCACGTTTTCATCCGTGATTCGTTCGTCTGTTATCAGTTTTGATTTCCGCTTGTTGTGTTGGATTCCCGACTTCATGCTCTACTAAAATCGTGCTTCTTGCTTTGCAAAATAGCCTGAATCCCCCTCGCGTTGCTCGGGGGAGGTTGAGGTTACCCAGAGTTCATCCTATCACTAGTTGACTTGCATGAATTTGGGCGAGTGAGCTTTTGTGGTGTCCCGCTGTGTTCCTAGGAACATCCACCCAATCTCTTGGGTCGTGGACATCACCCGTGTCGGTTTTGCTCGCGGGGTTGATTTTTGGGACAAAGGTTAGAGTTTTGAAAGAAATTTTTAGGCTCCCATTCACCCCCCCCCTTTGGTCGCCTTTGGTAGCACTTTCGGTCCTTCAATTGGTATCGGAGCAGGTTAAGGATCTTTCACCTTAGCCGGTTCCAGATCCACAGAAGGCGACATGGATCGCGGCATGGGCAAACCGCCATTTTTCGATGGGACGAACTATGCGTATTGGAAGATACGCATGTCGGCCTATCTTCAGAGTATGGGTGCTTCTGTCTAGGAGATTTGCAACAAGGTTGATTACGTGGTTTTGGCTGCTCGTGTGACTCAGCTGCAGATCGACGAGCATGATGCCAACAGCTGAGCCCGCAACGCTCTTTTCTCATGTTTGAGCATGTCTTAGTTTGATCGCGTTTCTCACCTTCCCACGGCTCAGGAGATTTGGGCGACCCTCATGCGTTTCCATGAGGGAACCACTCAAGTCAAATCCAGTCTCTATGAGTCGCACAAGCGGGAGTATGAGAACTTTTGACACATGCCTGGCAAGAGCATAGAAAGTTTATTCGCTCGCTTTCAAGTCATTGTTAACAGGATGAGGGCTAACAAGGAGTTGTTTCCTTTCGACGATCATGAGAGGGCTCTCAAGCTTTTACATACTCTCGATCGGTCGGTGTGGGACTCCAAGGTTCAGGCGATCATCAAATCACCTAACTATGAGACTCTCACGTGCGACGAGCTCTTTAGTAAGCTCAAGTCCAGTGAGATTGACGCCATGGCGAGGGCTTCTTATGAAAATCCTTCTAGCCCATCGATGGCTTTGGTTTCTGGCTCTTCTGCTCACACCTCTGGAGGCATTGCTTTGTCATCCCTTCTTTCTGTTACAGAGGAGCAGCTGGAGTTCATGGCGGGCGACGAATTGGCCCTGCTTGCCAACCGGTTCTCGCGGTTCCACAACAACCGTATGAACCGTCGCCACGAAGGAGGACGAGGTGGCTGTTACGAGTGAGGAGGCTCGGACCAATTCATCGTCAATTTCCCGAAGAAGAACAAGCAAGTCTTCGGCAAGGCGGATCACGGCCACAAGTACGACTCCGGCAAGCGCAAGGAGAAGTACTTGGAGAAGGCCTAGGCCGAGCAGCGTGCCTTCTTCGCCACGCTCAGCGACGTCGACGACTCGGATGACGACTCCGCTGATTCAAGCGATGACGAGTCCGAGAAGAAGAAGAAAATTGAGGACAAGCTAAACGACCTTTGTTTCTTCGCCGATAACGAGGGCTTCTGCACCATGGCCCTTGGCGATGAGGTCAACGGCGAGCTGGAGGAGATCCCTCAAAATGACAACGACGACGACACCTCCCAGGTATCTCAAACTCCTGACGAACTCTCTGCTGAGGTTGACAAGCTTACTGCTGCTCTTCTTAGTCAAGATAAACTGCTTAGGCTTGCCGCTAGAGAGAGAAAGGAGTTTAGGAGGAAGTGGTAGGACGTGCTGAAGGAGCTTGAGTCTGTCAAGTCCACCGTTGTCGTGTCTAAGGAGGATGAGTGTGAGATGTGCTCCAAGCACATGACTGACCTTCTCACCTTGAGGGAGAAGTATGTTGCTTTGGTTGGAGAGGTGGATGAGCTTAGAGCTAGATCCTCAGTGCTTGGTGCGTGCAAGTCTTATGTAGGCTTGCAATCCGAGTTGGCAGAGAAGAATGCCAAGATTGTGTCTCTTGAGAAGGCCAGCTCGGGTAGCACCTATGTGTCTAGGTGTGCTTTGTGTGAGGGTTTGGAGATGGAGATTCCAAACATGCAACATGACAAGATGCAAACCGAGGAAGAAAACACATACCTTCAGACCATCTTGTCATGGGTGTCATGTGGTGAGCCACAACTTGGGATGATGATTGCCCAATTCAAACGTGCTGCTGGAGGTCCAGGTGTAGGCTTTGCTCAGGGGATGGAGAGTGCTGCTTCTTTTGGCAACATTGGAGAGTCGAGTGGTCTTAACCCAAGTGAGAAGCCCAACTCCACCACTACTCCCAAACTTACCAAGATACCACCCAAAGAGCCTCTCAAGCCCAACACCAAGGATGGAGTGTTTGTGGAACCTCCAAGAGCTCCACCCAAGAAACACACATGGGCTCCAAAACCAAACCACCTCAGGAACAAGCTGGACACTATGCCACCAATCCATGAGGAGCTCATGCCACAAAAGAGCCAAGTGATCCACACCCACTACCGTGAGTACCAACAACCCCCTATGAGAGCGGTGAGGTACCATTGTGAGCACTGTGGGAGAGATGGACACTTGAGGGAGTTTTGCTTTCGGCGCAAGAGAGAGGAGCGTCGTGCAAAGGAGATGAACAACTCGGACATGTACCATCCTTTCCATGATGTACATGTGCTGAAGGTTCAGAGGAGAGTTGCTAGGCCTAGATGTCCAATGCCTCAAGGTCCTAGGCCGCAAGGAGGTCGTGCCCGGCGGGAGCCTGCTTTTGTAGGTTATGGACCCCGTGGCGGTGGCTTTGCTATTGAGCGTTACCCCCCACCGCGTTTTGAGCATCGCGATGGACGCTCTTCCCTCAGCGGACCACGTTTTCCTATATGTGGTGATCGCTTTCCTCGTAGGCGTGCTAGGAATGGTTTTTCTACTAACCGTTCTTTTGAGCAGTCGGCCCCACACTGGTATAATTCCCATTTTACTCACCCCAGTGTTGGACCGTATGCTCACCCTATGTCTTTTTATTGATGTAGGTAAGGCGATTGGAGAACATTTGGTTGGTGGATTCCGGGTGCTCAAGGCATATGACTGGGAACGCCAAGTGGTTCTCGAGTCTTAGTCCTATTGCCGGAAAGGAGTTTATCACCTTCGGCGACAATAGCAAAGGTAAAGTGTTGTCTCGTGGGTCGGTGCGAGTTAATGAGCACTTTGTGTTGCGTGATGTTGCTCTTGTTTCTAACTTGCATTTTAATCTTCTTTCTATTTCGCAACTCTTTGATGATGACTATGAGATTCGTTTTAAGCTGAATCTCAGTCGTATTTTGGATCCTCAGGGCAATCTTGTATGTTTGATTTCGCCCTTTGGGAAAGTCTTTTGTGCAAAATTCTCAGAGTCTTTTGGCATTTCTCGTTGTCTTTTGGTTGGTCCTTCCTCCTCTGATCTTTGGAAGTGGCGTAGGAGACTCGGTCATTTGAGCTTCGACTTGCTTGCAAGGCTTAGTTCACTTGGCCTAATCCGAGGATTGCCCAAGTTGCACATGGAGAAGGATCTTGTCTGTCATTCTTGTAGACATGGGAAAATGGTAGCCGCTCCCCACCATCCTGTGAATCAGGTTATGACCAAGCGCCCTGGAGAGCTTTTGCATATGAACCTTGTCGGTCCGGCTCGGGTGAGCTCAGTTGGTGGGAAGTGGTATGTGCTTGTTGTTGTTGATGACTTTTCGAGATATTTGTGGGTTTTCTTTTTAGCTGAGAAAACTGAGACTTTCACTTTTGTTCGCAATTTGATCTTGCGACTTCAGAACGAGTTCCCTAAGAAATCGATGAGAGCTATTCGTAGTGATAATGGTTCCGAGTTTAAGAACTAGGATTTTGAGAAGTTTTGTAACTCTTTGGGTTTAGAGCATCAGTTTTCTTCCCCCTACACACCGCCACAAAATGGTGTTGTAGAGAGGAAAAATCAGACCCTTGGTGAGATGGCCAGGATGATGCACGATGAGCATAGGACTCCTAGGCGGTATTGGGCCGAGGTTATAAACATTGCATGCTATATTTTCAATCGCATTTTCCTCCATGCTTTCTTGAAGAAAACTTCTTATGAGTTGCGATTTGGGAAGCAACCCAAAGTGAGTTATTTTAGAGTTTTTGGTTGCCACTGTTTTATACTCAAAAAAGGCAACTTGGACAAGTTTGAGTCTCGCTCTTCCAATGGTGTATTTTTGGGTTATGGTAATCATACTCGTGCATATCATGTACTTAACCTTGATACTAACCGAGTCATGGAGACATCCGATGTCACTTTTGATGAGACTGTGCTTTGTCCTTCTTCTAGTTTTGAGCGTGCAGGTGATCATGAGGTTGGAGAACCTCTTTTTGATGATGAGGAAGAAGGTGCTGAAGGGATTGATGATCCAGCACTTCCTCCACCTGCGGTGCAGATTGGGTCGACCTCGACCATGACTACACGCGGCCCCGACCCTTCTTCCTCTACTACATGGGGGCCGTGTGATCCACCACCTCGGGTTGTACCACTTGTACCTAAGGAGGCACCAGCTACTGTTGAGGGGGAGGTAACTTCAGCAAGGGAGGCGCCACGACACATTCAGCGCCAACACCCTCCTCAACAGATGATCGGCGACATCCACGAACGCGTTACTCGGTCTAGGTCACAATAAATCTCTCACTTTGCTCATTCTGCATTTGTTGCTAATTTTGAACCCCGAGATGTTGGACACGCTTTATCTGATCCGGATTGGGTCAATGCCATGCATGAGGAGCTTGAAAATTTTGAAAGAAATCGGGTTTGGGTTCTTCTTCCTCTTCCTCCTGAGTGTCACCCTATTGGGACAAAATGGGTTTTCAAAAACAAACAAGGAGAAGATGGCCATGTTGTGAGAAACAAGGCCAGACTTGTAGCCCAGGGGTATAGTCAAAAGGAGGGGATAGACTATGAGGAGACTTTTGCTCCTGTAGCTCGTTTGGAGGCAATTAGGATCCTCTTGGCTTTTGCTGCATCCAAAGGTTTCAAACTTTTTCAAATGGATGTCAAGAGTGCCTTCCTAAATGGCTACATAGAAGAGGAGGTGTATGTGAAACAACCCCCCGGTTTTGAAAATCCCAAGTTTCCAAACCATGTTTTTAAACTTCACAAAGCTTTGTATGGTTTGAAACAAGCCCCTAGAGCCTGGTATGATAGGCTAAAAACCTTTTTGCTTGCTAAGGGTTTTAAAATGGGATGTGTGGATAAAACTCTTTTTCTCCTCAAGCTAGGCAATGACACTTTATTGGTTCAGATTTACGTGGATGATATCATTTTCGGTGGTTCTTCTCATGCTTTGGTTGCCAAGTTTGCAGATACTATGAGCAGGGAATTTGAGATGAGCATGATGGGCGAGTTGATGTTTTTCCTTGGGCTGCAAATCAAGCAATCCCGAGAGGGGATGTTCGTGCACCAAGGCAAATACACCAAGGACATATTAAAGAAGTTCGATATGGGTGAGGCCAAGGCTCTTCCAACACCCATGTCGACCATGACAGCCCTGGATGCGAACAAGGATGGAGAAGCTGTGGACCAGAAGGAGTACCGAAGTATGATCGGGTCGCTGCTGTACCTGACGGCGACACGCCCGGACATCCAGTTCGCGGTGTGTCTTTGCCCATTATTTCAGTCGTCGCCGCGCACCTCTCACCGTCAGGCGGTTAAGTGCATTATGAGGTACTTATGCTTCACACCTGAGTTTGGGATTTGGTATTCTGCTTCTTTCACCCTCTCTATTTGTGGTTCCTCGGATGCTGATTTTGCTGGTTGCCGACTTGAGCGCAAGTCCACTTCTGGGACTTGTCAGTTTTTGGGTTCTTCCCTTGTATCTTGGTCTTCTCGCAAGCAGTCTAGTGTCGCCCAGTCTACCACAGAGGCTGAATATGTTGCTGCGGCTAGCTGTTGTTCCCAGTTGTTGTGGATGATGGCCACTTTGTGTGATTTTTGTCTAAGCTTTTCTCGAGTTCCATTGCTTTGTGACAGCATGAGTGCGATCAGTGTTGCTAAGAACCCCGTGCTGCATTCTAAGACCAAACACATTGATGTGTGCTTTCATTTCTTGCGAGACCATTATGAGAAGGGTGATATCGACCTTCACCATGTCGATACTCATCTTCAGTTGGCAAATATTTTCACCAAGCCTTTGGACCAATCAACCTTTGCTAGGTTGAGAGGTGAGCTTGGTGTGTGTTTTCCCTTTTAGTTGGGAAACCATTTTGGTTCTTGTATCATAGACTGACTACTTTTATTTTGTTCTTGTTTAGTTTTTTGCTTTTCATCATGTTTGCATCTTTATCTTTTCAAGCTTCATGTCTATAATCTGTAGAATGAATCTATGCTCTGATTAGTGTGTGTGCTCCGATGATATATGATGATGCATGTAGCTTAGGCTCTTCTTGATCACTGATACATGTTGTGAGCTGAGCTACTTTTCAGAACTGTGAATATGCTAAATTCAACATAAAATTTGAAACATTTTTACCATTGAGTTTGGCAACTAGCATGTGTAGAATGGGTTCAAGTCACTTGTGCTTTTCATATATGCTAGGTTGCTATGTCTCTAGTTCTGAGTCCTTCACTTGCTTGGTATGTTCATTTTTTGCTAAATTTGAACCAAGTCTAAGTGAATTGAAAAGATTGAGATGGGATCACTTGACAGCACATCACGATATCAAGACTGTTTCTCATTACACATTGAGTTAAACTTGAGTCGTGTAGTGTAAGACCGAAACCATTGCTTCAAGCTTCTGATTGCTTAAGCATAGGCTTAGCTCGGTTGAAAAGTTAGGCGATGTCAAGTTTTCAACCTCTCGCAATCACGTGCTGAAATTTTGAACTTGTGTAAAAACCGCTGCAACTCTGATAAATGTTGAAAACATAAGTCTATGTCACATTCTATAGCATGATGATTGAACTTTGCTAGGGGTAGTTCACTTTGTATACATGTTTAGCACTTGTGTAACTTCCTGTCTATACATGTGTAGTGCTATTTTGGTGGTGAACCTCTTTTCTGAAAGGCTTGAAACTGCTCACTTTGCTAATATGTTCATATTTCGTATTCTGTGATCAGTTTGAGCCTTTGCTGGCATTTATGCTTGTTGTTGAGTAGTTGGATCAGCACTCATTAGAGCATCTATTCACTCTATGGACTATATACTTGAAGCTGCTAACCTGCATTTGTAACTCATATGCATTTGCCTTGTTGTGTGCATTTTCAACTAAGGGGGAGAAATTTGACAAATCATGTCCCTAGTTGTGTGCACTATTGAAGGGGGAGTTTGCTCAATTTTTGCTTTGACTAGCTGTTCAAATGGTTTGGAGCGACTTTGCGGATACATGGGTGTATGTTGGATCTTGAGTGATGAGTGATTGTCAACTGGTTTGATGCGCATGTTCTTTGGCTTGTGATTGTGCAGGTGTCGAGCACAGAGACAGTGATCAAAGGCAAGGTGAAGGTCAAGTAGAGACGTGCCGTGCCGATGGACCGAGGGCAGTGAAGGGCGAACGTGAGGCTTGGACTGAGGGACCGGTGGCCTGAGGGTTAGCTGTGGTGGCTGACAGCCTAGGACAGCGACGAGCGGAGACTTGCGGGGCACAGTGTTGCTTGGGTCGAGGACCTGGGGACATGTGTTGGTGGACGGGGTGCACGAGCGGTGCCTCCCTTCTACGCCTCGGTTTGGTGGTTGAGCCACAGAAAAACCACCAGTGGACGGTTTCCAGGTTTGGGCCACAAAACCTGGGTGCTGCGGGTTTACCGAGTTTGGGCCACAAAACTCGGGCTGAGGACGGTTTCCAGGTTTGGGCCTCAAAACCTGGGCAATGGCGGGTTTCTGAGTTTGGGCCACAAAACTCAGGCGATGGACGGCTGGTTTCCCGGTTTGGGCCTCAAAACTGGGGGTTGGTCGTGAAGATAGGTTTTCCTGTTTCGGCCACAAAACCGGGGGCGAGGTCCGGGAAAAGGACAAGCAGAGCGGTGGCGGCACGTGGCGGCAATCTGTGAGGTTGCGTCGAGGCAACGCTACCAGTTGTGCGGGCATGGCCGTCGGATCAACATCTACTTCGAGTTGGTCCAGAATAACCTTAGGGTTTAGCTGGTTCGCTCTGTAATTAGTTAGGGGTAGAGTGGGAACTAGAATTAGGATAAGTAGAGGGAGACACCCACCTCCCATCCTATCTCAGTCATTGCTATTTTCATTCTAGGGTTTCCTGCTTCCCATTCTGTGTTGTAGCTACTGAGATCCGCAGAGACGGAATCATACCTCTGTGTTCTTGAGATTTTGAGGAAGTGAGACCGTAATCTCAACATTGTCTCGTGTGGTAGCCACACGGTTGCAATTCGTGGTTGTGATTCGCGTTTTGAACTTGTTCTTCGCGTTCTTCGTTTTCTCCACGATTTTCCCGTTGATCGTTCTCACTCTACGTTGCTCCGTTTGCAAAACCATTTGAATCAACTTGTTGTTTACAGTGAGGAGATCACTTTCACCGAAGGAATTAACCTCAAACCTCATGAACAAGTAGATCGGTTGGTTTTCGTTTTGGATCAACTTTTCTCCTCTCTTTCCCGAATCTCTTCGATTCGTCGATTTGGAGATAGGTTCGAGCCATGATCTCTTAGGAGTAGCTCACTATCCTCCTTGTGACTCTTCTCACCGAGTTTGATCCCTAGAGGATTCATTTTGAGTGAGATCGAGTCGAATTGGTGGACGAACAGTCATGCATCGGGGTGACCGGATGCTCAAGACGGAATGACCGGACGCTAGGAAGAGAGTCTGGTCGATGAACAACTTCTCTGTTTTTCCACTGCGTTTTTGACCGGACGCTTCTTCACTCTGTGACCGGACTCGACCGTTGCACTGTTTATCAAGTTTTTCTCTGTTGACCGGACGCTCTGTACAAACGACCGGACGCTCCTCTTCAGTGAGTCCGGTCAGGAACAGAGAGGTTCCAAATTGGATTTTGTAGGACCGGACGCGTCCGATCCCTGATGACCGGACGCTCCAGTGAGTCCGGACAGTGCAATTCAGCACTGTTTCATTCGCAGTTTGTTCGTCCGACTTCGGATTTGGTTTTGGATTTTTGCGTTGGGTCTCTTGAGTCGTATAGTGTCTCGCTGTGCTTCTTGGAAGCATCCACCCTACATCTAGGGTTGTGGACTCTATTGAGCTCTAGTTTTGCTCTTAGGGTTGATTTTCGAGACAAAGGCAAAAAGTTTCTGAAAACAAATTTAAGGCTCCCATTCACCCCCCTCTGGTCGCCTTGCTTTAGCACGTTCGGTCCTTCAGACTTTCAGCCTATATGGTTTTTTAATTGGTTTGGAGCGACTTTCAGCTTTGTGGCTTTTCAATTGGTTTGGAGCGGTTCTTGCTAGCGGTGTTGAACCTGTTCTACCTCTTCTTGAGGGCTAGTTTTGCTTTGCTTGGTTGCGTCGAGTGTGACGGAACGACCCTAATCCTATGGCCCACGTGTCCCTGTCAACCTCTGACAGCCGAACCCATGTTCCATGTGATTAAGACCTGTTCGCCACCGGGCTACATCAGCGCCCAATGTCCGCAGGATCATCTCACAATTCGGTTACAGCATTGCATACTTTTACAAATAACATCGGAATAAAGAGCGGAAGACTTAAATAACATTAGTTTTACAAAACGAGGTTTCAAATGAGGTAAGGAGTACGGTTATTACAAACCATTGTTCGGGTGATTCAAAGTAGACAACGTAGCGGAAACAATAACATAAAGATACATGTAACACCCAGCCCGAGGGTGCACATTTACTCATCGGCCTCATCGGCCTCTTCCTGGACGAAGGTCACGCAACAGGGTGCGAGACACATCGGGGTCTCAGGCATACCTGCAACATGGGTAACAAACCCTGAGTACTGGGGTACTCAACAAGACTTACCCGACTAAAGAAAAAGGGAGAAGACTCAGGAATGAGAGGCTTAGGGTAGTCAAGGTAAGGCTTAAGCAAGATCAAGTATTTTGCAGAAAAGCATTTTTGTAAACCTTATTTTATTTTTGAAAGATTCAGTATTCCTCAATTCTTCATCATTCATGATTCATTTTACATTTCAAAACATTCCTAGTTGAGAACCACTCTCCGTTGACAGTCAGTGGACCAAGTCTCCATAACCGAGGAGCAACGTTAATCCGGATAAATAATACTCAGCTGAGGATCCCTATCCACACTGCATATGTAGCACCCAAGCTTGCATATGCCAACTCGTCTACCACGATTCCTCCAAGATTGGGCCCGGTCCTACGCCACCCGGAAGTACAGTACACCACACCAATCCGGGACTTTAACCCACGTGGGTACGTGCTACTTCCGCCATCTCTCCACTCCCAGTGCGCGGTTGTCGGTCCAATCAAGGATTTCTCGGAGCCAGAGCTTTCCGTAGTATGTGAATAGTTACAAGTCTTGACCAGCAGGCCCCCATACGGATGGTCCCTAATTTTCCAGCCAGAACTATACCTTGGTCATATCTCACCCAAGCGTAATAGTCCTGTCAGTTTTTCAACCATGTCCCGGTCGGTGTCAACTGTTGAGTCCCGGACTACAACATGACGGCACCGTACGCTCGGACAACCTCTCCTCGCTATTAACTAGGTACGGATCAGATACCTAGCCAACAGCCGGGGAGTAAGACCAAAATTCCCATAAACATTCCTTAAGTGATCACACTTTTAAAATTGGCATTTTATTGCAAAGTCTAATTCAATAAGCATTGCTAAGCATTTTTTTTCAAATACTTTTGAAAAGCAGGTATCGTGTGTATCAGTGGTCAAGGTGGATAGTGCATCAATTAGGATAGCACACAACTCCTATAAACCTAATGCAATAATTTAACTCAAAAGCATTTAAGGAAATCATTTTATAAAATTCAAGGAAAGGGTTAAATGCACCGGGGCTTGCCTTGAAGAGCAAAGAGAGCAGACTCGGGGTAGGTATAGGTGTTGGAGCTCGGGGTCGCCTCGGGAGTTGGTTCGTCAACAGCGGCCTCGACTCTGGTACCTTCTTCGTCAACTATACGGATGCAATGATGAATGCTCATGAGAATGATGATATGGACTTATGGTGCAAGACAATTCCACTGAACCTAGATTACTCTTAGGCAAGGCATAATCGAAATCTAGGTTGAGCATAAAAGGTAACCATTTCTTTTTTAAGCATTATTGATGTTAGGCCTTATTATAATTATCCTAAGTATTAACCAAACATATCATCACAGACATCATAGACCAAAGGGTAGGGGTCTATGAACATCAATCAATCTAAAGATCACATCATTAAACACTTATTACCAACCCTAATCCATCTTTTCTATTTTTCTTATTTTATTTAAAAGGTCATTTTATGAAGTTGCTCCAAAAATTACCAAATTAATCACATAAGTTCATTAAGGCATAAACAGATGGCAAAACAAATTTCATAATTTTTGGAGGTCATTAGGATGCTCAAATAAATCTAAACATTTAATTAACAAAAGGCACTATTCCTTAATTAAAATAAATGCTCAAAAATCAACTTGCTCCAAAAGACTTCACAATTTTACCAGAGGTTCAGCATGTTATAACAAGGTCTCAAAAATTTATCTCAAGATTTTTGGAGTCATAGATCACTCTCCAAAAATACCAAAACCTTCATTTTTCAATTAAAAGGGGAATTTTACATTTTCAAATTCTTGCAGAAAAGTCAAGTTTCATATTTTTATAAAATACTACACAGTGCAAGGAGCATACCATAATTTTCTCAGCATTTAAGGAACAACAGATTAATTCACACAAAAAAGAGAAAACAGAACACTATTCACAACTCTCAGAAAAAGAAAAGAGCACTGTGCTCCTTCTATGAAGGGCTCGGGCGAAACGGAAAGTGAGTGCTCCGTCCGAGGCCTGGCCCGGAGGCTCGGGCGAAGCGGACTCAGGCGAGATGGAAGGCTCGGGCGAGACGGAAGGCTCGGGCGAGACGGAAGGCTCGGGCGAGACGGAAAAGCAAGCGTCCGTCCGAGGCCTAGCTCGACGAAGCGGAGGGTGCATGAGTCCGCTCATGGCTTGGGCTCGGGCGAGACGGAAACGCGTGCTCGAGGCTTGGGCTCGGGCGAGACGGAGTGGAAGCAGAGGCCGGAGGCCTCGGGTGCTTACCACGGATCGGAGGCAGGGCTCGAGGGTGTGGCTCGGCACGTGCTCGAGGGTGAGGCTCGAGGAAGGAGGCTCGACACGTGCTCGAGGGGCGGTGGTTCGGTGGAGCTCTTTCGGCGGCGAGCGGCGCTCCGACGACCCTGCGCAACACACGAGACCGCAAGGGCCTGGTCAGAGTCGCACAGAACCAAGGAACACGACACGGGGGTCGGTGAGGGATGATCATGGCCGGAGACGGCGAATTTCACGAACCCGAGCTCGCCGGGTTTCTGCCGGAGATGGGAACGGCGAGCTTACGCCGGGCGATTGAGGGCGGTAGAGATGAAATTGAAGGGTGGGAAAGCTTCACGAGCTCAAGGCGGAGCTTCTGAGCTAGGTGGTGGAGCGGCGGAGGCACTGGACTGGCCTGGCCACGGTGGCGGAGAGGATGAGAAGCTCGGGGCTCCGGCGGGCTTATATAGCCGCGGCCAGAGGCCGGTAGAGAGCACGGGGTGGGGTGGATAAGCTCGGCGGGAGCGTGCGCACTCGATTGCGCTAAGACGGAGGGGCTGGCGTGCAGCCGGGACCGGTGCGCAAGCTTGGCCGGCAATGGCCACGCGGCGGCGGCGCGCTGGGCACGGTAGGGGACGGGAGCGGGGTCAACTGTGCGCGTGCGGGTGCGAAATGATGGTGGCGACAACGGCGGCAGGTTGGTGGCGCGTGGGGAGCAGCCAGACGCGCTGCAGGCGCAGCGCCGGCGCCATGGCCGGGCCCCCCCCCTTGGCCCTAGCTGGAAGAAGAACAGTGCTAGGGGATAGGGTTTGACTTTGCTGGTCTCTGTATTTTACAGATTTCTCCCAAAGTTTGAACTGTGCGACAAAAACTCAAAATACCAAAGTTGCTCAGAAAAATGAGATCTACAACTTTGTCAATATGAACATTTTAAAATTCCAAATAGTTTTTGAACTATATTCAAAAACAGAAAAGGGGACACTTTTCAAATTTGATTCAAATCAAAATTACTTTGGATTTCAAACTGAGACTTGAAAATTTGTAAATACCAAAGTTGTTCCTCTCGATCATATTCACAACTTTTCTTTTTGAACCAACTCAAAATTTTGACTTTTGAAAAAGTTATCAAAAAGGGGATAAATCCAGGATTTGGGATTTTAGGGTTTTGCAAAAGGGAAAATCAAATCAAATCTGATTTTTGAACTTTGATCAATGCAGCAAACATCAGGGCACTAAATTTGAACAAGAATTAAATATAACTAGGCACAGAGGTGAAATTACCATTTTCCCCTTATAGAGAGAATTGGGCTTTTAGGGTTTTTGAAAAGGGAATCAAGGCATAGCAATTAGGCAAATCAAATGCATCACAGGAAATGATTAATGCTTAAGATGATGACATGTCAAGTTAATTACATTTAAACACCAGGGGTGTTACAGCCTTCCCCCCTAAAAGAAATCTCGCCCCGAGATTCCACGTCTTAAGAAGGAAAAGGCAAAACTTTACATCTACAGAGATTCGAGAAAGTCGGGATAGTTCTTTGCTAAGAAGTCTTCGGATTCCCAGGTGGCTTCTTCTTCAGAGTGTTGGTTCCACTGGATCTTGTACCATCTTGTGGTGGTTCTTCGGGTAACACGATCCTTGTGATCCAACACGCGAACTGGATACTCAGTGTATGACAGATCTGGTTCTAGCTCAACGCCTTCAACTTCAACCACATGTTCAGGTACTCGGAGACACTTCTTGAGTTGGGAGACATGAAACACATTATGAACTGCTGAAAGATGATCGGGCAAACTTAACTTGTAAGCGACCTTGCCACAACGATCCAGAATCTCAAACAGACCAATGTAGCGGGGTGCTAACTTTCCTTTGACTCCAAAACGAGTGACTCCTTTAGTGGGTGAGACCTTCAGGTACACATAATCTCCAATCTGGAACTGCAGAGGTCGACGTCTCTTGTCAGCATAACTTTTCTATCGAGACTGTGCGATCTTCATGTTCTCTTGTATTTGCTTGACTTTCTCTTCCATATCTTTTACTAGGTCAACTCCAAAGAATTCCCTTTCTCCGGGTTCAGACCAACTGAGAGGGGTACGACAACGGCGGCCGTACAGTGCTTCAAAGGGTGCCATTTTGATGCTCTCTTGGTAACTGTTATTATAAGAGAATTCTGCCAAGGGCAAACACTGATCCCAAGTATCTGCGAAGGTAAGCACATAGGCTCTCAACATATCTTCTAACACTTGGTTGACTCTCTCAGTCTGTCCATCAGTCTGCGGATGATAAGCCGTGCTATACAATAGCTTGGTTCCAAGTGAGGCATGGAACGCTTTCCAGAACTTAGCGACAAACTGAGTACCACGATCTGAGATGATGGTCTTGGGTATGCCATGGAGCTTCACTATGTTGTTTTTGTACAAGGTGGCATAAGTTGGGGCGGTATAACTTGTTTTGACCGGTAGGAAGTGAGCTTGCTTCGTGAGACGGTCCACTATCACCCAAATGGAATCGAATCCCTTTTGAGTCTTGGGTAATCCATTGATAAAATTCATGCTGATATCCTCCCATTTCCAACCAGGTACTGACAAAGGTTGCAGCTCTCCTCCAGGCTTCATATGCACAGCCTTGACTTTCTGACATGTATCGCAACGAGCGACATGTCGAGCGATTTCGATCTTCATCTTTGTCCACCAGAATTTTTGCTTCAAGTCTTGGTACATCTTGTTGCTGCCAGGATGGATGGCAAATCTGGTTGAGTGTGCTTCATCAAGGATTATTGTCTCAGCTCAGGTACCTTGGGAACTACCAGACGGTTCTTGAACCATACCACTCCTTCATCATCAATCCTGAAACAGTCGGCTTTTCCAGCTCGAACCTTTTCGATGATGTGCTTGATTCCGGGGTTATCTTTCTGCGCAGCTATGATCTGTTCTCTGATAGAGGTTTCTACTCTGACATTGCCTAGACTTCCTTGTGGAACCATTTCAATACCCAGCTTCTCTAGTTCATAGCATAGGGAAGATTCATAGGATTTCATAACCAGACAGTTACAGTATGACTTGCGACTGAGTGCATCGGCGACCACATTCGCCTTACCCGGATGGTAATGCACTTCGATATCATAGTCCTTGATTAACTCAAGCCATCTTCGCTGCCTCATGTTCAGCTCTTCTTGGGTGAAGATATACTTCAGGCTTTTGTGATCTGTGTACACATTGCAGGTACTGCCCAACAAATAATGACGCCATATCTTCAAGGCATGAACCACTGCTACTAACTCAAGATCATGAGTTGGATAATTTTCCTCATGTCGCTTAAGCTGCCGCGAGGCATAAGCGATCACTCTTCCTTCTTGCATCAAAACGCAACCCAAACCAGTACCAGATGCATCACAGTAGACATCAAAGGGCTTCTCGACGTTTGGCTGAGCTAGCACTGGTGACGTGGTTAACAACTTCTTCAAAGTCTGAAAAGCTTGTTCACAAGCTGGTGACCAAAAGAACTTCACAGAATTCTTCAGCAACTCGGTGATAGGCTTGGCGATTCTGGAGAAATCTGGGATGAATCGACGATAATATCCAGCCATTCCCATAAAACTGTGGACCTTGTGAACAGAGGTAGGTGGCTTCCAATCCAGGATATCTGACACTTTTCCGGGGTCGACTGACACACCTTCAGCGGATAGGACATGACCAAGAAACTGTATCTGATCTAACCAGAACTCACATTTACTGAACTTAGCATAGAGCTGATGGTCTCTGAGACGGGATAGAACGATACGAAGATGCTCGGCGTGATCTTCAGGGGTTTTTGAGTAGACAAGGATGTCGTCAATGAACACGACCACGAATTTATCAAGCTCTGGCATGAACACAGAGTTCATGAGGTACATGAAATGAGCAGGGGCATTGGTCAAACCGAAGGACATGACCAAATACTCATATAGACCGTATCTGGTGGTAAAAGCTGTTTTAGGAATATCTTCAGGACGAATCTTTATTTGGTGGTAGCCGGATCTGAGATCGATCTTGGAGAATACCTTGGCTCCAGCTAACTGGTCAAAGAGAAGATCAATACGAGGCAAGGGATATTTGTTTTTGATGGTGACCTCATTAAGTGGGCGATAATCAATGCACATTCTGAGAGTCTTGTCTTTCTTCTTTACAAAGATTGCAGGACAGCCCCAAGGAGACGAGCTTGGGCGAATGAAACCCTTGTCCAACAAATCTTGTAATTGGATTTTTAGTTCTGCCAACTCTCTGGGAGGCATTCGATAAGCTCTGCGGGATATAGGAGCAGTCCCGGGCTTTAGCTCTATGGCAAACTCAACGTCACGGTCAGGAGGTAGACCAGGTAAATCCTCAGGAAAAACATCAGGGAATTCACAAACCACGGGGATGTCCCGGGTTTCCAGAACATAGGCGGTATTTATTTGAGTGGCTGCTGGTTTTTGAGGCATTGGAAGTTGGAGAAGGAGTTTGGCGGTACTGTTAGGAATATCCACTCTCACAACTCTATTCAAGATGTCGATCATGGCTTTATACTGACACATCCAATTCATGCCTAGGATGACATCTATCTCCTGATCATGAAGCACTATCATGGTGGTGGGAAATACATGTTCCCCCAACATTACTGGTATACTGCGAACCACCTCTTTGGTGATTATACGCCCTTCAGGCGATAAAATGCAAAAACTTTCTTTCAAATCCTCAATTGATATTTCATGCTTGATGACAAAAGTACGACTGATGAAGGAATGCGATGCACCAGAATCAAACAACACAACTGCAGGATGATTGGCAACGGGAAACCTACCGATCATGACGGGCTCCCCTTCTGGAATATCGCTGACAGTGGTGTAGTAGACTTGCCCGTGCTTCTTGACGAACTTGCCCTTCTGCACTTGCTGCTGTGGAGCACGGTGTTGCTGCTGCTGTGGTCCTCCAGGACCCTTCTGAAAGTTCGGAGCAGGCTTCTTGGGCTTTGGGCACTCACGAGACCAGTGGCCAAGTTGACCACAGTTGTAGCAGGGATGGTTATAGGCGGTTTGTGGGGTGGTGATACGAACACCTGGGGCGTTCGGCTGAGTGGCACTTTGTTGGTTGGCGTTGTGGGTGGTAGCCGTGGTACGGACAACCACTTGCTGGTGAGGGTAAGGTGGACGGTTGTGGTGGTGACTAGGATGATATATGACCCTCTGGCGCTTGTGATTGCCAGAGTGGCTGCTAGATCCTGCTTTCTTCTTCTTCTTCTCCTCTTGGTACTGACGGTTACTCTCTTCAAAAGCAACTGCCCGGTCAACAGCCTCATGATAAGAACCGGTTAGGTTGTTTGACATGCTTCTGCGGATCTTAGGGTGCAATCCCCTAAGGAAACAATCTCTCTTCTTCTCATCCGTGTTGACATATTCCGCTGCATACTGACTCAGATGGTTGAATTGACCCACATACTGCATCACTGTGGAGTCCTTCTGCTGCAGGGCTAGGAACTGATCAAGCTTCATCTTCATCAAACCTGATGGGATGTGGTGTGCACGGAAAGCGGTGCGGAACTCTTCCCAGGTCAACTCATGACCTTCAGGCTGGGCAGCCAAGAGGTTGGCATACCAAGCACTTGCTGGGCCACGAAGCTGCTGCGAAGCAAACCAGGGCTTCTGGATTTCAGTACATCGGATGAGACCAAACTTCTGCTCCATGGTGCGGAGCCAATCGTCAGCTTCGAGGGGTTCATCGGCTCTGGTGAAAACCGGTGGACGGGTTTCAGTGAAATCCACATAGGTGGTCTCTTGGTTGTGACGACCACGGTGACCAACATTCTGCTGTCCTTGGTTCTGAGCCATCAGATTGGCAGCAGCGGCCAAGGCTGCAATGGCATCTGCTAGGATAGCTGGGACAGGTGGAGGGTTTGGGATGTTGGCATCATCAGAACCTCCAGCTCCGGTACGGGTGTTCACAGGCATCTGTATAAGCAACTCAGAACTCAGCATATATGGACAAAGGTTCTGAAACGACCGATTGATAGCTTCATTGATACAAAGATAGCTGGCTTGATAAAGATGACAACAGACTAATACAGGCCGATAAAGGGGAAAAGATACGAAAAGAAAGATACACGCCAGACTTGGCAACAGACAGACTAACGCCCCCAAACCTAGACTAAGGTTTTAGGTAAGCAGATGGTACAGACACAAGGAGTCTAGTCGTCATCGATGAAGATCAACTCTTCGTCATCATCATCATCCTCGATGATAAGCTCAGGCTCTTCCTCCTCATCTTCATCTTCAACGTGGACATCTTCAGCAGGTTCCACTTCCTCATTCTGATCGGGCTCGTGTTCTACTTCAGGTTCCTCCACGACTCCGTCTTCGGGGTCCTCAACAACTGGTGGAATCATGGGGTGAAGCTGGTTGTGCAGCTGGTGTACTTCCTCATGAAGCATATCATTGAACTGCTCGATCTGGGCGGTGTACTGCTGCAATCCATGGAGCTGGGCTCTGGTGACATCCTCTCGGATCCATGTTGCATCACGCTGCTGGATAGCGCGAACCACATTCTGGTTAGCTTCCTCAAGAGCGGCTCGTGCCTCGTAGAACTCCAGGCGGGAAAGGTAGAAGTCATGCTCCATGTTCTCTATCTCAGCCTTCAGATTCTTGATTTCCTCTTTCAGGTTCTTGCGGGTGCGGCGGGGAAAACGACGACCATTGGAGGATTCTCCAGTCTCTTCTCCGGTGCGTGGCGCCAGCTGGTGACGCGGCACACCGTTCGGTCCAGTCGACTTGCGGGCGGTCAGCTTGATGCGAGCCATATCTGGACAAGAGGTTATAGATGAGAAAGGCTAGCAAGAAAAGGTATAGGCACACTATCCCAACGAACTCATTTATTTACTTAAGTGAATATGACATGATGCATGAATCGTTCCTACGGAACAAGGCAATGCAATACTTAACATATATAGGGCTTAAAACATGTTGTTCCACTAGCTAGTGTTGCCATATGAGAGACAAGATGAGAGAAGCAATTTGGACTCAAAATAGTCAAGTTTAAATTTTTGTTTGGACTCAAAAGAACTTTTGAAGTTTTCGCAAAAGAAACACTGCAACGTTAAAGTGAGATGCTCCGATACCACTCTATGACGGAACGACCCTAATCCTATGGCCCACGTGTCCCTGTCAACCTCTGACAGCCGAACCCATGTTCCATGTGATTAAGACCTGTTCGCCACCGGGCTACATCAGCGCCCAATGTCCGCAGGATCATCTCACAATTCGGTTACAGCATTGCATACTTTTACAAATAACATCAGAATAAAGAGCGGAAGACTTAAATAACATTAGTTTTACAAAACGAGGTTTCAAATGAGGTAAGGAGTACGGTTATTACAAACCATTGTTCGGGTGATTCAAAGTAGACAACGTAGCGGAAACAATAACATAAAGATACATGTAACACCCAGCCCGAGGGTGCACATTTACTCATCGGCCTCATCGGCCTCTTCCTGGACGAAGGTCACGCAACAGGGTGCGAGACACATCGGGGTCTCAGGCATACCTGCAACATGGGTAACAAACCCTGAGTACTGGGGTACTCAACAAGACTTACCCGACTAAAGAAAAAGGGAGAAGACTCAGGAATGAGAGGCTTAGGGTAGTCAAGGTAAGGCTTAAGCAAGATCAAGTATTTTGCAGAAAAGCATTTTTGTAAACCTTATTTTATTTTTGAAAGATTCAGTATTCCTCAATTCTTCATCATTCATGATTCATTTTACATTTCAAAACATTCCTAGTTGAGAACCACTCTCCGTTGACAGTCAGTGGACCAAGTCTCCATAACCGAGGAGCAACGTTAATCCGGATAAATAATACTCAGCTGAGGATCCCTATCCACACTGCATATGTAGCACCCAAGCTTGCATATGCCAACTCGTCTACCACGATTCCTCCAAGATTGGGCCCGGTCCTACGCCACCCGGAAGTACAGTACACCACACCAATCCGGGACTTTAACCCACGTGGGTACGTGCTACTTCCGCCATCTCTCCACTCCCAGTGCGCGGTTGTCGGTCCAATCAAGGATTTCTCGGAGCCAGAGCTTTCCGTAGTATGTGAATAGTTACAAGTCTTGACCAGCAGGCCCCCATACGGATGGTCCCTAATTTTCCAGCCAGAACTATACCTTGGTCATATCTCACCCAAGCGTAATAGTCCTGTCAGTTTTTCAACCATGTCCCGGTCGGTGTCAACTGTTGAGTCCCGGACTACAACATGACGGCACCGTACGCTCGGACAACCTCTCCTCGCTATTAACTAGGTACGGATCAGATACCTAGCCAACAGCCGGGGAGTAAGACCAAAATTCCCATAAACATTCCTTAAGTGATCACACTTTTAAAATTGGCATTTTATTGCAAAGTCTAATTCAATAAGCATTGCTAAGCATTTTTTTCAAATACTTTTGAAAAGCAGGTATCGTGTGTATCAGTGGTCAAGGTGGATAGTGCATCAATTAGGATAGCACACAACTCCTATAAACCTAATGCAATAATTTAACTCAAAAGCATTTAAGGAAATCATTTTATAAAATTCAAGGAAAGGGTTAAATGCACCGGGGCTTGCCTTGAAGAGCAAAGAGAGCAGACTCGGGGTAGGTATAGGTGTTGGAGCTCGGGGTCGCCTCGGGAGTTGGTTCGTCAACAGCGGCCTCGACTCTGGTACCTTCTTCGTCAACTATACGGATGCAATGATGAATGCTCATGAGAATGATGATATGGACTTATGGTGCAAGACAATTCCACTGAACCTAGATTACTCTTAGGCAAGGCATAATCGAAATCTAGGTTGAGCATAAAAGGTAACCATTTCTTTCTTAAGCATTATTGATGTTAGGCCTTATTATAATTATCCTAAGTATTAACCAAACATATCATCACAGACATCATAGACCAAAGGGTAGGGGTCTATGAACATCAATCAATCTAAAGATCACATCATTAAACACTTATTACCAACCCTAATCCATCTTTTCTATTTTTCTTATTTTATTTAAAAGGTCATTTTATGAAGTTGCTCCAAAAATTACCAAATTAATCACATAAGTTCATTAATGCATAAACAGATGGCAAAACAAATTTCATAATTTTTGGAGGTCATTAGGATGCTCAAATAAATCTAAACATTTAATTAACAAAAGGCACTATTCCTTAATTAAAATAAATGCTCAAAAATCAACTTGCTCCAAAAGACTTCACAATTTTACCAGAGGTTCAGCATGTTATAACAAGGTCTCAAAAATTTATCTCAAGATTTTTGGAGTCATAGATCACTCTCCAAAAATACCAAAACCTTCATTTTTCAATTAAAAGGGGAATTTTACATTTTCAAATTCTTGCAGAAAAGTCAAGTTTCATATTTTTATAAAATACTACACAGTGCAAGGAGCATACCATAATTTTCTCAGCATTTAAGGAACAACAGATTAATTCACAAAAAAAGAGAAAACAGAACACTATTCATAACTCTCAGAAAAAGAAAAGAGCACTGTGCTCCTTCTATGAAGGGCTCGGGCGAAACGGAAAGTGAGTGCTCCGTCTGAGGCCTGGCCCGGAGGCTCGGGCGAAGCGGACTCGGGCGAGACGGAAGGCTCGGGCGAGACGGAAGGCTCGGGCGAGACGGAAGGCTCGGGCGAGACGGAAAAGCAAGCGTCCGTCCGAGGCCTAGCTCGACGAAGCGGAGGGTGCATGAGTCCGCTCGAGGCTTGGGCTCGGGCGAGACGGAAACGCGTGCTCGAGGCTTGGGCTCGGGCGAGACGGAGTGGAAGCAGAGGCCGGAGGCCTCGGGTGCTTACCACGGATCGGAGGCAGGGCTCGAGGGTGTGGCTCGGCACGTGCTCGAGGGTGAGGCTCGAGGAAGGAGGCTCGACACGTGCTCGAGGGGCGGTGGTTCGGTGGAGCTCTTTCGGCGGCGAGCGGCGCTCCGACGACCCTGCGCAACACACGAGACCGCAAGGGCCTGGTCAGAGTCGCACAGAACCAAGGAACACGACACGGGGGTCGGTGAGGGATGATCATGGCCGGAGACGGCGAATTTCACGAACCCGAGCTCGCCGGGTTTCTGCCGGAGATGGGAACGGCGAGCTTACGCCGGGCGATTGAGGGCGGTAGAGATGAAATTGAAGGGTGGGAAAGCTTCACGAGCTCAAGGCGGAGCTTCTGAGCTAGGTGGTGGAGCGGCGGAGGCACTGGACTGGCCTGGCCACGGTGGCGGAGAGGATGAGAAGCTCGGGGCTCCGGCGGGCTTATATAGCCGCGGCCAGAGGCCGGTAGAGAGCACGGGGTGGGGTGGATAAGCTCGGCGGGAGCGTGCGCACTCGATTGCGCTAAGGCGGAGGGGCTGGCGTGCAGCCGGGACCGGTGCGCAAGCTTGGCCGGCAATGGCCACGCGGCGGCGGCGCGCTGGGCACGGTAGGGGACGGGAGCGGGGTCAACTGTGCGCGTGCGGGTGCGAAATGATGGTGGCGACAACGGCGGCAGGTTGGTGGCGCGTGGGGAGCAGCCAGACGCGCTGCAGGCGCAGCGCCGGCGCCATGGCCGGGCCCCCCCCCCCCTTGGCCCTAGCTGGAAGAAGAACACTGCTAGGGGATAGGGTTTGACTTTGCTGGTCTCTGTATTTTGCAGATTTCTATCAAAGTTTGAACTGTGCGACAAAAACTCAAAATACCAAAGTTGCTCAGAAAAATGAGATCTACAACTTTGTCAATATGAACATTTTCAAATTTCAAATAGTTTTTGAACTATATTCAAAAACAGAAAAGGGGACACTTTTCAAATTTGATTCAAATCAAAATTACTTTGGATTTCAAACTGAGACTTGAAAATTTGTAAATACCAAAGTTGTTCCTCTCGATCAGATTCACAACTTTTCTTTTTGAACCAACTCAAAATTTTGACTTTTGAAAAAGTTATCAAAAAGGGGATAAATCCAGGATTTGGGATTTTTAGGGTTTTGCAAAAGGGAAAATCAAATCAAATCTGATTTTTGAACTTTGATCAATGCAGCAAACATCAGGGCACTAAATTTGAACAAGAATTAAATATAACTAGGCACAGAGGTGAAATTACCATTTTGCCCTTATAGAGAGAATTGGGCTTTTAGGGTTTTTGAAAAGGGAATCAAGGCATAGCAATTAGGCAAATCAAATGCATCACAGGAAATGATTAATGCTTAAGATGATGACATGTCAAGTTAATTACATTTAAACACCAGGGGTGTTACATCGAGCCATTGCCCATGTCTTTGGGAACCAAGTTGTCTTGCTCACTCCATCCGACTTTTCCTGGCTTTGCTTCGCTTTTGGTCGATCGGGTGAGTTCGCTTACTTCTTCCTCGTTCTTTCTTCTACCTCCATATGATTTGTGTTGGTAGTTGACAATGCACTCATCAAGAGGGAGATTGCGGATACATGGGTGTATGCCGGATCTTGAGATGATGAGTGATTGTCAACTGGGATGATGCGCATGTTCTTTGGCTTGTGTTGTGCAGGTGTTGAGCTCGGATACGGTGATCAAAGGCAAGGTGAAGGTCAAGTAGAGACGTGTCGTGCCGATGGACCCGGAGCGGTGAAGGGCGAACGTGAGGCTTGGACTGATGGACCGGTGGCCTGAGGATCGGCCGTGGTGGCTGACAGCCTGGGACAACGACAAGTGAAGACTTGCGTGTGGACAGGGTGCACGGGCGGTGCATCCCTTCTACAGCTCGGTTTGGTGGTTGAGCCACAGAAAAACCACCGAGTGGACGGTTTCCAGGTTTGGGCCTCAAAACCTGGGTGCGGCTGGTTTCCGAGTTTGGGCCACAAAACTCGGGCTGAGGACGGTTTCCAGGTTTGGGCCTCAAAACCTGGGTGATGGCGGGTTTCTGAGTTTGGGCCACAAAACTCAGGCGACGGACGACAGGTTTCCCGGTTTCGGCCTCAAAACCGAGGGATGGCCCAGGTTTCCCGGTTTCGGCCTCAAAACCGGGGGAGGTCCATGAAAAGGACGAGCAGAGCGGTGGCGGCACGTGGCGGCAATCGGTGAGGTCGCGTCGAGGCGAAGCTACCAGTTGTGCAGGCGTGGCCGTTGGATCACCATCAACTTCGAGTTGATCAGGAATACCCTTAGGGTTAGCCTGCTCGCTCATTAGCAGTAGGGATAGAAGGGGAATAATTGTATTAGGCTATATAAGGAGAGGCAACCCCTCCCTCCAAACCATCTCAGCCATTGCTATTTTCATTCTAGGGCTTCCTGCTCTCCCACATCCCTGTTGTAGCTACTGAGATCCGCAGAGACGGTGAATCATACCTCTGTGTATTTGCTTTTTGAGGAAACGAGACCATAATCTCGTTGTCTCCTCGTGTGGAGGAGTTTCGGTTGGAAATTGAGATCGAATTGCGTTCTTGCTTGTGTGTTCTTCGCGTTTTCGTTTTTGGCTTTCACGGAGATTTGCCACGTTCTTTCTCTCCGTGAGTAGGTTTGCGATTCCGCTTGAACCACTTTGTTCACAAACATATTTGCAATCTTTTGACCGAAGGAATTGCTCTCTAACTTCTTGAATCATCAGATCGGGTAATTTCTTCGTGGGATCGTTTTCTCTCCTCTCTTCCCCCGAACTTCTTCGATTCATCGATTTGGAGATAGGTTTGAGCCATGATCTCCTAGGAGTAGCTCACTATCCTCCTTGTGACTCCTCTCACCGAGTTTGAGCCCTAGTGGTTTCGTTTTGAGTGAGATCGAGTCAAATCTTTGGACGAACAGGGCTGTTTCGGGGTGACCGTACTCTCAACTCGTGTTGACCGGACGCAACTAAGTGAGTCCGGTCGTTGAATGTGATCATGGTCTTTTTCGTGACTTGACCGGACGCTCTCTCGCTCAGCGATCGGATGCTATGCTTGCACTGTTCATCACTTTCGTGCCACTGACCGGACGCTCTGTACATGTGACTGGACACTCCTCTACAGTGAGTCCGGTCCAACACAGTAAGGGTCCGGAATTGATTTTTTCGGACCGGATGCGTCCGATCACAACTGACCGGACGCAGTGGTGAGTCCGGTCAGTGCAGTTTCGCACGTTTTCATCCGTGATTCGTTCGTCTGTTATCAGTTTTGATTTCCGCTTGTTGTGTTGGATTCCTGACTTCATGCTCTACTAAAATCGTGCTTCTTGCTTTGCAAAATAGCCTGAATCCCCCTCGCGTTGCTTGGGGGAGGTTGAGGTTACCCAGAGTTCATCCTATCACTAGTTGACTTGCATGAATTTGGGCGAATGAGCTTTTGTGGTGTCCCGCTGTGTTCCTAGGAACATCCACCCAATCTCTTGGGTCGTGGACATCACCCGTGTCGGTTTTGCTTGGGGGGTTGATTTTTGGGACAGAGGCCAGAGTTTCGAAAGTAATTTTTAGGCTCCCATTCACCACCCCCCCCCCCCCTCTGGTCACCTTTGGTAGCACTTTCGGTCCTTCAAACTGAGCGCCTGGCAGCCTTCCTGCCTAGGATCTAGCTAGCCGGCATCAGGCGAAGCGTGGAGCGGCAGCAACTGCCCCGCTGGGGCGGGAACGCACTATCACGGGGCGGGCTGGCCAGGGCTTCGCGGCGACCGGCGCGAGCGCGCAGTGGCGGCAAGGGGTGAGCCTGCGGGACGCAGTGACAGGGCAGGCTGATCAGGGATCCATAACTGTGAAGCAGCTCAGTGCAGATCTCGCCGACAGTGACTTGTCAGGTGCACTCTGTTAACACCTCGGGTGGCACGCAGAAGAAACCGCAAGCGCACGGCTGTCAGTTGTAGCTTTTCACCTCAGAGTATTCGGAGGTATCGAATCCACGAGGAACGCGAAGTGATTTTGAGAAAACTAGGGGGATAAGGATATCTAGGATAGATTAAGGGAACGGGCACTATCTACTGGGGTAGATCCTAGTTCTATTAGACTTCTAGTGATTTAAGTTCTTTACTAGTGTACTGTGGGCGTACTAGCCTTTACCACTGACTTAGGTTGAACGCTAGCACAACGAGCCCTACTTTTAAACTAGACCAACTACGTGGTGGAATTCAAGGCGCACAGGGCTGTCACCACCTGCTTGCTACCACAGCTATCCGGGGGCCTAGCCGTATTCACTGGCAATATATAGCCTAAGTACCACACTTAATCTATATATTACTACTACTAGCCCTGTACTAGAACTAGAGCACTTGAAACTAATATCAAGCAATGAAACAAACACACAAGTACTAAAAATAAATACTTGAAGATAAAATAAATACTAAGTTACCAAAGTTGAAGCGCAGAGCAGAGAGAAGCAGAGGTCTCCGACAACTCCGGAACTCTCCAGGCTTCTACTCTTCTCCTCTCCAGCTCCTCTTCTAGTGAGGCACTCACACTCTCTCTAATCTCTCTAGCATAGCAAGTGTGCTATTCTAACCAAGTGGTGAGTACTGATGTGAGGCTCCCCGAATGAGAACTCTAGGGGCCTATTTATAGTGCTAGGAAGCAAGGGGGTACTTATAGAGTGAAGGGGAGGTCGGTTAGGGTTTAGGGGGTGGCGCCCGCCACTAAACCCTGGCGCCCGCCACTCCTCTGTCGTCCATTGCAACCGCCATTCATCCAACGGTCTTCACTTGCTCCCCTAAGTCGGTTTGAGGGTCGGTTAGGGTTTTAGACACGTGTCCAAAGCCCACTATCCAGGTGATACTCCTCTTAGCCCTTGGATCAAACCGTCTTAGTGTGCAATGGCCAGGATTTGAGCTTGAGGTGACTCCCACAGATCGATGACGTGGCTTGGGCCACTTTGGGCAAGATGGACCTGGCGGCCGCCAGTAATAGGTGGCGGCCGCCACCCTACTCAGGCCCAAATGGGCCAGAGTGGCTTGGCCTTGCTCCTGGTGCACTTGTTTGGCCCAAGTTCCATCATTTCCTGCATTAAGATAAGAAACTATGCACATGTGGAAATAGGTTAGTTATAAACCAAATCTTCTACTTTTTATGTTGTTTTACCTTGGTTTTGGGTGAAATGTTGATGGTGAAATGATGCTTTAAGCACCATCAACAAGCTCCCCCACACTAACCTCTTGCTCGTCCCGAGCAAGCATGGACTTTAAGAATTGCAACAATTTATTGAACTAAGCATTCTCACAAGATGTTCAACTACCTATACTCATGTTAGTAACCTTTCCAAGTGGCTAATAAATCATACCTATGGCGGTTGAAAGATAGAATAGCTTGCAAATAAGAGAAACACACTTTCCTCTTTTACATACCTTGGGGTTTCAGGATATTTTAAAAAGACAAACATGGTTCATTGAATCTCTCTTTAAATCTCAAGGCACTCATGGTGTATATCCTCACTCTATGGCAAAAGAAATGCCAGAGTCTATCCTATGGTTTATGTGGAGTTTATAGGGAAAGGAAAGAATGTAAGGCACTTCTATCTCTCTTTTATTGCTAAGTCAAGTTTAGGATCATGGGAGAGTATAGTCATGCACTAGCCAAGGTATAAGGTGGACTAACTCAACTCCTTTGTTCTTTTTGAATCTATTCTCTTACCAAGGATCATGGCTATATGCATCTCTTTCTCTTCTTTTTTTACCTGGACACTTGTCCTTTTTAGAGCATTTGCTCTTTTTTTGAATATTTGGACACTTGTCCTTTTTAGAGCATTTGCTCTTCTTTTTTTAGATACTATATAGCCATGTCCTTTGAAGGAATGAGAAAATTTATTCAATTCTTTTAGAACAAAATTTTGGAGGAGAACTACATGAGTATACTCTCAGTGTGAGAGTTATCTCAAAAAGGCATGGTTTGCCTTGGCTTTTAGAGCATGACTAAACTCTTCTACCTAGATCAAGTATTCTTGACAAAGCTCAAAGATTGATTTAGAAGGCTTTATGGGCTGTTCTCCTATACTCTAATATTTTGGCTTTGGTAGGTGGATAGGAAAGAGAGATCATAAACCATGGTAATTTTGGTTTTCAAAATAAAAATTCCCAAGGTTGTAGCAGAGTACTAATGCAATTTCAATTACTACTTCTATATCTTATCAAGCAACAACCTAGGTTGATTTCCCTATCAAAATGAGTAGGCTACTACACATGAATAAAAGGTAGAATAACATGTCGTGTAAACACTCAATTCAAAAGAAATTGTTTCGGCATTTTTTTTATTTCCTAGCTGTATTTTTAGTTCAAACCGAGACAACCAGTGATCCAAATTGTACAAAATTTAAAACATAGGTTTAGGGGTTCACCGGGGGTGTTTCGGTACAGAGTGGTCTGGCGGCCGCCAGTAATAAGTGGCGGCCGCCATGGGCTTTGGCCCAGACGGCTTGCAAACAGCGTGGTAGCTACCTTGCGAAGAACATGTTACTGTTTTGAACATTTTAGCATGTTTTATAGAGGTGTTTAGAGAGGGGATATCCCCCACACTAGAAGTTTTGGTACTTTTTATTTTTAAAATGGACAAACTTGATGAAGGGAAAAAATAAATAAGGGTGTCTTTTTATTCATTATGAAAATTTCCTAAACAAATGTTGAAATTGAAATTTAAACAAACTGAAATTTAAATCAAGCAAACTAAAAATTAAACTTAATCAAACTAAAAAAAATCTAACTAGACACCCTAAACCTAATCTAATCTACTGAAGGAGTCTCGTAGAGATCCTCGAAGCCCGTCTCTTTGAACAGACGCTTGATTTTGAGGTGCAGCCCTTGTGTAGGATGGTGAACTGATCCTCCATATCCATCTGTCATAGGGCTATCTCTACGACTTGATCCTCCAAGGCGCTCTTCTCCTTGCGCAGCTTCTTCACCTCAGCGGTGAGTTTTTCGAGGGTTAACCCCTCCTCACCACCGCTGTGCTCCATCTCGTCGGGGACTCCTGCCGGCGATGGGTTGAGACGGCGGCGCACGGATGGCTCGAAGAGAGACCCATTGGAGTCATGAGTGCTCGCCTCGCGCTCACGCAGCGCCTTCTCATAATGCCCATTGGGCATCCTCACGCCATACACCTCCAGTTTAGCCCTTTTAGGATTGGGGCTGTAACTACGGGTGCGGCTATCTGAGCCAAAGCTGACCCGGGATTTCACCCTTGATGGATTGGGCGTCTCATCGCCCCTGGCCTTGACGGACGGAGACTTCCTCGGGGTGATCTCCCCCGTGGTCGGCCTGGTGGGCGTCCTCAACTTCTTCCCGGGTGGCGTCACTGGAGGAGGATGAAGACGGAGCGGAGACGAGGCCAGGGGGCGCTTCACCCCTGGCGGCCGCCCAGCAGGGGTGGCGCCCGCCACTGGAGTGGTGGCTGGTGCCTTCCCTGCACCCTCCGGTGGTGTCCCCTCGACATAAGTTCCATCAGGCAGCACCATCGCTAAAGGGGGTACGTCAAGCACCTCCATGTCATCGTCGATCAAAGACTGGATGATGGCTTTGGTGGAGGACGAGATGGATCCTTGAAGGTTATAGGACATAGATTTCTGTGGAGATGACATGGTTTTGGAGGAGGCTTGGCTAGACTTCATGGGTGGATGGAGGAAGAAGAAGGAGTTCTTCTTTTAAGAAGGGGGAGAAGTGGAGGGATAAGCCTTAGATGAACTAAGACGTCCTCATCTCCTCCTTCTTTCACTCTCCCGAGCTCGAGATTAGCTGCCACGTGGAGGGGGGCCTCTAAACCACCGCCAAGCGTGGCGGGCGCTAGGGTTTGGTGGCGGCCGCCACTCCTCCTTAGCCGGGCATCGAGCGAGAGAAGGTAAGCCTCCTAAAATTCAAAGTCCCAACGTTGAAATGGCATGGTTGGGCCTAAAGTGGCCTTTCTCGGGGTTTTAGATGGACTAGGTGCATGAAATGGACAAAGGATAAACTAGGTTCATCTATTAATGATCATGGGCTTGAGCTACTTCAAACTTAGTTATATCAATTTCGTTTAGCTCATTTTTATCAAAGTCATAGAACATTTTTAATCTTTGTCCATTGACTTTGAAGATTTTCCCATCGTCACTTTCCAATGTGACGGCTCCATGGGACGAGGTTGCAACAACCTTGAAAGGTCCTTCCCATTTGCTTCGGAGTTTACCATGTCCGAAAAGTCAAACACGGGAGTTAAAGAGTAAAACTTTATCTCCTATTTCGAACTCTTTCTTTTTGATCCGTTTATCGTGCCATCTCTTAGTCCTCTCTTTATAGAGCTTGGCACTATGATAGGCTTTCTCTCACCATTCTTCTAGTTCGGAAATTTGCATCTTCCTATTTTGGCCAGCTTGGTCAACGTCCATGTTCCATTTCTTAATGGCCCAATGAGCTTTGAACTCAAGCTTAACAGGAAGATGACAAGTCTTCCCATAAACTAGTTGGTATGGGGACATTCCAATTGGGGTCTTATAGGCAGTCCGATAGGCCCACAGAGCTTCGGGTAACTTATGTTTCCATCCCTTTCCCATTTCTTCTACCGTCTTTTGCAAGATATTCTTTATTTGTTTATTGGACGTTTCGGCCTGTCCACTTGTCTGGGGGTGGTATGTAGTGGCTACATTATGTTGGACTCCTTGACTAGCTAAGAAATCTCGGAAGCTCTTATCTATGAAATGAGGGCCTCCGTCACTAATGACTAGTCTAGGGACTCCAAACCGAGGAAAGATGTTTTCTTTGAACATTTTCTTCGAATGTTTAGCATCTGCCGCTCGACGGGGTATGGCTTCTACCCATTTCGAGACATAATCCTTGCCACAAGAATGTACTCGGCGTCATAGGATTTAGGAAAGGGGCCCATGAAGTCTATACCCCAAACATCGAACAACTCAACTTGGAGATTGTTCACGAGAGGCATAGCATCTCGGGCACTAATGTTACCATGCTTTTGGCATCGAGGACAATGTCTCACAAAATTCTTTGTGTCCTCGTACATGGATGGCCAATAAAAACCACTTTGCCATATTTTAGCATGTGTCCGAAAGGCTCCATAGTGTCCTCCATATTCGGCGGAGTGACATCTATCTATGATTTTTGTTGCTTCTTCTATGGGGACACATTTTCTCAAGAGTCCATCTGCACAGACCTTATAGAGATATGGTTCATCCCATAGGTGCGTTCTGCTTTGATACAGCAATTTCTTTTTATTCTCCCCCGGCGGGACATAGCCGGCGACTATAAAATTCACAATGTTTGCATACCAAGGGGTGGTATACGTGACTTTTAACAGGGTATCATCGCGAAGAAAGTTATTTATTGGGAGACTGTCCAAATTATTGACTTGTAGTCTAGACAAGTGATCAGCTATTGAATTCTCTACTCCTTTCTTGTCTCTTATTTCCAGGTCAAATTCTTGAAGGAGTAGGATCCAGCGGATCAACCTTGTAACACCCCAGGTGTTCGCCGTCAGTTGAGCGGTCAGTTCAGCACAGACCTGGTATATCAAGCGACGATGAAGAACTAAATTCAAGGTTAGTCGGTGATGACAGAAGTGCCAGGATCAATCTCAGAGGCAGAACCTCCATTTGAATTATTCGGGAAATAATTAATGAAACCAGTTAATAATGATCGCCAATTTATGAATATTCAGGATTTATGCTAAACCTGGATTTTTCATATGAGCCACCTCAGTTCCTGCCTATAGTAACTAATGAAAAAGTTTGGTGAAGTTTGGAATCAAAAATTTACATGAAATGATGAGTGGCAGCTTTGCCAGTAATGGCTGATTAACTGAAGAAAATCATTCGGGTTCAACCAAATATTGCGATTATGCCCAATCAACTATATATGAACTCACGGTCAAAAGTTATGAAAGCTCCGTGTTGATCAGATGGCCAGAAAATGTTCCGACTGACGAGAAACCCTAATTCGGACCCTACCGGGTGATTACTTTGACCGGCGTTGAACGGTATTTTTGGGTGTTCGCATGTCGGCGCGCCTTAAACGAAAGTTGTAGTACAGTTCGAGAGGAACAAATTTCGTTTTATGGCCGAGACCTGGATCGGTGCCGAAAATGGTGAAAACGAGCTCGCAAGATGAGATACAACGCAGTTTTCAGGTTCCGGAAATTGGTTGTCTGTACTGCGAAATTGGAATTTCAGTCACCGTGAAGCTGCCGTCGACGATCGTTACCGGGCAAACCGTTGGGAATTTGACCAAGTGCCTTTAACGAAAGTCGGAGTGCTCGGCGAGACGGCGACAACAAAATTAGTTTCGTCAAAATCGGAGTCCGTTTGAGCAGTGTTCGCAATTTTTAGAATTTGACCGAAAGTTTCCGGAAACAATTAATTTGGGAAAGAAAAATCTCTCGACAAAAAAAAGGGGCACGGCCTCCCAGGCCGTCGCGCCTGTCCCCTCCCATAAAAAGACCGAGCCCGTGCCTCCCCCTGCGGTCTCCCCTCCTTTCCCTCTCCCTCTCGCAAAAAAAAAAGACCGAGCAGCAGCTCTGCCCTCCATGGCCACCTCCTCCGAGCTCCGCCTCTCCGTGGCCGCTGCCCTCCTCTCCGGCGTGGTCAGCGGGCAGCTGGCTCCTCCCTTTCCCTCTCCTGGCGCCTCCTCTCTCCCTTCGTTTTCTCTCTCCCTGTTTTTCCCCTCCATGGCTGAAGAACAGGAAACCAGCAGCAGCCATGGCCGGCGGTGAGCAGCCCTCTGCTCCTCCTCCCATGGCTTTGCAGCAGCAGGGCGTCTCCCTGCATCTCCTCCTCGCCTCTCTTTCTCCCTTCCTGCGTCGCAGCTCGCAGAAGCCGCGACCCTCCCTGCCGCGGTTCCTCTCTGACCGCGCAGAACCGCGGCCTCTTCAGGCGCGGGCCGTCCCCTTGGTCGCCAACAGCCGTCCCCTGCCGATGTTTAAAGATGATTTGTAGGAAATTTCATAAGATTTCCAAAATGTCTTGTTGTGTGTCATTTGGAGTTGTGTAGCTCTAGCTGTGATTTAATTACTTAACTGCTGTGTGTATGTCCAGTTTTGCTGAAATGTGGCTGCATGTGTAGTTCTTGTTGTGGTGATTAATTCGTAATGTAAATTTTGTTTTCTGTAGATTTGGTATATACAAAAGTTGTAGATAACATCTTAATCTTGCTTGTCACCAAATTTCATGGCCATAGGCTTAATAGTTTAAGAGATATGGCTGTTGTAAGATTGCTGCCAAGTTTTACCTACATTCTGTCCAGATCTGAATGTTGGGCTTGTTTCACCTAGTTCACTTGTGAGTCATGCTTAGGTGCTTATAAAAGAGTTGTAGTACTTTTGATAAGCTTTCTAAATTGTCTGAGCTCATGTTCATTGGAGTTATATAACTTGAGTTATGACTGTTTTAGTACAGATGGCTAAATCTGTCCAAGTCTGGACAGAGATGCCTATTTATGTTAATTAGACCTTGTTAATTTGTGAATCATCTTGAGATGATTATAGATGTTTTGTAGAGAAATTAATAGTATTTCTAAATAGTCTATGTGCAAGTTCCCAGGTATTATAGATCTTTAGTTATGGTTGTCTTAAGTTACTGTTGTGATGTGTGGCTAGTTCTGTCCAAGTGTGGACAGAGCTGCACTAATCATGTTGTTTGACCTTGTTAATGATTGATTCACCTTGAGCTAACAATAAGAAAGATTTATATAATCTTGTAAGCTTTCCAGAATGTCTAATTTCATGCTCATGTGATGTTTGTATCTTGAGTTATGCTTCTCTGAAGCTCTGCCTGTCCTGCTGTCCAACAGTTGGACAGAGCTGCATAGTTATCTGTTTTTTAGTTAGATAACCTCTGAATTAGCTCTTGTGTTGAATAGGAAAGTTGTAGGAAATCTTGTTAGTTTTCCAGAAAGTCTTAGTTTGCCCTGTTTGGATGTTTGTAGCTTGAGTTATGTTTAAATTAGTGGACTGTTGTCTGCTGTCCAGATTTGTAATGTGCTTTGGTGTGAAGTAATTAACTTGAGTTATCCCGATTGCTTATGTGAAACTATGATGGATGCCTGTTATTAGTGCTTGGGCTCAGTGCTTGCTAGTAGTTACCTGTGCTATGTGCTTATGCTTGCCTAATATATTACTTCATGGGCATTCATACATATGCATTATGCACCTCATGATAGGTACGCTAGATGATGAGCGCATGAGGTGAAGTGCGTGATGGTGAAGCTAAGCCCGAAGATGGTGTCGGGTGGCCATCCCGAAGAAGGTGTTTGGCGAACCCCACAAGTTTCTGGAGCAGTGATGTTCCCGAAGTGGTGCCAACTAACACTAGCATAAGTGTTATTTCCCAGGCAAGCCCCGGAGCATTTTACGTTTCCTACCATTCTTTTATAAATGCAATCGAGTCAATATAATGATTGTTGCATTAAGTTATAGGAGTTGAATGATACCATTGATGCATTACTTACTTATCCTTGTCCACCAGCAATTATTATCTTGATATCCCTGCTAGGTCTAGGCTCGATTTATATGCTTAGCCCTGCTTAGAACGGTAAAAGTCAGGTGATTTCCTGTCTCCCGCATTTAGGTGGATACTGATCATGTTTAGCCTTGTGGTATCATGGAGATAATCATGTGTTAATTAAACTGAGACCGGGCGGGATGTAGGAGCAGCAGGACATGGGTTCTGTGTGCTAGTAGTCTCCCGTCTGTGTCGATTAGGAACCGACGAAGGCACACCTCGGTCATTTTGAACGCGTCAATCACTTAACGGAGCAGGTGTGGGTACCTCCCGTGAAGCCGAGTATGGTTTTTCGAGCCGGTGATGGAGATGTTGACGCCTAACACCCAGGGCCTTATATGAACCGTGGGCAACTATTCTGAGCAACCTAGGATGGTCCGTGGACGGGCGAGGCCTGATTGACCTGGCATGATCGTGGGCAGTTATAGCTTGAGCGACCTAGCATTGAGATAACCCCCGGTGTAGAAGGGCCCATGACCGTCCCGCGTGTTGTGTTCTCGAACCTCCTGAATTGGTCGCCGACGGCCGCCTGGCAAGGTGTGATCGGGCGAGTGTGCGACATTTTTATCCACAGCTGGGTAGGAATCGATTATAATCGTCATCGCTCCTAGTTAGTGAGTAACTTGACTGGGCATGTGTTACCGTAGTAACTTATGGAACTAAAGATGGTTATGGTACTGAATCTGAAAGGCTATTGATGAAATAGTCACTCTTGCTTGATTAATTAGCCAAGTGATTGCTCTAGATCAGGTGCAAACCTAGTTAATCAGGTTGATTATATAAAATTGACTGCTAATACTCTAATGATGATTATTTAATAATGAAACTGCTTTTATGCAAAAAGGTAAGTATGGCCAACCCCAGATACAGCCTTGCATACTCCTTTGTGTCACTTTATTTCTGGTTTATGACGGGTAAGTCTAGCTGAGTACATTCGAGTACTCAGGGTTTATCCCACCTTGTTGCAGGTGAAGGTTAGGCCTGCCGAAAGGTGATGGCCAGTGCCGGTGGGCTCGGCAGTTCCCTACTTCTTCTCTTATGCTGTTGTTGGAGGATGTCACTCAAGCTAGCAAAGTATTTCAACTTATGTTATGGTATTTATTTCAAAGCTATGTTGTTCTTCTAAATTAAGTGGAACTCAACTTGTATCATTATTTGTGAACTCTATTGTAATATTATTTCTGCTGCAAAGCTCCGTGGACATGATTTGTATTTGCTTGACCATGCAATCTTTGGCTGAATGTTGAAATGTTTGAAATCCTTCGAGATTTCCGGACTACCGGGTTTATATGGGCTCAAGTGTGCTAATTCAGCTGCTTCGGCGGAGGTTTTCGCACTTGTGCTCTTATAAATTGGTCGGTTCTGTTACAGCTGGCATCGGAGCAAGGTTAAGCATAATACTGTCATGTGCATGGTTTTAAAACAAAGTTTTGTTTTGAAAAACCTATTTTATCTAAAAATCTTTAGCTAGTAGGCAAGTTTGTCAAATCCTAATTTGTAAACTATGTGCTAGCGACAACTTCTAGTTATGCCCAACTAGGACTTTCAGGTGGCTTAGTTAAGTAATACTAACTTTGGGGGTTTTACTTTCTTGCAACAACACGTCGACTCAAAAGGTATGTGTAAATGACCGCACTATGCTACCCTGTGGTCTAATGTTGGAGGTAGCCCTCACATATGATGTACTCATATATGTGGGGTAGTTGAATTTATTTTATGCAACGTCGCACCTACGATCAGGTAAGTGTGAGTTGTGAGAGCATGACCAAACAAACGTTGGTCTAGGGAAGAGCTAGTTTGGTACTGGAACCTGTACTCGTAAGCACACGAATGCGGGTGAAGATATTTAATTGTGGAGTAATACTTTTCTGATGGGTGCATATACTACTTACGCATGTACTGGGTATGCGCCTAAGATAGTATCTAGATTTAAATTCCTGCAATGTATTTATATCTGTTGTGGGAATGGGCTGAAATGAGATTTTCTGCAGGTACGCTAACCTCGAATGCGTATGTATAGTTGACGACTAGCTATATCGAGAGTGCGTGTTATGCCACCGACCTAGAACGTGATTGTCGCCTCAGGCTGGCAATTTGTAAGGACGTATAGGACGAGCATACATCTTTTTGTGCATTGCTCATGAACATGCTTCTCTCACCTTTGTTCTAATAATAAACAACTTGTTGTCAAGTGTGACTAATGTAATAATAAAACTTGATAGTTGTTTGTGCATCAAATACTTCCCCACCCTTGTTCCTGTAATGGTAAAGTTGTTGTGAACTAGTGCTTCTATGTGATGTGCTAGATTGCTTGTAAAAGCTAGAAATAAATTTCATGTTGGATGAGGTATGTTGCCTTGAATTAGATGTAATATGGTCTTGTTCTTGATGGTTGGTAGCATGCAATGTTCTATATGAGTGCTTTCATGATTAGCTGAATAAGTGATTGCTTGTTTAGACTAGAAGCAAGTACTTATATGATGTTGTTCAGATAACCCTACTAGCTCATCAGGATTGTGTGTTGTCTTGCTCTGCTTCCTGTATACTAGAAGAGTAGTTAGACAATAAGCTTCTAAGTGTTGAAAGTTTCCCCCTATGTCTAAATATCTTGTAGTAACAAAATGCTTTGTTGTAACCAAATGCTGGTGTATTGTTATCCTGCTTATGTGATAAAGTTATGCTGTGTTGTAATTCAATGTTTTGAATTAGGAAACTCCCTTTTTGGGTTAGTTGTTTGAAATGCTCCACCTAAAGAAACAATAAAACTTGTTGTTTGAGCCTGTTTTGTATGCAGTTTGTTTGGGTATGCTAAGTGCTTCTTAGACATGTAATTCTAGTTTTGTTAGCTTTAACATGCTTTAACAAGGAAAGGTACTAAAACATGTTGTTTAGTTGCTTTTCATGCTATAATCATGTAATCTTGTTTCCTGCTTGCCTTCTTGCAATCATGAGAACTAGAGTTATATGAATTAAAAGTTTGTGAGACTAATTTTTATACCTCACTAGTATTATGTTGCTGCATGAAAAATGTAAAACTTCTGTTTCACAACAGTAAATAGCTTAAACATGTTTAAGTTGTTTTAAGCATGTTACTTGCTAGATTTGTGTAGGCTGTTTACTTGCTCAAATATGCTGAAATGCTAGTAATAGCCTACTAAATGCATAAGTGAGCTTCCATAATATTCCTAGAATTTTCTGGGAATAGGTTGAAACAACTTTATGTCTCACCTTGCTAAAGTTGGTAAATTAATAAGTGCATGTAAGAATTTTAGTTTGGGTTAATCATGAACTGTCTAACATGTTAAGATGTATACAAACTATTTTTCATACATGGTTATGCCTAGAATTATGTTTCTATGTGCACCAGGCTTTATAATTGCTCTCTAATCCAGCTTTAATTTATACTAGTCATGTGCTTGTAAGAAATAAATGCTTGCAAACAATTCAAGTGGCTGCAATATTAGCTGTTCTAACATATTTAGAATATCTTAAACTGTTGATTATGCTTGATTGTACCCTCAAATCAAGTTGTTGCATGCTGCTTGTTAGTTGTTGCTACCTAGTGTCTGTTTATTCCTTCTTGGAATATAGACTATGCATGAGCTTGTTGCTTGATTGATAGCTTCAAAAGCTAGATAAGTGAGTTAACTTAAAAATTGTAAATTGCTTATAGTTAACCAACAAGCATGCCCTAGTTTGCTCGGTATGTTTGCTCCTAGATATAGAGTTGTGCTCCAATCTAGTAAACAGGAAGTAAAAGAATGTTAGCATCCGTTTACAATGTTTTGCATGTCTATGTTTGCTTGTATGCCATAGATAGATGCTTGTCTTGTTTGAGCTTGGTGGTTAGTGTTGGTTGCTTAAGCTGATTGGTTGTGAATTCCAAATGCTTGTTAAGGCTGCGATGTGCCGTTGCCTAAGTGATGCCTTGGTTAGTCAACCTTTGTCCTCGGTGAGTACATGAGTGGTTTGTTAACCTTCGGTTAGAATCGTACTCAAGCCCTCTTGACCTTCTGAGATGTCTTTAGTTGAACCCTTGTTGCTTAAAGGCCTATGTTTGTAGGTCTAGCTTTGATGGTTTGGTATGCTTGTGCCGAACACCGGTACCTATGCCTGTCCATGCCTTTTTGTTGGGCCAGTTAGCCCTAGCTAACCTTCCAAAAATCCTAGATCCAAACCGTGGTATGCCTATGTTTGTGGTATAGCCATGTCTCTAACAAACCTATAGATCCAAGTTTGGCCTAAAAGTGTTGCCTAAGCCATAGATGTTTGGTACCCTTTGCTGTGAAGGCCCTTGTTGCTTTGACCAGCCAAGTTTAGTTTTGGTTAACCTTAGCCTTTGACCATAGTTTGTCTTGCCCAGTTGCGAAGACCTTACCCAAACCCATGTATCCCCTCGGTTGCTCTTTTGTTGCTGCTTGGCCAAATCAAGTTCATGAAATCTTTTGTCTTGTCATGACCTTGATGTGCACCAGATGAATCCTTGTTATCTTGTGCCATGTTTGTCCTAGAAATCGCATCCTAGTGATTTTCTCAAGCTTGTGATCATCCTTGTTTTGCTAGCTTATGCCTTGCATGTGATGCCTATCCATGCAAGATTTGTCTGCGTCATGTGGGATTTATCACTGGTTATGGATTCGATAATGGTGTCTTGGTTAAGAACTAATGGTGTCGCGACGAAACCGAGAGCCTCTTGTGGCGGCCGACACAAGTTTGTGCTGCTCGGCACGCGCTGGTACCGTGGGTTCTAATCAAGATCTATTATAGAACTGCGCCAATGTGTTATCTTTCATGAAGCATTCTCCTTGTTATCTCCCATATTCCTTCAGAAAAATCCTTATGTCGGCTCAGATAAGGCAGTATTTCTTTCTAAAAATGGCAAGAAGGATAACCTTTTCAAGTATCGGTCAAAGATGAAAGCAATAACGGACTGTAAGGAGTGGTAGACAAAGGACTCTGTTTGATCAGCAACAAAGACCAAACAACATATAGGGTCCTAGTGAAGCAAGTGGCACATAATTCTTAACAATGGGCAAGTATCAGCTAAGGAATGAGCAACAGAAATGGTGTGTTAGGGCCCGTTTGGGAGAGCTGTGCTCCCTGATTCTCCAGCTGTGCTCCTAGATTCTCTGGTGAAGTGATTTTGTGGCTGAAAATAGATTCTCTTTGATTCTTTAGCCTAAACTCTCAAAATCAGGATAGAGAATCACTTCACAGAATCAGGTGAAGCTACTTTTTTCAGCTCTCAGCCTCCTAGTTCATTTCAGAGAATCACTTCACAGAATCAGCAAAGAATCACTTCACACTGAAAAATGCGTTTGGCAGCCAGGGAATGATTCTCCCTGAGAATCAGCTCCGTGGAGCTCTCCCAAACGCACCCTTATTTAACCAGATCCTTGAAGTCCAGAAGTTTACTGTCTGAACTTAACATATATATCTGCATGGTGATCTTGTAGTCAACCCAACCTTTCTAGATATGTCTGATTCTCTACTAACTTTGTTGGTGACTATGTGCATTGATATCAACAGTGCTTGCAGTAAAAGCTAAAATTTTGGAGCTTTTTGGTGTTGAGAGGCAACTGATTAGTTTCGGTCATTGAAAAGCTAATCTTCAGTTCAGAAACGACTCTTTGGTAGCTATGAAGGCTATGTCACACAGAATAATGTTATGCTAGAAGTCTATAAACCAGCTGATTTTGTTGTAGCACTTGTACATCCAAGACTCTGACATGTTCCAACCAACTCTATCTTGGAAAAAAAATCAATGGTAATACAAGATATTACACCAGCCTAGTAACCCAGTCAGGATTATCCCTGGAGTAAGGACTGCTTGGTGATACGTTGGGCTATTATGGAAAGATTATTCCAGATTATATTGGATGAAGCTAGAATGGACATTCAGAATTAGTCTCTTATGCTTGAGCAGTCAAGGTGTCCTACCAAAAATCAACTCTTAGAAGTGCAGATTGATGGCAGTTGAGTGTCAGCCGGTAGATTTCAGATGGTGTTCCTGCAATGCTGAGTGAATTTAAGAAGATCACTCTCTGACCCAAGTAGTTCAACAAGTCAGTTCCACTGAATTGCAACTACACCCTGAAGAAAAATGATGCAGGTCTTCTTAATAGTACAGAGATTCAGTAGTTTGGTATTTTACCCAAGAGGTTGCATCAAATTCAACCTGAGTGACTATCGTTGTGTGGGGTTAAGAATATTGTGAAGAAGGATCGGTGAAAATGTGGATTCGGTAGAGTCAGCTATCACATTCACCGCTCTCTTATCAGATTCAGATAATATAGTGTTATCATCAGAGAAAGAGAACTGCACACATGGAACCTTATGTGGCTTTCCAGTGATTGCTATCTGATTGATCAGACATTCACAGTAGTATAAACCGTGGTTACCGTCAGTCAGTTCCTGACCTTATCAAAGATGTATTTTTGCTATGGTTCAAATCGGATGAAGATTCAAAATTTGAAATAATATTATCTTGGATTCCTCCCAAAGTAATAATGCAATTTTGGTTTCTCCGTCAACCTGACAGTGATGTCTTAAGTGCACCTCATTGTTCAACGCGAGTCAGTGAAGTAGATTCTTCTGACAAGAGCTAGTAACTGGATAATGACATGAAAGATCGGAAAGTTGTTCTGTTCCTAGCAGTTCTGTTCTGTCGAGAAGTCAGTATCTTGAGTTGTTAATAGCTTGTGATTAAGGATGAGTGCTATGCTTCTCTTCCCTTGAAAAGTCTTTCGTCCAGAATCTCAGGACGAGATTCTTTTAAGGGGGGGCTGTAACACCCCAGGTGTTCACCGTCAGTTGAGCAGTCAGTTCAGCACAGACCTAGTATATCAAGCGACGATGAAGAACTAAATTCAAGGTTAGTCGGTGATGACAGAAGTGCCAGGATCAATCTCAGAGGCAAAACCTCCATTTGAATTATTCGGGAAATAATTAATGGAGCCAGTTAATAATGATCGTCAATTTATGAATATTCAGGATTTATGCTAAACCTGGATTTTTCATATGAGCCACCTCAGTTCCTGCCTATAGTAACTAATGAAAAAGTTTCGTGAAGTTTAGAATCAAAAAGTCACATGAAATGATGAGTCGCAGCTTTGCCTGTAATGGCCGATTAACTGAAGAAAATCATTCGGGTTCAACCAAGTGTTGCGATTATGCCCAATCAACTATATATGAACTCACGGTCAAAAGTTATGAAAGCTCCGTGTTGATCAGATGGCCAGAAAATGTTCCGACTGACGAGAAACCCTAATTCGGACCCTACCGGGTGATTACTTTGACCGGCGTTGAACGGTATTTTTGGGTGTTCGCATGTCGGCGCGCCTTAAACAAAAGTTGTAGTACAGTTCGAGAGGAACAAATTTCGTTTTATGGCCGAGACCTGGATCGGTGCCGAAAATGGTGAAAACGAGCTCGCAAGATGAGATACAACGCAGTTTTTAGGTTCCGGAAATTGGTTGTCTGTACTGCGAAATTGGAATTTCAGTCACCGTGAAGCTGCCGTCGACGATCGTTACCGGGCAAACCGTTGGGAATTTGACCAAGTGCCTTTAACGAAAGTCGGAGTGCTCGGCGAGACGGCGACAACAAAATTAGTTTCGTCGAAATCGGAGTCCGTTTGAGCAGTGTTCGCAATTTTTAGAATTTGACCGAAAGTTTCCGGAAACAATTAATTTGGGAAAGAAAAATCTCTCGACAAAAAAAAGGGGCACGGCCTCCCAGGCCGTCGCGCCTGTCCCCTCCCATAAAAAGACCGAGCCCGTGCCTCCCCCTGCGGTCTCCTCTCCTTTCCCTCTCCCTCTCGCAAAAAAAAAAGACCGAGCAGCAGCTCTGCCCTCCATGGCCACCTCCTCCGAGCTCCGCCTCTCCGTGGCCGCTGCCCTCCTCTCCGGCGTGGTCAGCGGGCAGCTGGCTCCTCCCTTTCCCTCTCCTGGCGCCTCCTCTCTCCCTTCGTTTTCTCTCTCCCTGTTTTTCCCCTCCATGGCTGAAGAACAGGAAACCAGCAGCAGCCATGGCCGGCGGTGAGCAGCCCTCTGCTCCTCCTCCCATGGCTTTGCAGCAGCAGGGCGTCTCCCTGCATCTCCTCGCCTCTCTTTCTCCCTTCCTGCGTCGCAGCTCGCAGAAGCCGCGACCCTCCCTGCCGCGGTTCCTCTCTGACCGCGCAGAACCGCGGCCTCTTCAGGCGCGGGCCGTCCCCTTGGTCGCCAACAGCCGTCCCCTGCCGATGTTTAAAGATGATTTGTAGGAAATTTCATAAGATTTCCAAAATGTCTTGTTGTGTGTCATTTGGAGTTGTGTAGCTCTAGCTGTGATTTAATTACTTAACTGCTGTGTGTATGTCCAGTTTTGCTGAAATGTGGCTGCATGTGTAGTTCTTGTTGTGGTGATTAATTCGTAATGTAAATTTTGTTTTCTGTAGATTTGGTATATACAAAAGTTGTAGATAACATCTTAATCTTGCTTGTCACCAAATTTCATGGCCATAGGCTTAATAGTTTAAGAGATATGGCTGTTGTAAGATTGCTGCCAAGTTTTACCTACATTCTGTCCAGATCTGAATGTTGGGCTTGTTTCACCTAGTTCACTTGTGAGTCATGCTTAGGTGCTTATAAAAGAGTTGTAGTACTTTTGATAAGCTTTCTAAATTGTCTGAGCTCATGTTCATTGGAGTTATATAACTTGAGTTATGACTGTTTTAGTACAGATGGCTAAATCTGTCCAAGTCTGGACAGAGATGCCTATTTATGTTAATTAGACCTTGTTAATTTGTGAATCATCTTGAGATGATTATAGATGTTTTGTAGAGAAATTAATAGTATTTCTAAATAGTCTATGTGCAAGTTCCCAGGTATTATAGATCTTTAGTTATGGTTGTCTTAAGTTACTGTTGTGATGTGTGGCTAGTTCTGTCCAAGTGTGGACAGAGCTGCACTAATCATGTTGTTTGACCTTGTTAATGATTGATTCACCTTGAGCTAACAATAAGAAAGATTTATATAATCTTGTAAGCTTTCCAGAATGTCTAATTTCATGCTCATGTGATGTTTGTATCTTGAGTTATGCTTCTCTGAAGCTCTGCCTGTCCTGCTGTCCAACAGTTGGACAGAGCTGCATAGTTATCTGTTTTTGAGTTAGATAACCTCTGAATTAGCTCTTGTGTTGAATAGGAAAGTTGTAGGAAATCTTGTTAGTTTTCCAGAAAGTCTTAGTTTGCCCTGTTTGGATGTTTGTAGCTTGAGTTATGTTTAAATTAGTGGACTGTTGTCTGCTGTCCAGATTTGTAATGTGCTTTGGTGTGAAGTAATTAACTTGAGTTATCCCGATTGCTTATGTGAAACTATGATGGATGCCTGTTATTAGTGCTTGGGCTCAGTGCTTGCTAGTAGTTACCTGTGCTATGTGCTTATGCTTGCTTAATATATTACTTCATGGGCATTCATACATATGCATTATGCACCTCATGATAGGTACGCTAGATGATGAGCGCATGAGGTGAAGTGCGTGATGGTGAAGCTAAGCCCGAAGATGGTGTCGGGTGGCCATCCCGAAGAAGGTGTTTGGCGAACCCCACAAGTTTCTGGAGCAGTGATGTTCCCGAAGTGGTGCCAACTAACACTAGCATAAGTGTTGTTTCCTAGGCAAGCCCCGGAGCATTTTTAGTCTCCTACCATTCTTTTATAAATGCAATCGAGTCAATATAATAATTGTTGCATTAAGTTATAGGAGTTGAATGATACCATTGATGCATTACTTACTTATCCTTGTCCACCAGCAATTATTATCTTGATATCCCTGCTAGGTCTAGGCTCGATTTATATGCTTAGCCCTGCTTAGACCGGTAAAAGTCGGGTGATTTCCTGTCTCCCGCATTTAGGTGGATACTGATCATGTTTAGCCTTGTGGTATCATGGAGATAATCATGTGTTAATTAAACTGAGACCGGGCGGGATGTAGGAGCAGCAGGACATGGGTTCTGTGTGCTAGTAGTCTCCCGTCTGTGTCGATTAGGAACCGACGAATGCACACCTCAGTCATTTTGAACGCGTCAATCACTTAACGGAGCAGGTGTGGGTACCTCCCGTGAAGCCGAGTAAAGTTTTTCGAGCCGGTGATGGAGATGTTGACGCCTAACACCCAGGGCCTTATATGAACCGTGGGCAACTATTCTGAGCAACCTGGCATGGTCCGTGGACGGGCGAGGCCTGATTGACCTGGCATGACCGTGGGCAGTTATAGCTTGAGCGACCTGGCATTGAGATAACCTCCGGTGTAGAAGGGCCCATGACCGTCCCGCGTGTTGTGTTCTCGAACCTCCTGAATTGGTCGCCGACGACCGCCTGGCAAGGTGTGATCGGGCGAGTGTGCGACATTTTTATCCCCAGCTGGGTAGGAATCGATTATAATCGCCATCGCTCCTAGTTAGTTAGTAACTTGACTGGGCATGTGTTACCGTAGTAACTTATGGAACTAAAGATGGTTATGGTACTAAATCTGAAAGGCTATTGATGAAATAGTCACTCTTGCTTGATTAATTAGCCAAGTGATTGCTCTAGATCAGGTGCAAACCTAGTTAATTAGCCAACCCCAGATACAGCCTTGCATACTCCTTGGTGTCACTTTATTTCTGGTTTATGACGGGTAAGTCTAGCTGAGTACATTCGAGTACTCAGGGTTTATCCCACCTTGTTGCAGGTGAAGGTTAGGCCTGCCGAAAGGTGATGGCCAGTGCCGGTGGGCTCGGCAGTTCCCTACTTCTTCTCTTATGCTGTTGTTGGAGGATGTCACTCAAGCTAGCAAAGTATTTCAACTTATGTTATGGTATTTATTTCAAAGCTATGTTGTTCTTCTAAATTAAGTGGAACTCAACTTGTATCATTATTTGTGAACTCTATTGTAATATTATTTCCGCTGCAAAGCTCTGTGGACATGATTTGTATTTGCTTGACCATGCGATCTTGGCTGAATGTTGAAATGTTTGAAATCCTTCGAGATTTCCGGACTACCGGGTTTATATGGGCTCAAGTGTGCTAATTCAGCTGCTTCGGCGGAGGTTTTCGCACTTGTGCTCTTATAAATTGGTCGGTTCTGTTACAAACCTTGGCTTAGCATCTTTCTTAGTGAAGAGATATTTCAGAGCAGAGTGATCAGTATAAATGATCACTTTAGATCCCACTAAGTAAGATCTAAACTTGTCTATGGCAAAGACTACGACCAAAAGTTCCTTTTCTGTGGTTGCATAGTTTAGCTGGGGGCCAGTCAGGGTCTTACTAGCATAATAAATAGCATAATGCTTCTTATCTTTAGTTTGACCAAGGACGGCCCCCACAGCATAATCACTAGCATCACACATGATTTCGAACGGCAAATTCCAATCTGGGGGTTGGATGATTGGTGCTGAAGTTAGAGCCTTTTTTAAAATATAGAAAGCTTGTAGACAATCCTCGTCAAATTTGAACGGGACGTCTTTTGCTAATAGGCTTGTTAAGGGTCTAGTGACCTGTGAGAAATCCTTAATAAACCTTCTATAAAAGACGCCATGGCCCAAGAAGTTTCGGATTCCTCTCACATTAGTGGGTGGTGGCAATTGTTCAATTACATCGATTTTGGCTTTATCCACTTCTATCCCACGTTCTGAAATTCGATGGCCTAGGACAATTCCTTCCCGCACCATGAAGTGACACTTTTCCCAGTTAAGAACTAGGTCCTTCTCTTCACAGCGTTGGAGGACTTTGTCTAAATTGGCTAGGCAATCGTCAAAGGTTTTCCCATAGACCGGAAAGTCGTCCATGAATACCTCCATGATTTGTTCAATCATGTCGGAAAAGATGGACATCATACACCGTTGGAAAGATGCCGGCGCATTGCAAAGTCCAAAGGACATGCGTCTATAGGCATAAGTTCCATACGGGCATGTGAAAGTGGTCTTACTTTGGTCATCTGGATGGATTGGGATTTGGTGATAACCGGAATATCCATCCAGGAAGCAAAAGAAGGAATGGTTTGCCAATCTCTCTAGCATCTCATCTATAAAAGGAAGTGAGAAATGATCTTTCTTTGTGGCTTTATTCAGCTTCCTATAGTCTATACACATCCTCCATCCAGTGACAGTGCGTTGAGGGATTAACTCATTTTTCTCATTCTTAATGACTGTCATGCCTCCTTTCTTTGGAACTACTTGCACGGGACTTACCCATTCACTATAAGGAACTGGATAAATAATTCCTGCGTGCAAGAGTTTCAGAACCTCCTTTTTCACGACTTCACGCATAGCGTTATTAAGTCGTCTTTGGGGCTCTCTTGAAGAGGGTATCTCAAGATCAAGAGGGATACGATGGGTGCAGAGATTTGGACTAATTCCCTTCAAATCTTGAAGTGAATAGCCAAAGACAGATCGGTGTTTTTCTAAGACAAGGGTCAACCTACGGACTTCCTCTTCAGATAGCTTACTGCTAATGATTATGGGAGTCTCGGGGTCTTTGTTTAGAAAAATGTATCTCGGGCCTTCAGGCAGAGGTTTTAGCTCTATGGAAGGTCGAGATGGCTTTTCCGATTCGTCTAAGCGAAATGGTTCATCTGTCTCGGCTTCTTCTTCGACAAAGAACTCAAAATCTTCTTCAAAATCAGGCTGAGCCAACTCATAAAGGGTAGAGGTTCTAGCTTGATCGAGAAGATCTGGTTCTGGTGGTTGTTCGGCGATAGAATTTAATGCACGAACGAAAGGTACTGAGTACTCTTTTCCACCGATTTGAGCATTAAAGTGCTCTTGACATGGTCCTTGCAAGGCAAGTATGGACCAAGGTTGTCCTAAGAAGACGTCAAAAAGGACTACATCGAAAATGTAGAAATCTAAGACCATGTCCGCTCCATCTACTTGGATGGGGACCATCTTTAGGATTCCTTCACTTTCCAAGATGTCACCATTTGGGTCTCTTAAACACCGTTTAGTTGGTTGTCGTTGAAGGTCGGGGAATGTTCTGGATACGTAATCACTAGCAAAAACATTAATTCCCACGACAGGATCGTAAAAGGCAAAGGCTCTTTCTCCCCTAATTCGACAATCTATTATGCTAGGTACTTTATCTATGCGAGGGATGTTTTCTGATACTTCGGCTTCAATTGTCCATTCATGACTCATGACAGCTGAAAGTTCCAAAAGACGCTCCCGGCTATTGATTCCATCAGAAGTCTCAGGAAGTGGTTTGTCGGATGGGAGAGCTTGAACGGAGTAGTTCATAGCATTTCCGTAATCCTCAAACACATCATCCTCTATCTCGCCCAAAAAATCCAGAAGAATTTCTCTCCCAGATGTGGACGGAATAGGCTCCGCTAAGTCCAGCGAGCTAGACTCGGGCTCTTCTTGTTGTTCTATGGTCGAAACTTGGGTTTCTACGACTTCTTCCTCATGGATTTCATCGGAAACTCCAGTATAAGGAGTATTCTCGAGAATTCTATCAAGAACCTCCTTTCCACCTCATGGAGAAAGATGAAGAAACACTCCACCTGACGAATGATCAAGATGAAGAGCGCTCTCTTTCTCTAAACCGACATAAAAATGTTGAAGGAGCATTGGATCGGGTATGGCTAAATCGGGTCCTGAATTGATTAAACCAATAAAGCGGTCCCAAGCCTCCCCTAATGTCTCCTTATCATTTTGTCTAAAGGTTAACAATTCTACTCGTAGTCGTACCACTCGGTGGACAGGGAAATACGTCAAGATAAACTTGGTCCGTAAAGTTCCCCAGTCTCCTTTGGCACTTCCCACGGTTCGAGCATGCCATGTTTTAGCTGCTCCCGTCAAAGTGAACAGAAACAGCTTCCACTTGACAGTGTCAGGTGAAATGCCCAAAATGTTCAAGCATGCATAAACTTCCTCAAACTCACGTAGATGTGTGTAGGGATTTTCTGATCCCGTAAATATGCTCTCCTGAACTTTGTTGATAAAGTCAGGGCGTAATTCGTAACTATCGGCATATATAGGTTGTGATGATGAATGTGGCTCTAATCGCGAACTCTTAGGAGCTGCGAATTGTAAGATAGATTGGTTCTCCATATGGAGAGGGTAAAGATGATCCTAACTCTAGTCTCAAAAATCAGCTACCGTTCCCCGGCAACGGCGCCAGAAAAGCTTGTTGACACCTCGGGTGGCACGCAGAAGAAACCGCAAGCGCACGGCTGTCAGTTGTAGCTTTTCACCTCAGAGTATTCCGGGGTATCGAATCCACGAGGAACGCGAAGTGATTTTGAGAAAACTATGGGGATAAGGATATCTAGGATAGATGAAGGGAACGTGCACTATCTACTGGGGTAGATCCTAGTTCTATTAGACTTCTAGTGATTTAAGTTCTTTACTAGTGTACTGTGGGCGTACTAGCCTTTACCACTGACTTAGGTTGAACGCTAGCACAATGAGCCCTACTGTTAAACTAGACCAACTACGTGGTGGAATTCAAGGCGCACAGGGTTGTCACCACCTGCTTGCTACCACAGCTATTCGGGGGCCTAGCCGTATTCACTGGCAATATATAGCCTAAGTACCACACTTAATCTATATATTACTACTACTAGCCCTGTACTAGAACTAGAGCACTTGAAACTAATATCAAGCAATGAAACAAACACACAAGTACTGAAAATAAATACTTGAAGATAAAATAAATACTAAGTTACCAAAGTTGAAGCGCAGAGCAGAGAGAAGCAGAGGTCTCCGACAACTCCGGAACTCTCTAGGCTTCTACTCTTCTCCTCTCCAGCTCCTCTTCTAGTGAGGCACTCACACTCTCTCTAATCTCTCTAGCATAGCAAGTGTGCTATTCTAACCAAGTGGTGAGTACTGATGTGAGGCTCCCCGAATGAGAACTCTAGGGGCCTATTTATAGTGCTAGGAAGCAAGGGGGTACTTATAGAGTGAAGGGGAGGTCGGTTAGGGTTTAGGGGGTGGCGCCCGCCACTAAACCCTGGCGCCCGCCACTCCTCTGTCGTCCATTGCAACCGCCATTCATCCAACGGTCTTCACTTGCTCCCCTAAGTCGGTTTGAGGGTCGGTTAGGGTTTTAGACACGTGTCCAAAGCCCACTATCCAGGTGATACTCCTCTTAGCCCTTGGATCAAACCGTCTTAGTGTGCAATGGCCAGGATTTGAGCTTGAGGTGACTCCCACAGATCGATGACGTGGCTTGGGCCACTTTGGGCAAGATGGACCTGGCGGCCGCCAGTAATAGGTGGCGGCCGCCACCCTACTCAGGCCCAAATGGGCCAGAGTGGCTTGGCCTTGCTCCTGGTGCACTTGTTTGGCCCAAGTTCCATCATTTCCTGCATTAAGATAAGAAACTATGCACATGTGGAAATAGGTTAGTTATAAACCAAATCTTCTACTTTTTATGTTGTTTTACCTTGGTTTTGGGTGAAATGTTGATGGTGAAATGATGCTTTAAGCACCATCAACACACTCTGTTAGAATTGATATCCTCCAGTCTGACCCAACGGTCAGACTAGGCCTTGATCCAACGCCCTGATCGGGGGTGTCCAGCCCAATAGCTGGCTGCTGGGCCCCTGTCACACAGCGCCATGTATATATAGAGGTGGGGTCAGTGGCACTAGTGACGAGGTTCGTCGTAGCCCTGTTTCCCCGCCTAAACCCTAATCCGATCTAGAGGGAAGTGCTGCCAGTGACGGGAAGTGCCACCAGCAGCTCCACCGGCGCCGCCACAAGATCTCGACGATCATGCCACCGCGCTCCTACACCGTCTGTGAATCTCACCATCGTCTCGGTAACGAGTTCTTTTCTCGAGTTGTGTTTTTTCCCTACTGATCTACTCCCTAGTCGATCCTAGAGTTCAATAATGGTATCAAAGCCAGGTTGGATGTAGTGTGTAGATCTAGATTGGGAAAAGAAGAAAGTTCTTGATCGGTGTTCGGGAAGAACCCGAGATCCCAGTAAGAGGTGTTCGGGTTCGAGCAAACCCTAACCCCAAGCATAGAATAGAGTATCCCCAATCAGGGAAGAAGGGTTTTTCCGTACTACCACTCGTCGGCGAGGGCAGAAGGTCAATAGAAAAGTTAGGGCAAACCCTAGATCTCGTGTGGAGTCAAACCCTAACCTGTTAGGGTTACAGCATAGCACTCCACAAGACCCACACGACCACTCGTCGGCATGCGGCCAAGGAACACAGAGAAGGGGAAGGCTCCAATCCAACCCAAACCCTAACCCATAGCATCAAAGGACGGCGCCAATGGAAGACCTACCTCGTGTACGTTCACCACCGTCATCCCCGCCGTCGCGACAGGGAAATCCGCGGCGTCGCCTCACTGGCGCGCGGACAGGGCCGTAGTAGCCGGATCGAGCACCGACATGGGGCCACTCGACGGCGGCACGCTCTCCCTTTCGGGGAGCGTGCACACACCGGCGAGAGGGCCCGCGATGGCGCCACCGCGCCACCTTCCTCACCGGCTCCGGTTGCCTTGGGCCGCCGTCGTTCACTCACGCGACCTCGGGCCGCCGCCGCCGAGCCGCTACTCGGCTCAGCTGCGGCGAGAGAGAGGAGGAGGAGGCTTGTCGGAGGAGGAGCAAGAGGAGAAGGGAGGAGCCGGCCAGGCATGACGGGCATGGCGGTCACCGCCTACCGCGAGCTGCTGCGCTAAGGAAGAAAGGGCGAAGGGGAAAATGCTCTAGGGTTTGGGGGAGTCGGCCGTCGCGCCATTTTTTATCGGCCGAGATGTGCGCCCAGCCGTCCGATTGAGATGGACAGCCGGCGGCTCTCGGGCCAGTACAGGCCTAGGCGGGCACGAGCTTTGCCGGCCCAGGCCCACGTTGCGGCCTGGGCAGGCAGAGGCAGGCAGGAGCACAGCGTGATGGGCCACAGTGGGCCTCAAGACCTCGCGTGCGTGAGGAAAACGGCCATGGGACGATAGTCGGCCTCGGGCTAATTTTTCCTTATGAACAGTAAGGTTTGTTTTGTTTATTCTTTTTCAGAAGTAAATTTTGATGAATTTTAAGCTATGTTTCAAACTCTGTTCAAATTGGAACCAACAGGATAATTTGTATAGAGAGTGGATAAAAGTATATACGTTGATGTTTCTGATTAAGTATTAATGTATTTTCATGTTTCCGCTACAAAGTTAACATTGATTATCTTCTAATTAAATTGGAACCAACGAGAAAATTTAATTAGAGGAATAGTCACATGTTTAAAATGAATTATGATATTGTTATTTTCTGACCAACGTTGATAATAACAATATTATAAATATAAAGTTTGAATCTCTAGTAAATTTTGCGTCAATGTGGCCAATTTTTCTAGAGAATAGATAAGGATCAAGAAATGTTCTTGAACAAGTGAAAGTATTCCGCTGCAACGATGTTGATTATCAATGAATTAATTGAGTTTGTTTATTTTAATTCTATTTCTGCCCAACGGTGATGTAGAATTAATGTAAAAGAATATTTTTTTATTCTATTTTCTGCTCAACGGTCATATAGAATAGAACTGCAAGTTATAAAGTTTAATGAGCATGTTTTAACCATACCAACATAAGGTTATTTTCATGCTCATTGTTGTTGATTATCTTTGATCAATGTTTTTCAGAAAAGATTTTCATGCTTTCATTCTTGGAGGCAGAAAAGAAAAGAGCTAGGTACTTCTGAGTGCTTGTGACTCAAACCATGGAAAGTGAAAGTTTTGTATGAAGGGACAAAGTTCTCTTTAGAAATGGTTTGAAAGGAAAAGAATTCAGGGACATTGGTCCAGGTTTTAGTACATGAAATGTGTTTTATGTACTCTCTACGAATAAGAATTTGTTTCAGTTTCAGTCATTTATGACAAGTTGTAATAAGAAATATGCATATTTAATTTGACCAACATTGGATTAAATGTGTATGTTATAGAATATTCGGATTTATTTCTGAATTTGATGATGGAATGTGAAAGCCAATTCTGGCTTTAATGTCCCTGATGGGAAATTGTCCCGCATGGCGGGAAAAAGTTTGTGAAGGCTCATGTGCCTAAAGTATATCCCAGAGTGGGAGAAAGAATGAAAAGTTGGGTAGCTTTTATGCTATCACAGTGTTGACCATGACATGGTCATGGGCTAAGGCCATGAGGGGAGCAATCCCAGATAAAGAAAGCATGCAAGCATGACTTGCAAAAGTAAAGTTAAGTAAGGACTTTGTTAAGTTATTAAAGTGGAATGAGGAAAGTATACTCCCATAAGAATCAAAGGATGACTTTGTTTGCATGACATGGTCATGTGAATAAAGCAATTTATAGATGTTTCCTTGTTCACAAAAGTTCAGAATAGTTTCGAAATTATGGCAGTAAAGTTTGTGCCATATTTTGAGGGGGGGAATGGTGAGATACTTACACTAAGAAAGATAAAGACTAAAAGAGATACTCTCCATTTCCCTGTGCCTCAAAATGCAATGCATGATATGTATTAAGGCAAGAGTGTGATCTATAAAAGATGAATGTGACCATTGAGGGAGTACAACGATCATAATAACGATACCCCTAAGCAAAGAAAGAAATAGCTAGAAAAGTAGCTAAATTCCTATACCTTTATGGTTCTGATAGGAGGATAGCATAGTGAGCCAGTATTTGTACTGGACGAGCGGTGCTTAAGGCACCATATGACTTTTGACAAATTAAACCCAAATGAGAAATTTGAGGAAGCACCATCTTTACAGAAAGATGGGATAATCTGGAGGAGCATGGTACGTAGAGATCTAAGACTTGAAGAGAAGTGGGACTGCGTGCCCACTCCAATGACTCAAGAACAATAATACCTGTTGATGTTGCATGGCCTATACAACACCTGTTGTTAGCTCTTCTAGAAAGATCAGTAATGTAAAGTATCAATTGCCCCTTGGCAATGAAAGAGCAACAACATCCCATGTAAAGGAGTGTCATTTTGAACCTAAAAGGTCTCAAAGAATAAAAGATGTGAATTTATTCCTAATGGAGCCAAAATAGTAGGCTGTAATGGGTCTACAAGACACAATGTGGCTCCGGAGGAAACATAGAAAGATATACAATGCGACTTATGATGAAAGGATTCACAAAAAGGAAGAAAACACTTTAACGAGTGTTAATGGCACATTATGATTTAGAGTTACATCAGATAGATGTAAAGACGGTACTAATTGATGGGGATTTGTATAAAAAGTTTACATGGCATAACCTAACGGTTTTGTCATGAAAAGAAAAGAATGTTTAGGATGCCACCTAAAGAAATCTATTTATGGATTCAAACGAGCATCTAAACAGTGGCATTCAAAGTTTGATGCCACAATAGAAAGTTTGGGTTTTTCAAGAGAATGAGAAGGACAATGACATTGTGCAAAGTTCAAGAATAGGAAATTCATTTTCCTAAACCTTGTATGTGGATGACACCTTGCTTGCTGGCAGTGGTGTTAATCTACTGTTAGAGAAGTGGTCATTGTCCTAAATTACATAAGGATGATCTCGGTGAAGTGTCATTCGTCTAGGAATTGAAACTTACCGATACAAGTGAAAAGGGGTATTAGAACTGTTTCAAGTGTATACTTGGGAAGATTATAAAGAAATAAAGTATCTATGTGTGCAAACATACGCCTGTTCCTATGGTCAAGGGTAATAGTTTTGGAAACTTTCAGTGTTCCAAGAATAGATATGAGAATTGATAAAATGGACGTCTTGTATGCTTCGGCTGTTGGAAGCTTAATGAGTGCACAAGTATTTACCCTAACATGGTTCATGTATCCGAAATTTTGGCAGATGTCCAATCCAGATATAGATCACTGGAATGGAAGTGTTGCAACTGTGCAAAGTTTTATATGCCTCATAACGAGTATAAGACAACAAGTACTCTCAAATGGTTGTGAGTACAACTGATATGTTTGAGCGAGATGTGTAGTGAAACCCACATTAGTAACTAACACTCGCAGTTGGATTTTTATTGTGGAAAAGCTCCAAAGAAACAATAGTGGTGTCATCGATGATGCACACCTATCATATAGCTTATTATGAGGCATAAAGGATAGGCGAAATAGTTAGAAACCTATACCCGGAGTTCATAATGGTAAACAACAGCAATAACCATTTAAGAAGTTTGCTCCTAAGACAACAGGTCAAGTGTGCTGCCAAACATGACATTGGGTTGTCCGTTGTGAAGGAGAAAATCCAGAATCATACTTTTAGAACGTGAAAGTATTACGGATCCGCTTTTCAAAGGTTTACCGCCCAGTGTGTTCAGAGAATACACAATCGACATGGGTATATGGTAAGGCCTATGATTTCTGGACAATAAAGGGCCCAGGGTTAATTGATCTGTTTCAAAACAGAGAAGTGGATTGTAGCTGTTAAATCTATCGGCGGTTGACCATGATGATGGAGCATGCTCTATGCACTAATCTGTAATGGAATGGAACAGAAATAAGGAAGATTGGAATTTTAATTAGAATAAGAGGTTAAAGTATAAGATGAGATCAAGGGGGAGAATGTTAGAATTGATCTCCTCCAGTCTGACCCAACGGTCAGACTGGGCCTTGATCTAACGCCCTGATCGGGGGTGTCCAGCCCAATAGGTGGCTGGTGGGCCTCTGTCACACAACACCATGTATATATAGAGGTGGGGTCAGTGGCACTAGTGACGAGGTTCGCCGTAGCCCTGTTTTCCCACCTAAACCCTAATCCGATCTAGAGGGAAATGCTGTCAGTGACGGGAAGTGCCACCAGCAGCTCCATCGACGCCGCCACGAGATCTCGACGATCATGCCACCGGCGCTCCTACACCGTCTGTGAACCTCACCGTCGTCTCAGTAACGAGTTCTTTTCTCGAGTTGTGTTTTTCCCCTACTGATCTACTCCCTAGTCGATCCTACAGTTCAACACACTCCTCTTTCTTTCCCCTCCGGTGAAAAAGGTAGTGCGGGCGCGACACAGATATGCGTCGAGGAGAGACGGACCTTTATTTGGGTTCCCACCCGACGCCAACGCAAAATGTGTATCTGGTTGGGTCCTCTTTGGATCCTGTTTTTTCACGGAAACCAACTTAAACAAGGCATATTTAGGTATGGGTTAGATTGTTGGAGAGAGTCTTTCTATACATTGTCCGTTCTATATTTGCAGTTGTTACTACGTGATTTTTTAGTGAGAACCGATATTACTTTAACTTTAATAAATATTAATAAATAGATTATATGCAGAAGTTTGAATTTCATGTGCGCAACACTAAAACCTTCAGTTCGTCGCTAGTGTTCAAAGACTTCTACAACCACATCGCAAGAGAGACTTTTTGATCCAGCTATCGACTTGAGCCTTTTACTTGTATGTCATTAAAAAAGATGGTGTAATCGTCCACATACTTCGAAGATGGGTTCTAACGCTCTTGTCTCTGAGTCTGAAAAGTTTTCTCTCTTAAGTTATTCCGTCTGTTTTCAGCACTAACGGTGTTAAATATGGATGACAAAAGACTTTAATGCCCCTGAGAACTTTGTTTCTCATGCGCCACTAGCTGCTGGGCGCCTCGATTAGAAAAAAAAATCCACGAGACGTGTGTGAGTTTGAGTAGCGCAAAGGTCAAAGTCGTGTGGGCAGCAATCTGAACCATTGATTTTTCATATTTTATGAATTACTAGTTGAGTGTCCGTGCGTTGCTATGGATGTAAAAAAACTCATGACATACAACCGCATAGGTATAACTAAGCTTAAGTCATCACAAACAATTAACACTGAATTAAAAAACACAAATATAAGATGCATAACATCCAATATAATACTTGTTTCCTATTGTTCTTAGACTATTTCTATTTGCTCAATGCAGATGGATACGACAAATATGCAGCCAAGAAGGTACTCCCTCCGTCCCTAAATAAGTGTCGTTCTCGCTTCCCGAGAAAAAGTTACCGGCAATTATATATTAAAATATATTAATATTTATGTTAAGTAATTAGTATCATCGGAAAGATCTTTACATCTAGTTTTTTAACAAAATTATTTGGAGATATAAATATTGCACATATTTTCTATAAATTGAGTCAAACACGTGGCACGCACACCAACAGCGACACTTATTTAGGGACGGAGGGAGTACATCAGATAGCAGTTTGTTTGAACCTCCTGCAAAACAGATCAAAGATGTAGCTGGTGGTGACCTTGTGTTGTCTGAACCTAAAGAGTTAACAATTGAGATGGTGAGCAACCAAGGTATCACAGTTTCTCAACAACTGCTATTGTTAAAGTGCGGTCGTGGAAAACAAAATATCAGCTAGGAATCACCTTAAAAGATATTTGAGGTTTACTATCTACTGAACTTCTCGAAGGTTTGAAGGTGACCTACATGAAGGACAAGTTGCAGATGCGTGATGTAGTCAGCAAATTTACAGGGAAAAGGCTGCATCATAACACCACACTTCGCTATTCAAATCCTCAAATCAAGGGCCCAACAGATGAAATAAGAAACCCTTCAAAACTCCCTTTTGACATAAAAACCAATAGATTAAAACATTTCTACGTACTTGGTTAGGTTGCCAAAAAAATTGGTTGCAGTCTACATTAAGTAAAAAGGAGATAAATTTCCATTCATGCAAAAAAGAGGATACAAGTAAGGTTGCAAAAAAGAGGATACAAGTAAGGTTGGCATAGCATCTCCAGGGACTCTCCCTATCCTGAAGTGAGTTTTTTTAATGCAGCGCCGACCATCATGCAGCCAGAAAAGTAAAACAGATAACAAGTTTTATCTTTTTCTAGTGACACTTCCCTGTCCTGAAGTAGGAACAGCAAGTTAGTACTAAGTCTATAATTAAATTTATGAGAAGTGAATCACTACTTACACCACATAAGAGTTCTGCAGTAAATTATTAGTAGTCATTAGTACATCATTTGTATGAATATCGTATACCCATTTCTACATCCAAAAAACAAAAGCAAGTATCCATTTCATTCACTACTGATCCTTTGCCAAGCACTATATTAAAAGTCGCATGCCCACCCAACAGGCAAACATGGCATTGAACTTCCAGCAAAGGAAAATCACGCTGGCGTACGGATGACCGAAAGCAAAATCACATGGAATAGAAGCAGAGTAAATGAAACTCGGTCCTAAAAACACAAGAGTGTTGAAACAGAGTATACACCGACCTTGTCCAATAGAAATGGCTGTCCATCCACCGATACTGTTACATCCTCAACGACATCTAAAATGTCGTGCGCAAGCACAATAGGCAATGCAATGCCCCCAATATAGTTGTATTAGACACCATACTTTTGATCAGATAGGGTATGTTTGGTTCGCGGATGAGCTTAGCCTGGCTCGCATGGAAGGAGTCTGGTTCTGGGTAGTCAGGCCCAATACATACAAAAACGTGGTGTTTGGTTGTTTATATGCACGAGACAGGTTGTGCTGAGAAGTTGTTTGGTTGCTCGTATGAGAACGAGTTGCATGAGATAAAAATATGTAAATAATCATCATCATGGCATTTATTACGGACAACTATTATCGTATAACACTTAGTTTACCTTATTTGTCCTTAATATACTTTGAAATATATTAATATTATTTAATATATATTAATAATATATTAATAACATCATTAGATGGCTAATTACCTACACCATGCGAGCCTGGCCCGACAGAAACGGTCGATTTCTGCGTTTCTCCAGAGCCAGGCTGCGGGAGGAATCTTGCACGAGCACAGTCTGGCCAGACAGATACATGAACCAAACAAACGTCTGTTCTCGCATGTGTGGAGCCTGGCTAAGGGGTGATCATTTACATAGTTGCCAAGCCCAACACTTTTTTTATTTTTTTCTGTTTTTCAAAACCACAGTGAAGTCTTAACATCATCTGGGATAAACTAATGATTCAATTTCAGTATTTAGAACCTTTAGTAAAACAAACTTTTGATCATTTACATAAATTCTTGTATACTTGGTTTCACAAAGATTAAAAAATCCTGGTTCTGGATGTGCTTTATGTGTGATGAATTTCACTTATAATCCTGAGTGAGTACCTGAAAAAAACACACCAACACAAAATTACCACTTCACAAGGGGTAGAAGTAGATTGACAGAAGCAAGCCAACACAAAATAACCTCTTTATAAGGGGCACAAGCTAGTGGATTGGCAGAAGCAGCAGTTGCAATTTTTGAGGGCTGATAGTTGAGGTACATTATAGGTGGACATAGAGCCAATGGGAAGTTCTTTTAGTTCACTGAAAAAAATGGTTACCTTGTCAGAAGGCTATCTGTCTATGACAGATAGAACTGAGAAACAATGACAATTGAAGAGCAAGTAATGAAGAAGCACGACTGCACAAGTAGCAAAAAGGTGGGTACTCTTATCACCAAGAAGGGATAACAACTCCCAGCATGCCCTAATTAAACCTTTTCTTTGTCACACCTAGCAATTGCTTAATCAATTTACTGGAAATCATGATCACTACAACTAAAATAGAACCGTAACACAGATTTCCCAATAGTATAGTGTTCGACTATTTCCACTGAGTGTCAGGAAATAAGAAATTCCAATTCATTATCAGAAAATTATACATTACATTGTGCACATATTACCACATGATGAAAAATCTATAGACAGAGATGCGACAAAGAGCTGCTTAACTGCTCCTGCAAAACCAAATAAAAAACCCAGACAATTGAACAAACCGAAGCAATGCATGGGCACTCAACTCTTCTAGGTATCATGACTGAAATACGGGTACCAACTCTTTTAACCTAAGCAACTCTTGAGGGAAAAAACTAAAAATTTCTAGACACAGAGAGGAGAGCCCTATAGTATTATGACTGAAATTATTTCTGAGACACCAATTGCAAACATCTTGGACTTATAATATCCCAAAATTGGTTAGTTTCAAGTCAAGAGAATTAAAGGCAGCCTGCTATGAATTGTATATAAACTACCATAAGAGAACAAAAGCTACTCATTGATGTATTTAAGCATCCAATTACTTTTAATTAGGTTATCAGCATAAAAATCAGTTTTCGCCATATAAGAGTGTCACCAGACAGCCACTACCATGTTCCTCCCAAACTCTAATTTCGTTGGCCTTGGCAACAACGTACGTAATCAGCGAAAGCGTTCAACAGTCCACAAGCAATTAGAGAGAATAGATACGTGACTAAACAAAGATGGCTATGATAAAACACCAGCTGGAGCAAGTTGATTTCTAAATACGGCACAACACACATGTAATTAGATAATTTTTGGATGCTGGTTTTTGTCAATCAATCTACTGGACACTGTGGATATATAGGAACCAATTTTTTTAGATCCAGTAAAGGACATGATGTGCACATGTAGGCATGATAATCTTTGAAGGGAAGATAAGCCAGCATGCAAAACACACATGTAATTAGAACAGATCGGAATAGAAATAGACAATTAGCTTAAGTTAGGGTTGGGTGCTTAGTTTTGCACAGCAGGAAGGGAAGAGAAGGGGTTAGCGCACCTGGTGGCAGCAACAAACGAGGGTGTAGGACTTCAAGAAGCTGCTGTTGCTTGACGTGCTGCCTTGCGCCGCGTCAGGTAGTGGCCCGTCCGATGGCGGCGACGTGTGCTGGTCAAGGCCAAGGACCCAAGGTCCTCTCCATAAACAAACATAAGCTATTACCTGACAAAGATGCAAGAGAGTGGAAACATAGCGGCTAGCGTGAACTGAAATAATAGCAGTAGTGCAAAAAGAGCAATGTAAACTCCCCTGAACTTTACCAAAAATCAACCAAATTAAGTCCCATTGGTCTGGGATTTTAGCCATAATTTCATCATATCTAAATAATTCATTCCATCATCGGACACCCTCAAAGATTGATCCTTTAACTTTAATTTCACAAAATTAGAGAACCCTACGTAAAGAACCAAATTGGGGAAACTTTAAATTCGTGGTGTTCGAGTGACGTATTTATTAGGAGATCATTCTAGTATTGCTCATACATGTGCTGTCACCATTTCCACCCAAGAAAATCCACAAAATTGCAGTTAAAATTTACAAAAATGGAGTATAAACATGCATGTCTATCTTCCAGTCAAATACTGGAGATGATGATCGCAGCGGCCTGGACGACTCGGCCCGCAGTGGCTGACCCTCCGCTTCTTCTCCGTTGCCGCTGCCACGACGGGCATCGCAGACTTGGTCTCCTCACCCGGCAGCAGCAGGGGCGGCCAGCACGAGATACCTAGGGTTTAGGGAGCGAGGAGGCCAGCGCGGCGATGGATCGGGCTAGAGGGCCTGGATGCTGGCGTGATCGGCGGCGGCGTGGGGTTGAGGAGACGGAGAGACGGACAGTTTGTCGCGCGTTTTAGAAAAGCGAAGCGATTAGGGTATCAGACGATGTCATTTGACTCCTTTTAGGAGTAGAGACTTAATAAATTTAAAAATCTGAACCCGAGGTGCGTACTATACTGTACTACTACGCCGTTTACCACGTACGTGCTGCCACGATGACGGAAAACTAGCTAGCGTGATGAGCTCACCGCATGCATCCACGTTGATCTTGTATTTGAGCAGGAGCTACTACAAGTGCACGACGGCCGTGTTAATGTGGGCGTGGGGTTGGGGAGACTGAGAGACGGACAGTTTGTCGCGCGTTTTAGAAAAGCGAAGCGATTAAGGGTATCAGACGATGTCATTTGACTCCTTTTAGGAATAGAGACTTAATAAATTTAAAAATCTGAACCCGAGGTGCCTACTATACTGTACTACTACGCTGTTTACCACGTACGTGCTGCCACGATGACGGAAAACTAGCTAGCGTGATGAGCTCACCGCATGCATCCACGTTGATCTTGTATTTGAGCAGGAGCTACTACAAGTGCACGACGGCCGTGTTAATGTGGGCGTGGGGTTGGGGAGACTGAGAGACGGACAGTTTGTCGCGCGTTTTAGAAAAGCGAAGCGATTAAGGGTATTAGACGATGTCATTTGACTCCTTTTAGGAATAGAGACTTAATAAATTTAAAAATCTGAACCCGAGGTGCCTACTATACTGTACTACTACGCTGTTTACCACGTACGTGCTGCCACGATGACGGAAAACTAGCTAGCGTGATGAGCTCACCGCATGCATCCACGTTGATCTTGTATTTGAGCAGGAGCTACTACAAGTGCATGACAGCCGTGTTAATGTGTATATGCAACATCGATCATCCATCGCAACCATCGTATGATTCCCTCGGTTGCGTGATTAGCGGCCGGGCAGCGTGCTCGCACCAGCACCCGCCGATGACATGATGATTTGCTCGGTTAGTCTCGGCTGTTGCTCCGAGCGCGGCGCGGCAGACCACGGACCATGGACCATGGTGAAGTGAATCAAGTGCGATTTTTGGGTCCTCTCCCTGCACTGCATGCACGCTAGATAACAAGATACATGATCTTTTCATTTTTTTTGTTATCCTAGATTTTTAAATTTATTAAGTCATTCATAAAATATGAAAAATCAATGGTTCAGATTGATGCCCACACGACTTTCGTCTTTGCGCTACTCAAACTCACACGCGTCTCGTGAATTTTTTTTCTAATCGAGGCGCCCAACAACTAGTGGAGCATGAGAAACAAAGTTCTCAGAGATATTGAAGTCTTTTGTCATCCATATTTAACACCATTAGTGCTGAAAAACAGGCGGAATGGCATGAGAGAGAAAACTTTTCAGACCCAGGGACAAGAACGTTAGAATCTATTTTCGAGGAACATAGACGATTACACCATCTTTTTTAATAGCATACAAGTAAAACCCCACTCCCAGTGTATCTGTTCCCGGTGATGTTGAAGAGCTCTCAAATGGCAAAGACATGCAAGACTGGATGCTTGGATGTTTCTATCTTCTGGCTGGGATCATAATCTTCTTTTGCAACATTGTTCTGCAGGTATATCAGAGTTTCATATCCTTTAAGCAATTGTCACTATTCTGTAGAGTTTCAAAAATTCTTCTATGCGCCTGAATTATATTCTAGCTGAATGTGTTGCTGGCCTAGGCTACACCTCTAGAGAGATTCCCTGCACCATTGTCAATCTGTTCCATCACCGCCTTGATGGGGTTGATCTTCACCGCCATGATGGGGGTCTTAATGGACGCAAAGCTCACTGCAGGGACCGCAGACAACATCACCAGGATCATTTTGCTCATACTACTTTATCGCTTGCAACACACATATATATAGGTCTAAGTGCATACATTCAGCTTATTAGGGCTAAAAAACATCTATGAACCGAGTTGGTGGAACGGATATTCCTAAAATTCCTAGGGAATATGTTCAATACAAGTGTTATAAAGCGTGATGGCTGGATGAGTGAGGAGCGTCTCGATCTTAAAGTAGATTATACAGAGAAAAGGGTGTGCAACTATTTGGACCATGACATGGTAAAATTGTACATCTCTGACCCATACATGTCCTCATCTTACACAAGGCGTATGCATTCTAATATTTTAACTTTTGAGCTACTCCCTCCATCCCAAATTATAAGACATTCCAAGAATCTTGGAGAGTCAAAGTTTTTCAACTTTGACCAAATTTATATAATAAGATAGTAATATTTATGATATCAACTAAGTGCAATTAGATTCTCCATTAGTTATATTTCCATAATATGTATATTTGATGGTATAAATCTTTATATTTTTCTCTGTAATTTTGGTCAAAGTTGAAAAACTTTGACTCTCCAAGATTCTTGGAACGTCTTGTAATTTGGAATGGAGGGAGTAGATATTTCTTCCAATCAACATCAAAGACTTTCACTGCTACCTTGCAGTGGTGGATGGTAAAAACCAAGAGATAATTTTGGTCAAAGTTGAAAAACTTTGACTCTCCAAGATTCTTGAAACGTCTTATAATTTGGAATGGAGGGAGTAGATATTTCTTCCAATCAACATCAAAGACTTTCACTGCTACCTTGCAGTGGTGGATGGTAAAAACCAAGAGATACGTTGCTCGATTCATTAGGCCCAAGGGTGTGCATCAAATATATATTTTACATATATTTTAGTTGTGGTTGTATGTCATGATACGTTTTTGCTTACTCATAGCAACGCACAGGCATTTAACTAGTGTACTAATAAAGAAAATAAACTAGGTAGGTCTAGCTCAGTGGAAATGGAAGACAGGCAAAGAGGGGAAAGAAAATCTGAGCAAAAAGAAAAATGTCCTACATTTCAAGTTGGCGTTGCATCTGTGTAACCACTATAGGATGCACTACATGACTCATATTGCTGGCTTGTCAGTCCCATTATCCCTATGGCGAACTCACTGACGATTGCAATGGACCTTACATTAATGCGATTTTAGTGCATATACAAATCCACCATAATAAGACTAGTTTTAGTAAGCACTGTATAAAAGATGCTACAAAATGGAAAGAAAAAAGCTCGACCTCCCGTAATTTATCACGGTTCACGGATCATCGTCGTACCAGATCCCCTAGTTCAGAACTTGATGCTCTTCATGGGCTTCTGTGATAGGTTCCGGCGACGTGTCTTCACAAGTGAGGTCTCCAACTCCTGCGGGCGTTTAAAAGGACTGTGACTCGATAGAAGAGAATAGACTAATCGAACTTTAAATTATATATATATATATATATAGCCAAAAAATCAAAAAGAAATCGTAAAAGCCACAGCTTGCCTATACACAAATAACTGTATCCATCTCCAAATTAAGGGTACAAGAACTGGACAGTAACCAGCCATGATTGAACAGTACACGTGACATTGGTCCATTGAATTTGTATAAAAAAATTCTCCAGATGAGGAAATATTATGTCTATTTGTGGAAAGGTTATGAAAATTATTCTCACCACATTTATCTGGATAATTTGATTCCAACTGTCAGTACACTTTGGACCAAAGCACAGAAATTAACTTTGTTGGGAGAAGCTGGCCTTGCCAGCAGCCCCCTCTGCCAGCCACGGACCCTGCACCGTAAAAACTAACCACCGCTCGACGGACCATCGAGGGTCAGGATCTCAGGATCACGACTCCGTGATCCCCAACTCTCATTTTGCTATGCTTGCAGGTTTGCGGAATAGCTAGACGCCCGCTAGCGTGTGGCCTTCGCTCGACGGATGGGTCGCGGGGGACCTTCGTGACTCCCAGACCCAAAAGTGCCAAGCCCCGGCAAGAAGGGTGTGTGCTTGGAGCGGTTGGGTTAGGGTAACATTGTATGTTTTTGCCTTCGAGTCGGTCTTGCTGGCAGCGGCTGACAGGCTTAAACCCTAATGTAATCAGGCCACGCCCCTTGGTATTGTCTATAAATACCAGGGGGCGACATTGTAAGGGGGAGATCCCAACCAATTGATGGGAACTTATTCCGCATTCACCCCTCAACTTGTCGTCCCTTCGCCATCACCATCCGGCGTGCACCCATTATTTGTCTACTAGGTCCCTGAGGTAATCCCTCATCCTCCTCCCTCTTGACACTGTCCGAGGGTAGGGGTCCAGGTGAGAATCCCACAAACTTCCTAGGCTTTCAGAATGATCTCTGCATTGGGACATCGACTGCATGACAAACCCACAATCCATCCTCCATGCATGAGGAAAGATGACTTTGGGAACTCTATTGCCACTGAGACTGAGTTTGTCTAGAGCTATGTCCTGGTGCGTTAATAACAATGGTAATTGGTAAACGATGATAAATGTTGAGGCAGTGAGGGAGTAACCCCCCCCCCCCCCCCCCTGGTACTCTCCCGGATAATTTACTTGTTTTTCTAGGTCATCTGATGAGGAAGTTCCTAAAATATCCGTTCTAACTGCCAGATACCGACCTCTCTCTAAAAATCAAAAGTTGCATCCAAGATCAAATTCAGCAGCGAATGCCATCAGATGGCAAATCATGTGCCACTTCTAATCTGATCACAACCCTACATACCAATAGTATCAGCCGGGTTAAGAATTTGGATAAACAGCAATGACATTCCTCTTTATGATTTTCCTTTGTGCATAGTACATTTAATATGAAAATTGCAAGTTTTTAAAATTGAGATATACAGCAGTTGTGGGTTACGGTTTTAGAGGCATTGTGGTGTCCTGTGGAGTTGGGGTACGCCTGGATGCTTAGGTGCCTTTTAGCCAACACCTAGACGATATAGCATAACTAAAACCCTGTGGTGTCCTGTGCCGCCTGGTGTACACCTCAACAACATGGTGACGACTCAAAAACCATGTTTGATAGGTTTGAATCATTCAATGCCATGTTAGAATGTTAGGGCATAAAGCCATAAACAATTAGAGCAAAAAAGTTCAGAATACTGTTCTTATGTGGCTGCTAGGATTAGGGAGAAAGAGAGTTGAGAGAGCAGAGGTTGGCTGCTGTGCTACAGTACTCGCAGTGCTGCCTGCGGATACTGTTCACGGGCTAGGGCAGCAAGAGCGAGAGAGGACCGGCCATGGGGCCTTCACCCAAGGCCGAGCAAGAGGCAAGGTTTTTCCTTGTTAATGCTTGCTTGATTAGATTGATACATCTCACCTTAAACAGAAAGGTTTACTTGACCCCTAAGCAAGCGACCTTTATCTCTAATTAACCCTAACGGACTGTACCGCCAGCATAGGCCCAATAGGCCCATGACATACTCTAACACTACACCCCACCTGGACATACAGCTCGTCCTCAAGCTGCAACCTAACAAACTTATAACGATGACTCGACTCGACACAAACCTAACACCTAAAAACAAGCCTTTTACATTCCGGCTTATTTTATTATGTTCAACCTGAAATAGATATGGACTCTTTATTTTTGTGGCCTCTTCCAGTGAAGGTAGACACCATAGGGGTGCATGTGTATAGCCACCTAGAAGTAGTTGCAACGAGCAGCGAAGGCACCCTCGCCCTCGCGGCGGCCGGTGGCGGAATACGGAGGCACTTCGTGGTGCACTCCCGCTGATGACCCCATGCTGTCTCCCCACCGGACGACCACTGGTCTGTACCACACAGAGAAGAGCGGAGCGCTGTCGATGGAGAACGGTGAGGAAGGGTGCACCTCACCCATCGCCACTGCTGCAGACTTTGAGTTCGCCGCCCGCGGGGACAACAACATGCCTGTTGCCCGTGGGGGAAACTGTACGCCCAAGATCCTAGATGCAGCAGACGAGATCGAGGTCCTTCACGCGACGAAGCGCAGCATGGAGGAGCTGCGAAGGGGTGCAGGGCTGAATGACCTGCAGATCACGCATCTTCCACACCCGGCGACACGCTAGGAGGTCATGCGCTGTCATGGGCATAAAGAGGGGCGCCGTAGGGCGCAAGTATCCTAGTTGGGCCTTAAGCCCATTAGTGTTAATTAGCGTCTCTCTTAGTTATTCATCTATAGGAATAGTACCATATTGTCTAGGCACAAGAGGTGTTAGTCCTATGTACCCTTTATATGCAGCCCATGGGGCACAATGGAAAGCAAGCAATGAATTATGAAGAAACAATTCTAGTCCCCCTCAATCTCTCAAGCTCTTGGCAAAGCATAAGGCCTAGTTATCCACCACGTCCGTTACATCTGGTATCGGAGATCTAGGCGTTCCTCGTCCTCTCAATCCACTCTCCACCACCAGCCGTTCTAAACCCTAGCCGCCGCCGCCGACCCCTGCGCCGCCGTCTCCGCCGTCCGCCGTCGTGAACAGTACCACGGGTACTGTAGCACCGCGGGTACTGTTCACCCGCGGTACTGTATCGCCGCCGACTCCACCGTCCGCCGCCGCCGCTGCAACCCCCAGCAGCCGTCGCCCGATCCATCCAGAGTCTTCGATCCTCTTCCACAGTCGCTGCCCATCAAAAAAAAAAAAAATCCCAACAAAGCAGCCGTCCTCCTCTAAACCCCAGCCTGCCACGAGTCACTGCGGCTTCGATCCGACGACGCCGCACACGATGATCCTCCCCAAATTCGATGGGAACTCTGATCCTGCGGCCTTCGTCGACCAGTGCGACTCCTACTTCCGCCGCGAGCGCATCATGGTGGAAGAGAAGGTATGGATGGTTTCCCGCAATTTGGTCGGTGACGCCCGGGTTTGGTTCCTCCAAGTCCAGGACGAGGACGGCACCCCGACGTGGCGTCGCTTCACCGAGCTCCTGCACCGGCATTTCAAACCGCCCCCGTGCCCCGACCCGCTCACCAACTCCATGCGCCTCCTTGAGAAGATGTCCACACAACTGGATCGCATCCGGGCGGGTCTCGAGGCGATGGACAAGAGGGACCGCGAACGCCGGGCGGCTGTACGCCTCCAGGCAGCAGCACAGGGACTTCTGGCACGCCGTCGAGCGCAGGCTCTTCGTGCCACAAAAACGTCGAAGGAGCAAGCAACGGTACGCCTCCAGGCAGCAGTGCGAGGATTGCTTGTCCGTCGCATGGTGCGGAAGATCCGCATGCTGATCGGCTCGTCGCTGCTCCAACAAGCAGCCTGCGCATCCAACCACCAAGTCCTTGTCGTCGTGTCGAGCTCCTTCGTCGCGCCGACCACCGTCTTCGTCGCGCCGAGTTCCTTCTTCATCGCGCCGACCACGCTAGCACGCGGCACAGGCCACAAAGGCCACCAGGGCGACCAGCTTGCTGCTCGTCTCTTTCCATGGGATCCAGGAGGCTATACTTGTATTTTAGTCTTCAATAAAACTAGGAAGCTGAGATGTAAAAGGCTTCACCATGGTTCGCGTCAGCTCTCCAGCTCGAGGACGAGCTGGGTCTCCAAGGGTGGGGGAGATGTCATGGGCATAAAGAGGGGCGCCGTAGGGCGCAAGTATCCTAGTTGGGCCTTAAGCCCATTAGTGTTAATTAGCGTCTCTCTTAGTTATTCATCTATAGGAATAGTACCATATTGTCTAGGCACAAGAGGTGTTAGTCCTATGTACCCTTTATATGCAGCCCATGGGGCACAATGGAAAGCAAGCAATGAATTATGAAGAAACAATTCTAGTCCCCCTCAATCTCTCAAGCTCTTGGCAAAGCATAAGGCCTAGTTATCCACCACGTCCGTTACATCTGGTATCTAGAGTCCAGCGATCCATCGTGCTTCTGCGCGGCGAATCGCCGTGTACCTCCGCACCGTCCGCCTCCGCGCGGGCATCCTCCACGCCGTCCGCGAATCTGAGGCGCGCCATCCGCGTCCAGCGCGGGTATCCTCCACGAGCATCCAGGTCCGTCAACATCTTCCGCCGACGCCGCCACCCCCACTCCTGCTCCCCTCGCGCCGCCCCACCACGCTGCTCCCCTCGCGCCGCCCCACCACGCGCTGCCAACCCGATTCCCCCCCTCCCCCACCAGCAACCAGCGTTGCGCCGGCGCTGGTACCCTACCCTCGCGGCCCCGTGCGTTCCTGACGGCCGGTACTGTAGCGCCGCCGCCACCGTCACCGCCAACTCCGCTGTTCGCCGCCGCTTTGGTTCCGATCCATGGCTTCTGCTTTCAACGATGCCCTCGGCGCCCTTGCCGATAAGATGCATAGTTTCACAGCGGACTTGGATCGCTTCGTCGTGATGTTCACCCGCTACTGTGCTAACGTGGAGAAGTCCGAGCGTGAACGCCTTGCTGCGGTGCGGCTTCAGGCAGCAGCACGGGGGCTTCTGGCACGCCGCCGAGCGCAGGTTCTTCGTGTGGCCACAGCATCCGAGGAGCACGCAGCGGTACGCCTCCAGGCAGCAGTGCGAGGATTGTTTGTCCGTCGCATGGTGCGGAAGATCCGCATGCTGATCGGCTCGTCGCTGCTCCAACAAGCAGCCTGCGCACCCAACCACCAGGGCCTTGTCATCGTGCCGAGCTCCTTCGTCGCGCCGACCTCCGTCTTCGTCGCGTCGAGCTCCTTCATCGCGCCGACCTCCGTCTTCGTCGCGCCGAGCTCCTTCGTCGCACCAACCACCCGCTTCGTCGCGCCGAGTTCCTTCTTCGTCGCGCCGACCACTCCAACACGCGGCTCAGGCCACAACAACCACCAAGGCGACCAGCTTGCTGCTCGTCTCTTCCCATGGGATCCAGGAGGCTATAGTTATATTTTAATCTTAAATAAGAATGGTAGGCCGAGATGTAAAAGGCTTATCCTTATGTCGTGTCAAATAAGTCTGTGGAACCTATCCAGCTCGAGGACGAGCTGTGTCTCCGAGAGCGGGGGAGATGTCATGGGCAGCCAGCAGGCTGCCACCGGGCCAATAGGCCCAATAGGCAGTAGCTGTCATGTGGGGCTGGCCCAGGGTGTCATATGGGGCCATTGGGCCCAAAGCAGGCCGACATGAACAGTACCCGCGAGTACTGTAGCGGCGCGGGTACTGTTCACGCGGTACTGTAGCGTCGTCGGTTCAGATTAGGGTTTGATTAGATTACTTAAGGGCTAAGTCTTCCCAGGACTATAAATAGAGGGGCTATGTATCCTTTCAATCTAAGCAATATGACAGTAATCAAATATCTCTCTCCCACCATTGATTCTCAAGCGCCTAGGGCTGCTACCCTAGAACCTAGCCTGCGGCAGAGGGGTATAACCTCGCCGGAGATGACAGTTATCTCCATGGACCCAGGGTCTATGACATGCGCAGCAGCCTACAGCCGCACCGCTGCCGACACCTGGCGCACAAACGACACCTAACAGTTGGTGTCCGCCTTTGCGCGGCGAAGCACGGCTTGGGAGGAACTGCGAAGGGGCGCGGGGCTGAATCAGCTGCAGATCAAACAGCAGCCACGAGTTGAGGGCAGCCACCTGTCGGGCGAGGTCAGCCCGCACATTGGTGATGGAATCTGGCAGCGGATCATCGAAACCTAGCATCTCTGATACCAGATTGTTGGCTGCTAGGGTTGGCGGGAAAGAGAGAGCAGCGGTGGGCTGCTGTGCTACAGCAGTGCCCGTGGGTACTGCTCATGGGCTAGGGCGGTGAGAGCGAGAGAGGCCTACCGTGGAGCCTTCACCCACGGCCAAGCAAGAGGGAAGGTTTTCCTTCTTAATTCTTGTTTGATTCTTGCTTGATTAGATTGATACATCTTCACTCCTTATAGAGGTTTACTTACCCGTAAGCAAGCGACCCTTATCTCTAATTAACCCTAACGAGCTATAACGTCTGCCCAGGCCCAATAAGTCCATGACATACTCTAACAACTACAGTGTAAAGTTAAATCCAATATTCATTTTCAATAAAGCAACCTCACGAGGATTGCCAGTATGAGAATGCAGGGCAGGAAGATAACTGAAGACAGGACCAAAGGAAAGGAGTTGACAAAGCAAGTCCACGTTTTCACTATGGTCCTAGCACTTCTTCCTTTCTGCTTAGTGTGTAATTCAGTATTTAGTTTATGGTTGTAGTTTCATTCTGTTCCTGTAAGGAGTTGTATCGGTTGTCTTAAACCTCTATGTAAAAAAAAGACTCGGCCAGAGGGACAGATGTCCCCTTGATTTTCGTCTTAAAGTAGTGGGTACCAAGATTCGAACCCGGGCCGGCAACAAGGGTTTCAACGACCATAGGTCTTAAACCTCTATATACTAATTGCTTCCCCGTTTGTTGCTACCAGGTGTTTCTCAGCAATGCTTTATTTGTTACAAGGTGGAATATGGGTCGTCCGCACATTGAAAAAAATGTGCCCATTTGATTTTGTAAGTATTCCACAATGATGAATGACATCAAATTGTGTTCATAAAAGAGATGTCTATTTATGATGTGCTTTCTGTTCTAAATACAATTTTGTTATTATATTTCAGTTTTGTGAGGAGAGGTAGAGGTAGACCGAAATTGACGTGGGGGGAGGCAATAAAGAGAGATCTAAAAAGTTGGGATATACCTAGAGATCTATGTTTGGATAGAAATGCATGGAGAGCAGCCATTGACGTGCCTGAACCGTGACTAGGGTCTCTTGTTGGGTTTCAACTCTAGCCTACCCCAACTTGTTTGGGACTAAGAGGCTTGGTTGTTGTTGGTTGTTGTTGTCTACTAAATTGTTGGTAGCCAGGATCAAATCTAAAGAATCAGCTAAACTACTACTAAATGGGAGACCAGTAACGACTGGTTTTGTAGTGAACCCGGTAATGTCTTTATTAATCAATTTTTTGTTACACTTTCACTAGTTACCTTTAAATAGTCACATTTCATCTAAAGGTATTAAAACCCTGTTGGATGAACGTTTGTTGTTGTATAATCAGTTAATCACTAGGTAACATTAAGCTGTCATTAGGCGGGTTTCATGCATATTAAATAGGGTGTCACATCAGCCTTTTGCATGAAACTGGGAGGAGAGAGAAGGGAAACATTTCATCCCCACCAAACGTTTGAGCATTGTTTCCAAAACGGTGAAATCTTAGTGAAATCCCCATTGAGAGCGTCATTGCGTTTCATCCCGTGAAACACGTGCTGCTCGAGAGAGGAAAAGAAGAGAGAAAGAGGGAACATGGGACCACTAAGGCATATGAAACTGTGCATTGAAACTGTACACTGAGAAAGGTCTATTTTATCTGTGATTTCATTTGTCTTGGAAACCAAGAGATGAAACTATACATTGAGACTAGCCTTAAAAGCTTGTAAGATCAAGGACCCCAAGGAGCTCAAAGTTTGCGAAAATACATTTATTACAAATAGTGACTCCCTTCAGCTAATCAGGTTACTACCAACTCAGTTCACTAAGCAAACCATGTGTGGTAGCTATAATATAACAATTATAAATAGGAATAGAGAAAATTTGGTTGCTAAGTTAGATTGGTACAGCCTCATTTTGATGATCTGGGCGCATCAAGTTTGATAATTAGATATGCTTGAAAAGACTATGTACCTGTTTCTCATATCAAATTGTTTAGTTAATCACAATATTTCTTTACACATCCTCATTTTTACTGGAAAGTTTTTCTGTGGACATGCACAGAAAAAGTCATATCTTCCCACTAGTTGAAGCACATATAATTAAACAGACATGAAACAAATATGCTTTTACACACAACTCATTTGTACACTATGAAAATGCAAAATGGACATGAAACAAACACAATTGTGCATAGATGCATGCACTCTAGGCAGATTGGAACATTCGACAACAGCAGATTTTATTGATATTAAAACACTTTCAGGCTTTAAGGCCACTAGAGTTGGAATCATATAACAGTTCAGGTTATAGAATGACAAACTACTGTCATGTTTTTGCTTTTCACAACATCAAACAAATCACATAATATTCAGAGAAGTACTGTGTTCAACATCCAACATTGACATGAAGCAATTAACAGCATAAAATACCAGCTATCATTAATAAGAGACTTATGATATCATTTATATGTGGAAACATCAATAAAACACAACTATAAGGGCTCTAACCTGAATGGAAGTGTTAGGAGACACCTCTTTTGACCAAATGCTTTCTAAATCATAATACTCTCTTGCCCTTTCTTCAAGTGCATGGATGATTATGCTTCCTGAGATAACAAAAGGTCAAATTACATGGATAGGGCAAAAGACTTCATCATGAAGCAATCATCCAGAAGAACTTCTGATAGCGTGAAACTGAAAATGGTAAAGGTACAAGACATGAAACGGGAGATTGGAGTCCAATATGCTCTATTTTTTGGATAGTATGTTACAAATTTGGACTCTACTTCCTGTAGCGCCATGAAATTCCATATATTATTACTATAAAATTATCTGATGTATTCCGTTGTTGATGCATACTACAGACAACAAGCATCAGCAATGTGGCATTGCTTTCAAAGTCATATTAGCCAATACTCAGGATACAGCTGGAATTCACATGTTCAATACAGTTTTTCGATCAATGTACCCTTAAATGTAATTAGATTCTCAGAAAATGTTTTCAAACTCCATAAACAATTTAATGATCAGCTTATGAAGGTTTATATAAAAGGGGAAAGAAACTGTAGTTAAAAAAAAAGATAATTGCAATTCCACTGTTGAATTTCTTGAGGATGACTAGAGTGCACCAGCCTAATGTTGAACCTCAAAATTAAGATATTTGCTAACAGAACTCAAACACTGTTGATCTTTGGAAACAAATAGGAAGTAAAAGAAAATCAGCAAGTTAACAAACAACTCAACTAAAGTTAAGTTCACTTACTAGATAAGAAAAAAAATCAAATATGACAAGATGTACACATAATCATCACAGTTACGGCATTAATGATAAGAGAAAAGGTTCAGCATGGAGCATTTTGTATGTACACTGGTTTTCAATTCTACCAAATATGAAGAAATGCAATAATTGTAGGAGCACAACACAACAATAGGAAGAAAAATCATGCTTAATGCCATCAATTAGATGACAATACTTAAAGATTATTTTCAGTTGAAGCACATATACAAAAATTTACTTTAACAAATAAATTGCCATGATCAAATCACAAAATGGGAAGGATAAAAATATGAGATGCTCAGATTACCTGAATCAATGACAACCCATTTTCCCGCTTGGTGACCTTCTACACTTGGCATCAATATTCTATCAGAGCCCTTCTGCTTTTGCTTTATCTGTAACAAGATAGAATCAGTCAGTAGAATTTCATAGCATGTTCCAGCAACTGAAGTGGAGACTTATAATAAACACACACTACATGTCAATGTAATGAAAAATATATATTTAAAACATTACCAGGAAGAAATAAATAATCATTATAAATAGTCAAAACTGAAAGATGAGGCAGTGGAGAAGAATATTTTATTTTGAAATTTTTGTTTCTGCCCTTCAGACACATGCAATGGTGTTTCTGTCATTCAAAATCACAATCTCTACCAAATCTGGATGCATATCTCTTCTGCTATTGGTTTAAGTCAAAGGTGTAGTCAAACAGACTGCTATCACAAAAAACTACAATGACCCTTATTGACTTCACCATACCTTCCACAGAATAAAAGGCTAGCAAAAGGCTCAGATTGATTTAATGCGCCAAGGGAGTTGTTTCACTACCAATGCAAAAGAAAAAAAGAAAAAAAAAAGAGATGAACTGGAGCATGAATGAAATCAAGGATTGGTGCTAGGATGGACCATATCAGAACCGACATTGGGGCGCGACAATCTTAATTTCAAATGATGGAAAATAATAATAATAACACTTCCAAGACAAGTACTCAAAACAAATCAGTTACATAAATGTGAATGTATAGTATCCATAGTTAAGGGAACCATATATATCTAAGATTTGTGGTTTTTAAAATTTTAATATCTAACAAATGATACTAATGAACATGAAATTTATTAAACTAACAGAAAAAAAATCATCTATGAGTCAAATTGTCCAGGTGCTTCTGTAGCTAGAGCTAACTCTATAAATGTTGTTATCTTATTATATAAATTTGGTCAAACTTGAAAAACTTTGACTCTCCAAAATTCTTGGAATAACTTATAATTTGAGACAGAGGGAGTACGAAACATTTCCAACTTGCCCATGAATGCACATCAATCAATTGAATTTTATCAATGCCAATCCAAGTAACAAACAAATCCATCTTCAAACCCCAGACATACTGATGTGGTAAATGGTGTGGCTATCTGGCGCAACATTTAACAAAACAAGCAGGTTCCAAATTATATACAAGTAAATGTGTAACAAAACACCAAGAATCATGATGATGTAGTCAGCTATCTAGGGATTGGTGCTACTGAGCTAAGATGGACCATGCGTGAGGCGGGTCCCTCCACGTATTAGAGGAACATAAGAATATTAACTTTTTTTTTCTTAAATTGAAACTGAAAGAATAAAGATTATCATACCCCACATGGCATGTGTCCTACACAAATCAGTACATAAACTCACTGGTACAACTACAACATCAATGCATCAGAGAACGTTATAGTTCTCAAGTCTAGAGTTTGACTGCTCAATGTACCAGTATAGTTTCTGAATGATCTCCAGCAGATAGACCAACAAACATGAAAACAGACTTCCTAGGTCTTGAATCGTACGAGGATTCTTGGCTCTTAGCCTGTTTAGCTAGCTTGACTTCCAACTTACCACAAATGTGAAGCACTCAATTCGAATAACACCCATCTCAATCCAGTAGCCAAATGAAACCTTTGTCAAATCCCAGATGTTATTAATCCAGGAAATGGTGGGATGAACAGTAGAAAAATGAGCAAGAACATTGCAGGCTAGAAATCTATAGGGTGTTTGGATTGAGGAATGAAATAGCCCATCATCTTAACTTTTCTGTTTGGCTTTTAGAATGGAATGAGTTGATGCATCAACACTTCATTCCTCGTTAGTCAATAATTAATAGCATGAGGAATGGAGTCATTCCACCAAATTTAGGGAATGCTTGGTTTGTGGAATAGAGTGGTCCATCATCATCTCACAAACTAGTTTTTGGTTTGGTTTGTGGAATAAAATGAGTTGAACCATCAGCCCATCATTTTTCATAAGCTAATAATTAGTAGTAGTATAGGAATGAAATCATTCCACTAAATTTGAGGAATGGACTCATGATGCTTCACCCTATCTAAAATGGGTTGATTCCCCAAACCAAACACTCCATTAAAGAATGGACTTACGATGCACCCCGTCTAGACCGAGGTGATTCCCCAAACCAAATGCTCTCTAACAGTCCAAGGCAGGATAATCACCAGAAAAATGATTGGATGGGATGCCACAGGGGAAAAAACCCGGAAACCTTCATTTCGCTCCTCTTAAGGGAGGCAGAGGAAGGGCAAAATCAGGGGAGTGCGTGCCTTGTATAGGAGCGCCTGCGCGATGTTGCGGACGTGCCAATCGGAGCGGCCTGTGGCGACGACCATGTAGTCGGCGCAGGCACCCCCGTGCAGCCCACCCTGGCCCACGGAGAAGACGCGCACATCGCCCGCCCGGACGTCGCGCAGCACCTTCTCCACCTCCGGGAGGTCGAGCAACGCCGCCGCCTGCGGCCGCGCGGGAGAAGTGCCGGAGGAGGAGGACGAGGAGAGGAGGCGTGGGAGGAGGTCCGGCGGCGATCGCCACCGGCTAATGGCACCAGATCGCAAGGCGGAGAGCATCGGCGGCGGCAGGGTTTTCGATAGCCTTTTCTTTTTCGTTAGCTTTTCCGTTTCTCTCTCTAGCGAGAAGCCGGCTCCAACAGAGCTCACCTAAAAACGAGAGATGCATTTGGCCATTTGGGTCACGCCGACAAAAAAACGTCACGCACCCAAACATTTACGTTTCCAACAGCCGACACAAACACAAACCAAGCACGGACACAATTTCTTCGATGGCGAGATTATTTTGTCGCCCTAACAGCATCACCAATAGTTTAGAAAAATAACTTGCTATCATTGTTTTATTGAAAAAAAAACATTCTTCAACAGATTGGTATATGGCTTGCTAAATTTTTCCAAGTTGGAATCAGAGGTCATCTACTTGCTATATTTACTAAGTCAACTTCACTTGCTATCCGACGTTTCTATGTTATTTTTACCAAGTTGGAATTCGTCGTCACTTCTCCCGCGCCTATTTTTCTACGTTATTTTTATCAAACTATTGGAGATATATGAAAAATTTACTTGCCAAAAGCTTTAGCAAATTGCTAAATAACAACTTTTCCCAAGTTAATTTTTTCAAACAATTGGAGATGCTCGACTTGAAGAGATTCGAGGTGGCAGCACCGTAGCCGGTGTTGACGCCGGCTCGCTCAATCAGTCGTCTGCAAAGGCCAGCGTTGGTGAAAAGAGTCAATCGGAGCACAAGTAATATGATTTTCTGGCAATTTGCTTGTCCGATCCTTTTAGGACTTGTGTGTCTTCCAATTGGATTGGAGAGGATCAAGAGACCAAATCTCTCTGAATCCGTTTCAATCCCTCTCAAGCCATGATTTGTTTTTTCAAGGTCGACGTCGTCAACTCCGGCCAACCAGCAGTGCGGTGGTGGCGCTCCTGCTGGGTCAGTGCCCTTGGAAAGAGGAAAGAAAGAGTCGTCGAGCTCGAGTAGGAGGTTTACTCGATCTTTATCTTTTCCAGTCATTCATCTTTTGTCAAGTCTGAACCTAATTTAAGATTTCCGTCAAGACAAATTAATGGACACTGGCAAAGATAGAATCAGGCACTTCATCCTACCACAAGGAACCTTTTTACAACTCAATCCACGGTACTTATTTTGAAATGGTCACCTTTACCTCCTTCTGTTCAGAAGCAGCAGAAGTAGATGCAACAGTCCCGATTTGCTATATAAAGACCTTCACCTTGTTGGCCACATCCAACTTTCATAGTTGAACGAGGTGGTTTTTTTAAAGTTAATAGTTTGGTGCTTACATAAAATTATTGTAGTTGCAACATTGCTTAAACCGGTAACCTCTTAAAAATAAGCCATATTTTATATGGTCCAATGAAGGCATAATTATGAAATAAAGCATGGAATCTGTGATACTTTGATATCATTATAATATTTTGCTATGTTGTTATTCAATAATTTGAAATTTTATACGTATGTTGTAGAAAATTTATACCTCGTTGTGGCTAATTTATCCCTAAATTAGCTTGGCACATGATCTAGATGAGTTGTCATATCGATTTTGCCAGAGGATCCTTAAACTCCTAGGACCGACGCTACGTAGCCGTAGACGGTGAGTGAGGGTCCTTAAAATCCTAGGACCGGCGCTGCGTAGCTGTAGACGGTGAGTCGGTGAGGCAGAAGATGTTGACGGCGTGCCAGATGTTTAGTTTACTAAAATTTCCTAAAATTTTTCTAGATTTCCCGTTACATCAATCTTTAGATACACGCATAAATAATTAAATATAGGTAACAAATAATTAATTGTACTTTAAGTATGTACACGTCCAGATGAATTTGTCAAATAACAATAAAAATGTTACAATATTTTTTTCAAAAAATCCAGAGAACTAAACACAGCCGAGTGCTTCTTCTGTACGTGTAAGGGTCGTCTCTGACCGGTCAGCGAGTGGGATAACGTCAGCCATGACACAGGCAAGAGATGCCGTTTACTGACCGCCTGCTATGATTCCATAGTCCATCCAGGAGAACAGGAATAGATGCAAAAAAAAAAAAAAAAGCAAAGTGCTCGCCAACTAGGCAACTACTACTACTACTATCACGGAACCAAAAGGTGCCGCCGCCTGCCCGCCTCTAATAAAAGTATTGATGCGTGGAGTTGCAGATCGGAACTGAGCTCGAACACCAGGCGCGACCGCGAGCCATGGGGAAGAAGAAGACGCTCGTGCTGTACCCGTCGCTTGGCGTGGGCCACCTCAACCCCATGGTGGAGCTTGCCAAGATCCTCTTGCGCCACGGCGTGGGCGTGATCATCGCCGTCGTCGACGCTCCCGACACCGACGCCGTGTCGGCCGCCGCGGTGGCGCGCCTCGCGGCTGCCAACCCGGACATCGCGTTCCGCCTCCTGCCGGTCCCGGCCAGCCCTGACCTCGGGGCGCACCCGGTGAAGTGCAGCCTCGAGACGCTCCGGCTCGCCAACCCCGCGCTCCGGGACCTGCTCCGGTCGACGCCCGCCGCCGACGCGCTGCTGCTCGACATGTTCTGCGTCGACGCGCTCGACGTCGCGGACGAGCACGGCGTCCCGGCCTACTTCTTCTTCCCCTCCGCGGCCAGCGACCTCGCCGTGTTCCTCAACCTTCCCTACTACTACCCCGCCAGGCCGTCATTCCATGAGATGGGCAACAAGACCAGGCTCGAGCGCTGCTTTCCGGGAATGCCGCCGATCCGCGCCGTGGACATGCTGCAGACGATCCACGACAAGGAGAGCGACGCGACCAAGGTGCGGCTCTACCAGTTCAAGCGCATGGCGGAGGGGAGGGGCGTGCTGGTCAACAGCTTCGATTGGCTGGAGCCCTGGGCCCTGAGAGCGCTCGACGGCGGCGTCTGCGTGCCCGGCCGGCCGACGCCGAGAGTCTACTGCATCGGGCCACTAGTCAACGATGGCCAAAAGGCAGAGAGGGGCGGCGGCGGCGACAGGCACGAGTGCCTGGCGTGGCTGGACGCGCAGCCCAGACGGAGCGTCGTGTTCCTCTGCTTCGGTAGCAAGGGCGCCTTCTCGGCCGCGCAGCTGCAGGAGATGGCCCGTGGGCTAGAGAGCTCCGGCCACCGGTTCCTGTGGGCGGTGCGGAGCCCGCCGGAGGAACAGAGCCAGTTCTTGCAGCCGGACTTGGAGCGGCTGCTTCCGTCGGGGTTCATGGAGAGGACGAGGAACAGGGGCATGGTGGTGAAGTGCTGGGCGCCACAGTCCGAGGTGCTGCAGCACGAGGCCATCGCCGCTTTCGTGACGCACTGTGGGTGGAACTCCACGCTGGAGGCAATCATGGCCGGATTGCCGATGATCTGCTGGCCGCTGTACGCCGAGCAGCGCATGAATAAGGTATTCATGGTGGAGGAGATGAAGATCGCAGTCGAGATGGAGGGATACGAGGAGTTCGTCAAGGCAGAGGAGGTGGAAGCCAAGGTGAGGCTTGTGATGGACACCGACCATGGGAAGATGCTGAGGGAGAGGCTCGCGGTCTCCAAGGAGAAGGCCTTGGAGGCTATCCACGAAGGCGGGTCTTCTAAAGCGGCATTTACAGAGTTTTTGAGAGACATGGAAGTGGAGAATGCCAGAGTCCAGGGATGAACAAGAGTTCCAAAACTTAAGGATAGAAGTTAGCCATTATCGGAGGATTCAGATTTACAGATTTGTCATCTCATAAATAAATGAAAGCTAAAATTTTTTGCATCTGTATCATCCAACTAGGTTTGTCATAAGTATTTAGTGAAGTGCTAAATGCATGTGCATGCTTCTTACTTTGTCTTTGAGATTAGATATTGTATCTACTGAGAGCAAAGCTAATAATACAGCCTATTATTGACTTAACAAATCCTTGCAGTCATCTCTCAACTCACTTATATAGTGGTTGATTTTTCACTTTAATACATTATCTACTTGTCTCTTGTGAAATTTATTGGTTCTTATGGCTAAGTCGGTTGTAAGCTTATAACTTACTTCTCCTCTTTCTCTCTTCTTTTTTATTTGCTCCACCTCAACATTCATCCTGTTTACAAATCTTTATTATACTTGCTTTGAGCCTAACAAGAAGACAACACCTGTCTGAGAAAAAAAAAAGCACCATCTCCTCCCTATCTTTGTATGCTACTTTTTTTTGACGAGGTCTTTGTATGCTATTTTATTGTGTCTCTGTGTGTACATTGCAAGATTGATTTTTCAATATGTTATAAACACCAGTTCTATCGAGCTAAGAGAAGAATGCGAGTCATCGATTCTCCTACCTGTGGATGTGCACGAAAAAGCATCACTACACATGTTCAGATTCCCAAATACCTCTAAATATTTTGTATAGTAATCATCACATCAAATTTTTAGACGTATGCATGAAACATTAAATGTAAGTAAAAAATAACTAATTCTACTTTTAGTCTGTTCATGTCGAGACGAATCTATTGAGTCTAATTAGTCCATATTTAGATAAAGTTTGTCAAATAACAACGAAAATGTTACAGTAACTTTTCACTACAAATTTCGCGAACTGAACAAGGCATGAGCACATATAGTAACTTTGTGTAAGCAACCACTCGATCCATGCAGCAAGCACATAGAACTGGGAAGAGAAGCAAGGATCCGAGTATAGAGAGGAAGAGATAGTTGGGGAAGAAGAACAATAACTAATGGAAAGGAAGTATTCTATTAGTAAAATGGTTCGATGTCGTCTCTCTCTTCCTTTTGAAGACTTCTATCCCAGCAAAGGGCCCAAGGCCCAGGCCCATGTCGATGGACCAGCCATAGCTGATCCCTAACATTCCTCTCTTCTTGCGATTCGGCTTGCCCCTAAATTGATGGAAAAGTAGGGAGCCACCAGAATCTCAAGGAAAATGTGAAAATTCTTGTCGAAGTGGTACATGCCATGGGGTTGTTGTTGGACAGTTGAGAGCGTGTTGCATCTGGTTGAAGACATTGGACTCACTACATCTGTATCTCCACTGAACGCCCATATACGAACCATACTGTATAATTTCATGATAGATATGCAACACAGATCTTGCAGACTTCCATCAATTAGTATTAGCAGCTTCACTGCATGTCGCCTATTTTGATTTTTCAATGACTAGAGTAATATGAAGTGCCTTCAAACCTCAGCTAGATTGAAGTATATAGTTGAATGCTTCTCAGTGCATGGATCATACTGCTCTCCCATTTTACCTCCTGGATCCCATGTCAGTGGCACTATTGGTATTTATTAATGCACACAGAATAATCCGCAAGCGCACGGATACCGTGTAGCCTTCACCCAAAAGTATTCCAAGTATCGTATCCACAAGGAAACACGTAAGGTTAACTGCAAACTAACTTAACCCGGAGTACCAATAAGACTTAAGAAAGTCGGTAGTACAGAGAAGATCGCTAAGGTCTTCTAGTTCTAATCTCGGCAAGCTATGTATTCTATTGTTCTAAAGAAATTACGTATGAGTAACACAAGCAAAATATGTTATCATATTTATATATATGAGGTGTTATCGTATTGTTTGGCTTCCCTTAATCAAAAGTTCTGGTTTCGCCACTGTTAGTGCTCAGGCTGCGGAGGTTGTAGCGATGGCGGACGGGAGGCCGCGGCTTGAAGACACGGCGGCGCGGCGGCGGTGCCGTGTTTGGCGCGGAGTAGATGGGAACAGGGGAATCGGGAAACCAGGGGGGAAAACAGAGTATACGGGCTGGGAGCCCCAAGGGAGATGTATAATCTCAATCCCAGGCTAAAACCTTCATTAACATAATTGTTCCATACTTATACTCAATCCTAACAAACCTTACACCTATATTTAAGGAATACAAAAATAATTCTCCTTAATAATCTATCTACTCAGCCACTTTTCTTGCCGCGTCGCTGATACACGTTCCCCACCATAACATCTCTCCCTCCCTCGATAAACAGCTCGTCCTCGAGCTGGAAACCAGGGAAGCGAGTCTTGAAGTCAGCAACGAGCTCCCAGGTGGCCTCGGACTCAGCCATGTCGGACCATTGGATGAGCACACGCCATGCGCCCCGGCGGAGCTGAGCACGTAGCGCACGAGCTGGCTGTTGCAGGAAGCGGACATGGTGAAGAGGAGGCAGCGCCGGGGGAACGGACGGTGGCGGCCCTCGGAACGGCTTTAGAATACCCACATGAAACACATCATGTATGCGGGCGCCCTCAGGCAGCTGAAGGCGATAGGCGACGGAACCAAGGCGCTCCGTGATCTTGAACGGTCCAACATACCGCGGGCTTAACTTGCTGCGACGCCCAGGCAGTAAGGACTGCGCGGGGCGATGGAGGAGGCGGAGGAGCACCCAATCACCAACACTGAACTCCAGCGGTCGATGCTTCGTATCATAATACTTCTTGACATAAGCTTGAGCTTGGAGAAGACGGTCCCGCACCTCAGCCAGGAATGTGTCGTGGTTGCGGAGGAGCGCATCGACTGTTTCTGTGGTTGCAGACCCTGCTGTATAGGGCAGCAGAGTGGGAGGGGGCCGCCCAAAGACCACTTCAAATGGCGTCGCTCACAGGGCGCTATGATATGAAGTATTGTAGCAGTATTCCGCCCATGGCAGCCACTCCAGCCAGTTGCGCGGACGATCCCCGGTGATGCACCGGAGATACATAGCAATAGTCTTGTTGACAATTTCCGATTGTCGTCAGTTTGGGGGTGAAACGCTGTGCTCATTCGCAGCTGCACGCCAGCCATCTTGAAGAGGTCCCGCCAAACATGGCCAGTAAACACCGGGTCTCGATCGCTCACAATGGACGATGGAAAACCATGGAGGCGGACTATAGCCTCAAAGAAGGCCTTGGCCACTGTCGCTGTTGTGTATGGATGACTTAGCGGAATAAAATGAGCATGCTTCGAGAAACGATCCACCACCGTCAAGATGACACTCTTGCCGTTAACGCGTGGCAGCCCCTCGATGAAGTCAAGTGAGATATCTGCCCAGACTTGCGAGGGAACCTCAAGAGGCTGTAGAAGGCCGGCTGGATGCAAGGCCTCGGTCTTGTTCTTCTGACACACAGAGCATGAACTGACCAGGTCCTGAACTAGCCGGTGATCATGGTCGATGACGAAGTCGCGGCGCAGCCGTTGCAATGTCTTCTGGATGCCTTCAGGCCGGTATGAGCCAACTGCAACACCGTTGGGAGCACTGCTGAGGATTCCGGCACGACCACCCGGTTCCCGTGGAGCACCAGGCCATCGACTATGCGCCATGGATCACCACGTTGAGGCACAATACTCTCACGGTAGGCACGCAGCGCAGGATCCGCCTGGAATTCGCGACGCAGATCGTCGAACAGCTGAAAGGAGGGCACGCTGGTGGCAGCAAGTGAAGCATCCTCATCGCCCCGACGTGAAAGAGCATCGGCGACCGTGTTGAGCCGGCCTGGGCGATACTCCACACTGAAGTCGTAGCCGAATAGCTTGCTGACCCATTGATGTTGAGGCACAGTGGAGAGGCGCTGATAGAGCAGGAACTTGAGAGCATAGTGATCAGTTCGGACAATGAAGGAGCGGCCCCAAAGATAGGGGCGCCAATGACGCACGGCCTGTACCAACCCAATCAGCTCGCGCTCATATGTCGCCAGTTTTATGTGCCGGGCTGCAAATGGGCGGCTAAAGAAGGCGAGCACCCCATCACCTTGATGTAGAACAACACCAAACCCTGAGCCGGAGGCATCACAGTCCACAATGAAGGGTTGAGTAAACTCCGGTAGCTGCAGTACAGGAGCGCCGGACAGTGCCTGTTTCAAGGACTGAAATGTTGTTGCGGCTTCCGGGGTCCAGACAAAGTCGTCCTTCTTGAGTAGTTGTGTGAGTGGGGCTGCTATTGCGCCGTAGTCTTTGATGAACCGGCGGTAGTAGCCTGCGAGGCCCAGGAACCCCCGTAGACCGCGTACAGACCGCGGTTGGGGCCATGTGGTGATCGCTGCAACCTTGTCCTGGTCCATAGCAACGCCAGCAGCTGAAATAACATGACCAAGGTACTGGACAGCTGGTTGGGCGAAGGAACACTTGCTGCCCTTGAGGTGAAGCTGATGGGAGCGCAGGGCAGAGAGAACGGCATTCACGTGTTGTAGATGAGGACCATGACGGGCTGTATATCAGTATGTCATCAAAAAACACAAGCACAAACTTACGGAGGAATGGTCGAAGCACCGTGTTCATCAAGCTCTGAAAGGTGGCCGGAGCATTCGTCAATCCGAAAGGCATGACCAAGAACTCGAAGTGGCCCTCGTGTGTCCGGAATGTTGTTTTCTCAATGTCAGCGACATTCATTCGCACTTGGTGATACCCCGACCGCAGGTCAAGTTTAGTGAAAGATCGGGCGCCCTTCAGCTCATCTAGCAGCTCTTCGACAACAGAAATAGAGAATTTGTCCTTGACCGTCTGCTGATTGAGAGCACGAAAATCCACACAAAATCTCCAGGAGTCGTCCTGCTTCTTGACTAGCAATACCGGGGCCGAGAACGCTGACGTGCTTGGTCTGATTATGCCTTGCTGCAACATGGTGGCACACTGTTGTTCCAATTCATCTTTCTGGAGTTGGGGATATCGTTAGGGGCGGACCGCGACCGGCGCGGTATTGGGCAGCAAATGAATATGATGATCGCAAGGCCTTGCCGGAGGCAGTCCCACGGGCGCAACAAACACATCCTCAAAAGAGTGCAGCAAGGTCTCCAGTAGAGCTGATTCATTGTGAATGGCGGTCAAACGGGGCGGCGAGGGGCGGCGCGTCGACTGCACGTCATGCCGGGTGGAGCCGATCCCTCGCCAGAACACGCGCCGTCCGTCTCGTGTGAAAGCCATGCACAGGTCATCGAAATCCCAAAGAACCGGCCCCAAGGTGCGTAGAAAGGAGACACCGAGGACCATGTCCCATTTGTCGAGCAGAATCGAATAGCAATCCACCGTGAAGAATTCATCGGCAATGCGAATACCCACATCATGTGCCAGACCGCGGCAAGCAACGCGGTCACCATTGGCGACAATGACGCCCGCGCCGGGACATGGGGCGAACTGGAGACCGACACGGCGCGCGACGTCACCGCTGACAAAATTGTGTGTGGATCCTGAGTCCAGGAGGGCGGTGAACTGCTCAGTGCCGATGGTCACATAAATCTGCATCGTATTCTGGGTGCGGATGCCCGCGATGGCGCTCAGGGAGATCACTGCTAGGTGCTCATCAGCCAGCGCTGCGCCGGTGGGTGTTGCCGTCTCCTCATCATCGTCATCAGGTTGCTCCACAATGTAATCTGAGGCCTCCAGGAAGAACAAGCGGGCACACTTGTGGCCTTGGACATACGGCTCATCGCAGTTATAACAGAGCCCCTGCTTGCGGCGCTCACTCATCTCTGCCGGTGTGAGACGTTTGAATGTTCGAGGTGGCGCTGGTGCCGGGGGCGCTGGCAGAGCCGCCTGTCCTGGCTGGTGGCGACGAGGAGGCCGAGCTGGTGGAGCGGGCAGCGTGAGGGGCACATTCCGGTGCTCGTAGGCACGTGCCAGGCGCATGGCACGATGGAGATCATGTGGGTCCTGCAGCTCGACATCAATGCGAATGTGGTTGGAGAGGCCACCGGTAAACAGTTGTGCCTGTTGTAGCGGTGTCAGGCGGCCGGCGTGCGCCAGCCGCGCCTGGAACGCAGCCATATAGACATCAACAGTGGAGGTAAACGGGAGGCGCGCGAGGTCGGCGAGGTGATTTGTAGACAACGCCGGTCTGAAACGCTGGTGGCAGAGCAGTTGAAAAGCGTCCCAGGACGGTTGGCCGACATCACGCTCCAGGATGTAGTACCATTGTTGGGCACTGCCGGTCATGTGAAAGGACACGAGCCACACCTTATCCGCCTCTCGAGTTAGCTGCCCACGGAAGAAGGACTCACAGCGGTTGAGCCAGCCCAAGGGGTCTTCAGTGCCGTCGTAGACCGAGAAGGACAGCTTGTGGAAACGCGGCACTCCGGCGCCTTCAAGCTGTGGCGGCCGCTGGGTACGCAGAGGTTCCGGGAGCGGGCCATTCATGATCGAGGACAGGGAGGGCACGGGCGACGGCGAGTGCAGAAACGGGATGGAGTGGATCGGCACGCCCGACAGCAACGGGCGCGTGGACCCAATCCCTGTACCGGCCGCCGAAGGAGCCGGGGCGGAGGGAACCGTCGAGACGATCTCCGAGATGACCGGGCCGGAGAGCGGCGGCGCCAGAAGGCCGCCGTATCCAGACATGCCGTATGGGAGGAACCGCGGCTCGGGGTGCGGCAGCGCAGATGGGCGCCCCTCGACCGCCGTCAAACGAAGGGCCATGGCGCCCATCTGGCACTGCATGCCTTGCACGGCTATAGCGAGGGAGGTGAGGGAGTCCGCAATGGTGGGCGGAGGTGCGGACGCCGGCGGGGATGTGGTGGAGAGGAGGAGGGGCGCGGACGAGGTGATGGGCATGGAGGCGGGGGCGGAGGCGGAGGGGGCGGAGGGGATGACGCCGGCGGAAGAAACGGCCGACGAAGCCATGGTCTCCGATACCAGGCTGTTAGTGCTCAGGCTGCGGAGGTTGTAGCGATGGTGGACGGGAGGCCGCGGCTTGAAGGCACGGCGGCGGCGCCGTGTTCGGCGCGGAGTAGATGGGAACAGGGGAATTGGAAAACAGGGGGAAAAACAGAGTATACGGGCTGGGAGCCCCAAGGGAGATGTATAATCTCAATCCCAGGCTAAAACCTTCATTAACTTAATTGTTCCATACTTATACTCAATCTTAACAAACCTTACACCTATATTTAAGGAATACAAAAATAATTCTCCTTAATAATCTATCTACTCAGCCACCGCGTCGCTGATACATGTTCCCCACCATAACAGCCACTGATCACAAGCTTGTTTGCTTAAACTTATTAATGTCTCATAAACAAAAATAGTCAGTCGTAGCTACAGCCGCAATAAGTCCTGCTAACCGGAGCCCACGAGTTTCTCTTTAGGAAAAAGTAAAAAAGAAACTTTGATGCAACAATCATTCTGGACTTACGGTTGGGGCCTATATTTGTAGACATACACAGAAATGGTGTTGTGAAAGGTTGATTTCATGGAACTGACATTAGTAGGGATGTAAGTCTAAAATATTTTGGGTCATTGGGTCGACCCAAAAAATTGATCAAATGAACTAGAATAACGTTTTTGTAGTTTGACAAAAGTGAAAAAATGAACTAGAATGATATTTAACCGTAATTAGTTAGCTTAATTAGTTAGTTGACCTAAAAAACATCGTTGGGTACCCACTTGCATCCCTAAACATTAGGTGGCAAGGCTGACACATATGTTTTTGTATGTACTAGTATCGTATCCGACGCCACGACTTCATTTCAAGGATGCACATAAAAACAACAAGTAATTATAAAATATTTTAGGCAAGCACACAAAAAATTGTTTACTTCCACTTAAAATCAATGGTATAAGATACAACAATCATATAAACAGTTAAAATGAATAGTATAAGTAAGATACAACAGTATAGTTTCAACATGCAAAAACTTGCTTATAATATTTCTATTTAGGATTAAACTAATGATGTAAGCTGGTATACTACACTTTACAACCATTATGGACTCAAGGCAATTATTTGCACGGTCTGAAATTCCTTCCAAAATTTAAACACCACATATGTCATCCTAGTTTTGTTTCCTATAGAAAATGCACCGGTGATTCATGTCACTAGCTTTTGCTGATAAAAAAATATCTTAGATTTAAATCCAATACAGTTGGGAAAAAGAATCAGAAAACAGAAAAGTTATTATAAAGTGAACAAGCCTTATTCAGACAAGGTACCTGTAACACCCCGGTGTTTAATTAATTAAAATTAAATAAAATTTAATTAAGAAATGGCCAAAATCCTAGATGGAGGAAAATTCTACTCAGATGTTTGTTGCATTCATGTCGTTGCATAATTTTTGTTGGGTGAAAAAGAATTTATTAAAACCCGTATAGGACGAATCAATTTTATTCTATTTCGAAATTAAATAAAAGATTTATGAAAATTTTACAAAATCAAACTCAAGTTTTTGTTTTCAAAACCTAGGATAATGTTTTCAAAACTTTTACAAATTGATTTGATTTCAAACTGGTTTTGAGTTTCGATTTCGAAAGAAATTGCAAAACAAAAAGGAAAAGAAAAGAAAGGCAAGGGCCTCACCTCTCCCTTATTTTCCCTCCCTTCTTTTTTTTTTCCGCCGACGGCCCATCTCTCACCCTCTCCTCCCAGCTGACCTGGTTTCCTCTCCCCGGCCCGACTCCCACCTCCTCCGCGCAGGGCCAAGCCCAGCGGCCACCCCACTCCCCTCCTCACCTCGGCCCACACTAGCGCTAGCCCGCCTGGCCATCTCCCTCCTCTTACGCCTCCCGGCGGCCCGCTCAACCGACCGATCCCGGCCTCCTTCGCAAACTGGCCCGACTCTCCTTGCGCGCGCGCCATCTCCCTCAGCCCATCCCTGCGTCGGCCCGCAACCGCAACCGCGCCGTCGTCTCTCCCTCTCTCTGACACCGCGACCCCACGCGTCAGGGCTCTCCCTAACCTCCAGCCCGCCCTAGCCGGAGCCGCACAGGTGACCGCCCCCTCTGCGTCCTCGCGGGGCCGCTCTTTCCACCTCCCGATTTAAGGCTGACCACGAGCCACGTCAACACAGATCACCCACCCCTCCACCCGATACGCCCTACACTCCCCATAGCGTCGCCGCCACCATCCCGAACACTACCGTCGTCTAGCCCTTGCTTCCCCGAGCTCCAAGCCTCCGCGCTCAATGCCACCGACCTCCCTGCGTCCTCCGTTGGTATCACGAGAGCACGACTCCTCCGCGCAAACCCTTCTCCGCTCGGATCCACGCCACAGACGCCTCCTCATCGCGTTCCGGACACCATCGCCATTGCCGAGCTTAGGCCACAGCTCCTTGTTCTCCTCAACTGAGACACCACCGGCTTCGCTCCTTCCTCCATCGGCATCTCCGAGTCGCGCCGCGTTCCAGAGGACTCATCCCGGGAGGAAACGGCGCCGGGGAGCCACCTCCTCGACCTCACCGGAGCCGCCGGTCACCTCCATCGCGGACTCCCCTCTCCAGCCCTTAGTCGACCGTGCTGAGACCCTCGGTGAGCTCCCCTCTCCTTCCTCTCTCTCCCTGTATCCTTGGCTCGACCAGATGGGGACCGTAGGCCATTTTCCTTGGCGCGCCGATGAGTTCTCGGCGGCGCTCATGGCGCACCACCGCAAGTAGCTCTGCCGGCCGCCGTAGCTGCCCGGTGAGCACCACACATCGTCGGATCCACGCAGACGGCTCAGATTAGATGGGCCACCGAACCGGTATGGACCGGCCACGTAAATCCGGTGGACGCAGTCCACCGCTCCTCGCGCACTGGTCCACAGAACGCGTGGTGCGCCGACCCAATGATGTGAAGCCACGTGGTGACACATCAGCGCCACGCACAACACACTGCACGGTTTCGACCGTTTTACACAGAGACCCCTCTATTATGTTGAAATCAACCCGCGCTCAAGATGCTTAGTGTTCTGAGTCAGCCAAAATTTTGCGATCTAGCCCTTCAGTTTTCATCTAAATGAGGTCGGGTTCAGCAGCCTTTTCTTTTTCGGTTTTGATTTATTTTAAATGCAAAATGAGTTCAAATGATTTACAGTTTTGACACTCAGAATCAAATGCCCATAACTTTTGCGTTTTAACTCCGATTTGACACGTTCGACTTGCGTTAGATTCGTCTCGTCGAGCTCTACGTTGTAGATTAGCTTATATATTATTTTCATACTGTTGGTGTACTGTTATTTATTTGCTTTGTTTAGGCCATGTTTGGTGTATGATCCAGCGAGTGCGAGCTACGTGGAACCTCCAGATCAAGCCTGTGTCTTCGTCGATTCGACCCAGCCCAAAGGAAAGTGTCCTTGAACATCCTGCACCTGTATTTATTTTACTTTTGAGTTAGAGTAGTTAGATCTAGTAGATGCATGCAGTCTTAAATTGAATCCCATGATATGGTTTACTAGACTTGATTATATTTTCCTTGACAACTGTTGACACTAATTAACTCTTATTATTAAAGTTCAATTAAACATGAAAATGGATGAATATGTAAACTCCACCTTAGTATAGGGTTTAGAACTAATGAATTCTATGAGTTTTGGTGAATTGTGAATCTGCAGGGATTAAACAGGGAAACAACCTCAATTGCTTCCACTAGAAGGAAACCGACGGAAGATAACGTATTTGTCAAGTCAGGAATCTTCCAGAAGACTCTAGAGAACACCTGAAGACACCACGAGGCGGGGCACCTGGAGCCACCTCTAGGTGGGACTGATCGGTCTGTGGGTCCCACCGGTCGGTCCCCGCAGGGCGCCGCCGGCCTCCCCCTTCTGAAATCATCCTCTACCGCCTTTGAGGATCAATCTCAGCCCTACGTGAAGTCGATTTGATCCAACGGTCACGGTTGATCCCTCAGGGCTATATAAACAGGCCCCCAGGCCCCAGGCAAGGCAGAAGGTCCCTCTTCAGAAAGTCTACGCTGCATTCAGAAACCCTAGAAGAGACTTCAGGAGTCAGCTTTCAAGTAGAAGACTAGATACCTCCTCTAGTTAGGATTAGAACCTAGTCTTATACTAGAACTAGAAGAGAGAGAGAGAGAGAGGAAGAGATCAAGAAGGAGCTCCGGCCTGTCCGATCAACTTCTTCATCTTGTACCTGTGGATTCAAGTTCTTTGTCAACTTGCTTCAACGATTGTTTACGCTGCATTCAGAAAGTCTACGCTGCATTCAGAAACCCTAGAAGAGACTTCAGGAGTCAGCTTTTAAGTAGAAGACTAGATACCTCCTCTAGTTAGGATTAGAACCTAGTCTTATACTAGAACTAGAAGAGAGAGAGAGAGAGAGAGGAAGAGATCAAGAAGGAGCTCCGGCCTGTCGGATCAACTTCTTCATCTTGTACCTATGGATTCAAGTTCTTCGTCAACTTGCTTCAACGATTGTTTCGGTAATCAACGTCCATACTTAAGTTTGAGCCATTGTTCTTATTATTCTTAAGGTTTATGACTCTCTTTTGAGTACTTTAATTCTAGTCGCGCTAGAGTTAGAGTAGTTGGATAGTGTAAGCGTGGTGCTTAGACTTGATAGCTCATAATTGCCTCCTATAACGCCGGTAGTAGTGGTTGTTCGCAAGGGTGACTCTTATAGCCTTGTTGATTCTTCTATAGTCCACTTACCCGTGTGTAGGCTCGGTAGGATTATACATTTGCATAAAAGAATCATACTCTGTTTGTGACCTTTTATGGCAACTTCCCCACTAAGAATAATATAAACATATCACTCTTAAGTTGGAATTAGACAGCCTTAGTGATCCCCTCTATGCTTTTAGCTTCTCCGTCCTTGTTAGCTACTCAGGGGTTATACTCTTTAAGACTTAACACTATATGTTCCTTTGGGTTCAATATTAAAACTGGGTTACTCCGGTGAAGTGCTACATCGGTAGATTTTATCTATGCGCTTGCGGATAAAGTAGAGTGTGCGTTAATTTATACCAACAAGCATTTTTGGCGCCATTGCCGGGAAATGGTAGATCATTTTAAGTCTTAAGGTTTAACCTTGTATTATACTTCTATACTTTTATCTTTTATCATTTATCTTTTATTCTTTTTACCATGGATTTCTTAGAGCCAATCACTAGCTCCACAGATTCCATTCCACTGAACCAGTATACCTATCGCACTATCATAGACTTAGAGTTACCCAAATCTGCTAAGCCTATCCTTTTAGACAACTACGAGCTACACCCATGCTTGATAGAAATGGTTAAGAATCAAACTTTTTCTGGCCTAGAAGACGAAAATCCACACATTCACATAAATGAGTTTGAACAAACCTATGTGTGCCTACACATTGCAGGCATGTCTGACGAAACCCTTAGATGGAAACTTTTTCCATTCTCTTTAGAGGGAAAAGCCAAAACATGGTACCTTCAAACTGCACCAAGTAAAAATAGAGATTGGAAAGAACTCTGCTCTAGCTTTTGCTTAGAATACTTCCCTGTCTCCAAAATTGTTTGTCTTCGCTTAGAGATTTTGTCCTTCATCCAAAAAGATGATAAGTCTCTAATTGCAGCCTGAGAAAGATTCGAAAATCTTGTCCGCTCTGGTCCAGCCTTATCTATTCTAGACCATGTCTTACTTCAACACTTTTATAATGGTCTGAATAGAAAAACTTCTAATTACCTTAACTTAGCTTCAAACGGATCATTCCTACATACCCCAGCCTCTAAGGCAAGAGAAATGTTGCAAAACTTATCTCAAATTACTCCCACTCTTGAAGCTAAACCACAAGAATCACTAGAAGTAAATTCAGAAGCTGAGCCTATATCCATCTTTAATCATGAACAAAACTCAGCCATAATTCCTAGTAAGAGGGAAACCTCAATCTTAGGAGACACCTTTGATTTCGAGGATGAATATTTTACCGAATTTGGTAATACCTTGAAATATCACACAATTAGGAAGCCACAAAATCAAAAATCATCACTTGAAAAACTTACTGATAAGGCCTTCTTAAAACAGACTACGAAGGGACTAGCCTCTATAATAAGTCATGAATGGTTAGAAGAATCAGAACTTTCCACTGATATAATCTGCTTAAATTCACCTTCTACACACATTCATTGACAAATCCATCAACAACCCTTCGAAGCTCTTTATAATCCTGTTGTGGGAACCAACATGATGTCTGAAACCTTTGCTCAAGATTTATTAAAACAAATGCCACTTACCCCAACAGCTAAATTATTGAAAAGCCATTCATGACATGTTATTCCTAGTTCGGGAATCATGTATGTCATGCCTGTCACTGTAGATAATACTCCAATACACTTAAGCTTCTATATCTTTGATATTAAAGAGTTTAATCTTCTGATAGGCCAGCCATTTAAACAACTCATTCATGAAGGTCAAACAGGGATCTTGAACTTCTATCTTGGGAAGAATCTTAAAGGAACCATACCTATCATTCACTCTCTAAATGCTGAAAATGAGTCATGTCCCGAGCCAGATCCTATGGCAGAAATTAAGGAAGCATCTCTTGAAATAATAAATGAACCAGAATATGAGGAAGATGCACAATTTTTCACTGAGGAAGAGGATGACACACCAGACCCAGATCCTCTAGACTCCTTAGAAGAACCTCCTAAACCTCCCATAGAGTTAAAACCCTTACCCTCTGGGCTTCGATATGCTTTCCTGAATAATGATCCTGAGTTTCTTGTGATCATAAATGATAATCTTACTCAGGAACAAAATCTAGGTTGATCACTGTCTTAGAAAAGCATAAATCAGCCGTTGGCTATTCACTCCACGACCTAAAGGGAATCAACCCCGCTTCCTGCACTCATCGCATTCCTACTGATCCTAACATATCACCATCTAGAGAGCCACAACGCAGGCTTAACAATGCGATGAGAGAGGTAGTAAAGAAGGAGGTTTTGAAACTCTTACACGCCGAGATCATTTATCCTGTGCCACACAGTGAGTGAGTGAGCCCTGTCCAAGTTGTGCCTAAGAAGGGAGGCATGACTGTGGTAAAGAATGAGAAGAACGAATTAATTCCACAAAGAAGTATCACTGGTTGGAGAATGTGTATTGATTACAGAAAATTAAACAAGGCAACTAAGAAATATCACTTCCCGCTACCTTTCATAGACGAAATGTTAGAACAGTTAGCAAATCACTCTTTCTTCTGTTTTCTTGATGGATACTCTGGATATCACCAAATCCCAATCCACCCAGATGATCAAAGCAAAACCACCTTTACATGTCCATACGGAACTTATGCTTATCGCCGAATGTCTTTTGGATTATGTAATGCACCTGCTTCTTTTCAAAGATGTATGATGTCTATATTTTCTGATATGATTGAAGAAATCATGGAAGTTTTCATGGATGATTTTTCTGTTTATGGAAAATTTTTGATGATTGTCTTGAAAATTTAGACAAGGTTTTGCAAAGATGTGAAGGAAAGCACTTAGTCCTTAATTGGGAAAAATGTCACTTTATGGTTAAAGAGGGCATAGTGCTAGGTCACTTAGTGTCTGAACGTGGAATTGAGGTAGACAAAGCTAAAATTGAAGTAATTGAACGTTTGCCTTCACCGATTAATGTCAAAGGAATTCGAAGTTTTCTTGGCCATGCTGGTTTTTACCGTAGGTTTATAAAAGATTTTTATCACATTGCTAGACCACTCACAAATCTTTTGGCCAAGGATGTTCCTTTTGAATTTGATGATGCATGCTTAGAATCTTTTAACACTCTTAAGAAAGCACTCATGTTTGCACCTATCATTCAACCTCCTGATTGGTCTCTACCTTTTGAGATCATGTGTGATGCAAGTGATTTTGCTGTAGGAGCAGTGTTAGGACAATATAAAGATAAAAAGCATCATGCAATTGCTTATGCCAGTAAAACTTTAACAGGACATCAACTTAATTATGCTACTACTGAAAAAGAGTTACTGGTTGTTGTTTTTGCTATAGACAAGTTTAGATCTTATTTAGTGGGATCAAAGGTGATTGTTTATACTGATCATGCTGCACTAAAATACCTGCTCACTAAGAAAGATGCTAAGCTACACTTGATAAGATGGGTTTTGCTACTCCAAGAATTTGACTTAGAAATAAAAGATAAAAAAGGAGTAGAAAACTCTGTAGCTGATCACTTGTCTAGAATGCATTTTGAAAATCCTCAGGAATTGCCGATAAATGACTCACTCAGGGATGACATGCTTTTTCTAGTCTCTAGATCTGACCCCTGGTATGCAGACATTGTTAATTTTATAGTTGCAGGGTATGTACCACCAGGAGCAAATAAGAAGAAGCTGATCTATGAGAGTAGGATCCACATATGGGATGATCCATATCTATTCAGAGTATGCTCTGATGGATTACTCAGAAGATGTGTGCCAGCTGAAGAAGGAATCAAGATCATTGAACGTTGTCACTCTTCACCATATGGAAGACATTATGGGGCATTCCGAACACATGCGAAGATCTGTCAAAGTTGATTTTTCTGGCCAACCATGTACCAAGACACAAAAGACTTTGTCCAGAGGTGTGGACCATGTCAGAGGCACGACAGTATCAACACCAGAGATGCCATGCCACTCACTAACAACCTTCAGATTGAGCTCTTCGAAGTCTGGGAATTGATTACATGGGACCATTCCCTAAATCAAGGAACCATGAGTACATCTTGGTTGCTGTCGACTACGTCTCAAAATGGGTCGAAGCGGTGCCATGCAAATCTGCTAATGCAAGAAACTCTCAGAGAATGTTCGAGGAGGTGATATTTCCAAGATTTGGAGTACCAAGGATGGTAATTAGTGATGGGGGAACACACTTTATTAACAAAGGCTTTCATAAGTATCTGATAAGTCATGGGATTCATCACAATGTTGCCACTCCCTATCACCCTCAGATAAGTGGCCAAGCAGAAACGTCGAACAAGCAAATCAAGAATATTCTGCAGAATACGGTCGACGAGATGGGAACACAATGGAAAGATAGACTACCTGAAGCACTATGGGCTTATCGTACTGCCTACAAAACACCACTGGGAATGTCTCCATATCAACTCGTCTACGGGAAGACTTGTCACTTGCCAGTGGAACTAGAATTCAAAGCTCACTGGGCAATCAAGAGGTGGAACATGGACTTAGAAGCTGCAGGAGTCAGGATGAAAATGCAACACTCTGAACTAGATGAATGGCGTGAAAGGGCATATCATAACGCAAAGATTTACAAAGAGAGAACAAAGAGGTGGCATGACAAGAGAATCAAGAAGAAGAGCTTCACTGCGGGAGACAAGGTACTACTCTTTAATTCTAGGGTAAAGTTGTTCGGGCATGGAAAACTATGAAGCAAATGGGAAGGACCTTTCACAGTGGTAGCTACTTCATCACATGGAGCCATTACACTTCAAAATGACGAAGGTACGCTATTTAAGGTAAATGGACAACGTCTTAAGATTTTTCTAGAACCTAAAAAGAGTCCTGAAGAGTTGGATGTCATCCAATTCTTTATTATCCCATAGATTTACACCATCGTCATTTCCCGATAAGTTCGCACATCGGGGGAATATTTTCTAGGATTAGGATCAAGTTTAAAGACACCACGAGCGACGGACCCCCGAGGAGTCACTAGGTGGGACCGACCGGTCCCTTAGGGAGACCGACCAGTCTGCCTTGGACTCCCCTTGTTGTATGCCTTCTTTCGTTACGTGTCCAGACTCTCACTCGTATCCTTTCTGGTACCCTGATCCGCAGAATCGATAACTTCCGTAACGAACCTATCATGCCTATCATTCAGCCTCATCTCCAAGCCACCTCAGCTATAAAACCAGCCCCAGGCCTGCCTCTAGAATCATTGCAGCCTCCTCACAAAATACCAGCAGCAGCAGAGCTCTCTTCCCACCAGCGCTAATGGCCTCCGACCGAAGGATCGACCTCAACGAGCCCACCGATGACTCAATGGCTCTCATCGTCATCCCAACAAAGGAGCTTGCCGTAACGCCGCCAAAGGATATCGCCCCTGTCGTCTCGCCGACACCCGTTGATGTGATCCCACCGGGAGGAATCTCGCCGCATCGTCAACAAGCTCTCTATGCTCAAGCAGTGCCAGCAAGAGGACTCCCGACATTCTCCATCTCCAAGCCGCTCCCGCTTCTTCCCCCTAAGCCCAATGAGACACTCGTCGGGCTAAAGACGAACAAGCTTGGGGAACCCACAGTCATAAAGTACACAACTGAATCTTCGCGTCCTCGCATTGATGGAGTTCGTGGCCTCCCTGAGCAGATCAAGGTTACTCCGCCTGCGAAGAGGGTGCCCGCTACTCCCAATCCCAAGGCCAAGCGCAAGAGGACTACCCAGTTAGATCGCCACGGGGATAGGATTGAGGACCTTGAGAAGGATAATTTAGAGCTTAAGAAAAATACACTTCTTTAGCTAAGGCTACAAAACAGATGACCGATGTGCTGAATAAGTATATAACAAAACACATTAGCCTGAAGGCTAAGGTCGTTAGTGTAGCCTCTACGCTAAGCAATCTACTCGAGGGAGAGGATTAAGAGATAAGTCGTCAGTAGATTGATAAAGCACTCGTGTTTGTAGAGTCTTGTTTTGTTAGAAGTTTTGATTAGTTAGTTTTTTTGTGTAATAAAGGTGCCTTAAATGATATCAATAAAGTTTTTGTTAGAGTTATCTTTTATCTTGTTATTTTGGATATGTGTCTTGTCTCCACATGTTGTGATTAGCAGAAAACAGAAAATAAGTGTGGGTGAGAAGGCGACGACAGAATTACCGAAAACCGATCGCGAAAGTTGCATAAAATTGAAGACATCGTCACCGAGACCATGCACCGCGAAGCGGACCATGGTTGGGCCCTGAGCCCAACCGACCGGTTGGAGGGCCCCACCGGTCGGTTAGGGGTCGGCACCCCTGGCCTCCTCCTTTGTCCACAGATCGGTACGCAATTGCTACACTATTTTTCAATGTTTAAGCTTATGTTTCGAATTATATATTCTCGTCAATAACATGCAATCCATAAACTCTAATTAAAAAGGAAAGATTATTTTTACATGCTCATGATATAGAGTCTCACAACCCCTTTTCTGAAAAGACCTGCTTTGATAAAAACTTGAAGAGACCCATATTACTTAGAGTTGTTGTGGAATATGATAGAAGAATAATGAGAACTTAATTCTTAAAAGTATGAGCATTGGAGAATTTTACTTGCAAAGTTAAAAAGAGATTAGCAACACTTCTCCTTTGTAGTAAATAGATTTCCTGCCAAAGTTATTCATAAAATCAATCATTGCTTACTTCAATACTGAGTTCTTTGTTGAAAAATTTATTATGCTCTAAAGACCGAGATCCTTACAAATAAAGAAAGATTCACTCTTCCGAAGTAGTATTGTATTAGAGGCATGGGCTATGCAAAAGTATTAAAAATGAGGAAAGAAAAATGGACAAGTGTCCGACACACCTCAAGAAAAAAAAGAAGAAAAGTATGATGATAAAAATATGATAAAGAGAAAAAGAAGATAGCCCATGGTCCCTCTAATTACAATATGCCAGTAAGAGTGACAAAATTTAAAAAGATTAATGTCTTGATCTAAGAGTATAGTATTTTTCTCCATTGACTCAGTAAGATGAACTACTCCACATAACTAAAATGCTTTTGGTAAGGAATTGAAGTGCTACAAAAGGAGAAGGAAAGCTATGACTTGTTTCGAAAAATTCAAAAACTCCAATGTCTTGTGCTAAAAGAAAAGGGTGATCTGTTTTAACTATTCTGTTCTCCAACTACTCAAGGTTTTATGGTAAATACACTGAATCTTACAATGCAGGTATGAATAGAAAGGTCTAGTGTTTGATATCTTATCCTACAGTTATGATCCAACCTTTTATCGAGGACGAGTAAAAGCCTAAGTGTGGGGGAGTTTGTTGACACTAATTAACTCTTATTATTAAAGGTCAATTAAACATGAAAATGGATGAATATGTAAACTCCACCTTAGTATAGGGTTTAGAACTAATGAATTCCACGAGTTTTGGTGAATTGTGAATCTGCAGGGATTAAACAGGGAAACAACCCTCAATTGCTTCCCCTAGAAGAAAACCGACGGGAGATAACACATTCGTCAAGTCAAGAATATTCCAGAAGACTCTAGATGATGAGGACATCAACACCAGCGATACATCCTCTCCGACACAACCTATAGTTGGTCCTCTTACTCGTGCTCGTGCTCGTCAACTTAATCATCAAGTGAGTTCCATGATAAGCTCTTGTCCATCTTGTTTAGACAATGGAAACGCATGCACTCTTGTTTTGATTAGGAACCGAGGAGAAGACCGAAAGGGAGAAGGACTCGCACTAGCTGGATTCGGACTGCAGCAAAGCACCAACTTGTGACCGCCACCACGGTTGCATACGGATTCGGATTCAGGCGCTTCAGGACTTGTTGGAAAGCTTATCAAGTTTACTTTCATATGAATCAAGTCCCACGTCAATATCTGTTCGGCAGCAGCGGCAATGATCCAATTACCGTCGACAGGTCTTGCTGTCCAGGGTGCTGTGTCACCTCATTTTGGGCTTATGGCCCATGTATCAAGTTGGGTCCATTAGGGACGCATCCTAGGGTTGGAGGACGACCCCAACACTCTTTTGGTCGTCAATCCATCTACTTATATCCCTCTATAGCCGCCATGGTCGGGTTGGGTTTTGTTTAGATCAAGTTTAGCCTTAGCTACTTGCTTGTAGGCGCACGTGCAGGATCTGCCGCCCGTCTCCTTGTCTTCGGAACCCCATTGTTGATTAAGATTCAGTTTGAAGCCTTCAATTTCATCTTGCAAATTCAGTGCTTGTTTCCTTGTTCTTGCTAGTTCTTCGATTGCTTGCAGGACGGGAGCCCTAGGGGCTGGTTGCCGCGCTCCACAAGATCGTGACGGCTATTGGACGTGGTGTATCGGTTGCTAAGGCGCGGTCTTGAGGGCTGTAGTCGGGCCGTGAACGTCATCTCCATCCACCAATCGAGTTATCCTCGTTTCTCATCGAAAGATCGGGCAAAAACCCTAACGGGTTCGCATCAGTTGGTAATCAGAGCAAGGTTCTTCGGTGAGAGACTTCTAATCCATTGCTGTTTTTAATTAATTTCCTATAGTCCAGAAAAGCCAAAAAAAAATATAGTAGATTAGTTTTTCCATAATCCTATTAAACCTTTGTGCCTTGGCTAGTACCGTTTAGTTAGGGCTTGTTGAATTTGCGTTGCTTCGGTTTGTGTCGAGTTGGTGGTCTTAGTGTCTTGTCCTTTAGAGTTTCGAGTTCTTGTCACCATCTTTACACAGCCGAGTATTACCATATCTTCTCTCTGTCGAATCTGTTGTGAAGTCCGAATTGAACTGTGGTCTTGGTCCGGATCGAGTTGAGTTCCAATCTGAGTTCCACCAACGTGATAAAAAAAGGAAACCGAGTAGAACTCGGCAATAGGTGGAATCCGTTTGTGGTTGGTTCTGAGTGGAAACCGAGTAGAACTTGGAGTCCGCTTGTTAATATATCCTGAACTCCATCTACGTGAGTCCTTCTGTGATCCAAAAGAAAGATAACTCCATACTTGTTCGGCCTTACTCTAGAGAGAGAGAGAGTATCTTCTTCTTACCGGAATACTCCTGTACTTTCGGAAAAAGTGTGTGTAGCGAATTGCTCCTTTTATTCTTTTGTTCATATAATCAGATTTTGAGGTTGCCCCAAAAAAAAGGAAAAAAAAAGAAAAGAGAAAAGATTCAAAAGAAAAGGGGCTGTTTTTCATATTGATTTTAGGTTTGTTCCACCTTGTTTTCAGGGGTGTGCTGTGGTTTTCCTTTGTGTCCAGGCTCGCGTCTCTAGCACGGTCTAGCCTAGGACCAGCACAGTACCGTCGTCGAACGTTTATTCAGCTCGCCTTTATAACTAACGTGGTGCTAGTTCGATCCTTGTTTCAGCCCACCTATAGCTCCACATACTCTACAGCTTGACAGGTCTTGTGCCGCAGCACCGATACACTTCATCCATTGCTGAAGACTTGTTGGTAGACGACCCCTCCTGTCAAGCAAGGTAAGAATTGGTAAGAACTTGTGTAACAAGTTGAGTGTGAGAGACTTGCTGTAGCTACATCCTAGTAGTTGTAGGGCTTTTATTTCTTCACTTGCCTTTCTTGTTGTCTTTGTTTTTGAACCATGACAGGGGGAGATGATGATAACAAAACACTACATACACCTCGCACTAAGGGCATCATACAGCATTTTGAAAGGAAAGTGAAGCTGCACACAGAGGGACTTGGTAATGACTTGCAGGTGACAAATGAAAAGCTGGGGCAGTTGGAGGCTACGCAGATTGCCACAAACAACAAGCTTACAAGTTTGGAGGAATCCGTTGCTAGTGTGGACAAAAGCCTTGCTGCTCTCCTAAGGCGATTTGATGACTTCCACACCGAAGATAAAGAGAAGCATAAAGAAGAAAAGGAGGGAGATCGAGAGCACGGTAGTCATGAAGATGACTACACTGCTGATACTGAGCATGATGATCAAGACGCTCGTGATCGACGATGCCTACGTCACAACCGTAGAGGTATGGGTGGCAACCGCCGACGCGAGGTACACAATAATGATGATGCTTTCAGTAAGATTAAATTTAAGATACCTCCTTTTGATGGTAAATATGACCCTGATGCCTACATTACTTGGGAGATTGCTGTTGATCAAAAGTTTGCATGTCATGAATTTCCTGAGACTACACGTGTTAGGGCTGCTACTAGTGAGTTTACAGATTTTGCTTCTGTTTGGTGGATAGAATATGGAAAGAAAAATCCTAATAACTTACCTAGAACTTGGGATGCGCTGAAACGAGCCATGAGAGCTAGATTTGTTCCATCTTACTATGCCCGTGATATGATAAATAAGTTGCAACAATTGAGACAAGGTGCTAAAAGTGTAGAAGAATATTATCAGGAATTACAAACGGGTATGTTGCGTTGTAACCTAGAGGAGGATGAGGAACCGGCTATGGCTAGATTTTTGGGTGGGTTAAATCGGGAAATTCATGACATCCTCGCTTACAAAGAATACAATAGTGTAACCCGTTTGTTTCATCTTGCTTGTAAAGCTGAAAGGGAAGTGCAGGGACGACGTGCTAGCGCAAGGACTAATATTTCTGCAGGGAAGGCTAATTCATGGCAGCAACGCATGACTACAACTCCATCTACACGTATGTCTACTCCATCATCTAGTGACAAGTCTCGAGCTGCTCCCACAAATTCAGTTGCAAAGACGATGCAAAAGCCTGCTGCGAGTACTTCATCCGTGGCATCGACGGGTAGAACAAGCAACATACAATGTCACCGGTGCAAGGGATATGGACACATGATGCGTGACTGTCCAAACAAGCGAGTTATGATTGTCAAAGATGATGGTGAGTGCTCATCTGCTAGTGATTTTGATGAAGACACGCTTGCACTGCTTGCGACTGACCATGCAGGTAATGAAGAACAAATAGAAGAACATATTAATGCAGGTGAAGTGGACCACTATGAAAGCTTGATCGTGCAGCGAGTGCTTAGTGCACAAATGGAGAAGGCGGAGCAAAATCAGCGACATATTTTATTCCAAACAAAGTGTGTCATCAAAGAGCGTTCTTGCCGCATGATCATTGATGGAGGTAGCTGCAACAACTTGGCAAGCAGCGATATGGTGCAGAAACTTGCCCTCAACACCAAACCACACCCGCATCCCTACTACATCCAATGGCTGAACAACAGTGGTAAGGCAAAGGTAACTAGACTTGTGAGAATCAATTTTTCCATCGGATCCTACAAAGATATTGTTGAATGTGATGTTGTGCCTATGCAAGCTTGTAACATTCTGCTAGGTAGACCTTGGCAATTTGATAGAGATTCTATGCATCATGGTAGATCAAATCAGTATTCTTTTCTATACCATGATCGAAAAATTGTGCTGCATCCTATGTCCCCTGAAACTATTATGCAAACTGATGTTGCAAGGGCTACTAAAGCAAAGAGCGAGAGCAATAAAAATGATAAATCTGTAATTGGTAACAAAGATGATATAAAACTGAAAGGACATTGTATGATAGCTACCAAATCAGATATTAATGAGTTCAATGCATCCACTTCTGTTGCTTATGCTTTGATATGCAAGGATGCTTTGATTTCAATTGAGGATATGCAATGTTCTTTGCCCCCTACTGTTGCTAACGTTTTGCAGGAGTATTCCGATGTGTTTCCAAGTGCGGTACCAGCAGGGCTGCCACCATTACGCGGGATTGAGCACCAAATTGATCTTATTCCTGGTGCATCTTTGCCAAACCATGCGCCATACAGGACAAACCCGGAAGAAACAAAGGAAATTCAGCGACAAGTGCAAGAACTACTGGACAAAGGTTATGTGCGAGAATCCCTTAGCCCTTGTGCTGTTCCAGTAATTTTAGTGCCTAAGAAAGATGGAACATGGCGTATGCGTGTTGATTGTAGAGCTATTAATAATATCACCATTCGATATCGACACCCTATTCCACGATTAGATGATATGCTAGATGAACTGAGTGGTGCTGTTGTGTTTTCAAAAGTTGATTTACGTAGTGGGTACCACCAGATTCGTATGAAATTGGGAGATGAATGGAAAACTGCTTTCAAAACTAAGTTCGGTTTATATGAGTGGTTAGTCATGCCTTTTGGGTTAACTAATGCACCTAGTACTTTCATGAGATTAATGAACGAGGTTTTGCGTGCTTTCATTGGGAAATTTGTTGTCGTATATTTTGATGATATATTAATTTACAGCAAATCATTGGATGAACATCTTGATCATTTACGTGTTGTTTTTAATGCACTACGCGAGGCACGCTTATTTGGTAACCTTGAGAAGTGCACCTTTTGCACCGATCGAGTGTGTTTTCTTGGTTATGTTGTAACTCCACAGGGAATTGAGGTTGATCAAGCCAAGGTGGAAGCTATACAGGGATGGCCTGTCCCAAAGACTATCACCCAGGTGCGGAGTTTCCTAGGACTTGCTGGATTCTATCACCATTTTGTGAAGGATTTCAGCACCATTGCTGCACCATTGAATGAGCTTACCAAAAAGGGGGTGCCTTTTGAGTGGGGCAAAACACAAGAGAATTCATTCGACATGTTGAAAGATAAGTTAACTCATGCGCCTCTCCTACAACTTCCTGATTTTAATAAGACTTTTGAGCTTGAATGTGATGCTAGTGGAATTGGTCTGGGAGGTGTTTTGTTACAAGAGGGAAAACCTATTGCATATTTTAGTGAGAAATTGAGTGGGCCTATTCTCAATTATTCTACTTATGATAAAGAACTCTATGCTCTTGTTCGAACATTAGAGACATGGCAGCATTATTTGTGGCCCAAAGAGTTTGTTATCCATTCTGATCATGAATCTTTAAAACATATTCGTAGTCAAGGAAAACTAAATCGTAGGCATGCAAAATGAGTTGAATTTATTGAATCTTTTCCTTATATTATTAAACACAGGAAAGGGAAGGAGAATATTATTGCTGATGCTTTGTCACGGAGATATACTTTGCTGAATCAACTTGATTATAAGATCTTTGGGTTAGAAACAATTAAGGACCAATATGTTCACGATGCTGATTTTAGAGACGTGTTGCTGCATTGTAAAGATGGAAAAGGATGGAACAAATTCATCGTTAGTGATGAGTTTGTGTTTAGAGCTAACAAGCTATGCATTCCAGCTAGCTCTGTTCGTTTGTTGTTGTTGCAGGAAGCACATGGAGGTGGCTTGATGGGACATTTTGGAGCAAAGAAGACCGAGGACATACTTGCTGGTCATTTCTTTTGGCCAACGATGAAGAGAGATGTGGAGAGGTTTGTTGCTCGTTGCACAACATGTCAAAAGGCAAAGTCACGGTTAAATCCCCACGGTTTGTATCTACCTCTTCCTGTTCCTAATGCTCCTTAGGAGGATATATCTATGGATTTTGTGTTGGGATTACCAAGGACTAGGAGGGGGCGTGATAGTGTGTTTGTGGTTGTTGATAGATTTTCTAAGATGGCACATTTCGTACCATGTCATAAAACTGATGATGCTACAAATATTGCTGATTTGTTCTTTCGAGAAATTGTTCGCTTACATGGTGTGCCCAACACAATTGTTTCTGATCGTGATGCTAAATTTCTTAGTCATTTTTGGAAGACTTTGTGGTTTAAATTGGGGACTAAGCTTTTATTTTCCACCACTTGTCATCCCCAAACTGATGGTCAAACTGAAGTTGTGAATAGAACTTTATCCACTATGTTAAGGGCTGTTTTAAAGAAGAATATTAAGATGTGGGAAGAATGTTTGCCTCATATTGAGTTCGCTTATAATCGTTCATTGCATTCTACTACAAAAATGTGTCCTTTCGAGATTGTCTATGGCTTCTTGCCACGTGCTCCTATTGATTTAATGCCTTTGCCAAGTTCTGAAAAAATGAATTTTGATGCTAAGCAACGTGCTGAATTGATGTTAAAATTGCATGAAGCCACTAAAGAAAACATAGAGCGCATGAATGCTAAGTACAAATGTGCTAGAGATAAAGGTAGAAAGCAATTGATTCTGGAACCTGGGGATTTGGTTTGGTTGCATTTGCGAAAAGATAGATTTCCAGAACTGAGAAAATCCAAATTGATGCCTAGAGCTGATGGTCCTTTTAAAGTGCTGCAACGAATTAATGAGAATGCATATAAGCTTGATCTTCCTGCAGATTTTGGGGTTAGTCCCACATTTAACATTGCAGATTTGAAGCCTTATTTGGGTGAGGAAGATGAGCTTGAGTCGAGGACGACTCAAATGCAAGAAAGGGAGGATGATGAGGACATCAACACCAGTGATACATCCTCTCCGACACAACCTATAGTTGGTCCTCTTACTCGTGCTCGTCAACTTAATCATCAAGTGAGTTCCATGATAAGCTCTTGTCCATCTTGTTTAGACAATGGAAACGCATGCACTCTTGTTTTGATTAGGAACCGAGGAGAAGACCGAAAGGGAGAAGGACTCGCGCTAGCTGGATTCGGACTGCAGCAAAGCACCAACTTGTGACCGCCACCACGGTTGCATACGGATTCAGATTCAGGCGCTTCAGGACTTGTTGGAAAGCTTATCAAGTTTACTTTCATATGAATCAAGTCCCACGTCAATATCTGTTCGGCAGCAGCGGCAATGATCCAATTACCGTCGACAGGTCTTGCTGTCCAGGGTGCTGCGTCACCTCATTTTGGGCTTATGGCCCATGTATCAAGTTGGGTCCTTTAGGGACGCGTCCTAGGGTTGGAGGACGACCCCAACACTCTTTTGGTCGTCAATCCATCTACTTATATCCCTCTATAGCCGCCATGGTCGGGTTGGGTTTTGTTTAGATCAAGTTTAGCCTTAGCTACTTGCTTGTAGGCGCGCGTGCAGGATCTGCCGCCCGTCTCCTTGTCTTCGGAACCCCATTGTTGATTAAGATTCAGTTTGAAGCCTTCAATTTCATCTTGCAAATTCAGTGCTTGTTTCCTCGTTCTTGCTAGTTCTTCGATTGCTTGCAGGACGGGAGCCCTAGGGGCTGGTTGCCGTGCTCCACAAGATCATGACGGCTATTGGACGTGGTGTATCGGTTGCTAAGGCGCGGTCTTGAGGGCTGTAGTCGGGCCGTGAACGTCATCTCCATCCACCAATCGAGTTATCCCCGTTTCTCATCGAAAGATCGGGCAAAAACCCTAACGGGTTCGCATCACTAGAGAACACCTGAAGACACCACGAGGCGGGGCACCCCGAGCCACCTCCAGGTGGGACCGACCGGTCTGTGGGTCCCACCGGTCGGTCCCACCAAGGCGCCGGTGGCCTCCTCCTTCTGTAATCTTCCTCTACCGCCTTTGAGGATCAATCTCAGCCCTACGTGAAGTCGGTTTGATCCGACGGTCGCGGTTGATCCCTCAGGGCTATATAAATAGGCCCCCAGGACCCAGGCAAGGCAGAAGGTCCCTCTTCAGAAAGTCTACGCTTCATTCAGAAACCCTAGAAGAGACTTCAGGAGTCAGCTTTCAAGTAGAAGACTAGATACCTCCTCTAGTTAGGATTAGAACCTAGTCTTATACTAGAACTAGAAGAGAGAGAGAGAGAGAGAGAGAGAGAGAGAGAGAGAGAGAGGAAGAGATCAAGAAGGAGCTCCGGCCTGTCCAATCAACTTCTTCATCTTGTACCTGTGGATTCAAGTTCTTCGTCAACTTGCTTCAACGATTGTTTCGGTAATCAACGTCCATACTTAAGTTTGAGCCATTGTTCTTATTATTCTTAAGGTTTATGACTATCTTTTGAGTACTTTAATTCTAGTCGCGCTAGAGTTAGAGTAGTTGGATAGTGTAAGCGTGGTGCTTAGACTTGATAGCTCATAATTGCCTCCTATAACGCCGGTAGTAGTGGTTGTTCGCAAGGGTGACTCTTATAGCCTTGTTGATTCTTCTATAGTCCACTTACCCGTGTGTAGGCTCGGTAGGATTATACATTTGCATAAAAGAATCATACTCTGTTTGTGACCTTTTATGGCAACTTCCCCACTAAGAATAATATAAACATATCACTCTTAAGTTGGAATTAGACAGCCTTAGTGATCCCCTCTATGCTTTTAGCTTCTCCGTCCTTGTTAGCTACTCAGGGGTTATACTCTTTAAGACTTAACACTATCTGTTCCTTTGGGTTCGATATTAAAACTGGGTTACTCCGGTGAAGTGCTACATCGGTAGATTTTATCTATGCGCTTGTGGATAAAGTAGAGTGTGCGTTAATTTATACCAACAACAACTTGTTTGGGATGTGTTGGGTAGAAGTCATGCTTAGCCCTGCTGTCTTGGGATGGGATGGTGGTTAAATATTAATTCTGATTAATGAACTATGGAACATGTGGGTTGGTAATGTTGTAGTACAGTGAGTAGGAAAATTCGACAGGATGGACCGTACTGGTGGTTTTTGTGCCGTGGGACTCGGCAGCTGGATTTGGTTTTTGGTTCTGGGCTTGTGCTAGATTATCCTACCTGGATCCCTAGGACTCGGTTCTCGAAGCCTGTAACCTGGCTTAATAACGCAACCATGAGGTTTGGAATGGGACGAACCTGGCTAATTAATTAGTTTCCTCCAAGTTATGCTACACGGGGTTTGTTTAGTGGCTCAAGAGGGGTCCCCTGGGGTCGTTGACTTATGTACGGGGGAGAAACCTTAGAGTACGTGGAATACAGGCTTGGAGGGGCTCTGTAAAGGCCTTATAGTGCGACCCCGTGTTGGTATTTCTTAGCGTAAGCAGAAAAGTCCGCAAGCGCATGGAAGTATCGTTGTAGCACTTCACCCGGAAGTATTCAAGGTATCGTATTTTCCACAGGGAACGGTGTGCTATAGTCTCTTGGTCTAGTCCTCCCAGATAAGACACGGAGGAGGGTAGCAAGGGTAGCAAGGTTCTTCTAAGGAACCGGTCCTTATGTGATATAAGCGTAGCCAGCAAAGCCTACTTTGGTCAACGGGTGAGGTTGGTTTCCCAACCTATGCCGATACAGCTCTACCTGGAATCCCGAACGTGGGTGGATTACAAAGGACGGACAGGGCTGTCACCACCTGCCGCCTACCTCCTCAACCGTGGAGACCCAGGCAACCAACCTGTGATCACTTAGCTTAAACACTACGTTTATGCTAAGTGCCACTGCTTCTAGTGATAGCTAGGGCTTGCACCCTCTTACTAGAGCACCCACCCAAAGGTGAACGGCCGGTCCCGCAGACTAAGTTAGCGAAAGCTTAAACACGATAAGAACTTAGAACCAAGATGAACATGAACTCTTATACTTAAGTAGTATGCAAAATCATAGAGGTACAAACAAGATTATACCAGCGATTCCGGTGTTCCTCCCGCTAAGTGTACAAGCGCGCCGCGTGGAGGTAGCCGACAACTCCGGTACTTCTCCTGCTCAGATCTCACTCGCTCCCTATTCTAGATAGCTACTAGAGCTATGATATATGAGACACTACTCCTTCTTCCATGGATCCCTCTTGAGATATGTGTTGATGAGCACTTGGATGCCTTGTGAGGAGGGTGGAGGCCTCCTTTTATAGGTGGAGGTGACTTAGGGGAGTGGAGGACCTCTCCTCCTCATTTGGAAAGGCCAAACCGCCTTTAAGGTGCAGCGAACGTGGACGGTCACCACCATAACCGACATCAGCAAGGCGGTGGGAGTTCACCTACCAAAATTGGCCGGGAACCGCCTTGCCCATGGTGCGGGCGCACCAGTGGTGCAGCAGCACCACCAGCCGGCCCAAACCGGCCCATTCTTCTCTGGTTGCCTCCTTTGGGCCTCTAGATGGGTGATGTATGGGTTTTGGCCCATTTGGAGTTGGTTTGATTTGGGTCTTGGCCTTTTTATCCTCTTGACAGGGCCCTGATTTGTCTGGTATTGGGCCTATTCCCCCTTGGGCTCATATCGGGTGCATTTACATGCCATAAGTTGTATGCGTTGGAGCCCGTTTGTGGTTGTTTACATGAATGCCCTCCTGCAATTGACCAAACACCAAAACTCGTGGAAATAGTTAGTTGTAAGCTCTATTCTATGTTTGGTGTTCTCTTTTATGCGAGTCTTGGCGGTAATAAAGTATGAGATAAGGACCGCCAACACCCCGCTATGCACCTTGGCAGTGTTTAGCGTGACGGGAAACGCATGACTTATGGGTAACGATGTGCAACCTCTACAGAGTGTAAAACTGATATATCAGCCGTGCTCACGGTCACGAGCGACTTGGACTTCTTCGAGATTAGTTGGTGGTTTGGTTCTGGTTCGTTATTAGAGAAGCCTTATGTGGTGATTAGTCTCATATGACATGGGTACAAAGGCTTCTTCTACGTAGGATACTACTTGGTACGGGAGTGACTCCTAGGCTCGGGCGCAGACCTGGTGTTATTACGGAAGGTAGTTTCTATGTCGTGATATATGAGAATTAATACACATAGGAGGACTCTTTGTAACGACCTTGTGGGTGGCCTGATGGGCTTCAGGTGTGGTTTGCCTGATGGACTTCAGGTGTGGGTTGTGCTTGGTGTGACTTCAAGTGTGACTGCTTGGTGGACTCCAAGTATTGGTTGCTCGGTGTGACTCCGAGTGTGGTTTGCTCGGTGCGACTCTGAGTGTAGTTACTGTTACTGTTGGAGACTGTGGTTATAACCTAGTAAATAGGTGCATATGACTAATAGGATTTAATAGGATGTGTTGCTTTAGGCGCTTGAGTCGAACAGAGTCAGTCTACCTTTGTTAATAGCCTCATAAGCATATATTTCCTACACTTACAGAGTATATTTCGATGTACTCACCCTTCCTCTTTGAACCCCTGCTACCCACCCAGACGCTGGCGACTACGCTTACGAGAAGCAGGAGTACTCCGAGGACGGCGGCTTCGACCCTGACGACCTGTACTAGGATGGCGCTACCACCGGTCGACCTTCCTGTGGAGATGGCGTCCAGTTTCCGCGATTCTACATTAGAGTTAGACTGAGAGTCTGTACTTTTCTTTCAGACCCGAGGGTCATTTTTTTAATAATGTTCGATATATTAATAAAAGCATTGTTTTGATATTTACTATGATGTCGATATATGTATGAAAATTGATCCTGACATATATATATTGTGCTCCAATTTTGTTCTTAAGATTGGGGTGTGACACTACCAAAAAATCTATGCAACCATATCAAGAATATATTAAATTATTATAATCTATGTGAAAACAAAAAAATAGGTTGTATGCAATCTATTTGAATTAGGCTCCTAGCTAGAATAATCAGGATTTCCTAAACATGCATAATTTAGACCACTATTTTGTTTAATAATAATGCTCATGCATGGCCATGAGTATTCTTATATGGTGGTACCCAGCCTTGGTCATTCCTGGATGCTTGTGTCACCATTGGAATTGTATTTGGTCATGGACATCTTGATCTGTTATAATATTATCACATTAAAATGATCCATAATATTAGCATACTGTTGATCAGGATTGATGAAATACCATGATTCTTCTTTAGTGAGGTGTTAAGATATAAACTGTAAACACTTTGGGCCAGAGACATTGAAATTAGGGCAAGGACATGAGCATAGGTTATACAAGAGTGGTTTTAGTACTACATACTATATATAGAAAATTCAGAATAACACAACAGAAAAGAATCAGCGTAACTTCAACCTAATAAATTACTAAATCTGTATCATCCAATTAAGATCCATCGTCTCATCTTGCATGTTTCGTAGATAAAAGAAGCAAGGTATATATTGAGTTGAAATCAAATAGCTACCAAAATAAATAAAACTGAAAATTGACAACTAGAAAATTAAAATAAAACTCATATGTGATAACTTATCATGAAAAACACAAAAATAAAACATAAAAACTAAAACTGAAATGACAACCAGAAAATTGAACTAAAATTGACAATTTTAGTTCTGGAAGGATACAATAAACAAAATGAAAAATAAAACAAAATTGATAATTTTAGTTTTTGAGGACTAAAGCAGACAAAATATATAAAAATAGAAAGCTGAAACTGAAATTGATAACCAGATAAAAAAAATTGAATTGAATGTAACAATTTTAGTTTCTTAAAACTAAAGTGGACAAAATGAAAAACAAAAAATGAAACAAAATTGACAATTTTAGTTTCTGGACACTAAAGTAGACAAAATGAAAAAAACATAAAATTGACACTGAAATTGATAACCAGGTAATTACACTGAAATTTACTAATAGGAAAATGCAAAAGAAAGTAGGCACAATAAAAAAACAAATAACCAAAACTGAAAAACTATGTAAAAAATATACAAAAGGAGGAGTATTTTCTAGAAGCATTTGTGCAAGCATACTTCTTACTATTAGCCTAATTGCAGCAGGCAAGCTGATGACGGAGCCGGCAGGGCCTTGTCGGTGACAGCAGCAAGTGGACAGGGTGGAGGCAAAGCAACATTCTGTATCACAGGGTTGTCCTTATTGCTGCATGAGGCTCTTTCCGTTAGGCCAATTGTTCCAGGACTATCATATCATATAAAATAAAATAAAAAAAATTCTTTATTGAGAGTGGGAGTTTCATTCTAGAGTTTCATAGACATTAAATTCCATAACTCATATAGAGTTGATATTTGTGTCAAAAGAGTTTCATCTCATTTTCTCTCTCTATTCTTAGATACACTGTCATGTCATTAAAAACGCTTTACGTGACAACATATTTAATATGAATGAAATTCAAATGAAAACTCATTGAGACTGGCCTTATCGGCAACGACAAGGAAATAATCAGACACCAGGACCTTCCCGCCATAGAACATGGTGAGCTGCTTAGGCTTCTCTTTATTTTCTTGGTCCCTTATAATTTATAAATATAGAAGAACACTGACGATAACGATGCTCGTAGAACACTACTTGAGCTTAGAAAATCGGTTTTCTACTCTGTTTCCACTAGCGAACATAGACTTCCATTTTCTGATTAAAAGACATCATCTTTGGCACATAGATGGCAGAATTCAGTCTCAAATAAGTCTTTTTATGTTGGTACAATCTAAACAATCCTAAGCCGCCGAATTGCTTGCCTGATAAAAAGAAAATGTTGTGTTACTTGTTGCAAAAAGACACTTAAAGACTATGAGATATAGTTTTGATCATAGAATATCAACATGAACCGAACTACAAGGATGCTTAACACATCGGTAAACCTACTATGCCATTTTACTATCCGCCTAAACTAGATTTCAGACCACCTTGGACCATGTAAACCTACGAACACTCATTAAACTCAGATTATTGTATTTCCAAAGTCAAATTGCTTGGCTATTTGTCCATGAGACCCAAGAACAAAGCACTAGGTTCGAGTTCTAATACCTAACAATTGTTGCACAAACCAAAATTGAAAAGGATTTACATGATGTGAAGCAACTGTAGTAGTACGCACCTAGGCGTAGCAACATCCTTGACGCTGAACCCGGCGCTGCAGGAACAACTCCTTGGTCTCCTTCCTTTCGACCTCCTCGTCCTCTGCCCGGGGAGCAAGTTAATTGTCACCGACGTCCTCTGTTGTTCGACCTCGCCTGAGAAGAAAAACACTAAGTCAGATAAGGGAGTGTGAAATTCGAGGCCCGAAAACATGGTTTCCAACACGGATAAACCAAGGCCCCGCCCAGATCTCACAACAAGCCCACATTGGATTAAAATTGAACCCCCTAGATTTCGAAATGTCCCCCAACACCAGACCTCTAAAAGGAACCAGGTTTCAACACGTCAGACTCGGTCGTGGACAGCACCGAATTCCACTGCTCACATTTGATCCTGAGGTCGTGGAACCGTTCTGCTGAGGAGGCTGCATGCGACGACGAAGCTGGTCGCCCTTTCCCCTAGTCTCGCGGACTCTGCCATCACCAGTTCTTTGCGTTGCGAACGAAGTAGGTGAAGAAGGAGACACCTGGATTGAGGATTGATATCCTTATGCCTAGGGAGACGATGACCATTATCGGACCGAGCCGTTGTGGACCGGTGTCGCAAGATGGAGACAAAGTACAAGTAGAACCAGACGCTTATTACATTTTGCCTAAAATTTTTAGGTGAAAACTAAATAAAGCGTCAATTTTGATTTTCTTTGTACTTCATCCCAAATTATAAGTCATTTGTTTGGTTTTTTAAGCTCAATTTTGACCACCCATTTTATTCAAAAAAATTGTACAGAATATCACTTTTTATTGTGTCTTGCTTTATTAATAAGATTTCTTTAAAATTAAATTAAATTTAAATATATTTGTATAAAATTTTTTGAATAAAAGGAGTAGTCAAACCTGATGCCAAAAAGTCAAACAACTTAATTTAGAACTGAGGAATTCGAGACGGAGGGTACTCCGTAACAAAGTACGGGAAAAATATTTTCTCTCTGGTAGTAAAACCCACATCCTGTAAGAAAATATAGAAAACGCCTGTTCCCCAGCTCCGAGTCCCTCTCTTCCCTCGGACACCTCCAAACCCTAGCGGCGATGGCGTCCGCCGTGGCGGGCGCGCCGAAGCGCTGCTACTACGAGGTCCTGGGCCTACCTCGCGACTGCTCCCCGACCGACATCAAGCTCGCCTTCCGCCGCCTCGCGCTCTCGCTCCACCCCGACAAGCAGCCGCCCGGCTCCGACCTCGCCGCCGCCACCGCCGCCTTCCAGGAGCTCCAGCATGCTCACTCTGTCCTCTCCGATCCGCAGGAGCGCGCCTACTACGACTCCCACCGCTCCCAGATCCTCTTCTCCGACCCAGCCTCCGCCGGCGCCAAATCCGCTTCCCCCGTCCCCGACCTCTTCGCCTTCTTCTCCTCCTCCGCTTTCTCCGGTTTCTCTGACACGGGCCGCGGCTTCTATAAGGTCTACGGGGACGTCTTCGACAGGGTCTTCGCGCAGGAGCTCGCCTATGCGCGCCGGATGGGGGTTCCTCAGCCCGCTGCGCCGCCGGTCATTGGGAACCTCGATTCTCCCTATGAGCAGGTCACTGCCTTCTACAGTTACTGGCTTGGGTTCGGCTCGGTCATGGACTTCGGGTGGGCGGCCGAGTGGGACGCCGCGCGCGGGGAGAACCGCCGTGTTCGGAGGCTCATGGAGGAGGACAACAAGAAGGCGATGCGCAAGGCACGGCGAGAGTACAATGATGCTGTCAGGGGTCTCGCTGCCTTCTGTAAGAAGAGGGATAAGAGGGTGGTAGACATGGCTCTTAAGAAGAAGGCAGAGGAGGAGAAGAGAAAGGCAGAGGAGAAGGCGAGGAAGAAGGAAGAGGAGAAGAGGAAGAAGGAGCGAGCCATGGCATATCAGGAGCCTGATTGGGCCAGGGCGGAGGGGGAAGATGAGGGATTGTCTGATGAAGATGAAGAAGAGGAGATGAGGGCCAAGAAGAGGGAGGAGCTGTACTGTGTTGCGTGCAATAAGAAGTTCAAATCAGACAAACAGTGGAAAAACCATGAGCAGTCGAAGAAGCATAGGGATAAGATCGCTGAGCTGAGGATGGCGTTTAAGGAGGAGGAGGAGTCCTTGAAAGAGGCAGAGGAGGAGGGGGAAGGTGATTGGAATGTAGTTGATGTGGGGTTTGATTTTAAGCCTACACAGGAGTCAGATGACGAGAGCGCATTTTCAGATGCTGCAGAAGAGCTAGCTGAAGAATTTGAAGAAGGTTTGGAGGTGCATGATAAAGAGGATGGTGATAAGGATTTTGATAGTGCAGAGCAGGAGGTTGGGTCATATGATGAGGCAAGTGTATTGGAGGCAATGCTATCAAGCCGCAAGAACAGAAAGGATGGTTATGTGGCTTCTCCAGAGGAGGCTTTGTCGGGTGCTGCCGAGGATGATGACGATCATAGAAGTTCTGAAGTTAATAACACAAAAAGGAAAGGACGCAGACGACGAGCAGCAAAGAAGGAACAAGATGAAGGTAATTATGCTGATAATGAGCATCATGGTAAAAGTGAGGTTCAGCCTGAGGGATCTGGCCATGGTAATGATGTTGATGATATGATGGAAGGGCCACCCTCTTCTAAGGAGGATAATGGTTCAGTAAGCAAAGAAGATAAGCAGAATGGTGAAAACATGAATCCTAAAAAGAACAAAAAGAACAAGAAAGGCACAGAAAAGAAAACGACTGTTTCTACTGATCAGAAGAGCACATCAAAGGCTGACCAGAAGAGCACATCAAAGGGGAAGAAACAAAAGGTACATATTCTTTTTTCCCTTCAAGCCAATACTTCCTCGTGTATGGTTTACAACAAGCTCATTGAGTTAATGAGTTGGGAATAAAAACCGTCTATGCTGTTAGGTCCTGTAGCATGCCTTCATACTTCTAATTTGATCCACATGTTTATCTGCTTGCAGTATAAGATTACCACTTCCAGACAACATATTCTGACTGTTTATTATATTTTTGAAAATTTAGAGGGCATTTGCTGCTCCAGAACCAATTTTTATAGCACTGAATAGAGCTTATACAAGATGTTTTGAAAGGCATCATTTGAGGGCCATTAGTTAACTCCTATGAGTTATATATTGGTAATGGTTCCTAAGAATCACATCACATTAGATTGGTTCCTAGACAGGTGGGGGAAGGTATTTTGATATATATTGGAAGTTTGTTACTCTGTTCTACCCTTTTCTGTTATCTTAGTGTTTGCTTCAAACATTTCAAAACTCAGGCATTTGGATAATACAGAATGATGTATGCTGGACAGTTATAAGTGGCTAGAATGCCGCCTGGCATATTGAGAAGATGATGCTGGGCTAGGCAGTTTACTTGCACGCTTAGTAAAGACATTGGACTCTGGTAGTCTTTTACATACCTTTGATGTAGTACCACTGTTTCTGCTTTAAAAAAATTTGGTCACACCATTATTTTAATCGATTGATACTCACCCTGTTGTGCAATCCAGATACAAATGGGTGGTATGTTCTATCTTTAAGCTGCAATCTATACTGATGTTACTTCTTCACCTTCCACAATTTGGAAAAGAAAGCTGGGATCGTTAACAATAGGTGTGTAGGGTATATATTAGAATTTTTTAGTGTTGAAAATAGCAGGCTATGGCATTTAGCGGTGGCTTGCTCAAACCACTATGGCAGGTATAGCGGTGCTATGGTGGACACTAAGCCATTTAGTGTTTTGGGAAAAATACATGGAATTTATAGGCTAGAAAAGCCATTATTTCAGCAAAAAATCAAATAATTGCTCACATAGCATAAGAGATAAGTAGGTAGAAGATATGGTATCTATGTCTCTTATAAAACTAATTCCCACTACAAGTCTATCTCAACATGCAAGCCATCCTCCACTATCCACATCATCTCCACCTAATAACCATGTCATCTCACTAAATTTCTACCTCTTAATTGAAAGCTATCCACGCCATCTCCACTTCATTTCATTTCCAATTCTTCACAATGCCCGCATCAATGCGCAAGATCATTACTAGTATAACATAAGTACTTGTACAGCATCCAAAGACAATCAGACAATCAAATGCCGGTTGCTTAAGTTCTTAACTTCACAGAACATGTGGAATCTGTTTAAAGCTGCTAAATAAATGGTCTGCTAAGCTGTTTAGCACCGCTATTGCCTGATATTGCGCCAATAGCAGCCAAACCACAGAAAAGAGCAAAGGCATAGCAGGGAGGGCTCCAGCCGCTAATAGCGCGATATTTTCAACATTGATTTTAAAGAAAATGATCAAGAATAAAGTTCAAAAAAGAGAATCTTGTTTGCATGAGCTGTTATGATTTGTCATATTAAGATGTCCTGTGATTTCTGTTTAAATTATAAGGTCTAGATTGGCTTTGGCTCTTTGCAGTTTTACACCCCTACACATATTTGTGCATTCGTAGAGAATTTTGAGGGTAGCTCTTTATTTTCACTGTTTTTGGTGTATTGTGTATTATGACACATACACTACTGGGAACATGTTCATTACCTTGTGGCATGGAACTTAAAGCTGATTGCTTTTTTTTTATTATGTGTTTGTATACTTTTTTTGAAAGCCAAATTATCATAAGTTTGTGGAACTTTATTTGATAGCATCCAATTGGAAATTTCCTATATTCAAAATTTACAGAACTTTAATAACTGCTATTACTGTGTGTGGTTGTGGTATGCTAACCTTGATTTTATTTAAGTGTAGTCTACTACTGTACAAAAAAGCTTTACCTGTAGGTTTATTGCACCATGCCCTGATTTGATAACACTTCTTTTTGTTATATTTATGTATCACAGGAGGTCTCAAAAGCACCTAGTAATGATTGTGAGACCTGCGGAGGAACTTTCGAGTCAAGGTATTGCAGCTCCCCCTCCCCTCCCCTCCCCTCCCAGTACCATGTTGCTGTCACACCTTGGAATTTGATTGGGAAAAATATGGTTAAGCTGAAAATGGTCTCCCTACAGGAACAAGTTGTTTTCTCACTTGGAAGAAACAGGTCACGCAATGCTGAAGACGCGGCAAAAAGGACGTCGATGAGGGGAATCTAAGTTGAACTTCCAAGCACCTTGTCACTTGTTGATTCTGCTAGTTACCTCATAACAGCATGATTTTCTTAATTTTTGGCCCAATTTTGATCTGTAGTGGAACATATTTTTTTTCCTTAGCTTCTGTATGTGTAGTGCGGAGATGATGTTTTGGTTACAATGCCATATGGTACAGCGGGGGCAAGACACTGATAATTATAATAATAACATTATTTGTGCGACCTGTGCCATCCTTACAAACTTAACTGCTGCATCTCACTATCTCAGGTGTAATGGGTTCATATTTGTATCTCTCTGTTTTCTCAATCGTTGTCAGTTCTATTAGGCCAGATTCGCAAATAATGTTTGGTGTGGCAGAGTGGAAGCCACCAAATTGCATCCTTGGAGCTGGACATCATGAGTCCGAGAAGAGTAACGCATTATACACCAAATTGCATCCAGCAGCTTCTCTTGAACAATGAACAGAATTACCTCGATCTTGTTTTGGAAACAGTGGGAGCACTGATATCATTCTGTATCTTTGTAATACTAGCCACAGGCTTAACAATTTCAGGGTTCTTATGCTATCAGCTGATTGCCTCTGAAAAGAATATAAATAGCTTTTATATCAAGGTTCTATATACTCGATCAATCACACCACAAACATTTTTATGCACATCTCCATTCTATTCTATCATGAAGCATGGGCTACCCCTGCTCCCTTCACGAAGCATGGGCCCTTTGCCTTGCTGCTGGATCGATTGCAATTGCAGGAGGAGGAGGGGGGGCTCGCCTGCCGTTTGCGATTGCAAACACAAGACGAACAACAGTTGAAACTTGAAAGAGCAACAAAGAGCAGGCGCGCGCGACAGGATGAGGATCACTCGGTGGTCCTGTGACCTGACGAAGCCATGAGCACGGCGACAGCGGCGACGAACATGAAGAGCATGAAGGCGAGCAGGACGTAGGTCTTCCGCGACGACTTGCGGTACTCCCCGAAGAGCAGCACGCCCCAGAAGGTGCTGACGAGCGGCAGCGCCTGGACGGCGTCGGCGGCGGCGTAGCCCGCGGCCTGGCCGCCCATGAACTGGAAGCCGTTGCCAAAGCCGCAGAGCAGGCCGGCGAGGAGCGCCCACTGCCGGCCGTTCCAGTCGCCGAGGTAGGCCCCCAAGGAGGACCGGGGCACGCCGGCCATGGGGCGGTAGAGGAACAGCACGTTCAGGCCGACGCCGACGACGAAGCACGAGATGGAGAAGTAGAAGAAGGCCGTGTACACCACCAGGTGCGGCACGCCGTCCTTGAGGGTGTGCCACTGGTCGTTGGTGGCCAGGTTGAACGCCGGCGAGAAGAGCGAGAAGCACGCCCCCGCGAAGAAGACGATGCCCAGACCGATGAAGGTGTTGGAACCGAATACCTGGTACGTACGTGCAACCACATTTTTATGTTCCAAACAGTTTTTGAGAAAAAAAAATGCTTTTGTTCAGAACAAAGTTTATTCTGTGTTTGTTGATCCATATATAAGTATCAAGTATGGATGGACAGACGACGAAACCAAGGTTTAGGTTTACCTTGATTGATCGCCGTTCTTCGAGTTCAATGAGGTATTCTGCTGTGCCTGCCTCAGCTTTGTCGACTTGCTTGGTTCCAGAGGCTCCATTCTCCAAGTCTTTGGGAGCATCTGAAAGTTGATGTTTTTTTTCCCTTTATTAGATAATGAACTTCTGAAACTAGACAAGTTACTAAAAGAATATGCAACAAATCATCATCATCAGCAGCAGTTTGCACACATTATTATTACACTGTACCTTTGTCTAGTACTTGTTTGCCTGGTTCCACGGTTACACTTGTCCTGTAACGTTGCGGGAAATAACAATCAGAGCAGTATATAAATAAATAAAAAAAAATAAGTAAATGGCCTAACGTTCAGAGCTACTGAAATTAGGAGGTGATTCAGTCACAGATACGGTGATTCAGTCACAGACATTATTAAGCAGAAGAAAAACAGTGATTACCCAAGTTTGTTGGAATTTGTGGAGCCGCTGAGTTTCTTCTCATTGTCAGCTGCATTGGAGGCATGGACAGCAGAGCCAAGGATGACAGCGACAAGGAAGCATGCCACACCGGGGAACAGAATCTCTGCCCTGTTGATGCGGTTGTCCAGGAAGTAGTTCAGTGTCGTGCCTGAAAAACACAAGGGATGATGGCACAGCACATGTGATTTATTAGTCATGTATGAACATTGAAAAATCAGGAATTCAAGTAAGGTTTCTGTCCAACACATTGACATTTGTTAGTCTTTGTTCCAAGGATGCTCCTTAATAGATTAGCTACATGCTGTCCTTCTATTTCAAAGCTGACACTGGCAGTAACATTTCTTTAGCTACATAAATAAATACACACATATTGCCCTGACGCAACACATGGAGCTTGCTTACAAGTTACAACTTTTAATAGGCCAATTTGCTCAAGAAACTTGTCCTGTCAGACTACCACTGCATGATTTGCTTCCATCTCAAAAGAAAATGTACACATTTCATTCCCCCATGGTAGCAAGATATACTTTTTTAGATATTCCTAGACTCCGAATCAAAGCAAATCTCATTTATGGGAAAGAGAGAGAGAGAGAGAGAGAGGCAAATTTCCATAATCATTGAGGTCCCTCCCATCCCATCCCACGTGATTAATAACGACATGATGAAGATTGGAGAATGAGCTGTGTCTTAATAACAACCCATCCCAAACCCAAACCAATAACAACTTGAGCTTAATTAGCTTAGAGAGAGAACGTGATGGGGATCACCTACTACAGTACATACCAATGACCACCACCATGCTGGAGCTGATGACCTCAGTGACGGAGAGCCCCACGTACGCCCACGCATACTGCGTCGAGAGGTTGCCGACGCTGAGCACGACGCCGCCCGCCATCGCGAAGAGCACCGACGGCCAGTTGTCCTGGCCGAGCTGCGTGAAGAAGTTGGGCATGCCGCGCTTGCTGTCCCCGAGCTGGCCGAAGGTGAGCGCGATGAGCACGGCGGCGAGGAGGTTGGTGATGGAGTAGTCCAGGTACGTGTGCTGCGGCAGCCGGCCCCGGCGCTCCAGCAGGGTGAGCACCGCCGGCCAGGTGCCCAGGAACAGGAGCGACGCCAGCATCAGCGCGATGGCGCCGCCCTTGTCCTCGATCACGAACATGCTGAGGTCGTGGCCGGCTCTGAGGGAGGACAGCAGTAGAGGGCCGCCTTCTTCTTGGAGCACCTGCAGCAGGCAATAACCCAATAAGTGATCGATCATGTATTTTTTGGTAAAAATAAAACTGAAGAATCGATTGTCGTGCTGCCAATCTTTGGGTCTACTTTCACTTTTTGTTTTCAGTTGTTGTGTACATGCTGCATCCTAAATCTTCATCTCCTCTTGTTTTTGGAAGAAGCTAATAGACAGACACCAGGAAGACACAAAAAGGATTGGCATAGAAAATCCATTTGGGGAAAAAAAAAGGCACCACCAAACATTGTGCACAAGAAAGTGCCCCTCCAGCTACTGTCCCCAGCGATGAGATTCAGATCCAGAGTATTGAGAGCAGGGGGCAGGGGCAGGGGAAGGGGAAGATCCACCCCAATATCTCACTCAACCAAGAAGGCAAGAACCAAGCGGAGAAAGGAAGCATGTCCGTTGACAAAGGTGAAGAAGAAGCACAAAGCAGAGAGCACCTACCTCGCGAGAAGACGCACATGCGAGAAGAGCATGTTCCATGGCCGTTTTGTAGTAGTGCCTCGCACTGACTGAAAAGTCCAACTTGCTCCGCATCAGTTTGACTTGCGCCGCGAACGCGAGTTTGCGGCGTCTACCTCCTGTCCTCCTTGATTGAGATTCAATTCACCAATGGCGTAGGAGCTTTATGCGAATTGGGAAAGGAGGAGGAGAGCTGAAGAAATCGACAAGCGATGCACTCATCGGCGTAGAAAATAATTGGGCCGGTGACAGTGACCCTCCGGTCTTTTGCATTCCAAGCAAATACTACTTACTACTCAGCAAGAAAGAGAATGAGAAACTCGCAGGGCTCTCAGTTCATTGCACGCTCCACGACTTTCTCAACATTTGGTTTCTCAAAACTAAATTTCTCAACATTTTCTCTCTTTTTTTTTTCCGTTGGGTTGGATTTTCCCCCTTCATCCGATCATGGAGCACAGCAGACATGGAGTAAAAAAAAGGTAGGTCTATTGAATTGGTCCAGTGAATTAGACACCCAAAAGAAAAAAAAGGCAGTACTCCAGATTTTGAGTACTCATCACTGATAGTCGTAGAGACATTCTGCAGAAAATCATGTCTCTTTCAGTGATATCATCATCCAAGAAGAAACAAACAAAATGCATGTCACGTGGACCTGATCGGCTGACCCAGCCCATCACAACCCTACCCAACCCAGAGAAGGAAGCTTCGTTGATCCGTCCATTTTTCAGTCTGACAAAATGGAGGAACAGAACGGGGAGGGTTTCGCCGGCCGGTACGGATCCAATCCAATCCAACAACTCGCCACCCATATAGGCGCCGCACGGCACGGCACGGCTGACACGACGTTGCCGGCAATCGAGCTCCGATCCTCGGCGGATATATGACATCCAAGAAATGATGACGAGAAGAGAAAGGTACCTGATGAGATAGTACGCAGAGGAGACGATGGCAACGGCGACGAAGAAGCGAGTTCGTCTCTCCTCGTCTTGTGCGAGAGATGATGATGCGCAAAAAGGTCCCTGGCGTCTATTACTGATGCTACTGAAGCTGTCCCGTGGGGAATCTCGTGCTGTATCTCTACAGGTGCTTATATATATATATAGTATTCTACTAAATATGTAGTACTATGGTTGTATGCACATGCACGGCGATGATTTCGTTGAACACAGTTGTCTAAAGATTCTCGGAGGTGGCTTATTGTAGTACAGTATTAATTACTGATAGGTATACATACATACATACATTTATTCTTTGGACTCCGGATCTGATCTGGAGAGCGGTTGGACAGATTCCCTGTTCCCGGCCGATCAACCAGGAAGATTCACGCGCCATTCGGCTTGGTTTGTTTGGTCGTCCTCGCTCTCTGGCTTCTCTGCTCTCCGCCTCTCCGTTTATAGGATATCCACATAGTACAGTACACACGGCGCTTCACCGAGTCGCCGCCGTGCGTGGGTGTGGCTGCGGTGTGCGGTTGGTTTGCGTGCCTCAAAGTCCCCTACTGATGAAATGTTAGCCATTTCATTTACTCCCTCCATTCGAAAAAATGGACGAATATAGGAATAGTATCGAATGTTTTGATGCTAACTAAGAAAACTAATCATGAGATAATTATAAAACTGATGGTAGAAGCTTTGGGCTAATTTGCGAGATGAATATATTAAGCTTAATTAATCCACCATTAGCGAATATTTATTATAACATCATATTATCAAAATATGGACTAATTAGGCTTAATACATGCATCTCGTGAATTAGCCTATATTTATGCAATTAGTTTTGGGCAAAATTTGCCCATGGACATCGATAAAATGTGGCATTTGTCACGTACCCACTGAAAAAGAACGTCTTTGCCACAAGGCACTATACAACTATATATGTACATTTGCTAGGAGACACTGTCTTAATCGATTTAATTGAAGACTATGATAATTGGCAAATTTGCCCCCGCCTTATCTTATCCAAACTATGAACTAGCCTAACAACTAAGCTAGGAAAGGTAAAACACACAACAAAAGAAGCAAGTAAAAGCATAAGCTAAAGAGTGTGGTAGAGATGCAAACTCTCGTCGACGACTTCGGTATTTTTTACCAAGGTATCGAGAAGCGCGCAAGTTTCCCCCTAGTCCTCGTTGGAGCCCCTCGAAGGGCCAAGCTGCCGATCGGGTAACTCCGTGGATAGCCTCGGGCCTTCCCCACGCGCAAGTGGGTCTCCGTGATGAGAGACGACCCGATCTTCCGTGAGGTAGCTGGTAAGTTCGATTGGTGGAGATCTCGACGTTGGCGATCCGGCTTCAAATCAGACACGATTCGAACCCTGCAACCGTTACACCACTGCTCCGTTGGTTATCAACCAAGCACAACTTGATTGACCTCGCCAAGAAGGCTAATCCTACAAGTGAATCGAAGAACACAAGTAAGAAGGTAAAAACACGCAATCTGAAATTGCAAATATGAATTATGCGAATATCAATAGAGGGTTCAAGAACTCGGTTCTAAAGGACTAATCGACACAGTGGAGGAGATCAAAAACAAGGGCCCTGGATCACTGTAAAAGGATTTGACACCACAGTTACGATGAACGATTCAGTTCCTTGATGGAAAACTAAACTGAAAACAAAACCCAAGACCTAACGACGATGGTGGTGGCTAATTATAGGGTTTAGGTCGTCGCCCTCGCTGGACGCGCCCCCTAATGGGCTCTAAGACGATACACGACCCATCTGACCAAAAGACAGTGTCGCAGCACCCTGGAAGATTCTGGATGCTGACTTGTTTCGACGATTTCCGTTGACTCTGAATGTATTTTGACGTGATTCGAGAGCCACTGGTTAGCTTATGAAATTATCTTTCCAAGCATATCTGGTTCGTCGAAAACGGAGTCTGTATGCGTCCGGGGCGTTCATTTTACCCGGGACTGCTCCTGAAATTCCGAGGGTGACGTGGTAGCTGAGTTGGAGACGGATTGCAACTTGGGGAAGACCATGCCGTCGGTGTGTCCAGCGTGGCGATGTCCTCATCACTCCGGTTAAGCCTCGCAAGGCATGGCCTCTCCCGGATGCTCCCCGCCGTCTTCACTATCAAGCTTCCGGCCGAGCCGCCGCGGGCCTTGTTCCCTTCGGTACACGGTGGTGGTCACACCACAAACTTGGTTGGTGTCATCTCGCAAGACTACAAGCCCCTTCGATGTACAAACAATGGTGCGCGCAAGCACCGGTAGATAAGAGGTTTTCAACCTCACTAAACACTAGGCCTATGTAACACCCTGATTTAAATTTTCCTCAATTTAATTAAATTAATTAGAAATTAAATAGGTTGGATATTTAATCAATGGAGGAAAATAAAATTTATTTATCATTTTCATGTTGCCTTCATGCCTTCGCATATCTTATTGTGTGGTAAATGATTTTATTAAACCCATGTAGGGCGAATCGAACTTATTCTATTGAGAAAATAAATAAAAGATTTATATGAAAAATTTACAAAATCAAACTCAAGCTTTATTTGGAAAACCTAGGGAAATTGTTTTTAAAACTCTTTAAAACGGTTTGATTTCAAACTGGTTTTGAAATGGAATTTGAAATGATTTTAGAAAAATATTAAGAAAATGAAAAGAGAAAGGTTGCTGGGCCTCATCTCACTTCCCCTCTCTTCCCACCCGGTCCAGTTTCCCCATCACCCTCTCCCACTCCCACCTCCCCGGCGGCCCGACTCACACCAGCGCCGGCCCAACCACTCCGCTCGCTCAGCCCGCTCCACTCGCAGGCCGCCGCGCCGTGCTGCTACCCCCTCCCACAGTCACTGGCAGGACGGAGCCCACAAGTCAGAGCCATCCCCAACCCCTTTGCCCGCCCTTCGCGCTGCACCGCACGCTCGCGCCCGCTCCTCCCAGCGCCCCCGGGTGAAGCCGCTGCGGGATTGGATTGCGCCGCCCGACCCTGACCTCTGCCTTCAAGTAGCCCCAGCTGCTCGCGCCCTAGCTCTTTTCACCATCCCGAGGGCGCCACCACCGACCTCGCCATTGCTGGGCCAGCGCTCTCTCGCCACCGCACAATAGAGACGGTCATTGCTCGCCTTTGGCCCTCCATCGAGTTGGCCAAGGTTCACCGCATCCAGGAGACCCACCCCAGGGAGCCGGAGCGCACCGTCCCCGACCACGCCAGAGCTCCAGAGCACCGCCGCCACGACATTAACGTCGTCCGCCATCCCTGGACCTCCATCGGCGCCAAGAGCACCTCCACCGAGACCGATGTAAGGCCCGCTCTCGATCCCATCTCTTCGCTCAGCCTCTACCGCACCGTAGGGTAGCCTTTGGGAGCGCCAGCGACCTCGCCACCACGGGATTCATGGCGCCGCCGCGCACAGTCCTCGCGCCGCCGCCCTCGGCCTCGCCGGTGGCCAAACCCCGCCACCCTCACCATCCGATCCAAAACAGACGACCTAGATTAGATCCAGGCGCGAATCGGTATACACCGAGCTCATCACACCATGGGCTCAGTCCACTTTGGCTGCGTCAGCAAGTTCACCACCCACGTGGCACACCGGGCCAATGGTCGCGTTCCACCTGGCATCCACGTCAACGCCACCACACCCCTGCACAGCGCCGCCACCACTTTTGTACAAGAGCCCCTCACGTTTCGTCATACCCGCCCGCGATCCAGATCAACTGTGCACTGTGTCTTGCGCCACTTTCACCTTAGCCCCCCGTGTTTCCTCGGAAACGAGGCGCGGTCCTCTGGTTCACAGCACCACCACAGACCGAGTCCACCGCACCGGCCTTGTCTTGTCCACAGCACAGTCGGTGAACCGACCAGTCCGGCGTCGCCATGTGGCGCGTGACGCCAGCACCGCCGACCGGCCGCGACCGTTTTGCACACTAGCCTCCCACCAATTTCGCGAATTAACCCGACGTCCTTCGCGACTCTGCGGTGAGTCTGTGCATTGCTTCGATCTAGTCCTCAAGATTTCAGAGATTTGAGGCCCGGTCCAGCCGCATTTCCTTCGCTGTTTTTATTTATTTAAAATAGAAAATGAGTTCCAACTATTTACAGTTTTGCCACTCTTATTCAAATGCTCATAACTTGCTCGTTATAAAACCGATTCGACCCATTCAACTCGCGTTAGTTTCATAATTTCGTCCTCTACGCAGTAGATCTGTTATTTTACCGTTTACGTACTGTTTGTTATACTGTTATTTATTTTGCTTTGTATGTGCCATATATGTTGATTGGGCCAGAGAGTGTGGAGTTCGAGGACGTTCTCGACTATTCCTGTGAACCTGCAGATTTGACCCAGCCCGCAGGCAAGTGTTCTTGAACATCTTGCACCCTTACTTTATCTTACTTTTGGTATTAGAGTAGTTAGATCCTGTAGATGCATGCTTGTCATTAATTTGAATCCCATGTTAGGGTTTACTAGAATTTGTTTATATTATCCTTGTCGCCTGTTTTGGGATGTTCGGGTAGATGTCTTGCTTAGCCCTGCAGTCATGGTTGGGATGAGAGTTAAATATTAATAATCTTGATTAATGGACTATGAAATAATGTGGACTTGGTTATTAGGTAAATCCGGTAGGATGGACCCGTATTGGTGGTTTTGTGCCGTGGGACTCTGCAGCTGGTTTTGGTTTCTGGTTCTGGGCTCGTGCTAGACATATCCTGCCTGGATCCCTAGGACCCGGTTCTCGGAGCATGTAACCCAGTTACACAGCACAGCCATGAGGTCTAGATTGGCTGGACCTGGCTAATTAATTAGTTTTCTCCAAGTTATGCTACAAGGGGGTTGTATAGTGGCTCAAGAGGGGTCCGTTGGGGTCGTAGACTTATGGACATGGGAGAAACCTTAGAGTACGTGTAACACAGGCTTGGAGGGGCTTTGTAAAGGCCTTATAGTGCGGCCTCGCTATGCACCTTGGCAGTGTTTAGCGTGATGAGGGACGCATGACTTATGGGTAACGATGTGCAACCTTTGTAGAGTGTAAAACTGATATATCAGTCGTGCTCACGGTCACGAGCAGCTAGGACTTCTTCGAGATTAGTTGGTGGTTTGGTTTTGGTTCGGGTCATCTGATGGACTTCAGGTGCGGTTGCCTGATGGACTTCAGGTGTGGGTGCTTGGTGCGACTCCAAGTGCGGTTGCTTGGTGTGACTCCATGTGTTGGTTGCTCGGTGTGACCCCGAGTGTGGTCTTGCTCGGTGCGACTCCGAGTGTGTTACGTTTCTACAGTGTCTGTGTCGATAACCTAGTAAATAGGTGCATAGGATTTAATAGGATTAATAGGGTTGTGTCGCTTTAGACGCTTGAGTCAAACAAAGTCAGCCTACCTTTGTTATAAGCCTCATACACATTTATTTTCTATACTTGCGGAGTACATTTCGATGTACTCACCCTTCCTCTTTGTCCCCCCTACTACCCCACCCAGACGCTGGCGACTACATCTACGAGGAGCAGGAGTATACAGAGGACGGCGGCTTCGACCCTGATGACCTGTACTAGGATGACGCTACCCCCGGTCAACCTTCCTGTGGAGTGGAGTCCAGATTTTCCGCGTATTCTTCAGAGTCTTCATTAGAGTCAGTTGTTATGAGAGTCTGTACTTTTTCTTTTGGAACGGAGGGTCATTTATGTAATAATGTTCGATAAATTAATAAAAGCATTATTTTGATATTTACTATGATGTCGATATATGTATGAAAATTGATCCTAGCATACAAATATTGTGCTCCAATTTTGTTCTTAAAATTGGGGTGTGATAGAGTGGTATCAAAGCCATGTTGACCGTAGGACGCTACCCTAGTCAGCCATCGAGTTTACAAAACTATTTTTTTTAAAAAAAGTCTCACCCTTTTTTTCCATTTTTGTAGTCTTTCTTTGCTGAAAATTCAAACTCAGTTTAAAAGTAGGTCCTCCAAGACGTAAGAAGTCCACCGTAATTGTGTGATCCCGTAGGACATTGTATGACATGTACTTGTGCTTATGTAATGTTTTGGTTCTTTGTAATAATTGTTGGTGTGCTGCGGCCGTAAGGTTGCAACGACATCATTTGTTTAAAATGTTTTATTAATCAAATAAATTAACTAAATCAGGGTCGTTATATCTATCTATCCTGTCTCACTTTTACTCCTGGAAATACCACAGATGGTTAATACTAGGAGCAACACGGGTAACGCTGGCGGGAGCGGGGCAGGTGGCAACCAGCCGCCTCATCCACCACCACCACCTCCTCCACCGCCACCGCTGCCTCCACCTCCACCTCCGCAGCCGTACGACCCGATCCAGATGGCCTAGATGCAGAACCAGATGATGCAGAACATGGCGCAAATGATGCAGAACATGCAGCAGATGGCCCAGGCTGCTCAGGGTGCAGGAGCTGCACAGCCGAGGAGACAGGAGGACTCTCTCAGGAGGTTCATGATGACGCATCCTCCAGTTTTCCACCACGCGATCGAGGTGATGGACGCTGATGATTGGCTTGAGACTATTGCGGGCAAGTTGCAGCTTGCTCATGTTGAGGGCCATGATAAGGTCCTCTACGCCGCACACCAGCTTCAGGGCCTGGCGAAGAACTGGTGGACTGCCTACACCACCGCTCACGAGGACGCCGGCACCATCACATGGCGGGAGTTTCGCAAGGCCTTCCGCGACCAGTACGTCCCCGTCGGCGAGATCAGGGTGAAGCGTCGAGAGTTTCAGGACCTCAGGCAGGGCACGATGACAGTGCGTGAGTATTTCACGCAGTTCACCCATTTTTCCCACTACGCCCGGGACGATGATGACAAGACGCAGGATTGCTTCAGGCAAGTCTTTTTCTTTTGTTAATATCTTTTCGCTAACCCATGATTCATACCTTCATGCTTCTTTCTTTCGCTACCTATCAAGTAATTAAATTGTTGTCTGCTTCAGGCATGGACTTAACTCTGGACTCCGCTACGCACTAGCTTCGAATGAGTATTCCTCATTCCAGAAGCTGGTTGACGGTGCCTTCACCGTGGAGAAGGAAAGGAAGGACCTCGATGCTGATCGCAATAGGAAGATGACCTTCCAGGGACAGTCCTCAGGCAGCTCCACTCGTCCCCGCTACGCTCTACCTGCTCCAGCTTCCAGGCAAATCCCACAGCAGCAGCAACAGTACCGGCCACCCCAGTTCCGGCAACCCGCTCCCTAGTACAGGCAGCCAGCTCCACACTACTAGGCTCCACCCCAGCAGCAGCAGCAGCCTCACCAGGCTCAGGCACCTCGCCCGGGCCTTCCAGCTCCGCAGCAGCCCCGTCCAGCACGGGGGACAGGTCAGATTGGTCCCTGCTACAAGTGCCACCAGATGGGACACTTCGCCAATAAGTGTCCACTGAGGAAGCCGACTCTGCCGCAGCAGCCTCGTCCCGCAGGCCAGCCCCAGAGCTACACTCGTGGTCGTGTGAACCACGTTGCGGCGGAGACAGCTCAGACAACACCAGATGTGGTGTTTGGTACGTTTCTTGTTGATTCTCACCTGGTTACAGTCCTATTTGATTCTGGAGCATCTCATTCATTCATATCAGCACCCTGCGCATCTAACTATAATATGAATAAAGTGTTGATGAAAAAGTATCTGCTAGTGAACTCTCCTGGAGGAGAACTGATATCGAGGCATGTGTGCCCGAATGTGAGCTTAATCATAAGGGGGGTAGTATTTCCCGCCTCTCTTATTATTCTGGATTCCCAAGGCATTGATGTCATTCTGGGAATGGATTGGCTACGCAAGTACTAGGGATTTATTGATTGTGCTCAGAGGATTATCACAGTGAAGCATCCTGATGGGGCAGTGATTGAGTATCAGGCACCGCCGCAGTTGACTGAGATAGCCAGAGCTTATGAGGCCGTCGTGGTACCTGATATCCGAGTGGTGAAGGAGTTCCCCGATATCTTCCAAAAAGTGCCAGGTATGCCACCTGATCGCGAGATTGAGTTCTCTATTGATTTAGTTCCTGGCACTGCACCTATATACAGACGACCATATAGAATGGATGCCGAAAAGCTAGCTGATTTGAAGACACAACTCCAGGAGCAGTTAGAGAAGGGGCATATCCGTCCTAGTACATCCCCGTGGGGAGCCTCTGTGATCTTTGTTCCGAAAAAGGATGGAACCAGATGAATGTGCGTTGATTACCACGCATTGAATGAAGCTACCATCAAGAACAAGTACCCTATTCCTCGCATTGATGATCTGTTTGATCAGTTGAAGGGTGCTCATGTGTTCTCGAAGATTGACCTGCAAACATGTTATAATCAGCTAAAGATTCGTGAAGCTAATATTCCGAAGACTGCTTTTGTGACTCGATATGGGCTCTATGAGTGCACGGTGATGTCTTTTGGCTTGACTAATGCCCCGACTTTCTTCATGTATCTGATGAACAAGGTCTTCATGGAGTTTTTAGATCTCTTCGTCGTGGTGTTTCTTGATGATATCTTGGTATTCTCGAAGAATGAAGGTTAGTGTTGCAGAAGCTCAGAGAGCATCAGTTGTATGCGAAGCTGAGCAAATGTGAGTTCTGGCTGAAGAAGGTTGCATATTTGGGGCATATCATCTCAGAGGGTGGAGTATTTGTTGATCCAGGCTAGGTCCAAGATATATTGGACTGGAAGGTACCCGAGAGCGTCACTGAGATTTGGAGTTTCCTCGGTATGGCTGCATATTATCGCAGATTCATTGAGGGATTCTCCAAGATCGCGAAGCCGATGACGAAGCTGACTGAGAAGGGTGCCAAGTTCGTATGGTCCCCTGAATGCCAGGTTGGTCTTTTGAGGAACTGAAGGCGAGGTTGACTTCTGCTCCTATTCTTGTCATGCCAGATGTCCAGAATAACTTCACAGTGTATTGTGATGCTTCTCGTCAGGGCTTGGGTTGTGTTCTTATGCAGGAAGGTCGTGTGATTGCCTATGCCTCGAGACAGCTCTGGAAGCATGAGCTAAATTATCCTACACATGATCTAGAGTTGACATCTGTTGTTCATGCTCTGAAGATCTGGAGACATTACTTGATGGGCAAGAGGACAGAGATATACACTGATCATAAGAGCCTGAAGTACATCTTCACCCAGCCAGATTTGAATCTCCACCAATGGAAATGGCTAGAGTTGATTAAAGATTATGATCTGAGCATCAACTATCATCCGGGCAAGGCGAATGTTGTAGCAGATGCCCTGAGCAGGAAGGTCTACTGCAATGTGCTGGAGATCAAGGAGGAGCAGCCCGAGTTGCATGAGGAGTTTGTGAAGCTCAACTTGGGTATTCTTAGCCACACTGATGCAGTAGCCTTGGAGGTTGACTTGACCTTGGAGCATGATATCCGAGCAGGGAAGCTCACTGATGAGTATCTTCTAGAGATCAGACAGTCGATCAAGGAGGATAAAGCCCTAGGATTCATAAAGGTTGATCAGGGTGTCTTATGGTTTAGAGGCAGGATCTGTGTTCCAGATGTGAAGGCTATCAAGGAGTTGATTTTGAGAGAAGCTCAAGATTCAGCCTACTCTCTTCATCCAGGCAGTACCAAGATGTACCAGGATCTGAAGCAGTATTACTGGTGGTATGGGACGAAGAGGGAAGTAGCAGAGTATGTGGCCTTGTGTGACACATGTCAGAGGGTTAAGGCCCAACATCAGAGGCCAGCTGGTTTGCTACAGCCTCTGCAGATTCCAGAGTGGAAATGGGAAGAAATCAGCATAGATTTCATCATTGGTTTTCCCAGGACACAGTCGGGGTATGATTCTATCTGGGTCATAGTTGATCGGTTGACCAAGGTTGCTCATTTCATCCCGATCAAGGAGACATATCAGGGTCCGAAGCTGGCAGAGCTGTATATGTCCCGCATTGTGTGCTTGCATGGGGTACCTAAGATCATAGTATCTAACAGGGGCACACAGTTCACATCTAGATTCTGGCAACAGTTGCATGAGTCTATGGACACCCGCCTCAGTTTCAGTTCAGCTTATCACCCTCAGACGAATGGTCAGACAGAAAGGGTGAATCAGATTCTGGAGGACATGTTGAGAGCTAGTGCACTCCAGAACAGCCAGAGTTGGGATGTGAGTCTGCCATATGCAGAGTTCTCATATAACAACAGCTATCAGGCCAGTCTGAAGATGTCACCTTTCGAAGCACTATATGGTAGGAAGTGCAGAACTCCTCTGTTCTGGAATCAGGTTGGAGAAAAGAAAGTCTTTGGCCCAGAGTCTATAGAAGAAGCTGAAGAACAGGTCAGGGAGATCAGAAGCAACCTGAAGACAGCTCAGTCTAGACAGAAGAGTTATGCAGATGTCAGACGACGAGAGCTGGAATTTCAGATTGGGGACTACGTCTATTTGAAGGTGTCACCCTTTCAGAGGTCTTCAGAGGTTTAATGTCAAAGGGAAGCTATCTCTGAGATTCATCAGGCCTTTCAAGGTGATTGACAAGAAAGACACAGTTGCTTACCAGCTGGAGTTGCCTGCACGGCTGTCAGGCATTCATGATGTGTTCCATGTATCCCAGCTGAAGAGATGCTTGAGAGTTCCAAAGGAGCAGTTGCCACTTAAGGAGCTTGACCTGCGGGATGATCTGACATTCTCTGAGCCGATCAAGATCCTGGACACGATGGAACGAGGCACTCGCAACAAGAGGATTAAAATCTGCAAGGTGCAATGGAAGCATTATTCCGAAGAAGAAGCCACCTGGGAGAAGGAAGATGATCTCTGGGCAGATTTTCCTCACCTCTTCGCCGACTCTTCCTAATCTCGAGGACGAGATTCTTCTAAGGGGGTAGGTTTGTAACACCCTGATTTAAATTTTCCCCAATTTAATTAAATTAATTAGAAATTAAATAGGTTGACTATTTAATTAATGGAGGAAAATAAAATTTATTTATCGTTTTCATGTAGCCTTCATGCCTTCGCATATCTTATTGTGTGGTAAATGATTTTATTAACCCGTTTAGGGCGAATCGAACTTATTCTATTGAGAAAATAAATAAAAGATTTATATGAAAAATTTACAAAATCAAACTCAAGCTTTATTTGGAAAACCTAGGGAAATTGTTTTTAAAACTCTTTAAAACGGTTTGATTTCAAACTGGTTTTGAAATGGAATTTGAAATGATTTCAGAAAAATGTTAAGAAAATGAAAAGAGAAAGGTAGTTGGGCCTCATCTCACTTCTCCTCTCTTCCCACCCGGTCCAGTTTCCCCCTCACCCTCTCTCACTCCCACCTCCCCGGCGGCCCGACTCACACCAGCGCCGGCCCAACCACTCCGCTCGCTCGGCCCGCTCCACTCGCAGGCCGCCGCGCCGTGCTGCTACCCCCTCCCACAGTCACTGGCAGACGGAGCCCACAAGTCAGAGCCATCCCCAACCCCTTCGCCCGCCCTTCGCGCTGCACCGCACGCTCGCGCTCGCTCCTCCCAGCGCCCCCGGGTCAAGCCGTTGCGGGATTGGATTGCGCCGCCCGACCCTGACCTCTGCCTTCAAGTAGCCCCAGCTGCTCGCGCCCTAGCTCTTTTCACCATCCCGAGGGCGCCGCCACCGACCTCGCCATTGCTGGGTCAGCGCTCTCTCGCCACCGCACAACAGAGACAGTCACCGCCCGCCTTTGGCCCTCCATAGAGTTGGCCAAGGTTCACCGCATCCAGGAGACCCACCCCAGGACGAATCTGAGCCGGAGCGCACCGTCCCCGACCACGCCGGAGCTCTAGAGCACCGCCGCCACGACATCCACGTCGTCCGCCATCCCTGGACCTCCACCGGCGCCAAGAGCACCTCCACCGAGACCGCTGTAAGGCCCGCTCTCGATCCCATCTCTTTGCTCAGCCTCTACCGCACCGTAGGGTAGCCTTTGGGAGCGTCGGCGACCTCGCCACCACGGGATTCATGGCGCCGCCGCGCACAGTCCTCGCGTCGCCGCCCTCGGCCTCGCCGGTGGCCAAACCCCGCCACCCTCACCATCCGATCCAAAACAGACGGCCTAGATTAGATCCAGGCGCGAATCGGTAGACACCGAGCTCAGTCCACTTTGGCTGCGTCAGCAAGTTCACCACCCACGTGGCACACCGGGCCAATGGTCGCGTTCCACCTGGCGTCCACGTCAACGCCACCACACCCCTGCACAGCGCCACCACCACTTTTGTACAAGAGCCCCTCACGTTTCGTCATACCCGCCCGCGATCCAGATCAACTGTGCACTGTGTCTTGCGCCACTTTCACCTTAGCCCCCGTGTTTCCTCGGAAACGAGGCGCGGTCCTCTGGTTCACAGCACCACCACAGACCGAGTCCACCGCACCGGCCTTGCCTTGTCCACAGCACAGTCGGTGAACCGGTCAGTCCGGCGCCGCCATGTGGCGCGTGACGCCAGCACCGCCGACCGGCCGCGGCCGTTTTGCACACTAGCCCCCCACCGATTTCGGGAATTAACCCGTCGTCCTTCGCGACTGTGCGGTGAGTCTGTGCATTGCTTCGATCTAGTCCTCAAGATTTCGGAGATTTGAGGCCCGGTCCAGCCGCATTTCCTTCGCTGTTTTTATTTATTTAAAATAGAAAATGAGTTCCAACTATTTACAGTTTTGCCACTCTTATTCAAATGCTCATAACTTGCTCGTTTTAACTCCGATTCGACCCATTCAACTCGCGTTAGTTTCATAATTTCGTCCTCTACGCAGTAGATCTGTTATTTTGCTGTTTCCGTAATGTTTGTTGTACTATTATTTGTTTTGCTTTGTATGTGCCATATATGTTGATTGGGCTAGAGAGTGCGGAGTTGGAGGACGTTCTCGACTATTCCTGTGAACCTGCAGATTCGACCCAGCGCGCAGGCAAGTGTTCTTGAACATCTTGCACCCTTACTTTATCTTACTTTTGGTATTAGAGTAGTTAGATCCTGTAGATGCATGCTTATCATTAATTTGAATCCCATGTTAGGGTTTACTAGAATTTGTTTATATTATCCTTGTCGCCTGTTTTGGGATGTTCGGGCTCTTGCTTAGCCCTGTAGTCATGGTTGGGATGGGAGTTAAATATTAATAATCTTGATTAATGGACTATGAAATAATGTGGACTTGGTAATTTTTGTAGCAACATGGTTATTAGGTAAATCTAGCAGGATGGACCTATTTTGGTGGTTTTGTGCCGTGGGACTCGGCAACTGGTTTTGGTTTCTGGTTCTGGGCTCGTGCTAGACATATCCTTCCTGGATCCCTAGGACCCGGTTCTCGGAGCATGTAACCCAGTTACACAACACAACCATGAGGTCTGGATGGGCTGGACCTGGCTAATTAATTAGTTTCCTCCAAGTTATGCTACAAGGAGGGTTGTATAGTGGCTCAAGAGGGGTCCCTTGGGGTCGTAGACTTATGGACAGGGGAGAAACCTTAGAGTACGTGTAATACAGGCTTGGAGGGGCTTTGTAAAGGCCTTGTAGTGCGACCTCGCTATGCACCTTGGCAGTGTTTAGCGTGATGAGGGACGCATGACTTATGGGTAACGATGTGCAACCTCTGCAGAGTGTAAAACTGATATATCAGCCGTGCTCACGGTCACGAGCGGCTTGGACTTCTTCGAGATTAGTTGGTGGTTTGGTTCTGGTTCAGGTCATCTGATGGACTTCAGGTGTGGGTTCTTGGTGCGACTCCAAGTGCAGTTGCTTGGTGTGACTCCAAGGGTGTTGGTTGCTCGGTGTGACCCCGAGTGTGGTCTTGCTCGGTGCGACTCTGAGTGTCTTACTTTTCTAAAGTGTCCGTGTCGATAACCTAGTAAATAGGTTCATTGGATTTAATAGGATTAATAGGGTTGTGTCGCTTTAGGCGCTTGAGTCAAACAAAGTCAGCCTACCTTTGTTATAAGCCTCATACGCATTTATTTCCTACACTTGCGGAGTACATTTAGATGTACTCACCCTTCCTCTTTGTCCCCCCTGCTACCCCACCCAGACGCTGGCGACTTCATCTACGAGGAGCAGGAGTATCAAGAGGACGGTGGTTTCGACCCTGACGACCTGTACTAGGATGACACTACCCCCGGTCGACCTTCGTATGGAGTGGAGTCCAGATTTTCCGCGTCTTCTTCAGAGTCTTCATTAGAGTCAGTTGTCCTGAGAGTCTGTACTTTTTGTTTTGGACCCGAGGGTCATTTATGTAATAATGTTCGATAAATTAATAAAAGCATTGTTTTGATATTTACTATGATGTCGATATATGTATGAAAATTCATCCTGACATACATATATTGTGCTCCAATTTTGTTCTTAAAATTGGGGTGTGACGGCTTAACACCTAGAGAAAGCGCAAAGCGGTGGTCTAACTAGCCTAAGCACTTCACAAAGCACCTACACTAATCACCTAGTATATCACTTAAGCACTTTGGTGGCTAGAGCAAATAATATGTGTCTATACACTTGGTACACTTTCTTGAGCTCCAACCTAATTGTTTTGGCCGGCCATGGGGGTATATATAGAGCCCCAACCAAATAGATCCGTTGGAGAAAGTCTCGGACTTCACAGCGTAGCATCAGACACTACAGTCGTGACCATCGGACGCACGTCTGATGCTCTTTTGACGACTAGTTGCCAGCCTGGCACTAAGTCACAACGGATCCTGACCAGCGTCCGATGTGGCTACACCTGACGCGTCCGATGTCTTCAGAGTCTCTCTGGAACCTCTCTGCATAGGCATCAGACTCTGGGACTGTAGCGTCCGATGCGTCCATGTAGCGTCCGATGTAACGTTGTGCACGATGCACAGTGTTACCGTCACATCCGATGTGGCACCATCGGCGCGTCCAATGCTTCTGCTAGCGCCAACGCTAGCTAGGGTTTACCATCGGTGCGTCTGACGCTTTTGAGCCACCGTCTGATGTCCATGTTTCTTCATTTCTTCGTGATTTCTTGCGCCGTCTTGGTTCCAGTCTTGTGCCTTGACTTTGCTTGATCTTGAGAGTCTTCTACTGAGCTTTTAATGTCTTGCTTGAGGTGTTGATCATCGGATCACCATGTCTCCTTAGTCCAAGTCACATTTGCACCCTATTGGACTACAAAACAAACACTTACAAACACATTAGTCCAATTTGATTATGTTGTACATCAAACACCAAAATTCGAAGTTAAATGGTCTGAGGTCCATTTTCTTTACAATCTCCCCCTTTTTGGTGATTGATGACAACACGACAAAAATCAAAATGCAATCTATTTGCTAGGATGCAATGCAAGGACAAGATCATATGATGTAAGAAGATATCAAATTGAATCAATACTTAATAACATATCTTGTCCTTGCCATAGAGTCCCTTTGTGGCATTATGGATTTAAGCCTCCCCCTAAGTCCATAATCCACTTCCTCCCTTTCTCGGACCATCCCATAAGTAACCATAGAAAGATTTCAAATTTTTTATTCTGGTCGTTTTGTTTGTTTTTAGTTTGGGCTTGCTTTTGGTCCTTCAAATTCTCCCCTTTGGAATCAAACACTAAAAAGGAAGATATTAGTAGCACAAGGGAGGATAAATTTTTGTGATCCTTTTTATGTGGAGTGGAATTTATCACAAAACATGACTCTCACATTACATAAGTTAAACTCCCCCTAAGTGTATGCATACATATGGTGTAAAGCAAAGCATATGCATAACCGGCAAATTAATGCACAAGAGGAGTCTAATTTATATAATGCACAGAGAAGGCATATAAAATGAAATCAACGTAATGATATCGATTAGGAATACCATATATAGATACCAAATGAATTATTGCCACGCACGATGCTTTTCTCCGGCGACTCCATTTTCCTTGCAATGAGACTACTACACACATGATAAACTTGAAGATAGTGTTAGTCTCAAAGCTTCCAAATTGTAGAGTAAACTCCCCCTAAAGGTGTGCATACAAGTTTGAAATACTTGTAGGAGATATGCACATTGACTTGTGAGGTCAAATTATCATTTTGCAATATGACTTCACTAAAATGTGACACAATTGAAGATGGTAATTGGGGTAGTTTATTAACAATTTGGACTCTGGCACATATAAGATAGATAAAAGTAAAAGAAGCTATGTGTCGTGCTCCTAACAAATTAAACCATGTAGATTTGCTCCAAGGATGAGAATGAAACCAAGCAATCCTACCATATGATAAGCCTAGTGTATGCATGACAAAGAATTTAAATATGCAAATGCAAACCTAAGCAATGGAAGGAACTAGACACAAAAAGTAATTCATGAATTTAAATCTAGTTACCTCACATGGGTAGGGAATGTGGGTCCATAGTAGCCACTAACATACTTGGCAATGACATGATCCAATGTGATGCACCCCATGGTATGCACCAAACCTTTGCCAAGTCTCTAAATTCCCCGTAGTCCACTTGACTACTCACTTCCCTTTCGGGACCAAACCTTTTTGGTGCTCTTCATAGTTGAGATAATGTCCTTTGGCACCCAAATGTGTTTGGCCCCATTGTTGGCATGCTTGTTCACCTTGATAGCCACCACCTTGTCATTCTTTTTCTTCTTCAAGAGATAAGGTGTGGTGGTCTTCTTGTTCACCTTGTTGGTATAGGTGTTGGAGAGCTTGCTTGTTTGTTTTTTGATTTTCTCTTTCTTCTTTTTCTCTCCCCCGTGCTTCACCTTGCACTCATAGGACTTATGGCCTTCCTTGTGGCAAACATAGCAAACCATGGTTTGCTCCTCATCAAGCTTCTTCACTCTCTTGACGGTGTTATCTTGATGAGTTCGGGTTTGCTTTGTCTTGCCTTTTGCTTGAGTCAAGTCCTTGGTGAGGCGAGCCACTTCTTGCCTTAGTAGCTCATTCTCCATTTCAACTTCTTGTGTACATGTTTCTACAGTCACATCCGCAACACAAGCTTGTTTGCACATGGGTGAGTCTAAATCAAGTAAATCAATGCAAGAAGTAGAGGCATCCTTTTTAGGCATATCAAAGATTGATTTTTCAATTTTAGATGCCTCGGTGGGGTTTGCTCCGATGGTTTCAAGATTAGCAACTATGTTAGTTAGCTCATCACAATGTTTGCACATGATTTCTATTTTTGTAAGCATCTTGTGTGCTAGCTAACTTTGCTTTTAGTTTTTCATTTTTCTTAACAAGTTGCTCATCATTACTTGTGCTACTACTTGTGCTTACACTAGCCTCAAGTTTCTCAATTTTATTAGATAGCTCAACATTTAAGTTTGAAAAGGTTTCATATTGATCAAGCATGGCATTATAAGCTTGTTGAGAACTATCTAATTTTTCTTTTAAAGCATTTATTTTCTTTTGTTGGCTAGTGCATGCCTTAGCATATTTAAGATTATCTTGCACAAGTTCATTATAAGAAGGTAGCTCATCATCACTATCACTATCTCTATCACTATCACTAGAGATAGAGCATGTGTTACCTCGTGCCATAAGGCACATACGCGAGGAGCTTGATGATGAGTGCTTGTGGTCGCGCCTCTTGTGTTGGGCTTCATCATCGCTTGATGAATCATCCCATTTCTTGATAGTGGTGAGGGCTTTGACCTTACATTCCTTCTTTTTCTCGTCCTTGGGTGTGGGCTTTTGTTTTGAACAATCTTTCATATAATGCCCTCTCTTGCCACATCTATAACATCCATTCTTTCTTTGCTCTCTTCTTTGATTGGTGAACAGACAATCCTCAACGGTGATGGGCACACCCTTGACATTGACCTTGCGAATCATCCTCACCACTCCTCGAACTAGCTTGATTGTTTCTTCTTCATCTAGAGAGGAGTTGGATGAGGTGGAGGCTCGATCATCATCACTTGATTCTTCATCATCATCATCCTCTTCTTCTTCCTCAGCTTCACTTGAGGAGCTTGAGCTTGACCATGTCTCAATTTGCTTCTTGCCCTTCATCTTCTTGTGCTCATCACATGTGAGAGCTATGCCTTTGCTTGATGAAGTGGCTTCTTCTTGACCCATCTTGCGTGACATCTCAAATGCCCCCAATTTGCCAATGACAATGGTCGGGGTCATGGTGCTCAAGTCCTCCATGTTGTGGAGGATGGTGATGATGGTTGCATATTTGTTCTTCGGAAGCACGAAGATGATCTTCCTCACAATATCCGCATTACCTAGCTTTGTAATTCCTATAGAATTGAGGTAATTGATAATTAGATTCAAACGAGAATACATATCACGAACAAGCTCATTATCATTCATTTTAAATGAATCATAGCATGTTTTAGTTAGGTGATGCTTTTGCTCACGGATATTACTTGTATCATCATGGAGCTCATGTAACTTTAACCAAATTTCATGAGATATTTGTAAAGTAAAAACTTGGTTGAAGACATCCATGCTAAGAGATTCAAATAAGCAATTTTTAGCTCTAGCATTAAGATGAATTTCTTTTTCATCACCCGTGTTTAACTTGATGGGATTCCTAGGAGGTCTCATCCCATCGCGAGTGACTCTCCAGGCACCGACCTAGATCAACGACTTCTAGGTAACAAGCCATTCTAGCACTATAGTATGAGAAGTTAGTACCGTCAAAGTGCGGAGGCCTAGAGGTATCCATCCCAACCACTCTAAAGGGCGTCGGCTCGAAGGAGGTGAAGCCAAGAGACCACCTCTAGTCCTCGTTGGAGCCCCTCACAAGGAATCCCTCGCAAGGGCCAAGCTCACGGTCGGGTAACTCCGTGGATAGCCCCGGACCTTCCCCACGCGCAAGTGGGTCTCCGGTTAACCCTCGCAAGGCATGGCCTCTCCCGGATGCTCCCCGCCGTCTTCACTATCAAGCTTCCGGCCGAACCGCCGCGAGCCTTGTTCCCTTCGGTACACGGTGGCGGCCACACCACAAACGCGGTTGGTGTGATCTCGTAAGACTACAAGTCCCTCCGATGTACAAACAACGGTGCGCGCAAGCACCTGTAGATAAGAGGTTTTCAACCTCACTAAACACTAGGCCTAACACCTAGAGCAAGTGCAAAATGGTGGTCTAACTAGCCTAAGCACTTCGCAAAGCACCTATACTAATCACCTAGTATATCACTTAAGCACTTTGGTGGCTAAAGCAACTAAATATGTGTCTATACACTTGGTACACTTCCTTGAGCTCCAACCTAATTGTTTTGGTCGGCCATGCATGGGGGTATATATAGAGCCCCAACCAAATAGAGCCGTTGGAGAAAGTCTTGGACTTCACAACGTAGCATCGGACGCTGCAGTCGTGACCATCGGACGCGCGTCCGATGCTCCTTTAACGGCTAGTTGCCAGCTTGACACTGAGTCACAACGGATCCTGACCGGCGTCCGATGTGTCCACACCTGACACGTCCGATGTCTTCAGAGCCTTTCTAGAACCTCTCTGCATAGGCATCCGACTCTGGAACTGTAGCGTCCGATATAACGCTGTGCACGATGCACAGTGTTACCGTCGCGTCCGATGTGGCACCACGGCGCGTCCGATGCTTCTGCTGGCACCAACCCTAGCTAGGGTTTACCATCGTTGCGTCCGATGCTTTTGAGCCAGCGTCCGATGTCCGTGTTTCTTCGTTTCTTCGCGATTTCTTGCGCCGTCTTGGTTCCAGTCATGTGCCTTGGACTTTGCTTGATCTTGAGAGTCTTCTACTGAGCTTTTAATGTCTTGCTTGAGGTGTTGATCATCGGATCACCATGTCTCCTTAGTCCAAGTCATATTTGCACCCTATTGGACTACGTAACAAATATTTAGAAACGCATTAGTCCAATTTGGTTATGTATACATCAAAATTCGAAGTTAAATGGTCCGAGGTCCATTTTCCTTACACACAACACGCATTAGGATCAAATCCATCTCATGTCCATCAGCCAAGTAAATCGAGCTTCCGCACAGCTGCCCAGCACAATGCCTCGAAGCTGCATGACGCCCCTGCGTGCGGAGGGAAGCGCTGGGAGAGACCAATGTCGGAAGCGGACGCCGCGACATCATCAGGATTGGCCCTGCCGGGAGGGAAAGCAGCGGGGTAAGTTGAGGAGTGGGAGGGAGGATCCGAGCTGCGGAGCTCCCGCTGCGCCAGTGAGCGATGGAGCTCGGTGGCACGGCGTGACGTGTGGTGGTGGGCATCGTGGCCGCGTGCAGCGAACGAGCAGAGCAATTCTCACTGGCGAGGGTGTACTTGTCCATATTTGAGTGTTTTGAGTTGAAAATATTATTATATTAGTCTTAGTGTGTCCCGGCAAATGGATATGGTTTTATAGTGGCCGCTAGCAAAGACCAACATTTTTAGTGGTTTGTAGCAAAAGTCACCTTTTAATAGTGTCTTGTAGCAAATTTTGCCTTAGTTTTGTGTGTAGTTTATGCTTAATTATCCTAATTGGTATCTAAATATTTAATGTGATGAGACTAAACTTTAGATATATTTTTGTAAGTATTATTAGATATATTTTTATAAAATGCTTATTCGGTGTAAAAGATATTAATATTTTTACCTATATATTTAGTTAAATTTTAGATAATTTAATAAAAAAATGCATCTTGAGTTGTATTTTTTTCATAGGACAGAGCTAGTACTTTCTTTTTGTTCAAGTAAAAAAAACGATTACGAGACCAGATAGCCTCACACAGTGGCGGATGCAGAACATGATCAAAGGGGGCTGATCACTTCTTCTACTTCTATTTCTTTATTTTTTTCTTCTTTTCTCCAACAATTTTTTCCCTAATTATCTCTAATTTTACATTGATGTACCAGTTTTAGGGGGGCTGGAGCCCACCCAGCTCCCCTTGTAGATCCGCCCCTGGCCTCACATGATTATGTTCCCCGACACAAGTTGCGATGCATTATAGATTACACTATCTCTAATAATCAATCCCCAAATACAAGACTTATTTAAAGTTTAGATAGCTACAGTCAAAAGGTTCAATACTCATTCGACATCTTCTTGAACAACAAGACCTAAAAGAGAATCTTTTCTACAAATGGTTCCAGTAGAAAGAAAACTCGTAGGGTCTTTTATATGGGCACTTTATTGAAGGCTGATTTTAGGTCTCATGCTACCTGTTTTGCGTTTGGGTGCTCATATAGGATAGCTGTTGGAGACAGTCTTACAAACCATTTGTAGATATCAATTTTCACGAGCGGTTGTCTTAATAAAATTGATTCTACAACTCTACTTATTTTTAAGGACGGTCAACATAAACATTCATTACTAAAATGGGTGATTTGTATGGATTAAGCCTGTTTGGTAGAGGCTCACATTCATTATATTCAGATTCACCAAAAAAATTCTTAAACATTCTAGATTCACAAGATTTAAATTCACCAAATTGGTGAATCTGAGGTCCCACTTTGGTGGATCACTTTAGGAGGTGCTCCACGAATTGGCCTTTCATACCTCGTAAATTTGGGTGGAAATTACCCACCTTTGCCACGGGTAACACACCCCAGATCCCCCAGTTCGTTCTTTTCCCACTCAATATCGTCCTTATGATAAAAAGGTCGCGACTCCTCCCCTTGCGGTCTAGAGGACGAGGTCGCACGCCTCTCACATCCGGAGATCGCCGCCCTCTACCCCCCTCTCCGGCGAGCTCCCCATGTCCGGACCCAGTAGATGTTGTATACTTATGTGCGTATGCATATCTGATGAGTGGTGACTCATATTGCGGGTAGTTCGAGTACAGGGTGTAGTTACCCGAATTAAAATCGGATAATAGGAATCACTATCCGAACTAAACATCGGGTACTGTGGGTTCGGGTATTTCGGGTTCGGGTAACGGGTAATTTGCCCAGGCTTACCGCCTAGCGTGAAGATCCTGTAACTCATGGACGATTCGGGGTTTCTCGAGAACACCCGACAAATCATTCCAATCATAAGGTCTTTGGAATAATGATGTGTACATGTAGGACTATATTATTGGGAGGTTCTGCCACACACACATAGCCATATAGGTCGGAGCGAGTAATAAACATGGTATGTTGGTTTCCTGTGCACATAATTTTAGGATGTGACCCAGTAGGTTCAAAACTTGATTAATGGTTCAAACAGAGGACGGTTGTGAGTGGCAGCAGTGGCGAAGCTAGGGATAAAATAGAGGAGGGGCGAATCATGAACATGTATGACATCAAAGTAGAATACTACATGGATCTGTGGCTAGCTAACTATGGGATGAGTGAGTGCGTTCACAAGCCAAGACTAGCTATGTACTAGTTCTCTTCAGTCAAGAGAAAACAATACTCTAAATATGCATGCACTCTATGCACGGGCTACGAAAAACAAGACAATGTACTGGTGATGGCAGTGAGCGGGGGGGGGGGGGGGGGGGGGGGGGGGGCAACCGCCCAGGTTCGCCTCCACGTAGCTCCGCCAGTGAGTGGCAGTACGTCTTAGGTAATGATACAATGGGATTGGCCATGGAGAAAACGAAGATACTAACCTCTTTTCTTTGACACAAGAACTTGATTTGTTTATCTCCAACAAAAACATCAACTCGACATTTTTCAAAAAAGCAAACCCTTTATTTTTAGTGCATTGGTTTTACAGATATCCTTTTAAAATTGTTTTTATTGCAGTCACAATGCACATGGTGCACATTTCATCACGTGTCCCATACAGATTTAGGCATTTCAGCAAATGCGGATTCACATTAGTTGAACTTTCACCAGCAGTTTTCTCAGATAATTATCTGTCTCCAGTTCTAACACCATAGTTTATCGAACAACGTAGAACGAAGAGCTGCATGTCAATCTGCAGTTTATAACTAAAAAAAAGCTGTTAGATTGCATTAAGTAGAGTTAGATTAATTAATAATATAAATTTGTTGTAATAGATGTGAGCATTTTTAATGTATATATTATGTTGTACATGGTAGAAATTGTATATTTTTCAGTATGCTTGTTTAGTCTTATTAGGTTTAGTTCAACATTGGTTTGATGTTGTGAGAGCACAACATATAAAGCTCAGACAATTCTCACCTATCGGGTTAGTCTTTTGGATTCCGAGGGCGTGCCAACTCGTGAGTATAGCGAGCTTGGCCGGATCCACTGTGCACTCTAGTAAGTCATATCAACACATATGATCAGAAAAGCTAAAAAATCTCAAGGGTCACATGGTGACGAGAAAACCCAACGTCTTGGAGGTTACATGAGTTATATGTGATATGGACTGTTAGACTTGAGGTCTGGAGAATATCCTCCGGAGATCACACGGGGTTATGTGATATAAAGAGTTGGGTAGGATATGTAACATATGAGATTGTCAAGTTTAGTCCCACATCGGAAATTGATATTGGGAAAATATAACATATAATAAAGGGCAGTCCTCACCTATTAGGACCCGAGGGGTGCTCGTGGTTATAGCGAGCTAGGCCAGATCCACTGTGTAACATCTCGGGTGTTAAATTAATAAAATAAATTAGAATTTAATTAGAAAAATGACCAAAATCCTAGATGGAGGAAAAATTCTAACCAGATGTTTGTTGCATTCATGCCATTGCATATTTTTATTGGGTGAAAAAGAAATTTTATGAAACCCGAATAGGGTGAATCACTTTTATTCTATTTAAGATTTAAGAAATAAATAAAAGATTTATGAAAAATTTACAAAATCAAACTCAAAAATTTATTTTTGAAACCTAGAGAAAATATTTCTAAAATATTTCAACGTGATTTTGATTTCAAACTAGATTTGATTTTGAATTCAAAGGGCTTTTGAAAATTTGGAAAAATCAAATAAAAAAAGAAAAGAGAAGGCAAAGGGCACCTGGACCTCTTCCTCTTCTCAGCCTTTCGGCCCACGGCCTCCCTTGCTTCCCCGGCCCGTCGCCTTCTCCCTTTGCTCCTTGTGTCGGCCCACCTTCCCCTATCCCCTCCCCGACCCGCTGCTTCCCCCTCTCGGGCCTCTCCCACAGCTCTCCCTTTGCTTCGGCCCAACCTAACCGCACGGCCCGTCCTCCCTTCCCACCGTTCCCCGGCCCACTCCACGCGCGCAGCACACCGGCCCGCGTCCTCCTCCTCCTCCCCGCGCGCGCGCAACTCCGCGCGGCCCAGGCACCTCTCCCCCTCCGCGGCAGTCGCTGCCCAGCGGGTCCCCCAGCGCCTCCTACTGGTCGGTGGGGCTCCGCTGTCGAACTCATCCCTTCCCCAACCTCTTGCGCGAGCTTGGCGCACCGAACCCGAGCGCCATCTCCGCTCCACTGCGCCCACCACACCGATCGATCCATACCCCCTCCTCTACGCCATATAACTCCGCGCCGCCACACCGCCGACATCATACCCGTGTGATTGTCTAAGCCCCAGTGCCCTCCCGAGACACCACCCACGCGCGCCGCCATTGCCGAAGCTCGGGCGAGCTCGGTTCCCTCCCGGAGAGCCTGCCCCAGCCTCCCTCCGGTCGCTGATCAAGCCCGAGGAGCAGTGACACGTCCGGGAGACCCTGTATCGGTGTACATCTGCGCCGGGGGAAACAAGCCCGCCGCCACCTCGAACAGAGCAGAGCACCGGCCCCGCCGTCGATTCCTCCCCTTCGGATCATCTCTAACTACGAAAAGGCTTCGAGAAGGTTCTCCTTCCTCTCCTCTCTCCCTTGGCACCCTCAATTTGGTAATCCGCGGCCTTAACCCTATTGTTCCTCAGGGCCCGAGCACCCCCATCCGCCATCGCCGCCGAAACTCCTCCTCCGGGCCACGAACCGCGTCGACAACCCCTCCATCGTGATCACCGTAAGATCCTCTCTCTTATGCACACCTACCAGCAATCGCTACCGGCCTCTAGGTCGTTGTCCAAGCAGGGCGGTCATGGCGCCGCCGTGCAAGCCATGGCGTCGCCGTCTCTAACACCACCGGCGGCCACCCAGTCCCTCCCTTCCTGCTTTGGGCCGCTGGATCTGTCTTGAACGGCACAGATTAGAACACCCCGCGAAGGGGTATGCACCCGGTCCACGCCCTGGTGGACTCGGTCCTCAGCGGCCACATCCGCTCGCCCACGACACCGCTGGTACACCGGACCAACCGCCAGCCGCCGCGCTGACCACACCGACCCGCTGGCTGTTTTGCAAAAGAAGCCTCGATCTTTCCTTGAATCAACCCGCCGTCCTCTTGGCACTGTACCGTGAATCTGCGGTATCTTCTGATCTAGCCCCTAAAGTTTCATCAAAACGAGGCCCGGTCCAGATCGGCTGCAAATTCAGTTTTGATTTATTTTAAATTTGAAAATGAGTTCAAGTTTATTACAGTTTTGTCATCCAACTTCAAACACTTATAACTTGCTCATTTTAACTCTGTTTTGACCCATTCAACTTGTGTTATATTCGTATCGTCGAGCTATACGCAGTAGATCAGTTTACTTTTTGTTTTACTACTGTATGATGTATTGTTTCTTATATTGCTTTGTTTGGGTCATGTATTGATGTGTGATCCAGAGAGTGCGGAGTACGAGGACGCTCCAGACCCTTCTTGTGATCCTGCAGTTTCGACCCAGCCCGAAGGCAAGTGTCCTTGAACATCTTGCACCCATATTTATTTTACTTTTATTAGAGTAGTTAGATCTAGTAGACGCATGCAGTCTTAAATTGAATCTCATGTTAAGGTTTACTAGAACTTGTTCATATTTTCCTTGTCACCTGGTTTAGGATGTGTTAGGTAGAAGTCTATGCTTAGCCCTGCAGTCATGGTTGGGATGGTTAATAATTAATCCTGATTAATGATCTATGAAACACTATGGTCTGGTAATAGTACGGCGAGTAGGTAAATCCGTAGGATGGACCATACTGGTGGTTTTTGTGCCGTGGGACTCGGCAGCTGCTTTTGGTTTTGGTTCTGGGCTTGTGTTAGACATATGCTGCCTGGATCCCTAGGACCCGGTTCTTGAAGCCTGTAACCCGGCAAAACAGCGCAAACCATGAGGCCTATATGACTCTGGGACTGGCTAATTAATTAGTTTCCTCCAAGTTGAGGGTCCACACAGGGTTTATTTTAGTGGCTCACGAGGGGGCCCTGGGGGTCGTAGACCTTTGTACGGGGTGAAACCTTAGAGGTATGTGTGGAACGGACTTTGAGGAGGCTTTGTAACGACATTGTAGTGCGACCCCGCTGTGCACCTTGGCACTGTTTAGCGTGATGGGGAACACATGACTCATGGGTAAAGATGTGCGAACTCTGCAGAGTATTAAAACTGATATATCAGCCGTGCTCACGGTCACGAGCGGGCTTGGACTTCTTCGAGATTAGTTGGTTACTGGTTCGGGTCATCTGATGAACTTCAGGTGCGGTTGCCTGATGGACTTCAGGTGTGGGTATGCTTGGTGCGACTCCAAGTGCGGTTGCTTGGTGTGACTCCAAGTGTTGGTTGCTTGGTGTGACTCCGAGTGTGGTTTTGCTCGGTGCGACTCTGAGTGTGGTTACTTTTGGAGACTGTGGTTATAACCTAGTAAATAGGTGCATAGGAAATAGGATTTAATAGGATGTGTTGCTTTAGGCGCTTGAGTCAAACAGAGTCAGCCTACCTTTGTTTATAGCCTCATAATCATATATTTCCTACACTTGCGGAGTACATTTCGATGTACTCACCCTTCCTCTCTGAACCCCCTGCTACCCCACCCAGACGTTGGAGTCTATGACGAGGAGCAGGAGTACTCAGAAGACGGTGGATTCGACCCCGACGACTTGTACTAGGATGACGCAGCCCCCGGTCGACCTTCCTGTGGAGATGGCGTCCAGTTTCCGCGAGTCTACATCAGAGTCTACATCAGAGTGTTGAGAGTCTGTACTTTTCTTTTGGACCCGAGGGTCATTTTATAATAAGTTCAATATTATTAATAAAGCATTGTTTTGATATTTACTTTGATGTCGATATATGTATGAAAATTAATCCTGGCATACATATATTGTGCTCCAATTTTGTTCTTAAAATTGGGGTGTCACAGAGTGGTATCAAAGCCGTGTTGACCGTAGGACGCTACCCTAGTCAAGTCGTCAAGTTTACAAAACTATTTTTACAAAGCCTCACCTCATTTCCCACTTCTGTAGTCTTTCTGTGCTGAAAATTCAAACTTTGTTTCAAAGTAGGTCCTCCAAGTCGTAAGGTGCCCACCATGATTGTTGAATCTCGTAGAACGTTGTTTGATATGTACTTGTGCACTTGTTTGCTTTGCTTCTTTGTGATGACTGTAGTCTCCTCGAATCTCGGGACGAGATTCAAGTTAAGGGGGTAAGTTTGTAACACCCCGGGTGTTAAATTAATAAAATAAATTAGAATTTAATTAGAAAAATGACCAAAATCCTAGATGGAGGAAAAATTCTAATCAGATGTTTGTTGCATTCATGCCGTTGCATATTTTTATTGGGTGAAAAAGAATTTTTATGAAACCCGAATAGGGCGAATCACTTTTATTCTATTTAAGAAATAAATAAAAGATTCATGAAAAATTTACAAAATCAAACTCAAAAATTTATTTTCAAAACCTAGGGAAAATATTTCTAAAATATTTCAACGTGATTTTGATTTCAAACTAGATTTGATTTTGAATTCAAAGGGCTTTTGAAAAATTTGGAAAAATCAAATAAAAAAAGAAAAGAGAAGGCAAAGGGCACCTGGACCTCTTCCTCTTCTCAGCCTTTCGGCCCACGGCCTCCCTTGCTTCCCCGACCCGTCTCCTTCTCCCTTTGCTCCTTGCGCTGGCCCGCCTTCCCCTCTCCCCTCCCCGGCCCGCTGCTTCCCCCTCTCGGGCCTCTCCCTCAGCTCTCCCTTTGCTTCGTCCCAACCTAATCACGCGGTCCGTCCTCCCCTTCCCACCGTTCCCCGGCCCACTCCACGCGCGCAGCACACTGGCCTGCGTCCTCCTTCTCCCCCGCGCGCGCAACTCCGCGCGGCCCAGGCGCCTCTCCCCCTCCGCGGCAGTCGCTGCCCAGCGGGTCCCTCGGCGCCTCCCACTGGCCGGTGGGGCTCCGCTGTCGGACTCATCCCTTCCCCAACCTCCCGCGCGAGCTTGGCGCACCGAACCCGAGCGCCATCTCCGCTCCACCGCGCCCACCACACCGATCGATCCATACCCCCTCCTCTACGCCATATAACTCCGCGCCACCACACCGCCGCCATCATACCCGTGTGATTGTCTAAGCCCCAGCGCCCTCTCGAGACACCACCCACGCGCGCCGCCATTGCCGAAGCTCGGGCGAGCTCGGTTCCCTCCTGGAGAGCCTGCCCCAGCCTCCCTCCGGTCGCTGATCAAGCCCGAGGAGCAGTGACACGTCCGGGAGACCCTGTATCGGTGTACATCTGCGCCGGGGGAAACAAGCCCGCCGCCACCTCGAACAGAGCAGAGCACCGGCCCCGCCGTCGATTCCTCCCCTCCGGATCATCTCTAACTACGAAAAGGCTTCGAGAAGGTTCTCCTTCCTCTCCTCTCTCCCTTGGCACCCTCAATTTGGTAATCCGCGGCCTTAACCCTATTGTTCCTCAGGGCCCGAGCACCCCCATCCGCCATCGCCGCCGAAACTCCTCCTCCGGGCCACGAACCACGTCGACAACCCCTCCATCGTGATCACCGCAAGATCCTCTCTCTTATGCACACCTACCAGCAGTCGCTACCGGCCTCTAGGTCGTTGTCCGAGAAGGCGGTCATGGCGCCGCCGTGCAAGCCATGGCGCCGTCGTCTCTAACACCACCGGCGGCCACCCAGTCCCTCCCTTCCTGCTCTGGGCCGCTGGATCTGTCTTGAATGGCACAGATTAGAACACCCCGCGAAGGGGTATGCACCCGGTCCATGCCCTGGTGGACTCGGTCCTCAGCGGCCACATCCGCTCGCCCACGACACCGCTGGTACACTGGACCAACCGCACGGCGCCACACGACGCACACGTCAGCCGCCGCGCTGACCACACCGACCCGCTGGCTGTTTTGCAAAAGAAGCCTCGATCTTTCCTTGAATCAACCCACCGTCCTCTTGGCACTGTACCGTGAGTCTGCGGTATCTTCCGATCTAGCCCCTAAAGTTTCATCAAAATGAGGCCCGGTCCAGATCGGCTGCAAATTCAGTTTTGATTTATTTTAAATTCAAAAATGAGTTCAAGTTTATTACAGTTTTGCCATCCAACTTCAAACGCTTATAACCTGCTCAATTTAACTCCGTTTTGACCCATTCAACTTGTGTTATATTTGTATCGTCGAGCTCTACGCAGTAGATCAGTTTACGTTCTGTTTTACTACTGTATGATATACTTTTTATTATATTGCTTTGTTTGGGCCATGTATTGATGTGTGATCCAGAGAGTGCGGAGTACGAGGACGCTCCAGACCCTTCTTGTGATCCTGCAGTTTCGACCCAGCCCGAAGTCAAGTGTCCTTGAACATCTTGCACCCACATTTATTTTACTTTTATTAGAGTAGTTAGATCCAGTAGATGCATGCAGTCTTAAATTGAATATCATGTTAAGGTTTACTAGAACTTCTTCATATTTTCCTTGTCACCTGGTTTGGGATGTGTTGGGTAGAAGTCTATGCTTAGACCTGCAGTCATGGTTGGGATGATTAATAATTAATCCTGATTAATGATCTATGAAACACTATGGTCTGGTAATAGTACGGTGAGTAGGTAAATCCGGCAGGATGGACCGTACTGGTGGTTTTTGTGTCGTGGGACTCGGTAGCTGCTTTTGCTTTTGGTTCTGGGCTTGTGTTAGACATATCCTGCCTGGATCCCTAGGACCCTGTTCTTGAAACCTGTAACCCGTCAAAACAGCGCAAACCATGAGCCCTATATGGCTCTGAGACTGGCTAATTAATTAGTTTCCTCCAAGTTGATGGTCCACACGGGGTTTGTTTTAGTGGCTCACGAGGGGGCCCTGGGGGTCATAGACCTTTGTACGGGGTGAAACCTTAGAGGTACGTGTGGAATGGACTTGGAGGGGGATTTGTAACAGCTTTGTAGTGCGACCCTGCTGTGCACCTTGGCAGTGTTTAGCGTGATGGGGAACGCATGACTCATGGGTAAAGATGTGGGAACCCTGCAGAGTATTAAAACTGATATATCAGTCGTGCTCACGGTCACGAGTGGGCTTGGACTTCTTCGAGATTAGTTGGTTACTGGTTTGGGTCATCTGATGGACTTCAGGTGCGGTTGCTTGATGGACTTCAAGTGTGGGTATGCTTGGTGCGACTCCAAGTGCGGTTGCTTGGTGTGACTCCAAGTGTTCGTTGCTCGGTGTGACTCCGAGTGTGGTTTTGTTGTGTGCGACTCCGAGTGTGGTTACTTTTAGAGACTATGGTTATAACCTAGTAAATAGGTGCATAGAAAATAAAATTTAATAGGATGTGTTGCTTTAGGCGCTTGAGTCAAACAAAGTCAGTCTACCTTTGTTTTTAGCCTTATAAGCATATATTTCATACACTTGCGGAGTACATTTCGATGTACTCACCCTTCCTCTTTGAACCCCCTGCTACCCCACCCAGACGTTGGAGTCTACGACGAGGAGCAGGAGTACCCAGAAGACGGTGGATTCGACCCCGACGACTTGTACTAGGATGACGCAGCCCCCGGTCGACCTTCCTGTGGAGATGGCGTCCAGTTTCTGTGAGTCTACATCAGAGTCTACATCAGATTGTTGAGAGTCTGTACTTTTCTTTTGGACCCGAGGGTCATTTTTGTAATAAGTTCGATATTATTAATAAAACATTGTTTTGATATTTACTTTGATGTCGATATATGTATGAAAATTGATCCTGGCATACATATATTGTGCTGCAATTTTGTTAAGAAAATTGGGGTGTTACACACTGCGCACTCTAAGATGTCCAACCGTAATAGATAGGGAACTAGAAAAACTGAGTATTAGGGCGTGTTTGGCAGAGCTTCACATAGCTCCAGATCTCAAAAAAACAACTCCGCTCCAATTTTTTCAACCAAACGGCCTAACTCCACGAACTCCAGATCCGCAGAAAACATGGATCTAGCTCTCAAATCCAGGAGTACCTCAAGGGGTACTCTGGAAGTATTGGTTTTGTAATTCCTCGTGGAGTTGGTAGAAATTACCCACCAATGCCACCAATTACACACCCCTACTGTACCGATTCGCAATTTATTTTCCCTTCTCCCCACGACGACGCAAGGTCGCGACCTCCTCACGGTCTTCTACAGGCACGCCGCCGCCCAGGCTCCTCGACGCCGCTCCGCTCCTGGTGGCCGGCGAACCATCGGAACGAAGGATTCGGCCCTCCTCCGCCTCCTCCACCTCCTTCCTCTTCCAATCTATCTGGTCTGGGCGCCGCCGGTCTGGATGCGACCACCTAGCTGGGTGCTGCCAAGGCGTTGCTGGCCAGGGCACGCCGGCCTCTGCCATGGCCGCACACGGCCTGGCTGTTGGCTTTGGCGCCGCTTGCCAGGGCGCTGCTGGCGTTGGCTCCACCAGCCTGGGCACTGCCAGCCAGGGCGCCGTCGGCCACAGGTCTGGACACGGCTGGTACTAGCTTGCATAGCAGGGATGCCATCAATTTACAGTTCACACCTCTGGAAACGACGATGATTTTATGAGGGCGGCGCAATGCATTTTTAATTTTTTTTCTACGTATGGACCCTTACATCAAATTGAGGTATTGTCATAAACAAGGTTAATTATATATTATTAATAGTAATGGTTATTTATGTTGCTTCGAGCATAGCCGTAGCCGTATTCATGAGAAATTGCAAAAAAAAAATAAACAAAAGATACATTGCGTACACCATTCATATAGGTGACATAAATAAAAAAAAGAAAAGAATTTATGAGAAATTGCAAAAAAAAAAGATACATTACGTACACCATTTACATAGGACACCATTTATACAGGTGACGTAAATAAAAAAAGAAAAGAATACATATAGCAAGTCACGTACAAGTGACGAATAAAAAAAATAAATATCATTAATGCCAAGGGTATTATTGGACAATGCAATTAAAACCTCTATTTGTGGATCTGGAGCTGTTATCTTAGCCAAACACAATTTCTCAGCTCCATGATAGAAACACGGATCCGTACTGGAACTGCTCTATGGTGGAGCTGATGTTTTTTTTAAGATCTAGAGCTACATGGAGCTCTACCAAATACGCCCTTATCATGCATGTACTGCTTAAATGATATAGAAAAAAATTAAACATTGCTTGCTTGGCATAGCCGCATAGGTAAAAATGATTTTGTTTTCTATGCACTCAAGTTTCAGATCTCTATGCTATGGCAACTAAATTAAACCTCTAGGCTCAATATAGTGTTGTAAAAAAAATTAGTTGCATGTTTCATTTCGTAAAAGTAAACGACTTAAGTACTAAAAAATGAAGCCATCTATTAGACTATATATTACCTCCTCATGTCAAGAAGATGCTGTTCAAAAAAGCATATCCAGAAACCACACCACCTTCATTGAGTGTAGCTGCCTTTGTTCTCATCAAATAACCACACTGGCCATTTAAGATTACCTTGTCTTTGTTCCTACATACATTCAGCCATAAAACTTCTATTGGACAATGCAACTATATGAACCACTAGAGTAGTTTATTTATTGTTTGTTACCGCAGATAGGCTCCAAAAATCCCAAATTCAGAAACAGCGTTTTCCTTAGCACATACACCCTCGCGAACAAGATAGCAGGGTGATGCTGGTGGAAATATCCTTTGCATTAGGATGTATGCTGCAAGCTCATTTCCTCCATCCTTTCGCAGACGAACCAATGTTTCACGGAGATTATCACCATAAATATTATTCCCTGTGCATGACATAATTACACATATCTATTCAGTGATGAATGCAGAAATAATTTCACTACTACATATTTCAGAATTCAGACGGAGCCCATACCTCCACCCTCCCTTTGGGGTTTAAGGACAAACAACTCTGGAGATTCAATAGCAGACATCAGCATACTATCGTCTTCCAAGTTCCAGAGTCCTGCGAAGCATTGCCGTACTTTTTTTATGTCATCTTTGTTGTCAAAGAACCTGGTAAGAAGTTCAGTATGATGATAAGAGGAAAAGTAGTGCTGTTGTATGAAGACTGAAACCTTAGATGGGTATAATGAATAGCTGCTACATATTGCTTTGATAGCTGATAATTACAGAAATAGAGAGTAGTATCTTGTTCCATTTGATCTCTTTGCTCAACTAAAGTGGCATGTTCCCTTAATGTAATTACCTTTCAAGCACATATTCCTTTGCCAGTTCCTGTTGAATCTTCTTTGTCCCAACAAGATGATATGATATTGAAGGGCACTTTATTGCAGAAGAACGCTCAATTAAAGTTCTTGCTTTCCATTCCTACATACATATGGAGCGATAGTTTTGTGAACCCCAATTACAGTTTATTTTTTTTGCATTTTCACAACAACATTTCAAGGAAACTATTTCAGCCAACAGAAGGTCAAGGTGATTGGATGCAGTGGAACAATAAGAACATGTATACAGTTTATAGATCGAAATGATTAGGAAACATACTGCTTCTGAAGGGTAATCATTCGGTGAGTAACCTGCTCTAAAGTAGACAAGAGCAACCGGCCACCCATTTCTACATGGAAAAAGTTGAGAAGGTCACCTTGTTCTTAGGAAACAAGTTTCCCCTGCTTTATATTTGCATAAAGCGCAAAAATATCCAGAGTAGGTTCTAGCGTATTCTAACCAGGTGTGACCGCCGATTGAGAAGGTCACTTGAATCATCCGATCATACATTCCATAAATTTTCATGGAGACAAAGAGAATGTACTTACATGACAAGTGTTCCATCAGGACGTAGGTTCCCTTCTGCTTCTATTGCGGCAAGAGTTTTGCGGACAGTTCTCACTCCGTATGTGTGGAAACAGAGTCAAGAGAGATTTTTATTTAACTGCTTGGTGTGTATATATTAGATTCCGGTACACGATTTATAAAGGTTTGAATGCTATTAAATGTCATATCAAATTTATTCCTAAAAAAATTATAGGGTAAATCTGAAGGATATCTTTCTTTCAGGGTAACAGTGGTCCAATACTGATCATACATGTATCTCTCTTCTTGTTGAACAACCACCAGAACTACTGCACTGATATCAGAAACTTTAGTTAGCTAAGGCTTAAGACCTCATAACACAAGTGTTTTGAAAAATAAAATTTTGCATCATGCCATAAGCAACCTTGGATTGTTGTACTCAGCCCATGCTCTAGCTAACGCTTCAGCATGCTGGGTGATAGCTGTGTTTCCAAGGACACTTTGATCCAAACCAAGTTCCCTCTCATGCATCCTAACAAGATTTCTGCACATTGCATATTACTATTCATGTTATCTTTTGGCAATAGGGAAATGATGAGAAAATACAAAGCCAAATCTTAACGGGGTGGTGATTTACACGATATGGAACATTTGGAAGGAAAGGAACAGAAGGATGTTTCGAGGTATAGTTATGGATGCTCGACAAGTGACCCTCAAAGCCAACGAGGAAATAGATACGTGCTCTAGGGTCCTTCACAATCTGACTTAGCCTTTCTCCGTTTAACCCCTCTGTGTGTGAGGACAACCTGACTTAGCCTTTCTCCGTTTAACCCCTGTGTGTGTGAGGAGGGGGGAGGTGTTAGGTGTCCTATTTTTTCTGTGTGTGCCCGGTGGGGCTTTCCGGTCTTCCGGACTTTCCTCTACATATAAATTTATTTCCTTTCTTAATTGATAGGTGAATCGGACATTCCACCGCTTTCCAAAGTTTACATATAAGCCTATCTCAAATTCATAGGGTGAGAGAGAAAAATAGATTTTATAGATCCCATGCTATATTTCCACTTTGCAACTTATAACACTCTCTTCAACTCACTCCCCTATGGTGGAAATACAATAAATAAGTATCTCTCTCGTATACCCAATAATAATATGCAAATATAATCCATATACAATTATATTAGCTTAATTAATATGTATCTAAATTATGATTCTTAAATGATTTCAATTCCAAGCATTCAAACAGGCCGTAAGCGAATATTTTCACTCCAGTCTGCCTGAATGTGAAATTAATAAGTAACTCTGGCTTTCATATGGTTGTGGATTTCAAAGGAACCATGATGTACTATGTGCTTACGGTCGGGAATTGCTCTGTGACTTTGACGTGACATCCAATTATCAGTGACAAATTTGCACTTATTTTGTTGTGTCATTCTAAACATGCATGAGTGTAATTCAATAGAATTTGATGTTCCTCTCTTATTAGACCTGTGAAGCTCTGATACACCACAAGCAAGCCCATTCGAAGATGTAGAAATGGTGTTGAGCTCCACTTGAAGAAGCAAGTCAGTTTCTCCATCTACCATGTAGTCTGACCTGGTAAGACCTAAACGTATTTCCTGAAAGATTTATACATAATTAACCATTTGTTAAGTTAGCATGAATACAAGATTATTAATCTATTATCTGATGAATGCAACTGAAAAAGGGTACATGTTTCACGAAAAGTTTACCTCTTCCTTATTCAGTTCCATCATCTCCAAGTGAATATCTAAAAGCCTTTTAGTGAATAAATCGACCTGTTTTGTCCTGAAAGAATTGTGAGTTCCAAGTAATGAGAATAGAACTGGGCGAGTTGCTATCGTCAAAAAATCAATGTCGACGCTTTTTTTCGGAGAAGGGTGGATTTTAGGTAACTTGCATAATTTAGAGTTTTCAGGCACTGAGAATAGCATAGATAGACGAGTGCTATCTTTGAAACAACAGTTTCGACGCTTTTTTTTCCGGAGAAGGCTGCATTTTAGGTAACTTTTTCAGAGTTTTCAGGCACTTGAAACAAAGCATGCATGTTAGGTTACATCTTTTGACTACTTTATGATTATATTTGTATATTATTGTTTGGTATTCTCCTGAAAAAAAGACTACTTTATGTTCCTCGTTGGCACATGTATAAATAAGTAAAAGACTACTTTATGTTCTCCTAAAAAAGCACTTCATTGACACATAAATACAAGTAAAAGTAACCAATTGTTTTGATTTTACACTGAACTTTTATCTAATTCAAAATTTATCAGAGTTTCATCTATCATTACTAAACAATTTGCTGTCATGGATGTGCTCAATATGCTATTTGCGAAGGCAGAAAATAATGGCCTGCTGCAATCTCTATCTCGATGGGTAGCTGGACAAAGGCTCTCACTTTGCCCATATATGATGCTGCTTTGTTTATCTGGCCTGTGGATGATGAGCTGTAGATTACCAAGGGTATTCTCAATATTTTTGATAAGGGTCTCTAAATGTGAGCGAAGATTAGTCAGTGTTTCATCTTTTCTAATTGCGGCTGGACGTTTGCAGTTTACTAATGTAGTTTTCTCTGGGCTGCCTACCTTCGGTATGAGAACCAAAAACGGTCATCAAACAGATAGATAAATTTTGGAAACATTGCTTATGGTGGGGTTTAGATGTTGACAATCAAAAACCACCAAAGGCAGCTTGGTCATTGGTTTGTGTCCTAAAGCTTGAATGTGGACTGGGTGATCTTATTCTTCGATTACACAATGAAGGCCTCTTGCTCAAGCATCCTCGCCTCACTACTAACCCCAAAGGATCCTTTTGGTGGCGGAATTCAAATTTTAAGGTCAAAGAGTAAATTCCACCTTCAATTGATTCATGGCTAGAAGGTTATGTGTAGTTCTTCTTATCTTCTTTGTAACCTTTTGTGTTTCATGTTTTGGTAATTGAACCTTTTATTTTTATTTGTTTTCCAATAAATCATAGTAGGGGCATTCACCCCTCCTCGTTTTCAGTCAATTTTTTTTTTGGTGATGTGTAACACCTCTAGTGTTTAACTTGTAATTAACCTGACATGTCATCATCTTAAGTCATAATCATTCTTGTCATGCATTAATGCTTGCCTAAATGCTTGATTGCATTTACCCCTTTTGTGTGTAGTAATCCCTTTTAAAACCCCTAAAAGCCCAAATCTTCCTATAAGGGCAAAACGGTAATTTCACCTCTGTGTCTAGCTCTGTGTAAATCTTATTCAGTTTTGTGCCTTGATGTTTTGTTGTGTTGATCAAAGATCAAAATCAAAAATAGAATTGGAAGTTCTTTTGAAAAACCCTAATTTCCAAACTCTAGTTTTACCCCTCTTTTTATAATTCAAAAACTATTCAAAAATTTGAAGTTGGCCCTTTTAGCAAAGTTGTAGATCTTGTCAAGAGGAACAACTTTGGTATTTATAGATTTTCTAGTTTCAATATAAAATCAAAAGTAATTTTGAATTTATTCAAATCCCAAAAGTGTCCCCTTTTCAAATTTCAAATGTGATTCAAAAACTATTTGGATTTTGAAAACATTCTTTTTGACAAAGTTGTAGATCTCTTTTTTCTACACAACTTTGGTGTTTTGAGTTTTTGCTGCTCAGTTCAAATTTTGGAAGTAATTTGCAAAATACAGAAATTAGTTCAAAGTCAAACCCTAGACCTACCTACTGTTCTTCTTCCTCGCGTAGGGGGGGGACCCGGCCATGGCGCCCCGCCGGCGCTGCGCGTGCCACGCGCAGGGCAGCTCCTCGCCTGCCACCAGTCTGCCGCTGCTGACCCCGTGCTCATTCCGCACCCGCACGCGAGCGATGACCTCCTCTCCCGTCCCCCACAGTGCCCAGCAAGCCGCCGCCGCGTGTTCAACGCCGGCGAGCTTACGCCCGGTCCCTGCGCGCACGCCCGTCCTTCCGCCAGCGTGCAATCGATTGCGCACGCTTCGGCCAAGCTTATCCGCCTGCACGCGACACTTATCCGCCCCTGAGCACGGCTATAAAAGCCACCCGCCGGCCGCCGTTCTTCCGCCACCAGCGAGCTCTGTGAACCCGAGCCACCAAGCCTCCCCAGAGCCCGCCGAAGCCGCCGTTGCTTTCGTCTTGAGCTTCTCCACCTTTCCAAACCACAAATTTCACCCCTCCGTCCCTCCTTTAGCCGGCGCAAGCGATTCTTCTCCGACTCCGGCGAACAGTCTTGCCGCGGTAAGCAGCAAAATTCGTCGCCGTGGATTTTCTTCTCATCCATCCGACCCCCGCCCTCTCTTCCTCATCTTGGTGCGCTCCTAACCGCTCCTCGGCGATCTCTTTTGGTGGACAGAACTGCCGGCACGCCGCTCGCCGCCGAGAGAGCTCCGTCGAAGCACCGCCAACGTCGAGCTCACTCCTTCGACCCTTGTTCCGCCCCGCCGAGCCCTGCCTTCGACCCGTGGTAAGCACTCAAAGCCCCCCCCGGTCTCTGCTTTCACGGCGCAAAGCTCGAGCCAGGCCTCGAGCGGATACGCGTTCACCGTTAGCTCGAGCCAGGCCTCGAGCACACGTTTCCCGTCTCGCTCGAGCCAGGCCTCGAGCGGACACACTCACCACTTCGCTCGAGCCAGGCCTCGAGCAAACACACACCCTCACCGTCTCGCTCGAGCCAGGCCTCGAGCGGACTCACACACCCACACCGCTTCGCTCGAGCCAGGCCTCGAGCAAGCACTCACACACTGTCTAGCTCGAGCCAGGTCTCGAGTAGACACACACCCTCACCACTTCGCCGAGCCTAGCCTCGAGCAAGCGTGCACCCCCCCCCCCGCTTCGCCCGAGCCAAGCCTCGAACGAACCCGCGTTTCTGTCTCGCCCGAGCCTCCCAGCCAGGCCTCGGACGGACGATTGTTTCCGTCTCGCCCGAGCCTCCCAGCCAGGCCTCGGACGGACGATTGTTTCCGTCTCGCCCGAGCCTCCCAGCCAGGCCTCGGACGGACGATTGTTTCTGTCTCGCCCGAGCCTCCTAGCCAGGCCTCGGACGGACGATTGTTTCCGTCTCGCCCGAGCCTCCCAGCCAGGCCTCGGACGGACGATTGTTTCCGTCTCGCCCGAGTTTCCTAGCCAGGCCTCGGACGAATCGGTCATTTTCCGTTTCGCCCGAGCCTCCGCGTCAGGCCGCGGGCAACTTTGTGTCTGTTCTAAAAGTTAATTACTCGATAGAGAGTTGTACTCTAGAATCTGTGGTTTTGCCCTGTGTTGCTTTGTTCATGTCAGCATCCTCATTAGCATACATCATTGCATCCGTGTAGTGACCGAAGGAGAAGGTGTCAAAGTCGAGGCAGCTGCTGACGAACCGACCCCCGAGGCGACCCCGAGCTCCGACACCTGCACCACCGACCCCGAGCCTGTCCTCTTTGCTCTTCAAGGCAAGCCCCGGTGCATTTAACCCTTCCTTGCTTTTATAAAGGTTTACTTAAAATGCTTTGAGTTAAACTACTGCATTAGGTTATAGGAGTTGTGTGATGACCTATTACTTGCACTATTTACCTCCACCAGAAGATCCACCTGCCCTGTTTAAAAACTATTTGTAAAATGCTTAGTGATGCTATGTAATAGATTTGCAATAAAAATGCCAATTTCAAAAGTGTGATCACTTAAAGAATTTTTATGGGAATTTGGCTTTACTCCCCGGCTATTGGCTAGGTATCTGATCCGTACCTAATCAATTTCAAGGAGAGGTTGTCCGAGCGTACGGTGCCGTCATGTTGAAGTCCGGGACTCAACAGTTGACACCGACCGGGACAGGGTTAAAAACTGACAGGACTATTACGCTCGGGTGAGATATAACTGAGGTATAGTTCTGGCAGAAAAATTAGGGACCATCCGTATGGGGGCCTGCTGGTCAAGACTTGTAACTATTCACATACTTTGGAAAGCTTTGGCTCCGAGGAATCCTTTATTGGACCGACAACCGCGCACTGGGAGTGGAGAGATGGCGGAAGTAGCATGTACCCACGTGGTCATCGTACCTGGATAGGAGTGGTGTACTGTACTTCCGGGTGGCGTAGGACCGGGCCCAATCTTGGAGGAATCGTGGAAGACGAGTTGGCATATGCAAGCTTGGGTGCTACATATGCAGTGTGGATAGGGATCCTCAGCTGAGTATTATTTATCCGGATTAACGTTGCTCCTCGGTTATGGAGACTTGGTCACTGACTGTCAACGGAGAGTGGTTCTCAACTAGGAATGTTTTGAAAGGTAAAATGAATCATGAACAATGAAGAATTGAGAAATACTGGAACCTTTCCAAAAATAAAACAAGGTTTACAAAATGCTTTTTCTGTAAAATACTTGATCTTGCGTAAGCCTTACCTTGACTACCTAAGCCTCTCATTCCTGAGTCTCCTCCCTTTTTTCTTTAGTCGGGTAAGTCTTGTTGAGTACCCCAGTACTCAGGGTTTGTTAACCCCTGTTGCAGGTATGACTGAGTCCCCGATGTGTCTTGCGCCCTGCTGCATGACCATTGTCCAGGAAGTGGCCGATGAGGCCGAAGAATAGTTGTGCACCCTCGGGCTGGGTGATTACAAGTATCTTATTTTGTTGTACTCCGCTACGTTGCCTATTTCTATTACCTGAACATGGTTTGTAATAACTGCACCTTTAATTTTATTTGGAACCTCGGTTGGTAAAACTAATGTTATTTAAGTCTTCCGCTCTGTATTCCGATGTTATTTGTAAAAGTATCCAGCGCTGTGACCAAATTGTGAGATGATCCTGCGGACAATGGGCACTGATGCAGCCCAGTGACGAACAGACTTAATCACGCGGAACATCGGTTCGGCTGTCAGAGGCTGACGGGGACCGGTGGGCCATGGGATTAGGGTCGTTACGCCACAGAGTGGTATCAGAGCATCTCACTATAACGTTGCAGTGTTCTTGCGAAAACTTCAAAAGATATTTTGAGTCCAAACAAACTAAACTTGACTATTTTGGGTCCAAATTGCTTCTCTTATCTTGTCTTGTATGGCAACACGAGACAACATGTTTTAAGCCCTATGTACCTTATTTAATATTGCATTGCCTTGTTCCGTAGGAACGATTCATACATCATGTCATATTCACCTAAGCTAGATAATAACTTCCTCTCTAAGTTCGTTGGGTTAGTATGCCTTTACCTTTTCTTGCTAGCCTTTTCACTCCTCATCCATCTTATCCTATCCAGACATGGCTCGCATCAAGCTGACTGCTCGCAAGTCGACTGGACCGAATGGTGTGCCACGTCACCAGCTGGCACCACGCGTTGGAGAAGAGGCTGGCGAAGCCTCAAACGGTCGTCGCTTTCCCCGTCGCACCCGCAAACACCTAAAGGAGGAGATCAAGAACCTGAAGGCTGAACTGAAGAACTTGGAGCATGACTTCTACCACTCACGTCTGGAGTTCTATGAGACACGAGCTTCCCTGGAGCAGGCCAACCGGAACATGACCCGCGCCATCGAGCAGCGTAATGCTACTTGGGTTCGCGAGGACGTCACCAGAGCCGAGCTCCACGGACTGCGGCAGTACACAACTCAGATTGAACAGTTCAATGATATGCTTCATGAAGAGGTACACCAGCTGTACAACCAACTCCACCCCGTGGTTCCCCCGGTTGTCGAGGACCCTGAGGACGGAGTAGTGGAAGAACCGGACGTGGAGCAGGAGCCAAGCGTGAACGAGGAGATTGAACCTGCCGAGAACATCTACGCTGAAGACGAGGACGAGGAGGTTGAGCCTGAGCTCATCCTCGAGGAAGACGACGACGACAACATGATCATCATCGACGAGGACTAGACTCGTGGTTAGAGGATGGAGATCCCGCGTGTATGTACCACCTGCTTACCTAAACCCTTAGTCTAGGTTTGGGGGCGCTAGTCTGTCTTTTGCTAAGTTGGGTCTGTATCTTTCTTTTTGTACCTTTTCCCCTTATCAGTCTGTTGTTATCTGTCAAGTCATCTTTATCGGTCATCTACCTTTGTATCGGTGAAGTTTTTCAGTCAGTTGTTTTCAGAACGTTATCAATGGATACTAAGTTCCAAGTTGCTTAACAGATGCCTGTGAACACTCGCACTGGAGCTGGAGGTTCTGGGGATGCCAACCTTCCAAACCCTCCACCTGTACCTGCTACGCTAGCAGATGCCATCGCAGCCTTGGCAGCTGCTGCTAACCTGATGGCTCAAAATCAGGGGCAGCAGAACAATGGCCACCGTGGTCGCCATAACATCAACAACGAGACCACATATGTGGATTTCACCGAAACTCGTCCACCAGTCTTTACCAAGGCTGATGAACCCCTTGAAGCTGATGGTTGGCTTCACACCATGGAGCAGAAGTTTGGTCTTCTTCACTGCACCGACACCCAAAAGCCCCGGTTCGCTTCTCAGCAGCTTCGTGGTCCAGCAAGCGCTTGGTATGCCAACCTGTTGGCTGCCCAGCCAGAAGGTCATCAGTTGACCTGGGAAGAGTTCTGCACCGCTTTCCGTGCACATCATATCCCTTCCGGATTGATGAAGATGAAGCTTGATCAGTTTCTGGCACTACAACAGAAAGACTCCACAGTGATGCAGTATGTGGGTCAGTTCAACCACCTTAGCCAGTATGGCTCGGAATATGTCAACACGGACAAAAAGAAGAGGGACTGTTTCCTCAGGGGACTGCACCCCAAGATCCGCAGAAGTATGTCCAATAACCTGACCGGTTCGTATCATGATGCCGTTGACCGGGTTGTTGCTTTTGAGGAGAGCAATCGTCAGTACCAAGAGGAAAAGAAGAAGAAGAAAGCAGGATCCAACAGTTTCTCTGGCAGTCACAAGCGCCAGAGGGTCATTTATCACCCTAGCCACCACCATAATCGCCCACCTTACCCCCACTAGCAAGTGGTCGTCCGTACTGCGGCCACCACCCACAACGCCAACCAGCAAAGTGCCACGCAGCCGAACGCCCCAGGTGTTCGTATCACCACCCCACAAACCGCCTACAACCATCCCTGCTACAACTGCGGCCAAGTCGGTCACTGGTCTCGTGAGTGCCCAAAGCCCAAGAGATACGCTCAGAATGCTCAGAAGGGTCCTGGAGGATCTCAGCAGCAGCAGCACCGTGTCCAGCAGCAGCATGTTCAGAAAGGCAAAGTTGTCAAGAAGCACGGGCAAGTCTACTACACCACTGTTGGCGACATCCCAGAAGGAGAGCCCATCATGATCGGTAGGTTTCCCGTTGCCAATCATCCCGCAGTCGTGTTGTTTGATTCTGGTGCATCGCATTCCTTCATCAGTCGTACATTTGTCTCTAAGCATGGGATATCAATTGGGGAGTTGAAAGAAAGTTTCTGTATATTTTCGCCTGGAGGGCGTATAAGTACTAAGGAAGTGGTTCGCAATATACCGGTGATGTTGGGGGAACATGTATTTCCTACCACCATGATAGTGCTACGTGATCAGGAGATAGATGTCATTCTAGGCATGAATTGGATGTGCCAGTATAAGGCCATGATTGACATCCTGAATAGGGTTGTGAGAGTGGACATTCCTAACAGTACCTCCAAACTCCTTCTCCAACTCCCAATGCCTCCAAAACCAGCAGCCACATTTTTGAATACCACCTATGTTCTGGAAACCAGAGACATCCCCGTGGTCTGTGAATTCCCTGATGTTTTTCCAGAGGACTTACCTGGTCTGCCTCCTGACCGTGATGTTGAGTTTGCCATAGAGCTAAAGCCCGGGACTGCTCCTATATCCCGCAGAGCTTATCGAATGCCTCCCAGAGAGTTGGCAGAGCTAAAAATCCAGTTACAAGACTTGCTGGATAAGGGCTTCATTCACCCAAGTTCGTCTCCTTGGGGCTGTCCTGCAATCTTTGTAAAGAAGAAAGACAAAAGTCTTAGGTTATGCGTTGATTATCGCCCACTCAACGAAGTCACCATCAAAAATAAATATCCCTTGCCTCGTATTGACCTTCTTTTTGACCAGCTAGCTGGAGCCAGAATATTCTCCAAAATTGACCTCAGATCTGGCTACCACCAAATAAAAATACATCCCGAAGACATTCCTAAAACCGCTTTCACTACTAGATACGGCCTATATGAGTACTTGGTCATGTCCTTCGGTTTGACCAATGCCCCTGCCCACTTCATGTACCTCATGAACTCCGTATTCATGCCGGAGCTCGATAAATTTGTGGTCGTGTTCATTGACGACATCCTTGTCTACTCAAAGACCCCTGAAGAGCATGCCGAACACCTTCGTATCGTTCTAACCCGCCTCAGAGATCATCAGCTTTATGCCAAGTTTAGTAAATGTGAGTTCTGGTTAGATCAGATACAGTTCCTTGGTCATGTCCTATCCGCTGAAGGAGTGTCAGTCGATCCCGGAAAGGTGGCGGACATTCTGGATTGGAAGCCACCTACCACTGTTCACGAAGTCCGTAGCTTCATGGGAATGGCTGGATATTATCGCCGTTTCATCCCGGATTTCTCCAGAATCGCCAAGCCTATCACCGAGTTAGTAAAGAATTCCGTGAAGTTTGTTTGGTCACCAGCTTGTGAGCAAGCCTTTCAGACATTGAAGAAACTGTTAACCACGTCACCAGTGCTAGCCCAGCCGAACATCGAAAAGCCCTTTGATGTCTACTGTGATGCATCTGGTACTGGTTTGGGCTGTGTTTTAATGCAAGAAGGACGAGTGATCGCTTATGCCTCACGGCAGCTTAAGCGACATGAAGAGAATTATCCAACCCATGATCTTGAGTTAGCAGCAGTGGTGCATGCCTTAAAGATCTGGCGTCATTATTTGTTAGGCAGTACCTGTAATGTGTACACTGATCACAAAAGCCTGAAATATATCTTCACTCAAGAAGAACTGAATATGAGACAGAGAAGATGGCTTGAGTTAATTAAGGACTATGATCTCGAAGTACATTACCATCCGGGTAAGGCGAATGTAGTCGCTCATGCGCTCAGTCGCAAGTCATACTGCAACTGTCTGGTGATGAAACCCTGTAATTCTTCCCTATGTTATGAACTAGAAAAGCTGGGTATTGAAATGGTTCCACAAGGAACTCTGAATAATATCAGGATAGAAACCCCTATCAGGGAACAGATCATCACTGCACAGAAAGATAACCCTGGAATCAAACACATCATCGAAAGGGTCCGAGCTGGAAAAGCGGATTGTTTCAGGATTGATGATGCAGGAGTGGTTTGGTTCAAGAACCGACTGGTAGTTCCCAAAGTGCCTGAGTTGAGACAGTCAATCCTTGATGAAGCACATTTGACTAGATTCTCCATCCACCCCGGTAGCAACAAGATGTACCAGGACTTGAGGCAGAGATTCTGGTGGACAAAGATGAAGATTGAGATCGCCCGATATGTCGCTCACTGTGATACTTGTCAGAAAGTCAAAGCTGTGCACATGAAGCCCGGAGGAGAATTGCAACCTTTACCTGTACCTGCTTGGAAATGGGACGATATCAGTATAGATTTTATCAATGGGCTACCCAAGACACAAAGAGGTTTTGATTCCATTTGGGTGATAGTGGATCGCCTCACTAAGCAAGCTCACTTCCTGCCAGTCAAAACCAGCTACACCGTCCCCACATATGCCACTTTGTACAAGAACAACATAGTAAAACTCCATGGCATACCCAAGACCATTGTCTCTGATCGTGGTACTCAGTTTGTCGCAAAGTTCTGGAAAGCGTTACATACCTCTCTTGGAACCAAGCTACTGCATAGCACAGCATATCATCCACAAACGGATGGACAAACTGAGCGAGTCAACCAAGTGTTAGAGGACATGTTGAGAGCCTGCATGCTCACCTTTGCAGATACTTGGGATAACTGTTTGCCCTTGACAGAATTCTCGTATAATAACAGTTCTCAAGAGAGCATCAAAATGACACCCTTTGAAGCACTGTATGGTCGCCGTTGTCGTACACCTCTCAGTTGGTCGGAACCTGGAGAAAGGGAATTCTTTGGGGTTGACCTAGTAAAAGATATGGAAGAAAAAGTCAAGCAAATACAAGAGAATATGAAGATTGCGCAGTCTCGACAGAAAAGCTATGCTGACAAAAGACGTCGACCTCTGAAGTTCCAGATCGGGGATTATGTGTATCTGAAGGTCTCACCCACCAAAGGAGTTACTCGTTTTGGAGTCAAGGGGAAGCTAGCACCACGCTATATTGGTCCCTTTGAAGTTCTGGAATGTTGTGGCAAAGTAGCTTACAGGCTAAGATTGCCCGATCATCTTTACGCCGTCCATAATGTGTTTCACGTCTCCCAACTCAAGAAGTGTCTCCGAGTACCCGAACACGTGGTGGAAGTTGAAGGTGTTGAATTAGAACCCGATCTGTCATACTCTGAGTATCCAGTTCGTGTGTTGGATTACAAGGACCGTGTTACCCGGAGGACTACCACAAGATGGTACAAGGTCCAGTGGAACCAACACTCTGAAGAAGAAGCCACTTGGGAAACCGAAGACTTCTTAGCAAAGAGCTATCCCGACTTTCTCGATACTCTGTAGATATAAGGTTTTACCCTTGTCCTTCTTAAGACGCAGAATCTCGGGGCGAGATTTCTTTTAGAGGGGAAGGCTGTAACACCTCTGGTGTTTAACTTGTAATTAACCTGACATGTCATCATCTTAAGTCATAATCATTCTTGTCATGCATTAATGCTTGCCTAAATGCTTGATTGCATTTACCCCTTTTGTGTGTAGTAATCCCTTTTAAAACCCCTAAAAGCCCAAATCTTCCTATAAGGGCAAAATGGTAATTTCACCTCTGTGTCTAGCTCTGTGTAAATCTTGTTCAGTTTTGTGCCTTGATGTTTTGTTGTGTTGATCAAAGATCAAAATCAAAAATAGAATTGGAAGTTCTTTTGAAAAACCCTAATTTCCAAACTCTAGTTTTACCCCTCTTTTTATAATTCAAAAACTATTCAAAAATTTGAAGTTGGCCCTTTTAGCAAAGTTGTAGATCTTGTCAAGAGGAACAACTTTGGTATTTATAGATTTTCTAGTTTCAATATAAAATCAAAAGTAATTTTGAATTTATTCAAATCCCAAAAGTGTCCCCTTTTCAAATTTCAAATGTGATTCAAAAACTATTTGGATTTTGAAAACGTTCTTTTTGACAAAGTTGTAGATCTCTTTTTTCTACACAACTTTGGTGTTTTGAGTTTTTGCTGCTCAGTTCAAATTTTGGAAGTAATTGCAAAATACAGAAATTAGTTCAAAGTCAAACCCTAGACCTACCTACTGTTCTTCTTCCTCGCGTAGGGGGGGGGGACCCGGCCATGGCGCCCCGCCGGCGCTGCGCGTGCCACGCGCAGGGCAGCTCCTCGCCTGCCACCAGTCTGCCGCCGCTGACCCCGTGCTCATTCCGCACCCGCACGCGAGCGCTGACCTCCTCTCCCGTCCCCCACAGTGCCCAGCAAGCCGCCGCCGCGTGTTCAACGCCGGCGAGCTTACGCCCGGTCCCTGCGCGCACGCCCGTCCTTCCGCCAGCGTGCAATCGATTGCGCACGCTTCGGCCAAGCTTATCCGCCTGCACGCGACACTTATCCGTCCCTGAGCACGGCTATAAAAGCCACCCGCCGGCCGCCGTTCTTCCGCCACCAGCGAGCTCTGTGAACCCGAGCCACCAAGCCTCCCCAGAGCCCGCCGAAGCCGCCGTTGCCTTCGTCTTGAGCTTCTCCACCTTTCCAAACCACAAATTTCACCCCTCCGCCCCTCCTTTAGCCGGCGCAAGCGATTCTTCTCCGACTCCGGCGAACAGTCTTGCCGCGGTAAGCAGCAAAATTCGTCGCCGTGGATTTTCTTCTCATCCATCCGACCCCCGCCCTCTCTTCCTCATCTTGGTGCGCTCCTAACCGCTCCTCGGCGATCTCTTTTGGTGGACAGAACTGCCGGCACGCCGCTCGCCGCCGAGAGAGCTCCGCCGAAGCACCGCCAACGTCGAGCTCACTCCTTCGACCCTTGTTCCGCCCCGCCGAGCCCTGCCTCCGACCCGTTGTAAGCACTCAAAGCCCCCCCCCCCCCCCCCCCCGGTCTCTGCTTTCACGGCGCAAAGCTCGAGCCAGGCCTCGAGCGGATACGCGTTCACCGTTAGCTCGAGCCAGGCCTCGAGCACACGTTTCCCGTCTCGCTCGAGCCAGGCCTCGAGCGAACACACTCACCACTTCGCTCGAGCCAGGCCTCGAGCAAACACACACCCTCACCGTCTCGCTCGAGCCAGGCCTTGAGCGGACTCACACACCCACACCGCTTCGCTCGAGCCAGGCCTCGAGCAAGCACTCACACACTGTCTAGCTCGAGCCAGGTCTCGAGTAGACACACACCCTCACCACTTCGCCGAGCCTAGCCTCGAGCAAGCGTGCACCCCCCGCTTTGCCCGAGCCAAGGCTCGAACGAACCCGCGTTTCCGTCTCGCCCGAGCCTCCCAGCCAGGCCTCGGACGGACGATTGTTTCCGTCTCGCCCGAGCCTCCCAGCCAGGCCTCGGACGGACGATTGTTTCCGTCTCGCCCGAGCCTCCCAGCCAGGCCTCGGACGGACGATTGTTTCCGTCTCGCCCGAGCCTCCCAGCCAGGCCTCGGACGGACGATTGTTTCCGTCTCGCCCGAGCCTCCCAGCCAGGCCTCGGACGGACGATTGTTTCCGTCTCGCCCGAGTTTCCTAGCCAGGCCTCGGACGAATTGGTCGTTTTCCGTTTCGCCCGAGCCTCCGCGTCAGGCCGCGGGCAACTTTGTGTCTGTTCTAAAAGTTAATTACTCGATAGAGAGTTGTACTCTAGAATCTGTGGTTTTGCCCTGTGTTGCTTTATTCATGTCAGCATCCTCATTAGCATACATCATTGCATCCGTGTAGTGACCGAAGGAGAAGGTGTCAAAGTCGAGGCAGCTGCTGACGAACCGACCCCCGAGGCGACCCCGAGCTCCGACACCTGCACCACCGACCCCGAGCATGTCCTCTTTGCTCTTCAAGGCAAGCCCCGGTGCATTTAACCCTTCCTTGCTTTTATAAAGGTTTACTTAAAATGCTTTGAGTTAAACTACTGCATTAGGTTATAGGAGTTGTGTGATGACCTATTACTTGCACTATTTACCTCCACCAGAAGATCCACCTGCCCTGTTTAAAAACTATTTGTAAAATGCTTAGTGATGCTATGTAATAGATTTGCAATAAAAATGCCAATTTCAAAAGTGTGATCACTTAAAGAATTTTTATGGGAATTTGGCTTTACTCCCCGGCTATTGGCTAGGTATCTGATCCGTACCTAATCAATTGCAAGGAGAGGTTGTCCGAGCGTACGGTGCCGTCATGTTGAAGTCCGGGACTCAACAGTTGACACCGACCAGGACAGGGTTAAAAACTGACAGGACTATTACGCTCGGGTGAGATATAACCGAGGTATAGTTCTGGCAGAAAAATTAGGGACCATCCGTATGGGGGCCTGCTGGTCAAGACTTGTAACTATTCACATACTTCGGAAAGCTCTGGCTCCGAGGAATCCTTTATTGGACCGACAACCGCGCACTGGGAGTGAACAGATGGCGGAAGTAGCATGTACCCACGTGGTCGTCGTACCTGGATAGGAGTGGTGTACTGTACTTCCGGGTGGCGTAGGACCGGGCCCAATCTTGGAGGAATCGTGGAAGACGAGTTGGCATATGCAAGCTTGGGTGCTACATATGCAGTGTGGATAGGGATCCTCAGCTGAGTATTATTTATCCGGATTAACGTTGCTCCTCGGTCATGGAGACTTGGTCACTGACTGTCAACGGAGAGTGGTTCTCAACTAGGAATGTTTTGAAAGGTAAAATGAATCATGAACAATGAAGAATTGAGAAATACTGGAACCTTTCCAAAAAAATAAAACAAGGTTTACAAAATGCTTTTTCTGTAAAATACTTGATCTTGCGTAAGCCTTACCTTGACTACCTAAGCCTCTCATTCCTGAGTCTCCTCCCTTTTTTCTTTAGTCGGGTAAGTCTTGTTGAGTACCCCAGTACTCAGGGTTTGTTAACCCCTGTTGCAGGTATGACTGAGTCCCCGATGTGTCTTGCGCCCTGCTGCATGACCATTGTCCAGGAAGAGGCCGATGAGGCCGAAGAATAGTTGTGCACCCTCGGGCTGGGTGATTACAAGTATCTTATTTTGTTGTACTCCGCTACGTTGCCTATTTCTATTACCTGAACATGGTTTGTAATAACTGCACCTTTAATTTTATTTGGAACCTCGGTTGGTAAAACTAATGTTATTTAAGTCTTCCGCTCTGTATTCCGATGTTATTTGTAAAAGTATCCAGCGCTGTGACCAAATTGTGAGATGATCCTGCGGACAATGGGCACTGATGCAGCCCAGTGACGAACAGACTTAATCACGCGGAACATCGGTTCGGCTGTCAGAGGCTGACGGGGACCGGTGGGCCATGGGATTAGGGCCGTTACGCCACATGATGCTTCTGGTTTACAGACAAATCTCTAGAAAAGTATCATATCAATTTTCTATGAGGAGGGTTCATTGTCTATAATCATAGATACTCTGCCATGCAATATTTCTGAGTTCCCATGCTCATATTTGGGGTTGTCATTGTCTAATAAGAAGCTTTGCAAGATAAACTCCCGTGATGGAAGGCAGCACTAATGAATAGGCGGGGTGGCGAAAGAGCCTATATATATCCTAGTGGTTATAATAAGAGCCTTAGTAGCATCGTTCAACTCCTAGTTAAAAACCCTAGTTTGGTTCACTAGTAGAAAGATGATTTTTCCCGCGTCTCTTTTTTTTACTGATGGTTTTAGTTACCAAGCGCTAGTAGAAATGAAACATTGGGCCTCAATTTCTACAGTCTATAGGCGGTTGTCTTAACAAACTACGTGTGTTTTTTAAAATTCGATTTTTTTTTCAAACAATATCGGATGAGAAAACACCCAAAATAAAAGTTGACCGTCTCCAAAAGTTACGAAACTTTGTAAATTACAACTTTTTAATTTGAAGTCATCTTGCCAACGAAAAATATGTTTGAATGGTCTAAAATATGAAATTCAAATTTTGTAAACGACCTCAGATGGAGAAAAGACCAATACAAAAGTTGTTCGTCTCGAAAAGTTATGAAACTTTGTAGTTGACAACTTTTTGATTTGAAATCGTTTAGAACCTCAAACAAGCAAATTACACTCGGATTTATATAATATGTGGGGAACCGAAAGGTTATATGAACACATGTGAGTGTGTGGTGTAGTGGAAGAGGAGGCTCTACGCGATGCCGAGGTCATGGGTTTGAATCCCACCGGCTGCGTCAACCGCGAAAAATGCTGCGACTTGTGACTTCGACGGAGACGGACAGTGGGGTCCTCCCCCTAATTAAAATATTTTTGGCTTTTTTGGAAAAAATTTTACACAGGTGATTCGGTAGGTCTATAACCGTCACTACAGTGAGTCTGTGTACTAGTGATTTTGGCTAATTAATAAAACTTATTTGGACTAATGTATTTGTTAAGCATGTGTAGCCAATGAAGGTTAAGTCCAAAGCCAAGTGATGGAGCAAGCAAGGTGGCAACGATGAAAGAGATGGTGGAAGCCATGGCTTTTTTGGAAAAAATTTTACACAGGTGATTCGGTAGGTCTATAACCGTCACTACAGTGAGTCTGTGTACTAGTGATTTTGGCTAATTAATAAAACTTATTTGGACTAATGTATTTGTTAAGCATGTGTAGCCAATGAAGGTTAAGTCCAAAGCCAAGTGATGGAGCAAGCAAGGTGGCAACGATGAAAGAGATGGTGGAAGCCACAAGTTGATCAAGGTGATCAAATGTTGATCACATGGAGAACAAAAAAGAAAGGAGAAGGATCAAAGTGGTCAAGGCAAAGATATAAACCTAAGGACCAATTTGGTTTAGTGGTCAAGACACCATATAGAATGTGATCATATTTAAGATAGATAGTTGTATTTTAAAGAGGGGAGAATCATGGTTGAAGTGGTTATCAAGTGTCATTAGGTGATCTAACTTAGTGCATGTGCATTGGATCCTAATGAGCTAACAAACCTTTGATTTTTTTTAAAAAAATTCTAACACGTAGATAAGTGGTGAAACACTCTGATGTTGGTGCATGGAAGCAAGGGTGGAAGTTTGAAGTTGAAAGGTCCTAGAGTCAGTATTGTTACCAGACGTTGTCTGGGGGTGACCACACGTGCATAAGTTGGCTTCATGAATATTCTATTGAGAACGTTGCGTCTCAAATTGTTGTCCATGTACCACAAAGAATCTGCAAAAATAGGTCAGTAGCTGAAGCATTTCTAGGCCTTGTTTAGATACACCCAAACTATCAACTTTTTTTCACTCTCTCTCCATCACATCACCATCACATCAATGTTTGGACGCATGCATGAAGTATTAAATGTTGGTAAAATAAATAACTAATTGTACTTTTAGTATGTACATGTTGAGACGAATCTTTTGAGTCTACGTAGTCTATATTTGGACAAAGTTTGCCAAATAACAACGAAAGTGCTACAGTTGAGAAAAAAATCTCACCGTACCAATCTAAACAAGGCCTAGACAACTCTTGGCTAAAGCATATTCAAGGCCCTCTTTCCCGATAGGTTATCGTGGTGGTTATGGAATTGTCTCCGAAAGATCAGTTGGAATTATAGTTTTATAGGTGGGCCGAGCACAATGGGCCGACACGGGCACGGCCCGAGAAAGCACGATCCAAACACGGCACGACCCGACTGTCTCCGTGCCCGTGCCTGGCACGGCCCGGTGTCGTGCCCATGCCTGGCACGGCCCGGTGTCGTGCCCATGCCTGGCACGGCCCGGTGTCGTGCCCATGCCTGGGTCGTATATTTGGCCCATGGGCCAGCACGAGCACGACACGAAAAAAGGGCTGGCACGATGCGGCCTGCTAATCTCCACCGTTGGGTGAGCAATGATGAACCACAATCATTGGATATCAATATATAAGCATCTCACCCACTGAAAACCCTAACTTCTCTCCCCTGCTTCTCATTTCCTCACGCCACTAGCACCAGGCCACCGCTCACCACTCCCTCCTCTACGATCGTTCCATGCCTGCATGCCTCCATGCGACTCATCTACTCCAGGCTGCCGTCCCCACTCCACTCTCTCCCGCGACCATGCTGTGCTTGCAAAGTCAGGGTGCGCCCTACGGTAGCAGCGTGTCCCCACGACGGCGGCATGGCGCGTCACCACGCCCGGGAGCTCGCAGCGGACGCGGCGGGTGGCCGCTGGCCAGGCCTTGCGCGGCGTGCGCTCGGTGGAGACTGTGCAGGTGCGCGACCTCAGTCTCCTGCGACGAGACGATGACACGACGAACAGCTCGGTGTCCTCAACGACGCGTTGTGGAGCTTCGATATGGCACAGGGTGGCACGCTGGACCAACATGCTCTTGGGCACGACACGACACGGCTGAGTCCCCATAGGATCGTGCCTGGGCTGATGGTTGGGCACGCCGGCACTACCAGGCACGACATGGCGGGCCGCCGTGCCACATCGTGCCGTGCCTCACCGTGCCTGTGCCGTGTTGGGCGGCCCGTCTGGAAAACTATAGTTTGAATAACCAAGAGGATTGTGATATCTGGAGGTTGGATGCATCTGGGATTAATTCTTCAAAATTGGCATATAGAGCATATGTCAATGGATCAGTTACTTTTGAGCCTTGGTGCTGGTAATGGATTTCTTGGGTTCCTGCCAAATGTAAAACTTTCCTTTGGTTGGTGATCTTGTTGGACAACAGATAAACTTGCTAGGAAAGGATTTTCTCATCCAGATAAATGTCGTCTTTGTGATCAAGAAGGGGAGATGATCCAACACCTTTTAGAAACATGTGTCGTAGCAAGAGAAGTACGGAGTATGGTACAAATTGCTACATCCAATTGGATTGGCTGGGTCTGTTCCTAGACGCACTAAACGTAGCTTTGCTAATTGGTGGCGTAGAACCGAGAAGAAGCACAAAAGGGACTGAATTCTTTAATTATCATAGGCGCTTGGATTATATGGAAGCATAGGAATGCTGGCATCTTTGAGTGTGCTTCTCCATCTGTGAAGAAGTGTAAACGCCATTCTAAGGGAATTCATGGATGAGCATAGCCTCTAGTGCTTGGCCGGAGCAAAGAATCTACAAGGTCTAGAGCTTAGTGCTAGAGTTTAATGCGGTTGTCGAGTTCTTTTTTCTGTATTCAAGGTAATCATGTAATTTAATATAACCACCTCTCATATATATTTGGTCCTCCTATGAGATGTGTGTGATGTATGGGGGACTTTTTCTTTCTCACTAATACAAAGAAGCACAGCTCTCTTGCGTTTCAAAAAAGCTAAACCTTTTTATGCAACAATTTTATTATTGGGATTAACCATTTAAGTGCATAAGAAAAATAACCTTGCCAAAGTCTGTTGCAAGAACTCCCCATCCAAGCTCACACGATCAACAAGCTCGTTGAAAAGCGGTGCCAACTCAAGCGCCTGATGCCAATAAAATCTTGAAAATGACATTGGCAATACAGAAAATGGAGCGTGTAGCAGACCAACACCAGGTGCTTTTCCAGATCTCTGCAACACAGGGTTTGTTGATTATTACCAATACAATTTGCCACTGAAATTGTACAGTTGTGGAAGTAAGGTTCAAGCATAATGAACCAGTAAGGGCTCAAGGCCCGAAATTGCACGGAAAATATGTTATTCAACTCATTTATTTTTTTTTTCATTTTATAAGCTTTAATCTACATCTTCCTCACCCGCTCCAAAATCCTCATAGCTTTATTAATTTATTGTTGCTAGTATTTCCACAATGAAACCTGCGTGCTACTCTTGTTTTTTCCTTGACAATCTTAAGCTATATATATATATATATATATATATATATATATATATATATATATATATATATATATGTAAAGGGCCCAAATCAATTGTATTAACTTAGAGCATCTTTAGTACTCCCTTCGGTCTAGTTTATGAAATATTTCACATAAACTTAAAAGTTAGACTTAGTAATCTATGACCTATAATTTGCCTAACAGCCTTTAACTATTATAATATAAACTTGATACTATTAGATTTGTAATATAATGAAATATACTATCTTATACCATAAGTTTACAATTCTAAACAATATATAATATAAATAAATGAATGGTCCAATTTAGTAGACTATCTCATGTCCGAAGATAGAGACTGGAGGGTATCTAAAAAGTGAGTCCTAGAAACCTAGTTTGGAACATTTATATCGGATTACTTCTAAATAACTAAGAGTAAAAAATACACTCCACCAACTGTTCTCTTTTATATTGGTTCTAAAAATATATACTCCCTCCATATAGAAAAAAAAAGTCGTTTTGGACAATGACATGGTCTCCAAAATATAACTTTGACTCCTTGTTTTTATAAATAATATTTATTGTAAAATAATATGTATACTTTTGTGAAAATATTTGTCAATACAAATCTATTCATATAGCTTTTATATTTTAAAACCCAAAGTTATTCATGATTTATATTTCTTAACTAAAACCTTGTCCAAAATGACTTGTGTAACGAGCGAGTATGCGATATCGTCTCCTATACTACGTACCAAGCCGCTGACCATGCACTAAATAAATCATCCCTTTATTCTACGTCACCTTAGCTCACATATAGAACCTTCAGATGAGAATCTTTAATTGTCTATCCTCTTAGCTCACATGTAGAACTTTCAAATGAGAATCTTCATTGCCTAGGTGCAGATCTAATTCTGCGCAACTACCCAGACAACGGTGGCAGTGATTCCAAAATCTCTCTCTACGGGGGTGTTTAGTTGGTAGGAATTTGGGTGTAAAGTTCCTGTAGCACTTTCGTTGTTATTTGACAAACTTTGTCCAAATATGGACCAAGTAGACTCAAAAGATTCGTTTCGACATTTACAGACAAACTGTGCTATTAGTTATTTTTTTTACCTACATTTAATACTCCATGCATGTGTTTAAAGATTCGATGTGATGGAGAATCTTGTAAAGTTTTGGGATCTAAACATGGCCTACATCTAAAATATTTATAGATAGAGGAATCGTGCACCCGGCCTATCGCTCGCTCCCTCGGGTAGTGTGCTCGCCTGGCTGTTTCCGTTCGTGTGGAAAAGGAAAACTCACCTGGTCACCCTAATCATCGTGCGGTTTTTCCGCTCACATGGAAAAGCCTCAATATCCGGGCGAATTCCCATCGTCCGGCCCCACTCTCGCCCTTCACACCTTGCGCGCCCGCAATGGTTGCCAAATAGCTAACTAGGAGAAATTCTATCGGCTCTCAATAGCACTTTATAAATAGCTAGCGAGATGATGTATAAAAATAATATAAAAGTAGCACTTTTATTGGCTATCGAGGAGAGAGATCAAATAGCTAGCGACTTCCTAATAGCTAGCTATTTGATCTCTCTCCTCGATAGCCAATAAGAGTGCTACTTTTGTAAGTTGTCTCATCAAAATAGTATTTATTTATATGTCTCGTCTAGCTAGCTATTTGTAAGTTACCATTGAGAGCCAATAAGATTCTTTCTAGAGACCAAATAGCTAGCGATTTGAACACCATTGCGGACGCCCTTATCTCTTCTCTTGCGCTGCTTGCAGCACTATACCAAGGAGAGGTCTGAGCCTCTGGCCAAGGATAGCTCGCGAAGGAGTAGGCCTCCGCCCAAGGCTGGCCCACGGAGGAACGCGACCGTGACATGGTGCATCTCATGTTTCTTTCCTGCCTCAGATCTGAGTTCTCATCTGGATTTTTCCTGTAGGCTTACCACTTGATCTTTTGAAATACTAGGAAATATATATAATTTTTTGAAATTTGTAGCAAAGCATGAGCATCGACCTAGTGGTAATACAATTTTCAAATACTTAAATCACGTGAAGGTGATTTACCGTGCGTGTCAACAATCATACTTCGTTCCCGTAATTAGGTGCATGGACAGTATCGTTGATATAATTTTCCACGTAAAACTAATGATTTTGCTGATAATTTCTTTTTTAAGTTTAGTTAATTCTTTTTACTTTTTCTTAAAATAAAGGGCTCGTATTTATTTGACCTCTTATCCTCCTAGAAGGTAAGACCGCAAGAGTGTGTACTGTAGCAAGTCTCCTAATTTAATTCCATACAAAGAATGATACCACATGGTTGCTAGGGGTTCTCGCAGTATATTTATGGTCTCATGTATGTCACGATGATTTTGGAGTTGTATCTATTTATCTCTCACAGATAAAAAGAGAGAAAGATGGACACCCTCTTCGTGCGACATTTTTCTTCGCTACGCCATCGCGCGGTGCGTGCGACCCAAGGACGCCCGGCCAACGCTCCCTCCACTCTGCTAAGGAAAGAAAATCAACCCGGGCATTCACCGCGACTCCCGCTCCCCTTCGGCGTGCGACCCCGCGACTGCCGCTCCCCTCGCGACGATCCACCACCCAAGCCGTCGTCCTCCTCCGAATCAGCCGCCGTCCGCGCCCCGCCGCCGCCAGCCACCGCCGGATCTGCCGCCAGCCGCGCACGCTGACCGAGCAGCGTCGGGCGCCGCGCCCCCAAGCCGCATCTTCGTGCGACAAAAAATTTCGCTCCGTCGGTCCGCCCGCCCCTGCGATCCCACGATGCCTCGTCTTCGTCTCGCTCCCTCGCGTAGTCGTGCCCCTACATCTCATCCACCGGCCTTGGCCTTGCCCTCGCCCCGCCCATCTCGCTCCTGGTGGACGCCGGGGACACCGGGGTCTGTGGAGGCCGCCGCCGATTCGTCGAAGTCCCAATACCCATCGCGAGTAGTCCCAAATTCCGAATACCAACCCCTGATCTTGTTCCCCAGAACCCTAGCACGATCTGTCTTCCAGCGCAATCCCGACTCAGCGACTCCGCTCTACCCGCCACAATCCATCTCCGCATCCCAGCAGGCAACAACACAGCAGCCGCCATAATCCACCGGCCCCGGACTCCGGGAACTCAGTTGCTACCAGCAAGGAGATGACCTGGCCCCTGGACACCTCTTCGTGGCGCTGAGCTCATGCTCCACGGTCGACCGCGACGGAGTCAGAGGCGCTCTGGGTGCCTGGGTCCTGGCCACATGCCGCAACCGCACCGACATCATGGTGTGTCGGCGTCCATCGCCCATCGGTGCAGCAAAGTGTCAACGAGATGGTGGCTGTTCGAATCCCCTCCAGCACAATGTCATTGCAATGCCGGCGTCCCTCCTCCCGTCATTGATGCATAAAGGGAGCCACTGAGAAGACTCGATCTGGTGGACATCGAACTGTCTTATGTTGCTCCTTCTCCTAGGCACCCCTATGATTGCAGGTGAGTCTCCTCCCCTTGTCCCATCTCTTTTTTTTATCTACGCACAAAATTGATGGAGATCATGAATCAATATTGTGTAAACTTCATTTTTAGTGGTGATCTAAAAGTCGATTTAATTTGCTTGGATTCATTTAGATCACAGATCCATATTTGTGGTAAAATCAGGATTCAGGAGATATAGGTGGGCATGGTGGTTGGCTAACAAGATTTGTGTTGTCGTTGTAGTAGCCAAAATTGGGATCCACACATGGATGGATATGCAGGTTAGACTTATTTCCTTCTCTTCTCTCTCTGATTCGGAATCTGCACGTATTGAAGGAATTCATAGTTCTTTTTGTTTTATTATCCAAGGAGAAAATCATGTCTTGCTTGTTACTTTCAGATTCAGATTGTTTATCAGAAAATGTAAATGTAGATTGATACTTTCAGAGAGAAATCGGTCGTAAATTGGATTTTTTAAAGCCTAAAAATGAAGGTGTGTTTTTCAATCCATTTACCCAACAATCCATTGGCAACACAGGAGGATGCAGTGGACAATGTCATACTGGGTTTTGTTCTTGGAGTTGTTGCTGCTATCATCATTGCTATTGTTATATGCATCTTTTTTAGGAGAAAAAAACAAGCCGCATCCACAACCAAGTTTGCCCTCAAGTTCCTGGACATCCTTCAATTGTTTTACTTATTCTTTCTTTTTCTTTTTCTTTGCCACAGGCAATAGTTGAGAATAATATATTATGTAAAATCAATATCATGTTAGCACTAATCAAGTTCACTTGTTCTTTATTCTGCACTTTTCTACGGTTTTCAAGTATATACCCGAGGAAGAGCTGAAGAGGAGAATACAGGAGGCTTAACCTGGAGATAAAAGGTCACATGGAACAACTAAAGGTTCCGTTTGATACTTGATATTGATCGGGTACTATACTCTAGCTGTCTGTGAACATTGACATCAATTGCTTCTGTTTTTTTCAATCATGGTATCGATAATAATTCATTGATCTGCTCTCCTCTCCAAAAGTATGAATCAAAATGTTGTAGTTTACCTGAACTTTTTATATTTTTTGTTGTTGTTGCATCCACACGGTTGTGCTCATGCTGCATGATTTAATGGTGCACTGCAACTCGAGGAGTATATTAGCTTCATGATATGCTGAAACCCAAGCAGTACTAGCTTTATGTTGTGACAGTAGATGCTGCTGCAAATTACCTGTGCCAGGCAACCGATGTGCATAGCTTCAGTTCAATGAGCACCCTTCACATTCTCCGTGTGTAGGAGTATAGCTTCGGTTGCAGTAAGTGCTTGTCTCTGTATTTTTTTGGTGTCATCAAAAAAATGATGAGCTTGGAACCTTATTTTTCATTTTCATTTAGTTATAGGAATGCCAAATGATTGTTGGACTAGATGCTTGGCAAATGAATGCCGAATTATTCAATATACTTGCCTTGATGTTGTGACCCTACATGCAAATATAGATGACTCGTTGTCGGTTGTCAGCTTAATAGGTCCCCATGTTAGGGAAAGGCTCCAACGACTATACCGTAATCACAAAGCACCTTCCTAACAAAGAATTAATTAATTTGGAAAAGAATAATTTGATTGTGTTAATCTCTCACGACTAAAATGACTAAAGAGGAGATGCTATTTTAGGTTTCAGGACATGGTGGCAGGAAGTTTTATGCAGATTACTGATTTCACAAGAAATACTTATACATTATACTATATATGATGTAGATATCGGCTATCGCTATCAAACATGTAAAAACTGACTTTCATGACACTTTTAGCCATAACATTTGTGGATCCATATTGCAGGAATGATGAAACTCGGCAACTTCTATCTAGAAAAGTGTCAATTCCAACATCCAGAATAAATCCATACACTGTGGTGAGTTGCTTTTCCCTTTGTAATGGATTGAAGGGTGTTTCTATTGTCCCTAGAACCACTATCCTTCAATATGATTCTTCAATGCGGGTTACCTGGAACAACTTGTTCTTTTGCGCTCCGATGTACACCAGCATGTGTTGTAGTTCCTTCTATTTGTTCTCTGAACGCTCTACACTTTTGCTCAACATTTGTCATCACCACAAGCAAGCAAGCAGCAGCTATGAGCTCTCTGCATCCCGACACTTGAAGTAGCAGGTTGATCTGCTACAGTCAGCAATGCTTTCAATTTATATAGTATTGCATAATTGTTAATGGCCTTTGAACTGATAGCATGTTAGTGATTAAACTTCTCTGATTTTCCCAAACCTAAACTGATATATAAAATACGACTTGCTAAAGTTAGAAAATATATTTCATTCATGATCAATTATCAAAATATATACTATCTTTTGGTTGGCTGATTTGTGTTTCTAGATAACATCGTAGCGTTAGCATGGGCTTGAACTCAGTCCAAGGGCCAGGTTGCGAGAAGCTCAGTAGGACGCATGTGCTGCACAAACAAATGAAACATTTCTAAAATTAGCTGGTCCACAACTTGTGCAGTTAATCGGTTTACGTGAGAAGTTTTGTTCCCTTTCCCTTTTTATCGGTTTATGTGAGAAGTTTTATTCCCTTTCCCTTTTTATGTGTTTATTATAACGCTGCGCCTGCAGTCTTTTAATGATAAGATTTTTTTAAAAAGACCCGAAGCATGTGCTATGCCCCATTTCCTATTACCATATCTATACCGTAAGTTATTGGTTCATATGTTTATTGGTGATGGAGCAAAGCTTGTCCGGGATGCATTCCAGCTTGCTAAAGAGAAAGCTCCTTGCCACGTGCTCCACACAATGGTTTGACCAAACTATTGGGTGAAATGGAGTAGGAAAGGATAATTATGTCGAAATATGGATTTTTCTATATGATCCTGATTCATAGACTCCATCATGTTGTTCATGTCATATGTCTTCCACTACCTCTTGAATTAGATGTGTGTATAAGTCAGGCATATATAGGTAGTATGTTGTTGAAGGTTAAAAGTTTGATTGTATCGAAGAACTGATTCAAGTGCTAGCCTTTGGATAAAGTCATTGGCTTTTTCCATAAAAAATTATCTGTTATTGTCAGGGGTGGAGCTTCTTTAGGGCCAAAATAGGCCATGCCCCCCCTTATATTAACAATTTTTTAAGTGAGTGTTTAATTTCACCATTCATTTGACAAGAAAATTTTAATATGGCCCCTCCCTTTATTGATCACATGAGACTTGGCCCCCTATATAATATTGTTCAAGCTCCGCCACTGGTTATTGTTGAAGATATTTTCTTTTGAGGAAGGGCGATAGATCTTCCAATTCACTAAGGAAGGGCGATAGATCTTCCAATTCACTAAAGAAGAATGTAAGTTACAGCAAATAGTTAGCATAATAGAGTTTTTCAGCAAAGTTAGTACATGGGCAACCTACATTGTTCAATTAATATTTTTACTTGTTGGTAGATTTTTATGGTATGTATCAATTAATTATTTTTATAATGATATCCATAGTAGCACGAGCATTGTTCAATTATTTTTTTCTTACAAATATTTTAGTTATTTGATTTGTCTGTGATGTCGACGCCCCATCCCAATGACAGCGGCATTGGTGCCCTCCTACGATAACATTGGCCAAGACCGCTTCTACGCTGGCTCTAAATCATCGGTGTCGTGAGGTTTCATGCTCGAGTCGGGTGACTCGATTGTGCTCACAGATCGGAGCCTTCCATGTGCCTAGAGTCTGCATGTCGATCTGGTGCCATTACCCGTGCCTATGTCTTTCATGTGTAGCTTGTCGCATGTGGCAAGGAAGTCAAAGAAGGTCAAGACGAACAGAACAAGCGAGGGAAGGTCATATTCCACCACAACATCAAGGGTTTCATGATCTAGGGTGGTGATACACTGGCACCGACAATGGTGACACCTTCATCTGGGGCACCAAGGTCACCGACAAGTTCAATGAGTCCCTCGAGGTTGGTGATTTGGTTGATTGGTTCCTTAATTGCTTGGTTGGTCGATTGAATTCACTAAAAATGGTTGTTTGATTGAATCCTCTAAAAATGGATGACTGAATAAGCCATCGCTTACTGAATACCAATGAAATGAAATACGAGAGGGAATACTGAATGCAGGAGAATACCAATGAAATGAAATACGAGAGGGAATACTGAATGCAGGAGCAGAGAAACTAAATTACAATCGAATCTTTGGATGGCACTGTCCTTCTCATTTGCCAGTGCTCTTTACCTTTCTCTGTTTTTTGTTATGTTCAGGCCATAGATACTGAGCGTAACATGGTTATGTTTAGGTCATAATATTGAGCATGCCACTTGCCAGTTGTCACTCATCCCCGAATGTGTTGTTGGTGCATGATGCTAAGAAAGTAGGCGACGAGTAGTGGTGCCCTCCTAGGATGTCGTGATCACGCAACGTATGGGCCATCCAACAAGCGTTGGTGTGCAAGCAACGTGCAAGTGGCTAGAGGTGCAGGAACAAACTTTCCAGCATTTGATGTGCACAATTTACTTTTTGTTTACTAGTTTATACTTATGTTTATGAATCCTGAGATATGAAAGAGTTGTCATCTTGTTGACCGCAGGTGTGTTTCAAGGATATTGTAGACAAATGTAATGGATTTCCAATTAGTTTCTCACCTCTGCAAAGCTCTACCAAACTCTAAAATCAGTATTTAATTGTTATCTTATTGTGCGACCTGTGTAATTTTAGCAGTACAAAAGTTTTATCCCGTAGCAATGCACGGGCACGCTACCTAGTTAGGTTCTATAAGTGAAGACCTCGAATGTATAGAGATATGATGTCCATCCCTACATTTCCATGTTGTCCCAACTCCCAAATAAAGCTTTATCCTATTCTTCATGGGATGTTGCAGAATGTTTATTTTATTTTTCTTGTAGTTTTTTTTTGTGAAATCCAGTTACAGACGCAGACGCTCATAAACATGATAAACATGAGCGCACATTCATCCTACCCCTCCTGGCTCCTACTATGAACGCAAACATAAGCGTACATTCACCCTATCCCTTCTACTATGAACGCATACACGCACACCTACACCTATAAGTACCTCCGAAAAACCGAGTTGGACCGGCAAATCTCTAGATTGACGAAGTCACTACAGACGTCTCGCTATTGATAGGCACGTCGTCTATTACTAAAAGAATATCGCCGTTAAATCCTAGAATAAATCTAGGAAAATATGAACACATGTGTTGAACCCAGGTCAGCAGGTTCCACCACAAGAAACCCATCCAGCTGAGCGTATTCTCTTGTAGTTTTGAAATGTGTGAAAATATTTATTTCTTTTTGATTTTTTATTGTTAGCCGTGAGTTATTTTGAATTTTCACTATTCATTTTTTGAGGGGTCGCTACGAGCTCATTTGTGGCTGGTCTAGGCTAGCTAATACCTAATAATATGAGTTTGCTTGATTCCCAGGCTATCCCTAAGCTAGGTTTACGAAAGCCAACTTAAGTCTATTTGGTTGGCTGAACGGGACTTGCCAGGCCTGGCTGAACGGGTCTTGCCAGGCATCAGCAAACTGCAAACCATCTAGGGTTGTACAAAAACACAGGAGTTAGAATGTTTTTTTTGAAAGTTGAGCATTTTTTTTGTAGCCAAGCCAGAGCCAGCCCCACACAAAGTTCATCTCGGCCCGTTCCTGCCAGTGGTCTTCCTCCTCCCCTACTGGTGCTCCTCCTTCTCTCTGTGGTGCTCCTTCTCACCCTCCCCCTGCTAATGCTCATCCTTCTTCATTCCGTGCCAATGCTCATCCTCACCAATGCTCCTCCTTCTGCGTGGATAGCTACACCGACACACACAACATCAATGTCGTCTCTTGCTTCTCTTCCCCGTGTTGGTGCTCCCCCCTTTGCGACAACACACGCACCATCGATCTCATTGCCACACTTGGGCCACCATCAACGCAAAGTAGGATGGTCGTACCTCCACTCGCTCATCTCGTCCACCATGGATGAATCCGATGGTGGTGCGTCCTCCGAGCCATCAAGCTGGTGTGTGAGGAGACACCATGGTGTGGCCAAGCGGAGCAGGGGGTGGGGCACTGTCCTCTCGCGTCCGCCGTAGTGGAGTGGATCGGAGGCAGCATGCATGATGCATGGAGAAGACGAAGACGAAGGTGGGGGACGAGCGGGAGTCGGAGAAGCATAGAGAAGAGACGACTGAGATGAGGAGAGGCGTGAAATGGTGGAGCAAGGACGACGCGACCTCAACAACTTGGATCTCGTGGACCATGAGCTACGCCACATGCCCTTCTCCATCACGCCGTCATCTCCATCACGTCGTCCCTACTCGTGCTGCTTGCTTTGCGACTCTCGTGTACCATGCTCACCGAGGATGGCCCTCACTTGTTCGATGAAATGGCTCGAAGGGGTAACCTTATAGTTAGAGTTAGGCTTAACCAAAGAACCAGAGATTGGTTTGATGGAAGTAGGCTAACGCGGTCCAAGCTAGAATTATAGATGGGCTAGAAAGTGACGAGGGTACCAAACACACATTACAAGTTGATTTTAAACTATTCAACTGGTCAGTGTCCGCCCATCTCATTAGGCCCACTTACAAAACGAAGCGTGGAAGCGAAACGTAACTCCCGTGGAACGCATGCGCATTTCTTTACAATATTTCCGGATTGGGATATGGTAAAATTGATGGTACCTCGCCGAACAAGTACTTTGTCCCAGCCGTTAATAAGGCCAGTTTTGGTGGAAGTTTTATCTAAGTTTCATTTATATTAAATATGTTACCACATATAAGTATATTTTTTATGACATAAGAGTGTATTTAAGAAGAGATAGAAGAAATAAGTTTCATCTAGATGAAACTCTATTGGCACATATACCAACTCTCTATGAGTAGTCATGAAATTTAATGTTTATGAAATTTTAGAATAAAACTCTCACTCTCAATGAAGAGTTTATTTAAATTTCTTTTTATTTCATATGATATGACAGTATTGGAAACAACACAATGAAATTCATCACTGAGGTTGGCCTAATAACATGATACACTATATATTTTAGAAACAAAATAATTTTTTATAACCAACGAGCGGCCAGAGTTTTTCATGGGGGGCAGGACGTACAACCTAATATAAACATCATCCCAATAGGCCTAATAAAACAATAAAATACAACTAAAAGCAAATCTCGTGACAGTAATGTTTTATCTCCCAAACTCAAGTTGTGATTTTGACCATAGAGATATTATATTGTTTAGCTCAGCGGCGTCAGCCCGTGCCTTTGTTTAGGCTGGCTCAGCATTAGCATAATTCAACTTTTACTAAAGTTTTGTTCCATGGCGAAGGGCCAAACAAAGTCTCCAAAATTAAAAATATAACTTGGCAAATATATAAACCATTTGATATTTTCTGGGTTGCTAGTTCAAACTGACCAAAGACAACCCTAGCGACATTCTATAGAAAAAAGGAATGATCAAACAAGAACATGCATATAGCATGTTTGCACGCATACACGGTATATATAGTAATAATAATAGTAGTAGTAGTAGTAGTAATAATAATAATAATAATAATAATAATAATAATAATAATAATAATAATAATAATAATAATAATAATAATGTGGCTTCACGTACAGGGTGGTTCTTGTCGCCGACGACGAGACCGTGCTGCGAGCACCAAACGAGAGCCTCTTCCACCAGCTCAGGCGGCAAGGCCAGTTGCTGGGACGACCTCCGCCCGCGGCTTTCCTCTGCTGAGGGCTCGGGCGCCGCGGTTGATCCGACGACAGCGCACCTCGCCCTTGTCACCGGCGACCGAGGCCTCCCCGTGCCGCCACCGCCATGCGACCGGTGGACGAGGAAGCAACCGCCCCGGATAGCTCGAGGCAAAGCGACGGCTGTTGCGGTGCCGCTGGGGGAGAAGGCGACGGCCATTTGCATTGCGTCCGTCGTCGGTGCTACTGCTATGGCCTGGGGCCCTATTGGGAGATGGGAGACGGACGGGAAGGAGAGCTGCTGGACAGGACAGGTACGTGCGGAGACTGACGCAAGAGCGTGAAACAACTCTCTCTCATATATACTAGTTGGTAACCCCGCGCAAGTTGCTTCGGAACAGCGTTTGGTGCTAATAACATTATATCTAATAACATTATTAAACCAGCAGTTATTGCAAGTGTGCATGCATGGAACTCTATATTGGCACATGATACTCGAATCTGCATCAAATCTGAAGTGCGAAGCAGCATATAGAGGAATGTTAGCACCAGAGAGGAATGAAATTTGTGAGAGAAATAAGAGTAGTATATTTCTGCACCCATAGGCCAAATTAGGAACCGTAAATCTTCTCCATATGGTGTCTGTGGGTTTCATAAAGTGGGAAGGAGTACCATGCGAAGCAATTTTGTAATACAATAGTCAGTCAGTGTAGGAGAGATGGCAACGAGTATATACTCGACGGGTATTACCAACCCATACCCGCACCCGCTAAGTGAGATTTTACCAGTGGTTACCCGTATATTCACATGGGTAATCTATACATCAGACCGCACCCGACATGACATAGGAATACGAGCATTCGTTAATTCAAACATTCTGTAAGCAATAGTTTACAATACATGTATACACGGAAGCACATTTGACACTGTCAAGTGTCAACACACGAGACCCTTCGAGAATGGATCTAGTAGCACAAAACAATAGTACAAGACAAAACAGCACACTAGAAAATTGACGATCTGATGACACAAACGACTCTACCCTGCTCACTCTTGTGGTCAAGTCGTCATGGAGCCATGAATGGAGACAAGAAGAACTTAGGAACACTCGGACTGAAGTTGTGCCTTCGAGGAATGGTGAGTGTGAGTAGAGATGCGCCAGTTAAACTTTTGGAGAGGAGTGAGGCCATGGCCCATAGGATTCGTGCTTGAGTTTCTTGCCACCGGCGCAATGGAAGCAAGGAGGCAAGCGTTGAGGTGCAGCTACGGACTGTGCACGACGATGCGCTTGGGGTGCGGCGGTTAGGAGGGAGAGATTAGAAATGGACTAGGGTTACGTGATGAGCCGGTCAGCATATATAGCATATAGATTTTAGTTGGGCTGGCCCAACTACTTGTGCTATATGGGCCAAATTTAGTAGGATAGCTAGTTATATATGCGGGTATTTATTACCCACGGGTACACGGGTATGGGTAGTTTATATCCGTACCCGTCTACCCGATGGGTAAAAGATTTCTCTCACTAATATACCCACGGGTAGACAAATTCATGCATATCCGTCTTTTTATCGGGTAAAACTCGTCGGGTACTCGGGTTTCGGGTACCCATTGCCATAGTCATCCTACATTCCTTGTAATCATCAAAAGAAGCTAACCGGTAACACCTCAGCGGCTTTTTACATGATCCATCTTGTGTGTGAAAGGTTTTTCTGACTTGGCCTTGTTCAGTTCGCGAATTTTTTTGAGTTTTGCTACTGTAGTACTTTCGTTGTTATTTGGCAAATATTTTTCCAAACAAGGACTAACTAGACTCAAAAGATTTGTATCGACATTTACAAACTAAAAATACAATTAGTTATTTTTTACCTACATTTAATGCTCTATACGTGCGTCTAAAGATTCGATGTAACAGAGAATCTTGAAAAATTTTGGAATCTGAACGTGACCTTAGTCGTATAGGACCGCACAACGATAATGATTCTTCACATCCTATTATACTAACTTGAGATATCTTGTCCCTGTTATGCAAAGAGAAAAAATAATGCCAATTTTTTAAGCAAAATGGGCTACAAAAATTATGTCATAATTAAACTAAAAGTAGTGGAGTACCTTAACACCGATAAGCCAATAGTGATAACTTGGCTGAAGTTTGTTTGCAAGTGGTAACTCATTTGGTTATTGATTGAGCACATCAGAATAAGACCATCACCTATGTCTGTTGAATTAAAACTTAGATTAAACAAAATCTTAATCTTAGACTAATAAATATGATCACTAACTTATCTTAATGCAGAAAATAATCTTAGATACTAACCAGAGTCTGTAGATTGTCATCTCGAGTGCCTCTCGCTGAGCGGGGATCAAAGTGTTGACAATGCTACCACCACTGCAGCCACCCCTCTGAGCCAACTCTGTTGCTTCTGTGATGGCCTGGGCCTGAGCTGTCTCTCTCTCTCTCTGCTTGGGAGTGCTTCCTGCGTGTGATCAACTTCCCTTTCCCCTGCTCGGAACCTGAGGGAGGAGGAGGAGGAGAATCCCCTGGAGAGCCACCGATGTTCTTGCAACGCATGACTTACAAGAATAGAGAAAAACTGTCGCTGGAAAGCTCAACTGTCACTGAGAGAACCAATTGACCAACTAACACAGTAACTGACTGAGCCCAACTGTCTCTGAACAACTGACAAAGCATCCCCTCTGACAACTGGCTGACCGCTGACACTCGCGAGGCTTGGCATTGATCCTTACCCGCGGGCTTGGCCCCGGGTTAACTGACACTGCCAACTGTTAACTGCCCACTATGACCTGACTCACTGCAATAGAATATAGAGAGATACAATAAGAACATATATAGTCTAAAGATGAGAATGACCTATCGGAAGCAAAGCAAATGAGATAAGAGACGGAAACCAGCCTGCTATCTGACAATCGACGTAACCGGCAAAGCAAAGACGAGTCACCGACACATTCAAGCACGCACGGATCTCGCCGGAAGGATCCGCGCGAGAATAGAGACAAAAACAACGTTAAATAGGCGAGAACGCTAGTTGGGGCATTTTGTCGAGCGCCTGGTGAGCGAAGATAAACACAAGGAGGGGAGAAGCTCACTAAGGTGGTTGGACTGGCCGGAGAAGGTCGCCGGAGAGCACGATGAAGACGGCTGAAGACACAAGCCCTCTGGTGAGGATAGACGCGAACATCGGCGAGGGCGCGGCAGCGCTGATCGGAACCACCACAAGCAAGAGTGCGGCCTGGTGAGCACTGGAGCAGTGAAGCACTAGGCGGGTGAAAGGTCCTAGTTTAGTTTTGGTAATTGAGTGGCAACTTAAGTGGACCAATATGTGTTTGAAGTGAATTACACAGGTGATTAGTCCACAACTGATCATGTATGAGCAACATATATCATAGAAGTGAAATGGCTTGGAGTATGTTGCAAGGCTCATGCATGTGAAGAAGGAGCTTATTACATATGTGACATGACATGGAGTCATGTGGCTAAGATGGTGAAGATCAAGGCAAGACTTGGCTTGAAGGACCGGTTGTGAAGGTGACAGGCAAGTTGGAGGCTTTGAAGCCATGGGTACCTAGTGTCGGGAGGCTTAAGCAAACACTTGGCGTCGAAGGATTGCAATAGTAAAGAGCAAGTGAGGTCAAGATTGATGAACCATGGAGGCCATGTGATGATATGAAGTGGATCATATCCTTTGATGATAAGTTGGTACATTGCATATCACCACCAAAGGAGATGTAATGGAATGCGCAAGACAAAGGTATATTTGTAGGGCATTTAACTTCACCGATCATAGGTATGTAGAGAAGTTGATGACCGAGTTTAGGATAGATGGTTGTACTATCAAGAGGAGCAAACATGTTTGCATATTAGTCATCTAGTGCCACTTGAGTGATCTAAAATTGTGATGTTGCTAGGATTGAGTGGCGTGGTGAGTGCAAGTGAAAATTATTTGAAAAATGTTTGTAAAAATGCTAACACACATGCACATGATGATGTACACTTGGTGATGTTGGCACATTTGCAAAGGAGAAGAAGTTGTGTTGTAAAGAAGGCGAAGGATAGGGTCAGCAGAGGCATCAGACACACCCTTGATGGCCATCGGACGCATCCGATACCTAACCCTAGCTTTGTCTGGATGCTCCGAGGAGCATCAGACGCTGTTGGCTTGAGCATCAAACGCAAATGTGGTGCGTCTGATGGCTGTAAGGTGACAGAAGCTGCTCGACAGGAGAGCATTGGATGCAAGCAACATCCGATGGAGGTGCATCCGACACATCCAATGTGTCCAGGAGCTCTCTGGATGCTCTCTAGACACCCAACAAACATTATCCCTAGTGCGTCCGATGGTTTTCTATTAGCACATCTGATGGCTTGTCAGAGAGCTATTGGAGCAACAGTGCAAGCATCGGACGATGGCCCTGTGCATCCGATGTGGGTACACAGAGCGTCCGATATAACATTAATCAACGCAGGTGTTGACACAAAACATGACACCTCGCGCCAAGCACACAGCAAGCCGAAAAGCTGGCTTCAATCGGGTGCCCGGAGTGTGTTGATTCCGGAGACGTGCTGTGACGGAACGGTCTTAATCCCATGGCCCACGGGTCCCTGTCAACCTCTGACAGCCGAACCTATGTTCCACGTGACCAAGGCAGTTCGTCACCGGGCTGCATCAGTGCCCATTGTCCGCAGGATCATCTCACCTTTCGGTTACAGCATTGGATACTTTTACAAATAACATCGGAAAACAGAGCGGAAGACTTAAATAACATTAGTTTTACAAACCGAGGTTCCAAATAAGATGAGAGGTGCAGTTATTACAAACCATGTTCGGATAATTGAAAATAGGCAACGTAGCGGAGTACAACGAAATAAAGATACTTGTAATCACCCAGCCCGAGGGTGCACATTTATTCTTCGGCCTCATCGGCCTCTTCCTGGATGATGGTCATGCAGCAGGGCGCAAGACACATCGGGGACTCAGTCATACCTGCAGCATGGGTAACAAAACCCTGAGTACTGGGGTACTCAACAAGACTAACCCGACTAAAGAAAAAGGAAGAAGACTCAGGGATGAGAGGCTTAGGGTAGTCCAGGTAAGGCTTAAGCAAGATCAAGTATTTTGCAGAAAAGCATTTTGTAAACCTTGTTCTATTTTTGGAAAGATTCAAGTATTTCTCAATTCTTCATTGTTCATGATTCATTTTACCTTTCAAAACATTCCTAGTTGAGAACCACTCTCCGTTGACAGTCAGTGACCAAGTCTCCATAACCGAGGAGCAACGTTAATCCGGATAAATAATACTCAGCTGAGGATCCCTATCCACACTGCATATGTAGCACCCAAGCTTGCATACGCCAACTCGTCTACCACGATTCCTCCAAGATTGGGCCGGTCCTACGCCACCCGGAAGTACAGTACACCACTCATATCCAGGCACGACGACCACGTGGGTACAAGCTACTTCCGCCATCTCGCCACTCCCAGTGCGCGGTTGTCGGTCCCAATCAAGGAGTCCTCGGAGCCAGAGCTTCCCGAAGTATGTGAATAGTTACAAGTCTTGACCAGCAGGCCCCCAAACGGATGGTCCCTAGTTTTTCTGCCAAGACTATACCTCGGTTATATCTCACCCAAGCGTAATAGTCCTGTCAGTTTTTCAAACCTGTCCCGGTCGGTGTCAACTGTTGAGTCCCGGACTACAACATGACGGCACCGTACGCTCAGACAACCTCTCCTCGCTGTTGACTAGGTACGGATCAGATACTTAGCCAGCAGTCGGGGAGTAAAGCCAAATTCCCATAAAAACTCTTTAAGTGATCACACTTTTGAAATTGGCATTTTTATTGCAAATCTATTGTATAGCATCACTAAGCATTTTGCAAATAATTTTTTTAAACAGGGCGGGGTATTTGCCGGTGGAGGTAAATAGTGCAGGCAATAGGTCATCACACAACTCGTATAACCTAATGCAGTAGTTTAACTCAAAGGCATTTTAAGTAAACTTTTATAAAAACAAAGAAGGGTTAAAATGCACCGGGGCTTGCCTTGAAGAGCAAAGAGGACAGGCTCGGGGTCGACAGTGTAGGCGTCGGAGCTCGGGGTCACCTCGGTGGTAGGCTCGTCAGCGGCTGACTCGGCTTTGATGCCTTCTCCTTCGGTCACTATACGGATGCAATGATGTATGCTTATGAGGATGCTGACATGAACAATATGGCACAGGACAATTCCACTGATTCTAGAGTACAACTTCTCATCGTGTAAGTAATTTCTAGAATGGACATAAAGTTACTTATCTCTACCCTTAAGCAAGATTAATCAAACTTATTAAGCATCATTTTACCCAACCTAAGCACAAACTTAACATGGCATCACAATCATCATAGACCAGTTGGGTGGGGGTCTATGAACAACAAACAATCCAAAAGTCACCTCACAGGGCATTCAATATAAACCCTAATCACTTTTCTATTTTTCTTAATTATTTAAAAAGGTCATTTTATGAATTTGCTCCAAAAATTACCAAATTAATCTCATAAGTTCATTATGGTATAAAAAGATGGCAAAACAAATTTCATAATTTTTGGAGGTCATTAAGGTGCTCAATTAAAATCAGTCATTAATTAACAAAAGGCACTATTTAACAATTAAAATAAATGCTCAAAAATCAACTTGTTCCACAAGGCCTCAAAATTCTTCCAGAGACTAAGAATGATATAACTAGCACATAAAAATTTATCTCATAATTTTTGGAGCTATACATGATTTTATAAAAATCTAAAACCATCCATTTCTTAATTAAAAGGAGGATTTTTTATTTTCACATTCTTGCAGAAAAGTCAAGTTTCATATTTTTATAAAATACTTCAAGGTATAAATAGTCTACCATGAATTTTTCAGAATTTTTGGAACCACACAGAAAATCACACAAAAAGATGAAAACTGAACACTATTCATTTTTATATAAAATAAAACAGAAAAAGGAAAGAAGCACTGTGCTTCTTCCCCCGCTCGCCGGCGCTCGACCGACGGCGGCGCGGCGTTGTTCCGGCCACGGCAAGGGTCCGCGGGCGAAACCAAGGGTAGGGGAGGGATCAGGAGCTCACCGGCGGTCGGTGACGGGCGGTGGCGAGGCGAGAGGGCGGGCGGAGCAGGGAGGTCGACGGAGCAGGGCTCGACGGCGGTCGAATCCGCGTCGCGGCGGTGTTCCGGCGGTCCTGCGCACCACACGAGGTCACAAAGGCATGGTTAGAACCGCAAGGGAACAAGGAAGGAGAAACAGGGATCGGGGAAGGAAGAACATGGTCGGGGAGTGAGTATTTCTCAATCCCGTGCTCACCGGCGTTTCGCCGGAGTTTGGGAAGATGGGGTTACGCCGGGTGATTGGAGTCGGCGGAGGTAAAATTGAGGGGCTGGGAAGCTTTGCGAGCTCAAGGCGGAGTTGCTGGGCTAGATGGTTGAGCGAGGGAGGCACTGGAACGAGCTCGCGGCGGTGGCGGAGGGAGTGAGGAGTTCCGGCCGGCCGGCGGACCTTTTATAGTCGCGGCCAGGGGCAGGCACGGAGCTCGCGGGGGTGGATAAGAATGCCCGTGGCGCGTGCTATTGATCGCATGATGAAGAAAGGAAGGAAGTCTGCTCAGGGGCCGGGCGTGAGCTCGCCGGCGACGGCACTCGACGGCGACGTGCTGGGAGCAGTGGGGGACGGGCGAGGGTCAACGCTTTGCGCGTGCGGGAGCGGCATGATCACGGGGTCAGCGGCGGCAGGTTGGAGGCAGGCGGGGAGCGGTCAGACGCGTGGTACGCGCAGCGCCGGCGGCTCGGCCATGGCCGGGCCCCCCTAGCTCTAGGTTGAAGATGAACAGGGCTAGGTCTAGGGTTTGACTTTGAGTTGATTTCTGTATTTTACAAATTACTCCCAAAATTTGAACTGAGCAGCAAAAACTCAAAACACCAAAGTTGTGCAGAAAAATGAGATCTACAACTTTGTCAATATGAACATTTTCAAAATCCAAATATTTTTTGAATCACATTTAAAATTTGAAAAGGGGACACTTTTGGGATTTTAATAAGTTCAAAATTACTTTTGATTTTATATTGAAAGTTGAAAATCTGTAAACATGCAAGTTGTTCCTTTTGTCAAACCTATAACTTTGCTATTATACACTTTTTCTGAAACTCATTAGTTTTTGAAATAATTTTGAAAACTAAAAAGAGGACAAAAACTAGAGTTTGAATGAATTTGAAATTACTTCAAACTTTGTACAGAAACTTGAAAATTTGTAAATACCAAAGTTGTTTCTCTTGATCAGATCTACAACTTTGCTTTTTGGACCAACTCCAAATTTTGAATCATTTTTAAATTAATAAAAGAGGGGTAAAAACCAGGGTTTGAAAATCAGGGTTTTTCAAAAGGAAATTGAAATCTGTTTTTGATTTTGGTTTTTGAACAACACAACAAAGCTTCAAGACACTAAACTGCACAAGAATTACACAAAGCCAGGCACAGAGGTGAAATTACCATTTTGCCCTTATAGGAAGATTTGGGCTTTTAGGGTTTTAGAAAAAGGAATCACTACACACAAAATACCTTTAGGAAGGGTAAAGGCAAGGAATCATTAGACAAACATTATTGCATGACAAGAATGATTATGACTTAAGATGATGACATGTCAGGTTAATTACAAATTAATCACCAGAGGTGTTACAACCTTCCCCTCTAAAAGAAATCTCGCCCCGAGATTCTGCGTCTTAAGAAGGACAAGGGTAAAACCTTATATCTACAGAGTATCGAGAAAGTCGGGATAGGTCTTTGCTAAGAAGTCTTCAGATTCCCAAGTGGCTTCTTCTTCAGAGTGTTGGTTCCACTGGATCTTGTACCATCTTGTGGTAGTCCTCTGGGTAACACGATCCTTGTAATCCAACACGCGAACTGGATGCTCGGAGTATGACAGATCGGGTTCTAACTCAACACCTTCAACTTCCACCACATGTTCGGGTACTCGGAGACACTTCTTGAGTTGGGAGACGTGAAACACATTATGGACCGCGGAAAGATGATCGGGCAATCTTAGCTTGTAAGCTACCTTGCCACAACGTTCCAGAATCTCAAACGGACCAATATAGCGGGGTGCTAACTTCCCCTTGACTCCAAAATGAGTAACTCCTTTTGTGGGTGAGACCTTCAGGTACACATAATCCCCGATCTGGAACTTCAGAGGTCGACGTCTTTTGTCCGCATAGCTCTTCTGTCGAGACTGCGCAATTTTCATATTCTCTTGTATCTGTTTGACTTTTTCTTCCATATCTTTTACTAGGTCAACCCCAAAGAATCCCCTTTCTCCAGGTTCCGACCAACTGAGAGGTGTACGACAACGGCGACCGTACAGTGCTTCAAAGGGTGCCATTTTGATGCTTTCTTGATAACTGTTATTATATGAGAATTCTGCCAAGGGCAAACAGTCATCCCAAGTATCTGCGAAGGTGAGCACGCAGGCTCTCAACATATCCTCTAACACTTGGTTGACTCGCTCAGTTTGTCCGTCCGTTTGCGGATGATATGCCGTGCTATGCAATAGCTTGGTTCCAAGTGAGGTATGGAACGCTTTCCAGAACTTTGCGACAAACTGAGTACCACGATCAGAGACAATGGTCTTGGGTATGCCATGGAGTTTTACTATGTTGTTCTTGTACAAAGTGGCATAAGTGGGGACGGTGTAGCTGGTTTTGACTGGCAGGAAGTGAGCTTGCTTAGTGAGGCGATCCACGATCACCCAAATGGAATCAAAACCTCTTTGTGTCTTGGGTAGCCCATTGATAAAATCCATACTAATATCGTCCCATTTCCAAGCAGGTACAGGTAAAGGTTGCAATTCTCCTCTGGGCTTCATGTGCACAGCTTTGACTTTCTGACAAGTATCACAGTGTGACACCCCAATTTTAAGAACAAAATTGGAGCACAATATATGTATGCCAGGATCAATTTTCATACATATATCCACATCATAGTAAATATCAAAACAATGCTTTTATTAAAATATCGTACTTTATTACAAAAATGACCCTCGGGTCTGAAAGAAAAGTACAGACTCTCAGTCTAACTCTAATGTAGACTCGCGGAAACTGGACGCCATCTCCACAAGAAGGTCGACCGGGGGTTGCGCCATCCTAGTGCAAGTCGTCTGGGTCGTATCCACCGTCTTCTGGGTACAAGTTGTCGAGGTCGTAACCACCGTCTTCGGGGTACTCCTGCTCTGCGTCGTAGACTCCAACGTCTGGATGGGGTAGCAGGGGGTTCAAAGAGGAAGGGTGAGTACATCGAAATGTACTCCGCAAGTGTAGGAAATAAATGCTTATGAGGCTTATAACAAAGGTAGGCTGACTTGGTTTGACTCAAGCGCCTAAAGCAACACATCCTATTAAATCCTATTAATCCTATGCACCTATTTACTAGGTTATAACCACAGTCTCCATCGGTAACAGTAACTACACTCGGAGTCGCACCGAGCAAACCACACTCGGAGTCACACCGAGCAACCAACACTTGGAGTCACACCAAGTACCCGCACTTGGAGTCGCACCAAGTACCCACACCTGAAGTCCATCAGGCAAACCACGCCTGAAGTCCATCAGATGACCCGAACCAGGCCGTTACAAGGAGTCCTATGTGTATTAGTTCCATACGTCACGACATAGAGAGCTACCTTCCGTAATAACTCCAGGTCTGCGCTCGAGCCTGGGAGTCACTCCCGTACCAAGCAGTAACCCGCGTAGAAGAAGCCTCTGTACCCATGTCATATGAGACTAATGACCACATAAGGCTTCTCTAACGAACTAGAACCAACCCACCAACTAATCTCGAAGAAGTCCAAGCCCGCTCGTGACCGTGAGCACGGCTGATATACCAGTTTTAATACTCTGCAGAGTTCGCACATCTTTACCCATGAGTCATGCGTTCCCCATCACGCTAAACACTGCCAAGGTGCACAGCGGGGTCGCACTACAAGGCCTTTACAAAGTCCCTCCAAGCCTGTGTTACACGTACTCTAAGGTTTCATCCCTGTACATAAGTCAACGACCCCAAGGACCCCCTCTTGAGCCACTAAACAAACCCCATGTAGCATAACTTGGAGGAAACTAATTAATTAGCCAGTCCCAGAGCCATATAGGCCTCATGGTTTGCGCTGTTTTGCCGGGTTACAGGCTTCGAGAACCGGGTCCTAGGGATCCAGGCAGGATAATCCAGCACGAGCCCAGAACCAAAAACCAAATGCAGCTGCCGAGTCGCACGGCACAAAAACCACCACACGGTCCATCCTGCCGGATATACCTACTCACCATACTACAACATTACCAGCCCAAAATATTCCATAGATCATTAATCAAGATTATTATTAAACCACCATCCCATCCCAAGACAGCAGGGCTAAGCATGACTTCTACCCAACACATCCCAAAACAGGCGACAAGGATAATATAAACAAGTTCTAATAAACCTTAACATGGGATTCAGTATTAAGACACTGCATGCAACTACTGGATCTAACTACTCTAACTCAAAATAAAATAAATACGGGAGCAATATGAGCAAGGACACTTGCCTTCGGACTGGGTCGAATCAACTGGGTCGCAAGGATGGTCTGGAGCGTCCTCGTACTCCGCACTCTCTGGCCCAAGCAACAAACATGGCACATACAAGCAAAATAAAAAACAGTACAACAAACAGTATGAAAACAGTAAACAAATAGTTCTACTGCGTAGAGAACGAAATTATGAATCTAACGCAAGTTGAATGGGTCGAATCGGAGTTAAAACGCAAAAGTTATAAGCATTTGAAGTTGGATGGCAAAACTATAAATAGATCAAAGTCATTTTCGGTTTTAAAATAAAAGAAAACAGGTTTTAAATGGCATCAGGACCGGGGGTCATTTTGATGGAAACGGAAGGGCTAGAACGCGAGTTTAATTAGACTCAGTGAATAGGAAGGATGGGCTGCGGGTTTATTTAGCCTATCTGGAGGGGCTCAAGTGCAAAAGTCGCGAGGCTGGTCGGCTGGCGTGTGCGGGGTGTCTGCGTGGCGCCACGCGTCGAGGCTAGCGGGTTCCCCTCCGACTCGCCCGAGGCTAGCGGGCTCTTCTCCGTCTCGCCCGAGGCCAGCGGGCTCTTCTCCGTCTCGCCCGAGGCTAGCGCTGGGTTAGCCTCGGCCTTCCTCCTTCCGACTCGCCCGAGGCTAGCGCTGGGTTAGCCTCGGCCTTCCTCCTTCCGACTCGCCCGAGGCTAGCACTGGGTTAGCCTCGGCCTTCCTCCTTCCGACTCGCCCGAGGCTAGGATTAGATCGGGGGCGGTCGGCTGGCGTGTGCGCCATGTGTCACCCGTGGATTGGAGCGGTGCGCCACGCGGCCGGTGAACCAGCTGACGCGGCTTGTGTGGACTGGGTCCATGGTGCTATGCACCTGGTGCATACCGGTTCGAGTTAGGATCTAATCTGGGCCATTCAGAGGAGATCGGACGGCACCGGATAGAGGAGTGGGGTGCTGGCGGCGCCGGTGAGACTAGACGCGGCGGCGCAGGGGCTCTACGCGGCGGCGCCATAGGGAGCTCGCCGGAGTTCGCTCGGGAATCCGCTAGGGTTCGGTAGAGATTAAATAAAAGGGTCTAGGAGATAGGGGAGCTCACCACGAGCTTGATGGAGGGGTCGGTGACGCCTATCCGAGCTCGCAGGTGGCCGGTCGACGGAGCAGTGCAGATCCCCGCCTCCTGAGTCTCCGGCGAGGTCGAGGGGTGGCTTCCCGACTCGGGCGCACTCCGAAGATGGGTCTCCTGGACGCGGCGCGGCTTGGCGAAGTCGACGATGGCCGGAGGAGAGGCGGTGAGGGTTTCTTGGGGAGGGACTGGAGCTATTGCCGAGCTTGGCAATGGCACGGTCCGGCGGTGGTGTCTCGGGGAAAAGGAAGGGAAAAACTAGGGGTGCGAGCGGTGCTACTTGTAGGCGAGAGGAGGAGGTATGACGGCTTTATCAGATGGGATCGACAAGCTGATAGTGCGGTAGGATGAGGCCGAGCGCGAGCGCGATACGGAGGAGCCCGATGCGGATACATCGCGTGAGAGGTTGGGGAAGACGCACTGACGAGTGGGTCCCGCCTGGCAGTGAGGCCGCACGCGCTGAGGGGAGGCGGGCGCGGCGCCGTGGACCGTGCGGGAGTGGAGGGAGTTGGAGTGGGCCGGAAGCTGACGGGCCGGCGCTGGGGTGAGCAGGCCGGGCGTGTGCGCCGGGCCGCCGGGGTGGAGGGGCCACGGCCGATCGAGAGAGGAGGGAGTGGCGCGGCCCGGGGTGAGGGGAGAGGGGGTGCCGGGCCGGAGGGGTGAGTGCGGGCGGGCCGGCTCGGTTTGGTTGGGCCGGATGGGTGGGTTGAGGGAGAGGGAGCCCTTAAGCCTTTTCATTTTATAACTTTTACCAAATCCTTTTCAAAATTCAAAATCAAAACCATTTGAAATCAAAACAGTTCACAAAGTTTCAAAAACATTTTCCCTAGGTTTTGAAAATAAAACTTTGGATTTGATTTTTATAAAGTTTTTCATAAATATTTTATTGTTTCCTAAATAGAATAAATTCGATTCGCCCTATACGGGTTTAATAAATTTATTTTTTTTTCACCCAATAAAAATATGCAATGGCATGAATGCAACAAACCTCTGGTTAGATTTTCCTCCATCTAGGGTTTTGGCCATTTTCTTATTAAATTATTATTAATTTTATTTATTTAAAACCCAGGGTGTTACACACAGTGAGCGACATATCGGGCGATCTCAATCTTCATCTTTGTCCACCAGAATCTCTGCCTCAAGTCCTGGTACATCTTATTGCTGCCAGGGTGGATGGAGAATCTAGTCAAATGTGCTTCATCAAGGATTAACTGTCTCAACTCAGGCACTTTGGGAACTACCAGTCGGTTCTTGAACCAAACTACTCCTGCATCATCAATCCTGAAACAATCCGCTTTTCCGGCTCGGATCCTTTCAAAGATGTGCTTGATTCCAGGGTTATCTTTCTGTGCAGTGATGATCTGTTCCCTGATAGGGGTTTCTATCCTGATATTATTCAGAGTTCCTTGTGGAACCATTTCAATACCCAGCTTCTCTAGTTCATAACACAGGGAAGAATCATAGGGTTTCATTACCAGACAGCTGCAATATGACTTGCGACTGAGTGCATCGGCGACCACATTCGCCTTACCCGGATGGTAATGTACTTCGAGATCATAGTCCTTAATTAATTCAAGCCATCTTCTTTGTCTCATATTCAGTTCTTCTTGAGTGAAGATATACTTCAGGCTTTTGTGATCTGTGTACACATTGCAGGCACTACCCAACAAATAATGACGCCAGATCTTTAAGGCATGCACCACTGCTGCTAACTCAAGATCATGGGTTGGATAATTCTCTTCATGTCGCTTAAGTTGCCGGGAGGCATACGCGATCACTCGACCCTCTTGCATCATAACACAGCCCAAACCAGTACCAGATGCATCACCGTAGACATCAAAGGGCTTTTCGATGTTTGGCTGGGCTAGCACTGGTGACGTGGTTAACAGTTTCTTTAATGTCTGAAAGGCTTGTTCGCAAGCTGGTGACCAGACAAACTTCACAGAATTCTTTACTAACTCGGTGATAGGCTTGATGATTCTGGAGAAATCCGGGATGAAACGACGATAATATCCAGCCATTCCCATGAAGCTACGGACTTCGTGAACAGTGGTAGGTGGCTTCCAATCCAGAATGTCTGCCACCTTTCCGGGATCAACTGACACACCTTCAGCGGATAGAACATGATCAAGGAACTGTATCTGATCTAACCAGAACTCACATTTACTGAACTTGGCATAAAGCTGATGATCTCTGAGGCGGGTTAGAACGATACGAAGGTGTTCGGCATGCTCTTCAGGGGTTTTTGAGTAGACAAGAATGTCGTCAATGAACACGACCACAAATTTATCAAGCTCTGGCATGAATACAGAGTTCATGAGGTACATGAAGTGGGCAGGGGCATTGGTCAAACCGAAGGACATGACCAAGTACTCATATAGGCCGTACCTAGTAGTGAAAGCGGTTTTAGGAATGTCTTTGGGACGTATTTTTATTTGGTGGTAGCCAGATCTGAGGTCAATTTTGGAGAATATTCTGGCTCCAGCTAGCTGGTCAAAAAGAAGGTCAATACGAGGCATGAGATATTTATTTTTGATGGTGACTTCGTTGAGTGGGCGATAATCAACGCATAACCTGAGACTTTTGTCTTTCTTCTTTACAAAGATTGCAGGACAACCCCAAGGAGACGAACTTGGGCGAATGAAGCCTTTATCCAGCAAGTCTTGTAACTGGATTTTTAGCTCTGCCAACTCTCTAGGAGACATTCGATAAGCTCTGCGGGATATAGGAGCAGTCCCGAGCTTTAGCTCTATGGCAAACTCAACATCACAGTCAGGAGGAAGACCAGGTAAGTCCTCTGGAAAAACATCAGGGAATTCACAGACCACGGGGATGTCTCTGGTCTCCAGAACATAGGTGGTATTCAACCGTGTGGCTGCTGGTTTTTGAGGCATTGGGAGTTGGAGAAGGAGTTTGGAGGTACTGTTGGGTATGTCCACTCTCACAACCCTATTCAGGATGTCAGTCATGGCCTTATACTGGCACATCCAATTCATGCCTAGAATGACATCTATCTCCTGATCACGTAGCACTATCATGGTGGTAGGAAATACATGTTCCCCCAACATCACCGGTATATTGCGAACCACTTCCTTAGTACTTATACGCCCTCCAGGCGAAAATATACAGAAACTTTCTTTCAACTCCCCAAATGATATCCCATGCTTAGAGACAAATGTACGACTGATGAAGGAATGCGATGCACCAGAATCAAACAACACGACTGCGGGATGATAGGCAACGGGAAACCTACCGATCATGACGGGCTCTCCTTCTGGGATGTCGCCAACAGTGGTGTAGTAGACTTGCCCGTGCTTCTTGACAACTTTGCCTTTCTGAACATGCTGCTGCTGGACACGGTGCTGCTGCTGCTGAGATCCTCCAGGACCCTTCTGAGCATTCTGAGCATATCTCTTGGGCTTTGGGCACTCACGAGACCAGTGACCGACTTGGCCGCAGTTGTAGCAGGGATGGTTGTAGGCGGTTTGTGGGGTGGTGATACGAACACCTGGGGCGTTCGGCTGCGTGGCACTTTGCTGGTTGGCGTTGTGGGTGGTGGCCGCAGTACGGACGACCACTTGCTGGTGGGGGTAAGGTGGGCAATTGTGGTGGTGGCTAGGGTGATAAATGACCCTCTGGCGCTTGTGACTGCCAGAGAAGCTGCTAGATCCTGCTTTCTTCTTCTTCTTTTCCTCTTGGTACTGGCGGTTGCTGTCCTCAAAAGCGACTGCCCGGTCAACAGCATCATGATACGAACCGGTCAGGTTATTAGAAATGCTTCTGCGGATTTTAGGGTGCAATCCCCTAAGGAAACAATCCCTCTTCTTCTCGTCCGTGTTGACGTATTCTGAGGCATACTGGCTAAGGTGGTTGAACTGACCCACATACTGCATCACTGTGGAGTCCTTCTGTTGCAGAGCCAGAAACTGATCGAGCTTCATCTTCATCAATCCGGAAGGGATATGATGTGCACGGAAAGCGGTGCGGAACTCTTCCCAGGTCAACTAATGACCTTCTGGCTGGGCAGCCAACAAGTTGGCATACCAAGCGCTTGCTGGACCACGAAGCTACTGAGAAGCGAACCGGGGCTTCTGGGTGTCGGTGCAGTGAAGAAGACCAAACTTCTGCTCCATGGTGCGGAGCCAATCATCAGCTTCAAGGGGTTCATCGGCCTTGGTCAAGACTGGTGGACGGGTTTCGGTGAACTCCACATATGTGGTCTCGTTGTTGATGTTATGGCGACCATGGTGGCCATTGTTCTGCTGTCCCTGGTTTCGAGCCATCAGGTTAGCAGCGGCTGCCAAGGCTGCGATGGCATCTGCTAGCGTAGCTGGTACAGGTGGAGGGGTTGGAAGGTTGGCATCCCCAGAACCTCCAGCTCCAGTGCGAGTGTTCACAGGCATCTGTTTAAGCAACTTGGAACTTAGCATCCATAGATTAAGTTCTGTAAACAACTGACTGAAAACTTCACTGATTCAAAGGTAGATGATCGATAAAGATGACTGACAGATGACAACAGACTGATAAGGGGAAAGGTACGCAAAGAAAGATACAGACCCGACTTAGCAAACGACAGACTAGCGCCCCCGAACCTGGACTAAGGGTTTAGGTAAGCAGGTGGTACAGACACACGGGATCTCCATCCTCTAACAACGAGTCTAGTCTTCGTCGATGATGATCATGTCCTCGTCGTCGTCTTCCTCGAGGATGAGCTCAGGCTCAACCTCCTCGTCCTCGTCTTCAGCGTAGATGTTCTCGGCAGGTTCAATCTCCTCGTCCACACTTAGCTCCTGCTCCACGTCCGGTTATTCCACTACTCCGTCCTCAGGGTCCTCGACAACCGGGGGAACCACGGGGTGGAGTTGGTTGTACAGCTGGTGTACCTCCTCATGAAGCATATCATTGAACTGCTCAATCTGAGTTGTGTACTGCCGTAGTCCATGGAGCTTGGCTCTGGTGACGTCCTCGCGAACCCAAGTGGCATCGCGCTGCTGGATGGCGCGAATCACGTTCCGGTTGGCCTGCTCCAGGGAGGCTCGTGCCTCATAGAACTCCAGACATGAGTGGTAGAAGTCATGCTCCAAGTTCTCCAGCTCAGCCTTTAGGTTCTTGATCTCCTCCTTTAGGTGCTTGCGGGTGCGGCGGGGAAAGCGACGACCGTTTGAGGCTTCGCCAGTCTCTTCTCCAGCACGTGGTGCCAGCTGGTGGCGTGGCACACCATTCGGTCCAGTCGACTTGCGAGCAGTCAGCTTGATGCGAGCCATGTCTGGATAAGATAAGATGGATGAGGAGAAAAAGGCTAGCAAGAAAAGGTACAGGCATACTACCTCAACGAACTTAGAGAGGAAGTTATTATGTTCACTTAAGTGAATATGACATGATGCATGAATCGTTCCTACGGAACAAGGCAATGCAGTAAATAAATAAGATACATAGGGCTTAAGACATGTTGTCTCGCTAGCTAGTGTTGCCAATTAAAGACAAGATGAGAAGAGCAGTTTGGACCCAAAATAGTCAAGTTTAATTTGTTTGGACTCAAAAGATCTTTTGAAGTTTTCGCAAAAACACTGCAACGTTAAAGTGAGAGGCTCCGATACCACTCTGTGACGGAACGGTCTTAATCCCATGGCCCACGGGTCCCTGTCAACCTCTGACAGCCGAACCTATGTTCCACGTGACCAAGGCAGTTCGTCACCGGGCTGCATCAGTGCCCATTGTCCGCAGGATCATCTCACCTTTCGGTTACAGCATTGGATACTTTTACAAATAACATCGGAAAACAGAGCGGAAGACTTAAATAACATTAGTTTTACAAACCGAGGTTCCAAATAAGATGAGAGGTGCAGTTATTACAAACCATGTTCGGATAATTGAAAATAGGCAACGTAGCGGAGTACAACGAAATAAAGATACTTGTAATCACCCAGCCCGAGGGTGCACATTTATTCTTCGGCCTCATCGGCCTCTTCCTGGATGATGGTCATGCAGCAGGGCGCAAGACACATCGGGGACTCAGTCATACCTGCAGCATGGGTAACAAAACCCTGAGTACTGGGGTACTCAACAAGACTAACCCGACTAAAGAAAAAGGAAGAAGACTCAGGGATGAGAGGCTTAGGGTAGTCCAGGTAAGGCTTAAGCAAGATCAAGTATTTTGCAGAAAAGCATTTTGTAAACCTTGTTCTATTTTTGGAAAGATTCAAGTATTTCTCAATTCTTCATTGTTCATGATTCATTTTACCTTTCAAAACATTCCTAGTTGAGAACCACTCTCCGTTGACAGTCAGTGACCAAGTCTCCATAACCGAGGAGCAACGTTAATCCGGACAAATAATACTCAGCTGAGGATCCCTATCCACACTGCATATGTAGCACCCAAGCTTGCATACGCCAACTCGTCTACCACGATTCCTCCAAGATTGGGCCGGTCCTACGCCACCCGGAAGTACAGTACACCACTCATATCCAGGCACGACGACCACGTGGGTACAAGCTACTTCCGCCATCTCGCCACTCCCAGTGCGCGGTTGTCGGTCCCAATCAAGGAGTCCTCGGAGCCAGAGCTTCCCGAAGTATGTGAATAGTTACAAGTCTTGACCAACAGGCCCCCAAACGGATGGTCCCTAGTTTTTCTGCCAAGACTATACCTCGGTTATATCTCACCCAAGCGTAATAGTCCTGTCAGTTTTTCAAACCTGTCCCGGTCGGTGTCAACTGTTGAGTCCCGGACTACAACATGACGACACCGTACGCTCAGACAACCTCTCCTTGCTGTTGACTAGGTACGGATCAGATACTTAGCCAGCAGTCGGGGAGTAAAGCCAAATTCCCATAAAAACTCTTTAAGTGATCACACTTTTGAAATTGGCATTTTTATTGCAAATCTATTGTATAGCATCACTAAGCATTTTGCAAATAATTTTTTTAAACAGGGCGGGGTATTTGCCGGTGGAGGTAAATAGTGCAGGCAATAGGTCATCACACAACTCGTATAACCTAATGCAGTAGTTTAACTCAAAGGCATTTTAAGTAAACTTTTATAAAAACAAAGAAGGGTTAAAATGCACCGGGGCTTGCCTTGAAGAGCAAAGAGGACAGGCTCGGGGTCGGCAGTGTAGGCGTCGGAGCTCGGGGTCACCTCGGTGGTAGGCTCGTCAGCGGCTGACTCGGCTTTGATGCCTTCTCCTTCGGTCACTATACGGATGCAATGATGTATGCTTATGAGGATGCTGACATGAACAATATGGCACAGGACAATTCCACTAATTCTAGAGTACAACTTCTCATCGTGTAAGTAATTTCTAGAATGGACATAAAGTTACTTATCTCTACCCTTAAGCAAGATTAATCAAACTTATTAAGCATCATTTTACCCAACCTAAGCACAAACTTAACATGGCATCACAATCATCATAGACCAGTTGGGTGGGGGTCTATGAACAACAAATAATCCAAAAGTCACCTCACAGGGCATTCAATATAAACCCTAATCACTTTTCTATTTTTCTTAATTATTTAAAAAGGTCATTTTATGAAGTTGCTCCAAAAATTATCAAATTAATCTCATAAGTTCATTATGGTATAAAAAGATGGCAAAACAAATTTCATAATTTTTGGAGGTCATTAAGGTGCTCAATTAAAATCAGTCATTAATTAACAAAAGGCACTATTTAACAATTAAAATAAATGCTCAAAAATCAACTTATTCCAAAAGGCCTCAAAATTCTACCAGAGACTAAGAATGATATAACTAGCACATAAAAATTTATCTTATAATTTTTGGAGGTATACATGATTTTCTAAAAATCTAAAACCATCCATTTCTTAATTAAAAGGAGGATTTTTTTTTCACATTCTTGCAGAAAAGTCAAGTTTCATATTTTTATAAAATACTTCAAGGTATAAAGAGTCTACCATGAATTTTTCAGAATTTTTGGAACCACACAGAAAATCACACAAAAAGATGAAAACTGAACACTATTTATTTTTATATAAAATAAAACAGAAAAAGGAAAGAAGCACTGTGCTTCTTCCCCCGCTCGCCGGCGCTCGACCGACGGCGGCGCGGCGTTGTTCCGGCCACGGCAAGGGTCCACGGGCGAAACCAAGGGTAGGGGAGGGATCAGGAGCTCACCGGCGGTCGGTGACGGGCGGTGGCGAGGCGAGAGGGCGGGCGGAGCAGGGAGGTCGACGGAGCAGGGCTCGACGGCGGTCGAATCCGCGTCGCGGCGGTGTTCCGGCGGTCCTACGCACCACACGAGGTCACAAAGGCATGGTTAGAACCGCAAGGGAACAAGGAAGGAGAAACAGGGATCGGGGAAGGAAGAACATGGTCGAGGAGTGAGTATTTCTCAATCCCGTGCTCACCGGCGTTTCGCCGGAGTTTGGGAAGATGGGGTTACGCCGGGTGATTGGAGTCGGCGGAGGTAAAATTGAGGGGCTGGGAAGCTTTGCGAGCTCAAGGCGGAGCTGCTGGGCTAGATGGTTGAGCGAGGGAGGCACTGGAACGAGCTCGTGGCGGTGGCGGAGGGAGTGAGGAGTTCCGGCCGGCCGGCGGACCTTTTATAGTCACGGCCAGGGGCAGGCAGGGAGCGCGCGGGGGTGGATAAGAATGCCCGGGGCACGTGCTATCGATCGCATGATGAAGAAAGGACGGAAGTCTGCTCAGGGGCCGGGCGTGAGCTCGCCGGCGACGGCCACGCGACGGCGACGTGCTGGGAGCAGTGGGGGACGGGCGAGGGTCAACGCTTTGCGCGTGCGGGAGCGGCATGATCACAGGGTCAGCGGCGGCAGGTTGGAGGCAGGCGGGGAGCGGTCAGACGCGCGGCACGCGCAGTGCCGGCGGCTCGGCCATGGCCGGCCCCCCTAGCTCTAGGTTGAAGATGAATAGGGCTAGGTCTAGGGTTTGACTTTGAATTGATTTCTGTATTTTGCAAATTACTCCCAAAATTTGAACTGAGCAGCAAAAACTCAAAACACCAAAGTTGTGCAGAAAAATGAGATCTACAACTTTGTCAATATGAACATTTTCAAAATCCAAATATTTTTTGAATCACATTTGAAATTTGAAAAGGGGACACTTTTGGGATTTTAATAAGTTCAAAATTACTTTTGATTTTATATTGAAAGTTGAAAATCTGTAAACATGCAAGTTGTTCCTTTTGTCAAACCTATAACTTTGCTATTATACACTTTTTCTGAAACTCATTAGTTTTTGAAATAATTTTGAAAACTAAAAAGAGGACAAAAACTGGAGTTTGAATGAATTTGAAATTACTTCAAACTTTGTACAGAAACTTGAAAATTTGTAAATACCAAAGTTGTTTCTCTTGATCAGATCTACAACTTTGATTTTTGGACCAACTCCAAATTTTGAATCGTTTTTAAATTAATAAAAGAGGGGTAAAAACTAGGGTTTGAAAATCAGGGTTTTTCAAAAGGAAATTGAAATCTGTTTTTGATTTTGGTTTTTGAACAACACAACAAAGCTTCAAGACACTAAACTGCACAAGAATTACACAAAGCCAGACACAGAGGTGAAATTACCATTTTGCCCTTATAGGAAGATTTGGGCTTTTAGGGTTTTAGAAAAAGGAATCACTACACACAAAATACCTTTAGGAAGGGTAAAGGCAAGCAATCATTAGACAAACATTATTGCATGACAAGAATGATTATGACTTAAGATGATGACATGTTAGGTTAATTACAAATTAATCACCAGAGGTGTTACACGTGCCAGTCGGTTTGACCTGAAAACCAACAAGGGATAAAAACATGAGAATACCTCTGGAACATGCCGGATAAAACCAGACAGTTCCATATGTACGGCTTTGAAAGCCAATCACGACGGCACACAGCTATAGAAGCTGTCTGTCAGAGCATGTTTATAAAGTCATTCGGCTAGTATGAAAACAGAGTATGTAAAGCATATTAACTATCGAATGCATATGTAAAGAAAGACATGCTTGAACAAATTAAAGATATTATAAACAGGTAACTTGCAAATATAGATCTATTCAAATAACACATGCATAGGCTAATCCAACTAATCTGTCGCACGTTTAGTCTTCATAAACCGGTCAGGTATAAACTCAAGCAAAGCTAATCCACCGCATGATACCACTTGCTATAAGTCTACACCACTTCTTATAATTAGATTAATCCACCGCATGATACAATCTAATTATAACAAGCTAAAAGCATGCATGTATTTGAACAGATCTATAAAGGCTCATTACTCGTGTAAGCTTAACCAAAATCGGCAAACCAGCCGAATTGGGGTCCATGAAGAAGGAACAAACAAGCAAGCACGATTAAACTAATCTAAAACCTGCATCTGCCGCACGACACCTAGTTTCATCAAAGCCTAACCATGATTGACATGCATGAACCCACAACATGTGACAATCTAGATTGAAAGTTGATTCGGCCATCATAATCTTATGATTAAAAGAGAGCACAAGCAAACTCGTGCGACAAGGCCGAACAAAGATCAATCTAGATTGGGCAAAAGAGTGTTACAAAAATTAAATAAATAAAACATATAACACATGATAACTTAATGAATCTATTGGATCTGCCAAATCTAATAGAGCTGATAACTATTTTTACTCATGACTTAATCCGCCACACGATACAAGGCATAAGCAAAAACTTCCCGTCATAAGCTTAAATCCGTCGCACGATACTAAGCTTAACATACGAGACTACTTGCATCATATCTAAATCCACCGCATGATACTAGACATGATAGCAAGGTTGCCGGTACTCACGGAGGTCGACGGATCGATGATTCCTCTCGAAGAACTCGACGACACGACTAAGGACTCGAAGGTGGCACGGGGCCGGTTTGTATTAGTATGGTTGTGAACACTTTTTACAATAGCCAAGGGTTTATATTTATACCCTGGACGCAATACAAGTCCTAAGAGAACACGACTATGAAAAATTAAAGGAAAATACAATATTCTTGGCCTTCAACTCCTTTCAGAATCATCATTGCCTTAATTGTCGTAATTTTGTTGCCCGATCGGCTCTCGCTTCCGTCGTTTTAATGGAAACTCCATTTTCTCAGAATAGCCGACCACATGAGCAGTTGTCGAATCCTTGGAAACTAGCCGACTGCATGGATACTTGCCGAATGCCTTATACGTCCATCTCCGCACACTGAACATGCATGTCGTCTTCTAGCCTTTCCTTCATCGTGAAGCCATTCATGCTAAATATAGAAGTGGACGTCGAGATGTGCATGCTTTATATATATTGCCTTCTTTGCATGCTTGCCACATCACAACGCCACCAAATCCAACTCCTGGCCAATGAGATCAGAACCCTCTGCTTCTTGAATACTCGTTTAATCTGTCACGGTCATGGTCGATTATCCTCGTGATCGGCCTCTCTTCCCATATCTATTTCCTGAATGGAGTAACCAACCGCTTGGCCGTCTACTGAATGCTCTTCTCACTGCTCGTTGGGTCCACCTGTCATCTTCTCAATGTTGACCAAAATCCAGTGTTAACAGCAGGAGTGGTAGTAGCCGTTGGTATCGCTCGGCTGAGGTTGAATGTAAGGGACATGTGGCGAGCATCGAACCATCAAACGCTGGCCCTGTGCATCCGATGGCCCCGACAGGAGAGTCTGATGATGGCGCAATCTGCCCAGTGAAGGGGCAACTGTTAGTTTAGCCCTTGGGGCTATAAATAGAGTGTTTGGCCGGCCTTGGCTGGTGCCAAGCACTCTTGGGACTTGGTGTCCATGCCCGAGGAGTGTTAGGAAGCCCTCTAACTCGCTTGTGCTTACTAGTGTGTGTATCATTGCGAGTGAGTGATTGCTAGTGCATTGCATTGAGAGATTGCAAGGTGTGGCACTAGGTGATCGTGTTGCAAGCCGGTGGTGCTTGTTACTCTTGGAGGTTGCCACCTCCTAGATGGCTTGGTGATCGAGTCTTCATCTTGAAGCCCGCGTGAAGATTGTGTGTGTCTCCAGAGAAACATTGTGAGGGGTGTTGTGCTCGCCCCACGGGGATCATAAAGAGCAACTGTAGTAGAGCGCGTCATTGAGTTACCCTTACTTGTGGGTGAGTTCTTGTGGCGCTCGAGTGTTGAGCTAGGTGTGGTGCCTATTAGCTGCCAAACTACTAAGGTGTATGGTCGACACAACAAGGACTAGCTTGGTGGCAACCAAGTGAACCTCAGGAGAAAAATCACCGTGTCAACTTCGTGGTCATCTTCTCGGTAGTTTGCAAACTCCATTCACTAGTTTGTATTTACTTTTTCATATACATGTGCTAGTGTAGATTGCTCTTGTGCTTCTTGTTAACTTGTGTGGCTTGCAAGTTGCATTCTTTGCTTGTGTAGCATAGAATTAGATCCCTTGCGTGGCTAATTGGCTTGAGTAGCCTTTGTTAGTCACATTGCTTAGTTTGTGTAGCTAAGTAAGTGTTGCGCTCACTAATTTGGCTTGTGTATCCTTGTTATTGAGCAGTGCGGCTTTGTACTTTTGCTTAGTAGCTTGAGTAGGAGCTCCCCATGCTTGATGTACTAGTGGCATATGTTGGTGTGACCTTGCTTGTTAGGATTGTTAAGTTAGCTGTAGATAGCCCGACGCCTTTGTTGGTTTATTAGGATCTTTGTAAGGTGCTAGAAAACTTAGATAGAGGGGTGTAGTCTTGGCTAGACTGATAGTTTTAATTCTGCATTTGTTTCGATTAGCCAGTGCGATTAATTTTAGAAAGGACTATTCACCTCCTCTAGTCCGCCATCTCGACCCTATGTTGGGTATTTTAAACGCACACAGAAAAATCCGCAAGCGCACGGATACCGATGTAGCTTTCACCCGAGAGTATTCCCAGGTATTGATTTCCACAGGGAACGTGAAGTGTACTAGAAGAATTAAGAATGTCCAAGAAAAGAATGGTAATGTGGTTAGAGAGGGATATAGGGTTTTCTAAGCTAGTCTATCTAATCAAAGGCTTACTATACTTTACTTACTTTGGAGCAGCAGGTCCTTTCCAATTCTCGAGAAAGACTGGGAAGAAGGTAGTTGGGGGAAGGGTGCCAAAAGCTCTACGAGAACACCAACCCTAACGTGGTGGATTACAAAGACCTGACAGAGCTGTCACCTCTGGGGCTACCACAACTATCCGGAGGATTGGGCGTAAACTCAGGTAAATCCTAGTCTAGACACCGTGTCTACACTAACGATTACTACTCTAATTACCGCAGATAACTAGAGCACTCAATACGAGCAGAGACCGAGTAAATAAAATAAAGCAAGAACTGAAATCAAATATAATTCTTAGAAATAGTAAATGAAGAACCTGAAGATTACTTGAAGACAAACCAGATGCTGCACCAATACAATGTCGAGGAAGATCCGACAGATCCGGCTCCTCCTCAGCTCTCTCCTTCTCCTCTCTCTAATCCGATCTCTAATTACAACTAGATGAACTAGACAACTAGAACAAGAACTAGAACTAGAAGAACTAGAACTAGATCTAGATGAACTAGAAGAGATTCATCTAGAGGGACCTCTTCTTCTAACTGAAACCCTAGTTTCTGATGTGGAGATGAATAATGAAGATGGAGATGGCTTCTGGGGGGGCGGGTCTGAGTCTGGTTTTATAGCCCGGAGCGTGGAACGTGAGCCCTGGGATCAAAGCGACTTCAGGGACGGTGGAGACGCATCCTAGGAGGCGGTGGAAGAAGGTTCCAGAAGGCGGAGGCAAAATGGCCTCCGTGGCCGACCGGCTGGTCTATGGGCCCCACCGGTCGGTCTGGCCCAGTGGGCCCACGTGGCGGGCCGCCTCGTGGTGTCTTCTAGATCCTTCTTTTGCAGGTTTTGTTGCGAAATTAATATCTTTTCATCTGGGACTCTGAATATAGCAAATGATATGTCCGTTTTGATCGTCTCGATGAGCTCTTCGCAATGGTGCACTCCAATTCATCACTTGAGATACTTTTATATGGTAAAAACATGGATGTCCTACAAAACAAGTGAGAGCACCAAAACTCGTGGAACTTGTTAGTTTCAAACCTTACAACTATGCTTTGTGATTCATTTCATATCATTCTATGCATTAGTTGATGGTATAATATTGGCATTAAGGACCGTCAACAAGTTCCCCCAAGCTTACCCTTTGCTAGTCCCTTAGCAAAGTCAAACCCAAAAGTGGATCAGGAGTTGCTGCAATATCTTTACTTCCAACAAGTACACATGTATTCAAACAAAAGTTCTCATAAAGAAATCATATTATTTATCAACGGGCTTAGTACTTTACCTTGAATCTCGAGTAATTGAAAGATAGAACGATCAAATCAAGCACTATATCTCTTGCTCTTTTACTTTACCATTATCCCGAAGTTTTTATGAATTTTCAAATAGCTTAAAAACATATGTTGTCAAATTAAACAATGAATCCAAAGAGAAAGTCAACCATTGAATCGAGAAGTGCATGTGTATGGAAAATGGAGTCGGATGCTCTTTTGAAATATATCACTCTCTTTTGTTTATCAGAGACACATGGCTATCGGGCTAATTCTACTGGCGGGGACATGCCCATCTTTTTTTATGATATTCATTTTTTCTTTTCTTTTGAGGTTCCGGACACTTGTCCCTTTTTATTTCCTCGGGATCTTTCTTTTTGAAGTTTCGGACACTTGTCCCTTTTTATTTCCTCGGATTTTTTTTTCTTTTTTTTTAAATAGCCACATGCTTCCAACAAACTTTTGAGAGGATTGGAACAAATAATCATGAGATTTATGCGGAAAATGGATGGAATGTGTAAGTGATCTTAATTCAATAGCATGATAACTTCTCATTGGGTCAACAAAGCTTAATTTAACTCAATGCAATTAGTCATATTAATATTGGAAACTCTCCGGAACTCTAGTGTTGTTTAGAACAAGATAGTAGTAGCTTAGATCATCACATGTCATATCTATCAATTACCTAGACTCTAGATCAAGCATTTGATACCCATGCATTTAATTTCATTTTTAAGCATCATTATTAATTAGGAGAACTCATGCTTTGAAGGTTAGGTACTTGAAAGAAATTAGAGAGAGAAACTATTCATCATTTCCATGTAATAGATTACAGAGAAAGTTCTTCTTTTATTATCAACTTCTTAAAACAAACTAGACACACTATTTTATTTATTTAATCTAACACACTTTAACTTACTATTTTAAAAAATACTAAGATAGAAATAAAGACATACCTGATTTGCAAAGATAACGGGGGTGCGTCTCCCCCAAGCTAATTCCTTCGATCGCATCGAGCCTTCATATGCCCGAATATTTTTGCTCTTTTTTAAGGGTGAGCCTTCATGTGCTCACTTTATTTTATTTTATTTTTGTTGACACCGGATTTTCGCACATGTAAGGATATGACGGATCGGAACAGCCAGCAGAGAAAAGAAGGATTCGGCAAGCATTCAAACGAATATTTGGTCCTTAGGGTTTTCGGTAAGTAGCTGCGCGGTCGGCTATTTCGTGAAGCAATGACCTCATTCGGGAGATGGATGACGCAGGTGAAGCCGGTTTGCGTAAGAAGACACGTGACAATGGAAGGTGCCGAAAGGTTTAGGAATGTGATTTATATCTTTTCTTATTTTTAGAGTCATAATCGTCTAGGACTCGTGTTTCGTCCAGGGTATAAATAATAGCCCTCGACCATTGTAAAACTGTTCACAACCACATCAATACAAACCGGCCCCGTGCCACCTATTCGAGTCCTTAGTCGTGTCGTCGAGTTCTTCGAGAGGAATCATCGATCCGTCGACCTCCGTAAGTACCGGCAACCTTGCTATCATGTCTAGTATCGCGCGACGGATTTAGATATGATGCAAGCAGTCTCGTATGTTAGGCTTAGCATCGTGCGGCGGATTTAAGCCTATGACGGGAAGTTTTTACCTATGACTTGTATCGTGCGGCGGATTGAGTCATGAGTAAAAATAGTTATCGGCTCTATTAGATTTGGCAGATCTAATAGATTCATTAAGTTATCATGTGTCGTATGTTTTATTTATTTAATTCGTACAACACTTTTGCCCAATCTAGATTGATCTTTGTTCGGCCTTGTTGCATGAGTTCACTTGTGCTTTTGATTATCATAAGATCATAATGGCCGAATTGACTTTCAATCTAGATTGTGACATGTTGTGGGTTCATGCATGCCGATCATGTTTAAGCTTTGATAGAGCTGGGTGCCGTGCGGCAGGTACAGGTTTTAGATTAGTTTAATCATGCTTGGTTTGTATGTTTCTTCTTCATGGACCCCAGTTCGGCTAGTTTGCCGATTCTGGTTAAGCTTACATGAGTAATGAGTATATATAGATCTGTTCGGATATATGTGTGCTTTTAGCTTCTTATAATTAGATCGTATCATGCGGTGGATTAATCTAATTATAAGGAGTGCTGTAGATTTATAGCAAGTGGTATCATGCGGTGGATTAGCTTCGCTTGAGTTTATACCTGACGGGTTTATGAAGGCTGGATGTGCGGCAGACTAGCTGGATTGGCCTATGCACATGTTATCTGAATAGATTTGTACTTACAAGTTACCTCTTTTATTCTTTTGTCACGTATGTATTCGACATTCGACATGTTTACATGCTTTCTCTTTATACTTGCCGAATGACATATTAAACCCGTTTCGACAAACAGCTTCTATAGCTGTGTGCCGTCGTGATTGGCTTCCAAAGCCATACATGTGGAACTGTCTGGTTTCATCCAGCATGTTCCAAGGTACTCTCACACTTTTATCCCTTGTTGGTTTTCAGGTCAAACCGACTGGCACGTCTCCGGGTTCGATACACCCCGGGCTCCCGATTGAAGCTAGCCTCGTTCGGCTTGCTGTGTGCCCTTGACGCGAGACGCCACGTTTTGCGTCAACATACTTTTTGGCACGCCCGGTGGGACCACTTCGTTTCAAGATGCCTGAGATTAACGAAGATCAAGTCTTCGAGGTGACCATGGACGATTTGCCGCTAGAATCAAAAGATCTGTTGCAGCGGGCTTGTGATGAATTTCAGCGCAAGTGCTTGGAAACCTTCTCCAAGAATAAAAGCGGAAAAGTTTATCAGAAGCAGACGTTCCCGAAGGTTGTTCCTCATCACCAACTCGAGCTGCCTGACAGTAGCGAAGAAGCGGCTCTCTAGAAGATGGCGGAGATGATGCATAGGATCGTATCAGGAGCAGTGACCAGTCATCAATCGGCTTTCCTAAACACCTTTCGTGCCGTCATGGTCGATACTTTCGGTCCAAACGCAGACAAGTATTTTGAAGAAGCTGCTGGTCCAATACGGGGACTATTGTTGTTCCAGGTACCTCAACGCCGGAGAGTTGCCGAAAACAGTGGAGCTGGCCCAAGCACGGGTGGAATGGTGTCTCAGGAAACACAACAACTTCCCCAGACCTATGGCCAGCTCACGTTCGGCACAACAGGGAACGTCCCACCATCTGCTTCTAGAGTGTCTCCTGTGGCAAACAGGATACAGAAAGATATGTTTGGAGACGGATATCGGGAATTTGTGGACTATAACTCGATTAGTGCTCTTCCGAATCCAGGCTACGGGAGTTCAGCAGGATTACATACTGGGGGCAAGCACAAACAGCTCCTGATTCAAACGTTGACCTCATCATGCATAAGATGGCTGATATGATGCAGAATCAGTTCGGCCTAAAACCGAAGAATCAAATGTACACGTACAAGTCTCCTTACCCTGAATGGTACAATCGGGTGGCTCTTCCTCCGAGAGTCAAGCCTCCTACTGACCTTACCAAGTTCTCGTGCCAAGATGATACCAGTACAAGGGAACACATCAGCCGTTACCTGATGCAGCTTGGTGAAGCATCGACAGATGAAGCTTGGAGGATTCGATACTTCCCGTTGTCGTTGACAGGACCAGCCTTCTCTTGGTTCGCCTCACTGCCAGCAAATTCCATCAGTACGTGGGCGGAGCTGGAGCAGAAATTCCACTCATACTTCTTTACGGGAACCGGTGAGAAGAAGTTGGTCAATCTCATGAGCTTGAGGATGAGACCCGGCAAGACACCGCAAGAGTATCTGCGCCGATTCAGGGAGACCAAAAATCTCTGCTATTCTCTGAATTTGCCGGATGATCAGTTACCGGGGATAGCCATAGCTGGCATGTTGCCGAGTATCAAAGAAAAGCTATTCGGCATGGAATTTGAAGACCTCGGGCAGTTATCACAAAGGTTGGCAATGATGAGCAATCAAGCTCAGGGATTCAACAGGAACAATCAGTTCCAGAAGGGTGATGTAGCTGCCGAGATGTATCAGGCTTTCCTAGAGGAAGCAGATGAATATCATGATGAAGATGAGGTGGCTGCAGCCGAGATAACCTGGTCTAAAGAGCCGACTCAAGTCAACCAACGGTGGCTGAGGCAACACAAAGGTACTTATGACTTCGATGTGTCCAAGTAAGACAAATTATTTGAATACTTGTTGAAGGAGGGACGCATCAAGTTGCCGGAAGGTCATCCTATGCTGCTTCCTGGGGGCGTCAAAGACAAAAAGTATTATGGTTTCCACAACAATAGGTCCCATTCCATAAATGATTGCCGAGTGTTCAGGGATCGGATCCAGAAGGCTATTCAAGGCGGACATCTGAGGTTCGATGGAAAGATGAAGATTGATGGTAGCCCTTTTGAGCAGAATACTGTGGCTTTCTCTGTTAACATGATCAATGTAGCCGATCCCAGGGGTAAGGGTAAGATGAAAGTTTTAACCTCTGACAGAGCGAGGGAAGCTGGCACTATTGATCCCGATCGGCAGGTTACAAAAGGAGAGCTTCAGCGGAGAGTTCGGTTCCAAGATAGCTGAATTGAGACGGGTAATGCCTCCAGGCCTAGGGTCACGACGCGCATTCTGTTGAATAAGTGGCATCGGGAACAGGAACGGTACCAGAAGCAGAGGCTTTATGAAGAACAGAAGTTCCTGGAGGAGCAGAGGAGTTACGAGGAAGAGATGTGCCGAAAAGAACGAGAAGATATGGGGGAACAGGAATAATCTCATTGGAAATGCTCGTTCTTCCAATATTGTTGGAACGAAGGCTTGAAGTTGCCTGTTAAGAACAACTGCCCTGAATGCAGTAGTCAGTACTCCGAGTATAGGCAATCTTGAGTCAGCCGCCGTTCTATCCATGAAAGGCTTGGGGCACGAATCCCTGAGGACAATCGGCGCTTAAAAATAAATAGTTTTGAGAATCGGCAGGGAAGATTTGCCGATCGAAGTTGGGCTCATGCTGAAGAGGAAGAATATCGTGAGTATGTCTGGCAAAAAGGACAATGGTGTCCGCCAGGTTTAAGGAAGAGCTAGAAGAGGAGAGTGCAACGCTTGAGGAACAGAGAATTAGAGCAAGTAGGCACCAAGACAAGACAAGTTTGGCGTCCTAAAGAGAAGCCGGATGGAGGTAATCGTTCGGCTGATACATGCATGGCGTTCTTTCTCCCGTCAGAGTTTGTAGCTCCAGAGAATCAAGATGTCCAGGACGAGACATATTCGGACTTCGATGAAAGTGAATTTCAGGACTTATTGGTTCATCTCGTCTTGGCTGAAAAGGCAGTATTTGATAAACCAATCAGGCACCGACACTTGAGGCCATTATATATGAGGGGGTATGTCAATGGCAAGCCATTAACCAAGATGTTCGTTGATGGAGGAGCTGCCATAAATATCATGCCGTATACCACTTTCAGGAAGCTTGGCATGACAAGTGAAGATCTATTGAAGACCGACATGGTATTGAGGGATTTTGCGGGGAATTCTTCTGACACCCGAGGAGCAGTCCATGTCGAGTTAATGATTGGATCTAAAACCTTAATCACTACCTTCTTCGTCATTGAGGGCAAGGGGGCATACAGTTTGCTGTTAGGAAGAGATTGGATACATGCAAATTGTTGTGTACCATTAACTATGCATCAGTTCCTCATATAGTGGATTGGAGATGATATTGAGATCGTTCATGCTGATGATTCGGTTAGTGTTGCTAATACAGAATCAATCTATTGGGAGTATGAAGGTGTCGAGTGTTTCTCTGGAAGAGCCTGGGAAGCAGGTCCTGTGAATGTCTTCGACGAGGACCAACAGCCGATTCAGACAATCGGCTCTCAGAGTAATTTTTAAATCTAACTAATGGTAATGGAGAAAGCTAGAGCCAAAGTCTCATATCGGCTGACAAGGAATAAAGTGTCGATAATGAAGCCGAAGTTAGATAAATGTGTTCAAGTTAGGATCTCGGATATGATTCGAAATCTGCAAGCTTTTAAAGGAACTTCAATTATTTCTTCATTACCAGCGCTCATGGAAGTTCAGGGAAGATTCATACAAGGTGACGTGCAACAGAAGCTTTTGATGAAATTGAAGATATATGGAGGTGCTTCCACAACTTGGGGATTATTTCGAGTTGTACGTGACGGTCGGTAGCCTTGTAATAGGATCGGCCCTTATTTTTGAGTTTAAAGGAAAGATAAATCAACAATTTGTTTTAGCCGAAAATGTCAAACATAAGAGAGGGGTATTCGGCTGTGTCAAGACTTTTCGGTTTGTGTACTTGTCGGTTGAAGCTTCGGCACTACTTGTTAAAGCCGAATGCGTGGGAGTCGTGTAACTCGAGAAATATTTTGTATACAGCCGATGTGAAGAAACATCGCCTTTAGCAGAAAAAATATTCCAAAGATTTGAGTTATAGCCGATATTTATATCGCCTTTAGTACGGATGTTTGTGACCTTGGTGGCCCTAGCATTTTTCAAGATGGCAGGTTTATTGGGGATAGAGAAAGGTGAAGTGCAGTAAGTGCAAAGCCGAGTGACATGACATATCGAAGATGAGATTTAGTCGGCTAAAATGACGTCATACACTCGGCAAACGTTCTTCAAAGGAGATGTCGCAATTGGGGAAATCATTGAAGAACCAAGGGTATACAAAATAGACATTATTCAGAGAAGGACGAATTCTATAGGTTACAAGCTTCATTCATAAATTCGTCCTGGTGCAGAACTACCCCAAGAATAATGTATTTACAATAGATTGCGGATCAGTGATTTCGGCGATAGCGGCAGCGTGACCATCATAAATTTGGAAAAAGTCTAGATAACCCCTGAACTATTGGACCTGGAATACTTAAGACCTTCACCTATAAAACCGGGTGTTTTACACTTTAAACTATATCAAACCGTCTGATTTACCCCCTGAAGTGGTTTTGGTACCTGGTTTTGATTTAGGTGGCAGCCAAGCTGGCCTGGTTTGGACACATCAGCCCTCAGGCCCACTTGTCAGCTGGAATAATTTGTCACTGCGGCATGGGTCCGCTGATCAGATCTTTCTTCTACCTTCCCCTTCCTGCTTCCCACCACCGGCAAGCAGCGCTGCTCTACTGCCACGCCGCCCATCCGCATGCATGTGCGCAGCGCTGGTCCCGGCGTACATGGTGGTGCAGACGGTGGCCGCGATGATGGCGAGCCTGGTGCTGCGGCTGATGTTCGGCGGGCACTACGAGCGCGCCTCGGTGACGGTGCCGGCGCAGGACAGTTCCAACGTCCAGTCGCTCATGTTGGAGTTCACCTTTCTACCTCATGTTCGTCGTCATGGCCGTGGCCACCGATGACCGAGCGGTAATATTTATAGTACTAATAAATAGTTGAATAATAACAGAGTCATCGATCCATGCTCGCATGCAACACATATGCTAATTATATATATACTGATGACCGCGCATTGCATCGAACTGATGATGAACGCTTCTACAAGTTGTGCAGGTCGGGCAGATGGCTGGGCTCGCGGTGGGCGGAACCATCATGCTCAACGCGTTGTTTGCCGGGTGCATATATATGTTACTACTTACTGCTCTCACCATCATTTAACTAGCTAGGTTTCGATGTCAGCGTACGTAAGTGCATCAACGCACCACCGGCATGCACATGCGTTTCGTCAGATCAATTCGAACTTTCTGGTTTGGCGCTGCATCGGGCCGGCGCTGGTGGGGAGCAAGTACAAGGCGCGCTGCGTACATCTTCGGGCCGTTTGTCGGGGCGGCGGCCGGAGCGTGGGCGTACAATCTCATCCGCCAGATGGACACCACCTGCGAGATCTGCTGCCGCAGCCTCCTGGACTCGTTCCGCTTCTGCTCCCTCGGCTGCAAGGTGCGTCCCTATGGTGCTCGGGAGGCCGCGTGCTCTGCGCTGCACCATGGGACATGGGAAGCCGGGCTAGCCAGGGGTGCGGATGGGCGGCGCGAAGAGCTGGGCGGTGGAGGGATAGAGAGGCGCGGAGAGCTGGGCGGTGGAGGGATAGAGAGGGAGGCAGTAGAGCAGCGCTACTTGCCGGTGGTGGGAAGTAGGAAGGGGAAGGTAGAAGAAAGATCTGACGAGCAGGCCCATGTCACAGTGGCAAGTTGTTCCAGCTGACAAGCGGGCCTGAGGGCTGATGTGTCCAAACCAGGCCAGCTTGGCTGCCACCTAAGCAAAACCGGGTACCAAAACCACTTCAGGGGGTAAATCAGACGATTTGGTATAGTTTAAAGTGTTAAACACTCGGTTTTATAGGTGAAGGTCTTAAGTATTCCAGGTCCAATAGTTCAGGGGGTTATCTAGACTTTTCCCTCATAAATTTCAAGATCTTCGAATTCGTCTGGGTCGCATGCAAATCCAACTGGTAGGGAAGAGTAGTCTTCCTTGGTCCATGAACTCATTGCTGCTAACCCGAAAGTTACCCCAGCGCGTACACCTTGGATAACGGCCTGATCTATACGGCCGTTCACAGCGTCAAGGCGAGCTTCGACAGAATCCCCACGGGCATTCACATTGAGGGTGACTCTATTTGCTGCCACCTTCAAGCGGTCATTCTCTGCAGATAAGGCTGAGGCAGGATATGGTAAGCGAAGATGGGTTCGGTCAAGAAAAAGGAGAGAACCGAGGCTCTGCTGACCTGCAATAATGTTGCAGAGTTGCTTCTGATGCTCTGCCCACTCGGCCCTCTCAGTGCTATGCTTCTTACGTACATCCTCCAGTTCTTTCTGAGCTTTGTCCCTTTCCTCGCGGGGCCAAGGACCATCCAAACGGATCTGCTAAAGTGAATCGTTAAACTCAAAATCTGGTTTGAGGAAAAATTTGAAGAAGAACTTTTTAGATCTACCGTTTCTGAAGAGGGAACCCAAGCGTGGCTGGAGGAAGACTCCACCCTGGGGAGAGGATAAAAAACAAATCAAGGAGCGAACTATCACAAGGTGGCAGAGAATTGGTTTCTTACCTGTAACGCCGGTGAATTCGTGTTCGGCTCCCTCCTGCTTCGCCTTTAGTAGGATGCTTGCTACGGACGCCATTCCCTGCCATTGTTTTTCTCTCTGACTTGAACTGGAAGTTGAAGGGCGAGAGTTTTGTAAGATGAGTTGTTTGATTGGAGTCACAGCTTATATGCGGTCATCTTTATAAAACCAAAGCCTGCACACTGGAGACCAAGCGTCGGGGTAGGGTTTGCACAGTTTATGGACCGTCGTTGGGCCGGGCCGAATCTTTTGATGGTTAGAGAAAGTTGTGGCTTCAGGGTCAGGAGGCCAATGGGATTCGGCTAAGATTCTTTCAGTTTTAATTGGCTATTTGGAAGCTCATATTGCCGATTAACGATGAAAGCAGAGACAAAAGGATTCCTTGAAAAAGGCTGTTCTGATGTCATTGGAAATTTGAAGAAGAAGATTGGAAACTTCAGATCTGAAATGGCCAGTTTCAGTGTTGTCTGCAAAGTGAAGTTTTCCGGTACGGTCATCACGGTAACCAATTTGTATGCATTGCCGATTGAGGCGGGAAGACAGAAATCAGTGGTCGATATGCTAAAAAGCAGAACACACAGTGATCTCGGAAGATCGGTCATGGATTGATTTCAAATGGACAAACAAGAGAGCTTCATATTTACAAAAGGGGAGACACGATTACAGAGAGCTAATTTATCCACTCCATCCTATGTCTAACCGGGAGAAAATGATTGAAAGTGTCGGCCAGATCTGATCCAGCTACCTTCATGTCATCCGCGGAACATTCTACTCTATCCTCTAGATCTTGTTCACAGACGTCGAATCTGTGGTAATCGGCGCCGGAATGAATCTTCACGGCGGAAAAAGCGAGTGCCGCGCCGTACCCCATGCCGGCTCTGGAGATGATGGGGAGGACACGGTTGACTTCGTTTACCCGTTTCAAGGGTGTTGTGCCCGTTACATCGGCCGTGACAGCAAGCTTGGTGATGGCAGCCTCGAGATCATGGAGTTTGGCCGCCAAGGCTGAAGAAAGAAGAAATCGGTAAAAGCAGAAAAAGAGAGAACAGAAAGAAATGGCAAGAAAACACTTACTGGTGGCTCTTTTTCGAGCGGCGTCACGCTCTTGGGAGATTTGGGTAATTTCCTGATCCTTCTTTTCCAGGTCAAGCTGAAGATTCATGATTTTCTGGGTCAAATCCTCGGTAAGATCGTCGCTAGTCCTCCTGAGGCAAAAACAATGGAATGAAGCCAGATTCTTGGGAAAGGAGAAAAGAGGGAAGTAACCTTCTTTTGGAAGAACTGGAGGCACCGAGCTCGAGGCTATGGCGGCTTGCTTGGGAAGACATCTTCTGGCTAATTTTTAGAGTGGCGAGGGATAAGAGGGTTTTCTGGTTTGGAGGTCGAAACAGAGGAGTCCGAAATGCACGAGCCGAAACGAAGTAAAGGGGAGAGTTTAAGAAAACCCAAGTGCATTGGGAAGCGAATCGACAGACACGGTAATGATGATATGAGAGGACGGATGCTTCTGGGGTTTCCACATCAGTGCGAAAAGGAAAAGGAATTTTAGAATAAAACATTTATCCCAAAATTAGGGGGCATGTGTTGACACCGGATTTTCGCACATGTAAGGATATGACGGATCGACACAGCCAGCAGAGAAAAGAAGGATTCAGCAAGCATTCGGACGAATATTTGGTCCTTAGGGTTTTCGGTAAGCAGCTGCGCAGTCGGCTATTTCGTGAAGCAATGACCTCATTCGGGAGATGGATGACGCAGGTGAAGCCGGTTTGCGTAAGAAGACACGTGACAATGGAAGGTGCCGAAAGGTTTAGGAATGTGATTTATATCTTTTCTTATTTTTAGAGTCATAATCGTCTAGGACTCGTGTTTCGTCCAGGGTATAAATAATAGCCCTCGACCATTGTAAAACTGTTCACAACCACATCAATACAAACCGGCCCCGTGCCACCTATTCAAGTCCTTAGTCGTGTCGTCGAGTTCTTCGAGAGGAATCATCGATCCGTCGACCTCCGTAAGTACTGGCAACCTTGCTATCATGTCTAGTATCGCGCGACGGATTTAGATATGATGCAAGCAGTCTCGTATGTTAGGCTTAGTATCGTGCGGCGGATTTAAGCCTATGACGGGAAGTTTTTACCTATGACTTGTATCGTGCGGCGGATTGAGTCATGAGTAAAAATAGTTATCGGCTCTGTTAGATTTGGCAGATCTAATAGATTCATTAAGTTATCATGTGTCGTATATTTTATTTATTTAATTCGTACAACACTTTTGCCCAATCTAGATTGATCTTCGTTCGGCCTTGTTGCATGAGTTCACTTGTGCTTTTGATTATCATAAGATCATAATGGCCGAATTGACTTTCAATCTAGATTGTTACATGTTGTGGGTTCATGCATGCCGATCATGTTTAAGCTTTGATAGAGCTGGGTGCCGTGCGGCAGGTACAGGTTTTAGATTAGTTTAATCATGCTTGGTTTGTATGTTTCTTCTTCATGGACCCCAGTTCGGCTAGTTTGCCGATTCTGTTTAAGCTTACATGAGTAATGAGTATATATAGATCTGTTCGGATGTATGTGTGCTTTTAGCTTCTTATAATTAGATCGTATCATGCGGTGGATTAATCTAATTATAAGGAGTGCTGTAGATTTATAGCAAGTGGTATCATGCGGTGGATTAGCTTCGCTTGAGTTTATACCTGACGGGTTTATGAAGGCTGGACGTGCGGCAGACTAGCTGGATTGGCCTATGCACATGTTATCTGAATAGATTTGTACTTACAAGTTACCTCTTTTATTCTTTTGTCACGTATGTATTCGACATTCGACATGTTTACATGCTTTCTCTTTATACTTGCCGAATGACATATTAAACCCGTTTCGACAAACAGCTTCTATAGCTGTGTGCCGTCGTGATTGGCTTCCAAAGCCATACATGTGGAACTGTCTGGTTTCATCCAGCATGTTCCAAGGTACTCTCACACTTTTATCCCTTGTTGGTTTTCAGGTCAAACCGACTGGCACGTCTCCGGGTTCGATACACCCCGGGCTCCCGATTGAAGCTAGCCTCGTTTGGCTTGCTGTGTGCCCTTGACGCGAGACGCCACGTTTTGCGTCAACAATTTATATATATATATATATAGAAAGAAAAACTTAATAGGATAAAGATACTTACCTGGATACACGGGGGTGCTTTCCCCCAAGCTGGATGTTGACATAGTCGTTCACTCATTTTGGCCTGCATGCTAAGTCTCAAGCTTCCAAATCCTGCATAACTCAAATAGACAACAAAACTCATGGAACAAATTAATTGTTAAGCATAAGAGTTTTAGTTGTCTAGAGCCTTGGTGATTGATTTTCTTTTAGATAGGATTATTGAATTGTAAAAATTCAATCACATCAATTTCTTCTAAGGGTTCAGGTTCAAGAAAATTTTTCAAACGTTGACCATTTACCTTGAATACGTTACCTGAATCACCCTGAAGTGTGACAACACCATGTGAAGCAACATCTATCACCTTGAATGGCCCTTCCCATTTGCTTCTGAGTTTTCCATGACCGAAGAGCTTGATTCTTGAATTGAACAACAATACTTTATCTCCAGACTTGAACTCCTTATGCTTGATTCTCCTGTCATGCCACCTTTTGGTTCTCTCCTTGTAAATCTTGGAACTGTGATAAGTCTTTTCTCTCCATTCCTCTAGTTCTGAGATTTGCATTTGACGGTTCTTTCCAGCTAGAAGAAGGTTCATGTTCCATTTCTTGATTGCCCAATGAGCTCTGAATTCCAATTCAACTGGCAAGTGGCATGTTTTTCCATATACAAGTTTATAAGGTGACATGCCTATGGGTGTTTTGTATGTAGTTCGGTATGCCCATAGTGCATCATGAAGCTTGTACTTCCATTTTTTTCCCATCTCATCCACAGTCTTCTGTAAGATGTTCTTGATTTGCTTATTTGATGTCTCAGTTTGACCGCTTGTTTGAGAATGGTATGGAGTTGCAATGTTGTGTTTAACTCCATATTCTGCTAGGAACTGTTTGAAGGACTTGTCCATGAAGTGTGATCCTCCATCACTTATGACCATTCTGGGTGTTCCGAACCTTGGGAATATTATTTCATGGAACATCTTCTTGGCATGCTTGGATTCGGTGGCTCGACATGGTAATGCTTCTACCCATTTGGACACATAGTCAACTACCACCAAGATATATTCAGCATCTCCAGACCTTTGGAATGGTCCCATGTAGTCAATTCCCCAGACATCAAACAACTCTATTTGGAGGTTGTTCTGGAGTGGCATAGCATCACGCGCATTGATGTTTCCATGTTTCTGACATCTAGCACATCTTCTAACAAACTCCTTTGTATCTTGATACATCGTCGGCCAATAGAATCCGCTTTGCCAGATTTTTGCATTTGTACGGAAAACTGCATAATGTCCTCCATAAGGTGATGTGTGACATCTTTCTATGATTTTCATGGCTTCAGTCATTGGGACACATCTCTGTAGCAACCCATCATTGCAGACCCGATAGAGATACGGATCATCCCACAAGTGGCAACGAGCATCATATTTGAGCTTCCTCTTATCCTCTCCTGGTGGAACATAACCTGCAACCATAAAATTCACAATATCCGCATACCAAGGGTCCGAGTGTGTTACCGCGAGGAGAGTGTCGTCCCTTAGATAGTCATTAATAGCTAAGTCATGTGTTTCCTTATATCGAAGCCTAGACAAGTGATCGGCTACTGAATTCTCTACTCCTTTCTTATCTCTTATTTCTATGTCAAATTCTTGGAGTAGAAGAATCCATCTTCTAAGTCGAGGTTTAGCATCTTTCTTAGTGAGCAGGTATTTAAGAGCAGCACGGTCTGAGTAGATGATTACCTTTGCTCCAACTAAGTAAGATGTAAACTTGTCTATTGCAAAGACAACTGCCAACAACTCTTTTTCAGTGGTAGCATAATTGAGTTGTGGCCTAGTCAAGGTTTTGCTAGCATAAGATATAGCATAGTGCTTTTTATCCTTTGTTTGGCCTAAAACGGCTCCAACAGCAAAGTCGCTAGCATCACACATGATCTCAAAAGGCAGCGTCCAATCAGGTGTTTGGATGATTGGAGCTGATATGAGTGCCTGCTTGAGGATTTGAAATGCTTCATGGCACTCATTATTAAAAATGAAAGGTGCATCTTTAGTTAGAAGGCTAGTCAGGGGTCTAGCAATTTGGGAAAAGTTTTTAATGAAACGCCTATAGAACCCTGCGTGGCCTAAAAAGCTTCTGATTCCTTTCACATTTGTGGGAGGTGGAAGTTGTTCAATAACTTCGATCTTTGCTCTATCAACTTCTATCCCACGTTCGGACACCTTGTGTCCTAGCACTATTCCTTCCTGAACCATAAAGTGACATTTCTCCCAGTTCAGGACTAAGTGTTTTTCTTCACACCGTTGTAAGACTCTGTCTAAATTCTTAAGACAATCATCGAAGGTTTTGCCATAGACGGTAAAGTCATCCATGAACACCTCCATGATTTTCTCGATCATATCGGAGAAAATAGACATCATGCACCGTTGGAAGGAAGCTGGAGCATTACACAATCCAAACGACATTCATCGGTATGCGTAAGTTCCATACGGGCATGTGAAAGTAGTCTTACTTTGGTCATTAGGGTGGATCGGGATTTGATGATATCCAGAATATCCATCAAGGAAACAAAAGAAAGAGTTCTTTGCAAGTCGTTCCAACATTTCATCAATGAAGGGTAACAGAAAGTGATCTTTCTTTGTAGCCTTGTTGAGTTTCCGGTAGTCAATACACATACGCCACCCAGTGACCATTCATTGAGGGATGAGTTCATTCTTCTCATTCCTAACAACTGTCATTCCTCCTTTCTTAGGGACAACCTGGACAGGGCTAACCCACTCGCTATGTGGCACGAGATAGATAATCCCAGCGTGCAAAAGCTTCAAGACCTCTTTCTTAACAACTTCTCGCATGGCATTGTTAAGTCTCCGCTGTGGTTCCCTTGAAGGTGATGAATCAGGATCGGTAGGGATATGATGAGTGCAGAGAGCAGGACTAATTCCTTTGAGGTCATGAAGTGAGTAGCCTATGGCTGATTTATGTCTTTCTAGGATGGTGACAAGCCTATGTGTTTCATCTTGGGAAAGCTTGTCACTTATGATGACAGGAGTTTCTCGATTATTATTGAGGAAGACATATTTCAAACTAGGAGGAAGGGGTTTTAGCTCGACTAAGGGTTGTGATGGAACCTCCCAAGGGTCTAGCTCAATAGGTTCGGCCAGGTCTTCCTCCTCCTGAGTGAAGTGCTCATCATCAAGAGTTGGTTGGGCCAAGTTTTCTAAGGATGCTACCAAGACTTCCTCAATAGGATCATGTTCAGGATTGGGTTCTACCATCGCGTTATGTGAGCGTGTAAGTGAGACATCGATGGTAGAGTTCCCTAGCCTTAAATTCAAGAGGCTTTGTTTTGGTCGCTCTCGAAAGTGTTCCCAAAGGTACACCAATCAGGAGGAACGTGTCCGAGATGTCAAAGATATGAAAACCTAGAAAATACTCAGAGCCTCTTATGCGTAGCATAATAGTCCTTATGACCCCATAACTTTCTAGTGTAACTCCAGATGGAATTCTTAAAAGCTTATGAGATGGGATCACGGTCTCGTTGGGGCAAAGTTCCACGGCCAAAGCCTTGGAAATTATGTTCAACCCAATGGTAGGACTATAGTGAGCCTCTATGGTGGTTCCCTTAAGGTTGCAAGATATAGCCTCTGAGGGGGTAGTGATTCGGGCTACCTCAGTGGATAACTCCGTTTCTGCCAACCACTCATGGCTCATGATGGCTGAAAGTCCTTTAATGTGCTCTAAAAAGAAAGCATCATTGTATGGACCATCGTCATCCACAAGTGGTGTCGAGTGGACTCGAGGCTTTACTTGCACTGGTAGACTCGAGGCATTCCCAAAATCTTCAAAAAGATCTACCTCGATTTCAGAGAAGAACACCGAAGGATAGGGTTCATCATTTTCTAGAGTCTGGGGTGTTTTCTCTATAGAAGGTTCTATGACAACCAAATTATTAGAAAGATTTGAAGGAATTTCAAATTTGGTTGTGTGTTCCTCCTCGTGTTGGTCGGGGATGGGCTCGACTTCTTCTTCTGGGAATTCGTCAAAAATGCCAGTGTAAGGAGTGTTTTCAAGGATTTTCTCTAGGATGTCTCTTCCTTCACTAACAAGTTTATGTGAGAATGATCCTCCAGAAGCTAAATTGAGATGTAGAGCAGCTTCCTTGTTAAGACCACGATAGAAGTGAAAGTGTAGGACATGGTCTGGCAAGGAAAGGTTTGGGCCAGAATTGGTAAGGCATTTGAACCTAGCCCAAGTTGCTCCTAGTGTCTTCTTCTCTTTTTGTTTGAATGTAAGAACTTTGATTCTAAGATCAGTGATTCGAAAAAGAGGGAAGAAAGCAAGACAAAAGTTGTCTCGAAGTTCATCCCAATTCCCATTTACACCCCTTACGGAATGGTCATACCATTTTCTCGCTCTTCCCAAAAGGGAGAATGGGAATAGTTTCCATTTAATGGTCTCTTGTGTCATGCCGGCAATAGTCTAACAAGAACACAACTGCTCAAATTCCCTAAGGTGAGTGTATGGATCTTCGTCTTCTGACCCAGAGAAGGATTTCTCCCGAACCATGGCTATAAGAGCAGGGCGAAGCTCATAGCCATCTGTAAGAATGAGGTGTGATGATGGTGGAGACTCCAACAAGTCGCCCTTTGGAGCAAAGAACTTATAGATAGGAGTGAAATCCATATGGTGATGTGGTGGTAAAAGAAAAAGGTGGTAAAAAGGGAAAGTGGTTAAAAGAAAAGAAACACGGATGAACTTGGTTCGATTCTAGAACAGCTACCGTTCCCTGGCAACGGCGCCAGAAAGCTTGTTGGGTATTTTAAACGCAGAGAGAAAAATCCGCAAGCGCACGTATACCGATGTAGCTTTCACCCGAGAGTATTCCAGGGTATCGATTTCCACGGGGAACGTGAAGTGTACTAGAAGAATTAAGAATGTCCGAGAAAAGAATGGTAATGTGGTTAGAGAGGGATATAGTGTTTTCTAAGCTAGTCTATCTAATCAAAGGCTTACTATACTTTACTTACTTTGGAGCAGCAGTGTAACACCCGGATTTAAGAATAAAACCAGGATAGCCATATGTGTGCCCAGGAAGTCCACACATACAACAACAAAACATAGAATATCAGAAACAATGTTATTACATAACGTAACATATCTATATAAACACTTACAACTTCAGAGTAAAGCGGAACATAACCTAATCTTCACTTGAGGCTCTAATCTTCACATGGACGGTTGACTGGGGGCACCGTATGCCAAGCACAACTGATAGTCTTCTGGTGAACTCCAAGACGTCTCCACTAATCTTCAGGGTAACTTTGGCTACCGTCTGGGATTGTGGGGAATAGCAAGGGTGAGCACATATCATACTAAACAAGTACAGGCAGAAATAAAACGACATGCAGGGCTTGAACAAAGGTAGGCTAACACTGTTTCACTGCGGTAAGCATTTTAGTTGGTCAAGTTTTATTAGCACCTGATTACTATAAGTGAGTATAGGATAACCCATCCCATTAGTTAAGAAGATAACCACCATTAATATAACCATCAACTGAGGTGAACACCTCCATCTAAGAAACCATCATCTTATGTCCATAAATCCAACTGTCCAAAACTAATCATGTGATGGTCCAGGTCGCTCGTAACCGTGAGCACGACTGATATATCAGTTTTACACTCTGCAGATGTTGCACACTTTTCCCAACGAGCAGTGATTCCCATATGCCAGGGTCATGACTCCCATACTACACTTCCAAGGTGCACGACAGGGTTTCACCACGGGCCTTTACAAAGATTCATCTAGCGAGCGATAACCACCTAAAGTTCCAACTAGAAACCGCAGCAACCAGAGGTCCCCTAGGTCCATACCACATTCTTGGGCCATCCCTCAGTAGCGCCACCCGGTTAACGCAACACTAGAATCCTCTAATTAATTAGCCAAGTTAGAGCCATATAACATCTCGTGGTTGCACTGTTATCCTGGGTGGTCGCTCCATGAACCAGTCCTAAAAGGCGGACCCGAGCACAAAACACAAACCACAAACCACACTTACCATAACCACCATACCATACCATGTGCCCGAGTCACCGAGTTCCACGTTAAAACATAGTTCCATATCCATTAAGTCATCATTAATATATCATCATCATATGGTATTTATAGAACAAGTAAAGTTGCTTAGCATAGCATTGCTACCCAACATAAAACCCAGGCAACAAGGAAGATATGGAAAACTAGGATAATCCTGAGGGTTCACATAATTAGACACATGCATGCATATAGTGATTAATGGTGAATAGGTAAAGAACATGATCAAAGGGTGCCTGCACTTGCCTTCTTCAAGTTGTTGTTGATCACAGTCTTCAAAGTCAAGCTCTTGTAGGTTCACTTGCAACTCTTCGTCTAAACACAACAAACATTGGCACACAGGAGCAAACATACAAGCAAAGCATACACTAAATTAGAAAACAGTACACCAATACATAAAACAGGTATAACAAGCTTATAAAACTGTTCTACTCATCAAGACGAACGCGTGAACACAAAAACCACTAAAAACGGAGCTATAACGGAGAAGTTATGAATTAAACAAGATTTTCTTTAATAAAATATTAGATTAAAACTGATCTCGAAATTTAAAAGTTGTAAACATGATTAATAGTTATAAAAACATGTAGATTATGTAACTAGGAACCTTACGCAATTTGAACGGGTTGAAACGGAGTTAAAACGGAGATTTTATAGCGAAAACAGTTTCAGTGGCAAACTTGTGATTATTGGAAAACGTATTTTGGATACAACAGACCTGGCTTTACGTTTTCCCGAGGAGAAGGCGTATTCCAGGAAGGCGCAAAGGGACGGCGGGTTGTAATTCAAAGAAACCGAGGGTCTCTTTAGAAAAAGGGCAGGAGCGAAGGGGTATCAGTCGTTGTTGGCCGTCGGATCTGCAGTAGATGGACGATATTAGATGAACAGAGGGGGAGACGACGCTTCCGGCCGGAAAGAGAGGAGAAGGCGGCGGCCGCCATGGCTGGCCGAGACCGAGCTCGCCGGAGTTCGTTTACCTGGCGATTCCGAGCATGGGAAGGCATGACAAAGGCATGGGGTGGAAGAGGAGAAAGAGGGGAACTCACCAGAGGCAAAAGTGTGGACGGAGAGAGCCCAGAGGTGATGCACGGCGTGACGAGGCGGACGGTGAGGCCCTGTAGTCACTGGCGATCCAAGATTCTGCGCTACAAAGCCACGGTTGGACTCAATATTGGCACGATAAGATAGATATAGCCACGGCGAACTCACTGGATTCCTCGTTCAGATCGGAGACGGGGTGGGGACGACTGACAACGAGACGAGGCGGAGGCCAAGCTTCGGTGAGATCCAAAACAGGGGTGCAAGGGGGCTAGGGCACGAGAGCAACTCGATTCGGGACAAAAGGAGAGACGGTGGACATGGGCCAACTTATATAGGGGCTCAGCATGCGGAGGGGGCCACGACAAGGCGTGCGCGGTGCGTACCACGGACTCCCGGCGGGATGGAGTCCAGTTCCTGGATGTTGTGAGGTAGGAGAAAGCCCGCTGACAGGGTGGACCCACCTGCCATTGAGAGAGGGTGCGGGTCCCGGCGGTCAGTCAGAGAGGAAAGGAAGGGGGAAAAATCGCACGGGCTTCTGTATTCGCTGGCTGGGCCGATGCCTCGGCATGGGACTGAGCGGTCTCGGCCCAAGGCGGGAAGAGAGGGAGAGAGATGTTGAGCGGGCCGGATGCTTGGGCGGGCTGCGCAAGGAGTGGAGAGAAAGGGGAAAGCACGAGGAGGCTGGGCCTTCGGGCCAGATTGTGGAGAGGGGTGAGGGAGAGATAAGAAAAACCCTTTCTTTTTATTTTCAACCATTTCAAAAGCATTTTCAAAACAATTTTGAAAACCTTTTCAAACTTTTGAGCACACCACACAACACAAAAATTAAATATGCATCAGCATGTATGCTCAAATATGTTATTACCCTAAGATAAATTTTAATTTAAAGAAAAGTTTTATTTCTCCTATATTCTCATGAGCACCAAAAATACATAATAAAACATTTTCCCTCTATTTCCAAGATTACAAATTTTAGGGTGTTACAAATCTACCCCCCTTAAGATGAATCTCGTCCTCGAGATTCGGAAGGATCTTTGAAGAGATAGGGAAATTCTGCACGTAGCTCATCTTCACGTTCCCATGTTGCATCATCCACTGAGTGATGATTCCACTGGACTTTGCACATTCTGACAACCTTGCTTCTGGTAACTCTTTCAGTGACTTCCAAAACCTTCACAGGATGCTCTGTATAAGTAAGATCATCCTTCAAGTTAACTTCCTCTAGCGGTAACTGTTCCTCTGGCACTCTCCAACACTTCTTCAACTGTGATACATGAAAAACATTGTGTACATCTGACAACTGAGCAGGTAACTCGAGCTGATATGCCACTTCACCTCTTCTTTCCAAAATCTTGAATGGACCAATATATCTGGGTGCCAACTTTCCTTTTACTTTAAATCTCTTGAGTCCTCTGACAGGTGACACTTTGAGATAGACATAATCACCCACTTCAAAAACTAACCGTCTACGACGTGTGTCGGCATACCTTTTCTGTCTGGACTGAGCTGCTCTCAAGTTCTCACGGATGATTCGAACTTGTCTCTCTGCTTCCTTCAAAACTTCTGGTCCAAACACCTGACTTTCTCTTGTTTGATTCCAAAACAAAGGAGTTCTACATTTTCTGCCATACAAAGCTTCAAATGGGGTCATTTTGAGACTAGCTTGGTAACTATTGTTATAAGAGAATTTTGCATATGGTAAACTCTTATCCCAACTAGTACCATATTGTACAGCACAAGCTCTCAACATGTCTTCCAGAACCTGATTCGTTCTTTCTGTCTGTCCATCTGTTTGAGGGTGATAGGCTGAACTAAAATTCAACTTTGTACCCATAGACTCATGAATCTTTTCCCAAAAACGAGATGTAAACTGAGTACCTCTATCTGACACAATTTTCCTCGGCAGTCCATGCAAACACACAATCCTCGACATGTATAGCTCTGCAAGTTTTGCACTAGAGTACGTAGTCTTCACAGGAATAAAATGAGACACTTTAGTTAAGCGATCCACAATTACCCAAATTGAATCATAACCACTTTGAGTACGAGGTAATCCCACTATGAAATCCATACCGATCTCATCCCATTTCCATTCAGGTATCTTCAGTGGTTGCAACAATCCTACTGGTCTTTGATGCTCTGCCTTCACTCTTTGACAAGTATCACACAAAGCCACGTATTCTGCTATGTCTCTCTTCATACCATACCACCAATATTGTTTCTTCAAATCTTGGTACATCTTAGTGCTACCGAGATGAATGGAATAAGCTGACTCATGAGCTTCTCTCAATATCAAATCACTGACATGTTTCAAGTCTGGCACACAAATTCTCTTCTTGAACCAAACAGTTCCATGTTCATCTATATGGAATCCAGGTGCTTTGTCTTTCTTAATGAGCTTAGCAATATCCTTTATCTTCTCATCATCTAGTTGACCTTTGCGAATATCCTGTTCTAAGGTCGAATCAACTTCCATCGCCACTGCTTGAGTACTAGCGACCAAACCAAGGTTGAGCTTTTCAAATTCCTTGCATAACCCAGCTGGGAGTTGACGTTCTATGATCATATTAGCATAACTTTTTCGACTCAAAGCATCTGCTACAACATTAGCTTTTTCGGGATGATAGTGAATACCAAGATCATAATCTTTAATCACTTCCAACCATCTACGTTGTCTGAAGTTAAGATCTGATTGAGTGAATATGTACTTCAGACTCTTATGATCGGTGTAAATCTCACATCTATTACCCAACATATAATGTCTCCAGATTTTCAAAGCATGAACCACAGCTGCCAATTCTAGATCATGAGTAGGATAATTCTTTTCATGTCTCTTTAACTGCCTCGAAACATAAGCTATAACTCGACCTTCTTGCATAAGCACACATCCCAAACCATGGCGAGAAGCATCACAATACACATCAAAATTCTTACTAACATCAGGCATTGCTAGCACAGGTGCAGTGGTTAGTTTGTTCTTCAACATTCTAAAACTTTCCTCACAAGCTGTCGTCCATTCAAACTTCTTTCCTTTTTCCAATAAAGCTGTTAAAGGCCTTGCTATCTTGGAAAATCCTTCAATAAATCTTCTGTAATAGCCTGCCAAACCAAGGAAATTTTGGACCTCACTCATAGTCTGAGGGGGTTGCCAATTCAACACATCTCTTACCTTGCTCGGATCTACTGCAATACCTCCATTAGAAACAACATGGCCAAGGAGTGAAGGACCGGATTAGCGACCAGAGGGGGGGGGGGGGGGGGGTGAATGGGAGCCTCAAATTCAACTCGTGAATAGTATGGCCATTGTCCCAGAAAGTCACCCAAAAGCGAAGACTCGAAACGACCGGAGAGTTCACAACCTACGAGTAGGTGGATACCCTAGGAGATGTCCTAGTGGTACAGCGAAACCTCCGGAGAAACACCAAAAGCAGCTGCCAAAGCCTCGGAGCAAAACTGCAAAGACTGCACGTTCGCAGACTGTCCGGGGTCAGGATCCCGGACTGTCCGCCCAACGCCGGACTGTCCGACACTGGGAGTCCAAACTGTCCGCCGGCAAACGACCAGAAACAGAACAGTTCTGCAAGTCTGCTGGACAGGTCCCGGACTATCCGCGGCTTTGTACCGCGGACTGTCCGCCGTTCACTTGACAGTGAATAATCAGGGGACTGCGCCTGACTGACCTGACCAGCCTCGATCCCCAGACTGTCCGCCGCTGGAGGCGCGGACTGTCCGCGGATGAACAGAGAGCAGAAAAACTGCTCGGGACAAAAGCCAAATTGATCGGAACTTCACCCAATCAAAAGGGACTTCGATCAAACTTCTCCCAGGTGATCCTCTATGTATTGGGGTGCTAATCCTAAGAAATCATCGCACCAAACCAAGTCAATCAAGAGAGATTCATGGATCACTGAAAAAGGGAAAGAACTAAGAACGAACCCAAAATCAACCCGATCTATGGATTCGTGAGGTTAGGAGAGAATTCCTTCGGTAGAAAGAAGGGGCTCACGACCAAGAACAAATTGATTCAAGTGGAATCGAAAATCATCTCATGGAGAGGGAGAACGAGGCAAATCTCCAAGAGATGAAAAAACCAAAACGTGAAGAACACAGAACACGATTCGATTTCAGCCGAAATTCCTCCACACGAGGAGACAACGAGAATACGGTCTCGTTTCCTCAAAAGATCCAAATACACAGAGGTATGATTCCCGTCTCTGCGGATCGCTTGCAGCGAGGTATGATTAGAACCTAAGCGAGGGCTAGAGGGAGAGCTTAGGAACAAATGACTGCAAGGATAGAGGGAGAGGAGGGGTGCCTCTCTTATTTATAGCCTAAAACAATAATCCCCTTTCTACCCCTAGATACCAAAGCGAAGCGGCCAACCCTAGGGGTATCCCGGTCCAACTCTGCTGATAGCCGATCCGACGGCCACGCGCCCATCTCATCCTTAGCTTCGCCTCGACGCAAGCCTCAGGATGTCGCCACGTGCCGCCCTGTCGACCGCCGCGCCTACTTCGCGAATAGCTGCGCCGCCGCGCCAGCCTCTTCACGCCGCCACGCATCGACCATCCTTTTTGCGGACCTCCCCCCGGTTTTGAGGCCAAAACCGGAAAACCTGAGCCTTCCCCCGGTTTTGAGGCCAAAACCGGGAAACCTATCCTCAGGCTGAGTTTTGTGGCCCAAAGTCAGAAACCCGCGCGCCCAGGTTTTGAGGCCCAAACCTGGAAACCGTCCTTGCCGAGTTTTGAGGCCCAAACTCGAAAACCGGCCACCGCGAGTTTTGAGGCCCAAACTCGGAAACCGTCGAGGATAGCTTTTTGAGGCTCAGCTACCGAACCCGTGCCGTAGGCGGGATGTGGTTCGCACACCCCGAGTTCCAGCACCGATGCCGGAGCATGTCCAGCCTCCATGCCGGACACAGTGCATTCGCCATCCTCCTCGGCCTCCCGCCAAGTGTCACGACGCCATCACCTTCCTCCCGACTCGGCCGATGCACCGCACATCGCCATGTGCTCTTGCTTGTCAACGCCACGTGCCAGCTACCACAGCTGGTCCTCAGGTCTCCTGGTCCGTCGGACCAAGCTCCACGTCCGCCCTTCACCACTCCCGGTCCGTCGGCACGGTACGTCCCTACTTGTCCTTCACCTCACCTTCGACCACTGCCCGAGCTCCGCACCTGCATATCAACACAACCAAGAGACATGTTGCCCGTTGATCGATCACTCATCACTCAGGAAAGGAACCACAAGGGCACATATCAACCTTGTGTTCTCAATCTCCCCCTTGATGAGTGCATCGTCAACTCATAGTAACCGTAACCAAAATAGAAAGAAAGCAGAATTGGGTAGAAGGAGAAAATCTCACTCGAAATGCCCAAAAGCCAGAGAAAAGGCCGAAGAAGGACAAATCGAGATAAGCGAAGCTTGGTCCCCAAATACATGGGCAATGGTTCGACACAACCAAGCAAGAAATCGGAGCAACAACTCATCAAGGAGCAAAACTCGATCAAAAACAGAGCACAAGACTTGGTTCCCAAAGACATGGGCAACGGCTCGACGCAACCAAGTCAGAAACAAGCTAGTCCTCAAGAAGAGGCAGAAAGGGCTCAACACCACTAGCTGAAAGCTCGAAGCCGCACGGAGACTGCATAACAAGCAGGTACTGTTAGTCCCTCAAGATAGAGGCACAGAGGCTCAACACAACCAGCAGTAAGCACAATACCAATCAAGAACCATCAAAACGAGATGAAAAACAGCTAGTCCCTCAAGATAGAGGCACAGAGGCTCGACACAACTAGCTGAGACGATCGATATCAAGTAGGGAACCGACTCGGAATAGACATACTCGGAATAGGCACAGAAAAACTCCCCCTCACTCAAAGAACTCCCCCTCAACAAGAGAAGCATAAATTGCAAATTGACACCACCAGAAGCATTCTCCCCCTTGGGGGCAAATTGCAATCAAAAGAAAAGGGTAAAAGCTCAAGTAAGGAAAACGGAGCTAGGTCATGCCTATCGGAGTCAAGCATATGCATATGAGTTAAAAATGCATGTTAGCAGCTTCAGGTATATACTCGAGAGAGTGAATAAATGCTCTAAAGAGTGCTGATCTGACTACATAGCAACAAGCAAAAATGCTAGCAAAGGCTCAAACTGATCACCGAATACAAGATATGAATGCATAAGTCAAGTGAGCAGTTTTAAGCCATTCAGAAAGGGGTTTCACCATCAAAATAGCACTGAACATGTATAGATCGGAAGTCAAACAAGTGCTAAACATGTATACAAGGTGAACTACCCCTAGCAAAGTTCAATCATCATGCGATAGAGCGAAACATGGACTTGTGTTTTCAGATTTTATCGGAGAAATTGCAGCGGTTGTCATCACAAGTTCAAATTCAGCATGTGATTGCGAGAGGTTGAAAGCTTGTCATTGCCTAACTTTCCAACCGTGCTAAGCCTATGCAAATGCAATTAGAAGCTTAAAGCATCGGTTTCGGTCTTACACTACACGGCTCAAGTTTAACTCAAAGTGCTATGAGAAACAGTCTCGATACCGTGATGTGCTGACAAAGCAATCCCATCTCGATCTTTTCAATTCACTAACACTTGGTTCATTTTAAGCAGAATATGAATAGCCCAAGCAAGTGAAAGACTCAGAGCTAGAAACATAGCAACCTAGCATATATGAAATAGCTCATGTGACCTCAACACACCCTATACATGCTAGTTGCCAATCTCAATGGTGAACATGTATCAAATTTTAAGTTCATTAGACATGTTCATCATTCTAAAAAAGAATATAGCTTAGCTCATAGCGTGTATCAGTGATCAAAGAGAGCCTAAGCTACAAGCATCACCATATATCATCGTAGCATACACTAATCAGAGCATAAGTTCATTCTAAGGAATATAGGCATGAAGCTCGAAAATGCAGAATGTATGCTAGATGAAGTCAGAATCAGAGCCAAAACAAAACCAAAAAAGACTCAAGACCCAAAAACAAAAAGGATCAGAAAGTCAGTCTATGGTACAACAAGCAACATGCTTCCCCCATCTAAAAGGGGAAACACACACCAAGCTCACCTCTCAACCTAGCAAAAGTTGAGAGATCCAAAGGCTTGGTGAAAATATCCGCAACCTGGTTATGGGTGTCTACATGCCTAAGATCAATGTCGCCTTTCTCATAGTGATCACGAAGAAAGTGAAAGCGAACATCGATGTGTTTGGTCTTGGAGTGAAGAACAGGGTTCTTTGCTACACTAATGGCTGACGTGCTGTCGCAAAGCAAAGGAACCCGACTGAAATCTAGGCCACAATCACGCAATGTAGCAACCATCCATAAAAGCTGCGAAGCACAAGAAGCAGCGGCAACATACTCGGCTTGTGTAGTAGACTGGGCTACGTTCGACTATTTGCGAGAAGACCACGAAACCAGTGAAGAGCCAAGAAACTGACAAGTCCCAGAAGTAGACTTACGCTCAAGCCGACAGCCGGCAAAATCCGCATCGGAATAACCACAAAGTGAAAGAGTCAAAGAAGAAGAGTACCAAAGTCCGAACTCAGGAGTGTATCCGAGGTACCTCATGATGCGCTTGACTGCTTGCTTGTGGGAAGTCCGAGGGGACGCCTGAAAACGAGCGCACAGACACACAGAAAACTGTATATCTGGCCTCGTCGCCATCAGGTACAGGAGCGAGCCAATCATGCTCCTGTACTCCTTCTGATCAACCGGCTCTCCGTCCTGGTCCGCATCCATCGCCGCAGTCGTCGGCATGGGCGTCGTAAGAGGCTTGGCCTCGCCCATGTCGAATTTCTTCAGGATGTCCTTCATGTATTTTCCTTGATGCACAAACGTCCCGTCTCGGGTTTGCTTAATTTGCAACCCGAGGAAGAAAGTCAACTCGCCCATCATACTCATCTCGAACTCCCAGCTCATAGTATCTGAAAACTTTGCAACAAGCACATGAGAAGAGCCACCAAAGATGATGTCATCCACGTAAATCTGGACTAACAGGGTATCATTGCCTTGCTTGAGGAGAAACAAAGTTCTATCGACCCATCCCATTTTAAAACCCTTGGAGAGTAAAAAGGTTTCAAATGATCATACCATGCTCTCGGGGCTTGTTTCAAACCATACAACGCTTTTGAAAGTTTATAAACATGGTTTGGAAACTTGGGATCTTCGAAACCAGGGGGTTGCCTAACATAAACCTCTTCCTCTATGTACCCATTCAAGAAAGCACTCTTGACATCCATCTGGTAAATCTTAAAACCCTTCGAAGCAGCAAAGGCTAGAAGGATTCTAATGGCTTCTAAACGGGCTACAGGGGCAAAGGTTTCCTCATAGTCTATCCCCTCTTATTGGCAAAAACCCTGGGCTACTAGCCTAGCCTTGTTCCTCACTACCATCCCATCCTCACCCTCTTTGTTCTTGAAAACCCATTTGGTACCTATAGGGTGGCATTCTGGTGGAGGTGGAACTAGGGTCCAAACTTGGTTTCGCTCAAAGTTTTCTAACTCCTCATGCATGGCATTAACCCAGTTAGAATCAAAAAGTGCGTGTCCAACATCTTTGGGCTCAAAAGAAGCAACGAATGCAGAATGAGCAAAGTGAGAGATTCCATACGCTCGCGACCGCGTGACTCGCTGGTCGATGCCGTCGATCATTTGCTGTGGGGGGTGAACTTGCTGAACGCTTCGGGGGGCTTGCCTCGCCGAAGTCGCCTCCCCCTCGCCAGATGCAGTCGCTCCCTCAGGTGCAGCAGGTGCTCGCTGGAGAGGTGGCTCTAGAGGACCCCAAGAAGAAGATGTCGTGGGATCGTGTCCTCGAGCTGAAGTAGACGTCGCAGGGTCGACGGGGGCAGCCAGTGGAGTTGGCTCGGGATCACCCCAATCGGCATTCTCCTGCTCCTCCTCCACAAAGATGGTCTCTCCCAGCTCCTATTCTCCTGCAACATCAAAAGCAGAAGAAACACAAGGCATAGTCTCGTCGAATGTGACCTCGCAGGTCTCCACTATCCGGTTAGTTTCAAGGTTAAGAACTCGATAAGCACGTGAATGTGAAGCATAACCAAGAAACACGTCATTAGCAGAACGAGATTCAAATTTGTCCAAATTGCCTTGCTTCAGGATAAAGCACTTGCACCCAAACACCCGAAAATGAGACACCTTGGGTACCCGTCCAAAACGCAACTCATAAGAAGTTTTCTTCATGAAGGCTCGAAGAAAGATGCAATTTGAAACATGGCACGCGGTGTTGATCGCCTCAGCCCAAAAGCGCCTAGGAGTCCTATGCTCATCGAGCATCGTCCTGGCCATCTCAACAAGGGTTCGGTTCTTGCGCTCAACAACACCGTTCTGCTGGGGGACATAAGGAGAAGAGAACTGATGCTCGATTCCATTAGAAGAACAGAAAGAAGCAAACTGAGAGTTATCAAACTCAGTACCATTATCACTACGAATAGCTCTAATGGTATCAGGTGGAAACTCAGTTTTCAACTTCAGAATCAGATCACGAGCAAAAGGAAAAGCTTCATCCTTACCCTCCATAAAGAATACCCAAGAGTACCTCGAAAAATCGTCAACGATCACTAGAACGTACCACTTCCCACCCGCTGAGCAAACCCGAGCTCGACCAACTGTGTCCATGTGAAAAAGCTCGCCGGGTCACTTTGTCATCACCTGATTAACAGGTGGGTGAGAAGCAGCAACCATCTTCCCGTGACGACAAGGATGGCAAACGAGGTCCTTCTGAAACTTAAGCTTGGGCAATCCTTGGATTAGGCCAAGTGAGCTAAGCCTTGCAAGCAAGTCAAAACTCAAGTGACCGAGCCTCCTATGCCACTTCCACAAATCAGAAGAAGGACCAGCCATCAAACACCTAGCAGAGCCGAAAGACTGAGAAAAGTTGGCTCTGAAAACACGGCCAAAAGGGACGATCTGACAAACAAGATCTCCCCGAGGGTCTAAAACGTGACTCAAACCCTTCTTAAAGCGCACTTCACAATCATCCTCAAGAAGTTGCGAAATAGAAAGCAAGTTGAAATGCAAATTAGAAACCAAGGCAACATTCTTCAGGACAAAATTCTCATTGAGCCGGATAGCTCCATGAGAAACAACCTTACCTCTACTATTATCCCCGAAAGTGATGTACTCCTTGTGCATCACGGGGCTCAGGCTGGAGAACCATTCCTTCTTTCTGGTCATGTGGCGCAAACACCCGGAATCCATGAGCCACATGTTCTCCAACCGAAGTTCCTGCATCAATAGAAAGGCAGGAAGTGAGCATATGGCACAACACTGGGGTTAGTATACTAAGAAGGATACCAGTGCTGTGTCATAGGCCCAGAAAAAGTGTTAGTAGCAACACCAAACGGTCCTCGTCCCATGGGTGGATAGCGATCACCACCAACCTGAAAGGGTGGTCCGCTATGGAACGGAAAACCTCCATACTGACCTACCTGTCCCATTTGAGCAAAGCGATCACCACCATACTGAAAAGGTGGTCCGCTATGGGACTGAGCAGCAAAACCTCTTACACTCAGCTCATGGTCGTATTGAGGACGACCAGAACCGCGACGGGCATGACCACCACCCTGTGGTCTAGTTGCCTGGGGCCTAGCTACCTGAGGGGGTGCACCTCCAGGTCTAGCGCCCTGCCTCTGAACTCCCCGACCTTGCACACCATGGAGAGGGTGGTGCCTGGCCTGGTTGTTCAGCTCCAACTCCTTCCTAGCGTCTCTCTTCCTCCGAAAGCAAAACTCAGCTAGGTGACCCTCACAGTGATAGTACTCGCACTCAAACCTCACCACTCTCTTGGGTTGTTGGTTCCTATTGTTGCGAGGGTTGTTCAATCTGGCTGGCTGCTTGCCTCTCGGAAGGGGATCACTAGAGACGTCAGGAAGGGTGTCAAGTGTGTTGCTAAGATGGTTAGGTTTTGGAACCCACACTTGCTTGCGAGGTGGAGCCTTGGGAGGTTCATCAAGGATGCCATCATTGGTGATAGGCTTGGGAGGCTCAGGTGGGGTGATCTTGGTAAGCTTAGGGATAGCGGATGGCTTCTCACTCGGGTTCACTCCGCTAAACTCACCGATCTTGCTAAAGGTACTAGCGCCCTTCCCACCTGAAGCAAAGCCTACTCCCGAGCAATCAGTTCCCCTCTTGAACTGACTGATCATCATGCCCAACTGCGGCTCACTGCATGACACCCAACTCAGGATGGACCGAAGGTATGTGTTTTCCTCTTCGGTTTGCATCCTGTCATGTCGACAGTTGGCAATCTCAAGCTCCATCCCCACGCATCGCTCACATGGAGCGGACAAGGTGCTAACTGAGCTGGCCTTCAAGGCTTCAGCAAGCTTGGCATTAACTCCTGCCAACTCAGTTCGCAAGCTAGGGCAAAGCTTGCACGCACCAAGCAAAGAAGACCTAGCCTTCACTTCCTCCAGCTCTTCCTTCAGGGAGGGACACCCTTTGCCATCACCCACCAAGTCTAGCCTACTCTTCAGCTCATCATACACCTCAATCAAAGAGGCATACTTGGTTTGCAGGGTGGCAAAGTTTGTCATATGCATCGTGCACTCTTCACACTCCTCCACATCGGCCACCTTCACCTCGGACCTAGCGAACTCAAGCTCCTTACGCGCTTCTTTCATCTTAGCCTTAAACTCACTGCGCTCTTGGAAAACTTCCGTAAGCCTCTTCTCCAGGACAAGGACTAAATCCGCAAATCTATCCCGCTCATCAATGAGACGATCGATTTTAGAAGAGTTTGATACCTCGAAAGCGCTGTCGTCGTCGTCGTCGTCGCTGTGGGCGTCATCGGCGTCCTCTGCATGGTGCTTGCGGTCCTCTTCATCCAAGGCCATGGTGCAAAAGCCCTTGGAGGATTTGCCGAAGAAGCAGAGTCCGTTGAAGTGATCCTCCATCTTGTGCTCGGACTCGTCGTCGTTGGAGCCGCCGTCGGAGGTCTTCTCACCATCGCCGATAGTGGCGAGGAAGGCACGCTTGCCGGCGTCGAAAGCCTTCTCCATGTCCTCCTAGCGGTAGATGCCATTCTTCTTCTTCTTCCCGGCCTTGTACTCTGGCTTGCCCTTGCACCTGGAGTTGCGATTCTTGCCGGGGAAGTTCTTGTCGTTCTTGGGGCAGTTCGCCATGAAGTGGTCTAGATCACCACACTTGTAGCAGCCCTCGCGTGTGCCACCACGCCGGCGATTCAGGCGGTTGTTGTGAAACCGCGAGAACCGGGTGATGGCGAGGGCGAGCTCGTCGTCTCCCAGCGCCTCCAACTGCTCCTCTGTGACTGTATGCAGAGAAGACAAAGCAACAAGAGGAGGTGAAGCGTCAGCAGAGAAAGTCGATCCACTTTTGCCTGAGACCAAAGCCATGGTGTGTGAAGATGGGTTCTTCAGCTTGGCCTGAGTCAGGTGATCGATCTCGGTGGACTTGAGCTTGCTGAACATCTCGTCCACGGTGAGGGTGTCATAAGCAGGAGACTCAATGATGGTCGACACCTTCACCTCCCATACCCTCCGATCCAGGGCATATAGCAACTTGAGAGCCCTCTCATGATCGTCATAGGGTAGGTTAGCCCGATTGGCACGCATCTTGTTCACGATCGTCTGGAAACGAGCGAACATAGCGTCAATCGTCTCTTCCTCCAACTGAACAAAGTTCTCGTACTCTCGCTTGTAGGTCTCGAAGAGTCTGGTCTTGACCTGAGCGGTCCCCTCGTGATAGCTTTGAAGCTTCACCCAGATCTCTCGTGCCGTCTCAAGCTCAGAGATACGTTCGAACTCAGGAAGGGAGAGGCTGGCCAAAAGAGCATTACGAGCCTTGGAGTTGGCCTCGTGTTGGTCAATCTGGATCTGACCCACACGAGCCGCAAGGACTACGTACTCAGCGTTCTCACATATCTCCCAGACAGAAGATCCGATGCTGTTGAGATAAGCACGCATCCGAATCTTCCAATAGGGATAGTTCGTTCCATCGAACCAAGGAGCCTTGCTGTTCCCTCGTTCCATGTCGCCCTTAGGATCCAAAACCGATTAAGGTAGGAAAGATCCTTAACCGGCTCCGATACCAATTGAAGGACCGGATTAGCGACTAGAGGGGGGGGGGGGGTGAATGGGAGCCTCAAATTCAACTCGTGAATAGTATGGCCCTTGTCCCAGAAAGTCACCCAAAAGCGAAGACTCAAAATGACCGGAGAGTTCACGACCTACGAGTAGGTGGATACCCAAGGAGATGTCCTAGTAGTATAGTGGAACCTCCGGAGAAACCCCAAAAGCAGCTGCCAAAGCCTCGGAGCAAAACTACAAAGACTGCAGGTTCACGGACTGTCCGGGGTCAGGATCCCGGACTGTCCGCCCAACGCCGGACTGTCCGATACTGGGAGTCCGGACTGTCCGCCAGCAAACGACCAGAAACAGAACAGTTCTGCAAGTCTGCTGGACAGGTCCCGGACTGTCTGCGGGTTTGTACCGCGGACTGTTCGCCGTTCACTTGACAATGAATAATCAGGGGACTGCGCCTGACTGACCTGACCAGCCCCGATCCCCGGACTGTCCGCCGCTGGAGGCGCGGACTGTCCGCGGATGAACAGAGAGCAGAAAAACTGCTCGGGACAAAAGCCAAATTGATCGAAACTTCACCAAATCAAAAGGGACTCCGATCAAACTTCTCCCAGGTGATCCTCTATGTATTGGGGTGCTAATCCTAAGAAATCATCGCACCAAACCAAGTCAATCAAGAGAGGTTCGTGGATCACCGAAAAAGGGAAAGAACTAAGAACGAACACAAAATCAACCCAATCTATGGATTCATGAGGTTAGGAGAGAATTCCTTCGGTAGAAAGAAGGGGCTCACGACCAAGAACAAATTGATTCAAGTGGAATCAAAAATCATCTCGTGGAGAGGGAGAACGAGGCAAATCTCCAAGAGATGAAAAAACCAAAACATGAAGAACACAAAACACAATTCGATTTCAGCCGAAATTCCTCCACACGAGGAGACAACGAGAATACGGTCTCGTTTCCTCAAAAGATCCAAATACACAGAGGTATGATTCCCGTCTCTGCGGATTGCTTGCAGCGAGGTATGATTAGAACCTAAGCGAGGGCTAGAGAGAGAGCTCAGGAACAAATGACTGCAAGGATAGAGGGAGAGGAGGGGTGCCTCTCTTATTTATTGCCTAAAACAATAATCCCCTTTCTACCCCTAGATACAAGAGCGAAGCGGCCAACCCTAGGGGTATCCCGGTCCAACTCTGCTGATAGCCGATCCGACGGCCACGCGCCCATCTCATCCTTAGCTTCGCCTCGACACAAGCCTCAGGATGCCGCCACGTGCCGCCCTGTCGACCGCCGCTGCGCCACCGCGCCAGCCTCTTCACGCCGCCACGCGTCGACCGTCCTTTTTGCGGACCTCCCCCCGGTTTTGAGGCCGAAACCGGAAAACCTGAGCCTTCCTCCGGTTTTGAGGCCGAAACCGGGAAACCTATCCTCAGGCTGAGTTTTGTGGCCCAAACTCAGAAACCCGCGCGCCCAGGTTTTTAGGCCCAAACCTGGAAACCGTCCTTGCCGAGTTTTGAGGCCCAAACTCAGAAACCGGCCACCCCAAGTTTTGAGGCCCAAACTCGGAAACCGTCGAGGATAGCTTTTCGAGGCTCAGCTACCGAACATGTGCCGTAGGCGGGATGTGGTTCGCACACCCCGAGTTCCAGCACCGATGCCGGAGCATGTCCAGCCTCCACGCCGGGCACAGTGCATTCGCCATCCTCCTCGGCCTCCCGCCAAGTGTTACGACGCCATCACCTTCCTCCCGACTCGGCCGATGCACCGCACATCCCCATGTGCTCTTGCTTGTCAACGCCACGTGCCAGCTACCACAACTGGTCCTCAGGTCTCCTGGTCCGTCGGACCAAGCTCCACGTCCGCCCTTCACCACTCCCGGTCCGTCGGCACGGTACGTCCCTACTTGTCCTTCACCTCACCTTCGACCACTGCCCGAGCTCCGCACCTGCACATCAACACAACCAAGAGACATGTTGCCCGTTGATCGATCACTCATCACTCAGGAAAGGAACCACAAGGGCACATATCAACCTTGTGTTCTCAAGGAGAGAAACTTCATTCAACCAGAATTCACACTTACTCAGCTTAGCGTACAACTGGTTTTCTCCGAGTCTCTGTAAAACAAGCCTTAAGTGTGCTTCATGCTCTTCTTCACTTTTGGAGTATATGAGAATGTCATCAATGAGAACCACAACGAACTTATCCAGATATTCCATGAAAACCTTATTCATGAGATGCATGAAATATGTTGGCACATTAGTCAACCCATAGGACACCACTGTGTATTCATAAAGCCCATATCTTGTAGTGAATGCAGTCTTAGGAATATTAGCTGATCTTATCTTCAATTGGTGATAGCCGGATCTCAAATCAATCTTAGAGAAAAGACAAGCTCCTTTCAATTGGCCAAAAAGATCTTCAAACTTAGGCAAAGGACATTTGTTCTTGATCGTAACTTCATTGAGTGATCTATAATCCACACACATTCTCTGAGTTCCATCCTTCTTGTTCACAAGTATAACTGGAGCTCCCCATGGTGATGAACTCGGACAAATAAAACCTTTATCTTGTAGTTCTCTTAATTGCTTCTTGAGTTCTTCTAACTCATTAACTGCCATCCTACAAGGTCTCTTAGATATAGGGGAAGTTCCAGGTAGAAGATCAATAAGAAACTCAACTTCTCGATCTGGTGGCATACCGGGTAGATTGATAGGGAACACATCAGGGAATTCACTTACCACTCTGATTTCTTCAATGGGAGTGCCTTTCATCTGACTGAGCAAACCTTCTTCAACTGATGGAAAAGAGGCTACATATTCCACTTCCTCACCTGATGAATTAATCAAAGACACAACTTTTCTAGCATAATCTATGGTACCATCATGCATAGGTAACCAATCCATTCCAAGGATCACATCAATACCTTCTGTCTCCAAGATTACTAGATTAGCTAGGAATTCTACCCCCCTTATGTCAATACTAACTTTTGGACAGATAAGGGTGGCTTTCATCTCTCCACTAGGTGAACTAACTAGCAGAGGGTGCTTCATAGTAACAGCACGAAAATGATGTCTTGCGGCATATTGCTTACTGATGAAGGAATGTGTAGCTTTTGAATCAAAAAGAACTGATGCTGGAACAGAGTTGACGGGGAACATACCGAGCATAACATCGGGGTTACTTCTGACATCATCCATGGTCACATTGTTCACTGTGCCTTGCATATAGGTCTGTTGCATTCCATTCCTCTGGTTCTGAGCTTGAACATGGTTCTGATTTTGATTCTTGTTACCATACACATATGGATACTTCTTTGGGCAATGACGCATGAGATGTCCCTCTTGCTTGCAATGGTAGCAACCCATTTTTGATAGACTGCTGGAAGTTCTAGTCTTCTTAGGAGTCTTAGTCGTTGTGGCCAACACGGGAGTATCAGAGATCATAAACGCCTCTGAAGTGACAACTCCTGTAACATGATGAGGTTCTTGCAAGTTTGAGTGTTGCTCTTGCAACTGCTGATGACACTCATTATTGTTGATCTGAGGTACCGGCTGAATCTGACTCACTTGCTGAGGGGCAATACAAGGACGAGTATGTCTATGAGATTGCTCCTGAAGCTTTCTCTTCTTTGCATCCATTTCCTTGCGCTTATTATCAACTATGATGGCACGATTCACAAGTGCTTGGAAGTTGGGATAGCTGTTAGACATGAGCTGGAGTTGAAGACCATCATACAATCCTCTGAGAAAGCGATACTATTTCTTGTCATCATCATCTACATCCGTTGGAGCATAGCGCGACAGTTGAGCAAACTTATCACGATACTCGACCACAGACATTGATGCTTGCTTCAAGGCTCTGAATTCTTCCTGTTTAAGCTCTACTAATCCTGCGGGAATATGATAGGACCTGAAATTCTCAATGAATTCCTCCCAAGTGATAGCAGGAGCATTGTTGGGACGTCCATACTGGAATGACTCCCACCAATCTTGAGCTGCTCCCTGAAGTTGTCCTGATGCATACAACACCTTCTCGAGATCATTGCACTGTGCTATGTTGAGCTACCTTTCAACTGCACGTAGCCAATCATCTGCCTTTAATGGATCAATAGCATGAGCAAACATTGGAGGATGTCCTTTCATAAATTCAGCACGACTATCCCTTGGTGGCACACTACTTTGCTGGAGGTTGGTCACCACTTGAACCATTGACTGCATGAGTTGAGTCTGCATCGTCATCCACTGTTCCTTGTTGCCTTGAGGAGGAGGTGGTTGTGAGCTCTGCTTGGTAGCATTCTGCATGCTTGCCTTCCTTCTTGTGTTCACCATCTGATTTAACCAAGAACTTGTAAGCATAGGTGGAAAGATAAACATGAGCATGAAAGATTAAGAAGATGAGGGGAACAACATAAGAGGCTTGAAGAAAGATTTTGGAACAAGGAACAAGATAAGATCCCCCAAACTAACTAACAACTCACTAAACTAACAACTTGATGTATTTGTGAACATTGCCCACAACACATCACACTCATTACAAAGAAGCAAAATCATCCAATGGCATAAAAACAAACAAACTTGCACACCCAAACATGCTTCAACGCAACTAACGCTCTTGGTGTTATGGTGGACAGTCTAAAGGGGTCGGTTGCTCTAGACATCCTAAGGTCACGTAGCAGCAAAGGTGAGAACCAGATCTAATAGAAAGAAGCATAAGATAGATAGAGTAGGAGCAAGAATCAAGGACTTGAAGATAAATAGACAAGGAGAAGGTCAAATGTTCAAGGAAAGGAATATTAACAAGAGTAGAAACAAAGGATATCAAGAACAAGGGTTGTATAACAATTTGGAATCCTATAAACAACCATTTTCTAGTTGGCATACGTCCTACAGTCAACACGGCTCCGATACCATTCTGTAAAACCCGAATTTAAGAATAAAACCAGGATAGCCATATGTGTGCCTAGGAAGTCCACACATACAACAACAAAACATAGAATATCAGAAACAATGTTATTACATAACGTAACATAGCTATATAAACACTTACAACTTCGGAGTAAAGTGGAACATAAACTAATCTTCACTTGAGGCTCTAATCTTCACAGGGACGGTTGACTGGGGGCACCGTACGCCAAGCACAACTGATAGTCTTCTAGTGAACTCCAAGACGTCTCCACTAATCTTCAGGGTAACTTTGGCTACCATCTGGGATTGTGGGGAATAGCAAGGGTGAGCACATATCATACTCAACAAGTACAGGCGGAAATAAAATGACATGCAGGGCTTGAACAAAGGTAGGCTGACACTGTTTCATTGCGGTAAGCATTTTAGTTGGTCAAGTTTTATTAGCACCTGATTACTATAAGTGAGTATAGGATAACCCATCCCATTAGTTAAGAAGATAACCACCATTAATATAACCATCAACCGAGGTGAACACCTCCATCTGAGAAACCATCATCTTATGTCCAGAAATCCAACTGTCCAAAACTAATCATGTGATGGTCCAGGTCGCTCGTAACCGTGAGCATGGCTGATATATCAGTTTTACACTCTGCAGAGGTTGCACACTTTTCCCAACGAGCAGTGATTCCCATATGCCAGGGTCATGACTCCCATACTACACTTCCAAGGTGCACGACAGGGTTTCACCACGGGCCTTTACAAAGATTCATCTAGCGAGCGATAACCACCTAAAGTTCCAACTAGAAACCGCAGCAACCAGAGGTCCCCTAGGTCCATACCACATTCTTGGGCCATCCCTCAGTAGCGCCACCCGGTTAACGCAACACTAGAATCCTCTAATTAATTAGCCAAGTTAGAGCCATATAACATCTCGTGGTTGCACTGTTATCCTGGGTGGTCGCTCCATGAACCAGTCCTAAAAGGCGGACCCGAGCACAAAACACAAACCACAAACCACACTTACCATAACCACCATACCATACCATGTGCCCGAGTCACCGAGTTCCACGTTAAAACATAGTTCCATATCCATTAAGTCATCATTAATATATCATCATCATATGGTATTTATAGAACAAGTAAAGTTGCTTAGCATAGCATTGCTACCCAACATAAAACCCAGGCAACAAGGAAGATATGGAAAACTAGGATAATCCTGAGGGTTCACATAATTAGACACATGCATGCATATAGTGATTAATGGTGAATAGGTAAAGAACATGATCAAAGGGTGCCTGCACTTGCCTTCTTCAAGTTGATGTTGATCACAGTCTTCAAAGTCAAGCTCTTGTAGTTTCACTTGCAACTCTTCGTCTATACGCAACAAACATCGGCACACAGGAGCAAACATACAAGAAAAACATACACTAAATTAGAAAACAGTACACCAATACATAAAACAGGTATAACAAGCTTATAAAACTGTTCTACTCATCGAGACGAACGCGTGAACACAAAAACCACTAAAACGGAGCTATAACGGAGAAGTTATGAATTAAACAAGATTTTCTTTAATAAAATATTAGATTAAAACTGATCTCGAAATTTAAAAGTTGTAAACATGATTAACATTTGTAAAAACATGTAGATTATGTAACTACGAACCTAACGCAATTTGAATGGGTTGAAACGGAGTTAAAACGGAGATTTTATAGCGAAAACAGTTTCAGTGGCAAACTTGTGATTATTGGAAAACGTATTTTGGATACAACAGACCTGGCTTTACGTTTTCCCGAGGAGAAGGCGTATTCCAGGAAGGCGCAAAGGGATGGCGGGTTGTAATTCAAAGAAACCGAGGGTCTCTTTAGAAAAAGGGCAGGAGCGAAGGGGTATCAGTCGTTGTTGGCCGTCGGATCTGTAGTAGATGGACGAGATTAGATGAACAGAGGGGGAGACGACGCTTCCGACCGGAAAGAGAGGAGAAGGCGGCAGCCGCCATGGCTGGCCGAGCCCGAGCTCGCCGGAGTTCGTCGACCTGGCGATTCCGAGCATGGGAAGGCATGACAAAGGCATGGGGTGGAAGAGGAGAAAGAGGGGAACTCACCAGAGGCAAAAGTGTGGACGGAGAGAGCCCAGAGGTGATGCACGGCGTGACGAGGCGGACGGTGAGGCCCTGTAGTCACTGGCGATCCAAGATTCTGCGCTACAAAGCCACGGTTGGACTCAATATTGGCACGATAAGATAGATATAGCCACGGCGAACTCATTGGATTCCTCGTTCAGATCGGAGACGGGGTGGGGACGGCTGACAACGAGACGAGGCGGAGGCCGAGCTTCGGTGAGATCCAAAACAGGGGTGCAAGGGGGCTAGGGCATGAGAGCAACTCGATTCGGGACAAAAGAAGAGACGGTGGACATGGGCCAACTTATATAGGGGCTCAGCATGCGGAGGGGGCCAGGACAAGGCGTGCGCGGTGCGTACCACGGACTCCCGGCGGGACGGAGTCCAGTTCCTGGACGTCGTGAGGTAGGAGAAAGCCCGCTGACAGGGTTGACCCACCTGCCATTGAGAGAGGGTGCGGGTCCCAGCGGTCAGTCAGAGAGGAAAGGAAGGGGAAAAAATCACACGGGCTTCTGTATTCGCTGGCTGGGTCGATGCCTCGGCATGGGACTGAGCGGTCTCGGCCCAAGGCGGGAAGAGAGGGAGAGAGATGTTGAGCGGGCCGGATGCTTGGGCGGGCTGCGCAAGGAGTGGAGAGAAAGGGGAAAGCACGAGGAGGCTGGGCCTTCGGGCCAGAAGCATTAGGGTAGTAATCATTTGTGTAGACGAGGTGTCTAGACTAGTGTTTACCTGAGTTTGCACCCAATCCTCCGGTTAGTCGTGGTAGCTACAAGGGTGACAGCTTTGTAGATTGTTATAATCCACCACGTTAGGGTTGGTGTTTCGTAGAGCTTTTTGGCAGCCTTCTCCCGATTACCCGTTTCCCAGTCTTTTTCGAGAATCGGAAAGGTACTGTTGCTTCGAAGTAGGTGAAGTATAGTGAGCCTGATCTTAATTAATAAAATCAACTTAGAGAACCTTAGATAATTCCTCTCTACCATATAGTTACCTCTTCCTAGGACATTCTTAATTCTTCTAGTGCACTTCACGTTCCCCGTGGAAATCGATACCCTAGAATACTCTCAGGTGAAAGCTACATCGGTATCCGTGCGCTTGCGGATTATTCTGTGTGCGTTTAAATTACCCAACAAGCTTTCTGGCACCGTTGCCGGGGAGCGGTAGCAGTTCTAGAATCGAGCCAAGTTCGTCCGCGTTTCTTTTCTTTTTACCACCTTTCCCTTTTTACTACCTTTCTCTTTTACCACCACATCACCACATGGATTTCACTCCTATCTATAAGTTCTTTGCTTCAAAGGGCAACTTGTTGGAGCCTCCACCATCATCACGCCCCATTCTTACAGATGACTATGAGCTTCGCCCTGCTTTCATAGACATCATAAGAGAGTTATCCTTCTCTGGGTTAGCAGACGAAGATCCATACACACACCTTAGAGAATTTGAGCAGTTGTGTTCTTGTCGCACTATTGCTGGCATGACACAAGAGACACTTAAATGGAAATTATTTCCGTTCTCCCTTTTGGGTAGAGCGAAAAAGTGGTATACTCATTCCGTAAGAGACGTAAATTTTAATTGGTATGAACTTCAAGACAATTTTTGTCCTGCTTTCTTCCCTCTTTATCGAATCGCTGACCTTAGAATAGAAGTTCTTACATTCAAACAAAAAGAGAAGGAAACTCTAGGAGTAGCCTGGGCTAGATTTACAAGTCTTACCATTTCCGGTCCAAACCTTTCCTTGCCTGACCATGTCCTACACTATCACTTTTATCGTGGTCTTAATAAGGAGGCTGCTCTGCATCTTGACACTGCCTCAGGAGGGTCATTCTCACATAAAATCGTTAGTGAAGGGAAAGCCATCCTAGAAAGAATCCTTGAAAACACTCCTTACACTGGCATTTTTTAAGAATTCCCTGAGGAAGAAGTCGAGCCATGCCCCGACCAACTAGAGGAGATACACGCAACCGAAACTGAATCTAAAATTCCTTTAAATCTTAACGATGAATTGGTTGTCATAGAACCTCCCATTATGGGAACAAACCGGACTTTAGAAGATGATGAACCTAATCCTCCCTTGTTCCCTTTTGAAATCGAGGATGGTCTTTTTGAAGATTTTGGAAACACCTCAAATTTCCCAGTCCAAATGAAGCCTCTGGTGTATTCTACACCACTTGAGGATGACGATGGCCCGAATAATGATGCCTTCCTTTTAGAACATATTAAAGGACTTTCAGCCATCATGAGCCATGAGTGGTTGGCAGAAACAGAGTTATCCACTAAGGTAGCCCAAATTATTGCCCCCTCAGAAGGTCTAACATGCATCCTAAAGAACACAACCATAGAGGCTCACTATAGTCCTACTGTTGGAATGAACATCATTTCAAAAGCTTTGGCTAAAAAATTACTCCCCAACGAATCTGTGATCCCCTCTCACAGACTTCTAAGAAGTCCTTGTGGAGTTACACTTGAAAGTTATGGGATCATGAGGTCTATTCCAATGCGCATAAGAGGATCTGAGTATCGTCTAAACTTTCACATCTATGACATCTCAGACATGTCTCTCTTGATTGGTGTACCTTTTGGTACACTATTTCAAGAGCGACCAAAGCAGAGCCTCTTGACTTTAAAGCTGGGAAAATCTACTATTTATATCTCACTTGCACGCTCACACAATGCAATAGTAGAACCCAAGCCCGAACAAGATCCTATTGAGGAAGTCCTAATGGCATCTTTAGAAGACATGGCCCAACCACTCTTCGATGATGAACACTTCATTCTAGAAGAGGAAGAGTTAGCAGACCCAATTAAGATAGATCCAATGGAGGTGCCATTCCAACCCTCAATTGAATTAAAACCTCTTCCTCTAGGCTTGAAATATGTCTTTCTTAATAATAATCGAGAAACCCCTGTGATCATTAGTGACAAGCTCACTCAAGATGAAGAACAACAACTTGTCACTATTCTAGAAAGACATAGATCTGCTATTGGCTACTCACTTGAAGACCTCATAGGCATTAGTCCCGCTCTCTGCACTCATCGCATCCCCACTGATCCTAATTGCACACCTTCGAGGGAGCCACAACGGAGACTTAATAATGCTATGCGAGAGGTTGTTAAGAAAGAGGTCTTGAAGCTTTTACATGCTGGGATTATCTATCCTGTGCCACATAGCGAGTGGGTTAGCCCAGTGCAAGTCGTGCCGAAGAAGGGAGGAATGACAGTTGTTAGAAATGAAAATAATGAACTTATCCCTCAACGAACTGTCACTGGGTGGCGTATGTGCATTGATTATCGGAAACTTAACAAGGCTACAAAGAAAGATCACTTCCCGTTACCCTTCATTGATGAAATGCTGGAACGGCTTGCAAACCACTCTTTCTTTTGTTTCCTTGATGGGTATTCCGGGTATCATCAAATACCAATCCACCCAGATGACCAGAGTAAGACCACTTTTACTTGCCCGTATGGAACTTATGCATACCGACGAATGTCGTTTGGATTGTGCAATGCTCCAGCTTCTTTCCAATGGTGCATGATGTCTATTTTCTCTGACATGATTGAGAAAATTGTGGAGGTGTTCATGGACGACTTTACCGTCTATGGCAAAACCTTCGATTATTGTCTTAGGAATTTAGACAGAGTCTTACAACGGTGTGAAGAAAAGCACTTAGTCCTGAACTAGGAGAAATGTCACTTTATGGTTCAGGAAGGAATAGTGCTAGGACACAGGATCTCTAAGAGTGGGATAGAAGTGGATAAAGCAAAAATTGAAGTTATAGAACAACTTCCACCTCCCACAAATGTGAAAGGTGTTCGTAGCTTTTTAGGCCATGCAGGGTTCTATAGGCGTTTCATTAAAAACTTTTCTCAAATTGCTAGACCCCTGACAAGCCTCTTAGCTAAAGATACGCCTTTCATCTTTAATAATGAGTGTCATGAATCTTTTCAAATCCTTAAAAAGGCACTTATTTCAGCTCCAATCATCCAGCCACCTGATTGGAAGCTACCCTTTGAGATCATGTGTGATGCCAGCGACTTTGCTGTAGGAGCTGTTCTTGGCCAAACTAAAGATAAAAAGCACTATGCTATATCCTATGCTAGTAAAACTTTGTCTGGGCCACAGCTCAATTATGCTACCACTGAAAAAGAGTTGCTAGCTGTTGTCTTTGCAATAGACAAGTTTAGGTCTTACTTAGTAGGAGCAAAAGTAATCATTTACACAGATCATGTTGCTCTTAAATACCTCCTCACTAAGAAAGATGCTAAGCCTCGATTAATCCGATGGATTCTCCTACTCCAAGAATTTGACATAGAAATAAGAGATAAGAAAGGAGTAGAGAACTCGGTAGCTGATCACTTGCCTAGGTTGCAATATAAGGAAACACATGAATTACCCATTAATGACTATCTTAGGGACGACACACTCCTCGCGGTAACACACTCGGACCCCTGGTATGCGGATATTGTGAATTTTATGGTTGCAGGTTATGTTCCACCAGGAGGAAACAAGAGAAAGCTCAAATATGATGCCCGCTGCCACTTATGGGATGATCCATACCTTTATCGTGTCTGCTCTGATGGATTGCTAAGGAGATGTGTCCCAATGGAAGAAGCCACAAAGATCATAGACAAATGTCATGCATCACCCTATGGAGGACATTATGGAGCATACCGTACACATGCTAAGATTTGGCAGAGTGGATTCTTTTGGCCAACAATGTATCAAGATACAAAGGAGTTTGTCAGAAGATGTGCGAGATGCCAAAAGCATGGAAACATTAATGCTCGAGATGCGATGCCACTCCAGAACAACCTCCAAGTAGAACTGTTTGATGTCTGGGGAATTGACTACATGGGACCATTCCCTAAGTCTGGAGATGCTGAATACATACTGGTGGCAGTGGACTACATGTCTAAATGGGTAGAAGCATTACCATGTTGAGCTGCAAATTCCAAGCATGCTAAAAAAATGTTCCATGAAGTGATATTCCCAAGATTTGGAACACCTCGACTGGTCATAAGTGATGGAGGATCACACTTCATTGACAAAACCTTCAGAAAGTTCCTAAAAGAATATGGAGTCAAACACAACATTGCAACTCCATACCATCCACAGACAAGCGGTCAAGCTGAAACATCAAATAAGCAAATCAAGAACATTCTACAGAAGACTGTGGATGAAATGGGGAAGAAATGGAAGTACAAGCTTCACGATGCACTGTGGGCATATCGAACATCATACAAAACACCCATAGGAATGTCACCTTATCAGCTTGTGTATGGGAAAACATGTCACCTACCTATTGAATTAGAATTTAGAGCTCACTGGGCAATCAAGAAATGGAACATGGATCTCCACCTAGCTGGCAAGAATCGTCAGATGCAAATATCAGAGCTAGAAGAATGGAGAGAGAAGGCCTACCATAGCTCTAAGATATACAAAGAAAGAACAAAAAGGTGGCATGATAAGAGAATCAAGCACAAGGAGTTCAAGCCTGGTGACAAAGTACTTCTGTTCAACTCAAGAGTAAAGCTTTTTGGTCATGGAAAACTTCGGAGTAAATGGGAAGGACCATTCAAAGTAGTGGAAACCTCGTCACATGGCGCCATCACAATCCAAGACGATGAAGGTAACACATTCAAAGTAAATGGTCAACGTTTGAAAGTTTTTCTAGAACCTGAAAACATAGAAGAAATTGATGTGATTGAATTTTTACAGTTTAAAGATCCTATCTAAAAATCAATCAATCACCAAGGCTCTAGACAATTAAAACTCATATGCCTAACACTTAATCAGTTCCACAAGTTTTGTTGTCTATTTGAGCTATGCAGGATCATTAAGGAGAGTTGACAAGCAAGTGGATGTTCTACCACTGTTGGAGCACTGTCTCATCCATCATCATCATCATCAATCAATGCTCTAATAGAGGAAGTACATTTCCACTGTCAGTTCGCTACAGGGCAAGAATGAACGACTACGTCAACATTCAGCTTGGGGGAAAGCACCCTCGTGTATCCAGGTAAGTATCCTTATCCTCTTAAGTTTTCTTTCTATACATAAATCTAAAATAAAATATAAAACAAAAAAAAATGTGGGCACATGAAGGCTCACCATTAATTAAAAAGAAAAAAAATATGGGCACATGAAGGCTCAACGCTATTAAGGGAACCGACTTGGGGGAGACGCACCCCCGTTATCTTCGTGATCCAGGTATGTCTTATTCACAATCTTAGTTATTTATAATAAGTGTGTTAGGTTAAATTAATACTATGTTAAGTTTATTTTAAGAAGTTAATAATAAAAGAAGAACTCTCTCTCTAATCTTTTACATGGAAATGATGAATAGTTGCTCTATCTAATTTCTTTCAAGTACCTAGCCTTCAAAGCATGAGTTCTCCTGATTAATAATGATGCTTAAAAATAAAATTAAATATATGGGTAGCAAATGCTTGATCCAGAGTCTAGGTAATTGACACATATGATATGTGATGATCTGAGCTACTGTTATCTTGTTCTCAAACAACACTAGAGTTCCGGAGAGTTTCCAATATTTATATGACTAATAATGGCATTGAGTTAAATTAAGCTTTGTTGACCCTATGAGAAGTTATCATGCTATTGAATTGAGATCACTAACACATTCCATCCATTTTCGCATAAATGCTCATGATTATTTGTTCCAATCCTCTCAAAAGTTTGTTGGAAGCATGTGGCTATTGAAAAAAAGAAGGAAAAAAAAGAGAAAAAAAAATCCGAGGAAATAAAAAGGGACAAGTGTCCGAAACATCAAAAAGAAAGATCCCAAGGAAATAAAAAGGGACAAGTGTCTGAAACCTCGAAAGAAAAAAAAATGATGATGAAAAAATGAATATCAGAAAAAATGGGCATGTGCCCGCCAGTAGAATTAGCCTGATAGCCATGTGTCTTTGATAAACAGAAGAGAGTGATATATTCAAAAGAGCATCCGCCTCCATTTTCCATACACATGCACTTCTCGATTCAATGGTGTGGTTGACTTTCTCTTTGGATCCATTGTTTAATTTGTCAACATATGTTTTTGAAAATTCATAAAAACTCCGGGATAATGGTGAAGTGACAGAGCAAGAGACATAGTGCTTGATTTGATCGTTTTATCTTTCAATTACTCAGGATTCAAGGTAAAGTACTAAGCCCCGTGATAAATAATATGATACTTTTTCCTATTCCATATGAGAACTTCTATTTGAATGCTTGTGTACTTGTTAGAAGTGCAGATATTGTAGCAACTCCTGATCCATTGTTGAGATTGGCTTTGCTCGGGACTAGCAAAGGTTAAGCTTGGGGGAACTTGTGGATGCTCACTAATGCTCATAATTAACCATCAACTATTGCATGAAATGACACTAAATGAATTATAAAGCATAGTTGTAGGGTTTGAAACTAATAAGTTCCAAGAGTTTTGGTGCTCTAACTTGTTTTGTAGGACATCAATATTTCACCATATAAAAGTATCTCAAGTGATGAATTGGAGTGCACCATTGCGAAGGGCTCGTCGAGACGATCGAAACGGACATATCATTTGCTATATTCGGAGTCCCGGATGAAAAGATATTAATTTCGCATCGAAATCTGCAAAAGAAGGATCTAGAAGACACCAGAAGGCACCACGAGGTGGGCCACCACGTGGGCCCACTTGGCCAGACCGACCGGTCCCACATGGAGACCGACCGGTCGGCCACGGAGCCCGTTTTGCCTCCGCCTTCTGGAACCTTCTTCCACCGCCTCCTAGGATGCATCTCCACCGTCCCCGAAGTCGGTTTGATCCAAGGGCTCACGTTTCACGCTCCGGGCTATAAAACCAGACCCAGACCCCCCTCTCCAGGCATCTCCATCTTCATTAGCTACATCAACTCCAGAAATTAGGGTTTCAACTCCCTCAAAGTAGAAGTAGAGATCCCTCTAGTTGATCGTCTAGTTCTAGTTCTAGTTCATCTTCTAGTTCTAGATCTAGTTCTAGTTCATCATCTAGTTGTAATTAGAGAGAGGAGAAGGAGAGAGCTGAGGAGGAGCCGGATCTGTCGGATCTTCTTCATCATTGTACTACTGCAGGATCTGGTTTGTCTTTAGCAATCTCTGCGTTCTTCATTTATTATCTCTAAGTTCTTCATTTAATTAAGTTTAGTTCTTACTTTATTTCATTTACTGGATCTCCATTCGTATTGAATGCTCTAGTCTTTAGATCTGGATTAGGGTAGTAATCATTAGTGTAGACGAGGTGTCTAGACTAGTGTTTACCTGAGTTTGCGCCCAATCCTCCGGTTAGTCGTGGTAGCTACAAGGGTGACAGCTTTGTAGATTGTTATAATCCACCACGTTAGGGTTGGTGTTTCGTAGAGCTTTTTGGTAGCCTTCTCCCGATTACCCGTTTCCCAGTCTTTTTCGAGAATCGGAAAGGTACTGTTGCTCTGAAGTAGGTGAAGTATAGTGAGCCTGATCTTAATTAATAAAATCAACTTAGAGAAACTTAGATAATTCCTCTCTACCATATAGTTACCTCTTCCTAGAACGTTCTTAATTCTTCTAGTGCACTTCACGTTCCCCGTGGAAATCGATACCCTGGAATACTCTCGGGTGAAAGCTACATCGGTATCCGTGCGCTTGCGGATTATTCTGTGTGCGTTTAAAATACCCAACATACAACAGACCTGGCTTTACGTTTTCCCGAGGAGAAGGCGTATTCCAGGAAGGCGCAAAGGGACGGCGGGTTCTAATTCAAAGAAACCGAGGGTCTCTTTAGAAAAAGGGCAGGAGCGAAGGGGTATCAGTCGTTGTTGGTCGTCGGATCTGCAGTAGATGGACGAGATTAGATGAACAGAAAGGGAGGCGGCGCTTCCGGCCGGAAAGAGAGGAGAAGGCGGCGGCCGCCATGGCTGGCCGAGCCCGAGCTCGTCGGAGTTCGTCGACGTGGCGATTCCGAGCATGGGAAGGCATGACAAAGGCATGGGGTGGAAGAGGAGAAAGAGGGGAACTCACCAGAGGCAAAAGTGTGGACGGAGAGAGCCCAGAGGTGATGCACGGCATGACGAGGCGGACGGTGAGGCCCTGTAGTCACTGGAGATCCAAGATTCTGCGCTACAAAGCCACGGTTGGACTCAATATTGGCACGATAAGATAGATATAGCCACGGCGAACTCACTGGATTCCTCGTTCAGATCGGAGACGGGGTGGGGACGGCTGACAACGAAACGAGGTGGAGGCCGAGCTTCGGTGAGATCCAAAACAGGGGTGCAAGGGGGCTAGGGCACGAGAGCAACTCAATTCGGGACAAAAGGAGAGACGGTGGACGTGGGCCAACTTATATAGGGGCTCAGCATGCGGAGGGGGCCAGGACAAGGCGTGCGCGGTGCGTACCACGGACTCCCGGCGGGACGGAGTCCAATTCCTGGACATCGTGAGGTAGGAGAAAGCCCACTGACAGGTTGGACCCACCTGCCATTGAGAGAGGGTGCGGGTCCTGGCGGTCAGTCAGAGAGGAAAGGAAGGGGGAAAAATCGCACGGGCTTCTGTATTCGCTGGCTGGGCCGATGCCTCGGCATGGGCCTGAGCGGTCTCGGCCCAAGGCGGGAAGAGAGGGAGAGAGATGTCGAGCGGGCCAGATGCTTGGGCGGGCTGCGCAAGGAGTGGAGAGAAAGGGGAAAGCACGAGCAGGCTGGGCCTTCGGGCCAGATTGGGGAGAGGGGTGAGGGAGAGAGAAGAAAAACCCTTTCTTTTTATTTTCAACCATTTGAAAAGCATTTTCAAAACAATTTTGAAAACCTTTTCAAACTTTTGAGCACACCACACAACACAAAAATTAAATATGCATCAGCATGTATGCTCAAATATGTTATTATGTTATTACCCTAAGATAAATTTTAATTTAAAGAAAAGTTTTATTTCTCCTATATTCTCATGAGCACCAAAAATACATAGTAAAACATTTTCCCTCTATTTCCAAGATTACAAATTTTAGGGTGTTACAAGCAGGTCCTTTCCAACTCTCGAGAAAGACTGGGAAGAAGGTAGTTGGGGGAAGGCTGCCAAAATCTCTATGAGAACACCAACCCTAACGTGGTGGATTACAAAGACCTGACAGAGCTGTCACCTCTAGGGCTACCACAACTATCCGGAGGATTGGGCGTAAACTCAGGTAAACCCTAGTCTAGACACCGTGTCTACACTAACAATTACTACTCTAATTACCGCGGATAACTAGAGCACTCAATACGAGCAGAGATCCAGTAAATAAAATAAAGCAAGAACTGAAATCAAATATAATTCTTAGAAATAGTAAATGAAGAACCTGAAGATTACTTGAAGACAAACCACATGCTGCACCAATACAATGTCGAGGATGATCCGACAGATCTGGCTCCTCCTCAGCTCTCTCCTTCTCCTCTCTCTAATCCGATCTCTAATTATAACTAGATGAACTAGACAACTAGAACAAGAACTAGAACTAGAAGAACTAGAACTAGATCTAGATGAACTAGAAGAGATTCATCTAGAGGGACCTCTACTTCTAATTGAAACCCTAGTTTCTGATGTGGAGATGAATAATGAAGATGGAGATGGCTTCTGGGGGGGGGTCTGAGTCTGGTTTTATAGCCCGGAGCGTGGAACGTGAGCCCTTGGATCAAACCGACTTCAGGGACGATGGAGACGCATCCTAGGAGGCGGTGGAAGAAGGTTCCAGAAGGCGGAGGCAAAATAACCTCTGTGGCCGACCGGCCGGTCTATGGGCCCCACCGGTCGGTCTGGCCCAGTGGGCCCACGTGGCGGGCCGCCTCGTGGTGTCTTCTAGATCCTTCTTTTGCAGGTTTCGTTGCGAAATTAATATCTTTTCATCTGGGACTCTGAATATAGCAAATGATATGTCCGTTTCGATCGTCTCGATGAGCTCTTCGCAATGGTGCACTCCAATTCATCACTTGAGATACTTTTATATGGTAAAAACATGGATGTCCTACAAAACAAGTGAGAGCACCAAAACTCGTGGAACTTGTTAGTTTCAAACCTTACAACTATGCTTTGTGATTCATTTCATATCATTCTATGCATTAGTTGATGGTATAATATTGGCATTAAGGACCGTCAACACCCTATAGCAGGCACGATAGAGCAAAGCACGACGACGTACGACGACGGAGACGTGGACACAGCGGGCACGACGATGTGAGGGCACGACGACGGTTAGGGCACGATGCTCAGGTGCGGCGGCTGAAGCAGGTGCGAGGTTGAAGATGTGAGATTGACTGATGAGTGGGCCCCACTTGTCTGTTACAAGAAAGAACTACACCGCTTAAAATGGTATCAGACGTGCCAGGCGGTCACATCGGACGTCTCTTATGCCCATCCAGAGCTCTAGAAATGCCCAAATCACATCGTTCACGTCCTATGCCTCGGCATCAGATGCAGCCAGCGTTAGCGTTTGATAGAGCATCGGACACACCGACGTTGTACCATAGGATGCACAGGTTGCACTGTTCCAACTGGGGTTGTCTATAGTGGACCATCGGACGCATTGTAGGTGCATGTGATGCTGTAATTAGGGTATTTTGAATCCCTCCTTTGTGGCACTTTCTTCCAACCAAGTTCCAACTCAAATAAGAAGTAGATAAACACCAGTTGGAACATGATGTGAGAGGCCTCGCTCAAACCCTCAAATTTTCAAAATAATTTGCCATAGGCTTAATATCTTTTTTAGAAAAATAAGCAATAAAGGGCAAGGAGACAACATGTGGTCACCAAAATAGGGGACATAACCATTAGGAGCATCAAATAATGCTCCCCTATGGGTCACCAAACACAGCGGTTGCTTAAGCTTAACCGAAAAAGAATGACAAACAACAACCATGCATATGCAAAGCATTACGGAAAGTGAATCTAGGTGGCTTGTCAAGTTTGCTCATGGGTAAGCTTCTTCACTCGCTTTTTAGGGCGGTTATCTTAACCACGTCTGACAAGCCTATATGCATAGCAGAATTTAAACATGACATATTATACAAATTCAATGCAATGACAACACTTGTAGATCAAGAACATTAAACTCACTTTGCAACTTACAAAATCTACTCTCATCTAGGAGTTTCGTGAAGATATCCACCAATTGATCTTCCGTCCTCATTCCATCTAAAGATATGGCTTTCTTAGCTACATGGTCTCTAAGGAAGTGATGACGAATATCGATATGCTTTGTGCGTGAGTGTTGAACCAGGTTGTTAGCAAGCTTAACTGCACTCTCATTGTCACATAATAAAGGAACCTTTTCTAGCACTACTCCATAGTCTAGAAGGGTTTGCTTCATATAAAGAATTTGTGCACAATAAGCTCCCACGACTATGTATTCTGCCTCGGCGGTAGACAAGGCCACACTATTTTTCTTCTTTGAGGTCCAAGACACTAGTGATCACCCAAGCATATGGCACCCTCCGGATGTGCTTTTCCTATCTATTTTGCAACTCACATAACCAGATTCGGAATACCCAACGAGTTGGAAGTTAGCTCCTTTGGGACACTAAAGGCCATTGCTTGAGGTGTGCTTTAGGTACTAAGGATTCTTTTTACGACTACAAGATGTGATTCCTTAGTATCCGCTTGAAATCTAGCACACATGCACACACTAAACATGTTGTCGGGCCTAGATGCGGTCAAATATAACAAGCTACAAATCATAGAGCGGTAGAGAGTTTGATCAACTGAGTTACCTTTCTCATCTATGTCGAGATGTCCATTAGTAGCCATGGGGTCTTGATAGGCTTGCAATCATCCATGTTGAAGCACTTGAGGAGGTCTTTAGTGTACTTCTCTTGAGAGACAAATATGCCCTCCTTCAATTGCTTCAATTGAATGCCAAGAAAGAAAGTGAGTTACGATCATGGACATCTCAAATTCCTTTGACATCAAGTCACCAAACTCTTTGCAATAGTCTTTATTTGTTAAGCCAAAGATAATGTCATCAACATAGACTTGGCAAATGAAGATCTCTCTGTCAAGCTTCTTGGTGAATAGTGTTGTGTCGACCTTCCTAATGGTGAAGCCCTTCTCAATAAGGAAATCCCGAAGGAGGTCATACCTTGCTCTTGGGGCTTGCTTGAGCCCATGTAGCGCCTTGGACAACCTATAAATATGATTAGGATATCTAGGGTCTTCAAACCCAGGAGGTTAACATAGACTAGTTCATTTGTGAAGCCATTTAAAAATGCACTTTTAACATATATTTGATATAGTTTCATTTCATGATGAGATGCATATGCAAGGAGGACAAAATGGCTTCAAGTCTTACAACCGGTGCAAAGGTCTCTCCAAAATCCAAACCTTCAACTTGAGAGAATCCATTTGCCACTACCCTTGCCTTGTTTCTAACAACCACATCTTGATCATATTGCTTGTTCCTAAACACTCATTTTATTCCAATGACTCTTGTGCCTTTAGGTCGCTCTTCAAGAGTCCAAACTTGATTGTGAGTGAAGTTGTTCAATTCTTCATGCATGGCATTCACCCAATCTGAATCCTTGAGAGCTTCATCTACATTGGTAGGCTCAAAACAAGAGACAAAAGAGTGATGTTCAATAAAAGAACAAAATTTTTGTGAACGAGTCATTACACCCCTTGTTGGACTCCCTATGATGAGACCGTGAGGATGAGCTTGAAGTAAGAGAGTCGTTCTTCTTTCAATCACTTGAGGGGGAGGTTATGGAGCATTAACATCTTGAGTTTGTACCACTATTTGATCATGAGATACATGAGTATCTTCATTTGGCTCTCTCCCATCTTTATCATCATCTTGTGGTACACTTGATGAAGATGGCTTGTCAATGACATGCACATCATCATCATCCTTTGGTTTGATTGCTCCAACTGGCATGTTCTCCATGGCCTCCCTCAATGGTTCATCACCTAAATCATCAAGATTCTAATGTGCTTCTTGGGAGCCATTAGATTCATTGAATTCCACATCATATATTTCTTCTACCAAACCAGTGGCATGTGTTCAATACTCGATATGCTTTGGACTTCAGTGAGTAACGAACAAGAAAACCAATATGACATCGGTGTTGAAACTTGGAGCTTCTTGTAGATATAACATCTCCACTCATACACTCTAAAGAAGGATACCTCCGACTTCTTGTTGTTGAGCAATTCATAGGGTGTCTTGCCAAGGAGACGATGGGGGAATAACGGATTTGAACGTAGCAAGCCGTGTTGATCGCTTCTGCTCAAAATCTTTCCGGTGTGTTGTACTCATCCAACATAGTCCTTGCTAGGGTGATTAGTGTCCAGTTCTTTCTCTCAACTACCCCATTTTGTCATGGTGTATAATTTGTGGAGACTTAAGGTTTGATCCCAACTTCATCATAATAAACATCAACATTGGTGTTGTCAAATTCCTTTCCATTGTCACTCCTAGTCTTCTTGATCTTCACTTCAAATTAATTTTGGGCTCTCTTGGCAAACTTTTTGAAGGAAGTGGCCACTTTAGACTTGTCATGGAGGAAGAACACCCAAGTGTACCTTGAATAATCATCAACAATCACGAAACAATAAAGATTTCCTCCCAAACTAGCATATGTTGTTGGTCAAAAAGATCCATATGAAGAAACTCCAACTCTCTTGATGTTGATACAAATGCTTTGGTTGGATGTGTATTTGCAACTTGCTTGCTAGCTTGACATGCACTACTTGGTTTGTCCTTTTCAAACTTCACATCCTTCAAGGCCCTAACCAAATCCTTCTTCAATAGATTATTGAGAGTGTTCATGCCAACATGTGCTAGCCTTCTATGTCATAACCAACCAAGTGACGTCTTCGTGAACAAACGTGTCTTCAAGTTGGCATCTTCAGAGGAGAAGTCCACTAAATAAAGATAGTTGTATCGAAACCCTTAAAAGAACACTTGAGAATCATCCCTCTTTGACACAACCACTTCCTTATCGATGAACAAACATTGAAAACCAAGATCACATAGTTTCCCAACGGATAGCAAGTTGAAGCTCAAGGAAGCAACTAGAAGCACATTTGACATTGAGTGATCATTTGAAATTGCTACTTTGCCCAACCCTTGCACATTGCCCTTTGAATTGTCACCAAATGTAATCCTTTCTTGGTTATTGACATTTTCTTTAAGTGAGGTGAATATCTGGGGATCATCAGACATATGTTGAGTGCAACCACTATCAATCACCCAATGAGATCCTTCGGTCTTGTAGTTCACCTACACACACACAAGAGATCAAGCTTGACCTTTAGGGACCCAAACTTGTTGAGGTCCCTTAACTTTGTCTACCAGACACTTTGCCACCCAAATTTTCCTAGGCCTATTCTTGTTTGGTGACCTAAGAACATTACTTTGATCTTTCCACTTGTATCTTCCTAAGCATGTAGTGAGCATTGAAGACAAAGGGTCTAGCATGCTTAGGCAAGGGTGTGGGTGGTGGAGTTTCACACTAATGAGCAAAATGTCCCTATTGTCCACACTCAAAGCATCTTCGGCTTTGGCTTTGGCTTGAGTTGAGTGTGGGTCTTGTGTTGCTTAACCTTCTCTTCCAAGAACCTAATACCACTTTTATCCATCTTCATGATGGTGTTCATGAGTATCTCACTATGAAGATATTGGCCTCTTGTAAACTTCTTCAACCCGTTGGCTAGATGCTCTTTCTCTTTCTTTAGTTGATCATTCTCTTGTTGGAGAGCCAAACTAGATGGTGTCAACTTGTAATCTCTCTCCATCTTAAGTCTCTTGTTCTCTTCTTTAAGAATGTCAAGCTCAAGTATCATGCTATAGCTTCCATCTTGTGTCTCAATGACAATTGGCTTGTTGGTGGTAAGCTTCTCTAGATCGTTCTTGAGTTTTGTATTCTCATTCTTGATCTTCACATAGTCATCATAGGACTCTGCCACAACCACTTGCTTGCCTTTGCCACTAGATCCTTGCTCAATGCTCTCACTAACCAAGTCATCACACGATGTTGCTATGTCATACTTAACAACAAGGTTAGAAGCATCATGTAGCTCATTTGATAATAAATCACAGGCAACAACTAGAGCATCATTATTAACTTTGAGGGTAGTGAATTGTTCTTTAAGGAAGTCATATCTAGTGGTGAGCTCATCATGCACCCTATCAAGTTTATCATGGTTTTCTTTAAGCTCTTTGTTAGAACATTTGAGCTCCTTGATAGCAGTGGATGCCACAATTGAATATTCATCTCTAAGCTGATCACTAGCTTTAGTGGCATTGTCATACTTATCAAGAAGAGATTCATTTTCAAGTTTAGCTTTTCATTTTTGGCTCTAGTCTTTCTTATGATTTTAGAATAGTCATTGAGCAAGACAACAAGTTCATCATAAGAAGGTGATTCAAACTCTCCATCACTATCACTACCACTAGAGTCATCATCACTTTGTACCTTCCGATCACCCTTGGCCATAAGGCATAGGTGTGTAGAGGATGATGGCAGCGGTGGTGGTGGAGGTAGAGAAGACCCAATTACTAGAGCGGACACCTTCTCCTTCTCATCATCACTAACTTCATTTGATGAGGCATTCAAGGACTCAATATCGGTGAGCCAATCGCCAACAATGTATGCCTTGCGACCCTTCTTGTGGTATTGCTTCTTCTTTCCATCCTTCTTCTTGTATGGTTCTCTTTCTTCTTCTCTTATTCACTACTTGAATCATATTTCTTGCCCTTGTTCTTTTCCTTGTAGTTGTGTCTTTCTTGAGATTTGGTATTGATGCGCAAGATGACCAAGATACACCACAATTGTAGCAATCCATCTCGAAGATTCGTCTTCTCTTGCTACTTGTGAAGAACTTCTTCTACTTGGAATCAAAGTTGATCTCGTTCTTGTGTAGCTTCTTGAGCATCTTGGTGGTCTTCCTCACCATGAGAGCAATATTGGTGTCATTGTGCTCTTCATCACTTGAGCTCTCAAGCTTCACTTCAGTTGCCTTGGCCTTGCCCTTCTTCTCTTGACTTGCCTTGAATGTCAAGTCCTTCTTCTTGTCCGAAGAAGAGCCACCAAGTGGAGTGGTATGCATGTACATTTTCATGGCATTGATCTTTCCCAAGATTTGTGTTGGTGTAGCGGTGGAAAGATCACCTTGATGAAGCACAGTGACAATATGCCCATACTTTGCGATTGCGAGGACACACAATATCTTTCTCGCAACATGGATGATGACATTTGTGTGAGTTCAAGACTATTCAATTCCACTACAAGAATATTAAGACGTGAGTACATTTCATTTGCACTTTCATGAGCAAGCATTTCAAAAGAATTGAGCTTTTGCATGACAAGATGGTAATGTTCGTCATGCTCACTCTTTGTTCCCCCATGGAGCGCACAAATATCCGTCCATAACTCATAGGCATTCTTGTGCTTCCTAACATGGTTAAACACATCCTTGCAATGCCTCTAAAGATGATGTTTTTAGCTTTGCATTTCACTTTTTTTCGTGGTCATGTGGAGTAAGATGAGTGGTGTCTTTCAGCTTGGGGAAACCGTGTATCGTGGCTCAATGAGCATTCATGTCAATCGTCTCTAGGTATGACTCCATACGAATTTTCCAATATGGAAAGTCGTCTCCCTTGAACATGGGAGGAGGTCCATCACCTCCGGACATCTTTTCTCTAGGCGGTTAGGCCTAATTCGTGAGCACAAGGCTTTGATACCAATTGAAAGGATCAAGATGCCTAAGAGGGGGAGGGGGTGAATTGGGCTAATCTAAATTTTCTCATAAGAATTAAAGCCTACACTATACCATTTCACCTCTTGTGCCTAAAAGTGTGTTTCAACTATTCTACCGCACAAAATACTTGCAATTTGCACCTAGGTTCTAATCCTACTCAAGCATGGTAATTCTAGGAATATAAATTGCAAGAATCAAAATGCTAAAAGTAAATGCGTAAGTAAAGAGAGGAGAGGAACGTGGCGATATTTTTCTGAGGTATCGAGTTATCGACACACTCCCTAGTCCTCGTTGGAGCACCCGCGCAAGGGTATCACTTCCCCTTTATCCGCACAAGGATCAGGTGCTCATTACGAGCTGATTCTTCGCCTCTCCGGCCCGATGAATCGAACACAACCGGTCACAACTTGAGTTGGGTCATCCACTAGCTCTCCAAATGATCACCAAGCTCACCACCAAGCCGCCTAGGTGATGCCGATCACCAGAAGTTACAAGCAAGAACTCTCACTTGACCAACGCAAGGCCAAAGAGATGGATGAATGCACACCTACTACTCACAACACACTAATGAGGTGTCTAATCATGCAATTATCAAATATCTCAACCTCACTAGGGCTCTTGTACACTCAAGGATGTTGGCTTCTGTTCAAATGAGCAAGAGACCCCAAATGGAGGAGGTGATGGGGTATAAATACCCCCACACACAACCTCTCCCTGAAGGGGTAAACTTGAGTAGAAAAAGGAGCATCGGACGGACGCATCCTATGCTCTGGCAACAGTAATATGTACAGTCTCTAACAGCACACGTCATGGTGACTTTGGACATTAGTAGCGTCCGATGTCACCCCATCATACACGTCCAATGGCGAAATGCCCTCTCGGGAACCTCTCTGCTTGGACATCGGACGCACCCCCGGTACGTCTGATGTCAGCGTCCGATGTAACGCTGAAACGTACACCAAGTGAACAGTGCAACATGTTCGTCCGATGCTACCCCCTGGTGCATCTGATGCACAGGCACAGGCAGACTCACTGTGCACTTCCTGTAGGCATCAGACGCACGTCCGATGCCTATAGAGGCAACGTCTGATGCCCATTTAAGGGCCAAAACGACTTCAGATCGTGATGTTGTCTAAAGGACTTTTGATCCTCATGATCTATGAGCTATCTTTGAGCTACCAAGAGCTATGAACAATAAGTGTGCACCACACCTAACTCAATAGACTCACCTAACTCCAATTATTTCTGCAAAACACACGTTAGTCACAATAATCTTATGTTGCCATCAATCATCGAAACCTACTTAGGGTCTAGATACTTTCAGCCGCTAGGGCAAGCGTGCAGAGGTAGGGTAGTGGCTGTCGTGGGGCCATGGATGTAGCTGTGGGGGCACCTGTGGTTGCGCCACCGAGAGGTGCGCTCGTAGCTTGTGAAGAAGGAAACAAGATAAGGTTAATTAAAAAAAGAAGGGTATTATAGTCATTTTGTGCTTTTGTTCTATTACATAGAGCTATTTTACCCAACGGGATAAAAAAAGATTGAGCTGCACTGAAAGAGTTGTTGATGGAGTCAAAGAAAAAAAAACAGCTTTACTATTGAAGTGAATGTCCTAGCAAACGGAGCCTTAAAATACCAGGGCCTGTTTGGTTCCCTCCCACTAAAGTTTAGTGACTTAGTAGGTAAATTGGCAAACACATCTATTAAAAGAGACTAAACAGTTTTTTTACTTCCTTTTAGTTCTTTTTAGTAAGAGTGTTACTAAGTGACTAAAATTTGTGGGATGGAACCAAACAGACCCTGACACTCTGGTGTTGTTGTCTAGCTCACGTGACTAATGCTTCCATGGTGTATTCTTTCTCCGCATAGTTCTTACCCAATCTTTCTCCCTCCCTGATCTATCTTCCGACGGTTGTTACGTTTTTGTGTCCACGCTTGCAGCATCCATCTGATTCTGTGTTTCTCCTTACCCCGAATCCCCGACGGTTCACAGGCTGTATTACGGAAGGAATCAGTAAAATCAGATAGCACCTGCTCGGAATAGCAGGTGTATCTGATTCAGGCTGATCTAGCACCTGCTCGGAAGGAATCAGTAAACTATATCTAGATGAATTTTACTTTGCGCAAGTAGGAGCAAATAAAGATACAATTCTACATCAGCCTGTGAACCGTAACATGCATGTCATGTCTCTGTCTTGTTTACTGCAACCTTTCTTGGGTATAAGTATAATAATGCACCGAGGTAGTGTGTCACAGCGAGGAAATAGAGCCCAGTAAAATACGTACTTGTATCATCTGACCAGACAAGGCATAGTGTACAAAAGGTATTGAGGATCGAAATAAACAAGCACAGTAACCCTCTGCGATTGAGATAAAGAAAACAAATTGTTCAATACAAATATAACGAACTCAAGCGCTCACACTAATCTTTTCGACTAGACAAGTTTCACTGAAGAGATTTTGCCTCAAAATAAACAAGCACAGTAACCCTCTGAAAATAAATTGTTCAGTTCGGCCAAATATAACTTAAGCTCCCATTAATTTTTTTGACTCAACAAATTTCACTGAAGAGATTATTTTGTCTCGTACTTGTGAAAGTATTCCTGCATGTAACGAGGCAAAAGAAAACCATAAGTATTCACATGAATGATTTCTCAGTGACATCAAAATAAATAAAGAGTGAATGGGTAGGATAATGTGCACGACCTGCATAAGTTTTTTAATTTTTCCGTTGTAGGAGCTCAAGTACTTTCCAATCCTCTCTTCTGTGCTGGGGATATTTATTTCTGACCGCATAATATTGTCCACGGTCTTCTGCACAATGAAATCATGGAACTCTTTTGCTGCCTGGGCTTGGTCCCTTGTTTCCTCAATTTGTTTTTATCAGAAACTCTTCTAGTGCAGTTTTAAACATCATTGCTGGCGCCATGGTCTGATTATCATCACCATGAGCTTCTCTGTCCTTCACACTATTGGTACCATCTGAAGGATGAACCACAGAGTTGGGAGCATGGCCAGTTATTTCAAATGTGTGAGACAATATTACAGAGTGGCCATCACTTGGATCAATTGTTACCCTGATTGTATGAATCGGTACTCCAGATGGAAAAGAGATCATGGCTGGGACAGGTTGGGTTGCTGGATCATGACTAGTAAGCTCAACCGAGTGGGACAGGAGTAATGGACGGCCATCACGAGGATCAATTGCTATCTTCAATATAACGACCTGCCGGCTCGGTGGAGCTGCTGGTTGCATCATGGATGTTTCTTGCTCAATGGGTCGGGAATGCAGAGATGCAGCTAGCCTTGGATCCCGACTACGCCGGGTTGATTGTTCTGTTACTGCATGGGTGGGGACAGGAGCCTTGCCTTTGTTTAGTTCCAGAGATGGATTAATTAGATGGCCAGTACTGTGATCAACATCTCTCGATAGAGTGACATCTCTGTAAGCAAACACATTCAAATTAGTTTTGCTATATATTTAATTTGCATCACTGTAAAATATTTGAGGACATAGAAAAAACATTTAAAATAATTGACATTCCACAGTACACATAAAAAATATAATCAAGGTTATAATTTATAGCTCAAGCGAACAGTACGCATAAATTATAACTCAAGCGAACAGTATTTATAACTCAAGCAGGAACGGTATTTAATCAGTACAGTATTTATAACTCAAGTGAACAACGCCACATTATGTGTACAAGGTTATATAACTTGTTCAGTTTGCGAAAATTTTTGGATTCTGCTACTATAGCATTTTCGTTGTTATTTGTCAAACTTTGTCCAAACATGGACTAACTAGTCTCAAAAGATTCGTCTTAATATTTACAGACTAAAAATACAATTAGTTATTTTTTTATCTACATTTAATGTTCCATGTATGCGTCTAAAGATTCGATGTGATGGAAAATCTTGAAAAAATTTTGGAATCTGAGCGTGGGTGGCCTTGTTTGGTTGAGGAATTTTTTTGGGTTTGCTACTGTAGCACTTTCGTTGTTATTTAACAAACTTTATCCAAACATGGACTAACTAGGCTCAAAAGATTCATCTCGATATTTACAGACAAGTCATTTTTTACATACATTTAATACTCCATGCATTTATCTAAAGATTCGATGTGATGGAGAATCTTGAAAAATTTTGGAATCTGAACAAGCGAACAGTATCAAGGTGATAGCTCAAGCGAACAGTACAAAGCAACCATAGAACAATATTTTAATATTATCTCAAACGAACGATATTTATCGCTCAAGCGAGGGCCTGGTATTTATGTCATTATGTGTACTGTTTGCTTAAGCTATAAGTCGATCGGCTTTAATCCATATAAAGCAACTATAGAACAGTGTTTTTTTTCTCACAACAAATTAGTCATTCTAGCATATTAGCCGATTTATAAGTCCTGCCGAATAGAGAAGGCCCCCTCAGCGGAGACTGGTATTTAAGTGCGCATTTTAGTGATGGTGAATGGCAGACTATTTCCTGATGGTGGCAGACTATTTCCTCAATCACATTGTACTTTTGTACTTTTGGTGAATGGTAATTAGGATAGTGCCGCCAAACACCTAGCCACAATGCTTATAACAGAAACAAAAACTGTTCTGATGGTGGCAGACCATTTCCTGAATCACATATATAGTTTTGAATTTCGGCGGATTTTCACCGAAAATCGGTGATTTTCATTTCTATCGGTACTTTTCTGTATTGCCTAGGCACGGCAGCGCATGAGCATTTCCTGCATTGTTGATAGCACCTGAGCTAGTTGGAGCCTGGTAATGTGATGGGACACCCCTGGTGTGATGTTTGGTTATTTGACTCTAGGTGCTAATATGCAAGCATTTCCAACAACTTCTTACATTGACCTGCTATTCTTATAATTTTACAAAAAAACTCAAAAACATCTCTCTAACAATTCCCTATATTCACTTGCTATTTTTTCCAACTTGGCAAAATCCTTCCTCGCGCGCGGCGTTCACTTGCTATCGGCGATTTCGGCCATCTCCCCCACGCGCGCGAAGTCTTCCCGTGCTGTCTTCTCCTCTTTCCCGTGGACAGCACCCGCTGCTACAAGCAGATAGGCGAGATCGGCAGTGGCAGCTTCGGCGCCGTCATCATCCACCGTGACATCAAGACCGGGAACGTCCTCGTCAGCGACGACGATGGCAGCGCCGTGAAGATCTGCGGCTACGGGCTGGCGGTGTCCACGGCGGCCAAGTCCGGGCCGCCATACCCCGGGGCAGTCACGGTAGCCTACATGGCACCAGAGGTGCTCATGTATAGATGCGACTACGACGAGCGCGTGGACTTCGGCGAGACGTAGCTCAGGCAGCTGCAGCAGGAAGGTTCCAGGGGGCTGCTCGCCGGGATGGGGGCGGCGGCGCCAGCGAGGTGGCGTGCGATGGCGGCGGCGCGGCGGGCCGCAGGCGACGGCGAGGTGGGGTCCATCACCGGCCGACGTTGTGGGAGAGTCGCGGCGAGGCGAGAAGTCGCGAGAGAGACCGACGGTCACGCAAGCCGCGATAGATTGGAATTTCCAACCTGGTGGGCCTTCTTTTTTCAAGTTTACCAAGTGGGGATAGGAAGTTGTTGGAGATAGGCCTTTTTTTCACTTACCAAATAAAATAGCAAGTTCCTATAACTCAAGATATACCAAGTCATTTTTTCAAAGTTGTTGGAGATGCTAGTCGAAGTTCGATTTGTTACTGGAAGCACGTGAATGCATGGTCATCAATGAATACGCACGCAAAATTTTTGGCACACTTGTAAAAGGTGATCAGGAAGTAAACTGATGAAGAGTTAACACAAGATCAAAACGCTAATAATTGCATGCTTAAGCAGAACAATTATTTTTGTTCAACTATACCTGCGGGACTGGTTCACAGCACTTCCTGAAGATCCTTTGATTGCATCAGCCCTGGCCCAGTCCATGCAAGGTGGCGTCTTCATCTGAACTTTTCTTCAGTTAATCTGACGAACCACAAGATGTAAACTAGTTTCAACTATATGGCCCTGCTCGTCCAAAATGTTGTGGGTTCTGAAGTTTTTTAAAAAATTTGAATGTAGTGATCAAAGGCTTAACAAAGGATAATGTCACTGGTAAAAGAAACAAAATTTGGTAATCTCTGTGATGATACCATGTCTCGTGGCCAAGGTATACTGTATATGTGCATAAAACAGAGACCACTTTTATCTTAAAGTCCAAAAGATCATCATTAGCACTGATAAGGACTATGGAGCTCACTGCTCTTCAATGTGCATGCAGAGTCCATGATCCTTGCACAACAATCCATACTATTTTAGTCCAATTCCTCTTTAGTTCTACCCAAGTTACTATTAAATACTATGGACAGAACACACATTTCACACTCTCTCCCCCTCCCTCCACTTCCCCACACCCTCTACCTCATCGTACGGTGTCAACCCAAGTTCAGTTGACACCTTTTCTCTTTATTTCCAATTCCCTCTCATGGTTCTAACATTGACTCTAGAAACAAAATATCGTAAAAGAAATTTCTAATTGCGAATCTAGCATTCGCACAAGCAGATCCAAAAACTTAATAACTAAGACAACATAATAAAAGAGACAATATTGACAAAAATAATACATACAAATATTAAAAAAAAATTGATTGAAAAACCTATCCGACGAAGACGAAGGACGGAGGGGAAGGTTGGGAGAAGGAGAGATAAAAGACTTACCTTAAAACACCAAGAAGTGAACGAAGGATGGACGGAGCAGCGAAAGATGGACGAAGGAGCAAAGGATGTACGGAGGAGCAAAGGATGGAAGGAGGAAACAGGGAGAAGGGGGATTTATTAGAGAGAGAAAGGAGAGCTACTTTCCATCCATCATCCATAGTAACGTATTTGGGCCGAAACAACTCACTACTAGAGAGGAGCACACGAGGTATGCGCTTCATTATTCCTTTTTGGTTTCTTCTATATTAGATAGTTTTAATTTATTTTTCTAGTCATTATATTATTAAATGCACTAACTTATTGTAGCTCATAATTTAATATATTTAACATATTTAGTTGAATAATTATTCAAACCCATTTAAAAATTGTTGATATGTAAACTTCAACATTTTATGTAGACACTGTTAAAACAACTGATGCAACCAACTATCTTATGTTGAAATAGTAAATTCAAAATGTTGGAAAGATGCAACAAAATGTATTGGAATAGTGACTCCAAATGTTTAAAATGCACCTAAAATGTTAAAACATAAAATTCAAATTGTTGATTCACATTTAGGAAAAAGAAGATCAACTATGTTATCATATTTTCCACAGGGAACAGAGTTATTCTTCTAGCTAGTTTGTCCTAGGACAACACAAGGGTAGAGTTGGAATGGGTAGAGATGAATTCCTGCAGGAATGCGGCTGGAGACATGCGCAAGTTGCAGACACACTTATCTGGGCCATGCAAATTTTCTTCAATCTATTGGCGACCCGACTGCTTTGTGTTAACACATAATTTTCGCACTATGACAAGTGGGCTAGCACGGTGCAGGTTCGGGAGGAGTCACCACCTAAGGGATTCGGCAGACAGCGAACGCGGTCGGCTAACTCAATGTATTCGGCAAGGCTGTGAAGGCGACTAGTCAACGGCGAGCAGGTTCGGCAATATGACGCTGCGGTCGGCTACATCAGATTAAGGTCGGTTTGCGCCAGAAGACGACAAATGCAGCATGTCAGAAGATTTAGCAACGAGGATCTCGTCATTTTTAGCGCGCGTTGGTTATTAAGGGAAGCTTGGAGCAGAAGGCGTCATATTTTAGGTAGTTTCCTGATTTTGTCGTTGTAATTGTGTCCTTCTAGGACTCATAGGACACCAGGGTATAAATATAAACCCTGAGGCCATTGTAAAGACGTTCAACAATCAATACAACCAAACCGGCTCCGTGCCATCTTCGAGTCCAAGTCGTGTCGTCGTGTTCTTCGAGAGGAGCCATCGATCCGTCGACCTCCGTAAGTCTCGACAACCTTGCTATTATGTCTAGTATCGTGCGGCGGATTTAGGCGTGATGCAAGTAGTCTCGCTTGTTGGTAATGGTCGTGCGGCGGATCATTACTTGATGATCGAGAAGTCTTAGTTTATGATAAGATTACGAGTAAGTACCGTGCGGCAGGCACATGCTTGATAAGCTTAGCATAAACAAGATAGTTATCGGCTCTATTAGGTTTGACAAGATCTAATAGATTCATTAAGTTACCTTGTGTTGTACGTATTATAATATATATTTCGTTGTAACACTTTATTGCCCAATCTAGATCTTGCTCGGTTCGGCTTCATCTTGTATAAGATCTATCCTGTCCTTTTACGATTAATTTTGTAAGGCCTTTATACGATAGATCTACTGTTTGCAATAGCCGATTCGATCATATCTAGATTGCCACGTGGTGAGGGTTCATGCACGTTGAGTATGCTTGATCTATGATACAGCTAGGTGTCGTGCGGTAGGCGCAGGCTTTAGATTAGTTTAATCATGCTTAGTTTGTACGTTCAATCCCCATGGACCCCAACTCGGTTGTACAATCGAGATTGGTTAAGCTTTAACTCATATTTAATACACCATGCAAGTACAATTTTCATGCAAACTTATTCGGCAACTCGTTATTCACGTAACTTCGTTCATATTGCCGAATAGTCTTTGAGCTTGTTGGCAGATAGCTTTCATAGCTATATGTCGTCGTAAGTGGCTTCAGGGCCGTATATTTTGGAACTGTCTGGTCACACCCGGCATGTTCCAGCTTTGTATTTAACAGTTTCTTTCCCTTGTTAGTTGCAGGGCAAACTGACTGGCACGCACCGGACTTCTGAGCACCCGGGCCACGTTCAAAGCTAGCTTTTTCGGCTTGCTGTGTGATTGGCACAGTGCGCCGCTTTTGGTGTCAACACACATTTTGGCACGCCCGGTGGGACCCTTTTTTCCTGCAGCAATGGTTGAAGTCACCGAAGCCGAGGCCAGCAACAAGGCGGGGCTCGTGCAGGTGCAGCTCGCTGAATTACCCGACGAGTACAAAGAGCAGGTGGATAATGCTTGTGCCGAATTCCAGGCCAAGTGCCTAGAAGCCTTCTCCAAGAACAAGAGCGGAAAGGTTCGCCGTCTGCACGATCTGCCGAAGCCCGTCCAGCTCAACCCGAATGATCCCGGGGAAGCGGAGGCAGTGCTGAAAATGTCTCGCATAGTCAACGAAGCTGTCTCTGGTGCCATCGGTCGCATGCATGGGGCGTTTCTCAACACTTTCCGCACCATCATGATCGTCCAATTTGGCCCCAAGGCCGACGAACTCATGAAGGCGGAGTTTGGCCCAATAGCGGGGCCACATCTTTTCAACCTGTCGGATCACCTCAAGGGGGCAGGAGCTGCTGGTGAGGAGACCCCGCCTAAGGCTCAATCAAGCGGGATGACCATTCAAGAGAAGCACACGCCAGAGGGCCAATTGCCGACCATGGGTCAGTTCACGTTCGGCACTAAGGGTCAGCCGCCAGAGTCAACACGCATGATCTCCCCGCAAACCTATAGGCTCATAAAGGACTACTACGGAAACGGGTACCATGAGATGCTTGAGCCTCACAACATAGAAGGCGCCCCACATCCAGGATATGGGAAGCCGACGGCCGAAAAGACCGCCGACTCTAATGTCGATGTCATGCTAGAGAAGATGGCGGATATGATGCAACACACTTTCGGCCTGAAGCCTAAGGGCACTTATGCTTACAGGTCTCCGTTCCCCGAATGGTTCCACCGTGTGGCTCTGCCTCCCAGAGTCAAAGTGCCGACAGACCTGTCCAAGTTCTCGAGCTTAGACGACACCAGCACGGTGGAGCACGTCAGTCGTTATCTGCTCCAGCTTGGGGAGGCCAATACCGAAGATGCCTTCAGGGTTCGGTACTTCCCGTCGTCACTCACTGGACCGGCATTCGCATGGTTCACGTCACTACCGCCGGGCTCTATTCTCTCTTGGGCAGACTTGGAACAAAAGTTCCATACGCACTTCTACACGGGCACCAAGGAGAAGAAGCTGGTGGACATCATGTACGTGCGCCAGAGGCCAAATGAGACACCACAGGACTACCTGCGCAGGTTCAGGGAAGTCAAGAGCCAGTGCTTCGGCATGCACCTGCCGGACGATCAGCTTCCACCATTGGCCGTGGCAGGCATGCTCCCGAGCATTAGGGACAAGCTGTTCGGTCAAGAGTTTGAAGACTTGGGTCATCTCTCTCGCCAACTGAATGAGATGACTATCCAAGCGCAAGGCTTCCGGAGGGAAGGGCGCTTCCAGAAGGACAATGTCGCGGCCCAGATGTATCAGGCTTTCCTGGACGAAGCCGATGACTACACCAACGCTGAAGATGAGGTGGCCGCTGCAGAGCTCAACTGGGACAAGGAGCCGACCCAGGCCAACAAGCAATGGCTGCGCCAGCAGAAGGGGGCATACGACTTCAACGTCACCAAGGCCGACAAGCTCTTCGAGTTCCTGGTCACCGAAGGGAGAATCAGGCTACCCCCGGATCACCCGATGCTGCGTCCTGGAGGGGTCAAGGACAAGAAGTACTGCGGTTTCCACAACACTAACACTCATTCTATTAATGATTGCCGTGTGTTCAGGACAAGGATCCAGAAGGCCATCCAGGACGGCCACATCAAGTTCAATGGCAATATGAAGATCGATGCTAACCCCTTCGCCCAAAACGCCGTGTTCTTCTCAGTGAACATGGTAGCTCCAGAGGACCCCAGGGGCAAGGGCAAAGTCAAAGTCCTCACCTCCGACAAAGCGCGCGAGTCTGGCACGGTGGACCCCGATCGGCAGGTCACCAGCGATGAATTCCGGCAGCGTACCCAGACCACGAATAGTCGATACGAGCACGGGGAGTCATCTTCCAGGCGCAGGCCTACCCACAGGGATCTCCTCAACAAGTGGCGCCGGGAAGGTGAGAAAGAGCGGAGGCATCTCCAACGTGAGGGACAGAGATTCGCAGAAGAATATCAGCGTGAAGACGGTCACACGGAGGAGTTCTGGAAGAGAGGGCCTACCACAGAGAGCAGGCCTACCACAGAGAGCAGTAACGCCGCCAAGAGCAGGAGCAGACTCACTGGGGCTACCCGTTCTTCCGCCACTGCTAGAACGAAGGCTTGAAACTGCCTGCCGTCAACAACTGCCCTGAGTGCAGCGATCAGTACAGGGGGTATAGGCAGGATCGCGTCAACCGCCGTCCCATCCATGAAAGATTGGGAGCACGCATCCCGATGGACGATCGGCGCCTAAAAATGGAAAGCCCGGATCGGCAAGCCAAAAGATATGCCGATCAGTAGTGGGCACACCACTAGGACGACAGCGAGGAGGCACAGCCCTGCCCATATAGGTGGCAAAAGGGGCAGTGGTGCCCGCCAGGGCTCAGAAAGAGCCAGAAAAGGAGGGTGCAGCACCTCCGGAATAGGGAGTTGGAAGAAGCAGCTGCCGATGGGAAGAAGCAAGAGTGGCGCCCAAAGGAAAAACCAGACGACACTGACAAAGGCGCTGACGTGGCCATGACTTTCTTCCTTCCCCTGGAATTCATGGCTCCTGCCGGCCGGGAGGCACAGGACGAGGTGTATTCGGACTCTGACGAGGCCGAGCACGACGAGCTCGCGGCGCAGCTCGTGTTGGCTCAGAAGGCAGCATTTGACAAACCAACCAAGCATCGGCATTTAAAGCCGTTGTATGTCAAGGGCTACGTCAACGGAAAGCCGCTGACCAAGATGTTTGTCGATGGCGGCGCAGCGATCAACATCATGCCTTACGCCACCTTCAGAAAGCTGGGCATGAATGATGAAGATCTGCTCAAAACGGACATGATACTCCGTGACTTTGCCGGCAATCCCTCTGACACTCGGGGTGCCGTGCACGTGGAACTGATGATTGGATCCAAGACGCTCATCACGACCTTCTTTGTCATTGATGGCAAGGGGGCATATAGCCTGCTTTTGGGCAGGGATTGGATCCACGCCAACTGCTGCATACCTTCAACCATGCACCAAATACTCATACAGTGGGTTGGAGACGACATCGAGATTGTCCATGCTGACGACTCGGTGAGTGTTGCTGCTATTGAACCCACTTACTGGGAATTCGACGGAGTGGAATGCTTCTCCGATCGTGTATGGGGAGAAGGTCCTGTCAACATCTACGGTAGAGATCAACAGCCGATCCAAGCAATCGGCTCTCAGAGCTTCTTTTAGATGGATAACCCAACCAACAACAGCGAGGGCAAACTGGGACGCGGGTTCACGTCGGCCGACAAACTGGAAGAGGTAGATGCTGGTGACGCAAGTAAAAAGAGACCAATGTTCATCAGTTCCAGTTTGGACCCTGAATTCAGAGAGCAATTGGTAGATCTTCTAAAAGAGTTCAAAGACTGTTTCGCTTGGGACTACACGGAGATGCCCGGATTCGATCGGTCCATTATCGAGCATAAATTGCCGATCAAGCCCGGCTACCGCCCGTATAAACAGCCTCCGCGCAGGATCTACAAGGAAGAGGTATTGGCCGACGTGAAAAAGGAAGTGGAAAGATTACTAGAAGCTAACTTCATCCGGCCATGTCGATATTCGGACTGGATCTCCAACATTGTCCCGGTATACAAGAAGAACGGAAAGATGAGGGTTTGCATTGACTTCAGGGACCTCAACAAAGCCACTCCTATGGACGGGTATCCAATGCCAGTGGCTGATTTGCTAATAGATGCTTCGGCCGGTTTTGAAATCATAAGCTTTATGGATGGCAATGCAGGTTACAACCAGATCTTCATGGCTGCAGAGGACGTCGCAAAAACCGCCTTCAGGTGCCCCGGCCATATAGGTTTGTTTGAATGGATTGTCATGACTTTTGGTTTGAAGAATGCCGGTGCCACTTACCAGCGAGCCATGAATTACATATTTCATGAGCTGATCGGCAAAATCGTAGAGATCTACATTGATGACGTGGTGGTCAAGTCCAGAAGCAAAGAAGGACACTTAGCCAATTTAAGGAAGACCTTAGAGTGCACAAGGAAACACGGTTTAAAGATGAATCCAACCAAGTGTGCATTTGGGGTGTCGGCTGGTGAGTTTCTGGGATTCTTGGTCCACAAAAGAGGCATCGAGGTTGGCAAGAAGAGCATGGAAGCAATTGATAAGGTAGTGCCGCCAACCAATCTCAAAGAGCTACAGTCGCTACTCGGCAAGATTAACTTTGTCAGAAGGTTCATATCTAACTTGTCCGAGCGCGTGCTGCCATTTTCTCCACTGTTGAAGCTCAAGAAAGATCAGGAGTTCATATGGGGTGACGTGCAACAAAAGGCTTTCGATGAAATCAAAGAGTACATGAAGGCACCACCAGTATTGGTTCCTCCACAACTCGACAAGCCTTTCAAGTTGTACGTGGCGGCCGACAACCTAACGATAGGGTCGGCCCTCATGCAAGAATTCGAGGGAAAGGAGAGAGTCATAGCCTATCTTAGCCGAAGGCTACTGGACCCCGGAACGAGATACTCGGCTACAGAAAAGTTGTGCTTGTGTGTTTTCTATTCCTATACCAAGTTTCGGCACTATTTGTTGAATGTCAAATGCGTGGTAGTATCAGTGTTTGATGTAATCAAGCACATGTTATCAATGCCGATTTTGAGTGGAAGAATCGGTAAATGGATTTTAGCTCTCTCTGAGTTTGATTTACATTTTGAATCGGCAAAGGCTGTTAAAGGCCAGATTATGGCTGATTTTGTCACTCACCACCGTGATCCTAACGCTAACATGGTAACCATTGTCCCTTGGGCATTGTTTTTTGATGGATCCTCGTGCAGCAAAGGTGGTGGAGTCAGGATCGTGTTGATTTCTCCCAAGGGGGCACCCTTCAAGTACTCTATACCGATTGAGTACCCGGTGACTAATAATCAAGCAGAGTACGGAGCACTGCTCCGAGGGCTGCGGTTGCTTGTGGACATTAAGGCAGACGCCGTGGAGATCTTCGGTGACTCGGAGTTGGTGATCAGGCAATTGACCGGCGAATACGAGTGCAAAAACGACACGCTGCAGGAATATCTCGAAGGTTGCCAAGAGCTCCTCAAACAGTTCCGGTCGGCAACCTTGCAACATATTCCTAGGGGGCAAAATGAAGAAGCAAACCAGTTAGCCCAGGCAGCGTCCGGGTATAGGGAGAATCAAAACATTTTTGCACTTGAGGAGGAGCAAGAAGCTCGGTCAAAAGAGCAAGCAGCCCCAAAGGATGATCAAGTGATTCCGAGTGATAATCGGGCAGTTGAAGACTGGAGAGACAACATTGCCGACTACCTCAGGGACCCATCTCGAAAAGTTTCCCGAAAACTCAGGTACAAGGCTCTTAAGTTTACGCTCTTGGACAATCAGTTGTACTACAAATCCATAGATGGAGTTTTGCTTAAGTGCCTGAACCAAAACGAGGCTACGAAGCTGATGTGCGAGGTGCACGAGGGCGTATGTGGTGCACACCAGTCGGCTCATCGTATGAGATGGATAATCAGGAGGACTGGATGTTTTGGCCGACTATGCTCGAAGATTGCTTTGAATACTACAGAGGTTGTCAGGATTGCCAGCGATTCGGCAATGTGCAAAGGGCCCCAGCATCGGCCATGAATCCGATCATTAAGCCTTGGCCTTTTAGAGGATGGGGCATTGATTTGATTGGCCAGATCCACCCTCCATCCAGCAAAGGACATAAGTTTGTCCTGTTGGCCACGGACTATTTCACTAAGTGGGTTGAAGCCATCCCATTGAAAAAGGTGACGTCAGAGAATATGGTGTCCTTCGTCAGGGAGCATATCATCCACCGATTCGGCATTCCTCAATCCATCACTACTGATCAGGGAACTCAGTTCACTTCCTCTGAATTTTGTGACTTTGCCGAAGGGATGGGGATTAAACTCTATAATTCCTCCCCTTATTATGCACAGGCCAATGGGCATGCAGAGGCTTCTAACAAAATCATGATTAAGATCATTCAAAAGAAGATCGAAGAGAAACCTAAAAGGTGGCACTTGGTACTCAACGAAGCTTTGTGGGCTTACCAAATGGATTGTCATGGGTCGACTCAGACGTCACCATACGAGTTGGTCTATGGGCATCACGCAGTGCTACCGTGGGAGTTGCAATCGGGGTCAAGACGAGTTACATTGCAGAACGATCTAGCCAAAGAGAATTATAAAGATTTAATGATGGATGAGCTAGAGGACTTGCATTTGATTTGTCTCAAGGCCTTGGAAAATATTGAAAAGAACAAGATACGCGTTGCCAAGTACTACAATTCGAAAGTGAAAGAAAAAGGATTCGAAGGAGACTTGGTTTGGAAAATGGTTTTGCCGATCGATACCAAAGATAAGGTATTCGGCAAATGGTCCCCTAACTGGGAAGGGCCTTTTCGAGTTCTGAGACGTGCTCCGGGTAATGCGTACATTCTAAAAACCCTCCAAGGAGAAGAGTTTGCTAGGGCAATTAATGGACGTTATCTAAAGAGATTTCATCCTAGCATGGAGGTCGGTGCATAACGGAATCAAGGACTAGCGGGCACCGACGGCCGATACAAGGTTGTGTCGCCCTTAGCACAAAAATGGCCGATAGAATCTATCGCCCTTAGAACAAAAACAGCCGACACGACATGTGTCGCCTTTAGCGTGAAAAATGCTAAAACAGAACCAAATGCACGCGGTGCTGTGCAATCGGTTCAATGAAGAGATCGAACACTAGACAAGCACAGAAAGGGAAAAACAGATTGTACACGTGAACATGGCAAAATAGAACATTGTTCATAACGAGGGCTGTACAAAGATTTCCTAAAGGTGCAGATCAGTTATCAAACACTCTGTTGATAACCGTCTGCGGGTTGGTGACCGCAGGCAAGGGCCAGTTCTTGAAGGTGTACCGCCACCTGTTCGATGAAATGACTCCATGCTTGAAGGGAATACTGTTGGTTTCCATACTGATGATGTTGGTTGGATTGGAGTTTCCCATTGGACCCAAGAAGTAGGAATCGGGATCCGCATCACGAGGAATCAGAATTTCATCCCTAAAGGCCTAAAAGAAGATATGTGCGGGAAAAGTTAAAAGAACCGAATGCCGATAGAAATTGACCGAATGTGTTAAAAGGAGAAGTGAGGTTTACCTCTGGAATCTCATCATGGGTCGCCATTATGGAACTCAGGTGGAAATTGAAACTGTTGGCGATTTGGGGAGAATGCGGAGTTTGAAGCAGTGCCGACCTAGAACGCACGGTGGACTTGTGGTCAATTTCAGATCAAATGCCTTTATTCAAAAATTGAGGGGGCATGTGTTAACACATAATTTTCGCACTATGACAAGTGGGCCAGCACGGTGCAGGTTCGGGAGGAGTCACCACCTAAGGGATTCGGCAGACAGCGAACGCGGTCGGCTAACTCAATGTATTCGGCAAGGCTGTGAAGGCGACTAGTCAACGGCGAGCAGGTTCGGCAATATGACGCTGCGGTCGGCTACATCAGATTAAGGTTGGTTTGCGCCAGAAGACGACAAATGCAGCATGTCAGAAGATTTAGCAACGAGGATCTCGTCATTTTTAGCGCGCGCCGGTTATTAAGGGAAGCTTGGAGCAGAAGGCGTCATATTTTAGGTAGTTTCTTGATTTTGTCGTTGTAATCGTGTCCTTCTAGGACTCATAGGACACCAGGGTATAAATATAAACCCTGAGGCCATTGTAAAGACGTTCAACAATCAATACAACCAAACCGGCCCCGTGCCATCTTCGAGTCCAAGTCGTGTCGTCGTGTTCTTCGAGAGGAGCCATCGATCCGTCGACCTCCGTAAGTCTCGACAACCTTGCTATTATGTCTAGTATCGTGCGGCGGATTTACGCGTGATGCAAGTAGTCTCGCTTGTTGGTAATGGTCGTGCGGCGGATCATTACTTGATGATCGAGAAGTCTTAGTTTATGATAAGATTACGAGTAAGTACCGTGCGGCAGGCACTTGCTTGATAAGCTTAGCATAAACAAGATAGTTATCGACTCTATTAGGTTTGGCAAGATCTAATAGATTCATTAAGTTACCTTGTGTTGTACGTATTATAATGTGTATTTCGTTGTAACACTTTATTGCCCAATCTAGATCTTGCTCGGTTCGGCTTCATCTTGTATAAGATCTATCCTATCCTTTCATATTTATTTTGGTAAGGCCTTTATACGATAGATCTACTGTTTGCAATAGCCGATTCGATCATATCTAGATTGCCACGTGGTGAGGGTTCATGCACGTTGAGTATGCTTGATCTATGATACAGCTAGGTGTCGTGCGGCAGGCGCAGGCTTTAGATTAGTTTAATCATGCTTAGTTTGTACGTTCAATGCCCATGGACCCCAACTCGGTTGTACAATCGAGATTGGTTAAGCTTTAACTCATATTTAATACACCATGCAAGTACAATTTTCATGCAAACGTATTCGGCAACTCGTTATTCACGTAACTTCGTTCATATTGCCGAATAGTCTTTGAGCTTGTTGGCAGATAGCTTTCATAGCTATATGTCGTCGTAAGTGGCTTCAGGGCCGTATATTTTGGAACTGTCTGGTCGCACCCGGCATGTTCCAGCTTTGTATTTAACAGTTTCTTTCCCTTGTTAGTTGCAGGGCAAACTGACTGGCACGCACAGGACTTCTGAGCACCCGGGCCACGTTCGAAGCTAGCTTTTTCGGCTTGCTGTGTGATTGGCACAGTGCGCCGCTTTTGGTGTCAACACTTTGGCATCAGCAATGTTGGATGTTCAACGACATCTTCTTATTAACATGCAAATGCATAGGCGCCAAGAACCACTGCTGTAGCTGCCACCGTGCAAATAGTTTGATACATCATCACTTGAGGTGTCACTAGTCGTAGTTTCTTGAGTGTTGCTTATGCTGAAATATAAATGGATCAGTGCACATGCACCTTAATTTAACACACAATCACTTATGCACAATAAAGGCCATCTGCACCAACAACTATAGGTTCACACTTACACCATATAAGTAACACAACATCACTGAATTTATTTTAAGTTCACAGTGTAGAGCGCACGGAGTTTTGGTGACACAGGAAAATGACATGAATGAATACGTTACAACAAACATCAGAACAAAACTGATCAAAACTATCAAGGAAAACACTGAAGAAACCAGGCCACTTTGACCATCTGACTACTTCCTCTTGTTTCTATCCTCCCAACAGTACTGGATCCAATGTAGGCGGCCCTCTTTTGTTCTCAGGTTCAGGAATGCCTTCCTAGCTACAACAATCTTGCACAAAATTGTGGCCTAGGAATGCAAGTCAGACATCTCGGGGATACCATTTCATCTAAAAAGCCGGCTAACATCATCCATCTGTTGCTGGTCAGTACTGAGCCGAGCTGTGTCCTTCTACAGAGCTTTAACCATTGCTGAGATTTGCTGAGATGACATAAATTGCGTCCTTCAAGCTTGCACTCCACTTACTCGGCGGATTGGGCACACTATGCTCCCTTGCTGTCCTCTTGGACGACCGACCACCACTTGCGCACACAAAGTGTTCATGAGACATCTCTTGTGGTGTGTTGTCGCTCACAGGAATTGATGTACTCTCATGTTGTGGTGCGGGGAATGTTGTCCCCAAACCCACCAACGCACAACAGAGTCCCCCTGTCTTGGGAGGTGTGGCCATACAGTTCCATGAGGAGATCAAGACATGGAGGTGGTTTGCGATGGTCCTCAGCTTCTTCAGAGTCAGCCTCAATCTGGTTGTATGGTGTTATGGTTAGTGACATAGAATATCAACCTAAAACGAAGAAAATAGGAAGGGAAAAGTTCTAAGGTGGTACCCCTGTGTTGTTTGCCCAAAATGATGGTTCTGTTGAAACCCCTCCAGTATTCTTGTCACGGACGATGCCAGACTGGGATTGAAGGTTGCGATATGCGTAGTAGTGCCTTCTGAGAGCGCTAAGTTTGTTCTGCAGTTTTTTGTCATTGAATTCTGGTTTGTTGTCGGAAGTCAGGATAAACATGTTGCCATTCAATTCTTGTTAAACCATTTTTATTCCAATTCTTTAGGTTTTTCTCTCTAATCAGCAGTGATAGGAACACTCTCGTAGCCCTCTCGTTCCAGTGCGCACGACGATTGTTGGCCATCTGTACCTAATGTTGAGGGTATTGTATGATTGGCTAACACAAGTAACTTATAGGAAATGACCAAGTAAACCACCCAACATGCACAGATGTAAAAATAGTAGTGAGGTAGAGTGAGGGCTTGCTTGCTTTGACAGTAAGCCGGGGCATTTTGAGGGTCTGGCAGGTTGGCTGCCTTCAGGAGGAGAGAACGAAGACGATGATGACAGTGCCAGCGTGGGCAACAATGGCATGACCAGCGCTGCGAGTGCACATACACGGCGTGATGGTACAAACATAGCAAGGCAACAATACAAACCAAAAATCTGAACAAGGACGGATGGGGGGAGCGACACGTATGGATTCCCAAAATAACTCTAGCAGAATCAATTAAGCCAAAATAACTCTGGCAAAATCAATTAATAGGCAAATCAATTAAGCCAAAATAACTTTCACAAATCAAAATTTAGAGAAGTGACAAGTGCTCAGTTAGGAAATAAAAAAGGCATCATAGGTAGTGGCATCTTCATGTGCTCAAACTACTTAAGAAATTTATAGGGTTCATGTGCATCACATGCAGCATCGATAGCATCACAGGCAACAATCACTCAAACATTGCATAAATCAAAGGAGAGGAGAGGGAAGGCAAGGTCAACACCAATAGTGAGGCGAGTGTTGGTATTTCTTAGCGTAAGCAGCAAAGTCCGCAAGTGCACGGAAGTACCGTTGTAGCACTTCACCCGGAAGTATTCAGGGTATCGTATTTTCCATAGGGAACAGTGTGTTGTAGCCTTCGGGTTTAGATCTCCCGGCTTAGGATGAGAAGAAGGATGACTTAGGGTAGCAAGGTTTCTCTAGGTAACGAGTCCTTAGGTGCTCAAGCTCAACTAACGTAGTTTGCTTTGGTCAACGGGTGAAACTGGTTTCCCAGTCTATGACGATATAGCTCTGCCTGGAATCACGAACGTGTGTGGATTATGAAGGATGTACAGGGCTGTCACCACCTCCCACCTACCTCCTCAACCGTGGAGACCCAGGCAACCAACCTGTAACCACTTAGCCTAAACACCGCATTTACGCTAAGGGGCCACTACTCTAGCGGCGATCAGGACTTGCACCCTCTTACTAGAGCACCCACCCGAAGGTGAATGATCGGTCCAGCAAACTAAGCTAGCGAAAAGCTAGAACACGATAAGAACTTGAATACAAAGATCAACACGAAGCTTAATACTCCAAGTAGCATTGCGATTCGTCGAGGTACAAGCGAAGTTGTACCGACGATTCCTGTATTCCTTACGCTAAGTGTAGAGGTACACTTGTGGAGCAAGCCGACAACTCCGGCACTTCTCCAACTTGCACTCACTTGCTCCCTATTCCCGCTAGCTACTAGAGCTAGAATGTAGCACTACTTCTTCTCTTGAATGAATCCTTCACAAGGTGGGAATGGGACTACCCTACTCTACAACTAATTGAATGAAAGAATAAATGAATGAATAATTGAATGATTGTAGAAGCTCTTGGGGCCCTTCTTTTATAGTGGAGGTGCCTTGGAGGGGTGGAGATCCTCCTCTCTCCACATGGAAGGTGCAAACCATCATTGAAACTGACCTTCTGGGTACATTGAACGCAGACGACCTCGACAACCAACATGAGGAAGGCGGTAACGAGCCACTGACCAAAATTGGGCTCGAGTGGCGCACCTGGTGGTGCGGCCGCACCTGGGCTGCGGGTGCACCCCTGGTGGCCCCTCTTGTGCCCGGGTCGCTCTGGTGGGTCCCTGAGATAGTGTGGGTCGTGTCCATCGAGGTTGTTAGGCCTGGTTTGGAGTTTTGTTGGGCTTTGAGCTCTATTTCTCTTATTTGGATGGGCCGAGAGCGCTGGGTGTTGATATGTTGAATTTGCTATGCACTTTTGGCCTATCCCAAGTGTTGTTTTACCTGTGATTCCTGCAAGACAATTGATATATCCAAAACTCGTGGAAGTTGTTATTTTAAATCCTAATTCTAAGTTTTGGTTCTGGAAGTGCTGGTTTTAGATAAAAGTTGGCAGTACAAAATGTGCGTTAAGAACCGCCAACAAACCCCCCCACACTTAGCCCTTTGCTCATCCTCGAGTAAAGCTCAGACCAATGTGGTTTATCTTCCTTGATTGAAAAACCTGCACACGAGTTATTTCAGGCTTTACCCGCACCTGTGAACATTCAAAGTGTCTACCAAAATATCTTGGGTGATTGGATAATGGAACAACCTGGATTCAAATCTTCCTGCACATCCCTGCTCAGAGAAACTTGGGTTTTTTATAGAATTTTGAAAATCAAATGTTAGCAAATGTTCCTCATATGATTCTCTCAAGTCGCTCATGTATATATGTAGATGGATCCTTACCAAAGGCGCTTGTTGTGTCTTCTTTTTCATCCTACTATTGACGGTCATTAACTCATATCTTATACCATCAATAAGCCACCTAAAAGAGAATAAACTTGACCATCAACCAATGAATAGAGTTTGATTCTAACGAGTTCCACGAGTTGTGTCGTTCTCACTTGTTTTGCAGGAATACCAACATTTAACTACATAAAAGTATCCCAAGTGATGAATTAGACTACACCATTGCGAAGAGCTTGTCGAGACGATCGAAACAGACATATGGTTTACCACAATTGGAGTCGCGACGGAAGAGTCCTCATTAGTTACAACTTGGAAGCTTCTAGAAGCAACTTGGAGTGATCACCAAGAAACATAATTCAAGGGTTAAACTGATAGATCCAACAACTTTGGTGAATTCTAGTTCTCCAGGGTGTTTTCCAGCAGATGGAAAGAGATAGGTTCCTTCTCCAACACGATGGATTGCGCAACAAGATTGAAAGTCATGCTAGGGCAACAAGGAGGCTTCCAGAAGACAACTCGGCGAAGACGGTGCCTGGCGGCTGCCAGGTGGGGCCGACCGACCCCACCCCGAGGCTGACCGGCTTGGGCCAGGTCTCCCCCTGGCCCATCTTCATGGAGCGTGCCCTAATCGACCTCCTTGACGCATCTCAACCGTTGTTCAAGGTCGGTTTGATCGGAAGGTCACGATTCATCCCCCAGGGCTATATAACAAAACCTCAGACCCCCCTCCCTCAAGCAATCCTCATTCAGATCAGATCCAAGACAAAAACTCCAGTCATATTCATCCGGAGAGGTTTAGAGCTATCTAGCAATTAGAAGATTAGTAGCCCTCTAATTTGGGATTAGATCTAGTCTTCTGTAGGATTAGAAGAGAGAGAGAGGTATTAGAGGGAGATTAGAAGGAGCTTCGACCTGTCAGATCTACTTCTTCAGCTTGTACCTGCGGATTGAAGTTCGTCAAGAGCTTGGATTAGAATATTCTTCGGTCTTCAACTTCTAATTATCAGTAAGCGTTCTTGTTCTTATTATTCTTCTGGCTTGCAACTCTAATTACAGTACTCTAATCTAGTCGCGCTAGAATTAGAGGAGTCGTCGTCGTATAAGCGTGGTGCTTAGACTCGATTACTTGCATAGTGTACCCTATATTCCGGACTGGTGGTAGCTCACGGGTGTGACTCTTATATGCCTGTTGAATCTTCCATAGTCCACCTCCCGTCTATAGGGCTAGCAGGAGTATATTACTTGGGAATTACCATACTCTGGTTGTGGTCTCCCAACGTAATCCACGGTAGAATAATAATCGCATAGCTTCCTGAGGTTAGAGCTGGAAACCCTAGTTTTCCCCTTTATCTTTTATATTCTCGCTTTTGCTAGTGCTCAGGGTTTAAGCAATAGACTTAAGACAATCACCCCGTTCCTTTGGGTTCAATATAAGACTGGGTCTACATCCGGTGAAGTGCGGTATCTAATCTGTGCGCTTGCAGATTTATGTCTAGTGTTCTGATAACATACCTAAGCATTACTAGTGTCGTTGCCAAGGGCGACTTTGGTAGCGACGGTAGTAAGTGTCAACAAGCATTTCTGGCGCCGTTGCCGGGGAACGGTCGAGAGTTGATCTTAAAGTCTGCTTAAACTTGTAATCATACTTTTATCTTTTATCTTTTCTTATCCCATGGATTTCTTAGAATCTCCTCTAGGTTCCAAAGATTCCACTCTTATTAGCCTCTGTCATTTTCCTAAAGTAGTAGCCTCAGAATGACCAGAATCATCTAGACCTATCCTATGTGATGGCTATGAGCTAAGTCCGTGTTTGATAGAGATGGTCCAAAAACAATCCTTTTTAGGCAAGGAAGATGAGAATCCTTACACTCACCTTAACGAGTTCGAACAGACCTGTTCATGTCTTCGTATCAAAGGCATGTCCGACGAAACCCTTAGATGGAAGCTTTTTCCTTTCTCTTTGGAAGGGAAAGCCAAAACCTAGTATAGTAGAACCCACTCAGTAAGGATGGGAATTGGAAAAATCTTTCCTCTAACTTTTGCTTAGATTTCTTCCCAATTTCCAAAATTGTCTATCTTAGATTAGAAGTCCTATCTTTTATACAAGAAGATGATGAATCTCTAATAACTGCCTGGGAACATTTTGAAAATCTTGTTCACTTTGGTCCATCTCTGTCAATACCAGACCTTGTTCTTCTTCCACATTTTTATATGGGTCTGAATAGGAAAACTTCTTCTTTTCTTAACTTAGATGCAAATGGATCATTTCTTTGCACATCTGCTCTTGCGGCAAGAGAGCTTCTGCAAAAGATAGCTCAATCCACTCCCAAAGCTAAGTCCATAGAGTTCTTAGAAGAGAAACAAACCCAGATAGTTGAACCCGAAACTCTGCCGAAATCTTTAGCATCAAGTATCTCAGATCCTGATAAGGAGGAAACCGCGGATACATGGGTGTATGCCAAGTCTCTGAGTTATGAGTGATTGTCAACTGGGATAATGCGCATGTTCTTTGGCTTGTGTTGTGCAGGTGTCGAGCACGGAGACAGTGATCGAGGGCAAGGTGAAGGTCAAGTAGAGACGTGCCGTGCCGACGGACCGGGAGCGGTGAAGGGCGGACGTGAGGCTTGGACTGAGGGACCGGTGGCCTGAGGATCAGCTGTGGTGGCTAGCAGCCTGGGACAGCGACGAGCGAAGACTTGCGGGCACGGTGTTGCCTGGGTCGTGGACTTGGGGACACGTGTCGGTGGACGGGGTGCACAAGCGATGCATCCCCTCGACAGCTTCGGATTGGTGGTAGAGCCAGAGAAAAACCAACGGGTGGACGGTTTCCAGGTTTGGGCCTCAAAACCTGGGCGCGGATGGTTTCCGAGTTTGGCCACAAAACTCGGGCTGAGGACGGTTTCCAGGTTTGGGCCTCAAAACCTGGGTGCTGCGGGTTTGCTGAGTTTGGGCCACAAAACTCAGGCTCTGGTGGGCTGGTTTCCCGGTTTGGGCCTCAAAACCGGGGGTTGGTCGTGAAGGCTGGTTTCCCGGTTTGGGCCTCAAAACCGGGGGTGCGACGTCTAGGAAAAGGACAAGTAGAGCGGTGGCGGCACTTGGCGGCAATCCGGAGGTTGCGTCGAGGCAACGCTACGAGTTGTGCGGGCGTGGCCGTCGGATCCACCTACCATCGAGTTGGTCTAGAATAACCTTAGGGTTTAGCTGGTTCGCTCTGTAAGTAGTTAGGGGTAGAGTGGGAATTAGGAATAGTTAGAATTAGGATAAGTAGGGGGAGACACCCACCTCCCCATCTATCTCAATCATTTGCTCTTTGCCGCTAGGGTTTCCTGCTCTGCCAATCCCCTGCTGCAGCTAGTTGAGATCCGCAGAGAACCATACCTCTGTGTACTGGAGATTTTGAGGAAGTGAGGCCGTAACCTCACTGTTGTAGCGTGTGGTAGCCACACGGTTGCAGATCGATGTGTTGATTCGTGTTTTGGTTCGTGTTCTTCGCGTTCTTCGTTTCTCCGTGTTTTTCCCGTCACTCGATCTCCCTCTCTAGTGCGTCTTTGCGAAATCCGTTTGAATCAACTTGTTCTTTATAGTGAGGAGGTCATTTCGACCAAAGGAATTCATCTAACTCCTGACGAACAAGTAGATCGGGTTGATTTCGTTTTCGTGGTGCTTTTTCGGTTCATACACCTTCCCCTTTGATTTCCCGTTGATTGAGTTGATTTGAGCGGATGATTTCTTGGGGATAGTCTCCTAACTACCTCGTGATCATCCTCTCCAAGTTTGGGATCAAGGGATCTTGGGTTGGATCGATTTGGAGGAGATTTGGGTGAAGGGCGACCGAAATCGCCCTCACTGGGTGTTGGCGGACAGTCCGCCACCCCAGGCGCGGACAGTCCGCGCATCAGGGCTGGTCTAGTCCAGCCGCTGGCCGCCTCTGCTGTTTTGGCTCGGGACACCGGCGGACAGTCCGCCGTGCTAAAGCGCGGACAGTCCGGGACCGAGCAGGGGGACTTCAACAGCCGTGTGTTTTTGCACACTTGACCGGCGGACAGTCCGCCACCAGACCGCGGACAGTCCGGGACCCCAGGGCCGGACAGTCCGGGATTTGCCTGAAGGTTGCGTTTTGGTGCGTTTGCTCTCCCGGCTTCCTCGCTTGGTTTTCGGACTTCTCGTTTGGCCTAGTAGTTGACCAAGGAATCTCTCTAGGTATCTTTGCTACTTGTTAGCATTGGTATTTGGGGGTTTCTCGACGTAGCCGTCTATCTACGTTCGGGACTCGGTTCTCAAGGGTCGAACTTGTGCCGGAGCTTTTTGTGTTTGGTTTGTTGTCGCTTTGTGGTGCCTCGTTGTGATCCTAGGGATCATCCACCCTCTTCAAAGGGTCGTGGGCATCACGGTTTCGGTCGTAGCTTTCGGGGGTTGATCTTGGGACATTTGGCCAAAGTTTCGAGAGAAATTTTGTTGGCTCCCATTCACCCCCCTCTGGTCGCCTTGCTAGTGCATTCTCGGTCCTTCAGAAACTCTGATCTCAGAGATCTTCTTCATATTCGAGGATGAGTATTTCACCGAGTTTGTGATACTGAAGGACCGAGAATGCTATCAGAAAGCGACCAGAGGGGGGGGGGGGGGGGTGAATGGGAGCTTCAAAATTCCTTGCCGAAACTTGTCGCAACTGTCCCGAGAATCAACCCCAAGAGCAAACTCTAGAGATCGCAAGTGTCCACGACCCTAGATGTATGGTGGATGCTTACAAGAAGCACAGCGAGACACTTCACGACTCTAGAACTCCAACGCAAAAGCCGGAAACCAAAACCGACAACAGACGAACGAAAACACGCAAAAACAGTATTGACCGGACTCTGCCTGCGTCCGGTCAAGGTACACCGGATGCGTCCGGTCTCAAGAAATCCTCTCTGGATCCTAACTGTTCTTGACCGGACTCACAGGCGAGGAGTGTCCGGTCGAGAGCAGTGCGTTCGGTCAGCAGAAAACAGACACAAGGAACAGTAGAACCTATGCGTCCGGTCAGCGATTAAGAAGAGCGTCCGGTCGACTACCGAGATTTCATATACGTGGCATTCAACCACCGGACGTGTCCGGTCAACTAGAGCAAGCGTCCGGTCTCCCCGAGTTTCTACTGTTCGTCCACCGATCCCACTCGATCTCACCCAAAATGAATCCTCTACGGATCAAACTTGGTGAGAGGAGTCACAAGGAAGATAGTGAGCTATCTCTAAGAGATCATGGCTCGATCCTATATCCAAATCGATGAATCGAAGAATTTCAGGGGAAGGGAGAAAAGCTTGACCCGAAACGAAAATCAATCGATCTACTAGCAAACTCCCCCTTGCATGGTGCACACAACCGATTCCTCTCCCCTTAGTTGAACATGGGAGGCATGATTTGTCCAAATTCTCCCCCTTAGTTGAAAATGCACCATCAAGAAAAAGGAACCGAAAGCGATTTTCTCCCCCTTAGAAAACGCACCATCAAAAGTGCCAACAAGAGAAGTGCTCCCCCTTCCAAAATGCATGAGTCAAAATGTAAGTTAGCAGCTTCAGGAATATAATCAAGAAAATGCAAAGATGCTCTAAACAGTATAGCTCCAACGACTCACTGGAAAGCATACAAGCTAGCAAGGGCTCAAACTGATCACCAAATATGAATTATGAACATGAGCAAAGTGAGCAGTTTTTAGCCAAAATGGCATTCACCATCAAAATAGCACAAAACATGTATAGACAGGAAATCAGTCAAGTGCTAAACATGTATACAAGGTGAACTACCCCTAGCACAGTTCAATCATCATGCAATAGAGTGAAACATAGTCTTGTGTATCCAAATTTTATCGGAGTAGCAGCGGTTAAGATTACACAAGTTGAAATTTCAGCATGTGATTGCGAGAGGTTGAATGCTTGTCATTGCCTAACTTTTCAACTGTGCGAAGCCTATGCAGAAGCAATCAGAAGCTTAAAGCAATAGTTTCGGTCATACACTACTCAGCTCAAGTTTAAGTCAAGGTGCAATGAGAAACAGTCTCGAAACTGTGATGTGTTGACAAGCAATCCCATCTCGATCTTTTCAATTCACTTAAAACTTGGTTCAGATTTTATTGACAGAATATGAACAGACCAAGCAAGAGACAGACTCAGAACTAGAGACATAGCAACCTAGCATATATGAAAAGCACGAGTGAATTCAACACATCCTACACATGCTAGTTGCATATCTCAATGGTGAACATTTTCATGTTTATGTTCATTAAGCAGGTTCATCATTCAAAATAGCTCAGCTCACAACATGTATTAGTGATCGGAAGGAGCATAAGCTACAAGCATCAATAGAAGCATCGGAGCATACTACAAAGAGCATAATCACATTCTAGAGATTATATACATGAAGCTCAGAATGTAAAAGCGTATGCTGAAATGTAAAGGAAAACAAAGCAAACGAGAAAAAAGTCAGTTTATGATACAAGATCCAAAATGTTTCCCCCATCTAAAAAGGGAAACACACACCAAGCTCACCCCTCAACCGATTAAAGGTTGATTCGTCCAAAGGCTTGGTGAAAATATCAGCCAACTGATGATGAGTATCGACATGGCGAAGGTCGATATCACCCTTCTCATAGTGGTCTCGCAAAAAGTGAAAGCGCACATCAATGTGTTTGGTCTTCGAGTGAAGCACGGGGTTCTTAGCAACGCTAATCCCACTCGTGCTGTCACAAAGCAAAGGAACACGAGAAAAGCTCAGACCAAAATCACGCAAAGTGGCCATTATCCAAAGCAACTGGGAACAGCAGCTAGCCGCAACAACATACTCAGCCTCTGTGGTAGACTGGGCGACACTAGACTACTTGCGAGAAGACCACGATACAAGAGAAGAACCAATAAATTGGCAAGTCCCAGAGGTGGACTTGCGCTCAATGCGACAACCAGCAAAATCAGCATCGGAATAACCGCAAAGGGAAAGGGTGGAGGAAGCTAAATACCAAATCCCGAACTCAGGTGTAAAACGAAGGTACCTGAAAATGCGCTTCACTGCCTGACGGTGAGAAGTGCGCGGCGACGCCTGAAAGCGCGTGCACATGCACACCGCGAACTGGATGTCCGGGCGTGTCGCCGTCAGGTAGAGCAGCGACCCGATCATGCTTCGGTACTCCTTCTGGTCCACAGCTTCTCCATCCTTGTCCGCATCCAGGGCCGTCGTGGTCGACATGGGAGTTGGAAGAGGCTTGGCCTCACCCATATCGAACCTCTTCAACAAGTCCTTGGTATACTTGCCCTGGTGCACAAACATCCCTTCTCGGGATTGCTTAGTTTGCAATCTGAGAAAGAAAGTCAGCTCTCCCATCATACTCATCTCGAACTCCCTGCTCATAGTATCTGCAAACTTGGCAACCAAAGCGTGAGAAGAACCACCGAAAATGATATCATCCACGTAAATCTGGACCAAGAGAGCGTCTTTGCCTTGCTTGAGGAGAAAGAGTGTTTTATCCACACATCCCATTTTAAAACTCTTAGCAAGCAAAAAGGTTCTCAACCTATCATACCAGGCTCTAGGGGCTTGTTTCAAACCATATAAAGCTTTGTGGAGTTTGAAAACATGGTTTGGAAACTTGGGATTTTTCAAAACCCCAACATAAACCTCTTCTTCTATGTAGCCGTTTAAGAAGGCACTCTTGACATCCATTTGAAAAAGTTTGAAACCTTTGGATGTTGCAAAAGCCAAGAGTATCCTAATAGCCTCCAAACGAGCTACAGGAGCAAAAGTCTCCTCATAGTCTATCCCCTCCTTCTGACTATAGCCCTTCGCTACAAGCCTGGCCTTGTTTTTAACAACGTGGTCATCCTCTCCTTGCTTGTTTTTGAAAACCCATTTTGTCCCAATAGGCTTACAGTCTGGAGGAGGTGGAACTAAAACCCAAACCCGGTTTCGCTCAAAGTTCTCTAACTCCTCATGCATGGCATTGACCCAATCCGGATCCGTCAAAGCGTGTCCAACATCTCGGGGCTCAAAATCAGCAACAAAAGCAGAATGAGCAAAGTGAGAGATTTGAGACCTGGACCGAGTGACACGTTCGTCAATATTGCCGATCATCTGCTGAGGGGGGTGTTGGCGCTGGATGTGTCGTGGCGCCTCCCATGCAGAAGTGATCTCCCCCTCAACAGCAGCTGGTGCCTCCCCGGGTACAAAAGGTACCGCTCGGGGTGGCAGATCCCACGGCCCCCAGGAAGAAGAAGTGTCAGGGCCGTGAGTCGTAGTAGAAGCCGCTCCTTGCGGCAGAGCATGTGGAGGGGGTGCTGGATCATCCATACCTTTAGCACCCTCATCCTCGTCATCAAAAAGAGGCTCACCAACCTCATGATCGCCTGGATGCTCAAAACGAGAAGAAGGACAAACCATGGTCTCGTCGAAGGTGACATCGGATGTCTCCATGACTCAGTTAGTGTCAAGGTTAAGTACACGATAAGCACGAGTATGAGTGCCATAACCCAAAAACACACCGTCGGAAGAACGAGACTCAAACTTGTCCAAGTTGCCCTTTTTGAGTATAAAGCAATGGCAACCAAAAACTCGAAAATAACTTACCTTGGGCAGTTTTCCAAAATGCAACTCATAAGAAGTCTTTTTCAAGAAAGCTCGGAGAAAAATGCGATTTGAAATGTAGCATGCCGTGCTCATGGGTTCGGCCCAATATCGCCTAGGAGTCCTATGCTCATCGAGCATCGTCCTGGCCATCTCTACAAGGGTCCGATTCTTCCTTTCTACAACACCATTCTGAGGGGGTATGTAGGGGGAAGAAAACTGATGCTCTAAACCCAAGGAGTTACAAAACTTCTCAAAATCCGAATTCTTGAATTCGGAAACATTGTCACTCCTAATAGCTCGCATCGAGTTCAAAGGGAACTCATTCTGAAGGCGCAAAATCAGATTGCGAGCAAAGGAGAAAGTCTCGGTCTTCTCAGCTAAAAAGAAGACCCACGAATACCTCGAAAAGTCGTCAACAACAACAAGCACATACCACTTCCCCCCAACCGAGCTCACCCGAGCCGGACCAACAAGGTCCATGTGTAAAAGCTCTCCAGGGTGCTTAGTCATGACCTGAGTCACTGGATGGTGGGGAGCGGCAACCATCTTCCCATGTCTACAAGAATGGCAAACAAGATCCTTCTCCATCGACAACTTGGGCAATCCTCGGATTAGGCCAAGTGAGCTAAGTCTTGCAAGCAAGTCGAAGCTTAAATGTCCTAGTCTCCTATGCCACTTCCAAAGAACAGAGGAGGAAGGTCCAGCCAAAAGACAACGAGAAACTCCAAACGACTCCGAGAAATCCGCACGAAAGACTTTCCCAAAGGGCAAAATCACACAAACAAGATTGCCCTGAGGATCCAAAATACGACTGAGATTCGGCTTAAAACGAATCTCATAGTTGTCATCAAAGAGTTGCAAAACAGAAAGAAGGTTAAAAATGCAAGTTAGAAACAAGAGCAACATCACGCAACACAAAGTGCTCATTAACTCGCACCGACCCACGAGACAACACTTTACCTTTGCTATTGTCGCCGAAGGTGATAAACTCCTTTCCGGCGACTGGACTAAGACTGGAGAACCACTTGGCGTTTCCGGTCCTGTGCCTTGAGCAACCGGAATCCACCAACCAAACATCCTCCAATCGTTTTACCTATATCAATAAAAAGACATAGGGTGAACATACGGTCCAACACTGGGGTTAGTGAAGTTGGAAGAATACCAGTGTTGGGCCGGCTGGTCAAAAGAACGGTTAGAAGAAAAACCATTCCTAGCACGCCTACGGGGAAAGCGATCACCACGCTGAGGAAAACGTGGTCCGCTAGGGAAAGAGCTCTCACCGCGATAATCAAAACGCGGTGGAGAAAAACGCTCTACAACAAAGCCACCGCCATGGGGTCCATAGCCTACAACTGCAGGCTCCCGCCGGGCACGTCCTCTCCGCTGCCTAGGCTTGGGAACTTGAGGTTCTGGACCTCTGGGCCTAGCAGCACGCCTCTGAACATTCGGCACATGTACATCATGGAAAGGATGGTACATGTCCGCATTGTTCATCTCCCTAGCACGACGCGCCTCTCTCTTGCGCCGAAAGTAGAACTCACTCAAGTGTCCATCTCTCCCACAGTGCTCACAATGGTACCTCACCGCTCTCAAAGGGGGTTGTTGGTACACACGGTTGTGGGTGTGGATCACTTTGCCCTTCTGTGGCATAAGCTCCTCCTGGATAGGTGGCATTGTGTCCAGCTTGTTTTTCAGATGATTGGGTTTAGGAGCCCATTGCTGGTTCTTGGGTGGAGCTCGTGGAGGTTCTTCAAAAACCCCATCCTTGGTGTTAGGCTTGAGAGGCTCTTTGGGTGGAAGCTTGGTAAGTTTGGGAGTAGTGGTGGAGTTGGGCTTCTCACTCGGGTTCAAACCACTCGACTCTCCAATCTTTCCAAAAGCAGAAACATCAACGCCCGGAGCAAAGCCTATACCAGGACCTCCAGCAGCTCGCTTGAATTGGGAGATCATCATCCCGAGCTTTGGCTCACCGCTAGACACCCATGACAAGATGGTCCAAAGGTATGTGTTTTCCTCCTCTGTTTGCATCTTGTCATGCTTCACATTAGTGATCTCCATCTCCAAACCCTCACACAAAGCGCACCTAGTCACACAAGTGCTACCCGAGCGGGCCTTCTCAAGAGACTCAATCTTGGCATCCTTCTCTGCCAACTCGGTTTGCAAGACTGGACAAGACTTGCACGCACCCAACAACAGGGGTCTAGCCCGGAGCTCATCCACCTCTCCAACCAAAGCAGCATACTTACCTCTCAAGGTGAGAAGGTGAGTCATGTGCTTGGTGCACATCTCACACTCACCCTCCTCAGACATGACCACGGTGGACTTAGCGAACTCAAGCTCCCTCACCGTGTCCTCCCACTTCTGCCTAAACTCCTTGCGCTCTCTAGCAGCATGCCTAAGTAACTTATCTTGACTAAGCAAGGCGGCAGTAATCTTCTCGACCTCAGCAGAAAGCTCGTCGTGGGTGAGAGATACCTGAGAGGTGTCGTCGTCGTCGTTCCGAGGGATGTCCTCCAGCTTGCCGTCGACCTCATCACCAAGGGCCATGGTGCAGAGGCCGTCGTCATCGGCGAAGAAGCAGACCGTTCAGCTTGTCCTCGATCCTCTTCTTCTTCTCGGACTCGTCATCGCTTGAGCAAGCAGAGTCATCATCCGAGCCGTCGACATCGCTGAGCGTGGCGAAGAACACACGCTGCTCAGCCTGGGCCTTCTCCAAGTACTTCTTCTTGATGTACTCCTTGTCGAAGCCGCCCCTCCGCTTGTGCCTCGCGGGGACATACTTCTCCTTGCGCTTGCCGGAGTCGTACTTGTGCCCATGATCGCCCTTCCCAGATGTGTTCTTCTTCTTGGGACAGTTGGCGATGAAGTGGTCGGGGTCGTCGCACTCAAAGCATCCTGAGCGTCCTCCTACGCGGCGACGGTTCATGCGGTTGTTGTGGAACCGCGAGAACCGGTTGGTAAGCAAAGCCAACTCGTCATCCCCCAAAGACTCCAGCTGGTCCTCTGTGATAGCAAAGAGTGAAGAAAGTGCAAATCCTCCAGAGGGGTTAGCAGAAGAGCCAGAAACCAAAGCCATAGTCGGGCCGAAAGGATTTTCATAAGAAGCCCTCGACATGGCGTCTATCTCACTAGACTTGAGCTTACTAAAGAGCTCGTCGCAAGTGAGGGTCTCATAGTTAGACGATTCGATGATCGCCTGGACCTTTGAGTCCCACACCGACCGATCGAGAGTATGTAAAAGCTTCAAAGCTCTCTCATGATCGTCGAAAGGCAACAGCTCCTTGTTCGCTCTCATCTTGTTGACAATGACCTGAAAGCGAGCGAATAAACTCTCTATGCTCTCGCCAGGCATGTGTCGAAAGTTCTCATACTCCCGTTTGTGCAACTCATAGAGACGGGATTTGACTTGAGTGGTTCCCTCATGAAAGCGCATGAGGGTCGCCCAAATCTCCCGAGCCGTGCGGAGGTGAGAAACGCGATCAAACTCGGACATGCTCAAACAGGAGAAAAGAGCGTTACGAGCTCGGCTATTTGCTTCGTGCTCATCAATCTAAAGCTGAGTGTGCGGATACATGGGTTTATGCCGAGTCTCTAAGTGATGAGTGATTGTCAACTGGGATAATGCGCATGTTCTTTGGCTTGTGTTGTGCAGGTGTCGAGCACGGATACAGTGATCAGAGGCAAGGTGAAGGTCAAGTAGAGACGTGCCGTGCCGATGGACCGAGAGTGGCGAAGGGCGGACGTGAGGCTTTGACTTAGGGACCGGTGGCCGGAGGATCAGCTGTGGTGGCTGACAGCGACGAGCGAAGACTTGCGGTCATGTGTTGCCTGAGTCGTGGACTTAGGGACACGTGTCGGTGGACGGGGTGCACGGGAGGTGCATCCCCTCTACAGCTCCGGTTTGGTGGTAGAGCCAGAGAAAAATCATCGGGTGGACGGTTTCCAGGTTTGGGCCTCAAAACCTGGGCGCTGATGGTTTCCGAGTTTGGCCACAAAACTCGGGCTGAGGACGGTTTCCAGATTTGGGCCTCAAAACCTGGGTGTTGCGGGTTTGCTGAGTTTGGGCCACAAAACTCAGGCGCTGGTGGGCTGGTTTCCCGGTTTGGGCCTCAAAACCAGGGGTTGGCTGGAAAGGCTGGTTTCCCGGTTTGGGCCACAAAACCGGGGGTGCAGAGCAGTGGCGGCACGTGGCGGCAATCGGGAGGTTGCGTCGAGGCAACGCTACGAGTTGTGCGGGCGTGGCCGTCGGATCCACCTACCATCGAGTTGGTCCAGAATAACCTTAGGGTTTAGCTGGTTCGCTCTGTAAGTAGTTAGGGGTAGAGTGGGAATTTGGAATAGTTAGAATTAGGATAAGTAGGGTGAGACACCCACCTCCCCATCGATCTCAGTCATTTGCTCTTTGCACTTAGGGTTTCCTGCTATCCCAATCCCCTGCTGTGGCTAGCTGAGATCCGTTGAGAACCATACCTCTGTGTACTGGAGATTTTGAGGAAGTGAGGCCGTAACCTCACTGTTGTAGCATGTGGTAGCCACACGGTTGCAGATCGATGTGTTGATTCGCGTTTTGGTTCGTGTTCTTCGCGTTCTTCATTTCTTCGCGTTTTTCCCGTCGCTCGATCTCTCCCTATATTGCGTCTTTGCGAAATCCATTTGAATCAACTTGTTCGTATTTGAAAGGAGATCATTTCCATCGAAGGAATTTATCTAAATCCTTACGAACAAGTAGATTGGGTTGATTTCATTTTCGTGGCGCTTTTCGGTTCATCCTCCTCCCCTTTTGATTTCCCGGTGTTTGAGTTGATTTGAGCGGATGATTTCTTGGGGATAGTCTCCTAACTACTCTGTGATCATCCTCTCCAAGTTTGGGAACGTGGGATTTTGGTTTGAATCAATTTGGAGAAGATTTGGGTGAAGGGCGACCAAAATCGCCCTCACTTGGAGTTTGCGGACAGTCCGCCGTCCCAGTCGCGGACAGTTCGCGAGTCGGGGACGAGCCAGACCAGTGGCCCTGTTCTTCGACTGTTTGGTTTTTGATTGACCAGCGGACAGTCCGTCGTTGGAGTTCACGAACAGTCCGGAAACGTCCAGGGGACTTGCAGCAGCACTGCGGTTTTGCTCTTTTGGCCGGCGGACAGTCCGCGACCTGAGCCCGGATAGTCCGCCACTGGGCAGACAGTCCGCGACCGTACTGCCGGACAGTCCGGGATCCTGCTAAAGCTTTCAGTTTAGTGCGTTTGCTCTCCCGACTTGTTCGCTTGGTTTCCGGACTTCTCGTTTGGCCCTAGAGTTGACCAAGGAACCTCTCTAGGTATCTTTGCTACTTGTTAGCATAGGTATTTAGGGATTTCTCGACGTAGCCGTCTATCTACGTTCGGGACTTGGTTTTGGAGGGACGAACTTGTGCCAGAGCTTTTGGTGTTTGGTTTGCTATCGCTTTGTGGTGCCTCGCTGTGATCCTAGGGATCATCCACCCTCTTCCAAGGGTCGTGGGCATCACGGAGTTTTTTCGGGGTTGATTTTGGGACATTTGGCCAAAGATTCGGAAGAATTTTTGTTGGCTCCCATTCACCCCCCCCTCTGGTCGCCTTGCTAGTGCATTCTCGGTCCTTCAGAGTGACACGAGCAGCCAAGACAACGTAATCGGCCCTGTTGCAAATCTCCCAAACAGAAGAGCCCATGCTCTGGAGATAGGCCAACATGCGTATCTTCCAATACGCATAGTTCGTCCCATCAAAGAACGGCGGTTTGCCCACGCCGCGATCCATGTCGCCTTCTGTGGATCTGGAACCGGCTAAGGTGGAAGATCCTTAACCTGCTCCGATACCAATTGAAGGACCGAGAATGCTATCAGAAAGCGACCAGAGGGGGGGTGAATGGGAGCTTCAAAATTCCTTGCCGAAACTTGTCGCAACTGTCCCGAGAATCAACCCCAAGAGCAAACTCTAGAGCTCGCAAGTGTCCATGACCCTAGATGTATGGTGGATGCTTACAAGAAGCACAGCGAGACACTTCACGACTCTAGAACTCCAACGCAAAAGCCGGAAACCAAAACCGACAACAGACGAACGAACAGCGGACGAAAACGCGCAAAAACAGTATTGACCGAACTCTGCCTGCGTCCGGTCTCAAGAAATCCTCTCTGGAACCTTACTATTCTTGACCGGACTCATAGGCGAGGAGCGTCCGGTCGAGAGCAGTGCGTCCGGTCAGCAGAAAACAGACACAAGGAACAGTAGAACCTGTGCGTCCGGTCAGCGATTAAGCAGAGCGTCCGGTCGACTACCGAGATTTCATATACGTGGCATTCAACCACCGGACGCGTCCGGTCAACTCGAGCAAGCGTCCGGTCTCCCTGAGTTTCTACTGTTCGTCCACCGATCCCACTCGATCTCACCCAAAACGAATCCTCTAGGGATCAAACTTGGTGAGAGGAGTCACAAGGAAGATAGTGAGCTATCTCTAAGAGATCATGGCTCGAACCTATCTCCAAATCGATGAATCGAAGAATTTCGGGGGAAGGGAGAAAAGCTTGACCCGAAACGAAAATCAACCGATCTACTAGCTCGTGAGGTTAGAGGAGAATTGCTTCGGTGGAAAGAAGTGCCTCACGATCTAGAACATCTCTGTTCAAGTGGAATCGCAAAAGATGCAACGAACAAAGAGATCGATCGACGGGACAAACGTGGAGAAAAGCAACCCGCGAAAAACAAGAACAAAACGTGAATCACAACCACGAATTTGCAACCGTGTGGCTACCACACGCTACAATAGTGAGATTACGGTCTCACTTCCTCAAAATCTCCCGGGCACAGAGGTATTGTTCTCTTCTCTGTGGATCTCAGTTTGCTACAGCAGGGGAGAGGGAGAGCAGGAAAACCTAGAAGGCAAAGAGCAAATGGCTGAGATAGATGGGGAGGTGGGTGTCTCCCCCCTACTTATCCTAATTCTAGCTATTCCTAATTCCCACTCTACCCCTAACTACTTACAGAGCGAACCAGCTAAACCCTAAGGTTATTCTGGACCAACTCTTGGTAGGTGGTGATCCGACGGCCACGCCCGCACAACTCGTAGCGTTGCCTCGATGCAACCTCCCGATTGCCGCCACGTGCCGCCACCGCTCTGCGTCCTCTTCACGGACTCCGCCCCCGGTTTTGTGGCCCAAAATGGGAAACCAGCCTTCACAGCCAACCCCAGGTTTTGTGGCCCAAACCGGGAAACCAGCCCACCGTAGCCTGAGTTTTGTGGCCCAAACTCAGCAAACCCGCAGCACCCAGGTTTTGAGGCCCAAACCTGGAAACCGTCCTCACCCCGAGTTTTGTGGCCAAACTCGGAAACCATCTGCGCCCAGGTTTTGAGGCCCAAACCTGGAAACCGTCCATCCGATGGTTTTTCTCTGGCTCTACCACCAAACCGAAGCTGTAGAGGGGATGCACCGCCCGTGCACCCCGTCCACCGACACGAGTCCCCAGGTCCTTGACCCGAGCAACACCATGTCCCACAAGTCTTCGCTCGTCGCTGTCCCAGGCTGCCAGCCACCACAGCTGATCCTCAGGCCACCGGTCCCTCAGCCCAAGCCTCACGTCCGCTCTTCACTGCTCCCGGTCCATCGGCACAACACGTCTCTACTTGACCTTCACCTTGCCCTCGATCACTGTCTCCGTGCTCGACACCTACACAACACAAGCCAAAGAACCTGCGATCAAACCCGTTGACAATCACTCATCACTCGAGACTCGACATACACCCATGTATCTGCAGATACCTCGAAGTATAATACAACAAGAAAGCCTCAGTCTAAAACTTCCTAAAAAACCTCCAGATTTGACTTATAAAGCTTTCTTTAAAAAGACTACGGAAGAGTTAGTGTTTGTGGTAAGCCATGAGTGGTTAGAAGAGTCAGAGTCCTCCTCTGATATAATTCGCTTAGATTCACCTTCTACTTCTATCCTCTGCCAAATCCATAGAGACCCTTTCCATGCTCTTTATAACCCTGTTGTCGGTATTAATATCATGTCTGCAACCTTTGCACACAACTTTTTAGAAGACATGCCACTAACCCCAACAACTAAATGCCTTAAAAGCCTTTCAGGACATGTTCTTCCTAGTTTAGGAATCTTGTATGTCCTGCCTATCCGGGTAAAATAAACTCTAGTACATTTAAGCATTTATATCTTTCATATTCATGAGTTTGACCTGTTCATAGAACAACCAATTGAAAGACTTATTCACGAAGGAATGACAGGGAAATTAAACTTTTATCTAGGGAAAAATCTTCCACTACCCATATCTATCACTCATACCCTAATCACTGGAAGTGAACCCTGTCCAGAGTTAGACCCTATAGTAGAGGTCAAGGTAGCTTCTCTTGAAACTTTCATAGAACTTAATCTTGAAGATGATGCTAAGTTTTTCATAGAGGAAGAGGATGATGACTCTAAAACTCCCAACACCTCTAGACCCTTTCGATGAACCTCCTAAACCTCCTATAGAGTTAAAACCTTGCCTTCTGGTCTTCGCTACATTTTTCTTAACAATGATCCAGACACTCCTGTGATTATTAGTGATAAACTTTCTCCAGAAGAAACACTCCGCTTGATCACTGTTTTAGAGAATCATAGATCTGCCTTTGGCTATTCACTCCAAGATCTCAAGGGGATCAACCCTGCTCTTTGCACGCATCGCATTCCTACAGATCCCAATGCTTTACCTTCTAGAGAACCCCCAACGTAGGCTTAATAATGCGATGAGAGAAGTAGTTAAGAAAGAGGTCTTAAAGTTGTTACGTGCCGGGATTATTTATCATGTGCCACACAGTGAGTGGGTAAGCCCTGTGCAAGTTGTGCCTAAAAAGGGTGGCATGACTGTTGTTAGAAATGAAAAGAACGAATTAATTCCACAAAGAACTGTGACTGGATGGAGAATGTGTATTGATTATAGAAAACTTAACAAGGCAACAAAGAAAGATCACTTTTCGCTGCCCTTCATTGATGAAATGATAGAGCGGTTGGCTAATCACTCCTTTTGTTTTCTTGATGGATATTCTGGATATCATCAGATTCCAATCCATCCTAGTGATCAAAACAAAACCACTTTTACATGTCCATATGGAACTTATGCTTATCGTAGAATGTCTTTTGGATTATGTAATGCCCTTGCTTCTTTTCAAAGATGCATGATGTCTATATTTTCTGATATGATTGAATAAATCATGGAAGTTTTCATGGATGATTTTTCTATTTATGGAAAAACATTTGATCACTGTTTAGAAAATTTAGACAAGGTTTTGCAAAGATGTGAGGAAAAGCACTTAGTCATTAATTGGGAAAATATCATTTCATGGTTAGAGAAGGCATAGTGCTTGGCCATTTAATTTCTGAACGTGGAATTGAGGTAGACAAAGCTAAAATTGAAGTAATTGAACAACTACCTCCTCCTATTAATATTAAAGGGATACAAAGTTTTCTTGGCCATGCTGGTTTTTATCGTTGGTTTATAAAAGATTTTTCACACATAGCTAGACCACTTACTAATCTTTTGGCTAAGGATGTACCCTTTGAATTTGATGATGCATGCTTAAAAGCCTTTGAAACCCTAAAGAAAGCACTCATTTCTGCGTCGATCCTTCAACCACCTGATTGGTCTTTACCTTTTGAGATCATGTGTGATGCAAATGATTATGTAGTAGGTGCTGTGCTAGGACAATGCAAAGATAGGAAGCATCACGCAATTGCATATGCTAGTAAAACTTTGACTGAACCACAACTTAATTATGCAACAACTGAAAAAGAACTGCTAGCTGTTGTTTTTGCCATTGATAAATTTAGATCCTACTTAGTTGGAGCTAAAGTAATTGTTTACACTGATCATGCTGCTCTTAAATACTTGCTCACTAAAAAAGATGCTAAACCTCGCTTGATAAGATGGATTCTGTTACTCCAAGAATTTGATTTAGAAATAAAAGATAAAAAGGGAGTAGAGAATTCTGTTGCTGATCACTTGTCAAGAATGCAATTTGAGAATCCACAGGAACTACCTATCAACAATTCACTCAGGGACGATACACTCTATCTAGTCTCTAGGTCTGACCCCTGGTATGCAGATATTGACAATTTTATGGTTTCAGGGTACGTACCACCAGACAAAGATAAGAGAAAGCTCGTCTATGAGAGTCATGTTCACCTATGGTATGATCCGTACCTCTTCAGAGTGTGCTCTGACGGGCTACTTAGAAGATGTGTACCATTTGAAGAAGGGATCAAGATCATTGAAAGATGCCACTGGAGCATTCCGCACGCATTCCAAGATCTGGCAAAGTGGATTTTTCTGGCCAACCATGTATGACGACACAAAAGATTTCATCCGGAGATGTGGAGCATGTCAGAGGCACGACAATATCAATTCTAGAGATGCCACGCCACTCACTAACAATCTTTAGATTGAGCTCTTTGGCTGTTGGGGAATTGATTTCATCGGACCATTCCCAAAATCCAAGAACAGTGAGTACATCTTAATGGCAGTCGACTACGTTTCCAAATGGGTCGAAGCCCTACCATGTAAACCTGCAGATGCTAGAAGCTCCAAGAAAATGTTCGAGGAAGTGATATTTCCAAGATTCGGAGTTCCAAGAATGGTGATTAGTGATGGAGGTTCTCATTTCATTGACAAGCACTTCCGCGCATACCTGTCAAAACATGGGATCCGTCACAACATCACTACCCCTTATCACCCTCAGACAAGTGGCCAAGCAGAAACATCAAACAAGCAAATCAAGAACATTTTGCAGAAGATAGTCAACGAGATGGGAACAAAGTGGAGAGATAGACTACCGGATGCATTGTGGGCCTACCGTACAACCTACAAGACACGGCTGGGAATGTCACCATATCAACTCATCTACGGGAAGACTTGTCACTTGCCTGTTGAGCTAGAGTTCAAAGCTCACTGGGCGATAAAAAGATGGAACATGGACTTAGAAGCAGCCAGAATCAAGAGAAAAATGCAACTCTCAAAACTAGATGAATGGCGTGAAAAGGCATACCATAATGCCAAGATCTACAAAGAGAGAACCAAAAGATGGCATGACAAGAGGATCAAGACAAAGAACTTCACTCCGGGAGACAAGGTATTACTTTTTAATTCCAGGGTTAAGCTATTTGGTCATGGAAAGCTATGAAGCAAATGGGAAGGACCATTCATGGTGATTAGCACTTCGTCCCATGGAGCAGTGACACTTCAAAACGACAAAGGTACGTTATTTAAGGTAAATGGTCATCGTCTTAAGATTTTTCTAGAACCTGAAAAGAGTTCTGAGGAGTTGGACGTGATCCAGTTCCTCATTCTCCATTAATTTGATCCTCCGCCGTCTCCGAAAGGTTTCGTAACAGAAAAGGTAGCAAATAGGGTTTAGGAAAGTGCAAAATAGAGCCACGAAAAAGCGGACCGCCTTCCGGAGAGAAGAGGCGTCGGCCAGCCCCACCCCTAGGCCGGCCGGCCTAGCCTGGTGCCCGTTCGTGTCCCGTCGCTTCCCTTTCCTTTCGAAAGCCCCCCTAATTCCTTTTTCGTAACTTCCCGATTTGTTTCGTTACGAGAACCACGGAGCTTGGATCAACCTCCTTCTAGTTGATCCAGGACTATAAAACCAGACCCCTGCTAGCCCAGAGCCATACCATCCAATCTATTCTCATCCCAAGCAGCAGTTCAAGCTCTCCTTGTCCCAATGGCCGGTGTTGACACTCCTTAATGGATTCACTCTAAGAATGAGTCACATAAAATAATAAACTAGTGAAAGCACAAAAGAGTGTACTGTGACGGAACGACCCTAATCCCATGGCCCACGTGTCCCTGTCAACCTCTGACAACCGAACCCATGTTCCATGTGATTAAGACCTGTTCACCACCGGGCTACATCAGTGCCCAATGTCCGCAGGATCATCTCACAATTCGGTTACAGCATTGCATACTTTTACAAATAACATCGAAATAAAGAGCGGAAGACTTAAATAACAATAGTTTTACAAAGCAGGGTTCCAAATAGAAATTAAGGTGCAGTTATTACAAACCAAGTTCTGATAATAGAGATAGACATAGGCAACATAGTGGAGAACAGCAAAGATACTTATAATCACCCAGCCCGAGGGTGTACAACTATTCTTCGGCCTCATCGGCCTCTTCCTGGACGATGGTCACGCAGCAGGGTGCAAGACACATCGGGGACTCTGTCATACCTGCAGCATGGGTAACAAACCCTGAGTACTGGGGTACTCAACAAGACTTCCCCGACTAAAGAAAAGGGAGAAGACTCAGGAATGAGAGGCTTAGGGTAGTCAAGGTAAGGCTTAAGCAAGATCAAGTATTTTGCAGAAAAGCATTTTGTAAACCTTATTTTATTTTGGAAGGATTCAGTATTCCTCAATTCTTCATCGTTCATGATTCATTTTACATTTCAAAACATACCTAGTTGAGAACCACTCTCCGTTGACAGTCAGTGGACCAAGTCTCCATCACCGAGGAGCAACGTTAATCCGGATAAATAATACTCAGCTGAGGATCCCTATCCACACTGCATATGTAGCACCCAAGCTTGCATATGCCAACTCGTCTACCACGATTCCTCCAAGATTGGACCGGTCCTACACCACCCGGAAGTACAGTACACCACTCCTTTCCAGGTACGACGACCACGTGGGTACATGCTACTTCCGCCATCTCTCCACTCCCAGTGCGCGGTTGTCGGTCCCAATCAAGGATTTCTCGGAGCCAGAGCTTTCCGAAGTATGTGAATAGTTACAAGTCTTGACCAGCAGGCCCCCATACGGATGGTCCCTAATTTTCCAGCCAGAACTATACCTTGGTTATATCTCACCCAAGCGTAATAGTCCCGTCAGTTTTTCAATCCTGTCCCGGTCGGTGTCAACTGTTGAGTCCCGGACTACAACATGACGGCACCGTACGCTCGGACAACCTCTCCTCGCTATTGACTAGGTACGGATCAGATACCTAGTCAACAGCCGGGGAGTAAGACCAAATTCCCATAAACATTCCTTAAGTGATCACACTTTTGAAATTGGCATTTTATTGCAAAGTCTAATTCAATAAGCATTGCTAAGCATTTTTCAAATACTTTTGAAAAGCAGGTATCGGGTGTATCAGTGGTCAAGGTGGATAGTGCATCAATTAGGATAGCACACAACTCCTATAAACCTAATGCAATAATTTAACTCAAAAGCATTTAAGGAAATCATTTTATAAATTCAAGGAAAGGGTTAAATGCACCGGGGCTTGCCTTGAAGAGCAAAGAGGGCAGGCTCGAGAGCGGCGGAGCAGTTGTCGGAACTCGGGGTAGCCTCGGGGACAGGTTCGTCGGCGGCTGCCTCGATCTTGACTCCTTCTTCGGTGACTATACGAATGCAATGATGCATGCACATGAGTATGCTAGCATGAACAATACAAAACTGGGCATACAACATGAACCCTAATCCCTTTTTCTATTTTTCTTAATTATTTAAAAATGTCATTTTATGCAGTTGCTCCAAAAATTACCAAATTAATCACATAAGTTCATTATGGTGTAGATAGATGGCAAAACAAATTTCATAATTTTTGGAGGTCATTAAGGTGCTCAAATAAAATCAGACATTAATTAACAGAAGGGACTATTTAACAATTAAAAATAAATGCTCAAAAATCAACTTGTTCCAAAAGACTTCAAAATTTCACCAGAGACTAATCATGGCATAGGAAGCTCACAAAAATTTATCTCATGATTTTTGGAGTTATAAATAATTTTCTAAAAATCCAAAACCATCCATTTATTAATTAAAAGAGGGATTTTACATTTTCAAATTCTTGCAGAAAAGTCAAGTTTCATATTTTTCTAAAATACTACACAGTGCATGGAGCATACCATAAATTTATCAGGATTTAAGGAACAACAAATTAATTCACACAAAAAAGAGAAAACATCACACTATTCACACTCTTTCAAAAAGGAAAAAGAAAAGAGCGCTGTGCTCCTTCCTCGCAGGGGCTCGCGCGAATCGCGGCGAGGCGGACAGCAGGGCTCGGGCGAGGCGGAAACAAGCGTTTCGTCCGAGGCCTGGCCGGGAGGCTCGGGCGAAGCGGAGACAAGCGTCCGTCCGAGGCCTGGCCGGTAGGCTCGGGCGAAGCGGAGACAAGCGTCCGTCCGAGGCCTGGCCGGTAGGCTCGGGCGAAGCGGAGACAAGCGTCCGTCCGAGGCCTGGCTGGTAGGCTCGGGCGAAGCGGAGTGGAAGCAGAGACCGGGGGCTTCGAGTGCTTACCACGGGTCGGAGGCAGGGCTCGGCTGCTTCGAGGGAGCGCGGTTCGCAGGCGTGCTCGAGAGTGTGGCTCGGGAACGTGCTCGAGGGTGAGGCTCGACACGTGCTCGAGGGTGAGGCTCGAGGAAGGAGACGGCCGCGGCGGCACTCCGGCGATTCGGCGATCCTGCGCAACACACGAGACCGCAAGGGCCTGGTTAGAGTCGCGCGGAGCCAAGGAAGCTGACACAGAGGTCAGGGGAAGATGATCGTGGCCGGAGAGGTAGTATTTAACGAACCCGAGTTCGCCGGGTTTTCGCCGGAGATGGGAACGGCGAGCTACGCCGGGCGATAGGAGGCGGGGGAGGTGAAATTGAGGGGCTGGGAAGCTTCGCGAGCTCAAGGCGGAGCTTTCGGGCTAGGTGGTTGAACGGCGGGAGCTTCGGAGTGGGCTGGCGACGGCGGCGGAGACGAGTGAGGAGCTCGGATTCCGGCGGTCCCTTTTATAGGCACGGTCGGGGACGGTAGGGAGCACGGGATGGTGTGGATGAGCTCGGCCGAAGCGTGCGCACTCGATTGCAAGCCGGCGGGAGGACGGGCGTGCACCCAGGGCCTGGGCGAAGGCTTGCCGGTGACGGCCACGCGGCGGCGACGCCCTGGGCACTGTAGGGGACGGGCGCGGAGGTCAGCGCTCGCGCGTGCGGGGGCAGAATGATCACGGGGTCAGCGGCGGCAGGTTGGAGGCGCGCGTGCGGCTGCCAGGCACGCGGCGTGCGCAGTGCCGGCGAGGCGCCATGGCCGGGCCCCCCTGCTCTGTGCCGGCTAGAGGTAGGGGATGAACAGGGCTAGGTCTAGGTTTTGACTTTCTGTATTTTGCAAATTTCTCCCAAAATTTGAACTGCACAGGAAAAACTCAAAATACCAAAGTTGTGCAGAAAAAGGAGATCTACAACTTTGTCAAAAATAATATTTTCAAATTCCAAACAGTTTTTGAACTAAATACGAAATCATAAAAGGGAACACTTTTGGGATTTGAATGAATTCAAAATTACTTTTGATTTTACATTGAAAGATGGAAATATGCAAATATGAAAGTTGTTCCTTTTATCAAAACCTACAACTTTGCTAATATACCCTTTTTCTGAAACTCAAAAGTTTTTAAATAAATTTTGAAAACTGAAAAGGGGACAAAAACTGGAATTTGAATGAATTTGGATTTACTTCAAACTTTGTACAGAAACTTGAAAATTTGTAAATACCAAAGTTGTTTCTCTTGGCCAGATCTACAACTTTGCTTTTTTGACCAACCCCAAATTTTGAATAATTTTTTTTGAATTACAAAAAAAGGGATAAAATCCAGGGTTTGGAAATCAGGGTTTTGCAAAGGGATTTGAAATCTGATTTTGATTTTTGAATTTTGGCCAACACAACAAAACTTCAAGACATCCAACTGAACAAGAATTACACAAAGCTAGGCACAGAGGTGAAATTACCATTTTTGCCCTTATAGGAAGATTTGGGCTTTAGGGTTTTTGAAAAAGAAAACATTACACAGGTATTAAGCAAACTTAAATGCATGACAAGAATGATTAATGACTAAAGATGATGATGACATGTCAGGTTAATTACATATTAAACACCAGAGGTGTTACATGTACGGGACACTACTAACTCCACTTAACGTCAAGTTGTCATCCCCAACATGAAGCTAGCAATGTAATTATATCAGGGCACTTGATTTTAGAGATAGATATTTACCCGCAAGCGCACAGATAAACATACCCGTTGTAGAGCATTTCACCCAAGCTAGTCTCAGGTATCGTTATTTATATTTTAGCCTAGAGACTAATCAATTCAAGATATGATGGTATTATAAGGACTAAACAGTATTTAATATGGCACACACTTATAGCAAGACTGATAACACACTAACTACTATGGACAGGAATCGGGTACAGAGTAAAGGATATGGTAAATAATTGATAAAGGATAACAGAGATCAGATCAATCAAGGATAAACTTAGAACAGTACTGCCTAGCAAGATGATGATTAGAACAGGTATTAATAAGGAACATTCCTAAGTTATTCTAATTACAAGTCATAGCATACATTGATTAGTGCAACTTTATTTGGCAATCATTGGCTAGGTCACATCATATTTATAATCAAGAGGCAACTCCATAGCTAAGGTGTTAAACAAAGTAACCCTTAAACCATGAGTTAACTGAGCCATACTGAACACTATATTCGGGAGGTGGAATACAGAGGACTCAACAGGTCTGTCACACCCGCGATCTACCACTCTATCCGGAACAGAGGACGCATTCGCAGATAAATAATGTATAAGCACCATGCCTACACAACATTCATCACTCACCCGTTGTACTTTAAGATGAGCGTTATACGAACATGAGTATAAACATAAAGATGAACTATCTATGCCAAATATATAATCAAAGCAGACTATAAGCATTATAACTAAGAATATAATCATTGATGTCTTAATCATATCAATTGTATTGCTATCTAGAACACAATAATGAACAATAAGGTGAATTAGATCATCGAGAAGAACTAAAGTACGAACTAGAACATTAACTAGAACAAGATTATGAACTAGAAGATGAACTAGACGATGAACATGAACTAGACGATGAACTAGAACATAAACAATGAAGAACAATGATGAACTAGAATAGCAATTATGAAATAGATCCATAATGTTAATACAAGAGAGAAGATCTTGGGTTTACCGAGCCTTCTCGTGACAAGATCAGGAATCCAGGCGAAGCTTGCCTCCTCTAATCCTATTCTATCTACTAATCTAGGTGGATGTAGTCCTAAAGCTTCTGATTGATCTCCTTCTGGTTGGTCTAACCCTGATGAATGAATTGCCTGAAACCCTATTGCCTAGAGAGGGGGGTTAGGGGTCTGTTTATATAGCCCTGGGCGATGAATCGTGGCCCTTGGATCAAACCGACTTGAGGTACGATCGAGATGCATCCTAGAGGTCGGTGGAAGTAGCTTGCAGAGGATGGAAGCGTGGGAGCTCCCTGGCCGACCGACCGGTGGGCCCTGTGGGACCGGTCGGTCCCACAGGTCGGCCTCTGCTTGTGTCCTTCCTTGTGGTGTCTTCTTACGTCCTCTGGAGTCTTCTAGAAGTATCCCGACGTGGCGGTTGCGTTATCTCCCGTCGGTTTCCTTCTATGGGAAGCTATTGGTGCTAATTTCCTGGTTTAGTCCCTGCAGAATCATAACTCACCAAAACTCATGGAATATTGTCAGAAGAAACCCTAAACCTTTGTTGGTGATCATATTCTTGCCCTTTTCATATTTATTTATCTCTTAATTATGATAGTTAACCAGTGTCAACAGCCGGCAATCGCGGGTTCAACCTGGACGAGTCTCTCCCTTTTGACGAGTTGATGGCCCTCATCGTCGCTCCTAACAAAGACCTCGCCGTTGTGCCCGAGAAGGAGATCATGCCCGTTGACGACCCAACACCCCTAGCCACGATGCCGCCGAAGGGCAAGGAGCCTCAACACCAATCCTTCTATGCCCAAGCCATGGAGGGAGGATCACGTCAAGGAGAGCTCAAGAAGTTCCGTGTCTCCAAGGAGATCGATCTTCTGCCCCTAAGACCCAATGAACAGCTCATGGGGTTGAAGACGAACAAGTTTGGAGATGTAATTTGTATGAAGTACACATCCACATCTCGCTACGCCATTACTGGAGTCCGAGCTGACCCCGGACAGATCCAGGTAGAGCCTCGTAAGGAGAAGTCCCCATCTGAAGCCTCTTCTTCCAAGCCTAAACGCAAGAGAGAACCCATGACAAAGTTAGAGGAACAGGTGGACGACCTCATCGATGACTACATCAGAGTCAGTAAGCAGGTGGATGCCCTTGCCAAAGCCAACACTCAGCTTAAGCAAGACCTAGCCTCTGTGACTAAGATTTGTGACAAATTGATCATGAGAATGGATAGACAGGATATTAAGCAAAGCGGTTTAAAGTTTCGTGTAAACATCCTATCACGAACCGTAGCTAATCATCTCAAGTAGAGTGAGAGAGCTTATTAATAGTAGTATTATAATAAGGCACAAGCTAAAAGTCTTAGAGTTTCTTTAAAGAGTGTTTAGTTTGCTTAATTTCAATCGTTTAGTTATTTTGCTTGCTTGTGTAATAAAATGCCTTATAAGTTATCAATAAAGTTTTGTTTTAGTTATCTACTCTCTCTCTCTCTCTACTTTTGTTTTGGATATGTGTCTTGTCTCCACATGTTGGCATAAAGGTATAACAAGAACAAGTGTGGCGGAAGGACCTAACCAATAAATGGAAGATCGACCGAAGAATCGCAGAAAAACAAGAATCACTCAATGAGACCACACATGATGAACCACTCTGGCTCGTCTACAGGTCTGGTATGTATCACACCCTCTCTATCTTCATATTGCTCTCTATTTCAAATTGATAACCACTTGAAACAAGATTTAAAATGAGTCCCGAATGAAACTTGATAATAACTTGAGATAGCTCATATAAACTATTCTTAGAATTTCTTGTTACTGTTGGGAATAATTAATTGCTTCTCATAATACTTGACTCTACAAGTCTTGTCTTTGGAGAATTTATTTCAAATGCTTAAAATCCAACAGTAATTCTTCTCCTCAGTGGTAAAAACATATTTCCTCCTAAAGCCTTAATAATCATAACATCATTTTGTTACTCTAGCTACTTACCTTTGTAATGATGCTAAGTTAACTTTTATGGCTTTGGTTGAGAGATTTATCATATTCTTAAAATCAAGAGTGTTTAAAAAGGTTAAGTCCCTCTTGAGAAGTATTATTGTGAAAGAGACATGAGCTGTGCAAAATATATATATCCAAGGAAATAAAAAGGGGCAAGTGCCCGAAACCTCAAAAAGATTGATCACGAGGAAATAAAAGGGACAAGTGTCCGGAACCTCGAGTAAAAAAACGGGCACGTGCTCAACAGTAGAATTAGCCTCATAGCTCATGGTGTCTCTTAAACAAAATACCAAACAAGAGAGGACAAGTGTTTACAAAAAAATAAAACCTTGATTAAGGAGTATGACACTTCTCTCCCTAGCTCTAAAGTGTTGACTTAGTAACATAATTAAAGCATAAGTGCTACACACTTCTTAAAGCTCCAGATATAAATAATAATTTTGAAAAGAAGGCAATGCCTCATGTGAGGAGATAAGAACTTTGACCGACAATGAGAGTATCACAAGGAAGAGAAGAAAAGCTACATTTTTCAGAAAATCTTAACAAACGCTCCAACTATCAAGACTGAAGGGGTAAAGGTAATAAAATTGTTTCAATTCTACTAATCCCAACAGTGCAGGTTTTTCTATGAACAGTGAATGTGAAGCTATACTTTCCTCAGGGACGAGTAAAGACCTAGTGTAGGGGAGCTTGTTGATGGTCACTAACTCATATCTTATACCGTCAATAAGTCATTAAAAGAGAATACACGTGACCATCAACCTGGGAATAGAGTTTGATTCTAATGAGTTCCACGAGTTGTGTCGTTCTCACTTGTTTTGCAGGAATACCAACATTTCACTACATAAAAGTATCCCAAGTGATGAATCAGACTACACCATTACGAAGAGCTCGTCGAGACAATCGAAACAGACATATGGTTTTCCACAATTGGAGTCCCGACGGAAGAGTCCTCATTAGTTACAACTTGGAAGCTTCTAGAAGCAACTTGGAGTGATCACCAAGCAACATAATTCAAGGGCTAAACTATCAGATCCAACAGCTTTGGTGAATTCGAGTTCTCCAGGGTGTTTTCCAGCAGATGGAAAGAGATAGGTTCCTTCTCCAACACGATGGATTGCGCAACAATTTTGAAAGTCGTGCTAGGGCAACCAGGAGGCTTCCAGAAGACAACTCGGCGAAGACGGCGCCTGGCGGTTGACAGGTGGGGCCGGCCGGCCCCACCCCTAGGCCGGCCGGCCTGGGCCAGGTCTCCCCCTAGCCCATCTTTGTGGAGCGTGCCCTAATCAACTTCCTCGATGCATCTCAACTGTTGTTCAAGGTCGGTTTGATCGTAAGGTCACGGTTCATCCCCAGGGCTATATAAGAAACCTTAGACCCCCTCCCTGAAGCAATCCTCATTAAGATCACATCCAAGACAGAAACTTCAATCATATTCACCGGGAGAGGATTAGAGTTATCTAGTAATTAGAAGATTAGTAGCCCTCTAATTAGGGATTAGATCTAGTATTCTGTAGGATTAGAAGAGAGAGAGTGGTATTGGAGGGAGATTAGAAGGAGCTCCGGCTTGTCGGATCTACTTCTTCAGCTTGTACCTGCGGATTCAAGTTCATCTAGAGCTTGGATCAGGATATTCTTCAGTCTTTAACTTCTAATTATCAGTAAGCTTTCTTGTTCTTATTATTCTTCTGGCTTGCAACTCTAATTACAGTACTCTAATCTAGTCGCGCTAGAATTAGAGGAGTTGTCGTCGTGTAAGCTTGGTGCTTAGACTCGATTACTTGCATAGTATACCCTATATTCCGGACCGGTGGTAGCTCGTGGGTGTGACTCTTATAGGCTTGTTGAATCTTCCATAGTCCACCTACCGTCTATAGGGTTAGCAGAAGTATATTACTTGGGAATTGTCATACTCTACTTGTGGTCTCCCAACGTAATCCATGGTAGAATAATAATCGCATAGCTTCCTGAGGTTAGAGCAGGAAACCCTAGTTTTCCCCTTTATCTTTTATATTCTTGCTTTTGCTAGTGCTCAGGGTTTAATCAATAGACTTAAGACAATCACCCCGTTCCTTTGGATTCGATATAAAACTGGGTCTACATCCGGTGAAGTGCGGTATCTAATCTATGCGCTTGCAGATTTATCTCTAGTGTTCTGATAACATATACCTAAGCATTACTAGTGTCGTTGCCAAGGGCGACTTTGGTAGCGACGGTAGTAAGTGTCAACACCTACCTGCTACAAGGCATATGTGGATTTTGGGTATGGATGGAATTGAAGCATACTTGTATCATATAATATTGCTAAGTCAAAAACCGAACTACATGGAGATGCAAGCCATACATTTTGATTGAGATGTGCAAGTGTGTGGAATTTTCTAATATTTTTATGTTCTTACGTCAGGATCTCTCTCTTTTTGAACATTTTAGAAACTACGGGCTCTCTCTTTTTCTCTCTTTTTTTCTTCTTCTTTTTTCAGGTGGGTATTAAGTATACCCATAATTCTACTGTGGGCACTTGCCCATTTTTTTAACATGCTCTTTGGCATGGATATTTCTTCTTGCATAGCCCGTAGCTCTTTTTGGAGGATTTTTGTGAGAGAGATGTGTGACCAAATGAACAGAGCTTTATTTGTGATGGATGGATGACATGTTTTACGTAATTCTTAGTGTAAGATTTAGCGATATATGTGGCGTGTACGTGAATCTCGAATCATGGGTGCATGACAAGAATCTCAACATAAGTCACAACAATTTGACCAAGCTCAACATGATAGCAAGTAGCATATGAATATAGGATGTGTATAAATGTAGCATAATTCATATGTCTTTAGTAGGATGTTTGCATCATAGAGGAACATGCTATTTAAACTTTTTGTATTTTGAAAATGTAAATCCCAAGTACCCTTGCAAAAGATGGCAAATGTCAAATCATTCTACTATATCTCATATTCCAATTACTTAGATAAAATGGGGTCCCTATACAGAGTTGTTCATAGTTTTCAAGAATTCACCCGGAATAACAAGTGAACAAATCTTCAAACAAAGATAGAATGGTGCAAGGGTTTGTTAATTTGGAAGAAGTAGTGTTTATAATAAATCATTTTTCTTTTCATTTTAGGGAGCTGACAGGTATGTGAAGAAATGTATTGAAATACTATCATACATGCCTGACGAATCAAGGAATGCCTCCCCCACACTTGCTTTTGTACCTGTCTTTTTATTTCATAGAATATATACAAAAGCAAGTGGAAATTGGTACAAGGATAATCATGGGAGCAAACTTTGTTGGATTCAATTTTTGATTGAGGCCATCTCAAAGATTAGGAATTTAAGTTCAATGTGCCTCATTATTAGAGTGGGGAATATTGCACATATCGTCGTTTGAAGGTGAAAGATTGATGAAGATTGAGTAAAGTCCATCACTGGTCCCTAAACTTGTGTCGTTGTGTCATCCCGGTCCCTAAACTCGCAAATCGACCATCTAGGTCCTCAAACTTGTTCGGTTGTGTCATCCTGGTCCATAAACTTACAAATCGCTCATTTAGGTCCTCAAACTTAGTCGGTTGTGTCATCCTGGTCCCTAAACTTTGTTTTGAGTCTCATCTAGATCTAAACATAGCAATTTAAAAGCTTTATATCAACAAATAATTCATAATTGTTTTCATACAAACTCGAAAGAAGACAAACTTTATATCAAAATTATAGCCCTCAATGTGATCTACAATTTTGTAGTTGAAAAGTTTTTTATTTAAAACTGTTTAGGGTCCCAAAATATTCTTGTATGTTTAAAGATTTTGAAATTTAAAATTTAAAATTAATTTTTTGGATAATAAATAACTTTAAAAAAAGTTTATCTACAACGTTGTAGCTTGCATTGAGAACTATAACTTTTATATAGATCATATCAATATTCAGGATTGTTTGATAATTTTAAATTTCAAAATCTATAAACATACAACAATATTTTGGGACCCTAAACAATTTTAAATCAAAAACTTTTCAACTACAAAATTGTAGATCACATCGAAGGCTATAATTTTGATATAAAGTTTGTCTTTGTTCGAGTTTGTATGATAAAGTTATGAATTATTTGTTGATATAAGATTTTTAAATTGCCATGTTTATATCTAGATGAGACTCAAAATAAAGTTTACGGACCAGGATGACACAATTGTCTAAGTTTGAGGACCTAAACAAGCGATTTGTAAGTTTATGGACCGAGATGACACAACCGAACAAGTTTAGGACCGGGATGACACAACCGAACAAGTTTGAGGACCTAGACGATCGATTTGTGAGTTTAGGGACCAGGATGACACAACGACACAAGTTTAGGGATCGGTGATGGACTTTACTCATGAAGATTCTTTTTATCCTATCCTTCTGTACGTCAAGGCGGTCGACGCTTGTGCAACATGTGGGGGGAGATCTTGAACGTGTGGTTATTGAACTTGAAAGATCTCCCCCACACTTTATTCTTGTACCTCTTTTTTATCATTATGTTTTAATCAATGAAATAAAGAATGAAAATATAACAAGGGCTCTACCAGTTGGAGCACTGGGGAGCTTTTTTTGTTATTATTTTTTTGATGGTAACATTGAGAAAGAAAATATCCATGCTTAAGAAAAATTGAAGACATAAGGCTCAAGAAAACATGGATAAAAAAGGTTTCCATGATTTTTAGGAGAGAGAGAGGGGTTTTTTAAAGGATTTTTTTAAATTTATTCACCAAACTTTTTATCTTTGAAAAATAACTCAAACACGGCTAAGGTAAAACATGTAGTACGAATCTAGCCTTGGTTTATCTCCATAAAAAGAATTACTTGTTTATGAAAGTAGCTTAAACATCATTAACCAAAATTAAACACCATGTTTAAACTTTGATTAAAGAAGGTCATTTTAACCTAAGCACCATGCTTAATTTAAAAAGACCTATGAGCATACCACATGTGCACGTGTGAATATACCCAAACTATAGCATATGACATAAGCAAAGGAAGGATGATCATGAATGAACTAAGGAGATAAACATGAGTAAATGGATTTGGTGAACATTTATTACCTTTGCATACCTAAGTGTTCTCCGACGACATCTGTAGTTTTGAGTTTGGAAGCTGCCGCAGCGGTTGCTTGAAAGCCGGACTCAGGCAGGTGTCGAGGCTTAGGTCATACACACAAATAACGTGTATAGACTAGGGGCCTTGATGTCACCAACAAAGGCCGTGGAAGAGGAACACCCTTTTTGCTTATGGAAGCAATCTAGACGAAGTCAGGTGGATTGCGGGTGTTTGTGGTAAAGGAATGGAACCACTCTACTCCTTCTTTCTCTTCCACTCTTTTATATATATATATATATATATATATATATATCTTTTTTTCAAACTTCTTTTCTTCTCCCTCTCCCTTTTTTTCTCTTTTTTCATTTTTTCGCATATATATATTCACTCTTTTTTTTGGAAGGCACATGGGTGTATGTGATGGCCATGTGGTGCCACCCAGCTCCTTCTCTTCTTTCCACCATCTTCGCAACAAGATCGAGCTTTTTCCTTTTTGGGTGGATGGAACCTGAGCTCTCCCCCCACACTTGGACTTTTGATTGAATGTCAATTGTGGCATGTTGAGGATCTTAGTGTTCCACCATTAACAATGTAGCTCTCATGTTGTTTGTTAGCGTGTCTTTCCCCGATCTTCTTGTTCTCAACATGTAAGGTTAGTGAACACGAATACCTAAAGGTACATACAAACAAAATAGCATGGTCTTGTTTTTATTGAGAAGAAAGGTGGTGTTATTATTATTATATATATATATATATATATAATTTTTTATTTAGCAAGGAGAGCTAGCATATCCTTTGATGTAGATGGAACATGACATTCTTACCGTCCTCCCCCACACTTGAACTTTTGTAAAAAAGTCAAGTGTGCCAAGTTGGGGTGTACTTTCGAGTGTGCTCCAAAACATCATAATTTGTTATGGTCGATGCAGCTCCATGTTGTCGTGCATCGTGTGTCCCTTGTTTTTCTTAGTTCAACCTAACCAACCAAGAATACCCGAGGGTGCATTCTAGTCTGGCAACATGATCTTGCAATTATTGGAAAAGAATACACATTTTTTAATAATAATCTGGGGTATCTCCCAGCAGTGCTTTTGATTATGGTCATAAGCTTGACCTTGGGAAACCTTTTGAATTATACCTTTGTGTTGGTGAGGTGGTTTCCCCTACAACACCAACCTTCGCAAACCTGAACTGTAAAACTCATGACAAGCTACCACAAAATTTGCAAGATTTGTGGTAAACAAAACTATCTACAACAACCCTTTTAACGATGTTGGGCACAAAGTTTATGAGCGGGTTGTTGGCTCTGTAAAAGATGTTAGAGTTATGGCTTAGGTCAGGAGAGTTTTCAAATGAGCATGGATTTGGTGGGATGGGAAGAAAGTAACTTCCATGCTCGAGATCTTTTATTTCAAGGGGAGAGGGTTTAGAATTGATATCTTCATGGATTGGATCTCCCTTCGTGGGTTCGTTTATGGTTTCATCCTTGAAGTGCTCTTGATGTTCAATCGAGGTGCATGCGGATGTTGAATCGGGAATCTCAAAAGAGTTCCCCAAGTCATCATCATTGGAATGATCATCCTCATTTTCAATGGAATAAGCACAAGGATGTGTCAGAGCTTCCTCATTGGGAAGGCCAAGAGTTTCTCCTAACTCGTCCTGGTTTTGGATGAAAGATTCACTATCATTTTCCAAGAACAATTCAGGGATCTCTACACGTTGTACCGACATTACCGTTTCGGGCTCGTTTGTATAAGAGAGGGGTTCCGCCATAGAATTTTTGGCTTGAATTGGTGGTATGGAAAAGTTTTCCCTCCATATATTGACAACAAATTCCCCATTTTTTGGTGGTTCGTCCGAACATTTTTGAAGCGGAAGCCCGATCAAGACATCAAAGTCTTGAATGTCAAAGACGTAAAAGTCTAGCATCAATTTGACATTATCATGTTTAAGTGAAGGATGCCTAGACTATTCATGCTTGTCCTTGAATCTAGCCTTAAGTGCTTTTTTGTTGGGGCGAAGGACTCGTGAATGATCGTGTTTGCAAAAGATGCGGACATGATGTTCGCTCCAATAGTTCGATTTTAAAGCACTTCCATCCAGCCTCCGCTAATTTTAGCATGGACGGTCGAACAAGAGGGACTAATCTGAATTTCTCCAGAAAAGAGTTCTGCTTGTCCCACCCGATGGCTGCTTATAACGGGTAGCGACTCCTCTGTTTATCAGGTTTCTAGAGGTTTAAGAGGAGTAGCAGAAACTGGTAGCTTCTTCCGGCGTGCATGCTTCGAGGGATTTACATGATTGTCAAGGTAATCTTCCTCGAAGAACGGAAAGTCTGAAGGAAGGAAAACTTCCTTTAGAGGTTCCGTTAGCGATGAGGGTCTCTGAGTTTGAATCTTAGGTTCGGTTTTAACCGAAGAGACCTCCTCATGTTGTGGTTCGCTTTCCGTTTGGAGGGGAAGGGGCGTGTTTTCTAGAATAAGATCTAGCAGAGCCTCTCCTTCTTTTGTGGTTTTGCACATGAAGAATCCTCTAGCGGAAATGTCCAGCTGTAGGGCAGACTCCTTGTTCAGCCCTGACCAGAAATGTTGCAACAACACGTGGTCAGGTAGAGATAAGTCTGGGCCTGATTTTGAAGGAATCGTAAACCTCTCCCAGGTTGCACCTAATGACTCCTTCTCTTTTTGTTGGAAGTTGAGTGTCTCTTGTCATAGGTTTACGATATGAGATATAAGAAAGAATGCGAGGCAGAAGCTGTTTCGCAACTCTATCCAATCTCCGTTAACTTTTCCTACGGTATGGTTGTATCATTGTTTCGCTCTATCAGAAAGAGAGAACGAAAACAATTTCCAACGCAATGTTTCTTGTGACATGCCTGCAATCGTCAGGCACACACATAGTTGCTCAAACTCCCGTAACTGGTGATAGGGGTTTTCGCTATCGAACCCCGAGAAGGGTTGTTCACGAACCATGGCTATAAAGCCCGGGCGGAGTTCATAGCCTGAAGCTGTGATTGGCTTCAATGATTGTGGTGGCTCACAGAACTCGACCCGTGGAGCAGAAAAGTTTTGGATTGAGGTTGATGGCTTCATTTATTAAAGGTAACTAAAAAGAAAGACAAAATGCAAAGGATACACGGGCGAACTAGGTTCGGAGACTAAAGGAGACAACCATTCCCCAGCAACCGCGCCAGAAATGCTTGTTGGTATTTCTTAGCGTAAGCAGCAAAGTTCGCAAGCGCACGGAAGTACCGTTGTAGCACTTCACCCAGAAGTATTCAGGGTATCGTATTTTCCACAGGGAACGGTGTGTTGTAGCCTTCGGGTTTAGATCTCCCGGCTTAGGATGAGAAGAAGGATGACATAGGGTAGCAAGGTTTCTCTAGGTAACGAGTCCTTAGGTGCTCAAGCTCAACTAACGTAGTTTGCTTCGGTCAATGGGTGAAACTTGTTTCCCAGTCTATGCAGATACAGCTCTACCTAGAATCCCGAACGTGGGTGGATTATGAAGGACAGATAGGGCTGTCACCACCTGCCACCTACCTCCTCAACCGTGGAGACCCAGGCAACCAACCTATAACCACTTAGCCTAAACACCGCATTTACGCTAAGGGCCACTACTCTAGCGTCGACAAGGACTTGCACCCTCTTACTTGAGCACCCACCCGATGGTGAACAATCCGTCCAACAAACTAAGCTAGCGAAAAGCTAGAACACGATAAGAACTTGAATACAAAGATCAACATGAACCTTAATACTCGAAGTAGTATTGCGATTCATCGAGGTACAAGCGAAGTTGTACCGATGATTCCTGTATTCCTTCCACTAAGTGTAGAGGTACACTTGAGGAGCAAGCCGACAACTCCGGCACTTCTCCAACTTGCACTCACTCGCCCCCTATTCCCGCTAGCTACTAGAGCTAGAATGTAGCACTACTTCTTCTCTTGAATGAATCCTTCACATGGTGGGAATGGAACTACCCTACTCTACAACTAATTGAATGAAAGAATAAATGAATGAATAATTGAATGATTGTAGAAGCTCTTGGGGCCCTTCTATTATAGTGGAGGTGCCTTGGAGGGGTGGAGATCCTCCTCTCTCCACATGGAAGGTGCAAACCATCATTGAAATTGACCTTCTGGGTACATTGAATGCAGACGACCTCGATAACCGACATGAGGAAGGCGGTAACGAGCCACCGACCAAAGTTGGGCTCGAGTGGCGCACCTGGTGGTGCGGCCGCACCTGGGCTGCGGGCGCACCCCTAGTGGCCTCTCTCGTGCCCAGGTCGCTCTGGTGGGTCCCTGAGATAGTGCGGGTCGTGTCCATCGTGGTTGTTAGGCCTTGTTTGGAGTTTTGTTGGGCTTTGAGCTCTATTCTCTTATTTAGATGGGCCGGGAGCATTGGGTGTTGATATGTTGAATTTGGTATGCACTTTTGGCTCATCCCAAGTGTAGTTTTACTTGTTGTTGACGGTAGATAACTTCTATTTTAAACCGTCAACTAACCTCATAAATGTCCCGCAATGATCCAAAGAGTGTATCTATAGGGTTTGATTCTAACGAGTTCCATGAGTTGTGTCGATTCCACTTGTTTTGCAGGATATTCAATATTTCATTATAAGAAATTATCTCAAGTGAAGAATCAAAGCACACCAATGAGACGAGCTCATCGAGACGATTGCAACGGACATGCCACTTGCCATATTTGGAGTCCCGGAGCAAGAGTCCTCAATGAATACGACCAAGAAGACTCTGGAACCCTCTAGAAGCCTTATCCATATGAAGATCAGGGGTGTAACAGACAAGATTCCAACAACTACAAAATACCAGAGATATCCAGGGACCAGACAGAAAGAAGACGATAAGGTATCCTTCCACGCCAAGACTCGTTGCGCAAACCAACCGAACAAGGACTCAAGACAAACAAGGAAGGTGTTAGAAGACTTGCGAACGAACGAAGAGGCAGGCGGCGCTAGGGGGAGGCCGGCCGACCTCAACCCTAGGCCGGCCGACCTGGGCCCACTTGTCAGCCTCCCCTCCTTCGCGCGACGTGACCTAACCGACCTCTACTTTGTATCTCAGCCGTTGTTCAACGTCGGTTTGATCCGAGGGCTGCGGTTCATCCCATCGGGCTATAAAAGAAACCCTAGACCCCCTCTGTATAATAAGATCAAATCATATCTCATAGCATAGATCAATTGTTTAGAGTAGAGGTAGCCTAGACAACCAGGAGCTCCATCATCCATGGGCGTAGCTAGAATAGAATTAGAAGAGTCGAGGGAAGCTCGGATTCCAGATCTAGTCAGGAGAAGCTAGGTAATTAGCCTTGTCTTCTCTCTTGTATTAACATTGTTCTTCTAATTGTTCTTCTAATTGTCTAATTGCCTTCTAGTTCATTATCTTTGTGTTCTAATTGTGTTCTAGTTCATCTTCTAATCTCTCTAGTTCATCTCTGTTCTCTAATCTAGTTCTAATTATCTCTCTAGTTCATCTCTGTGTTCTAATCTAGTTCTAATTGTTCATCTAGTTCTTATTCATCTTCTAGTTTGTGTTCTAGTTGATACATGTCATGACTTGTTACTATTTCATGTTCATAATTATAATGTTCATCGTCTACTTTGATTATATATCTAGTATAGCTAGGGTATCTTTATGTTTATGCTCTTTTTTGTATAGCGCTCATTCTGTCAATCACGGGGTGACTGGTCAACATTGTGTAAGCATGGTGCTTATACGTTGTTTACCTACGAATGCACCCTATATTTCGGGCCAGCAAGTGGTAGATTGCGAGCGTGACTATTATAGCCTTGTTGAGTCCTTTATAGTCCATTCCTCGAATATAGGGCAAGTAAGACCTAGTCACCCGGAGGTGATAGACTCTGGATCTGATCCTCCATGCGTGATGTCTCCTGCATATAAATATAAGTTATTCTAACCCTGATTGCTAAACATAATTGCACTAATTGATGTAGTCTATGACCTATAGTTAGAACCATATTAGGAAGTTAATCTGTTTCTTTCTAGTTTTGGCTACGATCCGACCTTGGGTGAGAATGCTCTGTTGGAACTCTTTTATATGGTTTACTCTGTTCTATTTCATTTATCTTATTTATCATTCTTGATTGATTCCTGTGTTGAGTATAGATCTAGTGGAACTCTTATCATAATCATGCATGTGTGTGTCATAGTTGTAGATGCTTATCTCTTGTCACTTGGTTAACTAACGATATGCATTGCTCCGTTATAAATAAACGATACCTTGGAAACTCCTTCCTTGGTGAAATGCTACAACAGATGTATTTTATCTGTGCGCTTGCAGATAATCTCATTTCATATTTTATATGGGCAAGATCATAAATATCATCCACGTCTCTAGTGTTGCTGCTAGTGGTGACAGCCTAGCATTAAAGGTAATGTTGTTAAATTTGTCTACCTGCATTTCTAGCACCGTTATCTGAAGTGATGCTAAGAGATCTCAACACCTGTCATTCTTGCAAGACAATTGATATATCCAAAACTCGTGGAAGTTGTTAGTTTGAATCCTAATTCTAAGTTTTGGTTCTGGAAGTGCAGGTTTTAGATAAAAGTTGGTGGTATAAAATGTGCGTTAAGAACCGCCAACAGCGAGGAAGGCGGACGACAGCTGGACAGAGATGTGGATGAGGGCGGAGACGGGGATGGCGAGGTCACCACCACCACACGGTCAACAGTGAGGCGCGCAGAGGCGGACGGAGAGCCACCCGGACAGAGAGGCATCGTCGACGGGAGAGCCACCGGCGAGCGGCTAGGGTTCCGGCGAGGTGACCGTCGCGCGAAGAACAAGGACGTGGGCCGGGCAAGATGGGTGCGGGTCAAGGGATGTGGGCCAGGCTAGTCGATGGCGATGGAGGTGTCGGGGTCGGGGACGCCGGTGGGGAGGAGGAGGCGGGGGTCGGGGACGCCGGCGAGGAGGAGGAGGCGGGGGTCAGGGACGCCGGCGGGGTGGAGGAGGCGGGGTCGGGGACGCCGGTGTGGAGGAGGAGCCGGGGTCAGGACGCCGGCGGGGAGGAGGAGGTGGCGGAAAAAGCAGGCAGCCCTTCGGGGACAAGTGAACCGAGGCCGAAGGTCTTAGCCGATTCAAGGGGGGAGGTGGCATATATATGCACGGGTATTAACCTAGGCGGGCAAGTTAGGACGCCCGCCTCCGTTAATGGTTAAATCAACCGCCACGGCTAAGAGAACCGCCATGGTTAAATTTTTTAATGGTGGCGGTTATTGTATGAGAACCGCCACAGTTAATAGTAATTAACCCTGGCAGTTGTTTTATGTTGCCCGCCACGGTTAATTAGTTAACCATGGCGGTTAGCTCCCCTGCCGGCCAGGCTCAGCCAGCCTTGTTTAACCGTGGTGGTTTGCTGCCTTGCCCGCCACGGTTAATAAAACTCAAGTGTCATGCACAAGATTTTCTATAGTAGTGTGTTTCATTAGCATTGAAATCAACGAAGTATAGATTCTCATATCTAATAAATCCTTTGAATATCAAGTTAGAGTCATCTACACTTATGATCTCTACATCATCAACCCTAAATATGCATTTCAAACCAAGATCAAATAATTGAGCAATCGACAATAGAATGAATTTCAGCTCTCAACTACCAACACATTGGATATGCTCATGTCATTGGATATTGCAATATTACCAAGCCCTTTGACCTTGCTTTTGCCATTATCACCAAATGTGATAGAATCAAAACCATGGTTGCCACTTCAATTGATTGAATTGAACGTCCTTGAATCCCCGATCATATGATGAGTACACCCACTATCAAGCAACCAATGCCTCCCTCCGGCTTTGTAATGGACCTAGAAGAAAATATCAATTTTGTTTAGGTACCCAAACTTTTTGGGTCCTCCAAGGTTAGTGACCAAACACTTTGGTACCCAAATGATTTTCTTCTTTGAGCCCACAATTGGTGCACCAATGAATTTAGCTCTCGCACCATTAACACCCTTGGTAAGCATATAACAAGAATCAAATTGAATAGAGGATACATTAGTATTCTTGTTCTTGCAATATTGCTCTACATGCTCACTTTTCCTGCATCTAGTGCAAAACCGACCATTACTCTTCACACTAGTCTTGTGAGTAGCAAAAGCTGCTATGCCATTCTTGGGGGTATAGCCCAATCCCTCTTTGTTGTTGAGCACTTGCCCATGTCTCTCGCCTTCCTCCTCTCACCTATTCTCCCAACATTAGTGATGATTGATGATTTATAGGGGCGCGAGATTCGGATGATATGGCTAGATCTAACACACAGAAGTCCCCCTCTGGACTTCCCCTCTATTTTTGGAGAAACCCAAGAGAAGCCCCGCAAAGAGCGAGGAGACATAGAGGGGGAGAGTGGGTGAGCTTAAGGTGAGAGCCGAGATAGCAAAATGGCCTCACCGGGGATGGTAGCCATAGGGCTGCTGGTTCTGCGGCACAGACCACTACAGATGGGTAGCATGTGGACTTCCCAAGGGTTCAAGCCTTCGCCATGTGAAGTAGAAATTATTGGTTATTTCTTCCCCCAGCATTTGGACTTCCCAAGGGTTCAAGCCTTCGCCATGTTAAGTAACTATAAGGAAAATGGACCTCCGCTCATTTAACTTTGGATTTTGGTGTTTGATGAACAACATAACCAAATTAGACTAATGCATTTACAATTGTTTGTTTTGTAGTCCAATAGGGTGTAAATGTGACTTGGATGAAGGCAACGTGGTGATCCGATGATCAACACCTCAAGCAAGACATTTGATGCTCAGTAGAAGACTCTCAAGATCAAGCAATGTCCAAGGCACGAGACTGGAACCAAGACGGCGCAAGAAATCACGAAGAAACGAAGAACATGCTACATCAGACGTTGCATCGGACGCTGGCTACGCAAGTGTCGGACGCACTGATGGTAAACCCTAGCTCAAGACAGCGCCAGCAGACGCATCGGACGCTGAGACCGAGCACATCGGACGCGACGGTAGCACTGTGCGTTGTGCATAGTTTCACATCGGACGCACTGGTGCCCATCGGACGCTACAGGACCCCTGCGTCTGATGCCTATGCAGAGAGGGTCCAGAGAGGCTCTGGAGGCATCGGACGCATCAGATGCTGCCACATCGGACGCTGTCAGAGTCCGATGTGACTGTGAGCTAGGTCGACAAACTAGCTGTTATGTGATCGGACGCGTGTCCGATGCTCCCGACAGGAGCGTCCGATGCTACGCAGAAAACTCCATCTTCGGTGTCCAACGACTCTATTTGGTTGGGGCTCTATATATATTCCCATGGCTGGCCAAAACAAGATGGTGGGAGCTCAAGGAAGTATACCAAGTGCATAAACACATATTTAGTTGGTCTAGCCAGCAAAGTGCTTAGTGAAATACTAGGTGATTAGTGTTGGTGCTTTACGAAGTGCTTAGGCTAGTTAGACCACCGCTTTGTGCTTACCGTAGGTGTTATACCTAGTGTTTAGTGAGGTTTGCATACCTCTTACCTACCGGTGCTTGCGCGCATCGTTGTGGTACATCGGAGGGCCTTGTAGTATTGCGAGACCACACCAACCGCGTTTGTGGTGTGGCCGGCAACGTGTACCAAAGGGAACAAGCCCACGGCGGTTCGACTGGAAGCTTGATAGTGAAGATGGTGGGAAGCGGTCCAAGAGAGGATTTGCCACGAGTGGCTTAACCGGAGACCCACTTGCGTGTGGGGAAGCAGGTCCGGAGCTATCCACGGAGTTACCCGACCGGGAGCTTGGCCCTTGCGAGGGTTTCCTTGTGAGGAGCTCCAACATGGACTAGGGTGAAGCTTGCGCGCTTCTCGATACCTCGGTAAAAATACCGAAGTCGTCGACGGGAGTTTGCATCTTTACCTTTCTCTTTAGCTTCCACATTTACTTTGCTACCTTGATTGTGTGCTTTACCTTTCCTAGCTTAGTTGATAGGTTTGGAACCTAGGTTGCATAACTCTTTTTGCAGTAGAGATAGCAACACACCTAGCTAAACCTTAGTTGCACAATAGTTTGTTTTCCTTCTTGCATAGGTTTTGACTAGGTTGAAATCAGAGGCCATAGTTTATAGTTTATAGTAGAAGTTTTAAGTTGCCTAATTCACCCCCCTCTTAGGCGTCACAGTCCTTTCAGTAGCAATTATTGGTTAGTTCTTCTCCCTAATTTTATTGCTGGGGAATCTACTTTTCTATACTTTGCTTGTTAAGATGAAATTGTACCACTTTATTTGCGCACTGTCTGTGCAAAACTGGAATTTCAGATTATTATTGTTCTCATATTTTGCTAGAATCTTGTGTTAATGTTTGGTATGATTGGTTATGCATATATATTTCATCTAGGTAATCTTGTTTATATGCCTCTAGAGTTGAAATGAAGTATGCAATCTGTGACGAACCATGCTCAAGTGTAACGGGTAAGCCTTCCTAACTGAATGATAAGTGCAGCAGGCATAAATCTTGAATTTTTCACGACTTTCTACACATAGTGTGTGTTTTAAAGATGTCAAGTGTTAAAAAAGGGTCACATTACTTACATCTTGAATGGACTCTTTGCCTAATTTTGGCAATTTCAAGTTACTGTAGTTTTTAGTTGTTTTGGCCTAATTGCTGTTGATACTGCTATATGTACGTGGTTTGAACTATTTTTTTGCTACCTCAGAGTACTTTCCAATTGATAATAAAATGAAGAGAAGACCCAGGAAGCGTCCACAGCTCCTCATCCGCACCGAGCTCCTTATTATGTATACATTATCTTGCTTCCTTATTTTTAAGTTATCTTATCTTGTTTGCACTTGCTGAACACTAGGGTAATATATAGATGTAGTCAATATTATGATCGAGGATTTAAGAGTTGGGGCATGTTCTTCTGTACATATAAGAAAAATTTATAGACAAAAAGATGTATTTCAATCCTAGTTACACTTTTATCTGAAAAATCACAATGTTTCAGTCAGTAGGCAAACATAGTGCTTAGTCAGTAGTCTTGCTGACAGTAAATTTTTGCATTTCCAGGCAGTGGTGATTTGTGGCAAACAGCTATATTGGATAAAATGTTGGTTGATTATTTCAGAGAAGGTAGGAATCAATAAAAGTAAAAAAGAACAATCCTAATATCATATATAAGTCTGCAACTCTAACTTTCTGTGGGCATGTCTATTTTCTTTGTTAATTTGGATGCATGGTCCTTGCTATTAATGGTAGTACATATATAACATCCTTTATGTCCCAGATTATCTTTTGCATAACAGTGGTACATGCATTATATCCTAGATTTTGCATAACTACTGTTGATCTGAACCTTTCCCAGATTCTTTAAGTCCTTCCATGATCTCAAAGTAGCATTTGAAACAGGGGAATAAAACAAATATCTGCTGAAATATCCCAATATGATATAATACCATTACACAGAAAAATGTGCTTCTGAACATGAGTAGTACTGTTGTAATTATTTTAGTCCAAGTTACATCAAAACAAGAGTGTTTGGTCTGTCAAAATGTTGATGTTTAGAATTTTGACATTTTGTGGCAGTTCATTTTGCTACTTAGTATGTTTCGGTTTGCTGTAGAAATGTAGCTCAAGATTGATTTGTTGAACACTAAGTTATCTGATGTACGAATAATTTTAATGATGGTTATATCTATTCAAACTACTAAATTAACATTTATTGCGGTGTGTGTGTGGATACATGATTGATCTGCAAGTCACCAATTTGAGTAGTTAAATGAGGTTTTATGGATGTTTAACTTTCCCTAACCGTGGATGACTGACGAGAAAGGTTCAGAATTTCTTTTGACGGTTCGTGGTCGACAGGGGGAGGTTTGATTTTATCCTGACGGGGCGATGACGGGAAGAGGAGAAACCAACATGGAAAACCTTTCGTGATGGTTGTAACCATCACAGATTGATTCCTAAAGGCTTGCCATCAGGGAAAGGTGACTTTTCCGTCAGTTTTCTCTAACGGCTAATCTGTGATGGTGGTCGTTTCCCTGATGATTTTGGGTATTTTCCCTGACGGTTTTGGCCGTCATGAGAGAAAGTAGCTGGGGTAGTGTTGGCCTCACTCTCAGCACTGACATTCATGGGTTTCCTGATGCTTCCCATTCTCAAGCACTATATGCTAATTGCAAAGAGGTGCAACACAATACCCGAGTAGAGAGTAAACGATCTATTGTGCGTTTATGTCTTGAGAAGGTGTATAAATGATGTTGCCATATGATCACCATGCAAATGTGACTTGCATTGCTCCATGTGATTTGCTTTTGGACATCATCACTCTTGAGCCATGCATATGTGTCGTGCACTTTGTTATCTATTTAGGCGACACTAGTTTTCCCAGAGAGAGATTGAGAGAGAGATATTTAGGTGACATATTGAAGTATCGAGTAAAGAAGGGCTAGGTTTCTGGTTCATTTCAATACTTACTGGAGTAGTCCACTACTGTCTTCTGCAGACATGCACAAGTATTTGCATAGTATCAAAAATAACGCAATTTCCATCCTTGAAGCAATATATAATATCTCCATATTGCTCCGATTGAAAATTCGCTGTATTAGTTTTTCAAATGGATGGCAAGAGAATTGCCATGATTTTTTTGATGATAAAAAACAAACAAAAAGACAGCAAGAAAAACAACACCTCCAAACAGCCCGATGAGAACTTGCAACGAACCAAAATATCTAACCAAAAACAACCCAAAAGACTAATGAAATAAAAAAACACCCAACAACAACAAAAACTAAAAAAGGTAACTTCTGGTCGCATTGTGAAGTTGAATTGTTGGATTTCATATTTGATCAAGACAACAATTTGGGATGGATGGATGTAAATCCTTATGTTGGAACTTATGTAGTTTCTTGTCATGTGGGGCCAATGGGCCCAAAGCAGGCCGACATGAACAGTACTCGTGAGTACTGTAGCATCGCGGGTACCGTTCACGTGGTACTGTAGCGCCACCGCCGCCGTTAGATTAGATTAGGGTTTAATTAGATTACTTAAGAGCTAAGTCTTTCCAGAACTATAAATAGAGGGGCTATGTATCCTTACAATCTAAGTAAAGATATTATCAAATCAATCTATCTCCTACCATGCTCTCAAGCCTAGGAAGAAGAGGGGTATAACCTCGCCCTAGAAGACGGATCGCGGCTACGAACTACATAGCCGAGGTCCAGCTACCCAAGGGTTCGACGCCCTTGACATCTGGTATCGGCTTCCTTCGGTTCGATCCAAATCTGATGGCTTATTCAGCCGCGATGCTGGATCACATCTCTGAGGTGCTGGATTGCCAAGCAGCAGTGCTCCTTCGAATCGAGAGATTGGATTGCACAAGTCAGGTGGCTATACGCCTATAGGCAGCAACACGTGGCCTCCGGGCATGCCAGCACCTGTAGTCTCTCCGTGTGGAGAAATGTTTGACTGCTATCCCCAAGGCCATCACGTGGCCATCATCGGAGGAGCAAGCAGCGGTGCGCCTACAAGCAGCATGACGAGGGCTCCTTGTCCGACGGAAGATGCTTGTGCTGCTCAGCCCGCTGCAGCAACAAATCCCAGGATGCACGTTCAACCACTCGAGCTCACCTATCCATCGTCCGGCTCCAATTGAAGACGAAGTTCGGGTACTGTGCTTCCCGACACAGCAAACAACCAGCGCAATGCATACCATCTCATATATTTTGGCTTTCGCCTTGGTATTGCTGGACAGCCCCATCGTACTCGTGAGCTGCTACATCCTCGGGTCTTCGGCCACATAATGCCAACTGATGGGTTGTTTCCATGGGATCCCGGAGACACATAATTGTAGTCCAACTTTATTTCATATTTTCGTTTTAAATAATAAAGGTAAACCGAGATGTAAAAGGCTTAAACTTAGGTCGCGTCAAGTAAGTCTTTAGCTCGACGAGCTGCTCCGAAGGGGGGAGAGATGTCATGTTGGGCCGCTGGGCCCAAAGCAGGCCGGCATGATCAGTACCCGCGAGTACTGTTGCATCATGGGTACTGTTCACGCGGTACTGTAGCGCCACCGCCGCCGTTAGATTAGATTAGATTAGGGTTTGATTAGATTACTTAAGGGCTAAGTCTTCCCAGGATTATTATAAATAGAGGGGTCATGTATCCTTTCAATCTAAGCAAAGATATTATCAAATCAATCTGTCTCCTCCCGTGCTCTAAAGCCTAGGAAGCAGAGGGGTATAACCTTGCCCTAGAAAACGGATCGCGGCTACGACTACAAGGGTTCGACGTCCTTGACATTTCTTTTTTTTCCAAATGTTCCAGCAGACATAAATTAGAATCCTGTCGATAGAAGCCTTTTGAGTTTTATCAAATTTCAGTAGACATTTTATCCAATTAATATTTGCAGACTTAACCATTTGGAGGAATGTTGTGAATTTGATCCAAATTGAACCAGTTCAGGATCATATGCCATACTTCTTGGTAAAAATAAAATCTTCAAATAGGTGAAATGTGTTTTTCTCGCGAAGTTTGCATACTGGGCCATTTGGCCATTTTATTGTGTATAAGTTGATTGCAGTTAGAATTTTGTGATGTATGTGCATGAAAGCCAAATAATGTCATTTTTACTCTGCCTTAGAGCAACTCCAACGGTTTTGCAAATTGACTTTGCATTCTTATTATTGCAAAAAAAGTCTACAAAACTTCTATCCAACGGTTTCGCAAATGAGTTTTACATTTTTGTTAACTTGGCAAAATCCTGAGATGGATTGACATATATGCAAGCTCGCGATCGGCTTAGCATTCCGTCTCGTGTACTACTCCCGCGCGCACGCTCTTCCCTCCCGCGCCGCCGGGTTTTCTTTTTTACATTTTGGCAAGTCAATTTTGTCAAACCATTGGAGATAACCTTTTTTTCTTCTCCCCATATTGATTTGAGAGTTGACAAATTTCATGTTTTGCCAAATAAAAAATGCAAAACCGTTGAAGTTGCTGTTAGCTTTCCATATTGGCATAATTTTGCCCCTCGAAGAGTTTTCTTTAAATTGAACTTGGTACACCCTATTTGTGAGTTTGTGGTGTATTTTCCATCGGCTGACCATTTTAAATTTTTCAGTCCTCATGCTCAACATTTCCTGCAAACTTGTAAATGGCTTCACATAGGTCCACAAATTCATGAATTTCAACGTGGGAGTGGATTGGTGCGACGTGGTTGATCGATTTATTGTGTCATAACGCCTTTCCAGCCATAATTTTCTTTTGGATAGCTTTAGCACATACTGTAGAATGGAAGCAAATGTTTTTGGCTGCGGCCTTCTTCTTGTTCGAGTTTGAAGCCCAGAACAAACTGTTTTCCCTTTTTCCAACAGTAACTTTTGTGGAGGCATTAAACAAATCATGGTCAGCGTTGTCACACTCACATGGCACCTCCATGTTTGTCCGGTCCTATTTTGCTGTATTTTTGCACCACCAGCTCATCTAAATCTGCACAGCACAATTTGGCCTCTGTAATACGGTTGACTGGTTGAGAAATGTACTACTGCTATCGTTTTTGTCCATCCATGATTCCATCGTATCCTCTCTGCTCAACAATTGCACATCAAAGGCTAAGAACGTTCTACATGATTAGGGGCACCTGGATATGACAACCCGGACCCACTGAGCCAGTTCATTGCTATTAGTTTCTGGGACCGGACCAAGAACAAATTCTGACGGAACTACCCAGCATGTCGCCTGTTCTTCCCACGAACACTGCACCCAACTGGAGGCAGCAATCAACAAGGAGACAGAAGGCATGGCCATGGATCATACAACGCTGGGTGCCAAGCTGCCTCATGCCCTGACCAGAATGGAACGCAAAAATGGTCCAGCGAACTCATGACTTGTTTGCAATGTCACCGTCAATTCTCAACGGATCATAGCTAGAGTATTGTGACTGCAAGGTATTTCATACCAATCCTCGTCACTCTCAAAATTCATTGTTTCATGCCTTGCTCTCAATTCAATCTCAATGGTCACTAGAATGGGTCTGGGTCGTGCCAGCACATCAAGATAGAACTGGATTGCATGACACTACTACAGATGTGACATTAACTGTCCCAATCCATCAGTGCGGGTTGTTTTAGAATCGTAGTGATTGATAGTAAAAAATTCATAACTTTTTCATATGAGATTAGATTAGGATTAACTTTATTTCAAAATTATTGACTTTAAAAATATCTAAAATTTTGTAGTTGACAAATTTTAATTTCGGATGGTTTACAAGTCTAAATAGTCAATATAAGTTATTAGATTAGATTTGTTATGATTAATCATGTTGAATGGATAAAAAGTTAACATCAAAGTTGTAGTACTCGACGAGATCTATAACTTTATAATTAACAACCTTTTCAGTCGAGACTGTTTTTTGTGTTAAATATACAATACACAATCAAAAAATTTGTAGTTAAAAAGGTAATGTTAGACGTATAATCATATATTTATTTGGGATCTTCCAAAAGCCAAATTGTTTAGGCCTATTTATTTGGGCTTCATCGGAGCTTTTAAATTTTAGCATGGGGACCTCTCAAAAGCCAAAAAGCTCTCAAAAGCTAGAAGCTCTTCAAAGTGAACTCTTAGGCTTTTGCCTCGTGGGAGCGTTTTGGCTTTTGGAAGATCACAAAGCTTAGGTCCAATAGCTCCTAGGAAGCTAAAACAAACAGGGCTAGGCAAACATGTCCAAAAGCTCTCTTGGAAGCTTTCTGGCTTTTGGAAGGTCCCAAACCTCTCAGGAAACCCGAACAAACATGCTCTTAGCTAATTTTGGCTGAATCAGTGTGTAATGCACACATTTTAGAGATGCAAATATTTTCTAGCGGATAAGGCTGTCTCACCATATAAATATGAGCAGCACGGCTAATCGAGGGTATCTAAGCAAAATATATACATTATTTTGGCTCTCAAACCTGAATATATTCCAACATTATTGTCTTGTTGTTCGGTAAGTTTGTCGACGAGATTTGCAAATGTTTTAGGAAGCCTTACCAATCTTAGAATTCCCCTAGGTGAGTCTGCTGAACAGGTCATTGCAAGATACGTTCATATGTTAAGCACTACCCAAAATACAACACTCGTTCTATATTTAGGTAGCGCTACAGGTAAAGAATTCAACGCCCATAAAAGAACATCAAGAACAAGACTAAAAAAGAAATCTTTCTGCAAATGGGTCTTTAGGAGAGAGGATACTCAGATATGGGTTGTCTCGATCTCCTAACATCCGGAATGAGTCTTCTATATAGGTACTCTGTTAGAGACTATAGATATTCGATTAGAGACCCATTTTGAATTTGGGTATCTATATGCCTGTGAGACAGTCTTAAATTAGGTTTCGCGAGTCTACTGTGAGTTCTTTCTTTCTGTAATTGTGCAGAACTCGAGCTCTTTGGATGTGTGACCTTTACTACTGCATCAACAGAAGTGTTTGCTGTTAATACCCTAGGACCTTCTAGGGGTAGATCAGTGGGGCTATTAACTCATACACGGTAAGAACAGAGCCTACACACTAGATCCGAGAGGGGAAAGGGGAGGAATAGAGACACATACCATCGGAGTTGGAGGAGGAGCCCGTCATCACGTTCGTCGGTGAAGATCTGCGCACGGGCAGCGACGGTTGGTGAAGAGGGTCGCCAGACCTCACTGTCCGAGAGGGAAGACGGTGGTGGCGCCGCCGGTGGTGCTTCCCGCCGCTGGCTGCGCACCCTCTTGATCGGTTTAGGGTTTGTAGGTGGGGTTTGGACGGCTCCAAGAAACCTCGTATCGAGAGCCCGCCGGCACCCCACCCCTTTTATATTGCGCAGTGCGACGGGGGCCCACCAGTCAATCTCGGGCTGGGCGCCCCAGATCAGGGCGCGAGAATCACGGGATCCCCTGGTGGAGATCATGCTAAAAATCTCCCCCTTGATCTCAACTATATACTGTACCTTTGACTTTAACTTGACTTTCTCATTTCCTCACAGATAGTGCATAGAGCATGCTTCATCGTCACAGTCGATTGCCGATAGATTCAACATCTACAACACACATCTCTATTCCGAAATAGTTTCATTGCCTTTTGGGCCCCTTATAGTCCAGGAATCATAGGCTTTCCCTTAGACCCATGCCGGCTACATGTTCCCTGAACACGTTGGGTGGTAAGCCTTTTGTCAGCGGATCCGCGAGCATCTTACTTGTACTAATGTGCTGAAGACTAATAGTTTGATCCCGGACTTTATCTTTCACAACATAGTACGTTATGTCAATGTGTTTGGCAGCACCACTTGACCTATTATTGCGAGCATACTGTACTGCTGGATAATTATCACGGTACAACTTTAGTGGTCCATGGATGTCGTCAACCACTTTCAAACCGGGTATGAACTTCTTTAGCCAGTTCACCTGCCCCGAGGCGTCGAAACATGCTACAAACTCGGCATACATTGTGGACGATGTAGTGACGGTTTGTTTGGAGCTTTTCCACGATATGGCTCCTCCCGCGAGAGTGAAAACATATCCAGATGTGGACTTTCTATCATCTCCCGCATAATCAGAATCTGGGTACCCTTCTGTACGCAGGGATTCTGATTTTCTATATGTCAACATGAGGCCTTTTGAGCCTTGCAGATAACGCAAGACTTTCTTTACAAGTTTCCAGTGTTCTAGTCCTGGATTGCTTTGAAATCTGCCAAGTAACTCGGTAACAAAAGCTAAGTCAGGGCGTGTACAAACTTGAGCATACTGTAGGCTTCCGACAGCTGAAGCATATGGAACCGCTTTCATTTGATCGATCTCATACTGGATCCTGGGACACTGAAAGTCCCCATATCTATCGCCCTTGACTATGGGTGCAGGTGAAGGTTTACTTTTGTGCATACTGAATTTCTTTAGAACCTTTTCCAAGTATGCCTTTTGTGATAGTCCTAATACCCCTTTGCTTCTATCTCGATGAATCTTGATCCCTAGAACGAACGAGGCTTCACCAAGATCTTTCATATCAAAGTTTGAGGACAAGAACTTCTTTTGTCTCCTGCAGTAGACTGACATCATTACTAGCCAGTAAAATGTCATCCACATATAGGATTAGGAAGATATACTTTCCATTCTTAAACTTTGCGTAAACGCAATTGTCCTCAACATTTTCTTTAAACCCAAACTTCTTTATTGTGCTATCAAACTTCAAATACCACTGTCTTGAAGCTTGTTTTAATCCATAAATGGATTTCCTTAGGCGGCACCCCATTTGTTCTTTTTGTTTTATGATAAAACCTTTCGGTTGTGCCATGTAAACATTCTCTTCTAAATCCCCATTTAGAAATGTTGTCTTCACATCCATTTGATGTAACTCTAAATCATAATGAGCTATAAGAGCCATTATGATTCTAAAAGAATATTTACATGAGACTAGTGAAAAGGTCTCATTGTAATCAATTCCTTCCCTTTGCGTAAAGCCTTTTGCCACAAGTCACGCTTTATACTTTTCTATATTCCCTTGGGAGTCAAATTTGGTCTTGTAAACCCATTTACTACCCACTGTTTTGGCTCCTTTGGGAATTATCTCCAAGTCCCAAACCTTGTTGGTACTCATTGACCTCATCTCTTCTTCCATGGCCTCAAGCCACTTGGATAAGTGTTCGCTTCTCATGGCTTCTTCAAATGAGGTGGGATCATCCTCCATTTGAAACTCCTCGGTGTTATACACTTCATAATCATCAGGAATAGCAGATCTCCTGACTCTTTGTGACCTTCTAGGGCGACAACAGATGGCCTCGGTTCTATAGGGGACTGTTGCTGCTCTTCCTCATGCGCAACAACGGTTTCCACGGGCTCTTGAGGGACAGGTTCCACATGTTCACTCGTCGTTGCCATGGGAGGACATACAACAGGTAGTGTCACTACAGTGTCTTGTACTGTTGGTGCAGCAGGAACAGGCAACACAAAAAATGTTTCCTGAATCATTGGAGTGGGCACATATACCCGCTTCTCCTCAAGATCAATTTTTCGTGCTGTCGTGCTCCCCCTGATCATCTGCTCTTCCAAGAAGACAGCGTGTCTCGTTTCTACAAATTTTGTATATCTATCTAGACAGTAGAAATGAAAACGTTTTGATTTTTCAGGGTAGCCAATAATATGGCAACTCTCCGTTTTGGGATCCAGCTTCCCAATGTTTGGGTTAAACACCTTAGCCTCAGCAGGACTGCCCCACACACGTAAGTGATTTAGTGAGGGCACTTTTCCTGTCCATAATTCATACGGTGTTTTGGGCACCGACTTACTTGGAACTCTATTGAGAATGTGAATGGCGGTTTTTAGTGCCTCCATCCACAGACTCAACGGTAAGGTGGAGTAACTCACCATACCGCGCAGCCTATCCATCAAGGTACGATTACGCCTTTTCAGCTACTCCATTCTGTTGAGGCTCGCCCGGTGTAGAATACTGGGCAACTATGCCATTCTCCTGGAGAAACCTTGCAAAAGGTCCACGCACTTGTCCATACGGGGTATGCCGACTATAGTACTCCCCCCACGGTCGGATCTGACTATCTTTATCTTTAAGTCATGCTGATTTTCAACCTCAGCCTTAAAGATCTTAAATTTATCCAATGTCTCTGATCTTTCTTTGATTGGATAAATATAACCATACCGGGAATAATCATCTGTGAATGTTATGAACGAGTCATAGCCATCCACACTCTTTACAGGAAAAGGACCGCAAATATCTGTGTGAATGATCTCTAAAATCTGTGTACTCCATTTAGCATTTTTCTTTATTTGCTTTACAAATTTTCCTTTAATGCAATCTATGCATTGCTCTATATCTGAGAACTCTAATGGAGGAAGAATTTCATTCTTAACTAATCTTTCTATTCTCCCCCTCGAAATGTGGCCTAAATGACAGTGCCATAATTTCGATGACTCATTTAGAGTTCTCTTTCGCTTTCTATTTTCATTCACACACGAGGATGTATTATCATTCACATTGCATATGGAGTTCGCTTTTTCACGAAGAGACAATAAATAAAGCTCGTCTTGTTGAAAGGCGAGTCCAATACATTGATCAATAAACATTATTACACATTTTCCATGTCCAAAATGACAACCATAACCATCATTATCCAAACGTGATACACTTATTAAATTTCTCATCAAGGATGGAACAAATAAAACATCTCTAAGCAGAAGTACTACGCCATCTGGAAGCTCTAATGAAAGATCTCCAACAGCTTCGACGTCTGCCTGAACTCCATTTGCAACTTTAATACATCTTTCGTTTCTTTGCAAAGCTCTCATCGAAGTGAACCCCTGCAAAGAATTTGCAACATGAACAGTTGCACCCGAGTCAATCCACCAAGTAGATTCGGAATACTGTATATACAATGATTCATTTACAAATGTAATAATATTCTCACCTCTGTTTGCCATAAACGTTTTCAAGAAGTCAGGACAAACCTTCTTGAAGTGGCCCTTCTTCTTGCAGTGGAGACACTGATCTTTATCAATAGTGTACTGCTGATACTGCTGATACTGCTGGGGTTGAGGCTGATATGGAGTCTTTCCCTTGAACCTTGAAGAGGAAGGAGCATTAAAATTTCTTTTGTTATTATCCCTCACATGGTTTATAGATCCACCATGTGAGGCCTTAATTCTCTCCTCCTCTTGCACACACATAGCAATGAGCTTCTCTAAGTCCCACTTTTCAGGATGAATGTTGTAATTAACAACAAAAGTATCAAACTCTTTTGGCAAAGAAGCAAAAATGAGATGAATAAGAAACTCATCCTTGAGTGCCAAATCCATTGGTTTGAGCTTGGATGCCAAAGTGCTCATCCTCAGTATGTGCTCTCTTATGCCACTGCCACCTCCATGGTACCTCTCTGTTACCAGCTGCTTTATCAGCTGGGTGGCATAAGTCTTTGAAGAGCCAGTAAACTGACTCTTAATCCTGTCCAGGTACTCTGTGACAGTGACACACTCTGGGATTGAGCCCACAATAGCTGGCTCAATCGTGTTCTTTACCACGGCCAAACACTTCTTGTTTGCCATGACCCATTTCCTATGCTCCAAGTCATAGGACATCCGTACGGGACCAAAGTCCCTCTGTCTGGTTTGCCAGGCGGCATCAACCTCATTAGCCTCCCGCACCGGTTCCACAGGCTCTGTGGGACACGGTTCGGTCACTACCCAGACCACCTCAGCCAGGGTGAAAGTCAGGGGTATCTTCCTCCTCCATTCCCCATAGTTGTCTCCTTTGAGCACGGGGATATCCTTGATGCAGCTCATCAAGGAGAAACCACCTGAAACCACAACCATAATTCATATATAGTGAGAATAAAATAAACAATAATAATTGCATGCCTTTAATTATACATTAAATCTACATCACTGTGGGGCAGAAATAGACAAAATGCATAACGAAATCATAACATCATAATATTATTATTAATCAACGTTGGTCAGAATAATAATAATATTATAATAATCAATATCCATTTTTCAAAATTAAACTCTCCCGTTGGTTCGAATTTAATAATGAAACGTAAATACGCAGCGGAAACATGAAAACTTGTTTATTTTTCAGAAGCATCATAACTGTAAATTTTTTAACCTCTGGAAAAATAACACGTTGGTGCAAAATTTATAGAGATCAAAATTCAAATTCTATGAAATTTATGCAAAATTTGCTTCTGAAAACGAATAAAACAAATACTTCACTGTGCTTAAGGCCATTTGGCCTTCGGCGGCCCACACGGCCCAGCAGGGCGCGGTGCGCGCGCTCCCCTGCTCCCAGGCCGCAACCTGGGCCTGGGCCAGGAAAATGGCCACCCGCCTGGGCCTAAAGGTGGCCCGACCAGCGCCGACCGCTGGATCTCATCCGACGGCCATCCGCAAAGGCCGCCTGGACAAAAACCCGTCGACGCCTTCTCCCCAGAACCCTAATCCCCATTTCTCTTCTCTCCCCCTGCTCTCCACCCCCGGCTGCGCAACAACGACGAACCGGAGCAAGGCGGCGACCTCCTCGCCACCGCCGGAGAAGAAGGATGGCGTCGCCATGGGCCCTATTGGTAGTTCTTAACTTCACTAAAGATAGAGCTAGGCAACTATCCCCGGTAACGGCCCAGAAATGCTTGTTGACACTTGCTAACGTCGTTACTAGGAGTAGACTATGGAATCTATCCCCGGCAACGACGCCAAAAATGCTTGTTGGTAGTTCTTAACTTCACTAAAGATAGAGCTAGGCATCTATCCCCGGTAACGGCCCAGAAATGCTTGTTGACACTTGCTAACGTCGTTACTAGGAGTAGACTATGGAATCTATTCCTGGCAATGGCATCAGAAATGCTTGTAGCAAGTCCAGTCACTATACCTAAAGGAGTGAAGCTAAAGCAGCTATCTACTAATGTCAAATGGGGTTGTCAATCCTGACACTAGTAGGAGCTAGCTAGAGAGATTGTAATCTACCTAGAGGAGATTCTGCAAGCGCACAGAGCTATCTTAGTAGCACTTCGCCTGGGAGTACCAGGTGTCGATTTATTTGATCCCAAGGGAAGGCTAGGGTGGTGTATGAGTCGAGTCAAGGAGGGGATGAGAGTCGAAGAATAAGAAAAGGGAAAGGGAGAGAAGAGAGGAGATGAAAGGCTAGAAAGAGTTTATGAGTGGATAGGTAAGGATGAAATGAATGATTAAGGTAAGGTGGATGCATAGGTAGATAGGGGGAAAAGATAACTAAGGATAACTAACATAACTAACTAATATCTAATAACTACTCCTAGATAACTACGAAGCAAGATAGGCAAATGTCAAATAAGCAACCAAGTTAAGTATAGTTTTATTCCTATCTTGTCAAGTACCGAGGCGTACTAGCCTTTACCACTGACTTAGGTTGAACGCTAGCACAACGAGCCTTACTGTTAAACTAGACCAACTACGTGGTGGAATTCAAGGCGCACATGGCTGTCACCACCTGCTTGCTACCACAGCTATCCGGGGGTCTAGCCGTATCTGAAGGTAAGTCTGTAACTAAGCACCACGCCTAATTATATTCTAACTATCTCTGTCCTGGCCTAGAACAGAGACACCCTTGCGGATGTTAGAGCAAATACTTGACTTAATAAGATAAACACTAAACTAACTAAGCAACCTATTGGCAAAGATCAAACACTAAGCTCACTAGAGATTAACTACTATGGCTAAGTGGATTGAAATGTAGGATAGCTAGGTACTCAAGCAATCAATCAAGTATACTACTCAATACTGGTAAGTAGAATAAAGTAATACATGAAATGATAAACTAGAATATAGTAAAGTGCTTGAGTAACAAGAGCAAAACCTGAACCGGAGATGAACGAAGACTCTTCCCAACTCTAGGACCGATTACTCGCACGCCTCTACTCTTGAGCTAAGCCTTGAGCAGCGCTTCCGCGAGGGCAATGAGGCAAGGATGTCTTGCTCTACTAGCTACCTACTTACCTAAGCTTGGCTAAATCATAAGCTATTAGCCTTGCTTTCTTTGCTTCCTTTCCTTCCTTGCTTGATGTGAAGTGACGCCTCCAGGAGGGTATTTATAGCCCAAGTGAGTGAGGGGGGTACTTATAGGGTGCAGCCAACCAACCTAGGGCAAACCCTAGTGGCGGGCGCCAGCCCTAGGTGGCGGCCGCCACCCCCCTGGCCGTTGGATGCACCGTCATTGATCCTACGGTCTCCAGGGACTACTCCAAGGCGGTTGCATGTCAGTTGCATGTCCAGATAACCGTCATTAGGTCATGATCTACGCCACTCCCCTCCTGAGCCCTCCGATGCCACTGACCTAGTGACCAAGGGCCAAGATTTGGCCCTAGGGTGGTCACACGGATCAGTGACGTGGCTGGGGGGAGTTTGGGCCTCTCCCTGGTGGCGGGTGCCACCTATGGGTGGCGGGCGCCACCCCACTAGGGCCCAAATGGGCTCTGGTGAGTGGTCTCCGCCCCTGGTGGGTCCATTCTCCAAATTTGGTCCAAATCCTGTGTTCAAATAAAAATCTATGGACATGTGGAATTTGGTTAGTTTGAAACCTATTTGACTACTTTTCATGCCTTTTTGGTGAATTTTTGGGTAAAGTGTTGATGGTAAAACAGGTGTTTAAGGACCATCAACAGGCCCCCTCGCCGGCGCACGCGTGCAGATTAGGCTGCACGCGGTGCCGTCGAGTGGCTCCACGGTGGTGCCCTTTAGCCATAGATCTGCCGCGCGGAGCTTTAGTTCCGCTCGATGGCGGTGGAGGAGCGGCGAGGACCGGATCTGTTGAGTCCGATGAACACCGACCCCTCTCTTTTGATTTGGGTTTGGGATTTCGTTAGGGTTTGGATCGGCAAAACCGGCGGCGGGCATTAGAGTTTCCCCTATTCTCTGTGTCCGTACGTCGGTAAAACCGGCGTCGGTAATCCCCATCTCGATCTACACACTAGATCGAGGAGTTTGATACCATTGTTAATACCCTAGGACCTTCTAGGTGTAGATCAGTGGGGCTATTAACTCATACACGATAAGAACAGAGCCTACACACTAGATCTGAGAGGGGAAAGGGGAGGAATAGGGACACATACCATTGGAGTTGGAGGAGGAGCCCGCCATCACGTTCGTCGGTGAAGATCTGCGCACGGGCAGCGACGGTTGGTGAAGAGGGTCGCCGGACCTCACTGTCCGGGAGGGAAGACGGTGATGGCGCCGCCGGTGGTGCTTCCCGCCACTGGCTGCGCACCCTCTTGGTCGGTTTAGGGTTTGTAGGTGGGGTTTGGACGGCTCCGAGAAACCTCGTATCGAGAGCCCGCCGGCACCCCACCCCTTTTATATTGCGCAGTGCGACGGGGGCCAACTAGCCAATCTCGAGCTGGGCGCCCCCAATCAGGGCGCGAGAATCACGGGATCCAGGTGGCCGTTGGGCCCCTGGTGGAGATCATCCTAACATTTGCTACTCATTTAAGTGTAGGATGATGGAAGCAAAGACTGACATACATCTTCAAAGGTGTAGAAATTATGGTGGACCATGTACAGAAGATATTAACGACAACCTGCATTTCATATCTTTTACCTTTTTTCATAAAATTGTGGTTGAATCAGAAAATCTGGAATTACAAAAAGAAAATAAGGATTTGCTATATTTTAAGTGCCTAAAATATAGCATCCATTCAAGTGACGTCTAACAACCTTCGGATCTCCATCGAATGGTCTAAATCTATTAGCACAAATCATAATAAACAAATGATAATTTTTTTATGAAAGGATAAAAACAAAACTATTCAGACGTCTGAAATATAGAAAATATGAAAAAAAATATAATAAGAAAGTCGATATTTATTCAGTTGTGGTGCACATGAACACCAATTGCGTCGAGGTCCTTTCCTGCATCAGCAAAGAATCGCACGATGGCACTGCCGCTCTGCACGGGGACACTGATGGAGTCCCTATCTTCGTATAGATGACTAATAAGGCCCAAAGGTTTGAATGTTGGTGACAAGTTTGAGTGAAGTTACAACAGTGAGACCTTGGAACGTCCTACATATTCCCGAGATTTTGCTTCACAAACTCAGAGGCGGCAAGCTGGATAGAGAATTAAACAATGTAATCATAAGTAATCCTTTTGATTCGTAAACTGCACAATTTCTGCGATCATGTTGACTTTGCAGTTAATCCGTGTGAGGAGTGCAGTGCCACCGCAACCGTCGCACACTACGGGAAAATCAGTCTTTGCCGAGTGCAAAATTTCGAGCACTCGGCAAAGAGGCTCTTTGCCGAGTGCCGGCCACGTGGCACTCGGCAAAGCGCAAACACAAGGCAAAGGATGCTTTGCCGAGTGTCCGACACTCGGCAAAGAAAGACACTCGGCAAAGACACCTCTTTACCAAGTGCCAGCCACGTGACACTCGGCAAAGAATGTGGCCCCGAACTGTGCCACGTGGTCGGGTCTTTGCCGAGTGCCACGTGGCTGGCACTCGGCAAAGAGGTGTCTTTGCCGAGTGCCAGCCACGTGGCACTCGACAAAGAATGTGGCCCCGAACTGTGTCACGTGGTCGGGTCTTTGCCGAGTGCCACGTGGCTGACACTCGGCAAAGAGGTGCCTTTGCCGAGTGCCAGCCACTCGGCAAATAGCTCTTTGCCTAGTGTTTTTTTTACACTCGGCAAAGCCAATTTTTAAATTATATTTTGAAGCAGTAAATTAATCCAAATAAAAAAGTTTTTAACTACAAAGTTGGTTAAATTATCAAGATGAATAATTTTTGGTTTGGTGATTTTTTATTTGACAAACTTAAAATAAATTCGTTCACAAATCTTATCTATCTCTCTGGTAGTTTATAAAACTACAAGAGTGATATATAATGTTTGTGAATAATATTAGAAACACAATGTCGGATGTATAAATGGTCAAACAACCAAAAAAAACTTTGTAGATCTTGACAAGTTATGAAAGTTTGTAGTTGATAACTTTTTAATTTGAAGTCATCTAGTTAAGCAAAACTGCGTTCGAATTTGAAAAATTTAAAATTCGAATTTTTTAAAATATCTCGAATGGAGAGATGACCAAAATGAAAGTTGTAGATCTCAAAAAGTTATGAAACTTTGGTGTTGACAACCTTTTGATTTGAAATCATCTTGTCAACAAAAACTACGTTTCAAATTATCAAATTTGAAATTCAAATTTTTATAAACGACCTCAGATAAAAAAACTATAAAAATAAAAGTTGTAGATCTCAAAAAGTTAGAAAACTTTGTAGTTGACAACTTTTTTATTTGAATTCGTTTAGGGCCTCAAATAAGCAAGTTACACTCGGTTTAGTATAATATATGGGTAACCGAAACGGATATGGAACGTATATGTGTGTAGTGCAGTGGTAGAGGAGGCTCTGCGCGAACGAGAGGTCCTGAGTTTGAATCCTGCTGATTGCATGAGAAAAAATTGCGTGAAAAATATCAGGACTTGCGATTTCGATGGAGACTGGGAAAAGTTTTTCTCTATTTTTTTGGATTTTATTCATTTTTTCTTTGCCGAGTGCCAAATATGTCAGCACTCGGCAAAGCCTTCGCCGAGTGCCCGATATTTGGCACTCGGCAAAGAACCCTTTGCCGATATTTTCTTCGCCGAGTGCCCTTCGCCGAGTGCAAAAGGCGCCTAGTCGGCCCCTCCCCCAATTTAATAAAAGTTTTTCTCTATTTTTTTGGATTTTTTTTCGTTTTTTCTTTGCCTTCGCCGAGTGCCCGATATTTGGCACTCGGCAAAGAACCCTTTGCCGATATTTTCTGCGCCGAGTGTCCTTCGCCGAGTGCAAAAGGCTCTTTGCCGTGTGCTGCCAGCACTCGGCAAAGAATGATTCTGCTGTAGTGGCATGGACGGCCTTAAGAGAGATTCTCGCAAGTTCTATGTTAATGTTGGGCTGTTGGCAAAGGGTATTAATACTAGCTAGGCAACCCTGGCTCCATGGCTGTTGTTAAATGTTTTAGCCATTGACATTATGAGCTGAAACCTGTCCGCAGTGAACCCTAAACGTCTCTTCTCTATGGTAAATGATCATATATATATATATATATATATATATATATATATATATATATATATATATATATATATATATATATATAAGGATGGCAACGGGTCGGGTAAGGTGCGGGTAGAGTATTTGCCCGCCCGCGATCATACCCGCGACCCCAACTTTTACCCGCCCGCGAGCATGCCCGCGGGTAAGATTTCGTACCCGTACCCGTGCCCGGCGGGTATCAGGTATCCATCGGGTCTAACTAAAAGAGATCAAATAATAAAATCATAGTGATATGAATCGATAAATTCATAGTTAAACAATATGCAAATATGTCAATTTCACTACCAGTTCAATATGATAATAAATGTAAGCTCACAAGCCACAGTAGATCATAGATTATGCATAATTCAAACATTCATGCTCATACAAATGACATAAAAAATTACACGAACTACAGTAATAAATTAATAGCTCACATAATCACTTTTATTTAGCCATCTATAAAAAATATCGTCTTTACTACTCAACATGCTATGTATATGATACAATTTTATATTAAATGAGGTAGTCAACATGACATTTATATAACATAAATGATAAATATTTATATATATTTTTAAATTGCGGGTATCCATCGGGTACCCGCGGGTAAAAGTTGATACCCGCACCCTATCCGCATATTTGCGGGTACCCGACCCTCATGTACCCGCGGGTAAACTTTCATGCTCATACCCACACCCATCGGGTACGAAACCCGCGGGTATTCGCACCCGCGGGTAAGATTGCCATCCTTTTATATATATATATATATATATATATATATATATATATATATATATATATATATATATGTTAAACATCTTCTTTGATTAAACAAGTCCGTGAATGCTGAAAATAAAACGCTGAACTAATTCTGCCCTAATATATAACTGTTCATCGCAAAGGCCCAAAACTGAATTGTTCATTTAGACCATGAGAACATATACAGTGCTGCAATTTGTTGGCCTATGCTCACAAAGTCACCATTCCTATCCGAACGTAGAAGAAAACAGAGAAACAGACACGGAGCATGGTGAAGTTGGCCATGAGACGAATATGTCAACGCCGCAGGTGATCTCCTCGACACTGAACTGAAACGAAACCTCACGCCGCTGCTGCCTGCTGCAGTGCTGCCCCACGGAGGTCCACGATTAGTTCGCCGGGCCAAGGCGGCGAGACAATTGAAAAGGCTAGTGAACAAGATCGACGTAGCTCGGGCCACTGGCTGCAGCGGCACACATGTCGTCGTTGTCCTGCCGGCGGCAACCTATGATCATGTTCGGCGACACGCTGTCAGTTATGGAGGATGGGATGACACGGATGACGGCATATGCTGTTTCCATATGGAATGTTGTTTCCCTTTCACCGTGTGTCTCCCAAATGGTGAACACCCGTCACGCGCCTATCAGTGCACATGTGTCCGCTAAATTGCTGATTCCTCTCACTCCTAGACTCCTAGGATTGATTCTGTTGGAACCGGTGGTGACCACCGAGTTCTCGATCTTAGAGCTTGACTTTAAAGCCGGCCCGGCTCGTTACGAGTCTGCGCTCCTCACAGGCCCAGGTCCACCGGAGCTCCAACGTATCAAGGACTGGGCCTAACTCAACCCAAAAGACTAGCCTAATAAGTGAGGACTGCCACGCCTTATATGTTGTGCTCCCCCGCCATCAATACCCGATGTGGGACTAAACCCCAACAATCTCCCCCTTAGTCACACATCGGGGTGCCCCCACCATGTCGTGACGTCCGAGATTTTTTATCGGGTTTACCTTTTCTGACCTTAGGCGGCTCTGATACCACTTGTTGGAACCGGTGGTGACCACCGAGTTCTCGATCTTGGAGCTTGACTTTAAAGCCGGCCCGGCTCGTTACGAGCCTGCGCTCCCCACACGCCCAGGTCCACCGGAGCTCCAACGTATCAAGGACTGGGCCTAACTCAACCCAAAAGACTAGCCTAATAGATGAGGACTGTCACGCCTTATATGTTGTGCTCCCCCACCATCGATACCCGATGTGGGACTAAACCCCAACAATTCATGGTTCTTTCGCACGGTTAGAGAATGGCCGGGTCGAGCTTAGGCTTGCCAAAAATGCTAATTGTTGACGTCGGAAATGATCTGAATACACCAATAGGGTTAGAACGCCCGGAGAGGTTGCAGTTCAACCTGAGACAGTAGGGACCCTGGCTAAACCGACGAAAACCGATCTAGAGATCGGTTTAGATCGATCTAGGGTTTTAGGCTCCTGTGTTGATAACTCTAGAACTCCTCCCGGGAAGACCCGTCGGGGAGAAGCACGTAGAGGTTTTCCTAGGACCAGCAAGGCCGCCTAGAACGCCGTCGAGTCTCGCCGGGAGACGCGCCGAACAACAAAGTAGAACGGATCGATTAGGGCTGGATGCCTCAATCGGCCATGATCCTCTCATATATATAGAGGGGGCTGGTCTTATCCCAATTGGAGACATCTTCAAATACAATCTTCAAGTTTCTTATCCGGACTCTATCAACATATAAAATCTAATCCGGACGCGACAAGATAACTCTGATCTCGCCGATCCTTGGATCGACCAGATCGGTCTAATGGGCTTCATCAGCCCATACTGATCAACAAATCATCCTTACTAGAGAAGGATCCACATATTTAGCGCCAGACTCAACATTCATCACAACCATAAGACCTCCGACCAGGGCTACCTAGTCGGATATAACATGAGTGATCGGAAACCCAAAATGATCAGGCCCATTCAACTTAGAACATCCGATCTCTCAAAAGACAAATTCGACCCTAATATTACAGGTCGAACACTTTTTCTAAATTCATCTTTATCTGTGACACTTTTGAGTGTCAACATATGCCCCCCTGTTTTTAGGTAATATTTGGTAGAACCTAAAAACAAACCGAATAACAACGATATCCAACTCATCAGCTATTCGATATTTAAGGATAAAAATTCTGACTATTTTTGTTCTAAGGGCGATACATGTATCAGCCATTGCTTGGAAGGCACTCAGGCTTCTTGCCAAACACTTGGAAAGTATTTTTTCAAATACCTTCCATTTATTGCTCTCGGAAGACTTTCACCTTGTAACGTCTCCAGCATATATGCATATCCAAATACCACTTTGATCACTTTATAAGGACCCTCCCAGCTCGGCGACCACTTGCCAAACTTGTTGCTTCTCGACCCAAGTGGTAATATAGTCTTCCATACCAATTCCCCCCACTTAGAACGATTTACTCTTCACCCTTTTGTTGTAAGCTCTGGCAACCCGGGCTTTGTCTTTCTCCATCTCCTTAAGAGCCCTTAATCTTTTATCGGTTACTTCATCAATGTTGTCCATCATGACATCATGATACATAACAGCAGATAAATCATTCTGTTTAGCCAGTCTATATGCATCCAGATTTACCTCGACGGTCAACACTGCTTCTTGTCCATATACTAGCTCGAAATGAGTAACTTTTGTAGCACCATGTCTTGACACACGATGAGCCCATAAAACTTCAGACAAAACCTCATGCCACCTCCTTGGGTTATCCTCAATCTTCTTTTTGATAAGCTTGATCAAAGTCTTATTACTAGACTCAGCCAGACCATTAGCTTGAGCATAGTATGGAGATGAGTTGAACATTTTTATTTTGTATAATTCAGCAAAATCTCGTACCTCTTTAGAAATAAAAGATGTCCCTTGATCTGTAGTTAACGTTTGAGGTATGCCGAATCTATGTATAATATGCTCAGTAGTAAACTCAATTACCTCCTTATGTGTCATATTCTTCAAAGGCACTGCTTCAGTCCACTTAGTGAAGTAATCTGTAGCGACCAGAACAAAACGATGTCCCTTTGAAGATGGGGGATGAATTTGGCCAATGAAGTCTAGCCCCCAACCACGAAAAGGCCACGACTTGATAATAGGATGAAGCATAGCAGCAGGCGCAAGTTGTATGTTTCCAAACCGTTGACATTCTTCGCATCCTTTGTAGTTATGGAAACAATCGACCATCATCGTGGGCTAATAAAACCCAGCTCTACGCAATAGTCATTTCATTTTTGTTGCCGATTGATGTGTACCACAAATACCTTCATGAACTTCTCCCATAGCTACCTTTGCTTGATCAGATCCCAAACACCTAAGTAACAAGTCTTCGGCAGTCCTTCGATAAAGCTCATCATTGTGCAGTACATATTTAAATGTACTCCGCCGAACACTTTGATCAACCTTAGTACTCGGATCATTAAGATATTTAAGCAGGGGAGTTCTCCAATCCTCTAAATCAGTTCCACTTTCATTAGAACTTGATTCGGACCGATTTAGAGTTCTTTCAGACAAATTAATCGTTCCATGATCGGCCAGGTCAATCAGACGAATTAACTGACTTGATTCATAAACAGCCTGGTCGGCCATAGTGTCTTCCCAAGTATGCTTAACATGTACCTGGTCTCCAGAGTAAGGTGGCCGAACTGGTTTTAAAACAAACTGGTCGGCTATAGGAGCCGACAATACTCCTGCACATTGTTGCATCGGCTTTAAGTGAAAATTACGTCTACTGACACTATAGCCAGATGCTTGTTGAGCTAACATGTTAGCTTTATGATTTTCATGCCTTGGTATATGCCGAATCTGGAATTCGGTAAAATGAGTAATGATATCAAGGCACATGTCAAGATAAACATTTAACGATCCCTCTAGGCATTGAAACTCACCAGCAACTTGTTGCACTACTAGCAAGGAATCGCCATAAGCTTCAACATGCTTAACCTCCATGGAATATAACATTTCTAAACCGAATAAAAGAGCTTCATATTCAGCTTGATTATTAGTGCACAGGAAATCTAACCGGCACAACATTTCAAACTCAGCACCATTAGGAGAAATGATGACCACACCAACACCTTGGCCCTCCTTACAAGCCGATCCATCAAAGTAAAGCTTCCATGGAGTAAAAGTAAAATAACTGATCTCATCTTCTAAACTAATACTATGCTCAACAATGAAATCAGCAAGAACTTGACCCTTTAAAGTTTTTAATGGTTCATAAGTCAAGTCAAACTCAATCAACGCATACGCCCACTTGCCAATCCTTCCTCTAAGGATTGGCCGATATAATATGTGCTTAATTACATCGGCCTGACATGCAACAACACATGTACTAGATAGCAAATAGTGTCTTATTTTAGCACAAGCATAGTACAAGGATAAGCATAATTTCTCAATATGGGTGTACCTTATCTCGGGATCAAGAAGACGATGACCAATATAAGCAATTACGTACTCTTTAGCTCCATCTTTTTGTGTTAAGACAGCTCCAATGACCTTCTCTTCGGCGGCGACATATAATCTGAAGGGGATTCCTCTCTTAGGCGCCCGAAGAACTGGTGGAGATGACAAATATTCCTTTATCTTCTCAAATGCTTCTTGTTGCTCTGTCCCCCAAGTGAACTCAATTTCATCCTTTAGCTTTAATATAGGGGTAAAAGGAATAATTTTCCCGGACAAATTTGCAATGAATCTCCTCAAGTAGTTCACTTTTCCCAAGAACTTCTGCAAGTCCTTTTTGCATGAAGGCGCCTGAACTTTCTTGATCTTTTCTATCCTTTTAGGATCAATCTCTATGCCTTTATCGTGAATGATGAACCCTAAAAACTTCCCAGCTGATACACCAAAAGCACATTTTAGTGGGTTCATCTTCAAACCATAGTGGCGCATTCTCTCAAATGCTAAACGCAGATCGGCTAAATGAGATACATGAGCAGCCGATTTGATCACAATATCACCAATATATACTTCCATGATTATCCCAATCAAATCATGAAAGATCAGATTCATAGCGCGTTGATAGGTAGCACCTGCGTTCTTTAAACCAAATGTCATCACGACCCACTCAAAAAGACCAACAAACCCCAGACAAATGAAGGCCGTTTTGGACATATCCTCCTCGGCCATGAATATCTGATTATAACCAGCGTTGTCGTCAAGGAAACTGACAACCTGATGTCCTGAAGCGTCATTGATCAACATATCGGCTATAGGCATAGGATACTCATCTTTGGGAGTGGCTCTATTTAAATCTCTAAAATCAATGCAAACCCTAATTTTCCCAGTGTCCTTCTTCTCCACAGGCACGATATTAGAGACCCACTCCGCATATCTGCATGGCTGGATAAACCCCGCTTGCAATAACCGATTAATTTCCTCATTAATCCGGTCATATATTGTAGAATTAAAACGGCGAGGATGTTGCTTGAATGTTCGGAATCCCGGCTTAATAGGAAGCCAATGCTCAACAAGTTCTCGGCTTAACCCGGGCATCTCCATATAACTCCATGCAAAGCAATCAACATACTCCTTTAGAAGCGCGATTAATTTTATTTTATAATCGGCTTCAAGATTTTGATTTACAAAGGTCGGCCTAGGTATAGAACCATCCCCAATATCTACTTGTTCTAAAGGGTCGGCCGATGTGAAACCTTGGCCCAACTTATTGAGCTCATCAAATTCATCAATAGCTTCACAAGCATCGGCTCTACAAGTCCGATACTGCTCAACACGATGTTTTAACCAATCAACATTAGCATCCATTAAATTACATGATAATGTTGAATTGATTGTCGGTCGGCTTTAAGGATACTGGTATGAAACCTTCCCTAGTAACACTAACAAACTGGAAATCAGAAAGGTCCCGACCAGATAAACAAGCAATAGTATCATGCCCCCCTAGCAAAGGAGCATCGATTGTAGCTACATAGGCCGATGAATCCGAGTGTACCACCTCAACATCATCCCCCACCCACTGAATGAGAAACCGATGTAGGCTAGAAGGTATACACTGATTAGCATGAATCCAGTCACGCCGAAGTATAAGGTTATAGCTACCTTGTATGTCGGTGACGAAGAAAGCAGTGGCCAAAGTCTTGCTTCCAACGGTCAGCTCCATGGATGCAACTCCTTTGGCCGGAATAGGATCTCCTCCTCCGACTCCAGTGATAGTCATATTGGTCTTGATCAACTCTTCATCAGTGCCACCAAGCTTCTGGTAAAGCGAGTATGGCATCAAGTTTACGATCGCCCCGCTGTCGACCAACATCTTGTGAACCGGTGCACCATTAATGTGACCTTTTATATGCAACGGTTTAAGATGATTGACAGACTCCTCCGGCTTTTGGAACACAACAGTTTGTGTAGCGAAGTTGAATTCCGCCGCTATCGAATCATCTCCGACCACGTAGTAGTCGGCCGATAAGTAAACCACATTGACCTCCGCCCTCTCTAGGGAAGGCTCATAATCCACCATCTCCTCAACTTGTTCTTCAGGTAATTCTTCCCTGGCCGCGACAATACCAGCGGAGGAAATAGGGTCATTAAGACACATGTCGGACTCCATCGGAGTACTAGGAACCAATTCGGTCTTGGAATCTGGTCGGGTCGGCTCAATCCGTAATTCAGCAGTAGCTGATCTAACCTGCTCGACCCCTAGACTGGTCGGCACCTGACCCGAGGTGGTCGGATTGGGGTCCGACCGGATTGGTTCTGAAGCCACTTCAGCAGATTCGGTGCCCAGGCTGGTCGACTCAGGATCCGACCTGTCCAGCTCTACAATTGTCAAAGTCGGCTTTCGGTTACAAGCCGGCTCTTCACCCCCTCGCTTGCCCTGAGGGAAAACAGGATGTGTCGAGTTAAATATATCTTCCCTCATTTTCTCGAGTCGTTCCTGCCTCTGTTTGTTGCAGCGGGCCCTCTATAGCTTCCTTCGTTGAGTCTTACTTAAACGAGGAGGGCACCACCTGGGCTGCATGCAATTGGGATCACGCTCAATAGGCTTTTCTACCTCTGCCCCGGTTGAAGTATTTTGAGCCTCCGGACCCTTTTCTTCAGTTGGTTCCTCGACCGCCATCAGCTCGGGTTCATCGGCAAGAGGGACTTTCATAGACCCGATCGTAATAGTAGGTACATGATCAGATCTGGTCGGAGAAATAACGGGGACACTTTGCACCTTCTTAGGTACATAGATTTGTCGCACTTGCGCCTTCCCCATTTCCTGAGAGGTCAAAGTCCTTGACGTGGTCAGCTGATTTTGATTTGCGCCACTAGAGCTTGGCCGATCACCTAAACGATCGAACACTGAGATCCTTGTGGGCTGACCAATGGGCATTCCCCATCCTGGTTGGTAGTACATATGAGCTGGCATGGGGTAAGGAACCCACACTCCTTGAGGGCCGGCCCCATTGTGGCGGTGGCGAGATAGGAGGTGCCCATTGGTGCCGATATGGAACGGCCTTCGGTGCTGGAGATACTGCCCGAGACACCACCATTTGCTTAGGTTTCTCATTTTCACGCTTAGGGGGAGTAGACTCTCTCTTTTAAGGGGCGATTCTGAGAATCGGCCTTTTGCTGCTTGTACTTAGCCATGAGCTTATCAAAGGTGCATGGCTCCCTAGCAACTTTCCCCTTACTCCTATCCACATTGGTCTTCCAAGTGCCGACCTCAGGCTTCTGCGGGACAAATATGCGTAGGACATGTACTCCGGAAGGGGTAGGGTCTTTAGAACCAGCTAGACCGACCACATCAGCCAGCTTATTGCTTCTACTAGGGTCAGGAAGAACCTGCTTGACCTGGTCGGCTTTCTGCTCCAACTACACTGGTTGCTTTGAAGATGAACTAGACTGGTCGATTTGAGGACCCGACCTGGTTGGTCTCTGTTGTGCCGCCCTGGTCTCGAAATATCTTTGTTTATGCAAGTGTCGTGCTGACCTTGCAGTAATTGTGAGCTTGCTTTTGCCATCATCACCTTTCTCGAGCACCACCTTGCGCCCCGAATCACTCTTAGTATTCGGTGTAAGTTGTGGTTCGCCGATGAACACATTTTTTCCTCTGGTCGTATCGGCTTGCTCTGGAAGAATCAGAACAGCAGGATTCCCTACTTCCACCATGTGCACTGGAAAAGAGGTAGTACTGATCTGCATCTCAGTTAGACTCAATCGTCCTTCGTTGAGGGTCGATTGGACCTGTCAACGGAAAACATTGCAGTCATTAGTGGCGTGAGAGAAAGAATTATGGTATTTGCAGTAAGCCCTCCTTTTTAATTTGTCGGGTGATGGCAAAGTATAATTAATTTTGAGGTAACCAAATTTAAGTAATTCATGAAATATTCGGTCACATTTAGAAAAATCAAAGGTAAACTTCACCTCCTCACCCCGATTCTTTTGAATCGGTTTAAGGGAAGGACAAGTGACTAGTTTATTCTGCGCTGGCCATAAAACTTCGGCAGCATAACAATCCTTAGACTCATCGTCGGAACTATCAGAATTTATCTCGGCAATATGCACGCCCGATCGATGAGTCTTATGAGGATCGTAAGGTTCTTTAAGGCGCGATTATATCGAAATGGCCTTCTGCAACAGTTGATTTACATTAAAGAAATCATGAAGCTCAAGTTTATCCTTGATCTCTCAACGTAGACCAGCTAGACATAGATCTATTAGATCTCTATCAGAGATCATCAAATGGAAACATCGGCTCTTAATTTCTTTAAAATGCTTAAAGAAGTCGACCACAGACTCGCTACGCCCTTGTCGAACCGACGTGAGGTGTGACAACCTAGTTTCTTGAACCCCGTCATAAAAGTGATTATGAAAATTTTCTTCTAACTCGGCCCAAGAACCTATGGTGCATTCTAGTAGTGACGTAAACCAGGCGAAAGCCATACCAGTTAAAGACAAAGGAAAATGTCGTACATTCATGTAATCTAAAGTACTGGCTTCACCCATCTGTGCAAGGAACATGCTGACATGCTCCATAGTTGTTTTGCTACCGTCACCGCTAAACTTATAAAAATCTGGTACCCTCCAACCGTCAGGTGCTTTCATAAAATCAAAACATGAATGGTACAGTTTTGAATACGTGGTCCTAGTAGGCTTAAATTGGACCCATAAACTGGTCTCGAGAGACCTAGTTATTTCTTCCTTAAACCGATTTATGGCTCGTCCAAAATCGGTGTCAGCAAGGTTAGGAGTGCCACTATGCATGGGGTTATGGCTCAGAGACTTCGGTGGATTGGGCAACACTCTTCCCTGTCCCCCTGAAGTTCTGTTTGTCGCTGTACCCTGGTTGGTCTGTGCGGTTCGACCAACGCCACGGTGGAGACTATTGGTATACATCGATGTACTAGCTTCACCGTGAGCGGTCCTGCCAGTATCGTTTCCTGATTGCGTTTGGCCAAACTCTGTGTGTGAGGTTTGGCCTTTGAAGAAATTAAAAGGCATACCGAACTGTGGTTGTCCGGTAGGGCAATCAGGTTCAACGGTCTTACCCTCTAGCATATCCATTTGGTCACTAAGTAACTTAAACGAATGCTGAATAGTATTGGTAAGAGTTTTTGAAGTATCAACCAGCATCGCAGAATAATTAGCATGGGTAGGGTAAGAATCTTCCGGTACCTTGGTGTTTACCTTGTCAGTAGCGTCTTCAGCGATTGTAGTTGACGTGGTAGGGATGACCTCGCTGAAGTCTGGTTCCTTGTCTTGAGTGACCCTGCCGCGCTGATCCTTCGAGCAGCTTTCCAGGAAAGCCTTCAAGACGGCGTCGAGCTTGGCCTGTGTTTGTTGCTTTAATTCGTCGGGAAGCTCGTCAATTCCCGCAGGACGGACGATGTTATCTTTATCAGTAGCACCGTCTTTATCGCCCATGCTGGTAGTAGATGAAATTTTAATCTTCCCCAGCGGAGTCGCCAAAAAGTGTGTTGACGTCGGAAGTCCTCCGAATCAAACACCAACAGGGCTAGAACGTCCGGAGAGGTTACAGTTCAACTTGAGACAGCAGGGACCCTGGCTAAACCGACGAAAACCGATCTAGAGACCGGTTTAGATCGATCTAGGGTTTTAGGCTCCTGTGTTGATAACTCTAGAACTCCTCCCGGGAAGACCCGTCGGGGAGAAGCACGTAGAGGTTGTCCTAGGACCAGCAAGGCCGCCTAGAACGCCGTCGAGTCACGCCGGGAGACGCGCCGAACAGCAAAATAGAAGGGAAAAAGGGGTAAAAGGGTAGTAGATTGATTTTGATCGATTAGGGTTGGATGCCTCAATTGGCCATGATCCTCTCATATATATAGAGGGGGCTGGTCTTATCCCAATAGAAAACATCTCCCAATATAATCTCCAAGTTTCCTATCCAGACTCTATCAACATATAGAATCTAATCTAGACGCGACAAGATAACCCTCATGTTGGGATGGTACCCAGACCGCAGGCGCCTCCAACCCGCAAGGCAGAAGAGTGACGGAGCTTTCGTGCGAAAGGGAGCATTCGCGCAGAAGAACACGTTTCGGCTCGCGGACCGAGGGAAGGCGGAGCTTTCATGCGAAAGGAAGCTTTCGTGCGGAAGCACGCATTTTGGCTCGCGGACCGAGAGAAGGCGGAGCTTTCGTGCGAAAGGAAGCTTTCGCGCGGAAGCACGCTTTTCGGCTTGCGGACCGAGAGAAAGCGGAGCTTTCGTGCGAAAAGAAGCTTTCGTGCGGAAGCACGCGTTTCGGCTTGCGGACCGAGAGAAGGCGGAGCTTTCGTGCGAAAGGAGGCTTCTACGCGGAAGCACGCGTTTCGGCCCGCAGGGCCAGAGAATGGCGGAGTTTTCATGCGAAAGGAAACATTCGAGCGAAAGGAATCCGGCATTTCTGGCGGAGGTTTTCGGCTTTCATGACTTTGGTTTTTCATAGGCTTTCACAGGTCGCCGGAGGCCTGGGTCAAAGGAAGCGGTTCCACCGGTCAGGAAAAGGAGCCGGGGGACGCTGGGCCCGTCTGAGGGCGAAGTTACGATGATGCCCCTCGCACCGGAAGAGACGGCGTACGGCCACGGAGTTGTTGAGCAGGGTATTGTCGTAATTGTAAGAGAGTGGTTGGAAGGGCATTCTTGTACTTTCAAACTGATCTGGATTAATATAAAAAGCTCCCAGCTTCCCCAAGATAGAGGGGGAGAACACTGTTCTCTTCACTCAACTTCCCACTCTCTTCCGTTTACTTCCGCTTTCGCTCTGTGCTTTCGCTCGTGCGACAACCTGCTGTTTCGGGGTCTTGGTCCCGAAACAACATTGGCGCCCACCGTGGTTGTCGCCCGAGCTTGCCATGCCACCGAGGAAGGCACCGAAGACGGTCGACAATCCCGAGACGGTTGCCGCGAACAAGGATGGCCACGACACAATCGTGGCATCCACTTTAACCACTCAAATACCACCGAATATAGCCCAAAACGCCCAAGTTTTCGGCGGCACGCTCCCGACGGGAACCCAGCTACCGCCGATAGCAACCTCAAGCCGTGACCCGCAGCCTTTCGGTAGAGATGGCACGCCGGAAGGGTACGTCCAAGATGAACACGAAGACGAAGAAAAGGACGATACCGAAGTTACCAGGCATGCCCAAGCAATCAGAATGCTGATGGAGGAGCAAGAAGAAATCGAAAGGTTGATTCAGCAAAGAGATCAGTTGCAGCGACAGCTTGCGACAAAAGCAAGAGAAGATGAAACTCGTGACACCTTTCGTCAGGCGGAAGCGCAGAGGAGGCAGCTGGAAAAGGAAATTTAGGAACTGCGAAAGGCTGGAGGAGGCCCGATCCCAATAATTCAAGAAAACGTGTTTGAGCCAAGGCGAGAGCGGCCACCAGCTTTCGACAACGCAATCGACGAAACCTCCCCGCTTTCAAGAGAATTGCAAGCTCATCCGTGGCCACCCAACTACAAGCCACGCATTCCGACCTTCAACGGCAAGGCAAATCCGCGCAAATTCTTGGCGAGTTACGAAACAGCCATTTTTCGGCAGGTGGGGATAATCAGGCCCTGGCGAAATCCCTCATTCTGGCAGTCGAAGACGTGGCGCACGATTGGTACACCACACTCAAGCCGCTATCCATCTATTCGTGGGCTCAGTTGAAGGCCGAATTGCTAGCCACTTTCCAAGGATTCCGGCCGGATGTCAAGACCACGCGAGACCTCATGAATGGCACCCAGCTAGACGATGATCCTTTGTCCGAGTACCTCAAACATTTCATCCAGCTGAAAGCTCAAGCTCCGAATGTGCCGGAAGCCGCGGTGATTGCAGTAGCCACCGAGGGCTTGGGAACCGGACAGTGTGCCGCTCAATTGTCCCGAGAACCACCGAAAACTGTCAAGGAATTGTTCGTGTGATGAACGCATATGCAAGAACAGATGATGACTTTCGGCGGCGCATAGCCGCCCGATCAGTGCATAGACAAGCGACGAAAGCAAGTCGACCGCCGCAAGTACCGAATCAAAGGATGGTTAGACCTTTCTGGACAATCAACACTTTGGAGGAAGAACCAGCGCAGTCAGCAGCTGGCATGGAGAGGCCGGACATGGCCAACTTTCAGCCACAAAGGGGGTTCGATCAACCATTCCACGAAGGGCGTTGTGGAAGGACAGGACGTGGCGGCCGAGACGGTAGAGGCCGCGGAAGAGGAGCCAAGCCTCCGTACTATGTCATCTGCGATGGCAATTTCGGCCACACCACCCAAGACTGTAAATACAGCAAGATGGCGAAAGAGCTAAAAGACAAGGATCAAGCTTCAGCTTCTGGCGAAAGCTCGAAGCACGTTTTTCACAATTCGCAAGATCCGGCAGCTGGAGCGATAGCGTGCAGCAACTATGCAAGCACGCCTATGCACCCCCCGCAGTACATGCCTCCCCAGAATTTGCATTGGTACAATCCGGCATATCATGGCTACCAGTTCCCGGCCTTTGCGCCACAGTCGGTGGCAGTTTCGTCACCCATGCACTATCAGCGCCAGCCAACACTGCCACCAGCGTTTCCGGCTCAAGCACAACCCCAGTTGCAGCAAACGCAACCCACCTATCAGCAGGGGCAGGAGATAGAAAACGAAACTAGTGCAGTCAACAACATCCTCCCGTCGAGAGGCCACATTTTCGCCATCATGGGAGGATCCAACCTAGAGCACGAAAGTAAAAGGGAAAGAAAGGACTATCATCGAAGAGTCCAGACGGTATCACCAAGGCTTCCGCTGAACAGGCCAGTTTGGTCGCTAGCGCCGATATGTTTCGATGAGTCAGATTTCAAAGTTCGCGACTTTCCGCATTGCGACGCTTTCGTCGCCACGGCTAATGTGGCCGGTTTCACTTTGCATAACATCTTGATTGACACCGGAAGCTCGGCAGATATTTTATTCGTCAAGGCTTTCGAAGCGATGCGAATGGACAGGCGTAGTTTGGACCCCGCTGGCAATTCCTTGTACGGGTTTGGGGGAAGAAAGATCGACGCTATCGGCAAGAAACAAATCCCGGTATCCTTCGCCGAGGAAGAGAAAGTACGCACCAAGATGGTGACGTTTGATATAGTGAACATGGATTACCCATACACAGCCATTTTCGGCAGAGGCTTCACAAACAAGTTCAATGTAGTAATCAAGCAAAGCTACTTGTGTATGAAAATGCCATCACCTTTCGGCATCATTACTGTGCACGAGGATCAGCAAGCATCCAGGAGAATCGAAGGTAGGCTGATCCCGGGCTACAGTCTCATAAATGAGGTGGCGACAAATGATGAAACACAAGCAACCATTGAAGTGCAAACAGTCGTCAGCTCGACCGAATATAGGGCTGGAGCAGCCGAAGAAACAGTGAGAATCCCACTTGCATCTCCAAGGCCCGAAAGAACTGTGCACATCAGGATAAGCATGCCGGAAGAAGAAAGAAACACCCTGGCATCTTTTCTTGCGAACAACGATGAAATTTTCGCTTGGTCAGCAAACGACTTGCAAGGCGTTAGCAGAAATCTCGCTCAGCATAGTTTGAACGTCGCAAGCGGCGCTAAGCCCAGAAAGCAAAAACTGAGAAAGATGTCAAACGAATGGGCAGACACGGCGAAAGCCGAAGTGCAAAGATTACTCGATGCGGGAGTAATCCGACCAGTCCAATACCCTGAATGGCTGGCGAACATTGTCTTGGTGAGGAAGAAGAATGGAAAATGGCGAATGTGCGTCGATTTCACCGACATCAACAAATGCTGCCCGAAGGATCCGTATCCTTTGCCTCGTATCGACAAGCTTGTCAACATTGCAGCCGGTTGTGAAACAATGAGCTTGCTAGATTGTTTTTCAGGTTATCACCAGATATGGCTTCATCCTGATGATGAGGAGAAAACCAATTTCATCACCCCAACAGGCACATATTGCTATCGGCGGATGCCGGAAGGGCTGCGGAACGCAGGCCCAACTTTCTCATGGATGACCGATAAGGTTTTCGAAAGCCAGAAGCAGAAGAAGAACTTGTTGGCTTATGTTGACGATATAGTGGTCAAAAGTGACAGACAGGAAGATCATCAAGCAGATTTACTCGAGACTTTCGGCAACCTCCGCAAAAGCGGATTGAAGCTCAACCCTGACAAGTGTATTTTCGACATCAAAAAAGGCAAGCTCCTTGGTTGCTTGGTTTCGGCAAGGGGAATTGAAGCCAACCCCGACAAAATAGCAGCGATCATCAACATGCAACCACCCTCGAGCCGAAAGCAAGTGCAGAAGCTGACAGGAAGACTGGCTTCCATGAACAGATTTATTGCAAGGTCCGCCGAAAAAGGGCTGCCTTTCTTCAGAACTCTGCGTAGCTCTGACCCTTTCGATTGGGGGGAAGAGCAGCGGCAGGCTTTCCAGCAGCTAAAGGAGTACCTGACAAGGTTAACCATGTTATCTAAACCGTTGCCGGAAGCGACGCTCTTGCTGTATCTCGCATCATCTCACAGCACCGTAAGCGCAGTATTGGAGGAAGAGAAGGAACACGAAAACAAGATGACCCAGTTCCCGATCTACTTCGTCTCCGAGGCTCTGTCAGGAGCAAAACTGAACTATTCAGAGCTGGAGAAGATAGCATATACGGTGGTAATGGCTTCCAGGAAGCTAAAGCATTACTTTCAATCTCACCGCATCGTAGTCCTATCGGCTTAACCGTTGGAAGCTTTATTCCGCAATAATGAAGCTATCGGCCGAATTGGCAAGTGGGCCGCGGAGCTAAACGAATACGTGATCGATTTTCAACACCGGTCTGCAATCAAGTCACAAGCACTGGTGGATTTCATAGCAGACTGGACTCCTGCAGCTTTCGACACAACTCTCGAATTTGAGGAACCCGTATGGACAGTAAATTGCGATGGCGCTTGGGGAATGGCTGGAGCCAGAATCTCAGCGATCTTAACCCCGCCAAGAGGACCGAAGGTCAGATTCGCCGCAAGGCTGCAATTCATCACAACCAACAACACCGCTGAATATGAAGCCGTGCTATTGGGATTACGAAAGCTCTGAGCAATCGGAGCGAGAAGGTGCATAGTCAAGTCAGATTCACAAGTCGTCGTTGGTCATGCCGAAAAGGATTTCACAACAAGAGAACTAGAGTTAGCCAAGTATCTGGCAGCAATCAGAAGAATGGAGAAGCATTTCGCTGGTTTCACCTTGCGACACATTCCAAGAGCCGAAAACACTGAGGCAGACGAACTGGCTAAAGCTGCGGCACAAAATCTGCCATTACCACCAGACGTGTTCTACCAAGTCCTTTCGGCCAAAGCTGTGAAAGAAGAAGAAGATCATCCAAGTTCGGTGCACGCTATCGTCAGTGATGATTGGAGGTCGCAGATATTCGCTTACCTAGCCGGAACATACGAGCCGGAGTCTAGGAAGGATGCCGAAAGGATGGCCAGCAGAGCGAAAGGTTACTCAATCATCGGAGAGCAGCTGTTCAAAAATGGGATAACAGGCCCCCTTCTGAAATGCATAAGCAAACGTGAAGGCATTCAGCTGCTCGAAGAAATGCACGCCGGAATGTGCGGAGCGCACAAAGGGCCCCACGAAATAGCGCACAGAGCGATGAGGCAAGGATTCTACTGGCCTTCCGCCGCATCAGACGCCAGAGAGCTGGTCAAATATTGCAAGGGTTGCCAGATGTTCGCAAAAAACCAAAAAGCCCCAACAAACGAAACCATGCCGATAGTGCCAACCTGGCCCTTGCAGAGATGGGGCATTGACATAGTAGGCCCGCTGCCAGCAGCTCCGGGCAACCTGCGCTTTGCAGCGGTCGCCCTCGAGTATTTCACCAAGTTGGTAGAAGCAAAGGCCCTCGCAAGCATAACTTCCACCTCTTTAACCAAATTCGTCTAGCAAAGAATAGTCTATCGTTTCGGCGTTCCCTCCTTCATCACCTGCGACAACGGAAAGCAGTTCGACTGTGCCAAATTCAGGAGTTTCTGCGATGAACTCAGCATCAAGCTCAATTTTGCCTCAGTAAACTACCCGCAAGCAAACGGGGCTGTCGAGAGAGCGAATGGTCTAATCTTTTCAGCAATATCAAAAACTTTGTACGATTCGCCGAAAGGAAAGTGGGCCAACACCCTAACAACAGTTGTATGGGGACACAATATCTCACGATCCAGAGCTACCGGTTTCACTCCATTCCAATTGCTTTACGGCGAGGAAGCAGTCACCCCGGAAGAGGTAAAACTGGGTTCATTCCGAACCGAAATGGCTCCAGTAACTCAGGAGAAAAGGCACCTCGAACTTGACACTATCGAAGAGGTAAAGCTGCAAGCTGCAGAAAATCTCAAAAAATACCATGCCGAAACGAAGCACCACAGGGACAAGACCATAATCCGAAAGGACATCAAGCCTGGAGACATGGTCACCATTCGGCAGCCAGACAAGCAAGGTAAGCTGCAGTCGCAATGGCAGGGCCCTTTCATTGTGGCAAGCATGGCGGCACCGGGTGTGTTCCGGATGCTGAACGACAAGGGCGAAGAATCATCCCACACATGGAACGCAAGCAACTTGCGCCGTTTTTACCCTTAGTCTGAGCTTTCGAATTTGAATGTAATCTTTTCTTTTGTTTCATTTATTACTTTCTGCAACTAAAGTTGGCTGCACTCTTTTTCCTCGCCGGGGAAGCCCTTTATCGGGGTGCGAGGTTTCTTAACGAGGCAGCCGAATGTAACCAATACATTACGAAAATACACGTAATTCCCCCAAAATATTATGTGGCACGACAAAGGATGAAATCAACCGAAAATAAGGTTGAGACATTTGTCATTCCCATGTGATGAGCGAGAACGTCGGTTGGGTGGGCGAAAGAGATCCTCCGCATCCACCGACAATCTCGAAAGCCTGCGGGCTATGAAAAAACCGACCCTCTGACAAAACGAGAGGGCGGAACCAAAGCCTGCGTGCTATGAAAAAACCGACCCTCCGACAAAACGAGAGGGCGGAACGAAAGCCTGCGGGCTATGAAAAAACCGACCCTCCGACAAAATGAGAGGGCAGAACGAAAGCCTGCGGGCTATGAAAAAACCAACCCTCCGACAAAACAAGAGGGCGGAACGAAATCCTGTGGGCTATGAAAAAACCGACCCTCCGACAAAACGAGAGGGCGGAACGAAAGCCTACGGGCTATAAAAAAAATGACCCTCCGGCAAAACGAGAGGGCGGAACGAAAGCCTGCGGGCAAAACAAACCGTCCCTCCAACAAGACGGGAGGACCGTAAAGTCAAGCCGAGAAACCATAATGGGGTCCACAACGTCAGGAAAGACAGATAGCAGTTTCCAGTAGGTGCAAAACTTGAAGGCCATCTTAACTCCTCACCCACAAAATGCCGCAAGTACAGCCAAAGCAATAAATGTAGCGCCCTCGCCGCATAGACAGGCCAATATAAATAGACACCAAAGCGCAAGCTTTTCCAACCATCCAAAGCCACAAAATCTTTTCAAGTGCAAACCCCGAAAAGACCACCCAAGAGGAATAATGCGAATAGGAAGCATCAGGAGCCAAGGTTCCACTTTAATGATTGTGTCATCGATACCGCATCTGCATAGCGCCCCCAATCCAGTAACTGTAGGTGAAAGCAAAATCAAGTAGCATGCCCATCTCAAACCGCAGCTAGAAAATGAGAAAAATCAAACACGCTGCTAGATGACAACGAGAGCGATACCGCGGGCATGACCAGGTGCAACCTTTCCGATTCAAGTTGTAAAGTTACTTTCATTAACCAATTTTCAAGCGCAGCAAACCAACAGCAAAGGTTCCTGCAACTTATCGGCCGAGGGGCTCGCAACGAAAGCGCCCTCGCGCGAAAGCTACCGCCCCTCGTCTAAGTGTGTGGGGGCGGGCGCGTCTTTACTACCGGCCGAGGGGCTCGCAACGAAAGCGCCCTCGCGCGAAAGCTACCGCCCCTCGTCTAAGTGTGTGGGGGCGTGCGCGTCTTTACTATCGACCGAGGGGCTCGCAACGAAAGCGCCCTCACGCGAAAGCTACCGCCCCTCGTCTAAGTGTGTGGGGGCGGGCGCGTCTTTACTATCGGCCGAGGGGCTCGCAACGAAAGCGCCCTCGCGCGAAAGCTACCGTCACTCGTTTAAGTGTGTGGGGGCGGGCGCGTCTTTACTATCGGTCGAGGGGCTCGCAACGAAAGCGCCCTCGTGCGAAAGCTACCACCCCTCGTCTAAGTTTGTGGGGGCGGGCGCGTCTTTACTATCGGCCGAGGGGCTCGCAACGAAAGCGCCCTCGCGCGAAAGCTACCGCCCCTCGTCTAAGTGTGTGGGTGCGGGCGCATCTTAACTATCGGCCGAGGGGATCGCAATGAAAGCGCCCTCGCGCGAAAGCTACCGCCCCTCATCTAAGTGTGTGGGTGCGGGCGCGTCTTAACTATCGACCGAGGGGCTCGCAACAAAAGCGCCCTCGCGCAAAAGCTACCGCCCCTCGTTTAAGTGTGTGGGGGCGGGCATTCATGTTCTATCGACCGAGGGACTCGCAACGAAAGTTTATTCGCCCGAAAGGTACCACCCCTCGCCTAAATGTGCACGGTCGGGTACGTCTTCGTTTTTGGCCAAGGGGATCAAAGACGTAACAACCTTTACGCGAATTCTACCGCAGCCAAAAGAACATTCGCGCCAAATCTAGACAAACGTAAGAACAGGGTTCGCTTTTTCAAAATATACGTATATGTATATATAACAATGACAACACCGAAAGACAAAGTCACAGTAACTCGTTTCTTTACATTCAATCTCTAAGCAAATTCATATAGTGTATTCAAGCTCGCTAACTACTCCAGCGAACGAAGCAAAATGCTATATCGCCTAGCATCCGGCGAAAGCACGGCGTCTTCGGGCTCCACCTTAACAAACGGGGAGCCTTCGGAGCTTGGCGGCGCACGCGAAGCCTCGCGCGTTTCCCGCCTCGTCTCGAGTTCGCATCGGTCAAAGCTCTCGTAGAAAGCACGCAAATGCACCTCCGTGCGCTTAAGTTTTCTAGCGCGTTTGTTTAGATAAGACGAAAGCGATACCGTCGGAAACCTATCATGAAAACTCCACCACAAGTCACCTCCAACAAAAAGATCGCCAGATCTAATCATTAGAGGGCAAATGTCGAGAACGTCCGGCGTTCCCGCATCGACATCCTGTTCAATACAACATTCCATTTTAAGTTCAAAATCACACGCAACAACAAGTCTGGCGAATGCAACCGACACATAAAAAGCCCTATTTCATTCATCTACCGCATCCTGGGGAGCATCCGCGTCGCGGGAAGCAGCGGCGGCTGAGCTCTCGGGGACCTCCTCGTTCGGCTGGGGCGGGCTCGCTTCGTCTTCCGGCTCGGCTTCACGCGCTCGCCTTTCGGAGATGAAATCCGAAAACACCTTTCGGATGTGCGCTTTCTCTTCCGAAGTCTGCACAAAGAGCGAGGGCTCAGAAGAAGCATCACTTACGCCACAAAAAGCGAAGAAGCGATAGCTGACAGAGGAATCAAGCGAAAGCATAAGCAATCGGCAGAAGATACCTTTCCACGAGCCACAATGGACTGCATAAGTGACATATCGTTCCCGCCGGCCAACCAGAACTCATCAAAGAATCTCTTGCCTAGGACTTTCGCCGCTTCGGGGGTGCGCCAATAGTAGTCCACCTCCTTGACCAAAAGGTCCGCGATATGGGAGCAGCCGGCGTCCACAAGGCTATGACCGATCGCCTTGATGCCAGTAACGGCGGCGTAGTCTCGGCCGAGGGCCATGTGTCCTTCCAGCAACTCCATCTCGGAGCGAATCCAGCCAACGAGGCTATCGACGTTACGCTCTGAGGGACCATCCGCCTCGACGCCGATGCTGCGAAGGCACTCGCGGAAGCGAGCCACGGCCTCCTCAGCAGAAGTTAAAAGCACTCCCTCCCTTTCGGCTTGGGCGGCCCGTAGCTGTGAAGGCTCCTTCTTGAGGTTTTCCACCTCTTTCTGACTTGCTTTCCTTGAGGTGCGCTCAACGTCGGCCTTCTTGGTCTGCAGCTCAAGGTCGGTGGCGAGTTTCTTCACTTGTGTGTCAAAATTCTTCACTTAGTATCAAGCTCCTGCTTCTCGCGCTCGAGCTTGCGAATATAGAGATCCCTTTGATTGCTCTGGCTGCGAGCGACAACGGCAGCCTGCGAATAGCAGCGAAACAACGGTGAAAAGAAAGACCGAAAGAGCCACAAAGCCCGCAGCGAAATCAAACACTTACGCTTGCCAGGTGAAAAGAGATGGCATCGTCGAGTTTCAGACAGTTAACTTTCAGGAGATCCCTTTCGATCTCCGGCACGATGAAAGCTTTCTGCGAGAATTCCACATCTTAGTGGCCTCCACGCTGCCGCCAGGAAGAATTCCAGCCCGATGATAGTCAAGCCGGCAAGCGAGTTGGGCGTCCGAAGGCACACCTAAAGAACGAGCAACGCGATAAGATTCCTCTTTCGCCTCGTCAGTATCATTCGACGAGCTCAAGCTAGTATATAAGCACGGGTTCTCGTAGTCTGATGGCACCCCGTCGAGAACCAACCGCCCGTAACCCAAGAGCTGCCCCTCCACCATTTCCTGGGTCAGACGAATGCAGCGCGGCGAAAGGCATAGCTTACCTTTGTCAACGGCAGCAGGGCGGGCATTCTCAAGGACGCGCTCTCCTTTTCGCCAATAGCGGTCTTTTTGCCTGGCGCCCGTGCAGAGGTGTCTAGGCGAAGAGTTTTCGTTTTCTTCGCTGGACGCTCCGTGACATCGGGCGGACCGGAGGGTTTCCGGGCCCCGACCTTCGCGAAGGTTGGCATCTCAGCAACCGAAGTATCGTCATCAAAGGCCATGTGCAAAATAGGCACGCTCGATTTCTTCGGAGCCATCCCCGCAGCGTATGATGTGCTCTGTAAAAAACGTAAAAAGCTTGTTTCAATAAACAAAAAGACGACTAACCATAAGTCTTGAAAACGGTAGCAAAATGCGAAAGCGACATTCAAGCACACGCGACGCGAAGTAAATCAGCAGAAACTAACCACCCTCGGGTGATCGAAAGGATCAACGTCGGGGATCGACTCCAATGCCCTCATCCGGCTCTTAAGCATTGGCTTCGCGACCAGGCGGCCGATGCGAATATCTTCAACTTCGGAAAACTTTCGCCGAGGAATCACACCACTGCGTCCCCGACGCCAAGCCATGCCTTTGCCTTTCGTACCCGGGTTTCCGGTCTCACCCTCGCTTTCGTCAACCAAAGGTCTTTCGGCATATGTAATGCCCATCGCATCAAAAGCCTGGTTCAAACGGCGGCTTCGGCCAAGGTTACCAAGTTGGAACTCGCTCTCCTTTCGCAGATACGGCCCGCAAATTTTCTTTGCTTCACTCTCGATATACTTCACGTAGTGGTCATCGTCAGAGAAGTTCGCGGGTTTCTCTAGCAGTAGAAGAGGGCCCCGATACTCGTCCTTGTCAGAAAACTCTTCAAAAGAAGTTGCGGTGCAGAGCGGATTCATTCCCATCGCCATCCATTCCTCCACCAGATCTCGACTAATCTGGAATCGAGCGGTGAGCGCGTAAGCGTCTCCGCACCGAATAGCTTCTTCTCCGCCCAACACAACAGGCGGAAGGTGTCTTCCGGGATACCTCTCCAGAACCGACATGAGCGGGGAACCTTTCTTCTCCCCTTTACCCAGTTCAGCGACGACAGTTTCATCTGAGCAAACGCGATAGTAGAACCAGGAGCGTTTCCATTCTGGCCACTTGTTTCGGTAGGTAAGCGAAATGGAAACGCTGCCTTGAGTCTTCCGCGGAACAAAGTTGATGCACCCAATTTCACTGGGCAGTTTACCTCCCAGGTAGGGGTCGTTTACTTTCGTCAGTCGACGGTGGATATCATAAAACCGCACGAAAACATCCGCTCGTGGTTTACAACCAAGCATCTTCATAGCTTGTGCGAATACACCGAGCCTGACGAAAGTGTTCGGTGTCAGCTGGTGAAGTTGCACCTCGAACCCCAAAAGGACGTCCGAGATGAACTCTTCAAGTGGAAAGTCCAAACCAGCGGTGAAATAGTCACGAAAAACAATCGCCTCGTTGGGTCGTGGAATCAGCACCTCTTCGTCTCCAGGGACCCGACAATTTGCCAAATGGTCCTTCCTTAGGGGCCCCTTGTCGGCCAATGCTTGCAAACCAGCGGCTGTCATTCGCGAGATGCCGAGGAAAAAGGAACAGTCCATCGGAACCGAAACCACACAAGAATCTCCGTCATCAGACAAGCTCCCGCTGTGACTTGCTACCCGCGGAGCTTCCCCGGATCCAATCGAAACGTCAGCGCTACTCTCGCGGCGGGCGGAATCAGAGGCGCCACTGCTTTCGCTAGAGCTCGAAGTCGACGAGGAATCAGAAGATGCCATCTAACACGGCGCGAAAGACGAATGAACAACGCAAGCATACGAAAAGAAGAAAAAGAAAATAACGACGATAACATCACATATCCGAAAATTGAGATAAACCGAAAGCAATTAAAGGCAACAGAGAGTTACGCACCACGGTCGCCCAGCGAATGGTCGAAGTAGACACCAGCAGCTTTCGCCAAAAGCGAATGACGTGAGGCTTCGCGAGAGAGGCGACGGGTGCGGGAATGCATCAACTGGCCAAGTGGCTTCCTCACCCGAAGCACCCACGTTTATATACGAACAGCCAGGACACGGTTTTCAAGGAAAACGAAGAGACGCCTAGGCACGGGATTCAAAGCGCCACAAAGGCATCCCTTTACGGTACACGGTTTTCGAGGAAGACGAAAAAGACACCCGTGCATGGATAACGAAGCATCGTAACAGCTTCACAGATGTAACACGGGGTCAGGGATGACAGGATGTCCCGGCGCCAAAAAAAAAACTTGGCTTCGAAACGAAACCAAGATTTTTTGGGCGGGCGTAGGCGCCTAGCGAGAGGACACGGTCGAATTTCGTAAGCTTACAGATCCGACCGTAAGGGGCTATTGTTGGGATGGTACCCAGACCGCAGGCGCCTCCAACCCGCAAGACAGAAGAGTGACGGAGCTTTTGTGCGAAAGAGAGCATTCGCGCAGAAGCACACGTTTCGGCTCGCGGACCGAGGGAAGGCGGAGCTTTCGTGCGAAAGGAAGCTTTCGCGCGGAAGCACGCGTTTCGGCTCGCGGACCGAGAGAAGGCGGAGCTTTCGAGTGAAAGAACGCTTTTCGGCTTGCGGACCGAGAGAAGGCGGACCTTTCGTGCGAAAGGAAGCTTTCGCGCGGAAGCATGCGTTTCGGCTTGCGAACCAAGAGAAGGCGGAGCTTTCGTGCGAAAGGAGGCTTCCGCGCGGAAGCACGCGTTTCGGCCCGCAGGGCTGGAGAATGGCGGAGTTTTCGTGCGAAAGGAGACATTCAAGCGAAAGGAATCCGACATTTCCGGCGGAGATTTTCAGCTTTCATGACTTTGGTTTTTCATAGGCTTTCGCAGGTCGCTGGAGGCCTGGGTCAAAGGAAGCGGGCCCACCGGTCAGGAAAAGGAGCCGGGGGACGCTGGGCCTGTCTGAGGGTGAAGTTACGATGATGCCCCTCGCGCCGGAAGAGACGGCGTACGGCCACGGAGTAGTTGAGCAGGGTATTGTCGTAATTGTAACAGAGTGGTTGGAAGGGCATTCTTGTACTTTCAAACTGATCTGGATTAATATAAAAAGCTCCCAGCTTCCCCAAGATAGGGGGAGAACACTGTTCACTTCACTCAACTTCTCACTCTCTTCCGTTTACTTCCGCTTTCGCTCTGTGCTTTCGCTCGTGCGACAACCTGCTTTCGGGGTCTCGGTCCCGAAACAACACCTGATCTTGCCGATCCTTGGATCGACCAGATCGGTATAATGGGCTTCATCAGCCCATACTGATCAACAAATCATCCTTATAAGAGAAGGATCCACATATTTAGCGTCAGACTCAGCATTCATCACAACCATAAGACCTCCGACCAGGGCCACCTGGTCGGACATAACATGAGTGATCGGAAACCCAAAATGATCAGGCCCATTCAACTTAGAACATCTGATCTCTCAAAAGACAAATTCGATCCTAATATTAGAGGCCGAACACTTCTTCTAAATTCATCTTTATATGTGACACTTTTGAGTGTCAACACTAATGATTGTGGGTGGCAGTGCATGAAGGTGGGGGTTGTTTTATAAGGGCATGAGACCTGAGAAGAGATGATGTCATAAATGATGACTGAGGGGTTGTAGTGCAGTAATAAGGGAAATCAATGAAAATTTGATAATTAAAGTTGGTGGGTCGGAGATTCCAGTCCACTTATTAAAGACATAGAGCAATTAATTGGATCGCATAGCCACACACTACAGAGTATTCCCATACATTACTAAGTGTAAGTAATTGTAATACCCCGACTAGAAACGACACGGGAGGTTACTAATCATCACCTATTCTTCTAAGTTCAGCAATTATTATAAAAATTCGGCAAAACCTCTCGTATAAAACGGACATCCAAGACAAACACAAACACATATCTCTACCGAATAATAAAGAGGCAAAATTTCTACACCTATAATTTTTTGTGCAACCTAATCAGTGTTTTATCCGGATTCAGTCTGATTAGCTAGATTATTTTTATTTTCGTTTCAGTTTCAGTTTTTATTCAGTTGCTTCCTCTTTCTTTTTCCTTTTCATAGGTTCTTCTACGACCCCTCTCCCTTCTAGATCATGTACGTGACTTTTTTTTATTTTTTTAAATAAGATAAATAATAAGGTCTTTTAAGCATTGACCCTTGCTTATAGTAAACAAATATTTCTATTACTAACTTGTTGGTATAACTTAGAAATAAATTATTATTATGACATGAATTAGCTAGCTGCTGGTGATCTAAAATCAAACTGTATAAACTTAAATTTGAAAACTTTGTTATCCATTAAGTTCTCTGTATAAATAGTATAACTCTCGATAAGGCTGACACTTGGAAATCGAGATATTATGACGATTAACTACTTGTCGACTTTAATGATAAGACTAACACTTGGAAATCGAGATACGATGACGATTAACTTCTTGTCGATTTTAATGATAAGGCCGACACATGGAAATCGAGATATGATGACAATTAACTTCTTGTCAACATTAATAAGATACTAAAATTATATATTTTTATAGTCTTTAAAAGAAGTGACTGATATCTGACCTTAATAAAAACAAAAAATTGATAATTAAAGTTGGTGGGTTGGAGATGATTCCAGTCCACTTATTAAAGACATAGAGTAATTAACTAGATGGCATATATATAGCCACACTGCAGCGTATCGCTGAATACCTCCCATACATTACTAAGTGTAAGTAATTGTAGCACCCCGACTAGAAACGGCACTGGAGGTTACCAATATCATCACCTAAATTCTTCTAAGTTTAGCAACTATTATAAAAATTCGGCAAAACCTCCCTTATAAAATGGATATTCGAGGCAAGCAGAAACACATATCAAAGACAAAGTAGCATTGGAAGTAACGATGTATGCATCAAAGCCCAACCCTATGGCAATAAGATACAAATATCATCGCAGCCGCGAGACCATCTCGACCATGACCAACAATTAAGCAACATCTAACTTCATTCAGATTAAGAACATCTTACATATTAAATGGATGTGCTTGTGATGATGAAGCTACTCCTAGCTAATTTATGTGTATGTGGTGACCAGTAGGTACCTAAACACTAAATAAATATAAGGTTGAGCAAAAACACTAAGCAACTACATTAAGATCTGGAAGAAAAATAAGATACGGCAATCCATGAGCGAACTATTAATGGAATATTAATTTCTGTCTTGAAATATTTGAAAACAAAGAAAAAAACCTGATCAATAGGCATAAAGCCCAAACACAAGTTCATCATGACCAATTTAAGTTTCTGAGTACCACTAAGTGTTACTAGCATGGAAGGAATATCTCTATATTTTATGGGTTATGCCTCAACTAATGGCAAGTATACAATTGTCGTTTCAACCATCCTCTAGTATTCATCTAACTTATTTCATGCATCAATGGCATATAAGGGAAACAAAATACTATTCAATGGCAATGAGGAAAATTTTTAATTCCAAATAGAATATAACAAAAGGTTATAAGTTTCAATGATATATATTCAACAAATATCTACCCTGTTCAAGAGGCATTAGAAACTGGGAGCCTTTTAAACTCCTACATGTATGATGTTCTTAATCTGAATGAAGTTATATATAAAAAAGACCAAATAAACACAAAGATGAATAAAAACACTCAGAAGTACATCAAGAACCAGAAGAAAAAATATCAGACGGTAATCCTGAGCGAGTTTAATGGAATATCAAATACATTGTAGTTTCTACCTTCAAATATTTGAAAACAAAGAAAAAACCTTGAACAGTATGCGTAAAGCCCAAACACAAGTTCATCATCCATTTGCCTTAACTTCGGCAATAATCTGACCACACAATCGGCACAAACATCACCCAAAGTTAGGGAACAGAGCTACCTTAAGAACTAGCCCTCATTGATCAACCATTAAACTATTTTATGAATACACAAAGATCGAATGCTAAATCAAAAGTTGTATCCTCAAAAAAACTAATTTTCTAAGTTCCCACTGTTTTAATCATAACTCTCAATCCACTTAATCAATTGACAAAAGTAAATACATCTCATAAATCTAAAAAATCATACAACTTATTTTAGTGAAGATGGAGAATTCTGGTTCTCCAAATAGGTTGGAAAAAGATGGAAAGATTCTACATATGAAAATTCTAGTTCGAGAGAACAAAAACACTGTTTTGGCCCTTAAACCTAAACCGTTAATCCAATCTTGTGAACTGAACCTCAATGGAAAGATAAAAACAAGGGCTACAACTTTTGTGTCATGGAGATGTTTTGGTTATTGAAGGACGCTTCATGACGTCTAGATTCATCCTCAACCTTTCATCTTCTATTTTGTCTTGCTTACAAAACGAGAGAGACATAACAAACTGCACCATTGTTCTTCCGTTGAGTTGCCCTCAAGTTTTCCCGTCCGAATCTTTTGCGCGCACAGAGAGTTAGGAGAGCAGGTCTCTGGAACCGTCATCCGCATCGTGACACCTAGTGTGCGGGCGATTAGGTTTTTAAGGAGCATCATCGCGACTGCTCGCTTCTGATCTGATCGGCTATTCCTCCGATCGGCTATTCTCTTTGGCGATCGGCTCTTCTTCCTAACAATCAGCTGTTCCTCCAATCGTATATTGTCTTCGGTGATTGGCTCTTCTTCGTAGCGACCCGCTACTCTTTCTGGTGGACATTCGAGGGACTGCACTGCGAACCTCACCGAGCATCGATTGTGGTCTACGACTTTGAGCAACACATTCATTATGAATGTGAATGGAGCCGTCGGTGCCTCCGGCACTGGTCCCTCCATAGGGTATATTTCTAATCCCGATCTGACTACTGTTTTTGTGAACAATATTGTTTCAGTATTAATACTGTTATGGATCAATATGCTCATCCTTGATAATGTTCACATGCACATATTTGTTACCACAAATTTAATATTGTATTTTTGGATTAAATTAAACATGAAATTGCCTATTTTTCTAACAAACACAAGCACATATACAATGTATGTAGATGATAACCCTATCATTTAACAATCTCCTGGAATTTGAACTGAAATGAAGCCTCACGCCGCTGCTGCCGGCTGCAGTGCTACCCCACAGAGCCCCATCCACGATAGTTTGTCGGGCCCGAGGTGGCGAGACAATTGAAAAGGCTAGTGAACAAGATCGACGTAGCTTGGTCCACTGGCTGCAGCGGCACACACGTCGTCGTTGTCCTGAAGATGGGATGACACGGAGATGCGGCGGAGAGTCGATTCAGAGCGGCACGTACACAAGGAGCCGACGTGCTAGCCTGCAACGCGCTGCGGAGGAGCCACTCCTTCGGCAACCTATGATCTTGTTGGGCGACACGCTGTCAGTTATGGATGATGGGGTCACACGGATGACGCCATGGACCTAGCGCCCACCCAGTTTTGTTCCCCAATGGAATGTTGTTTCCCTTTCACCGTGTGTCTCCCAAATGGTGTCCACCCGTCACGCGACTATCAATGCTCATGTGTCCGCTAAATTGCTGATTCCTCTCACTCCTAGATTGATTCATGGTTCTTTCATACGGTTGGAAAGACTAATAACCTAGAGAATGGCCGGGTCGAGCTCAGGCTCGCCAAAAAAATGCTAATGATTGTGGGTGGCGGTGCATGAAGGTGGGGTTGTTTTATAAGGGCATGAGACCTGAGAAGAGATGATGTCATAAATGATGACTGAGGAGTTGTAGTGGAGTAAGGGAAATCAATGAAAATTTGATAATTAAAGTTGATGGGTCGGAGATGATTCCAGTCCACTTACTAAAAACACAGAGCAATTAACTAGACGGCATAGCCACACACTACAGCGTATTGCTGAATACCTACCATACATTACTATGTGTACGTAATTGTAGCACCCTAACTAGAAACGACACCAGAGGTTACCAATATCATCACCTAAATTCTTCTAAGTTTAGCAATTATTATAAAAATTTGGCAAAACCTCCCTTATAAAATGGATTCCGAGTCAAGCAGAAACACATATCAAAGATAAAGTAGCATTGGAAGTAACGATGTATACATCAAAGCCCAACCCTAAGATACAAATATCATTGCAACCACGAGACCATCTCGACCATGACCAACAATTAAGCAACATATAACTATTATAGTTGCAATTGCAACTCATAAATGTCTGAGGGCTAATTCGTGTGATGATGAAGCTACTCCTAGCTAATTCGTGTGTATGTGTGGTGACGACCAGTAGGTACCTAAAAACTAAATAAATATAAGGTTGAGTAAAAACACTCAACAAATACATTAAGATCTGGAAGAAAAATAAAAGATAACAATCCATGAGCGAATTATTAATGGAATATCAGATAGATATTAATTTCCGTCTTGAAATATTTGAAAACAAAGAAAAAAAAATACCTGAACAATAGGCATAAAGCCCAAACACAAGTTCATCATGACATGTTTAAGTTTTTGAGTACCACTAAGTGTACTAGCATGAAAGGAATATCTCAATATTTTATGGGTTATGCCTCTACTAATGTCAAGTATACAATTGTTGTTTCAGCCTCTTGTATTCATCTAACTTATTTCATGCATCAATGGCATATAAGGGAAACAAAATACAATTCAATGGCAATGAGGAAAAATTTTAATTTCCAAATAGAATATAACAAAAGGTTATAAGTTTCAATGGTTAGAGGGCTAGTTCTTAAGGTAGCTCTGTTCCTCAACTTTGGGTGATGTTTGTGCCGATTGTGTGATGTCGGATTATCGCCGAAGTTAAGGCAAATGCATGATAAACTTGTGTTTGGGCTTTATGCATATTGTTCAAGGTTTTTTCTTTGTTTTCAAATACTTCAATGCAGAAACTACTATATATTTGATATTCCATTAAATTCGCTCAGGATCCCTGTCTGATATTTTTTCTTCTGGTTCTTGATGTACTTTTGAGTGTTCTTACTCATCCTTGTGTTTATTTGGTCTTTTTTATATGTAACTTCTTTTAGATTAAGAACATCTTACATGTAGGAGCTTAAAAGGCTCCCAGTTTACAAGCTGGAATGCCTCTTGAACAGGGTTATACCTCTTGGACAGCCAACCGTCAATTTCCTTTCCCACCTCTGCTTTACCTGATTTCCTCCCTTGCCGAGCATCTCTACAAACTGGTAGAACCAACAGTAACGCAGAGCTTGGAACAAACAGTATCACGGAGCTTAGATGGAGGAGGATTGCATGAATAGGTAAGGAAACCTAAATGAACTCTGATGGCCCAGATTTATTCGGCTCGATATGGGTTTATCCAAATCGAGACATGGAGCATTGTTGGTCCAATGAACAGCTGTACGTAGGCAGGCACAGGCTCTCATTGTGTACGGACTGGACATGTCACAGTTCATAGGCTGATCTTTTTTTCAAGGCCTCCCGAAGTAAAATGGAAATATGGAGCAACCACACTGTGTGGAAAGTTCTTGATTCCTCCCAATCCAAGCTAGTGCTTTCGTTGTAATAGTGAAATGTCTGTGCAAAGTATAGGGTGGAGTACATTTTTATATGCTAGCACAAGGGTAGTTGAAGAAGACTACATGCAACCGAGTGTAGGAGGAGGAACCATGTTATAAATGACCATTATGTCAAGACACTACTACAGAATTGAATATGTGCAGCGTTGCCTAAATGGGCTCCATGGCGGGCACAGTTTTTGCCCGCCACGGTTATTCGGTGGCCGGCCTGGAGCGCCCGGTCGCCGAAGCGCCCGCTGCGGTTAATAATTAACCGCAGCGCGCAAGTAAGGTGCCCGCTGCGGTTAATCTCCTTTAACCGCAGCGGGCGTCCTTAGTTGCCCGCTGTGGTTAATTATTATCCGCAGCGGGCAATGGTTAATTATTATCCGCAGCGGGCAACATAATGTACCCGCTGCGGTTAAAGATGATTAACCGCATCGGGCGACTTACGTTGCCCGCTTCGGTTATTCCAGGCTATTTAAGCCGCCGCCAGCAAAAAGGAACCCGATCATCTTCCTCCTCTTGACAAAAATGGGGGAGAAGTTTTGCCAAATTTTTGCCCCAAATAACTTGTTTTTGAGGTTTATTTATTTGATTTGGAGAAGTAGTCAACAAGAGGTAACTAGATGATCTCCATCCTCTTTCCCTTCTCTTTTTCTCTCTTTTTAGCCTCCTTTTTACATCTAGTTTCATGGAGGAGATTGAAAACTGGTATTTGTTTCTCTAAGTTCATCGTGGATGCATTAATTTTATTTGCCGTCGTTATTTCAGTCCCTAGATTTAACATAAATATAATTAATTATTATTTTTTCTAATTCATCTTTGTTTTGTGATTCATGATGTGTGTAATTAATTAAGGATCACATGTACAATGGACCAGTCGGAATGGATGTATAAGATCAATAGAGTACTTGATGTACGGTATCTCGTTGAAGCGAGAAAGTTTATTGCCGCTGCGAAAGCTGACCGTGAGAGATCGAACCAGACGACAATCATATGTTCATGTCATCGCTGCAAGAATCTGACCGCCTTCAAAGACGAAGGCACAGTGCAATCTCATTTGATTCGTTTCGGTTTCATGGAGGATTACACAGTCTGGACTCATCACGGCGAGAGATTCGATCCGAGTGTCGGGGCGGCATCTGGAGTAAGCTCAGCGTCGATGACGACGGTGAACCAAGATCCTGGAGCGCACGTCTCATCAGCAACAGTAGCGCCTGCCTTTAGTGACAGTAGTGCTCGTGACCACATCACTGTGGAGGATGTACTCCAGGATATTACAGATGATGGTGGTGGAGATGTTGAGGACGCTACGGTGCAGGACCCTGCGGATGTGGAGCTATTTCAGGATTTACTCAACCACATCGACGAAGACGACGTCGTGTATGGCCCCCCGAAGTGGCTGGAAAATTTCAGAGAGATGAAGCAGGCGTCACTTGATCCTTTATATAAGGACGGCGGGGAATGTCCGAAGGATTGCACGGTGCTCCGTTTCAACCTCCACATGTTGATGATGAAGGCTCGGCATGGGTGCTCAGACAGTAGCTTTGATGAGCTGTTAGGTTACGTTGCTAAAACATTCCCGACGAGTAACAAGATTCCAGCAAATACGTATCGGGTGAAGAATCTTATCCGGCTAGTGGCGATGAAGCTTAGAAAGTTCGATGCCTGCCCTAACCACTGCATCCTCTATCGGGGCACAAAGTATGAGAATTTGACGAGTTGTCCACACTGTGGCGCTAGTCGCTACAAGAGAAATGCTGGCTGTCGCGTGGATGCATACGACGATGAGGCCTTGCGAGGTGGTCAGAGGAAGAAGAAGAAGGGTGGCAAGAAGAGCAATGCTGCAGCCAATCGCATCTCGACTCAATAGCAGGACGAGGAAGAAAGAGGGTTACACGCTGAGGAGAAGTCCGACACTGTCGGTGTGGTACATGCCAGTGATGGACCGCCTGCGTGCGCTATTTAGGAACCCAGAGGACGCGAAGCTCAGGTCCTGGCATGCATCAACTGACCACTTGAAGGACGATGGCATGCTGCGGCACCCCTCCGATGGCCAGAAGTGGAAAGATTTCGACAAGGCCTACCCGCAATTTGGCAAAGATCCCAGGAACGTTCGGTTCGCGCTGAGCACCGACGGGATAAATCCATTCAGCGAGCTGAGCAGCTCCCACAACACCTGGCCGGTCGCACTGACCATCTACAACCTACCTCCCCATCTATGTCAGAGGCGCAGGTATCTTCTGCTGACCATGCTTATCTCGGGACGGAAGCAGCCCGACAACGATATCGATGTTTTCCTGGAGCCGGTAATGGAGGAAATGAAGGAGCTATTTGATGTTGGGGTCGAGATGCTGGATGCGTCCCTCAAGGAGAAGTTCACCCTAAAAGCCATCATATTTGTCACCATCACCGACTACCTCGGCCTCTTCTCACTGTCAGGGCAGATCAAAGGGAAGACCGGCTGCGTAATGTGCATCGACGGGACATGCTACACTTACCTCAAGGGATCGAACAAGATGGTCTACATGAGGCACAGGCGGTTCCTTTCGAAAAGGCACAGATATAGAAGAAGTGTCATGAATCAATTGTTCGATGATCAGGGCGAGCCATAGGGTGAACCACCGGCGCAGAGTAGTTGGGGGCCAAAGGTTTATGAGATGGTGAAGGATATTGATCAGATCGAGTTCGGGAAGAAGAAGAAGCCACCAGAGGAGGGGACAAAACAAACGAGGAAGCGAAAGCACGACACGACGGAGGAAGCGTCGCAGGTTGTCCCATCTGTTCCTTTCAAGAAGAGGTCAATTTTCTTCGAGTACCTGTCATATTGGAAGACACTGAAAACACCCCATGCCATCGACTGCATGCATCTCAAGAAGAACGTCTTCGATAGCACGATCGGTGTCCTGCTGGACATCCCGGGCAAGACGAATGATGGTCTGAAGTCACGTACGGATCTTCTCAACCAGGGCATCAGGCAGGACCTTCACCCTGGGTCACCTCATAATGGTAAAGTCGATCTTCCAGGTGCGGCCTACAACCTAAGGCATGGCGAGAAGACTGCTATGCTCAAGCTTCTTAGCGTTATCAAGGTGCCAACCGGTTTCTCTTCCAACATCAAGAGCCTCGTCTCCTTGAAAGACCTCACATTGACCGGCTACAACGCACATGACTGCCACATCATGTTGACGGTGTTCCTTCTAATTGTGATAAGGGTTATCGGTCCAGAGTACGTGAAGATGGTGGTCACTCGGATATCATACTTCTTTAACCGCATCATGCAGAAGGTCATCGGTAAGGCTGACCTCCCTGCCCTGAAGGTCTTCATCGCGGAGACCCTTTGCCAGCTCGAGATGTGCTTTCCCCCATCATATTTTGATATTATGGTACACCTGATGATGCACATGGTGGATCAGATCGAGCAACTGGGCCCTGTGTACCTGCACGAGATGTGGACGTACGAGTGGTTCATGTCCACCCTCAATAGATATGTTCATAACCGTGCTCACCCGGAGGGCTCTATGATCGAGGCGTACACAACCGAGGAGGCAGTGAACTGGTGTATGAGGTACATAAAAGATGGGAGGGCGATTGGGTTGCCTGTCCATCAGCACGACGGTAGAACCGCGGGCATGGGGTGCACGGGCCGAAAAGTATACACGGATATACCATACAAGGAGGTTGAACAAGCTCATTATAACATCCTTCATCAGTTGGTGAGCATGGAGAAATATGTCGAGAGGCACATAGAAGAGATCCGTGCCGCTAATGACGGACAACGCACAGAGGCATGGGTCCGGAACGAGCACAGGAGCAGTTTCATAGACTGGCTCAAAGAGCAACACGTACCCCTAGAAAGATGCCCTGATGATGAAGATAGAGAGACCGTGCAGAAGCTTGTGCTAGGCCCGTCAAGCCAAGTCACGACGTGGCAAGGGTACGATGTGAAGGGGTACAGGTTCCATACAAAAGACAAGGACAAGAAGAGCGCGACACAGAACAGTGGTGCTCGATATGAGGGCGTCGACGAGGCCACAAACACGAGGACGCAATACTATGGGCAGATCGAAGAAATATGGGAACTTGACTATGGCAAGGACGTATGCGTAACCGTCTTCCGGTGCCACTGGGTAAACCCCAAAGCGGTTGCGGTCGACAGTTTCGGGCTAACCACCGTGAACCTCAAAAGTATCGGGTATAAAGATGACCAATGGGTACTTGCAACCAATGTCGCGCAAGTGGCCTACTATATCTATCCGGAGGACCCAAAGAGGCATGTGGTCGTGTCAGCGGATTGTTGGCGCTGATGGGGTCCAAAGCCCAGAACAATACAACAACTATGCAGAGCTCCAACTTTGTACTGATTTTGCAAAGAAGATCAAGGCCGTCGAGGACCGTTGCAACAAGAGCGGCATGAAGCCCTGGGCCCGTCCCGATGGTGAGAAGCGGTCCGTGAAAGCACCAGTACCAAAATAAGATGTATATATGCCACACGTCTATCTAATAAAGTAGTGGAAGTTAACTTAATATCATGCTGTAATAATATGAAAAAGTGAACTTATGAAAATTTATTAATAAAAGTTTTTATTAATAAGTTTTTATTTTTAATAATAAGCTAGTACTAATTATATTAAGTTAATGTACCCTGGTGAATAACCGCAGCGGGCATCGTAAGGGCCAGCTGCGGTAGTACCTATTAACCGCAGCGGGCATTATTAGGGCCTGCTGCGGTTAATTATTAACCGTGGCGGGCACTTAAGATGCCCGCTGCGGTTAATATTTACTGCAACGGGCCCTTACGATGCCCGCTGCGGTAAATTTTACCCTATATAAGCTCAACCTAACGACCAAAGTGGCCAAGTCCTTCACTTGGTTTGCTCTGACCCCGAAGGGCTGCCCAAAATCTCTCGGCCTGCCACCGTCGCCATTGCCGACCGTCCTCCTCTCCTCCGCACCCGTCCTCCTCCGCTCTACGCCCGTCCTCCTCCGGACTACGCCGCCAGAGCCCTCCTCCACTCTTTGTGCCCGTCCTCCTGTGCGCCCGTACCCTAGCCGTCAGAGCCGGAGCCCTTCCTCACCGGCGCCGCGACCACCGACCACGCGACCGCTTCCCCGTCGATGCCTCCGACCGTGAGGCAAAGGCCCTTCCCCGCTGCCGCCGTAGCCTCTTACCGCGAGGCAAAGGCCCTTCCCCGCCGTCGCCGTAGCCTCTTACCACAAGGCTGAGGCTATTCTCCGTCGCCGCTGTAGCCTCTGACCATGAGGCGGAGGCCCTTCCCCACCGTGGTCATCTACATCGTCACACGTAAGTCCACCTCCATCTACATCTCGATCTGCTAGGCTCTTCCCCACCGTGGTCATCTACATCGTTAGGATAAGTGGGAATATTGAGTTGATAAGATGAATATTACAATGATCTGCTAGTGTTCCCAAATATCCTCAAGGATCAATGGCCTATGCTTAAACTGATATGCTCTGTCCTTATTACTTATTGGTTAGTCATGGTTTCTATCATTTGGGAATACCTCATATATACCTATGCTTAAACTGATGGTTATGCCCACTGATCCTATTCTCATATGTTCAGTCCATATGAGCACCATTCATTCAGTCCATATGATGCAATCTGATATGGATTTAATCTCATATGCTTTTTAGTCCATATGCTTTAATCGGATATGCTCTGTCCTTATTACTTATTGGTTTAGTCATGGTTTCTATCATTTGGGAATACCTCATATATACCTATGCTTAAACTGATGGTTATGCCCACTGATCCTGTTGATCTATCCAGTTAGTCTTGCGGTTAAGATGTCTAATTCAGATGGAACCTATCTTTAGTGATGCTTTAATTCAGAGTTTATTTCCCACCGATGATGCAATTTGATGCTTTTTTACATTATATGCATTTGCCACTACCTATGATGCCTAGTGATGCTACTGTATTTGCTGCCTATGATGCATTCTGATGCTACTATAGTCTATGCAAATGCCTAGTCTCTACTCCTCTCTCCCTGTAGTACTCCTCTCTATACTACTCTCCCTACTCTCTCCCTGTACCACTCCTCTCTATACTACTCTCCCTACTACTCTCTATACTCCTCTCTATACTACTCTCCCTACTCCTCTCTATACTACTCTCCCTACTCCTCTCTATACTACTCTCCCTACTACTCTCTATACTACTCTCTCTACTCCTCTCCCTACTCCTCTATATACTACTCTCTCTGGTCCTCTCTATACTACTCTCTCCCTGTACCACTCCTCTCCCTGTACTACTCTATACTACTCTCCCTACTACTCCTCTCTTTTACTTTGTTGAATCACTGGATCGACCTGGGAGTGATCTTTTATTACAGCAGAACTGTTTATCTTATTGGGAGCACTGCTGCTTGTTTACTATGTGTTAGAGAGTAGTTTTGGGAACTGGTTGAATGGTTTAGGAGATATGACGACCTGGATGAACTGCCATTTCCCTATCACTCTACTAGTCCTTGTACTACTCTCCCTACTAGTCCTCTCTGTTACTACTATCCCTACTCCTCTCTGTTACTCCTCTCCCTACTACTCCTCTCTGTTACTACTCTCCCTACTACTCCTCTCTGTTACTACTCTCCCTACTCGTCTCTATACTCCTCTCTGTACCACTCCTCTCTATACTACTCCTCTCCCTACTCCTCTCTATACTACTCTCCCTACTCCGTTGTCCCTGTACTACTCCTCTCTTCTACTACTGTACTACTCTCCCTACTCCTCTCTCAGCTCCCTGTACTACTCTATACTACTCTCCCTACTCCTCTCCCTGTACTGTGGCATTTGCATTGATGATTTTTTTAATCTTGTAAGCTGAGGTAGTGGCAAATGCGATGATGTGACCCCTTTGATCTATGCTGAGGCAGCGGCGATGATGATCAATTGCCCCCCTACTTTCTATGCTGAGTCAGCTGCTAGACTAGGATGGCTTCTATTTTACAGGTAACCAGTTTAGCAGTGATGTGTTGACCTAGGGGAAAATCTGAGCCAAAAACTTATACATGTCATTTTTTATTGAAAAGCTTTGAACTAATCATATTATATACGTGTCTGTGTATATGTAGAACTGAAATGGCGAAAGACAAAACAAACGAATGGAGGGACCCTACCCCTAGCTCCTCATCAACCAGCTTGATGAGTGGGGCGTTCGTGACTCCACCGCCGAAGAAGCAGCGTACAAAGGTGGACAACGATCCGACGTATGAACCGGGGGCGGACGAAGCACATAGTTACGAGCTTGAGGTTTTCTCCACACGCTGGCTTTCTAACATGTACAATGACGCGTGTGAAAAACTAAAGGCAAGTGACTCTTGTCAACAGTGCCTCGTCAGCTCGAGTTTAGGGACGAAGACGCGGTCAGGGAGGAAGAAGGCCCCGCTCCCTCTATGGCAACCTCTTCGTCCAAATCTAAGGGCCAGAAGAGGGTGAGGGGACAACACGGGAGGCACAAGTTGGACAAAGAAAATGAGGTGCATGTCATTGATGAGGTGGGTCCAAAGGGAAACCTAATAGCTCCAGATACAGTCATTGACAAGTTCAGCAATCAAGTGGCGTGTATAGCCAAGGAGAAGGTGGAGATCACTTGGCCCAACTGGCACGATGTACCGAAAGGCATAAAAAACAATGTATGGGGTGAGGTGACAAGGAGATTCAGATATCCGCCCCCAGCTGACATGGAGAAGTGCCAGGAGTGGGCTTTGCACGTGGCGTCAACTGCGCTTCGTAACTTCAGGTCCATGCTGACCAGAAATTACCTGAAGAAGGGGAAGTCGCCGCTGCTGAAGTACAATATGCTCAAGGCAGACATATGGGACGCTTTCTGCGAAATGAGAAAGACGCAAGAAGCAGAGGAAAAGAGCGCCAAGTTCAGTGAGCTCGCAAAGAGGAACAAGAATCCTCACCACTTGGGCATGACTGGCTTTGTCGGTCATAGGACCAAGTGGTAGCAAGAAGAGCAAGCAAGACCGGCTGCCGGGGTTCCAGATCCTTACGAGGGCATCGACCCAAGGGAAAGGAGTACATGAGGGCCCGCATTCTGAAGAGGCTGAAGCCCGGGGTGACCAAGTTTAACGAGCTCCACCTCGAGGACGTCAAGAAGACTTTGATGGAAAAAGCAAAGCTTAAGGACAACATCGTGGTCCGCCGGGGCCACGACTTGCTCACCGAGGTCCTAGGAACCCCCGAGCACCGCGGCCGCGTTCGTGGTGTCGGGTTGAAGATGAGCTGGAAGTCGGTTGAGTCATGGCAATCCGACGCGGCCACATACAAGTCAAGGCAGAGGTATAAAGATGAGCTATATAAGAAGGGCTTCAATGAAGGCGTGGCCGAAATGATCAAAAGCTCAATAAAGGAAGCCTTCACGAGCAATGACCCGGAGATGGTCGCGATGAGGTCCAAGATGTTTGACCACCATGGCCTGCCCAATCCTCAAGCAAAGGAAAAGAAAGCCTTACTGCTGATGAACCAGGATCGCCCAAGCGTCTCGAACGAGGACTTCTAGGAAAACCAACACGTCCAACTCCTCATCCCGTTCGAAAGGTCCAAGAAGATGTGCCTGGCCGAGGGATGCATACTTGCACCCCACGATATCCACGACTTCAAGAAAGAAGACATCCCTGAAGACTATGTGGTCGTGAGCCCGTTATGGCATGTTCTCGACCAAGAACATTTTGAATTGGACCATCTGAAAGGTCCTAAATGGCTAGAGGAGGGGTGAATAGACTAATACAAATTCTACAAAACACTTAGAGCAACTAGTTAGACAATTACACTGCAAAGCTTTTTGCTCTAGCTCTACTAAGTGTTGCAAGCCACCTATCCAACAATTCTAGTAACCTATAATCACTATGACACACAAAAGATATGTCACTACTCTCTAAAACAATGAGCTAGCAAGAAATAATTACTTCTAATTAGAGAGCTACTTCTAGCAACAAATATGTCTACACAACTGATAAAGAAAGTAATGCAAGGATAGAGAGATATACTGACGCCGACAAGAGATAATCAATCACAATAAGAACACCAAGAAACTTTGGGAGAAGTCCAAAGAGGCAAGAGACACAAAGATTTTCTCCCGAGGTTCACGTGCTTGCCGGCACGCTACTCCCCGTTGTGTCGACCAACCACTTGGTGGTTCGGCGGCTAATAGCTGTTTCACAAACCTAGCTCAACAAATCAGCGCCCGCAAGAACCAACCCACAAATGGAGGTAACTCAAAGACACGCGCAATCCACTAGAGTTACCTTTTGGCTCTTTGCCGGGGAAGGCACAATACCCCTCACAAATGACCGGGAGATGGCCACGAACAATCACCACACGTGCCAAAGCACCTCCGCTGCTCCAAGCCGTCTAGGTGGCGGCAACCACCAAGAGTAAAGAGAATACCCGCAGCAACAACGATCCCCAAGTGCCACTAGATGCAAACTCACAAGCAAATGCACTTGGAACAACTCGATCTCACTTAGATTCGCGCTATCAAGCAAGAAGATGAGTGGGAGGGAGTATGTCTTGCTCAAGAGGATGTTCAAGAGGTTGGAGAGTCAAGAGAGAGCTCCCCACACCCGACCACAACCTATTTATATGGAGAGGGGAAGACAACAAGTCGTTCTCCCCTTTTCCCGAGCTTCCACGCCTACGGTCGTTACTACCGACGCAAGGGCCGGTACTATCGGCGGTCCAAAATGACCGTTAGGGACGCTTCCTAACACAGTCGGTAGTAGGGTCGGTAGTACCGACCACTATAGCGGTACTACCGGTAGGCCAGATCTAGATCTACACAGAACGCCTCCAAACTTCCTCCAAACCGCGGTACTACCGACCACAAGGGTCGGTACTACAAGGGCCCGTACTACCGGCCTTATGGCGGTACTACCTTTAGGCCAAAACTCCTCCGAACAGAGAGTTTGCGCGCTGCCCACAGAGGGGTCGGTAGTAGGGTCGGTACTACCGGCTTCAGGGTCGATACTACCGACTTCAGGATCCTGAACTCCTCGCTAAAACGGTCATAACTCTTAGCTCCGAACTCCAATTTCGATGATCTTGGACATTTTGGAAAGCTTATTCAGAGGGCTATACAACCCACATGAATACAAGATCCAAAGCACAAAGGATTAGTACAGATTTCCTATCCAAGATCCATCGCTTCTCTTTTCAAACCAAAGATTTCTCCGAAAACTTCTCCGAGTTGATCCAATTCAACTCCACCACCTTCTCCTTTGCAAAGGTGCTAACATCAACAAGTGTACATCATCATGTGCATGTGTGTTAGCATTTTCACAATCATTTTCAAAGGATTAGAGGTTAGCACACTAGGTCCTAATGCATATGCATGTATGAATTCACCTAGTGGCACTTGATAACCGCAATCACGGAGATAGTCCTCTCTTAATAGTACGACTATCTATCCTAGACACACTCACACCCTCTATGGTGTCTTGAGTGCCAAAACAAAATCCCTATTTATACCTTTGCCTTGATCTCCATAGGGTTTTGCTTTTTCTCTTCTTCTCTTTCCAAATGTGGAGCACTTGATCCATCTTTTGGTCATCACCACCAATACCATGATCATCATCTAGCTCCCGCACTTGGTGTGTACCAACCTAGCCAATAAACACTTCATGACAAAGGTTAGTACTCTAGGTGACATCAATTATCCAAAACCAAACAAGGACTTTCAATCTCCCCCTTTTTGGTAATTGATGACAACCTTTCACAAAGATATATTTGAAAATTTGAGTCACCTCTTTGTTAGTATTAGCTCCCCCTGCATATGTGCTATAAAGTTTGGTTCAAGTTCGGCACATATGCATAGATATGAAATGTGGAAGAGTAATACTTCCAAATGATGCTAAGGTGTAAAAGAATGGACCTTTGAAGCGTGATACCAATCGGAGTTGCCAATATACACCATCCTTAGCACCATGGTTAGCTAGACTTACAAAAGCACTAGATACCTCATGAGATCAACATTATATGAAAGGCTCTAGTACCACTTTGTAAAAACAAATTACATCTAGCTACAACCGATGCATGCTAGTTCGCAAATCATCATTCAAAATCTATTTCTAGCATACACCACACAAGCATGGATATAAAGTTAACAACTTGTGCAATGCAAGCAAGCATATGAACATACACAAATCAAATGCAACAACCAAGTTCATGAGCTTGCTCCCCCTACTTGTGTGCTCAAATCTTTTTCAAAGTTTTGATCTCCTTCATTTGATCTTTGTGACTTTTCTCTCCCCCTTTGTTATCTATGTCCATAAAAGGTTTGCATAAAATGGTTCAAATTGTTTAAGAGAGAGTTAGTTCTTTCTCATTTGGTTCAATCTAGATCATTTTGCGGATACATGGGTGTATGCCGAGTCTCTGTGTGATGAGTGATTGTCAACGGAGATGATACGCATGTTCTTTGGCTTGTGTTGTGCAGGTGTCGAGCACGGAGACAGTGATCGATGGCGGGTGAAGGTCAAGTTGCGACGTGCCGTGCCGACGGACCGGGCGCGATGAAGGATGGGCGTGCCGTGCGGCGGACGTGCCATGCCGATGTATCGGACGGTGAAGGGCGGACGTGGACTTGGACTGATGGACTGGAGGCCGGAGGATCAGCTGTGGTGGCTGGCAGCCTGCGACAGCGACAAGCGGAGAAGTGCGATCATGTCGGTGGAAGGGGTGCACAGGCGGTGCATCCCCTCTACGACGTCGGTTTGTTGGTAGAGCCAGGGAAAAACCAACGGGTGGACGGTTTCCAGGTTTGGGCCTCAAAACCTGGGTGCTGGGTTTCCAGGTTGAGCCACAAAACCTGGGCGCAACGGTTTCCAGGTTGAGCCTCAAAACCTGGGCGTGGGCCGGTTTCCGAGTTTGGGCCTCAAAACTCGGGCGCGGACGGTTTCCGAGTTTGGCCACAAAACTCGGGCTGGAGGCGGGTTTCCCGGTTTGGGCCTCAAAACCGGGGGCTGATGGAAAAGGCTGGTTTCCCGGTTTGGACCACAAAACCGGGGGTGCAGAGTGAGGGCGGCACGTGGCGGCGATCCAGAGGTTGCGTCGAGGCAACGCTTCGGTTCGTGCGGGCGTGGCCGTCGGATCTACCTACCACCGCGGGTTGGACCAGAATAGCCTTAGGGTTTAGCTGGTTCGCTCTGTAATTAGTTTAGAGAGGGGTAGAGTAGGAAATAGACTTAGTCTAGGTTAGTATAAGTAGTCCAGGGGAGACACCCTCCTCCCTATCTCAGTTAGTGGCTTCATTTGCTAGGGTTTTCTGCTCTCCCGTCCCTGCTCTAGCTAGTTGAGATCCGCAGAGAGACTCCACTCTGTGTACTGTTGAGTTGAGGAAGTGAGGCCGTATCCTCACCTTGGAGCACAGATCGATGGCTTGATTTGCATTCTTAATTCGAGTTCGTGGCTGTGATTTCCGTTTTGCTTGTGTTCTTCACGAAATCCTTTTGCTCCACGATTTTCCCGTCGCTTGATCTCTTTGCTCGGTTCATCTTTTGCAATTCCGTTTGAACCAAGTTGTTCTAGATCGTGAGGCACTTCTTTCCACCGAAGGAATCATCCTCTAACCTCACGGTCTAGGAGATCGATCGATTTTTCGTTTCGGGTCACCTTTTCTCACTTTCCCCAAAATTCTTCGATTCACCGATTTGGAGTTAGGTTCGAGCCATGATCTCTTAGAGATAGCTCACTAACCTCCTTGTGACTTCACTCACCAAGTTTGATCCCTAGAGGATGCGTTTTGGGTGAGTTTGAGTCGGATCGGTAGAAGAACAGAGGGGCTGCGGGGTGACCGGACGCTGGTCGCGAAGTGATCGGACGCTGACCAGTGCGTCCGGTCGTTGAGCGTTGCGTACAGAGTCTCTGTTTTGACCGGACACTCATGACCGGACCCTGTGTTTATCGATTGACCGGACGCGCCTAGGTTCCTGTTCATCGTGTTTGTTTGATCTGACCGGACGCTCTGTTCACAACCGGACGCTCCGTACTAGTGAGTCCGGTCGCGAACAGAGAGCTCCCAGAGCTGATTTCTGACGACCGGACGCGTCCGGTCCCAGCTGACCGGACGCAGGCAGAGTCCGGTCGTTGCTGTTTCGCGCCGTTTCGCTCGCGGTTCGTTCGCTCTTGATTGGATTCGAGTTTCGTCTTTTGCGTTGGCTCTCTAGGGTTGTCTAGTGTCCCGCTGTGCTTCTTGGGAGCATCCACCCTATATCTAGGGTCGTGGACATTAGCAAGCTCTAGGGTTCGCTTTTGGGGTTGATTTTGGGACAGTGGCATCTAGTTTCCGTAAGGAAATTTTGAAGCTCCCATTCACCCCCCCCCTCTGGTCGCTTTCGGGTAGCTTCTCGGTCCTTCAATTGGTATCGGAGCAGGTTAAGGATCTTCCACCTTAGCCGGTTCCAGATCCACCGAAGGCGACATGGATCGCGGCTTGGGCAAACCGCCGTTCTTTGATGGGACGAACTATGCGTATTGGAAGATACGCATGTCGGCCTATCTGCAGAGTTTGGGTGCGTCTATTTGGGATATTTGCAACTCTGCTGATTACGTGGTCTTGGCTGCTCGTGTTTCTCAGCAACAGATCGATGAGCACGATGCCAATAGCCGAGCCCGTAATGCTCTCTTTTCTTGTTTGAGCATGGGTGAGTTTGATCGTGTTTCTCACCTCGCTACGGCTCGGGAGATCTGGGACACCCTCATGCGTTTCCATGAGGGCACCTCTCAAGTCAAAACCCGACTCTACGAGTCGTTCAAGCGTGAGTATGAGAACTTTAGACATACCTGGCGAGACCATAGAAAGTTTATTCGCTCGCTTTCAGGTGATTGTCAACAGGATGAGGGCTAACAGAGAGCAGTTGCCATTTGACGATCATGAGCGTGCTTTGAAGCTTTTGCACACTCTTGACCGTTCGGTGTGGGACTCCAAGGTTGAGGCAATCATCGAATCGCCGAACTATGAGACCCTCACCTGCGACGAGCTCTTCAGTAAGCTCAAGTCCAGTGAGATTGATGCTATGGCGAGGGCTTCTTTTGAAAATCCTTCTCGCCCGTCCATGGCTTTGGTTTCCGGCTCTTCCTCTAACCCCTCAGCTGGCTTTGCGCTTTCTTCTCTCTTTTCTGTGACAGAGGACCAGCTGGAGTCTTTGGGAGACGACGAGTTGGCTTTGCTTGCCAACCGGTTCTCGCGGTTCCACAACAACCGCATGAACCGTCGTCGAGGAGGAGGACGCACGGGATGCTACGAGTGCGGCGACCCCGACCACTTCATCGCCGACTGCCCCAAGAAAAAGAACAAGCACTCGGGCAAGGGCGAACATGGGCGCAAGCACGACTCCAAGTACAAGGAGAAGCACGTCCCCCCAAGGCACAAGAAACGGGGCGGCTTCGACAAAGAGTACATCAAGAAGAAGTACTTGGAGAAGCAGCAAGCTGAGCAGCGTGCGTTCTTCGCCACACTCAGCGACGTCGACGGCTCGGATGACGACTCCGCTGGCTCCAGCGATGATGAGTCCGTGAAGAAGAAGCTGGAAGACAAGTTCAACGGCTTGTGCTTCTTCGCCGGCGACGGAGGCCTGTGCACCATGGCGCTCGGAGATGAGGTCGACGGCGAGCCGGAGCGTACTCCTCAGAACGACGACGACGACGACACCTCCCAGGTATCTCTCACCTACGACGAGCTTTCCTCCGAGGTTGAGAAGTTGACTGCTGCCCTCCTTAGCCAAGATAAGTTGCTTAGGCGTGCCGCTAGAGAGCGCAAGGAGTTTAGGCAGAAGTGGGAGGACACGGTGAAGGAGCTTGAGTTCGCTCGGTCCACCGTGGTAGTGTCGGAGGAGGCGGAGTGCGAGTCGTGCACCGCGCACATGACTGACCTTCTCACTCTGAGAGGTAAGTATGCTGCGTTGGTTGGAGAGGTGGATGAGCTCCGTGCTAGGCCGCAGCTGTTGGGTGCGTGCAAGACTTGTCCTGTCTTGCAATCTGAGTTGGCAGAGAAAAATGCCAAGCTTGAGTCTTTAGGGAAGGCCAGCTCAGATAGCACTTGTGTCTCGAGGTGTGCTTTGTGTGAGGGCCTGGAGATGGAGATTGCCAATGTGAAGCATGGCAAGATGCAAACCGAGGAAGAAAACACATACCTTCGGTCCATCTTGTCATGGGTCTCCAGTAGTGAGCCACAGCTCGGGATGATGATCTCCCAATTCAAGCGAGCTGTTGGTGCCCCTGGTGTAGGTTTTGCTCAGAGTGTTGATCTCTCAGTTTTTGGGAAGATTGGAGAGTCTAGTGGTCTGAACCCATGTGAGAAGCCCAATTCCACCACTACTCCCAAACTTGCCAAGCTTCCACTCAAAGAGCCAGCCAAGCCTATCACCAAAGATGGTGTGGTTGAGGAACCCCCAAGAGCTCCTCCCAAGAACCCAGTTTGGGCACCCAAGCCAAACCACCTCAGAAACAAGCTTGACGCTATGCCACCCATTCGTGAGGAGTTGCCACAGAAGGGCAAGGGCAAAGTGAGCCACACCCACAGCCCTGGTCACCAACAACCCCCTTTGCGTGCGGTGAGGTACCAGTGTGATTTCTGTGGGAGGGATGGTCACTTGATCGAATTCTGTTTCCGGCGCAAGCGGGAGGCGCGCCATGCTCGGGAGATGGAGAACCCGGACATGTACCATCCAGCTCATGGTGGACATGTGCCGAAGGCTCAGGAGAGAGCTGCTAGGTCCGGACGTCAAGATCCCCGGCCTAGGCAGGAGATGAGAGCCCCTAGGAGGGAAACTAGGCCTAGAGGTCCAGCACCTCAGTTTGTTAGGCCTAGGCAGGAGAGAGCTCCGAGGAGAGACGCTAGAGCAGTTGAGCCCCAGGCTCCTAGGCGTAGATCTCGTAGAGAGCGTGCCCGACGGGAGCCTGCAGTTGCAGGTTTTGGACCCCGTGGCGGAGGCTTAGTTGAGCGCTTTCCCCCACCGCAGTTTGAGTACCGCGGTGAGCGTTTCTTCCCTAGCGGACCACGTTTTTCTCGGCGTGGTGATCGCTTCCCTCGTAGACGTGCTAGGAATGGTTTTTACACTAACCCTTCTTTTGAGCAGCCGGCCCAACACTGGTTTTCCCCTTATTTCACTAACCCCAGTGTTGGACCGTATGCTCACCCTATGTCTTTTTATTGATGTAGGTAAGACGGTTGGAGGACATTTGGTTGGTGGATTCCGGTTGTTCGATGCACATGACCGGAAACCCCAAGTGGTTCTCCAGCCTTAGTCCAGTCGCCGGAAAGGAGTACATAACCTTCGGCGACAAGAGCAAAGGTAAAGTTTTATCCCGAGGCTCCGTGCGGGTTAATGAGCACTTTGTGTTGCGCGATGTTGCTCTGGTTTCTAACCTGCATTTTAACTTGCTTTCTATTTCGCAACTTTTTGATGAGGACTATGAGATTCGTTTTAAACTGAACCTTAGTCGCATCTTAGATCCTCAGGGCGATCTTGTATGTCTGATTTCGCCCTTTGGGAAAGTCTTTCGCGCGAATTTCTCGGAGTCGTTTGGTTCTTCTCGCTGTCTTTTGGCTAGTCCTTCCTCCTCCGATCTTTGGAAGTGGCATAGGAGGCTCGGTCATTTAAGCTTCGACTTGCTTGCGAGACTTAGCTCACTTGGCCTAATCCGAGGATTGCCCAAGCTTTCGATGGAGAAGGATCTAGTCTGCCATTCCTGCAGACATGGGAAGATGGTTGCCGCTCCCCACCATCCAGTGACTAAGGTCATAACCTCGCACCCCGGAGAGCTTTTACACATGGACCTTGTTGGTCCGGCTCGGGTGAGCTCGGCTGGTGGCAAGTGGTATGTTTTGGTTGTTGTTGACGACTTTTCGAGATATTCATGGGTCTTCTTTTTGACTGAGAAGACTGAGACTTTCTCCTTCGCTCGCAATCTGATTTTGCGTCTTCAGAACGAGTTCCCTTTGAACTCGATGCGAGGTATTAGAAGTGATAATGGTTCCGAATTCAAAAATTCGGATTTTGAGAAGTTTTGTAACCACCTTGGCTTGGAGCATCAGTTTTCTTCCCCCTACACACCGCCCCAAAATGGTGTTGTAGAGAGGAAGAATCGGACCCTTGTTGAGATGGCCAGGACGATGCTTGATGAGCATAGGACTCCTAGGCGCTATTGGGCCGAAGCTATGAACACTGCATGCTATATTTCCAATCGCATTTTTCTGAGAGCTTTCTTGAAAAAGACTTCTTATGAGTTGCGTTTTGGAAAACTACCTAAGGTGAGTTATTTTCGAGTTTTTGGTTGCCATTGTTTTATACTCAAAAAGGGCAACTTGGACAAATTTGAGTCTCGTTCTTCTGACGGTGTGTTTTTGGGTTATGGCACTCACACTCGAGCTTATCGTGTACTTAACCTTGACACTAACCGAGTCATGGAGACATCAGATGTCACCTTCGACGAGACTCTTGTTTCTCCTTCTTTTCGTTTTGAGCGTGCAGGTGATCATGAGGTTGGAGAGCCTCTTTTTGATGACGAGGACGAGGGTGCTGAAGGTATGGACGATCCAGCACCCCCTCCACCTGCCGCGCCGCAAAGAGCGGCCTCAACGATGACTCACGGCCCCGACACCTCTTCTTCTTGGGGGCCGTGGGATCCACCACCCCGAGCGGTACCATTTGTACCCAGGGAGGCACCAGCTGCTATTGAGGGGGAGGCTACATCAGCTCGAGAGGCGCCACGACATATCCAGCGCCAGCACCCCCCTGAACAGATGATCGGCGACATCGGCGAGCGAGTCACTCGCTCCAGGTCACAGCACATCTCTCACTTCGCTCATTCTGCTTTTGTTGCTAATTTTGAGCCCCGAGATGTTGGACACGCTTTGACGGATCCGGATTGGGTCAATGCCATGCATGAGGAGTTAGAGAACTTTGAGCGGAATCGGGTTTGGGTTCTAGTTCCACCTCCACCCGACTGTAAGCCTATTGGGACAAAATGGGTATTTAAGAACAAGCAAGGAGAGGATGGCCATGTTGTGAGAAACAAGGCCCAGCTTGTAGCGAAAGGCTATAGTCAGAAGGAGGGGATAGATTATGAGGAAACCTTCGCTCCTGTAGCACGTTTGGAGGCTATTAGGATACTCTTGGCTTATGCTGCATCCAGGGGTTTCAAACTTTTTCAAATGGATGTCAAGAGTGCCTTCTTAAACGGCTACATAGAGGAGGAGGTTTATGTTGAGCAACCCCCCGGTTTTGAAAATCCCAAGTTTCCAAACCATGTCTTTAAACTTCATAAAGCTTTATATGGTTTGAAACAAGCCCCTAGAGCCTGGTATGATAGGTTGAAAACCTTTTTGCTTGCTAAGGGTTTTAAAATGGGATGTGTAGATAAAACGCTCTTTCTCCTCCGGCAAGGCAAAGACACGCTCTTGGTCCAAATTTACGTGGATGATATCATTTTCGGTGGTTCTTCTCACGCTTTGGTTGCCAAGTTTGCAGATACTATGAGCAGGGAGTTCGAGATGAGCATGATGGGCGAGCTGACATTCTTTCTCGGGTTGCAAATTAAGCAATCCTGGGAGGGGACGTTTGTGCACCAGGGCAAGTACACGAAGGACGTGCTGAAGCGGTTCGATATGGGTGAGGCCAAGCCTCTTCCAACACCCATGTCGACGACGACTGCCCTGGATGCGGATGTGGACGGAGAAGCAGTGGACCAGAAGGAGTACCGCAGTATGATCGGGTCGCTTCTCTACCTGACGGCGACACGCCCGGACATTCAGTTCGCGGTGTGTCTGTGCGCGCGCTTTCAGGCGTCGCCGCGCACTTCTCACCGTCAGGCTGTGAAGCGCATCTTCAGGTACCTTCATTTCACTCCTGAGTTTGGGATTTGGTATTCTGCTTCTTCCACCCTCTCGCTTTGTGGCTTTTCTGATGCTGATTTTGCTGGTTGTCGCACCGAGCGCAAGTCCACTTCTGGGACTTGCCAGTTTATTGGATCTTCTCTGGTGTCGTGGTCTTCTCGCAAGCAGTCTAGTGTCGCTCAGTCTACCACGGAGGCTGAATATGTTGCTGCGGCTAGCTGCTGTTCCCAGTTACTCTGGATGATGGCCACTTTGCGTGATTTTGGTTTGAGCTTTGCTCGAGTTCCTTTGCTTTGTGACAGCACGAGTGCCATTAGCGTTGCTAAGAACCCCGTGCTTCACTCGAAAACCAAACACATTGATGTGCGCTTTCATTTCTTGCGAGACCACCAGGAGAAGGGTGATATCGACCTTCGCCATGTCGATACTCATCACCAATTGGCTGATATTTTCACCAAGCCTTTAGACGAATCAACCTTTAATAGGTTGAGGGGTGAGCTTGGTGTGTGTTTCCCCTTTTAGATGGGGGAAGCATTTTGAGATGTACAGACTGACTCTTTTATTTTGAGGCTTTTTTCTTTTGAGTTTCTTGAGTCTTTCCAATTGGTATCTTCTTTCTTTCAGTTTTGTGTCGGGCATACGCATTTACATTCTGAGCTTCATGTCTATATTCACTAGAATGTAATTATGCTCTTGTTAGTATTGCTCCGATACTTATGATGATGCTTGTAGCTTATGCTCTTTCTGATCACTGTTACATGTTATGAGCGAGCTATTTTTGAAAATGTTCACCATTGAGATATGCAACTAGCATGTGTAGAGTGTGTTGAGTCCATTCCTGCTTTTCATATATGCTAGGTTGCTATGTCTCTAGTTCTGAGTCATTCACTTGCTTGGTTGTTCATAACTTGCTTAAAATCTGAACCAAGTATTGTTGAATTGAAAAGATCGAGATGGGATTGCTTGTCAACACCTCATGGTATTGAGACTGTTTCTCATTGCACTTTGAGTTAAACTTGAGCCATGTAGTGTATGACCGAAACCGTTGCTTTAAGCTTCTGATTGCTTCGGCATAGGCTTCGCACGGTTGAAAAGTTAGGCGATGACAAGCTTTCAACCTCTCGCAATCACATGCTAAAAATGAACTTGTGAATTCTTTTACCGCTGCAACTCCGATATGAATTTGAAATCACAAGTATATGCTTCATTCCTATGCATGATGATTGAACCTTGCTAGGGGTAGTTCACCTTGTATATATGCTTAGCACTCGTTTGGATTCCTTCTATACATGTCTAGTGCTATTTTAATGGTGCCTATCCTATTGGCTTAAAACTGCTCACATGCTCATATGCTTCATATTTCGTATAAGTGATCAGTTTGAGCCTTTGCTATTTGAGTGCTTAATTGAGATATTGGAGCTATACTGATTAGAGCATCTTTGCACTCTTTTGACTATATACTTGAAGCTCCTAACTTGCATTTTGACTTCATATGCATTTTGGAAGGAGATCTTGTGTTCAGGGGGAGTTTTATGTGAAGGGAGTTGCTTCTCCGATACCTTTTGGCCTTGATAAGTGCATTTTCAACTAGGGGGAGAAATTTATGCAAATCATATGCTCCTGTGTTGATCAACTAAGGGGAACTAAGGAGAAAATCATTTGTCCTAGTTGCTTGCATTTGTCAAGGGAGAGTGTTGAGCCGTTGCCTCTATCTTGAGGGACTAGCATTTTGCTTCTGTTGTCCTCCGATCTTCAATTGGTATCTGCTAGTGGTGTTGAGCCTGTTCTACCTCTTCTTGAGGGCTAGCTTTGCTTTGCTTGGTTGCGTCGAGCCGTTGCCCATGTCTTTGGGGACCAAGTTTTCGCTTCATCCACTTGACCTTCTTTGGCTTTTGTTAGGCTTTTGGGTCATTTGGTTGGGTTTTCTCTTCCCACTCCTTCCTACCTCCTTCTTCTTATTCATGATTTGTTGTGGAGTTGACAATGCACTCATCAAGGGGGAGATTGCGGATACATGGGTGTATGCCGAGTCTCTGTGTGATGAGTGATTGTCAACGGAGATGATACGCATGTTCTTTGGCTTGTGTTGTGCAGGTGTCGAGCACGGAGACAGTGATCGATGGCGGGTGAAGGTCAAGTTGCGACGTGCCGTGCCGACGGACCGGGCGCGATGAAGGATGGGCGTGCCGTGCGGCGGACGTGCCATGCCGATGTATCGGACGGTGAAGGGCGGACGTGGACTTGGACTGATGGACTGGAGGCCGGAGGATCAGCTGTGGTGGCTGGCAGCCTGCGACAGCGACAAGCGGAGAAGTGCGATCATGTCGGTGGAAGGGGTGCACAGGCGGTGCATCCCCTCTACGACGTCGGTTTGTTGGTAGAGCCAGGGAAAAACCAACGGGTGGACGGTTTCCAGGTTTGGGCCTCAAAACCTGGGTGCTGGGTTTCCAGGTTGAGCCACAAAACCTGGGCGCAACGGTTTCCAGGTTGAGCCTCAAAACCTGGGCGTGGGCCGGTTTCCGAGTTTGGGCCTCAAAACTCGGGCGCGGACGGTTTCCGAGTTTGGCCACAAAACTCGGGCTAGAGGCGGGTTTCCCGGTTTGGGCCTCAAAACCGGGGGCTGATGGAAAAGGCTGGTTTCCCGGTTTGGGCCACAAAACCGGGGGTGCAAAGTGAGGGCGGCACGTGGCGGCGATCCAGAGGTTGCGTCGAGGCAACGCTTCGGTTCGTGCGGGCGTGGCCGTCGGATCTACCTACCACCGCGGGTTGGACCAGAATAGCCTTAGGGTTTAGCTGGTTCGCTCTGTAATTAGTTTAGAGAGGGTTAGAGTAGGAAATAGACTTAGTCTAGGTTAGTATAAGTAGTGCAGGGGAGACACCCTCCTCCCTATCTCAGTTAGTGCCTTCATTTGCTAGGGTTTTCTGCTCTCCCGTCCCTGCTCTAGCTAGTTGAGATCCGCAGAGAGACTCCACTCTGTGTACTGTTGAGTTGAGGAAGTGAGGCCGTATCCTCACCTTGGAGCACAGATCGATGGCTTGATTTGCGTCCTTAATTCGAGTTCGTGGCTGTGATTTCCGTTTTGCTTGTGTTCTTCACGAAATCCTTTTGCTCCACGATTTTCCCGTCGCTTGATCTCTTTGCTCGGTTCATCTTTTGCAATTCCGTTTGAACCAAGTTGTTCTAGATCGTGAGGCACTTCTTTCCACCGAAGGAATCATCCTCTAACCTCACGGTCTAGGAGATCGATCGATTTTTCGTTTCGGGTCACCTTTTCTCACTTTCCCCAAAATTCTTCGATTCACCGATTTGGAGTTAGGTTCGAGCCATGATCTCTTAGAGATAGCTCACTAACCTCCTTGTGACTTCACTCACCAAGTTTGATCCCTAGAGGATGCGTTTTGGGTGAGTTTGAGTCGGATCGGTAGAAGAACAGAGGGGCTGCGGGGTGACCGGACGCTGGTCGCGAAGTGATCGGACGCTGACCAGTGCGTCCGGTCGTTGAGCGTTGCGTACAGAGTCTCTGTTTTGACCGGACACTCATGACCGGACCCTGTGTTTATCGATTGACCGGACGCGCCTAGGTTCTTGTTCATCGTGTTTGTTTGATCTGACCGGACGCTCTGTTCACAACCGGACGCTCCGTACTAGTGAGTCCGGTCGCGAACAGAGAGCTCCCAGAGCTGATTTCTGACGACCGGACGCGTCCGGTCCCAGCTGACCGGACGCAGGCAGAGTCCGGTCGTTGCTGTTTCGCGCCGTTTCGCTCGCGGTTCGTTCGCTCTTGATTGGATTCGAGTTTCGTCTTTTGCGTTGGCTCTCTAGGGTTGTCTAGTGTCCCGCTGTGCTTCTTGGGAGCATCCACCCTATATCTAGGGTCGTGGACATTAGCAAGCTCTAGGGTTCGCTTTTGGGGTTGATTTTGGGACAGTGGCATCTAGTTTCCGTAAGGAAATTTTGAAGCTCCCATTCACCCCCCCTCTGGTCGCTTTCGGGTAGCTTCTCGGTCCTTCACATTTGCATGAAACATTTAACACGGTTTGCTCTAGAGTAAGCTTCTTCACACATCTTGCAATGGTTATCTTACTCACGTTGGTTAAACATCCCATTTCTCATTCTCTAGATTAAACACTAGGATTGCAAGCCCATAAACATGTCATATGTTACCACTAGATCATGTAAAGCATAGAAACAATAGTGGCAACATACAAGCATCAAAATCACTTTATTTCCATGAATGAGCCTAATGATTGTGAGGAATGACTAGATGCACTAAACATGTTCCTAGCAACATATGGATGCATGTGCCAATCAACTTTTTACCATGCTTTGTCGAAGGAGAGGCATGTCATATAAGTGGGGGTGCATCAACACATATTTGAGAAGTCAAGTATGTTCAATTCATTCCTTAGCTTGTAAAATCTCTTCTCATCATGTGGCTTGGTGAATATGTCGGCAAGTTGATCATCGGTACCAACACTCTCAATTGAAATATCACCCTTTTGTTGATGGTCTCTTATGAAGTGGTGCCTAATGTCAATATGCTTTGTCCTCGAATGTTGCACGGGGTTGTTTGTGAGCTTCACCGTACTATCATTGTCACATAGCAATGGCACTTGTTTGAATTTGATTCCAAAGTCATCCAAAGTTGCTTTCATCCAAAGTAACTAAGCACAACAACTACTGATGGATATGTATTCGGCTTCGGCGGTTGACAGTGCCACACTATTTTGCTTCTTTGATGACCAAGACACAAGTGATCTTCCCAACAATTGACATGTGCCCGATGTGCTCTTTCTATCAACCTTGCAACCCGCATAATCGAAGTCCGAATATCCAATCAACTCAAAGTTTGACCCCTTTGGATACCACAAACCAACATCTTGTGTATGCTTCAAGTACCTCAATATTCTCTTAGTGGCCTTCAAGTGACTCTCTCTTGGTGAGGATTGGAATCTTGCACACATGCATACACTAAACATAACATCCGGTCTTGATGCGGTCACATAGAGTAGGCTTCCAATCTTAGACTGATACAACTTTTGATCCACCATATTTGCACTTGCATCACTATCCAATTGTCCATTTGTCCCCATAGGCGTGCTAATGGCTTTTGCATCTTGCAATCCAAACTTCTTGATCATGTCCTTTATGTACTTGCCTTGACTAACAAATGTCACTTCCTTCAATTGCTTGATTTGTAGACCAAGGAAGTAGCTAAGCTCTCCAATCATGGACATTTCAAACTCATTAGCCATCATTTCACCAAACTCTTCACAAAAATCTTGATTGGTTGAACCAAAAATGATATCATCAACATAGATTTGCAACACAAACAAGTCTTTTCCAATCTTCTTAGTGAAGAGAGTAGTATCAACCTTTCCCATCTTGAACCCTTTAGAGAGGAGAAAATCCCTTAACCTCTCATACCATGCTCTTGGTGCTTGTTTCAAACCATAAAGTGCCTTCTTGAGCTTGTAAACATGGTTGGGCTTCTTTTCATCTTCAAAACCGGGTGGTTGCTCAACATATACTAACTCATTGATGTAGCCATTGAGAAATGCACTCTTGACATCCATTTGATATAACTTGATGTTGTAGGAGCAAGCATAACGTAATAGGGTTCTTATTGCTTCCAATCTTGCAACCGGTGCATATGTTTCACTAAAGTCAAGACCCTCTACTTGAGTATATCCTTGTGCCACTAATCTTGCTTTGTTTCTCACCACAATGCCATCTTGATCTTGCTTGTTTCGAAAAACCCATCTAGTGCCAATCACATTGTAGTTCTTAGGCCTCTCTACTAATTCCCATACTTGATTTCTTGTGAAGTTGTTAAGCTTTTCATGCATGGCATTGACCCAATCAACATCTTGTAATTCTTCTTCAATCTTGGTTGGCTCGATGGATGATACAAAAGAGTAATGTTCACAAAATGAAGCCAATCTTGATCTAGTTTGCACACCACTCTGAATTCCACCAATGATTTGATCTAATGGATGATCTCTTGCAACATTGGTTGGTTGGAGCACTTGGACTTGCTTGCTTGTACTTGCTTGATCATTTGGTTGAGATGAACTAGCCACTTGTTGATCTTGCAATTGAGAACCACTAGCTTGCACAATTGGAGAAGTGAGCACTTGATCTTTGTCATCTTTAACATCAATCACTTCCCTAGGCCGAATATCACCAATGTCCATACTCTTCATTGCATTTTCCAATTGAGTTCCTCTCACATCATCCAAATTTTCTTCTTCATTTTGAGAGCCATTTGTTTCATCAAATTCAACATCATGAACTTCCTCAAGAGTACCACTAGCCAAGTTCCATACTTTGTATGCTTTGCTTGTAGTGGAGTAACCAAGTAAGAAGCCTTCATCGCATTTCTTCTCAAACTTGCTCAATCTAGTGCCTTTCTTCAAGATATAGCATTTGCAACCAAAGACTCTAAAGTATGCAATGTTGGGCTTTCTTCCATTCAATAGCTCATAGGGAGTCTTCTCTATCATGGGATGACAATAGAGGCGGTTGCTACAATAGCAAGCCGTGTTGATATCTTCGGCCCAAAATGAATGACTCATATTGTACTCACTAAGCATAGACCTTGCCATATCAATGAGAGTTCTATTCTTCCTTTCAACAAGACCATTTGATTGTGGAGTGTACTTGGCCGAGAATTGTTGTCTAATTCCAAATTCATCACATAACTCATCAACTCTTGTGTTTCTAAACTCACTACCATTGTCACTTCTTACTTTCTTGATGGTTGTTTCAAACTCATTGTGACACCTCTTGACAAAAGATTTGAATGCAACAAATATATCACTTTTGTCACTTAGAAAGAACACTCATGTATATCTTGTAAAATCATCCACTATCACAAAGCCATATTTGTTTCCACCAATACTAGTGTATGCTGTTGGTCCAAATAGATCCATGTGCAATAACTCAAATGCTTTGCTAGTGCTCATCATGCTCTTTTTAGGGTGAGTATTTCCATCTTGCTTTCCAGCTTAACAAGAGCTACAAAGTTTGTCCTTCTCAAACTGCGGATACATGGGTGTATGCCGAGTCTCTGTGTGATGAGTGATTGTCAACGGAGATGATGCACATGTTCTTTGGCTTGTGTTGTGCAGGTGTCGAGCACGGAGACAGTGATCGATGGCGGGTGAAGGTCAAGTTGCGACGTGCCGTGCCGACGGACCGGGCGCGATGAAGGATGGGCGTGCCGTGCGGCGGACGTGCCATGCCGATGTATCGGACGGTGAAGGGCGGACGTGGACTTGGACTGATGGACTGGAGGCCGGAGGATCAGCTGTGGTGGCTGGCAGCCTGTGACAGCGACAAGCGGAGAAGTGCGATCATGTCGGTGGAAGGGGTGCACAGGCGGTGCATCCCCTCTTCGACGCCGGTTTGTTGGTAGAGCCCGGGAAAAACCAACGGTGGACGGTTTCCAGGTTTGGGCCTCAAAACCTGGGTGCTGGGTTTCCAGGTTGAGCCACAAAACCTGGGCATGACGGTTTCCAGGTTGAGCCTCAAAACCTGGGCGTTGGGCCGGTTTCCGAGTTTGGGCCTCAAAACTCGGGCGCTGAGGGTTTCCGAGTTTGGGCCACAAAACTCGGGCTGGAGGCTGGTTTCCCGGTTTGGGCCTCAAAACCGGGGGCTGATGGAAAAGGCTGGTTTCCCGGTTTGGGCCACAAAACCGGGGGTGCAGAGTGGTGGCGGCACGTGGCGGCGATCTGAAGGTTGCGTGGAGGCGACGCGGAAGACCGTGCGGGCGTGGCCGTCGGATCTACCTACCACCAGCGGGTGGACCAGATTAGCCTTAGGGTTTTCCTGGCCGGCTCTGTAATTAGAGTAGAGAGGGGTAGAGTAGGAAATAGACTTAGGCTAGGTTAGTATAAGTAGTCTAGGGGAGACACCCTCCTCCCCATCTCAATCCCAGTTAGAGCTTTCATTTCCTAGGGTTTCCACTCTCCCACACCCCTGCTTTAGCTAGTTGAGATCCGCAGAGAGACTCCACTCTGTGTACTGTTGATTCGAGGAAGTGAGGCCGTATCCTCACCTTGGAGCACTGATCGATGGCTTGATTTGCGTCCTTGATTCGAGTTCGTGGCTGTGATTTCCGTTTTACTTGTGTTCTTCGCGGAATCCTTTTTGCTCCACGATTTTCCCGTCGCTTGATCTCTTTGCTCGGTTCATCTTTTGCAATTCCGTTTGAACCAAGTTGTTCTAGATCGTGAGGCACTTCTTTCCACCGAAGGAATCATCCTCTAACCTCACGGTCTAGGAGATCGATCGATTTTTAGTTTCGGGTCACTTTTCTCCTTTCTCCCGAATTTCTTCGATTCACCGATTTGGAGATAGGTTCGAGCCATGATCTCTTAGAGATAGCTCACTATACTCCTTGTGACTCCACTCACCAAGTTTGATCCCTAGAGGATTCGTTTTGGGTGAGTTTGAGTCGAATCGGTGGAAGAACAGAGGGCTGTCGGGGTGACCGGACGCTAGGTCACGGGGTGACCGGACGCTCAGTGTGTGAGTCCGGTCGTTGAATGTCTTTGCTGTGTTTGGTTTTTATTCTGACCGGACGCACTCTGACCGGACGCTCTGTACAAACGACCGGACGCTCCCTTCAGTGAGTCCGGTCAGAAACAGAGAGGTTCCAGAAACGTTTTTCTGTGACCGGACGCGTCCGGTGCCTGGTGACCGGACGCTCTGGTGAGTCCGATCGTTTTAGGCGTTTTGTTTTGCATCGACCGGACGCACTGGTGAACTCGTGACCGGACTCATCGTGGTCACTGCTCATCAGTGTGCTGTGCTTGCGACCGGACGCACTGTTCACGACCGGACGCTCCGTACCAGTGAGTCCAGTCGGAAACAGTAAGGTCTGAAATCAGATTTTGGACGACCGGACGCGTCTGGTCCCTACTGACCGGACGCTGGCCAGAGTCCGGTCGTAGCTGTTTCGTGCGTTTTCGTTCGCAGTTTGTTCGTTCGTTGACGGATTTGATTTCCGTCTTTTGCGTTGGCTTTCTAGGGTTGTCTAGTGTCCCGCTGTGCTTCTAGGAAGCATCCACCCTACATCTAGGGTCGTGGACATTAGCAAGCTCTAGGTTTCGCTTTTGGGGTTGAGTTTGGGACAGTGGCATCTATTTTCCGAAAGGAAATTTTGAAGCTCCCATTCACCCCCCCTCTGGTCGCTTTCGGGTAGCTTCTCGGTCCTTCACAAACACCACATCTTTCAAGCCTCTAACTAGATCATGCTTAATCAATCTATTCAATTGTTTCATGCCAACATGACCAAGTCTTCTATGCCACAACTAACCCATGCTAGATTTGGTAAACAAACAAGTTGACAATTGAGCTGCACTAGCATTGAAATCAACCAAGTATAGATTCTCATATCTAAAGCCTTTAAAGATCAAATTTGAGCCATCTACACTTATGGTCTCTACATCATCAACCCTAAATATGCATTTGAATCCAAGATCACACAATTGAGCCACAGATAGCAAATTGAAGTTCAAGCTCTCTACTAGCAATACATTGGATATGCTCATGTCATTTGATATAGCAATCTTACTAGGCCCCTTGACCTTGCCTTTGCCATTATCACCAAATGTAATACTATCAACACCATTGTCATCATTCTTGTTGATTGAATTGAACATTCTTGCATCTCCGGTCATGTGTTGAGTGCACCCACTATCAAGCACCCAATGTGTAACACCCAGTTTTAAGAACAAAACCAGGATAGCCATATGTGTGCCAAGGAAGTCCACACATACAACAACAGAGTATAGAATATCAGAAACAATGTTATTATATAACGTAACATAGCTATATAACACTTACATATATCAGAGTAAAGCGGATCATAAACTAATCTTCACTTGAGGCTCCAATCTTCACAGGGACGGCTGACTGGGGGCACCATACGCCAAACACAACTGATAGTCTTCTGGTAAACTCCATGACATCTCCACTAATCTTCTGGGTAACTTGGGCTACCGTCTGGGGTTGTGGGGAATAGCAAGGGTGAGCACATATCGTACTCAACAAGTACAGGCGGAAAATAAAATGTCATGCAAGGCTTGAACAAAGGTAGGCTGACACTGTTCAACTGCGATAAGCATTTTAGTTGGTCAAGTTTTATTAGCACCTGATTACTATAAGTGAGTACAGGATAACCCATCCCATTAGTTAAGAAGAATACCACCATTAAATATAACCATCAACCGAGGTAAACACCTCCATCTGAGAAACCATCATCTTATGTCCATAAGTCCAACTGTCCAAAACTAATCATGTGAGGGTCCAGGTCGCTCGTAACCGTGAGCACGGCTGATATATCAGTTTTACACTCTGCAGAGGTTGCACACTTTTCCCAACGAGCAGTGATTCCCATATGCCAAGGTCATGACTCCCATACTACACTTCCAAGGTGCATGGCAAGGTTTCACCACGGGCCTTTACAAAGATTCATCTAGCGAGCGATAACCACCTAAAGTTCCTACTGGAAGCCGCAGCAACCAGAGGACCCCTAAGTCCATACCACATTCTTGGGCCATCCCTCAGTAGCGCCGCCCGGTTAACGCAACACTAGAATCCTCTAATTAATTAGCCCGGTTAGAGCCATATAACATCTCGTGGTTGCACTATTATCCTGGGTGGTCGCTCCATGAGCCAGTCCTAAAAGGCGGACCCGAGCACAAATCACAAACCACAAGCCAAACTTACCATAACCACCATACCATACCATGTGCCCGAGTCACTGAGTTCCACATTAAAGCATACTTCCATATCCATTGAGTCATCATTAATATATCATCATCATGTGGTATTTATAGAACAAGAAAAGTTGCTTAGCATAGCATTACTACCCATCATAAAACCCAGGTAACAAGGAAGATATGGAAAACTAGGATAATCCTTAGGGTTCACATAATTAGACACATGCATGCATATAGTGATTAATGGTGAATAGGTAAAGAACATGATCAAAGGGTGCCTGCACTTGCCTTCTTCGAGTTGATGTTGGTCACAGTCTTCAAAGTCAAGCTCTTGCAGGTTCACTTGCAACTCTTCGTCTATACGCAACAAACATCGGCACACAGGAGCAAACATACAAGCAAAACATGCAATAAATTAGAAAACAGTACACCAATACATAAAACATGGATAAAACGCTTATAAAACTGTTCTACTCGTCGAGACGAACGCGTGGACATGAAAACCACTAAAAACGGAGCTATAACGGAGAAGTTATAAATTAAACAAGATTTTCTTTAATAAAATATTAGATTAAAACTAAACTCGAAATTTAAAAGTTGTAAACATGATTAACAGTTGCAAAAACATGTAGATTATGTAATTACGAACCTAACGCAACTTGAACGGGTCAAAACGGAGTTAAAACGAAGATTTTATAGCGAAAACAAAATCAGTGGCAAAGTTGTGATTATTGGAAAACGTATTTGGGAAACAAGAGACCTGGGTTTACGTTTTCCCGAGGAGAAGGCGTATTCCGAGAAGACGCAAAGGGACGGCGGGTTCTAAACTTGAAAAGAACAGGGTTTCTTTAGCAAAACAGCCGAGCGAAGGGGTATTGGGTGCTATCAGCCGTTGGATCTGAAACGGATGGACGCGATTAGATGGGAGAAGATTAGGGCGGCGCTATTTTGCCAGAGTGGGGAAGAATCCCGGCGGCGCCATGGCCAATGGCGAGCACCTCGCCGGAATCTCGCCGGAACGGCGATTTTGGCCTCAATCGACCGAACCAGGAACACAGGGGGTCAGAGGAAGAGCTTGCGAACTCATCTAGGGCTCCGGTTACGACAAAGAATGAACAGGAGCGGCGGAAAGCGGGTCTTGGCGGGCGGATTGCTCCGACGAGCTCATCCAGGCGGCACAATGAGATAGAGAGCACGGGAGTGGAATTTGCGCCATTCTTACCTCCCGATGAAACTCAACTGAGGTTCACAGCGATGGAGGGGCCACCGGAGTGGAGATCGAAGATGGCGGCGATAGTTAGGGCTTCGGGTCCGGCGCTGGGAGCTCGAGAGCAGCAGCTGGGGCAAGAGGAGGCGGCGCAAGAGTTTAGATGAAGGCGGAGCACGCAAAAACTAGACTTTTATAGCCCGAAGACCGAGGGTAGGACGGAAACGGGCGGTGGTCGGACCTCATCGTCGAAGCAGAGTCTGGCTTGGCTACGAAAGGAAGGAGACGCCGACTGACGCGTGGGGTCGGATTGTCAGCGAGAGCAGGAGCAGGACCGGGACGCCAGTCGGACAGGGGAGAGAGACGCGGGCTCCCGCAGGCTTGGCCGCTAGGCCGGCTTCGGCCGTGGGCCGCAAGAAAGGAAAGGGGGAAGGCAGGGAGTTGGGCCGCCGGCTGATGGGAGAAGGGGGAAGGGGCGCGAGCGGGCCAAGGCCGACTGGGCCTTCGGGCCAGATTGGGGAGAGGGGTGAGGGAGAGAGAGGAAAAACCTTTTCTTTTTGTTTTCAACCATTTCAAAAGCATTTTCAAAATGAATTTGAAATCTTGCCAAACTTTGGAGCAAACCACTCATCACAAAATAAATTATGCACCAGCATGTATGCTCAAACATGTTGTTACCCTAAGATATATTTTAATTCAAAGAAAAGTTTTATTTCTCCTATATTCTCATGAGCACCAAAAATACATAATAAAACATTTTCTCTCTATTTCCAAGATTATAAATTTTAGGGTGTTACACAATGCCTTCCTCCAACTTTATAATTGACCTACAAGAAAAGATCAATTCTTCTTAGGTACCCAAACTTGCTTGGGTCCTCCAAGGTTAGTTACTAAGCTCTTGGGCACCCAAATTGCCTTCTTCTTTGGGCCAACAATGGGAGCAATAATAAACTTAGCCTTTACACCATTTACACTCTTGGTAAGTAAATAACAAGAACCAATTGAATTGAGGATACATTAGCATTTTTATTCTTGTTGTTGCAATATTGCTCTATATGCCCGAATTGCTTGCATTTCTTGCAAAACCGACCATTGCTTCTCACAAAACAAGTATTGTGAGTCACAAAGGCCGCCTTGCCATTCTTGGGGGTATAGCCCAATCCCTCTTTGTTAAGAGAGAACCGTTGGCTACCCAAGCACTTAAACAAGCGGGCATCTCCACCATAGGCATTGCCTAAGGCACGAGTGAGCTCATTGACCTCCCTTTTTAAGGTCTCATTCTCCACCATTAGTGAGGCATCACAGATGAAACCATCACTCATAGTAGAGGTAGTAGTGGATGAGCTACATGAGGGGTTAGTGGGAGCAACAACAATAGGAGTATAAAAAGATTCATCAAGAATATCACAAGTTACTCCTATGTTACATGTTGGAACAATGTCCTCAACCTTGACTTGATCAAGGAGGGAGGAGTGAGCCTTGCCAAGCTTCTCATGGGCTACCTCTAGCCTCTCATGAGTAGACTTGAGCTCATCAAGGGTTTGTTCAAGAGCACTAAGCTTCTTGCACTCCTTCCTCTTCATCTCAAAGCAAGTGTGAGCTTGCTCTAACATGTCCATGAGGTCCTCCTTTGAGTCCTCCTCATCCTCATCACTCTCACTATCACTCTCATCATCGGATTGTACCTTAGTCGACCAAGCCATGAAGCATGATGAAGTGTCAAATACAGAAGGCTTGTTGTTGATTGCAATGCTTGCAAGTGCTTTCTTCTTGGTGCTCTTCTTGTTATCATCATCACTTGAGTCTTCACTATCGGATGATGCATCACTATCCCATGTAACAACATATGAGCCACCTTTCTTTTTCTTGAAGCTCATTTTCTTCTCTTTCTTCTCCTTCTTATCTTTCTTCTTCTCATCTTCATCATTGTCACTATTGTACAGACAATCCGCTACAACGTGATCCTTGCTCTTGCATTTGTAGCATCTTCTCACATAGTCTTTGTTCTTGTTGTAATCTCTTTTCCTCCTTGCACCATAGCCCTTCTTCTTCATGAACTTGCCAAATTTGCGCACAAAGAGAGTTAAGGCTTCATCATCAATGTCACTAGCTTCTTCATTGTCACTTGATTCTTCCTTCTTGGACTTGACCTTGCTCTTAGATGAGGTGGCTTAGAATGCCACACTTTTCTTATTCTTGTCCTCTTCCTTGACCACTTCTTCACTATCTTCATTGTATTGATCCTCGATCATGACATCACCAAGCACCTCATTTGGAGTCACATTCTTCAATCCTCCTCTAAAGATGATGGTGCAAAGTGTCTTGAACCTCTTGGGCAAGCAACTCAAGAACCGGTGAGTGAAGTCTTCATCTTGCACCTTTTCTTCCAAGGACTTGAGATCATTGATGATGACTTGCAATCTATAGAACATTTCCGGAATTGATTCATCATCCTTCATCTTGAAGTTGGTGAGCTTGTCCTTGAGCATGTACAACTTGGCACTTTTTACCATTGAAGTGCCCTCATATGTTTCTTCTAATCTTTTCCACACCTCACTTGCATTGTAAAGATCTTTGATTTGCTCGAACACCTTTGGATCAATGGCATTGTATATGGTGTTGAGTGCCATTGTGTTGCATTGCTTGTTGATGGAGTCATTTGGTGTTGGATTGGTAGGATCAAGAATCACAAACTCATTTTCAACCACATCCCACACCTTGTCATTGATTGAACCCAAATACATCTTCATCTTTCTCTTCCAATAATCAAAAGATGTGCCATCAAAGAACGGTGGTTTGCCCCCAACATGGTTGAACACAATTTGAGCCATTTTTAACACCGAAGGTTGTTAATCCTTATTGCAAACAGTGAGATATGTCAAAAGATATGACACACAAAAGATATGTCACTACTCTCTAAAACAATGAGCTAGCAAGAAATAATTACTTCTAATTAGAGAGCTACTTTTAGCAACAAATATCTCTACACAAGTGATAAAGAAAGTAATGCAAGGATAGAGAGATATACCGACGCCGATAAGAGATAATCAATCACAATAAGAATACCAAGAAACTTCGGGAGAAGTCCAAAGAGGCAAGAGACACAAAGATTTTCTCCCGAGGTTCACGTGCTTGCCGGCACGCTACTCCCTGTTGTGTCGACCAACCACTTGGTGGTTCGGCGGCTAATAGGTGTTTCACAAACCTAGCTCAACAAATGAGCGCCACAAGAACCAACCCACAAATGAAGGTAACTCAAAGACATGCGCAATCCACTAGAGTTACCTTTTGGCTCTTCACCGGGGAAGGCACAATACCCCTCACAAATCACCGGGAGATGGCCACGAAAAATCACCACACGTGCCAAAGCTCCTCCACTGCTCCAAGCCGTCTAGGTGGCGGCAACCACCAAGAGTAAAGAGAATACCCGCAGCAACAACGATCCCCAAGTGCCACTAGATGCAAACTCACAAGCAAATGCACTTGGAACAACTCGATCTCACTTAGATTCGCGCTATCAAGCAAGGAGATGAGTGGAAGGGAGTATGTCTAGCTCAAGAGGATGTTCAAGAGGTTGGAGAGTCAAGAGAGAGCTCCCCACACCCGGCCACAACCTATTTATATGGAGAGGGGAAGACAACAAGTCATTCTCCCCTTTTCCCGAGCTTCCACGCCTACGGTCGGTACTACCGACGCAAGGGCCGGTACTACCGGCGGTCCAAAATGACCGTTAGGGATGCTTCCTAACACAGTCGGTAGTAGGGTCGGTAGTAGGGTCGGTAGTACCGACCACTATAGCGGTACTACCGGTAGGCCAGATCTAGATCTACACAGAACGCCTCCAAACTTCCTCCCCCTTCCAGCACAAGCCAATGTCCTCCCCCGCCCAACAAGAATCCAAGAACGTCTATCGATAAGCTGCTGTACACGGTCACGTTCGAAAGGTATGGTAACATCGAGCATAATAGCACGTCCATAGTATATATGCTACTAACATTCCTATCCATCGTTTGCTAGGCCTGAAACTACTCGTCAACTATTTGATGTGGCCGAAGACTGCCCTGGCCACTATGAGTGCGGGAAGTTCATGATTCCCAAGGCCCAGCTAATCGACGAGGAAAAGTGGGATACAAGGAGGTTCCATCTATGGTACATGGAAGCTGCAAAAGCCGGGATGTCAAGTTTTAACGTCAAGATTCCCACGGAGTACTTCCACTTGCCCGCTGGTAACGAAATGCACCTACTCGTCGACTTTAGCGACATCTACAACCTGATGCGGGAAGAAGACCTGGACATCGTTCAAATCACCCTATTCACACTATAAGCGATGAATGAAACTTCCACAAATCACTACATTCGCATTTTCCATAGCTCTATACTTATTATGTCACGATGACTTGTCCGTGCAGGATGACAGTCACTGTAAGTAATAAAAAGACATGTCCTGTACTCTACCTCTCTCCTGCACATATTGCTGAAAGAGTCATCAAGGGTTTCGAGATCAATGATCCGGAGATGACAGTTCGACAGCGAGAGAAGAAATATGAAGAAAATATGAAAGCCAAGAAGATTAAGTTGAAAAATTACATACTAGAATTCATGAAGAAGATCAAGCTGGACGGGCCGGAGTGTATAATGGATGCCTATCACTTTGGGTAAGTCAAATACATGTACGTACAACTAAGTGGCTAGCATATCATGCCTTCTCGTCGTCCTAAACTCTATTTTGTTGCAATGGTGCAACCACGGGCTCGTCGGTGGCCACTGGGTCGCTTTTATCATATACCCTCAAGATGGTAGGGCCTGTGTGTTTGACTCCTTGAGCGTACCAAACAAGCAAGGGTACAAGGCATTCGAAGATTGTTTGAAAAAGTAAGTAATCCAGCTTTTTCATCATTTACGGTTACCATACGTTTTCAAATTGTGGCTAAAACTGTTATAATTCGTACAACGCTTATAAGGAATACCAAAAGGTGCCCAAATTCTGGGACCGAAGAACTCAAAAGTTCAAGGACAAGCATAGGTACCACCTCAAAATCCGACGAGAATTCCCGGTACGTATTTCAAAGGTTCAATTCATGTTTCATACATATAGATTCTAATGCTTGTGTATCAATCGTGCAGTGCGCCAAACAGCCACTAGGATCAAAGACATGTGGCTTGTACACATGCGAGTTTCTAAGGGAAAGCAAGGAGTACACCAATAGCTGGAAGAAGCTCAAGGAAGGTGTCAAGTATTGCGGAGAGCAGCAGAGCCACAAGATGTGCTTTAAACATGTCAAGGCAGACATATGCAAGTTTGTAATGGAGAAATGCATTCTCGAAGGAGAAATGTTCTTCGACAACGAATCCGAGCTGGCGTTGCTACCCCAGTACGAGAAGCTCCGAAAATGGAACACAATGCTTCGTCCCAGACATTACGCTCATCAAGTTGAACTATGAATTGTAATTTGAAATTGAAATCAACTAAGTCAATATGTATATGATGACAAGAACAACTAACTGACTTTGTTTGTTATGTCTAGATGGTTTATATGTGCATATATATATATGTTTGAAATCTGGAATTCTGGAATTGATTTAAAAACTGCAATTGATTTGAATTCATATCCTACAGTGTTTCTGTTGGCTGCATTATTTATTTATTTTTAATCAAAAATTAATAACCGTGGTGGGCAACATTAGGGGCCCGCTGCGGTTAAACGTAACTACCGCAGCGAGCAACCTAAGTTGGCTGCTGCAGTAAATATTTTACCGCAGCAGGCGCTTTAGGTTGCCCGCTGCGGTAAATGTTATTAACCGCAGCGGGCTAATTATGTTGCCCGCTGCGGTTAAGGATTTTACCGCAGTGGGCAGCAACGCCCGCTGCGGTAATGGCCACGATTAACCGTGGCCTTAGCACCGCAGCGGACGCTGTTGCCCGCTGCGGTTAAGCCTTGTGCAGTAGTGAGATGAACCATAGGCCACTTCATTACAATTTGTGTTTGATCAAAGCAATGTTTTTTTAGGGAAGATGGACCATAGGTAGGCCACTTCATTACATTTGTGTTCCATCAAAACAATTTTTTAGAGGAACTGCCCGAACTGCTCTAAACTAATCAAGTCAGAATAAGGGACAAAATTGTCAAAGTATGATGTACCCGGCTAGTCTAGTTACAGATAAGACCGATACTCCGCTTTGATTACTTTGTGGCATTGTGTGAGCCATTATTGCCGAGATAGAAGGAAATGGATTGTCCCGTCCTTTGCATCACCATCCCCTATGATGGTTAAATTTTCCTATTTCTAATTAAAAGTCTTTTTGATGAAACACAATTGTATAACTAGTTACCCTAATCTTTCTACAGCGCTTGAAGTATTCCGTCTAATTTGACCATAAGAATGGGTGTACTCTCTAGGAGATGAGACGGAGGCTGACCCTCACTCCGGGGTGGAGGTCGCGGAAGAGTGCCTCCGTGGGAGCCTCAGGGGAGGGTGGGGAGGGTCAAGATGACGATGAGGAAGGCCGTCGGCGGGCAGCGGCGGGTCGGGAAGCTCTATCTCGGCTGGTGGTGGAGGTTGCCGAGGCTACCCGGCGGCCTTCATCGGTTCACGCCGGCAGTCCTCAGCCATTGGCGTCTCCGATCCTCTCCAGGTTTTGGGCGTCCGGTGCTCAGTTGGAGGATTCTGACAAAGATGAAGACGCCCTTGACGTTGCGGTGACCGGGGATAGTCCGTCCATGGCGGACTTCATCCGTGAGGCCATGGACGCGGGTTTCTCCATTCAACAGCTTCAAGAGGCAGAGATTTCCCTAGGTAAGTCTCCGGGTAGCAGGAACAGACATCATTTACTAGAGTCGATCATATTCACGATGGTGCAAAAAAAATTGGGTTGCCCTCCTTGGCAAGGACCTCTACCGGCTCCTCGTATCTCACCGACGAGAACGCTTGGTGACTGTCTGGCCAAAGCAAGGTGGAAGAAGCCCAATTGGATCGTGCCGCAGCCGGTGGATTCGCGCCATCCTCATAGGACACCCGGCCGGTTTGACTCCCAGTCGGCCGGCGGTGTTTTCCCGGTGTCTGGATCGCCTACTGCCGCGTCTGGTGGTGGCGATCGGCCGTCGAGGGTGGCCGGGCGTTCGCCGGGGACGGTGAAACATGGTTTTTCAAATTTCGAAATTGCAGACTTTCAGGATCGCGTGATTCCCGGACCGTTTCCGCCGCTGATTCAACCTAGGTCCTCGGCGTTGGCTGATACACGGGTTCGCATACCAGCCGGGCAGAAGAAGAGAATTGTACCTGATTGCTGGGGTCCAGTCGTTCTCGGGCCTGGAAACTCTTCAGGCCCACGGCCGGACTGGCCCTGTTGTTCAGGCGCACGAGAGTCCGTCGTCGTACTCTGCAATCCCTACCGCAGAAGCCGCGGCCGCCAGAGGCTGCTTCTCATTCGTTCGTAGACGTAGTCCGATCGTCTATGGCGGCTCAAGGTCCGGGTGGCTGTGGCGATGGGGGAGGAGGGTATGGCTAGGGGTTTAACCTGGGGTTCAACCCAGGTTTCCACCGTGGCTTTGGTGGCCGAGGCCGTGGCCGTGGCTTGGTGCCGCAAGCCCATGGCTGAGGAAGAGACCGGTTTGGTGGTGGCGGTCGATTTCCAGATGGTGGTGGTCGGGGTGGCAAACCAATGGGGGCTATGGCCGCAATCATAGCCACCATGGGTGGTTTCCCAACCCACCCCGGCAGTAAGGCGACCACTTCCATGGTTTTGGCTAGGCTGCTGGCCACTCCCGTGGTCAGGCGCAGTTGGGTCGGTCCGGCTTTGGTGCCGGTCAGCAGCCGTTCCAGGTGCAGGGGCCGCCACCAAGGTCTGGCCAGTTGCCTCCTCAACCGGCCATGGCTGGTAAGCAAGCTTTCCAACCGGCCGCTGTTGGTTCTCAGCCAGCAGTCGGAGGGTCGGAGCCGGTGGCAGCCGGCCAGATGGCGTCCCAGCAAGCGTTCATGAAGATGCAGCCGGCTGGCGTCCACGTGTCTGTGGCTGGAGGGGGAGAAGACGGCCAACAACCGGCTGCCTTGCGAAGCTCGGCCACCGAAGGTCCTTCGGCGCTGGGGGAAGCAGAGGAGGGTGCTGCGGCGGCCAACAAGGCGGCTAGTTCTAATCATCTCAAGAATGCAGATGCTGCTGGAAAGGCCTTAAAAGAAAATCGAGAGTCATCTCGTCAGGGAAAGACAAAGAGTAAGGGTAAACCTTTTTGCTATAGATGCCATACCAAAGGTCATACCATGCATGAATGCACCGCAATTTTATGTTGTGAGATATGTTATGGTGACCATGTGACAAAAGTATGCCCAAATATAAAAAATATGAATGTTACTGCTGCTCCATGTGGTTATGCGGTGCCAGGTTTTTGATTCTGTTTTATCCCAGCCTCTGAAAATCCGAAAGCAGTTGCGGAAGACAAAGCGGCTTTGGTACGTGTTTTGGAGGGGCTCTATTACCGCTGACCAATTGGCGGTGGAGCTCGACAAACTACTTCCGGGCAAGCACAACTAGGAAATTGAACCAAAGGGCGCGGATGCCTTTATTATCTCAAATTTCCCTTCTCCTGAACTGTTGGAATGGGCAATTAATTGGGGGCCATGGATACTAAGGAAGTAAAAGGAAAAATTAGGTTTGAGAAAGGGGTGGAGCAAGAAGTTTTTAAATATGAGATTGACAAGGTCTGGGTGCAGTTTCGTGGCTTACCCAGTGAGTTTAGGGAATTTCCTATTATATGGGCAGTTGGAACCATATTAGGCGTTCCCCGTGCTGTGGATACTAAGTTTACCAAGAAATTTGGTAGAGCAAGGATGAAGGTGGCAGTGCTGGATCCCAGTCTTATCCCAGAATTTGTGGATATTGTGATTGGAGATTTTGTATACGAGCTACAGTTCAAACTAGAGGGGGATCTTGGTGGCACGGAGCCACAACTCATTAATATGGACCCTACCTCCAAGGAAGGGGATGGAAATGGTGATAATAATGGTGAGCCTATGGAGGAGGATGGTAACAAAGAGGCGGATAAGTCTAAGAAGGATGCTTCTGTTGGTCAGCTACCGGGACTGGCAAAGAGAGGGGTGGCACTTCTCAGCAGTCCATGGGTGAGGACCAGTTACTTTAGTCCCCAATTGAGATGCCTCCTCCACAGGGGGTCAATAAAGAGAATCATAAACCAATAGTGCAGCTCCAACCTGATGGTTCGAAGCATTGGAAGGCTAAGCTCATGTCTCTTGTGAATGACTCTGGGGTTTCAAAGAAGACAGTCGGAGGAGGAACAACTTCTCCGGTTAGGGCAAGTAAAAGGAATGCCGCAGTCGCAGATCAAGACACTCTGGAGAGAGCGTCCAGCTTGAAGGCAAGAAAGAACTTGGATATTGCCTCTTCTTCTACCTCAGCAAAAGGTACTGCTTCCTCCCCCTCATCTTTTTTTAATTTTGATAATTCAAGCTTGTTAGAGACCACTAAATCTTTAGGAGTAGTTCTGGGGAATGATGAAGAATCTGCCTATAAATCTTTAACCATGCTAAAAAAGTTACAAGAGGGTAGAATGATGGAGCATGCTGGGATAGCATCGGTTTTTAACAAGACAGACATAGTTGATGATTCTTCTTCTGTGTGTTCACTAGATAACTTCTTAGATATCGATGCTCTTAATGTGATCTGTTCGGTGAAAACAGAGTGCCTCGGTGATGGGGGTTGTGATTCTGTGAATTTACAAACCCCCTTATCACATCTTAAGAGGCCTAGGAAGAAGGGGAAAGGTTTGGGGAAGAAGTTAGTTTAAATGCGGGGAATCTTTTGGAACTGTAACGGGTTCGCGGACCCTAAGAAGTATAAGTTTTTGTTAGATTTAACGAAAGAAAACAACCTAGATTTTATTACCTAATCAGAAACAGGGAGGGCTCACTTTTCGCAATCTACTCTGAATAATATCTGCGCTGGTAGAGATTTTATTTGGCATTGCAAGCCTCCGAGGGGTAGATCTGGTGGCATGATCCTGGGTTTTCATTTACTGTATTATGATGTTGGAGAAATTGAAGAAGGGGATTTTTTTTATTTGTTTTAAGGTTAGGGTAAAAGAGGATGATTTCAAATTCAACCTAATTTTGGTTTATGGCCCAGCACAGATTGACTTAAAATCCAACTTTTTGTCGGAGCTGGTACGCGTCTGTTCGAAGGATACTATATCTATTTTTATAGGTGGTGACTTTCACATTATGCGTAGACCGGAAGACAAAGGTAATTCCAATTTTGATAATAGGTGGCCGTTTTTGTTTAATGCGGTCATTGAAACGCTGAATCTAAGAGAGGTTGATCTCTGTGGGAGAAAATATACGTGGACAAACCATTCACAAAATCAAACTTTTGAGAGACTGGATAGGGTGTCTATGTGTACAGACTTTGAATCCAAATATCCTCGGGTAACAGTAATTGCTCTCACTAGAGAAATATCAGACCACACACCACTCCTTTGTTGCACAAACAATGTGTCTCCGGCTTATCAGCCTCAATTTAAATTCGAATTCGGCTGGTTGACGAGGGACGGATTTTGCGATATGGTCAGGGAGGTTTGGACTGGGGTCCATACCACATGAACCCCTCTTGAGAAATGGCAAACAAAAATTAGAAGGTTACGTCAGTATCTAAGAGGGTGGGCAGAAAATATTAGTGGAGCTTATAAGAAAGAAAAAACTACCTTGTTGGATAAATTGGACGTGCTTGATAAGAAAGCAGAGACTTCTGTTCTCAGCGAATCTGAATTAAATTTAAAGCACGTTTTAAATGAGAGACTAGCATAGCTGTTGAGAGAGGAAGAGATTAAATGGTACCAAAGAGCAAAGGTCAAGCATCTTCTTCAAGGGGATGCAAATACAAAATATTTTCACCTGTTGGCTAATGATAGGCATAGGAAATCTCATATTTTCTAGTTGGAGAATGGTAGTGAGGTAATAACTGGTGATGCTCTTCTTAAAAAGCATATCACTTCTTATTACAAGTCTCTCTTCGGTCCATCAGAAGGAGCCATCGCTTCCATGGATGAGTCACGTAGAGGTGACATCCCACAGGTTTCCTTACTGGAAAATGAGATTCTCACAGCCGAGTTCTCTGAAAATGAAGTTAGGCATGCTATTTTCTAAATGGAACATAATAAGGCTCCAGGCCCGGATGGATTTCCACCTGAGTTTTATCAAGTCTTCTGAGATTTAGTCAAAGAAGACTTGATGGCTTTGTTCTTGGAAGTTCATCGGGGATCCCTGAATTTGAACAGTCTCAACTTCGGGACACTAATTTTGTTGCCCAAAACCGAAGATGCAAAAACCATCCAACAATACAGGCCAATTTGTTTGTTGAATGTTTGCGGATACATGGGTGTATGCCGAGTATCGAGTGATGAGTGATTGTCAACTGAGATGATGCGCATGTTCTTTGGCTTATGTTGTGTAGGTGTCGAGCACGGATACAGTGATCGAAGGCAAGGTGAAGGTCAAGTAGAGACGTGTTGTGCCGATGGACTGGGAGCGGTGAAGGGTGGACGTGAGGCTTGGACTGAGGGACCGGTGGCCCGAGGATCAGCTGTGGAGGCTGACAGCCTGGGACAGCGACGAGCGAAGACTTGCGGGGCACTGTGTTGCTCGGGTCGAGGACCTGGGGACATGTGTCGGTGGACGGGGTGCACGGGCGGTGCATCCCCTCTACAGCGTCGGTTGGGTGGTTGAGCCACAGAAAAACCACCGGTGGATGGTTTCCAGGTTTGGGCCTCAAAACCTGGGCGCTGATGGTTTCCGAGTTTGGGCCACAAAACTCAGGCTGAGGACGGTTTCCAGGTTTGGGCCTTAAAATCTGGGCGCTGCGGGTTTCTGAGTTTGGGCCACAAAACTCAGGCGATGGACGGCTGGTTTCCCGGTTTGGGCCTCAAAACCGGGGGTTGGTCGTGAAGGCTAGTTTCCCGGTATGGGCCTCAAAACCGGGTGCGAAGTCCGGGAAAAGGATAAGCAGAGCGGTGGCGGCACGTGGTGGCAATCGGTGAGGTTGCATCGAGGCAATGCTACCAGTTGTGCGGGCGTGGCCGTCCGTTCACCATCATCTTCGAGTTGGTCCAGGATAGCCTTAGGGTTTGGCTGGTTCGCTCTGTAAATAACTAGGGGTAGAGTGGGAATTAGAATTAGGATAAGTAGAGGGAGACACCCACCTCCCATCCTATCTCAGTCATTTGCTCTTTGCCTTCTAGGTTTTCTAGCTCTCCTAATCCCCTGCTGTAGCTACTGAGATTCGCAGAGAACCATACCTCTGTGTACTTGAGATTTTGAGGAAGTGAGACCGTAATCTCACTGTTGTAGCGTGTGGTAGCCACACGGTTGCAGATCGATGTCTCAATTCGCGTTTTGATTTTGTTCTTCGTGTTCTTCGTTTCTCCGCGATTTTCCCGTCACTCGATCTCCCTCTCTACTGCGTCTTTTTGAAATCCACTTGAATCAACTTGTTCTTTATAGTGAGGAGATCATTTCCACCGAAGGAATTCATCTAACTCCTCACGAACAAGTAGATCGGGTCGATTCAATTTTCATGGCGCTTTTTCGGTTCATATTCCCTTCTCTTCGATTCCCGTTGATTGAGTTATTTTGAGCGGATGATTTCTTGGGGATAGTCTCCCAACTACCTCGTGATCATCTCCTCCAAGTTTGGGATCTAGGGATTTTGATTTGGATCGATTTGGGAGAGATTTGGTGAAGTGGCGACTCAAATCGCCTTCACTTGACGTTGGCGGACAGTCCGCGGCATGACTCGCGGACAGTCTGCGCATCGGGCGTGAGCCAGAGCAGTGGCTGCTCGCTCCTGCGTTCAGACCCTCGGGACACTGGCGGATTGTCCGCAGTACTGAGTCGCGGACAGTCCGGAAACGTCCAGGGAGACATCAGCAGCTTTGCTGTTTTTGGGTTTTAGGGTTTTAGCCGGCGGACAGTCCGCCACTGGTTCCCGGACAGTCCGCCGTTGGGCAGACAGTCCGCGGTCGGAACCCGGGATAGTCTGCGAGTTTGCTGAGTGTTGAGTTTTAGTGCGTTTGCTCTCCCGGATTCTTCGCTTGGTTTTCGGACTTCTCGTTTGGCCCTATAGTTGACCAAGTAACCTCTGTAGGTATCTTTGCTACTTGTTAGCATAGGTACTTGGAGACTTCTTGACGTAGCTCTCTATCTACGTTCGGGAGTTGGTTTTTGAGGGTTGAACTTGAGCCGTCCTTTTGGTATTTGGTTCGCTCTTGCTTTGTGGTGCCTCGCTGTGATCCTAGGGATCATCCACCCTCTTCCAAGTGTCGTGGGCATCACGTTTTTGTGAAAGCTTTCGAGGGTTGATTTTTGGGACAAAGGCCGAAGTTTCGAGAAAAAAATTTTAGGCTCTCATTCACCCCCCTCTGGTCGCCTTGCTTTTGCAATATCGGTCCTTCAATGTTTCTTTCAAAATCTTCACTAAGGTTGCAACAAATAGGTTGTCATTAGTAGCACAAAAAATCATTACACCAACCCAAACGGCTTTTCTTCCCGGAAGAAATATTACGGAAGGAGCAGTGATTCTCCATAAAACAATTCATGAACTTCATACTAGAAAACAAAATGGGGTTATTTTTAAAATAGACTTTGAGAAGGCATATGATAAAGTTAATTGGGCCTTTTTACAGCAGGCTTTGAGAATGAAAGGTTTTTCTCAACAATGGCGTGAGTGGGTCAAAATGTTTACAGAAGGGGGTAATGTTGGCTATACTAATTGCAAGAGCAAAGGCGGCAGGGCGGATTCAGGGCGTTATACCTCATCTCATACAAGATGGTTTATCCATCCTTCAATATGCGGATGACACAATTTTGTTTATGAGCCATGATGTTCAAAAAGTGATAAACTTGAAATTCTTGCTTACCACTTTTGAACAATTATCTGGGCTCAAGATAAATTTCCACAAGAGTGAGATTTTCTGCTTTGGTGAGGCAGTTAATCATGAAGCGTTCTATTCGCAGTTGTTCGGGTGTAAAGTAGGGAATTTCCCTTTACGATACTTGGGGTTGCCAATGCATTATAGAAAGCTAAGTAACAAAGATTGGCATACTATTGAAGATAGAATAGAAAAGAGGTTGAGCGGTTGGAAAGGGAAAATGTTATCTGCAGGAGGCCGACTGATTTTATTAAACTCGGTGCTCTCAAGCTTACCGATGTTTATGTTGTCTTTTTTTTAAATCCCAAAAGGGGTTTTAGAGAAGATTGAATGTTTTAGATCGAGATTCTACTCGCAGAATGAAAGACATAAGAGAAAATATAGGTTGGCCAAATGGGAAATCTTATGTCAACCAAAAATTCAAGGGGGGCTAGGAATTCTAAATTTGGAACTTCAGAATAAATGTCTTTTGAGCAAATGGCTTTTTGAGTTGTTAAACGAGGATGGTTTATGGCCAGAACTATTGAGAAATAAATATTTGAGAGATTGCCCACTGGGGAGCTGTGTCAAGGGTCGTACAGTCTCCCATTTCTGGAAAAGTCTGATGAATGTCAAAGACACATTTTTGAGTTTTGGTTCATTTAATGTAAAGGATGGAGCACAAACTCGTTTTTGGTATGATAATTGGCTAGGTGATAGACCACTCAAAGATAAATTTTCTGGGCTGTTTAATATTGTGAGACGGAAACAAGACTCTGTTGCAAAAGTCCTTAGTGAAACCCCACTAAATATTTCTTTCAGGCGAAATTTAGTGGGGACAAATCTAAGAAACTGGCACAGAATAGTTGCCTCTCTACTTAATATTAACCTTACAGATCAAAGAGATAAGTTTGTGTGGAATTTACATTCATCGGGTATCTTTTCAGTTAGATCAATGTATGCTGTTTTAATTAACAACGGGGTACACGTTTCACAAGATATTTGGCAGATCAAGGTTCCAATGAAGATTAAGATTTTTCTATGGTATTTAAAGAGAGGGGTTGTTTTAACTAAGGATAATTTAACAAAGCGTAACTGGAATGGGGACGCGTCCTGTTGCTTTTGTGACTCTTTAGAAACCAGTAAACATCTTTTTCTGCATTGTATCTATGCTATGCTAAGTTCCTGTGGCGGGCGGTGTACTTATTATTTGGGATTCCACCACCACAGTCATTACATGACTTGTTTTTTCTATGGTCAAAAAGGGGAAATAAAAAACAAAACTTGTTGTTATTAACAACAGCTTCTGCACTTTGCTGGACAATTTGGCTTACAAGAAACGAGGTGATTTTTGACAGTTGCAGACCGAAATCTTTCTTGCAGGTTGTATTCAGGGGAACTCACTGGTTGCGCCAGTGGGCAAAGTTGCAGCGGCATGAGGATATGAGGGTGAAGCTGCTCTCAGTAGGGCAGACTCTGGAAGTAGCAGCTCTGCAATTTTTTAGCTCCAATGGATGACTTTCTTCAAGTTCTATTCGTCTTGCGTAGTTAAATTTCTTCCTTTAGCGAATCTTGGTCGAGTCTCAGTGTTTTGTTTAATTTTGTCTGGTTGCCTTAAGAGGCGGAAGTTTGGTTTTGTAATAAGTGGCGTGATTCTATCCCTGGATAGATAAAGCCGGATTTGATATCCATTATCTAAAAAAAAAGAAGATGCATGGCAGTCATTCTGTAGACCAGCCAATTAACCAACAGTGTTTGCACGCCTTAGCTTCAAGCAAACACAATTGCATATATAAGCAGTGAAGTTCTTTTTTCTGCAGACACAAGTGCCTCCCACTCCCTGCAGCAATTTTTCGAGTACTGATATATATATGATGCTACAGCCATCCATGGATGATTCCTGTTCTCTGGGCACTAGCTTAGAACGTACCAATGGAGGGCAGGCCGGGCCAACTAAAGCAGAAGCTCAGTCAACTTCATCTCAGCTCATCACCACCACCGTCTTCCTAGAGCACTCTCGTGTACGCTCACTGTAGCGTAGGATTGAGTGGCTTGCCTTGTCTCTTGTCAATCAGCTGTCTCTTGATGAGATGAGGCACGCACCATATTCCTCTGCCGCGGCCACACTTGCAGCTAATTGTTGGATCTTAGCCTCAGTCTCAGCATCAACCAGCAATCACAATGTCCCTGATGCTTCCCATTCTTAGCAAGCACTATATATGCTAGTTAATTAATTACTCCTATTGTGCATGTTTGCGATATGATCGATCTGAGGAGGAGGTGCAAGGCAATACCACAGTCACTACAGGAGGTTCAGGCTTTGCCGAGTGCTGGCAGCACTCGGCAAAGGGTCTCTCGCACTCGGCGAAGGCTTTGCCGAGTGCCGCACTCGGCGAAGCGCACTCGGCGAAGAAATAGTCGGCAAAGAATTCTTTGCCGAGTGCTAAATATCGAGCACTCGGCAAAGGCTTCGCCGAGTGCCAGGTCAGCACTCGGCGAAGCAAACGGGTGCCGTCACTTGACGGCCTCCTTGCCGAGTGCCACGTGGCCCGGCACTCGGCAAAGAGGCCCTCTTTGCCGAGTGCCACGTGTACTGACACTCAGCAAACATGCCCTCTTTGCCGAGTGCCACGTGGGCCGGCACTCGGCAACGAGGGCCTCTTTGCCGAGTGTCATGGTCAAGGCACTCGGCAAAGAGGCCGAGCTGGGAAAAATTGCCCAGCTTTGCCGAGTGCCGTGGCATCTTTGCTGAGTGTGGCACTCGGCAAAGCTGAGAAAAACGTTATTTTTTTCTGTTTTCATTTTCCTACACAGAAAACATATCACACATTCATATTCCATTTCAGATAAATATCACATGCATATTATATATATCACATACATATCCATTTCAGACAAATATCACACGTTCAGCTCCCAACAAGTTCATCACAAGTTCACAAGTCCATCACAAGTTCACAAGTCCATCACATCCATCTCATAAGTCCATGACAAATCTAAGTCGGCCCTCACTGCTCACCTTGGTGCTGAGATTGTGAAGAACCCCCACCTTGTCACGTGTCCCACGACCCGCCCGAAGGACCACCTTGTCAACCTTGCCACCTGGGTGGCGGAGGTCCAGATGGCCACCCGGTGTACCCCGACTGGCCAAGAAGGTAACCTGGCCACCCATAGGGCGGAGGAAGGCCACCGGGGAGCCACCTAGGCTGCGGAGGAGGGCCACCAGTGATGTGCAGAGTGTGCGGAGGAAGGCCAGGTTGATGAGTCGGTGCCGAACCCTCCGACTGTGAGTGCACAAAGGAGAAGAAAGTTCGTTAGCACCTGGAGGACGGCCGTAAAACTTAAAGAAATATAAAAAACCATATATACTCACCGGAGTCTCTGTCGAAGGAGTAACAGGAGGCACAAAAGGAGTGAGTAGCGAGGGAGGCACGACAACACCCGGGATGTTCAGGCTCCCAAAGAAGTGAGCTATGTCCTGCGTCCTCTGTGCCTCCCGCTGTTGGACGGCCAGTAACTCGCGACGATGGGCCGCCGACTGGGCCTCGTGCATGGCCTGCAACCTCTGCACCTAGTCCGCCTGGGCCTGCATCTGGGCCTGCAAAATTCGTCTCGTAAGGTTTAAACAATGCAAAGACAAGGTATATGTGTAAAAGCAATGAACAACGAATAGAACAGTACTTACCAGAAGTGCTGCCATCATCTGCTGTGAGGTCGGCTGCCGAGGTCGTATGGCGACGGAGGAGCTCGTGCTGGCAGCTCGAATCTCGGCGAGGTTAGGAACAGAGGACGAGTCAACTGTGCTGTTGGCTATCCAGTACCGGCCGCGCTGCTTCCCTCCTCCCAGCCTCATCGCCAGGTCTGTATCTAGGGGCTGGGTGGCCGGATCGAAGTCCTCCCCATGGCGCTCGCGAGCCGCCGAGGTGTACTCGGTGACCTTGGTGTAGGCTCGGGCCCGGCGTTCGGGTTGTAGTGGGTGCTCGCTGCAGTCGCCTTGCCCTGGTGTGACAAGTGGTACGCCATGAAAAGGGAGACACTCCTCACCACCATGCGACTGGGACTACGAGGAAAACACACAGATGATTACAAGTAATGAGTAATTGAGTGTTAGAATAAAAAAATCAGTAGAGCATACTCATCTGTCGGTGTACGTGTTGAGGCTAAGGTTGCCTTGGTGGTGTGACAGCCCAGGCATCTGCAGGCGGCAGTGTCGTCGGGCACCGTGCTCTCGTACCACTCGTCCGATTGTCACTTGTCCACAATGGACAACCAGTAGTCTAGGTGATTGGCGCACCAACCAGGACAGAACTGCAAGACAATATGTATTTAATATGTTAGAACAGCCGCTAAGTGATGGATGGACCAATCAGTATTACTGTTTTGTACGTACCTGGATGTACTGCTCCCTAGTGAGGTCGGTCTCCCTAGTCAGCATCATCTGCCTAGCCTCCACCTTCTTCACCGCCTTCCCTAACACGTCGGCGTTGTAGTTGATGACGCACTGGATCCGCGCCTCGTGGTACAGATCCGTGAGCCGGGACCTGCAGACCTTGTCCTGCACGTGCAACGCCTCAGCCTCTCTCCCCGCCTCGCACGCAAAGTACTTCTGCATAAAGACAACATCTACTCTTTCATTATTTCAAGAACGTCCAACAAATACGTATCATTGAGAAATGTTGTGCGAGCAAGACTCACCCAGAACTCGGCCCTAATACGCGCTGCAACGGTGGTGTACGTGGGGTCCTCAGCAGCACCGAAGTGGTCCCACGTCCAGGGCGGTGACCTAACCCCGATGTAGGTGACCAAGCCAGGTTAGTTCTTTCGAATCAGAAGACTTAACGTGCCATTGATATGGCGTGTCTTGCCCCCTGCCAGAAGTTCCCAGTTCCTGCATGAGTCATTGAGAACAACTCTTAGTCGGAAGTTCAATTTTGAACATGTCATGTGAACAAGTAGTGAAAACATTAATGGTAACTTACTTGTCGCCGTAAGGTCGAATCACCGGGCGGCGGCTAGGTGCGATCCGCTGCTACGGGAGCTGCGAGGGGCCGCACAAGTAGACTTCGCTCGAAGCAGAGGAAGTGGAACCCCCTCCTGAGGCACCTACGATCTCGTCCCCCTAGTCCCCCTGGCGACGCTCCGAGGAAGTGGTGTCATTGTCCGACGTCCTCCTGGTCGTCCCTCTGGCGTCCCCCTGGTCGTCGTCCAAGCAGGTCTACGCCGGGTCGGGAGTCGGGTCGAGAGTCGGCTCCCTCCTGGGACGTCCGCGGGGACGGCCGGTCCTCGCCCTCCTCGTCGACGGCTTCTCGGTTGCGGTGGGTGGTGAGCTGGACCTCTGGTAGCGTGAGTTGACCCGCCGCTGTTGCCGCCTTCTGCCCGGCATTTTATCGAGTGTCTGCCATTACAAAGATAAAATCAATTAGCATAAATAAATGATAAGTATTTATAAAGAGATACAAAATGAACGAAACATAATTGCAAAATAATTATAACAATATAGAATTACATGAATTAAAAATTATCTCGGCGATTGTCAGTGGCTAGTGCCCCTCGTGTGTTGGCTTGTGGCACACGTGTGTCGTCATCACTGTCAATATTGTCGAAATAATCGGCGTCGTCTCCATCATCCTCATCACCCTCGTCCTCATGAATGTCACCACCAAACTGTAATCGCTCAAGCATTCTTAAATCCTTGGCATAGTGCACCTCATCACCCTCGTCCTCATCAATATCATTGTCATCGTCTTCTTCCATGTCCATCAGCTCAAAAATGTCAATGTCAAACCTCCCTTCTAGCCCCTCAGGTTGAAAGAACTCTCCATTATATGTGTTTGGGTCGAAGTTGTAGTCATCATCGTTTGGGAGAGGCGCTTTACCGCGCGGCGATACTAACTGCACAAGGTACCAACCCATAAGATTGTCGTCTTCTTGACACGCCCATGGGAGATAATAAACTTGTGTGGCCTATTGAGCCACAATATAGACATCGTCTCCCTTGTAAACGGAGTCCTGTCGAATTTCGACTAGCTAGTCATGACTCTTCATCCCTAACACTCGCATAGTAGACAAGTTCACACCTCTCCTCAAATTCGCCGCATACCCATCAGGGAACCTTAACGCCTGGATCCACTGTAGTACTTTCTTCCTATGGTCTCTTTTCAATATATAATTGGTCAGACCTCTTTTCCATTTCTTGCGAGCACTAGGAGCCTTCATCACTAGCTTTGGTCTATCGCACATCTCTTGCAGGTCCAGTCTAGCCTTAACGTTGTCCTTTGACTTTTCTGTGTCCATGAGTGTTGCAAAGAGTGCCTCAGCGATATTATTTTCTGTGTGCATTAAATTGATGTAGTGCGGACAAAGAAGGTCATTAAAATAGGGGAGTCTAGTCAAGCCCGATATATGGGTCCACATGTGTTCCTCTCCGTACCCGAAAAAACGACCGTTGTCTTCATTAAACTTTAGAGCCTCTATATCGGCACGGACCTCGGAACCGCTCTTCAACTGAGGAATTGGGTTGGTGACTTGAACACCTTTCCTGAAGTGCTTGATGTCGCGTCTGAACGGATGGTCAAGAGGCAAGAATTGACGATGCTGGTCGAATGAAGAATACTTGCCTCCCTTCTTCAACCAAGTGAACTTCACAGCTTACTTGCATATTGGGCATGGGAACTTCCCGTGAACACACCAAGCGCTAAAAAAGCCATACGCCAGGAAGTCATGCAGGGAGTACTGGTACCACACATGCATTTTGAAGTTCTTCATTGTTGCTCGGTCATATGTCAGTACCGACTTTTCCCAAGCTTCGAACAATTCATCCAACAAAGGCTCCATGAACACACCCATATTGTTCCCCGAGTGTCCAGGAATTATCAGCGACAAGAATACGTTCTTAGGGTCAAACATAACACCGGGAGGGAGATTGAGGGGGATCACGAACACAGGCCAACAAGTGTACGGGGCTGCCATCATTCCATACGGGTTGAAACCATCTGTTGCCAGCGCCACACGTACATTCCGAGCCTCCATAGCTTTGCCAGGATGCATGGCATCGAAGTGCTTCCATGCTTCACCATCCGATGGGTGTACCATCTTGTCAGGATTGTATCTTCTGCCATTCTTGTGCCATGTCATCTGTTTTGCAGAGTCCTCTGTCATGTACAGTCGTTGGATCCTAGGTATGAAAGGAAGGTACCGTAGGACCATCTCGGGGATATTAAGTTGTTCCTTCTTGCCATCTCCATGGTCTACCTCCACATACCTAGAGGTTTTGCACTTTGGACAATGTGTTGCTTTCTCGTGATCTTTCCTGAATAGGACGCACCCCTTTGGACAAGCATGGATCTGCTCATATGGCATCTTAAGTGCACGAAGAAGTTTCTGTGACTCGTACGTGTTCTTCGGCAGAATATGACCCTCCGGCAACAGGGTGCCCAAAATTGCCAACATGCCATCAAAGGCGTCTCGACTCAAGCTATACTGCGACTTGAACCCCATTAGGCGTCCAATGGCATCCAGTTGTGAAACCATTATCTTTTCGTGAAGGGGCTTCTGTGCCGAAGACATCATGTCATAGAACGCCTTTGCGGTTTCCTCTGGCTCCTCCATTCCTTCACCGAATTGTGCCTCTTGAAAGTCTCCCATCATGTCTGCTACCCCGGCATCTCAATCATACTTCTCGAGACATTGTCTCACCACCTCCTCTCTAATCTGATCGGCTTCACCATGGTGGACCCAACAAGTATAGTTTTCAACGAATCCGTACTTGTAAAGATCTACCCCCACGTTATCCTTATATTTTCTTTTCTTGTTCCCACATTTGCTGCAGGGACACAACATCCGACTCGACCCTTTAGCAGCCGGACCAAATGCATGCTCTAGGAAAGCATTGGTCTTAGTAACCCATTCTGTGCTCTTACTTGTGTGGCCCATGTACATCCAATCACGGTTATCCATCCTCTGGCATATACATATGTAAGCGAGTAATAAACCAGCAATTGCATCTACACGGAGTTCCTACCATCTAATAGGTGAAGGATAGGTCCTAATCCCACCCGAGGATGCGTAGATGGGTTAGTTTCCATGTTCTACTCCTACCCAAGATAGAATTTCGGCAGCACCTCCTCGTTGTTCTCCCGATACACGTCCTGGCAGGGAGAGTGTGTATCCGGAGAACAACAGGGAGGTGGTGCCGAAACTCCGACTCTGACAGGAGCAAAACATGGAAACTAGCTCATCTACGCATCTGCGGGCTGTCCAAAATACGTGGGCAATCCGAAAGAGATACGGTCGCAGATATGCAAAGGTCTGTATATCTAAGATTGTATCTCTTTCGAACGGGACACGTCTAACTAGGTTACGCGACCAAAGACCAGATAACTAAGGATACAGATAGAGGGGTTATAACTAAGGTGTCAGTGAGGTCAGGGTAGCGGGGCAGTGGTGACTCGGGGCAGTGGCGAGACGACGCGGTGCAGGCAGACCCGCAATGTCGACGAAGACGATTGGGGTCGCCGAGTCCCTCCTACGGGTCCTCTCCTGCCAAAAAAGAGCATATGGTTAGTCTCGACCCAAAATTTTAGCAACACCTCCCCTGCACGGGGAGGTTCCAAAACCTACAGAAAACGTCGGCACGAAGGCCAACAACCACATATATACCAAACATAGTCACGAAGGCCAACAATCACAATAGTACCAAGATGAGCCATGTACTTTACTTCTATTTCCATGCAGATAACAGTATCGAAGTAGTACAACTACTACTAACACTAACACTACTATTAACACTAACACTACTAACTACTACTAACACTACTACTAACTATTTACAAACTACATAGGGCATACCTTCGCGACGAGAATAGCAAGAACGAGCTTCAACGACGGCGACAAGGACGACCGAAGCGGCTTGACGGCGGGGCCACTCTGATCCTCCTTCTCCTCCTCTCTTCTCCACTCCTCCTCTTCTTCCTCTCCTCCTCCAGCTCCTCCTCCTCTTCCTCCTCTCCTCCTCCACCTCCTCCTCTCCTCTTCTCCTCCACTGGCCCGGGGCGGGGGTGCGGCGGGGCGCGGCGGTCGGGGCGCGGCGGGCCCGGGGCGGGGGTGCGGCGGGGCGGGGCGGGGCCGGGGCACGGGCGCGGCGGCGGGCGGGGGCGTGGGGGGCGGCGGCGAGCGACGGCGCGGCAACGGGCGGCGTGCGGGTGCGTGCGTGCGGGTGTAAGTGTGTGTGCGTGTGTGGGTGGGCGGAAGGCCGTTTTGTATTTTTTTTTAATTTCGAACGGCTTTGCCGAGTGCCAGATCGGCTGGCACTCGGCAAAGGTCCCCTCTTTGCCGAGTGCTATCCGATCTGGCACTCGGCAAAGAGGTGATCTTTGCCGAGTGCCAGCCGATCTGGCACTCGGCAAAGAGGGGCCACGTGGCAAACATACCCCGGCCAGCAGGCAGGGCTTCGCCGAGTGCCAGCTGGCGCGACACTCAGCAAAGAACTGCTCTTTGCCGAGTGCCAGCCTCTAGCACTCGGCGAAGTTTTTATTTTTTTAAAAAAATTTTGCCACCAAATTTTTTTTGAGGTACTTCCACACTACCACCATCAACATATTCAAATTGGACACTTTTTCAAAACTTTTTGTTATATTTTTTGACTTTATTTTATTTTCTTGAATTTTTTCGAAAGACGCAAGTTTGAACTGCGGGTACATCGAATAATTAATTTTGATGATTTAAAAAATGTTATTCTTGTTCTTAACCGTATGTTGACGCCAAATCCAAAAACTGACTCTAGGTTTCGATCAACGTGCTCACGGGGCAACACCTCCAAATTATGTGCGGGTGGTTTTTTAATCATAAAAAATGCAAATGAATTCCGAAAATCGCAAAACTTGGCGAGATGTTGTTACATCATATGCGTATGTTGAGAAAAAAATTAGAGAAAAATTGGAGCACGTTGTCATGTACGACTCTTACAAACCTGCACATCTCCACATCTTCTCACATGTGATCACATGTTGAGATGTGCAGGTTTGTGAGCGTCGTACGTGACAACGTGCTCCAAATTTTCTCAAATTTTTGTCATAGCATATTCATAAGATATATCGACATCTCGCCAAATTTCGCGATTTTCGGAAATCATTTGTATTTTTTATAATTTTAAAACCGCCCGCACATAATTTAGAGGCGTTGCCCTGTGAGCATGTTGATCGAAACTGTTGACGCAAAATATGACACCTCACGCCAAGCACACAGCAAGCCGAAAAGCTAGCTTCAGTCGGGTGCCCGGAATGTGCTGAATCCGAAGACGTGCTAGTCGGTTGGACCTGAGAACCAACAAGAGAAAAAACTGTGAGAATACCTTTGGAACATGCTGGATAAAACCAGACAGTTCCATATATACGGAGTATGAGAACAGAGTCTGTAAAGCATATTAACCGCCGAATACATGTGTAAAGAAAGACATGCTTGAACAAATTAAAGATATTATAAACAGGTAACTTGCAAATATAGATCTATTCAAATAACACATGCATAGGTTAATCCAACTAATCTGCCGCACGTTTAGTCTTCATAAACCGGTCAGGTATAAACTCAAGCAAAGCTAATCCACCGCATGATACCACTTGCTATGAGTCTACACCACTTCTTATAATTAGATTAATCTACCACATCATACAATCTAATTATAACAAGCTAAAAGCATGCATATATTTGGACAGATCTATAAAGGCTCATTACTCGTGTAAGCTTAACCAAAATCGGCAAACCGGCCGAATTGGGGTCCATGAAGATGGAACAAACAAGCAAGCATGATTGAACTAATCTAGAACCTGCATCTGCTGCACGACACCTAGTTTCATCAAGGTCTAACCATGGTTGACATGCATGAACCCACAACATGTGACAATCTAGATTGAGAGTTGATCCAGCCATCATGATCTTCTGATTAAAAGAAAGCACAAGCAAGCTCGTGCGACAAGGCCGAACAAAAATCAATCTAGATTGGGCAAAAGAATGTTACAAGAATTAAATAAATAAAACGTATAACACATGATAACTTAATGAATCTATTAGATCTGCCAAATCTAATAGAGCCGATAACTATTTTTACTCATGACTTAATCTGCCGCACGATACAAGGCATAAGCAAAAACTTCTCGTCATAAGCTTAAATCCGCCGCACGATACTAAGCCTAACATACGAGACTACTTGCATCATATCTAAATCCACCGCATGATACTAGACATGATAGCAAGGTTGCCGGTACTTACGGAGGTCGACGGATAGATGATTCCTCTCGAAGAACTCGACGACGCGACTAAGGACTCGAAGGTGGCACGGGGCCGGTTTGTATTGATATGGTTGTGAACAATTTTACAATGGTCAAGGACTTATATTTATACCCTGGACAAAACATGAGTCCTAAACAATTACGACTCATACAACGAAATTTGGAAAGATACAAATACTATTCCTATTCTTTTCAGTATCCTCCATCATCATGTATTTTCTCGTGCAAGCCATCTTCTGTTCCCGAATGGAGTCACCGTTTCTCAAAACAGCCAACTATATAGGCATTTGCCGAAATCCCGAAGACTAGCCGACCGCTCAGTCATTTACCGAATGCTCCTCTTACTGCCGGTCGGGCCCTCTTGTCATCTTCTCGTGCGTGCGAAAATCTGGTGTTAACACATGCCCCCTGAATTTCGGAATAAAAGTCAATTTTATTTCGAAATTGCCTGCAAGCTTCTTCCCTCTCCTAGGTTTTCACTTCTCGGCACTGTAGCCGCCGCTCAAGAAATTCAAATCTCGGCGCAATCGACTTCACTTCGAACCCTTGATGGCGACCCAAGACAAGATTCCAGAGGTAAACTCCACATATTCAGTAATCTTTTGCTAGCTTCTTCTTTCGTTTCACTTTTTCCCTCTATTCGCTATTTCTTGAAGGAATATAAGGACCAAATCCTGATTCCTTATGCTGCCAATCCTGACTCCTATTTCCTTGGTCCAATGGGAAATCTTGACCCAACGGAGATTATCGAGAAGGAAACCCAAAGAATTCCCTTCAAATCTGGAGTTACTTCACCGAATCACTGGCCGAACACCTTCAAGAACTAGCCTTTTCCCCCAATTGTTGGATGGCGAAATTGGTATCGGAGGATGTTTGAAAAAAGCAGCAGCCACTGGGAAAATCAAGACATTGGCCACTGTCTGGAGTTATCTTTATCAGAAATGACCCTCTCCTGATAGTAGCTTCCCATTTCTGGTCTAATGCCATTAATGCTTTCATCTTTGGCCATGGTATGATGACTATTACTTTAGCTGGCGTCTTCATGATGACTAGTCTGAATGTAACATTACCAATATATCCTTACAAATACAAGAACAAAAGTAATCAGAGAGCTGTCAGCTCTGGATGTGGATGGGCTAAATACATTCAGACTTATATGGAGTTGTCCAACACTGTCTCTGACAAAGAACTGAAAGCCTTCATGAATATGTGGTTATGTAGATTCATCTTCTGTGGAAAATCCAATGAACCCACTCTGAACCATATGGTGATGGCTGAAGATTTATCTGCAGGCACTCAAATCCCACTTGGCAAATACCTCTTGGGGTCTGTCTATCATATGATGCATCAGATCACTCTCCACATGCACACGGGTAGAGAAATTTCTTGTGTGAATGGTCCCTGGTGGTTGGTCCAGATGTGGCTCCAACTATATATGCATCAGATAGTTTCTGTGAGCCTTCTCAACTTGAGTTTCCCTTCCATTAATTACGCTGAAGGCAAAACAGCAAGAGTCAAAGTCTGTCAGACTTATGGAGAAGCAGCATCATCTATCAGCATTGACATGGACATTGGTCATCTCTTCAAGCTATTCTTCAAAGGTTTTGGCAGTGTACTTTGGCTTCCCTACAGGGAGAATGAAAATCTGACTCTTCCCTGCAAGTTCAACTACGAATCCGGCTGTGTAGACAAAACATCTATTGACATCTTCAACTCTTTCATCAAACCCGGTGTTCTGCCAGCCGAATTTCACCATGGAAGATTAGTACAGTCCACCTACGAGTTCTATTATCCAAACATGGTGGCCAAACAGCTAGTATGTGGTCAATTGCCCCCTAGACTCTTCTTCTCAACACTAATAAGACCCAGAGAAGTAATTACGGATGGGATAATGGCTAAAAAAGTCTTTGAATTAGGATGAGAGTTGCCAACATATGAACCATCTCCATTTGGGATAGTAGATATCACTCATCCTTTCTTCACTTCCTGGTGGGAAGAGTGGCACGCTCATCTCTTCAATGTGCCAGTTCACCCCTTGTGTCAAAACTTGCAACCTAACTTTGCTTCTGACAGTGAGGTAATTTCACTACACTTATCATTTTCAATTCTTGAGTCCAATCTTTTCTAACATTCGGCCATACATAGGATCCTGAGCTCACACCTCCTGTTAGAGTGATCCAGTATTACCTGGCTGGACCCAATCCTGCTCTCGGCTTTAACGCTCCAAGCCTGAAGACCTTCATGAGGATCCCTACAACTTCAACTATTGTGTCTCCAGGAGGAGAGAGCAAAAGAAAGGCACTTGAGAACGTCCTTTTGTCTAAGAAACCAAGGACCAAAAGGGCTAAACTGTCTCCCAAGGTATGAATCTCCTATTTTGTGCTAAGCAACTTTATTTGGCAATAAATCTGATCAAACCTATGTTGCATCACTCGTTGTAGCCACAAGTCAAAGTCTTGAAATCAGGCAGTACTTCAACAACTGCCAAATTATCTCCGGAAGCTTCTACAAAAAGGATTCAAGATGAAACTGAAGATCCAAAGACTTTTGAAGGTTCAAAAAATAAAGAGGCCGACGAAACCATAGGTAACGCGTTCGGCCATCCTTCCTTCTGTTGTCACATGCTTATGCCACTACTTTAAACAGATGAAAATTTAAAAGAGTTAGAAGCAGAGCCATCTCCTGATCATACTTCAAGTCCACCTCCTCCGAACACTCAACAAAGCCCTCGAGCGAGCCAAGGCGCAACGTCCTCTGATGATCAATTAGCCCAGCAGGCAAAGTTCTGTCCTCGAATTACATCGTTTTCACCAAATACATTTAGTGGGCTAACGCTTTTCTCTTTCCTCAGAAAAATATTAAAGAGCCGACCGCGAGTTATTCCTTCCCTGCTGAAGATTATATCACTGAGAAAGGTGAAGAAAATACTTCCCAACATACTTTATCAGCAGAAAACTAGGCTCAACTAAGGGAAATGATTACTCTATTGAACAAGGACGTCGTCAATCTGGTTCAAGATGCAAATCAGATAAGAGATATTCTTGAGCTCATTGATGAAGATATTCCTCCTGCTCTTCTGACCGACTTGGAATCTGCAGCTTGCCTCGACAACTTTTTTGGGATGGTAAGGAGAGCAACTAAAAACATATCATCCAAGGCTGCCCTGCAGAATGATAGATCTTCAAAGAAGCTAGAACTTAAAGATTTGCATTCCAATGTTCAAATCGCAAAAAACTCCCTGGCAACTTTGGAATCTGAACTAAAAGTCATGGAAGAAGACAAGAGCAAGTTAGAAGCCCAGTTAGCCAATCTGAATACCAAAATCCAATCTCACAGGGCTCATATGGCCGATCTACCAAATGACATAGAAGCAGCCTCGTTGAAGATAACTTCGGCTCTCAAAGAAGATCAACAAATCAAAGCTAAATTATCCAAAATCCAAAAATCTGAAGATGAAGATCAAAAAGTGCTTGATACTGTCAGCCGAATTAGAGCCAAGGCCATAAAGACGATCAATCAGCTTTTGAATGAGTAAACATCGATCTTGTAACAAACCAAGCGTAGCATACTTTGTCTTTGTAAAACTATTTTGATACTTTTATACTTCCATTCGTCTGAAAGTGCAATCGCCTTCTCTTCCTTAATTATCCTGTGACAAGATATAGCCGATTGTCTTCATTTTCTGATAGCCGAATGAATTTTCCTCAAAGAACTTAAGAAGATAACCGAGTGGCGTTCGACTTAGTCAAGCCTGGCCCAGTAAAAACGGCCCAATCGAAAGGAAAACCCTACTCTGTTGCTTGGCATTCTTACTCCATTACACCGTAGACTTCGCCATGACTCTTTTCCCGGCTTATAAATAAACCTTCTCTACAACATCGATTACCACTTGCAGTTGCGCATTTTTGCCTCCGCCTCTTCACTTCCTCTTGTTGGCTCAATCTAGAAAAAAACCCTAGTTCTTGTAGCAATGGGGAACAGTGACGACCGCGGCAAGCGACCTGCCGAAGGAGAGGCGGAGGGCAGCCGAGCACCGCAATGCCGGCACCATGGGTGAGAATCGATTATCTTGCCCCCTTGCAATCTCTCTTTCCTTGTTCATCCATTGTTTCGATTTCGATCCACTTCTTACTTTCTAGGATAAGATTCATCTCCAGCAGCCAAAGCCATCTCCTCCCCCAGCCCGGAACCCCATCATCTGGATCTTCCAGCTCTCCCGACTCCTTAGATTCCTCTTTAGATTCTTCCTATTCTGACCGGTGGAATCATCGTGATGCCTGCCGCTTCAAGGAAGAACGGGACAAGGCTCAAGAAGAGTTGAGCGAGGTCTCCAAGCAGTACGGCATCGACCAGCTTGATTGGGAGGATCAACGGAAGCAATTTTGCGACGCAATCTCAGGTCAGTGAAATCTTCGCCTGATTCCCCTTTTCTTTAATCGGACTTGTTTGCCTGACATATCCTCCTCTCTGTTCAGCATTATCTGCAGAGGTTGAGCGCCTAAAGATCGCGGGAACCAGGGTGGCCGACAAGGTGAACGCGCAAGGGGAAACCATGGAGGCGCGCCTTGATGATGTGTACGGCCGTGTTGATCAAGCTGCCATTCATGGTGTACATCATGGCGTCGCTTTAGGGTTGGCGGCGATGTCCACCCAGATGCGTGAGGACTTCTCCATCATGCCGACTGGCTTCCATGGTGGTGAGCTTCCAGAGGATATCAAAGATCTTCTGGAAAGTTATGAAGATCATGCTACCATGCTCGCCCAGGCCTCTGATGCTCAATCTGTCTTGAACGGGTTGTTTGATGAGTAATTTGTACTTAGGAGCTCCCAGTAATAAGACTGTTCCCTTTGTGAAAGATCTGCATCCATAAAATGTTTATCTGTGATCCTTGTCTCCTGATTTACCGAAAGCAAAACCCTCGTATGATATCATCTTCATTCAGTTAGGTCGATATTTTTTGCTCTAAAGGCGACACATGCTGTGTCGGCTGTTCAAACATTTTTCTGCTAAAGACAATGTTTCCTCATCGGCTAACTTATTGCATATGATTTTTATGTATCGACCTCCGTACTGGGATGAAACCCCTTAAGAAATCTCCCATTAATCGCTCTAGAAAACTCTTCTCCCAGCAAAGTCTTCAAAATATATGCATTGCGAGGCACACATCTCACTATCCGAAAAGGACCTTCCCAATTTGGGGACCATTTACCGAATGCTTTATCTTTCGTCCCGACTAGCAATACAACCTTCCAAACTAAATCCCTTTCTTCAAGATGTTTCTCCTTGACCTTTTTATTATAATATCTGGCAACACGCAATTTGTTCTTCTCTATATTTTCCAATGCCTTAAGACGAATTAGGTACAAATCCTCTAGTTCGTCCATCATCAAACTCTTATAATCTTCTTTCCTTAATTCATTCTGCAATGTAACTCGTCTTGAACTCGATTGTAACTCCCATGGCAACACAACACAATGCCCATAAACCAACTCGTAGGGAGATACTTGAGTAGACCCATGCCATGCCATTCGGTAAGCCCATAATGCCTCATTTAAAATCGAATGCCACTTTTTCGGCTTTTCATCAATCTTCTTCTGGATAATCTTAATCATAATCTTATTTGATGCTTCGGCTTGACCATTGGCTTGCGCATAATAAGGAGAAGAATTACACAGCTTGATCCCCATTTCTTCAGCAAAATCACAAAACTCGGATGATGTAAACTGGGTTCCTTGATCTGTAGTTATAGTTTGAGGAATCCCAAATCTGTGAACTATATGCTCCTTGACAAAACTGATCATGTTTTCCGACGTAACATTCTTCAAGGGTATAGCCTCAACCCATTTGGTAAAGTAATTTGTAGCCAATAGTATGAACTTATGTCCTTTGCTAGAAGGAGGGTGAATTTGACCAATCAAATCTATAGCCCATCCTCTAAACAGCCACGGCTTGATAATTGGATTCATAGCCGATGCCGGAACTCTTTGAACATTCCCGAATCTTTGACAATCTTGACACCCTTTATAATATTCAAAACAGTCCTCAAGCATAGTCAGCCAAAAATAACCGGTCCTTCTTATTACCCACTTCATTCGGTATGTCGATTGATGCGCACCACATAATCCTTCATGCACTTCGTACATCAGCTTTTTTGCTTCTTCTTGACTTAAACACTTCAGAAGCACCCCATCTATAGACTTATAATACAGTTTTTCACCAAGAAGTGTGAATTTGACGGCCTTATACCTGAGTTTTCGGGAAACCTTCTGTGATGGATTTTTCAAGTAATCGGCAATTTCCTTTCTCCAATCATTAAACATAGGCAAAATGTGCTGGGACACACAAAAAGTGGCGCGCATTTGCTGGAACACACTTTTTCATGTAACGCTCACCACTAAAACAGTTTCTATTTGTAAACCATAAGGCCAATGGCTATGAAATTTTAACAGCAACAATATAGGATAGTTATCTACAAATCATCTAATACTCACTTCCATAGAAAATGTCGTTAAGGCCTCGTAACGGCACCACCAGCAAATCATGTCTGTTAAGGTTGCTGGTGGACAACGTTACGAGGCCTTAACGACATTTTCTATGGAAGTGAGTATTAGATGATTTGTAGATAACTATCCTATCTTGTTGCTGTTAAAATTTCATAGCCATTGGTCTTATGGTTTACAAATGACAACTGTTTTAGTGGTGAGTGGTACATGAAAAAGTGTGTTTCAGCAAATGCGCACCACTTTTAGTGTCCCCAGCAAATTTCCCCAACATATGACCTTCATCCACTATTACACAACAGAGATATTGTAACACTTTTACGTAACATATTCATTAATGTGTTCCAGTAAAATTTCATAGTAACACAAAATAGTGTGTTACAGACTTCGTCTGTAAGACAAAATACTTATTTTTAACAAAGGTGTTACTAACAACAATTATAGTAACACAAACTTAATGTTACAAGAAAAATGTTACAAAAGTGTACTATGTTGTAACACATAAGTGGAACACATATAAAATGTGTTACAAATATATGCCTCTAGTAACACAAAATAATGTTTCAATTCAAGTGTTACAAAAGAAAAATACATGTAGATCTTCCTATTTATAGGCAAAATATCACATATAGCTCTTATCAAGGCTGTTAGGCAATCACATCATGGTCATTATATGAGAACCATTAGCATTGAGTAGCCGATTCAAAAGGTCAATTCGATGCTAGAGCATATTGTTAATTTATTAGTCCAAGATCAAGAGACGCATTAGACAAAGCTATATCATAAGAAGAACAAGTACAATGGAGAAGATAAAACAAAATACCAAAAAGTAAAATTAAATGGAAGTAATATAGATATTTTTTACTTTATTGTATGAACACACTAACCTACCATCATATGGGTTCATCAAGATTTTTTTTTTGTCGACATTAAGAAAGTTTATAGTTGATAACTTTTAAATTTGAAGTCATCTTGTCAAGCAAAACTACGTCTGAACTTTTAAAATTTAAAAAACGAAGTTTTCAAAAGACTTCGGATGGAGAAATGACCAAAATAAAACTTGTAGAACTCAAAAAGTTACGAAACTTTATAGTTGACAACTTTTTAATTTGAAATCATATTATCATGCAAAACTACATTTGAATTTAAAAATTTTGAGATTCGAATTTTTAAAATACCTCAGATGGAAAAATGGCAAGAATGAAAGTTGTAGATCTCAAAAAGTTATGAAACTTTGTAGTTGATAACGTTTTAATTTGAAATCATCTTGTTAATGAAAACTACACTTGAAATTTCTGAATTTTGAAATTCAAATTTTGTAAATGACCTTGGATGCAGAAACTTCTTAAACAAAAAGTGTAGATCTCAAAAAGTTATCAAACTTTATAGTTAACAACTTTTTGATTTGAATTCATTTAGAGCCTTAAAATTAGTAATTTACACACGGTTTAATATAATATGAGGGTAGCCGAAATAGAATATAGACGCAAGTCACACATGGATGGAGTGGTAGTGGAGGTTATGCGTATGCGTGTGCGAGGTCGCTGGTTCAAATCTTGGTTGATGCAAAGTGCGAAAAATCATGAAAAAATATTGTGAGAGTAGAGATAGGGTGGTGTGGCGTTGGTGGGCCCCCTCCCATGATAGAAAAATTTTCCCTAATTTTTTGAATTTTTTGTTCGGTTTTTGCCGAATATTCCATGAAAAAAATTGTTCCTATGTCCCATATTGTGCTCTACCTTAATGTAGAAGTGTTACTGGAACTAATAAGAGTGTTACAACAAAGAATCATTGTAACACTTGGCAATTGATCCAATGGATAAAGAAATGTGTTACAAACCATGTATTGTACCATAATGTGAAGTGTTACTAAAGTAAAAAAAAAGTGTTACAACAAAAATCATTGTAACACAAAAAAATATTTCAGTAGACAAGTAAATGTGTTACAATAAACCACTCTATAGTAACATGGCCAATTGGAACACAAACAAAAATGCGTTACTCAGAGAGCTAGTAACACGTTTTCCAACCTACAGTAACACAAGTTGGTGTTACTATAGCCCTGCGTTGTAGTAGTGATCCAAAGCAAGAACTTCTTGATCCTCCCGATACCCCGAAGTAGCTTGAGCTAATTTATTTGCCTCCTCATTGTGCCCCCTAGGGATATGATGTAAAGTTGCTATCTGGAAATTTTTTAAAAGTTCTTGACATTCTTCATAATATTCCCTCAATACGTCATTTTTGCATTCATATTGACCGATCAACTGGTTGATGACCAGCTCAGAATCTCCAAAGATTTCGACAGCAAAAGCTTTTATCTCCACAAGAAGCCGAAGTCCTCTGAGTAGGTCTTCATACTCTGCTTGATTATTAGTAACATAAAACTCAATGGGGATAGCATATCTACATGTCAACCCTTGTGGAGAAATCGAGAAAACACCTGCGCCACCACCCGCACATAATTTGGAGGCGTTGCCCTGTGAGCACGTTGATCGAAACTGTTGACGCAAAATATGACACCTCACGCCAAGCACACAGCAAGCCGAAAAGCTAGCTTCAGTCGGGTGCCCGGAATGTGCTGAATCCGAAGACGTGCTAGTCGGTTGGACCTGAGAACCAACAAGGGAAAAAACTGTGAGAATACCTTTGGAACATGCTGGATAAAACCAGACAGTTCCATATGTACGGAGTATGAGAACAGAGTATGTAAAGCATATTAACCGCCGAATACATGTGTAAAGAAAGACATGCTTGAACAAATTAAAGATATTATAAACAGGTAACTTGCAAATATAGATCTATTCAAATAACACATGCATAGGTTAATCCAACTAATCTGCCGCACGATTAGTCTTCATAAACCGGTCAGGTATAAACTCAAGCAAAGCTAATCCACCGCATGATACCACTTGCTATGAGTGTACACCACTTCTTATAATTAGATTAATCCACCGCATGATACAATCTAGTTATAACAAGCTAAAAGCATGCATATATTTGGACAGATCTATAAAGGCTCATTACTCGTGTAAGCTTAACAAAAATCGGCAAACCGACCGAATTGGGGTCCATGAAGAAGTTACAAACAAACGAGCATGATTGAACTAATCTAAAACATGCATCTGCCGCACGACACCTAGTTTCATCAAGGTCTAACCATGGTTGACATGCATGAACCCACAACATGTGACAATCTAGATTGAGAGTTGATCCAGCCATCATGATCTTATGATTAAAAGAAAGCACAAGCAAGCTCGTGCGACAAGGCCAAAGAAAAATCAATCTAGATTGGGCAAAAGAATGTTACAAGAATTAAATAAATAAAACGTATAACACATGATAACTTAATGAATCTATTAGATCTGCCAAATCTAATAGAGCCGATAACTATTTTTACTCATGACTTAATCTGCCGCACGATACAAGGCATAAGCAAAAACTTCTCGTCATAAGCTTAAATCCGCCGCACGATACTTAGCCTAACATACGAGACTACTTGCATCATATCTAAATCCACCGCATGATACTAGACATGATAGCATGGTTGCCGGTACTTACGGAGGTCGACGGATCGATGATTCCTCTCGAAGAACTCGACGACACGACTAAGGACTCGAAGGTGGCACGGGGCCGGTTTGTATTGATATGGTTGTGAACAATTTTACAATGGTCGAGGGCTTATATTTATACCCTGGACAAAATATGAGTCCTAAACAATTACGACTCATACAACGAAATTTGGAAAGATACAAATATTATTCCAATTCTTTTCAGTAGCCTCCATCATCATGTATTTTGTCGTGCAAGCCATCTTCTGTTCCTGAATGGAGTCACCGTTTCTCAAAACAGCCAACTATATAGGTATTTGCCCAAATCCCAAAGACTAGCCGACCGCTCAGTCGTTTACCGAATGCTCCTCTTACTGTCGGCCGAACCCTCTTGTCATCTTCTCGTGCGTGCGAAAATCTGGTGTTAACAGAAACCTAGGGTCACTTTTTGGATTTGGCCTCAACATACACTCAAGAACAACAATAACAATTTTTGAATCATTGAAATCCATTATTCGATGCACCCGCAATTCAAACTTGCGTCTAACGGGAAAATTCAAGAAAATACAATAAAAACATAAAACATAACAAAAGGCTTTGAAAAAGTGTGAAATTTGAACTGTTGGCCATGGTAAGGGGGGATGATCCACAAAAAATTTGGTGTCCAAAATCCAAAAAAACAAATACTTTGCCGAGTGCCACGTGGCCGGCACTCGGCAAAGATCCCCTCTTTGCCGAGTGGCGGCCACGTGGCAATCGGCAAAGAACCGCCCACGTGTCACAGAAAGGGGCCATACGCTTTGCCGAGTGCCACGTGGCCGGCACTCGGCAAAGATCCTCTCTTTGCCGAGTGCCGGACGGCGGGCACTCGGCAAAGCAAACGGCCGTGGATGCCGGCTGGTCCGCTACACTTTGCCGAGTGCTCATATTTGCCGAGTGTATGGCACTCGGCAAAGAGGCGCCTTTGCCGAGTGTTTTTCGTTGCCGAGTGTCAGGCACTCGGCAAAACAACCTTTGCCTTGTGCTTAGGCTTTGCCGAGTGCCAGATGACCGGCACTCGGCAAAGTTCCAGGTACTCGGCAAAGTCTGAGTTTCCTGTAGTGAGTAGAGATCGAGTAAACAACAACCTCATTGCTCATGGCCAAGATCGAGCTATATATACATCCTACTGTTGGTTGGGTTATTGGTGGATTCTTGAGAAGGCGTGCGTCTGTATATATGGTGATGAAGCAGATATAAAGAATATAATCAAGGTAGTGATGATGATGCAGTCCCCTATCGAGCTGCTAATAATAATGGTAAAGGATTGACAATTAAATGACATGATTCCACAGTATCCTCTGCGCCACAATTACACATCAAAAAGGCCAATGCAAGGACGTTCTACCACGATTAGGGCATTTAATTTAATTTGGATGACCTTCAGGACATGCTACTGTGCCAGCTGATTGGTAGTTTCCGAACAAAACGCTACCAAAAGAATGGTCAAACCAGATGCCATGTACAAAGCACGGAAGTATTGTCTTGCATGAACCAATGAAATAAAATAAAATTCAACAAATATTATCAATATTCCAATATATATTTAGTCTCTAATTCCTCCTAAAATGCCTAAACTACAATAGTTCACAAACGCTCCGACTCACTACCTTCCAGACACTACAGGCTGGCGCGGCAAAGAGCCTCTCGCACTCGGCGAAGGCTTTGCCGAGTACATCACTCGGCAAAGAAACTAATAACATAGATTTTTTTGCCGAGTGTCATTTATCGGGCACTCGGCAAAACCTTCGCCGAGTGCCAGGTCATCACTTGGCAAAGGAAACGTCAACCGTCAACTGACGGCTTCTTTGTCGAGTGCTGACGTGGACAAGCACTCGGCAAAGTTTTTTTTAAAAAAAAATGATCTTTGCCGAGTGCTACGTCAGGCACACGACAAAGATGCTCTCGGCAAAGAGGTCTCTTTTGCCGAGTGCCACGTGGGCCGGCTCTCGGCAAAGAGGCCTCTTTTGCCGAGTGTCAGGGTCCCGGCACTCAATAAAGAGGCTGAGCTGGGAGTAATTTCCTCAGCTTTCTCAACTGTCATGGCATCTTTGTCAAGTGTGGCACTCGACAAAGCTAAAAAAAAATTTAATTTTTTTTTACATTTTTAATTTCCTGCACAGAAAACTTTTAGCATGTGATGTACTAGTTTGTGAGCATTGTACGTAACAACATGTTCGAAACTTTCTAAAATTTTTATCACAGCATAAACATATGATATCACGATATCTCGATTAATTTGTGAGTTTGAGAGCTTGTTTGCATTTTTTAGATTAAAAGGACACCCTGCACGTAAGTTGGTGGCGTTGTCACGCCGAAATTTCAGGTTAATTTCTAGATTTGGCCAACCATACACTCAGGAACAAGAATAAATTTCTTGAATCATTGAATCTATATTCGATGCACCCTAGATTGGGCCTAACCATACACTCAAGAACAAGAATAGTATTTTTTGAATAATTGAAATCCATTATTCGAAACACCCAAGGTTCAAACTTAGATTTTCTGGAAAAAATCAACAAAACAAAATAAAGTTAAAAAATATACCAAAATGATTTGAAAATATGCCAAAATTTAACATGTTGGCCATGGTACTTTTGAAGTACTTTAAAAAAATTAGTGGCAAAAATAAAAAAAAATAATACTTTATCGAGTGTCAGCTCTGACGGCAAAGAATGGTTTTTTGCCGAGTGCCTGACGGTCGGCACTCGGCAAAGAAGATAGTTGTTGATGCTGTTAGCCCATGGCAGGCTTTGCGGAGTGGCCAGGTTTGCCGAATATTAGGCACTCGGTAAAGATACCTCTTTGCCATGTATCCTTCTTTTTCGAGAATCCGACACTCGGCAAAGAGGTCTAACTTTGCCGAGTGTGGCTCTCGGCAAAGTTGCTCTTCGCCGACTACCCAAGACTCTTTGCCGAGTGTGGCTCTCGGCAAAGTTGCTCTTTGCCGACTACTCAAGATTTGGTACTCGGCAAAATTCCAGGCACTCGGCAAAAACTTTTTTTACTGTAATGCGACCCATATGTGAACCCATCCAGGCTCCATCAATCGTCCTCATCATATAACAATACACTACTCCCTTCGACTCGCCCCTCCGCCGAGCGCCCCCGACCATGCCGCCGCCGCCCAAAGGCCGCTGTCGCTGCCAGGCTATCGCCGCCGCTGAGCGCCTCCAACACCGCCCAAGCCAGCCCCTCGTGGCCGCGGGTAAACTGGTGTGGCCCCACCCTACTCGGTGGCAGCAATCCCGGCACACTTCAGTCGCGCTTGTCCTCTAGCTATCGCCTCGAACTTCGCCGTTTGGGCTGGGCGAGGAGGACTGCCGTGAGCCCTCACCGTCGCTCTCGGCACACTCACCCTCACATGCTGGAGCTCGCTAAGTACGACTGCCGTGAGGTGCTCTCAAAACCTTCTGCGAAGCACTCCCGGCACTCGAGGACTGATGCGTGTCAGGTTCCTTCACTGTGCAGTTATGCATGAGTTTTGATAATTTTAAATAAGGAACAGCTAGCGACATGCTTGTGTGCGTTGATTACTGTCTCGAAATTACATCAGTGAGTTTTTTTAAAAAGAGAATATATTAAGATCCCAGCTTTTGCATCAACTAATGATTATGGTTGTTCCTTATTAAAAACCAGAATAAAAAAGCACGCAACAACCTTAAAAAAAAGTTTTGATTGAAAAAACAAGGTAAAGCTTCCAAAGCAACATTTAGAAAGTAATTCTATACTGAAACCCAACGTTTCTTGCAAACACCTCCATAGCAGTTATCTAAATCTTCCTATAACCCATCTTCATCAATTGGTCAGCCGTATAGTAGACCAGAACCTATCGAGTAAGTCCCCCTGAATTAAGCTGCAAATAAGATAGTGCTAGGACCTTGTCAAAAACTATCATTACGTTTACCAAATACCCAACATATGCACTCGCAACCACTAGAATCTTGGATTTTAGTTTTCTATAAACCCTTGTAACCAGTCTGAAAGCTTATTGTGTACACTAGTTGAGCGTATTAAATTAAAGAAAACCTAATAGTTTGCCATACAAATTTAGCAAGATGGCATTCAAAGATTAGATGTTGTATAGACTCCTCAGAGGAACATAAATAACACTTCTATCTCCTTGCCATTGTCGTCTTGCTAAATTATCTTTGGTTAGATTACTCCTTTATAAATCCCACAAAAAATCTTGATTTTAAGAGATAGTTGCAGTGTCCTGTAAATGTGTTTATGGTATAACTTCGGATCCTAATAAGGCTCTGTACATGGATTTGACTAAAAACAACCATTCTGATGTAGCTCCACACAAAACGATCCATCTGGTTCGATAATTGTACATTATGCATAAAGCAATAGACGTTGAATAAGTTCTCAGCTTCAGTGAACAAACAAGGGACAATCAGTGGCAGTCATTTACTCTTGTTTGATTTATTTCAATGTTCACATACATACACACTATTGCACCTTGGGAGATTTGCTCAGATACATTAGTTGGTCTGTGATTAGAGTGGTGGCAAAGGACCATCCAATCATGTACAGTACCACTGTTTTAGGCAGAAAGATTTATATACTATATATTAATTATCATTTTCAGATCCTGGAACTATCATTAGCATGAACAAGGCACTCCTGCAGGCATCATTGTTATAGTATAGTAGAACTTGACCATGTTCATGTTACCTGAATATCAAAGCTTAAACAAGTAGTTTTATTTGTTAACCATCTATCATTACCTGACAGACGAACTAAATCGAGCACTCCAAAAACTGATGTTGTCTGAATAGTTTCTAGAAGTTAGAGGAAGCATTTGTTCCTGGTGTCCAACAGATGCATATGTTTGTGCTTATCATCCGTTCTGAATTTTGACAAATGTGACCCTGAATGTGTTTAGCTAAATGCTTTGGACAAATGTGCTCTGTTTAAAAATGAGTAGTCTGCGCTCTCTGAAGTTTTTTAAGGCAAAGTGAGATAAACAAGACACTCAAGATACTACAGAAATGGGCTTTAGCCCCGGTCGGTAAGGGCCTTTAACCCCGGTTGCCGAGCCGGGACTAAGCTTCCGGGACTAAAGGCCCCCTTTAGTCCGGCTCGGGCACCGGGGCTAAAGCCCCCCTAGTCCCGGTTGGTGATACCGCGGGACTAAAGGGTGCTGCCAGCGTGCCCCACAGCAGCACCCTTTAGTCCCGGCTGGTATCACCAGCCGGACTAAAGGGTCCCTGGTTTTTCCTTTTTATTTTCATTTCAGTTCTGTTTTAGTTTTGTTTTATTATTAATAGGTTTTCTAATATGTATTTTTTGCTGCTAATATATATAATTTATATATATTAGCAGCATAACACAATAAGCTTATTGCATGCATATATAATTGAACTATAGAACTACATATATATAGATATAAATATGTATATATAAAATTACAAGCAATATATATACATGTAGAAGTTGTCCAAATATCTATCTACACAAGTTGTACTCCAAAGTTAGTACTATAAACCTATTACAAGTTGTACTCCATCTAAATATCTACAAAGCATACAAATGATCATATGTTTGGAATCAACGGGTCGTCGGTATTATAGTAGAATGATGCTCTCGAGTACTTGACTGCTTTGACTTGTTCCCGAAGAAATCCTGCTATTGTCTCTTGTATTGCTTTCAATTGGTCTTGTAGCATCACTTTTTGCTTCAACCAGTCAGTCTTCAATTTGAATTAGAGAAGATATTAGTAATATCTATATTATCAATATTAAGTCTATAAAAATGAAAAGAAACATGTTACGTACTTTGATGATTTCTTGAGGAATTCTATTTGATTCTATCATCATGTACTCGCAAACATAGAATCCACATAAGTTGGTACCCTGTTTTTGTCTCAAAAATCCACTGTAGAATGAAAGATTTATTCGTAATAAGATATGATATATGACATGATATAACAAAGATACACGTACATTGACGAAGGTGTAAACTTACTAGTAGTCGTGGCTTTATTGTAAGTGGCGCCTTACACTGACTCATATGTTCCCGAGCAATGAATTTTTCCCAAACCCTAATCCGGCAATGAAAACATTTATAGTTGGATCATTATTTATTAATTAGTATATATATACAAGCTTAGTCTCTACTTTAAGCATGGAAGCTAGGGATCGAAAAATTACCTTTGGAGGATGTCTATCATATCTTGGTAATCTTCTTGCGGTTTGCTCAATGAGTCATAGATTAAACACATTGCTGTGTTTGAGATCGATGACCATCAGTATCCAGTGAAAGCTGTTCATACACATGATTCATATATATAGATTATTAGGGTTAAGTAAAATAAAATGTGCATATACTTATTATTAACTATATATGTCTCACGCCACTTAAAGTTGTATGGGAAGAGTATTTTTTCTCTATCTTTTTGGTTCACGACGAAGAACCTCATGAGATTCGTACACGACTCATCGCTCCAAGTCGCTGAAGGGTTTGGAGCCTTGAAAACCACATAGGATCAACAAACCCAACAGAATTGTCATGTTTGTCTCTGAGTTGAATCATCTGATCCTGCAATATCGAGTCGATCCACAAGTACGTGTGTAAGAATACTACATACTATATACATATACTAGAGAGTTCAATGAAAACTATAAAAGAAACACTTACAAACAATAGCAGCTAAGGAGCGATTTGTCCAGTGCGTCCATATGGCATAGCTGGTGTAATTCCTCCATCTGGACTAAGATTAGGTCATCGCCACGGAAGTAGTGATGGTTCCGAATTCGGACAGAAATCCAATTTATATCAACGTATTTAGAAGCCTCCATGCACCATTTGTTGATTGCAAACATCTGCGTACCAAGTACATGCAAGTGATTGGGGTTCATTAGACTCCTGCCCGGTGCAAAAAATTTCTCCTCCATTCATCAACTACTTCCGCTCTTGAAAACTCCAGCCCAGTAGCAAGTATATTTGAATCGTCTCGTATGGGAGACCGCTGTCAATGAAAATTTTTTCCATTGAGTCCATCTCAGACAAAGTGGTCTCTCCAGATTTTCTCTGTACTCTGCCCATGTTTGAACCATACTGATTTTGCACAAATAACGGGGACAGAGGTCTTGATGTTTCCCCAAGCTATGGAACACTCTTTCCCATTTTCTTCGTGCTTGATTTTGTTCTTTTGCAGACTTGATTAGAGAGCGTTCGTAGTCTGATTTCGCGGAGCCTTTCGGGCTTCACGCATCTTGATACCATGCTGGTCCACCCTTTTCCTTAACTCCTGTGGGTTTAACAGGAGGTAAGGCTTCTCTGGGTTTCTCTTCGCTTTAGCCGCGGCCGTTGATTCATCTAAAATTTTTTCACATTTTTTTTCACCAAAATTTGTAACTCCTCATCAGTCATTTCATAGTTAATTTCTCGTGTGCTTTTTTCCTAATGCAGGAGCCTTCTTTTTGGAGGTGGGGCCTTCGGTTCCGTGGCAGCGGACCGCTTCTTAGGGCCACGCGGTGGAGGCAGGGGTGTTGGAGCCCGCGGTGGAGGAGACGGTGGGGCCGGTGGCGGTGTTGGAGCCCGCGGTGGAGGAGATGTGGGGCCGGTGGCGGCGTTGGAGCCCGCGGTGGAGGAGATGGTGGGGCCGGTGTGGTGTTGGAGCCCGTGGTGGACAAGATGGGGTTGTAGCCGTGTCTCCAACACATCGTCACCGCCCGCAGCACTATGATGCACTGGGGAATATGACGAACTGGACTATAGTTCCTGCTACGCAAAACAACGAATGATGTGAGCATCCAATTAATATATACATATAGGAAGTTATTGTAATAAAAATGTTTCTCGTTCACGCGCACTACCTATGGTGAGGATCTTGATCAGTAGGAGGAGGTTGCGGGGTGACACTCCAGGAATAATATAAAGCGCTTGCGCCAGCAAATAAATGTCTTCTCCGCTTCACCTAAAGTCTTCTCCCCATCTCCCCTTCGATTTCCAGTGCCACGCTGCCACAGCCTGTCTCAACCCTATCCACCGAGACGCTAGCGTATCCGGCTGGCACGGGCTGACCATGGATTCTTGGTGTTCTTGTGCGGTCGACACGGTTACAACACCAAAGCCAACTTTTTGGTGGCATTTCCATCTGGAATGTGCAGCTCACAAGTAGTAAAAGGTTCTTTAACGTCATCCACGGGGAAGCGTAGCTTGGAGTCATCTGAATGGTTGGTACTTCTGTGGAGGCGCAGCTACTTTTCAACTGTCCTGGGGGGCTGATGTTCACTTGAGGTTGTTGTGATGTTGTACCAGCTTGCCCACTCGTCATTTGACTAAGTGCCGCTTGCACTTGCCTTTTTATTTCCTGCTGCATCCATTCTTCACGAGATTTCTCACGCTCTTGTGTTTCAAGAACATACTCCTCACACTTGTAGAGCCGCTCTGCCTCCTCGTCCTTCTTCCTCTGGCGGCTTCTGTAACTTTGTCGATCTGCTTCGAATGAATGCAGCCAGGAAACGGGCCCAAAGCGTCTCGTACGCCCACCGTGCTCAGGATTCTCCAGCGCGTACGTGAGTTCATCCTTCTCTCTGTTGGGCTTGAACTCCCAAGCCAAACCGCACTTCGTGCTTGAACTAGCCTCTGTGCTGCTCTTGAAATTTGTGGGCCCAATCAAGCTCCCCATCATTAGGGTTTATGGTTCCCCATGAGCGTAGAACCAATTCCTGGACCGTTCACTCAATTTCTTCTTAATGTCTCTCGGACTACCCCCCTCGCAAGCATCTCCTGTTCCTCTCTCTCCCACTTGGAAGGGCAGTCTTATAGCCACCTGATCCTAAATGATGGTGGTATTTCTTCTGAGCTGCATTCTCTTATTAACTCTGATACGAGCCTCACTCTCTTGTGATCTTTTATACTGTACAAATGCATCCAATCGGGCCTTATCTTCAAATACGCTGGAGAGTTGAAATCTGGTGTCTCATTCTTCAGCACAAAGTTATGGTACAATTTCTGCTTCCAGTCCTGAAAAAGTGTGGTCATCTTCTTCATTGTCCACTCCCGAATTCGCCTCTGCAACTCCTCATCGTTCGTGTCAAACGAGAAATGAGCTTGGACGTCTTCCCAGACTAGCTGCTTGTCACGATTGGAGACATAACTGATCTCGGGAGCACTTCGCTTCCTTTCCATTCACGGGCACTTATCGGAATCCGATCTCTCATAAGGAACCCATAGTGGAAGACATATTTCTGTGCATGGGGTCCTAGTGGTTGGCCTGTAGCCATATCGAATTCGGAGATTACATAACGGCCCTTCAACGGCCTCTTTGGCCCTCGTTTTGGTATGCTCCACCCCGCCGCAGACGTTGATCCAGAGGGCTACATAGGTAAAGACACGAAGATGAAACCCTAATACAAGTTAAAATAAAACCAATCAAGTAGTAAATGTAAGCCCTAAAATGACATATTGTACATATACCTCGCATGTATTGCCTTCTTCCATCTCAACTTGTTGTTCACGGGGATTTCCATCATGCATGGTCATGTCTTCGTAATTCAATAAGTATTGACTCCCGTCATCGCGCCGCCGGCGATGATATTCATCATTTCCTCCTCCATGTTCTCATTTGGGTCGGCCATTTCTGCGAATATTAATAAATATATATATATATATCATGATTGAACACTTAGAGGAGCATTATACATGTATGTATGTGAAACCAAAACCGAAACCCTAAAATAACATATGTTTAGGGTTGGGGTTTAGGGGTTTAGGGTTTATGGGGTTTAGGGTTAGGGGTTAGGGTTAGGGTTATGGGTTTAGGGTTTATGGGGTTTAGGGGTTAGGGTTTTTTATGGGTTTAGGGTTTAGGGTTAGGGGTTAGGGTTTAGGGTTATGGGGTTTAGGGGTTTAGAGGTTTAGGGTTTAGGGTTTAGGGTTTCGGGTTTAGGGGTTTCTGGGGGTTTGGGGTTTAGGGGTTTCGGGTTAGGGGTTTAGGGGTTTAGGGTTTAGGGGTTTAGGGTTAGGGTTTATGGGTTTTGGGGTTTAGGTGTTTAGGGTTAGGGGTTTAGGGTTTAGGGTTTAGGTTTATGGGGTTTCGGGTTTAGGGGTTTAGGGTTTAGGGTTTCTGGTGTTTCTGGGGTTTAGGGGTTTAGGGTTATGAGGTTTTGGGGTTTAGGGGTTTAGGGTTAGGGGTTAGGGTTTAGGTTCTGTTTAGGGTTGGTTTAGGGTTTCGGGTTTCGGGTTTTAGGTGACCTGTAATCGCAAACATTAAAAATAACATATATTCGTAAAGAGGCTGATTGTGTGATTTTGTATGGCATTCCAACATGACACATGATTTTCTATGAACATATATTCCAAGTTGAAATACGTGTTTAAACATATCTACATGTTTTTCTAAAGCATTCCAACATGATTTTCCTTGTCACGTAATTTACACCGTGAACGAGGACGACGACGGATGGCAGCGAGGATGACGACGGTGAGGATGACGGTGACGGCGACGAGTTCGGTGGAGCGGACACCAGAACTACAGGTCGACATGATCAATCATTTTTATCTACATGGGTAAACATATATTTGTTAGGTTAAAAAAACATATACGATTTTCCTTTTTCTATAAATATATAATCTATTCATATTCATTATCTATAAATATATATATGTATATTCATATTCATTATCTATAAATATATAAGGTTTTCTTTTTCTATAAATATACTCCCTCCGTATCCTATTTAGAAGTCGTTTTGGAAAGGGGTTCGGTCAAACATTGGGAATATAAATCATGAATAACTTTAAAATTATTGAGTTTATAGATATAAAAATCATATGATCTATTTCTATTTGTGATACGAGTAGTATAATATCTATTCATTTATATATATCATTTTCGTTCTTTATTTTCTTTTTACACTAACACTGCACACACACACCCGCACACACACTGCACACACACCACGCACACACTGCTCGACGAGGCCGCGGCGAGGACGGAGACCGGCCGGCGTGGACAACGACGGCGAGGAGGACGAGGGAGGCCGACGGCGCGCGCAGCCGGGTGGAGGGAGGCTCGACGGCGACGAGGACGGAGGACGGAGGACGCGACGAGCTCGACACGGCGCGCGGAGGTGCTCGAGGAGGAAGGCTGAGGGGGCGCGCAGCGAGGACGACGGCGAGGGAGGCGGAGGGAGGGCGGCGCGGACGGAGGCGGCGGCGAAGTCTGAGCGTCGATCTGGGGAGGTTGGTGAGGCACTGTGCCCTATATACGCGGGGGGCCTTTAGTCCCGGGCCGTGTTAGGCACCGGGACTAAAGGGTCTTTAGTCCCGGTGCGTAACACGGCCGGGACTAAAGGGTTGGACACTTTAGTCCGGGCGGTCTTACGCACCGGGACTAAAGGGTCCTTTAGTCCCGGTTGGTGCCACCGCCCGGACTAAAGGGTCCTTTCCCGCCACAGTTTTGGTTTTCAGTATTTTGGGTTCTGTTTTAAGTTTTCACTATATAAATATGTTGTAATTCTTGTTAATTGCATAGTAATTGAATAGTATGCATAAAATTACTTAAAATAACAGTTATATTTCCTTTGACCTCATTGTATAGTAGAAAATTTGTAGCATAAATTCTTTTCTTTTTTTATAATAACGAATATAAATATAAATAACCATTCATATTTTGTTAATGCAAAAATATAATGTAAATTTAAATTTAAAAAATTATTGGCTTTCAATAGAAGATTATTTTTACATTATTTGAACGTTAATCTTTTGTTTATATAACCTAAAAAATCATTGTCCAATTTCATTCTACCCGACAGATGCAGTAGTTTTAGATTTTTAAATTTAGTTTTCTTTGTAAATATATGCTAAATCTTTCTAATTTAACAGAAAATTAATATTTGATATACTTTCTTTTAAAGATTAGTATGAGATCCTTTTTGCTTTAGTTTACAGAAGAAAATGCTATATTCTAGTATCTTTTTAATTTGATTTTTTTAAATATTAAATATAAATGTTACTAATATTTATAATTTTGTATATAGTTTCTTCTACTGTATTTTGATGATTCACATCTAGAGGAGCACATAAATGAATGATCACTATGAAATATATATATAATTTCATCAAAATAAATGAAGTATTAACTAATTAATTATAACATATATCTTTACAACCCACTATTTGGCGGGCACAACTGTGAACCTTCTCTTGACATATGTCCCTTGGTTATGATCATTCCTTAACCATGGAGTTTCCTCATTGTTTGCCAAAATGCTTGGGTCTTTGTTCACTTTGAATGGCGGAATTCGGTCATCCCTTTCATAATCACCTGACATGTCTGACTTGTCCTCAATTCCGACAATGTTTCTTTTCCCTGAAAGAACTATGTGGCGCTTGGGCTCGTTGACGATCGACTTTTATCATTTTTCCCTCTCTTTGGTTTTGTAGACATGTCAATCACGTAGAATACCTGACTCACATCTGCGGCAAGGACAAATGGTTCATTATTGTACCCAATATTGTTGAAGTCTACTGATGTCATCCCATAGTCCTTGTCGACTGTTACCCCACCTCCGGTCATCTTGACCCATTTACACCGGAACAAAGGGACTTTAAAATTAGGTGCGTAGTCTAGTTCCCATATGTCATGTATGCGGCCATAATATGTTTGTTTGTTCCCATTTGGATCCGTGGCATCCACGCGTACACCACTGTTTTGGTTGGTGCTCCTTTTGTCTTGGGCTACTGTGTAAAATATATTCCCATTGATCTCGTACCCTTTGTACGTGCTGATATGCCACGATGGTTGTCTGGCCAACAAATAAAGCTGCTCATCTATGTTGTCATCACCCTAACATTGTTTTCGCAACCAATCGCCGAAGGTTTGCATGTGCTGACATGTAATCCAAGCTTCACTCTTCCCAGGCCACTCGGATCGAAGTAAATCCTTATGTACCTCGATATATGGATCGACCATGAGAGTTCATAAGAACTGTGTAGTGTGCTTTATCGAAGTAATCATCTCCTGTACCGATATATGTTTTCTTTCCTAGTGTTCCCTTGCCACTGAGTCTGCCCTCGTGTCGCGATTCAGGAACGCCAATCGGGTCAAGGTCTAGAATAAAGTCCACACAAAACTCTATGACCTCCTCTGTTCCGTAGCCCTAGGCGATGCTTCCTTCAGGCCGAGAACGGTTATGAACATATTTCTTTAGGACACTCATGAACCTCTCGAATGGGAACATGGTGTGTAGGAACACAGGACCGAGAATAATGATCTCCTTGACCAGGTGAACTAGGAGGTGTGTCATGATATCAAAGAAGGATGGAGGGAACACCAACTCAAAGCTGACGAGACATTGAACGACATCATTCTGCAAAGTAGAAAGTTCCTCTGGATTGATTGCCTTCTATGAAATTGAATTGAGGAATGCACATAGCTTCACGGTGGCTAGACGTACATGTGGAGGTAGAATTCCTCTTAGAGCAACAGGAAGCAATTGGGTCATAAGCACATGGCAGTCATGAGACTTCAAGTTTTGGAACTTTCTCTGGCACATTAATTATTCTCTTTATATTGGAGGAGAATCCAGATGGGACCTTGATGCTGTTAAGGCATTCAAACATGCTTTCCTTTTCTTCTCTGCTAAGAGTGTAGCTAGCAGGGCTTAAGTACTGGCGCCCGTCATCTGTCTTCTCTGGATGCAGGTTGTCTCGTTCTTTCATGCGCTGCAAGTCCTGTCGTGCTTCAAGTGAATCCTTAGGCTTTCCGTAGACACCCATGAATCCAAGCAGGTTCACACAAAGGTTCTTTGTCAGGTGCATCACGTCGATCGCATGGCGGACCTCTAGGACATGCCAGTAGGGTAGCTCCAGAATATGGACTTCTTCTTCCACATGGGTGCGTGTCCCAAAGCGTCTTTGGGAACAGGTTCGCTGCCCCGCCCTTTCCAAATACTACTTTCGTATCCTTCACCATTTCGAGTACATCATCTCCGGTTCGGTTACGAGGCTTGTTTGGTGGTCTGCCTTACCTTTAAAATGTTTGCCTTTCTTTCTTACTGGGTGGCCCATGGGAAGAAACGACGGTGCCCAACGTACACGACCTTCCGACACTTTTTCAAAATAAACTATCAAGGTCTTCGAAACAGTGTGTGCATGCATTATATCCTTTGTTTGTCTGACCTGAAAGATTACTTAGAGCCGGCAATCATTGATTGTTACGAACAATAATGCTCGCAGGTCAAAGTGTTCCTGTTTGTACTCATCCCACACGCGTACGCCTGGTTTGCTCCATAGAAGTAGAAGTTCCTCAACTAATGGCCCCAGATAGACATCGATGTCGTTGCCAGGTTGCTTCGACCTTGGATGAGCAACGGCATCATAATGAACTTTCGCTTCATGCATAACCACGGAGGAAGGTTGTAGAGATACATAGAGTAACTGGCCAAGTGCTATGACTACTGCTTTGCTCCCCAAAGGATTAAAGCCATCCGTACTTAAAGCGAACCTCAAGTTTCTAGCCTCATCTGCAAACTCTGGGAATTCTCTGTCTATCGCTCTCCACTGGGATCCATCAGCTGGGTGCCTCAGCATTGTCTACCTTACGGTCTTCTTTATGCCACCGCAATAACTTTGCATTGTCTTTATTTCTGAACAAGCGTTTTAAGCGTGGTATTATAGGAGCATACCACATAACCTTGGCAGACGTTCTTCACCCTCTACGTCACCAGGATCATCTCGCCTTGTCTTGTACCGCGATGCTTCACATACCGGGCATGCATCCAAATTCTCGTATTCCTCCTCACGGTACAGGATGCAGTCATTAGGACATGCGTGTATCTGCTGGATTTCTAATCCCAAAGGGCAGACGACCTGTTTTGCTTCGTACGTAGTGGTGGGCAATTCATTCGCTTTCGGAAGCATCTTTTTATTATCTTCAATAACTGCCCAAATGCCTTGTCGGATGTACCATTCTGTGCCTTCCATTGCAGCAGTTCCAGTGTAGTACCCAGCTTTTTTTGGCCATCTTCAGCGGTGGGATATAGCAATTTCCTATGATCCTCTAGCATGCGCTCGAACTTGACCTTCTCCTTGTCACTTTCACATTCTCTTTGTGCATTACGAATGGCATCACCTAGAGCATCAACATCAGCTGCCACATCTTCTTCACCATCTCCGCCCACTGCATCGTCGTCAAAGGCACCGAACTGAGCAATAATATCGGCGTGGGCCAATTCTTCTTCACCTTCTTCACCATCATCCATTACAACCCCCTTTCTCCATGCTTCGTCCAACAAATATAGTTTTTACGAAACCCGACTTCAACAAATGCGTATGAAGAGTCCTTGAGCATGAATATTCCTTTAAATTCTTACAAACGGCGCATGGGCAGCACATGAAACCATCCTGCTTGTTTGCCTCAGCCACACCTAAGAAATAGTGCACGCCAGCAATGAACTCTTTAGAGCGGCGATCGACATTATACATCCAATTGCGTGACAACATCTGCATTAAATATTACAACCATGCACTTAGTAGTTTCTCATGTTATTGCACAACACTCAAGACATCACATGATTGATTAATTCAAGCAAGCTTGACTACAACGAAGACTATCGCAGCTAGCACTAAAAAAACTAAAATAAAATGCACTTAAGCAACATAATTAGTTCGCGTCCGATCCCAGCTAAAATAGACAGATCATTCGCTTCATCAGCATGGATGGGCTGCTGCCGCTGACTCACTGCCTCATCACCTTCAGCGGCAACCTCCTGTGCAACAGAATTTCGTACGTGCTGAACGTACTCTTCCTCCCAGTACCAACTTTACATCCGCCGGTGCCCTGCCACTGCAATTAGAACAAAGAATAAAAAATTTAAACAACATCATCAAGCAACAAACCGATATGAATGAACTATATTAATCAAATGCGAGTAAATAATAACCCCCTCATGGTCCGGACATTTGTAGAATATACGACCCTTGTTGATTCCTCTTTTTTCACTCGGTACTCCTTCACAATCTTCTGCTTACACTCGCCGCAAGCAATCAGAGGAAGATCCGGCCGCAAACGCTTCAGATCCCGATGATGCGAGACTGAGGACCCGGTCACAGTTGCCATCTACTATATCCATGCTCATTTTTTAAACTATTACATGCAAATTCCTAATTTCCTAAACAATTATAAATAAAAAAGACTCTAAATTTACCTATTTGTTTAGATAATCGAAAAATATGATAAAACAATACCAATTTCCACATTGTCTACTCTCTATATTTATTGTTTCAAACTATTATAAATTCACATTTTTTAAAGAAAATAAACTAAAAAGACATAAAATTCAATATTACTCATCTTGCATAAGTATGAAATATAGAATGGATACTTCCTAGCAGTAGAAAACTATCAAGTGATTGTGATGAACCATTTAAACTACTTAACTCTCCCTGTTTGTTCTTGCAAACTATATATTTTAATTAAATTCCTCTCATATTCAAAAGAAATGGTAGGAGATGAAAATAGTTACCTCTAAACGCAAAGAAGAGACGATGACGGACTCGAAGAAGATCACCAATTGACGCCGGAGACGAAGAACAATAAGAACAAATGAAGAACAAGCAATAGCAACAGGCAAAAAACAAGCAAGAAGCTCGCTGAAATTTGAATGTCTCTGGCTCGGGGGAGGAAGAAGTTGGCACGGTTATAAACAAGGGAGTTTTAGTCCGGTTTGTATAAAAACTGGGGCTAAAAGGTGAACATTTATCCCGGGGCAAGCCATAAACCGTGGCTAACTCTTTAGTCCCGGTCCGTGGCACCAAACGGGACTAAAGAGTGCCCTTTAGTCCCGGTTGGTAACACGGACCGGGACTAAAGGGTCCCGCCCCGACAGCTTGCGCAGTAGCCGTTGGGGCAGTCCCTTTAGTCCCGGTCCGTGTTACCGACCGGGACTAAAGGGTCCATTAGTCCCGGGCGGCAAAAATACCGAGACTAAAGACGATTTTGAGAATCGGCCTATGACCCTGTTCTGTAGTAGGATATCAAGCAAGAAGCCAAAACAAACTTGCGAAGAAAAATAACTATAGCATGGGATCCACTAGAGTCTCCGTGAGTCGAAGTATTAGAGCGGTAACACCAAAGCTTCGGAGAGGATCAGTCCGAGATAGGGAGGAAGTGTCCACGGCGCACAGTTTCTTCTCAGTTCACCATCGTAGTCCCTAGCATTCTATGTACATACATTGTAAGCAAAAAATGCTCAAGTTCGTCTGTCAAGTGGCAGTCTCTTACAACCAGCATGGTGTCAATTCATCATACGTGTCTGCCTAGAAGGTAGCACTGTTCCTTAAGCTTCTCTAACACATGCCACGACAAGGAGCATGACCTCGTTCGCAGCACGGACAATCAGAAAATTTGCTGATGCTTCCAATTCTTAGAAAACACGTCTGTAATATACAAAGAGGTGAAACCCAATAGCAGAGTGGAGAGTGAACGACCTATTGATCTCATGGCAGGGATGGAGCTATATGTCCTACTAGTGGTTGTTGGGTTGGTGGCTTGAGAAGGCGTATATATGGTGGTGCCAAACTGGAAGTAATGTAGTGCTTGTCTGCTCGAGCATGGTTGTGAAAAGTGTGGGTGGTAACTAATGCTGAAGATTGGTAGTGACTGGTGACTGGTGATAGCAACTGATAGAGCAGCAGTTGTTGCCATCATGACCTTGCAAATGTGAGCTGCGTTGATAGCTCCATGTGATTGCTTTTGGACAGCATCACGTACACTTGACTCTTGAGTCAAGTGTGCTGTGCCTTCGTGCTCTTTGGGCAACAGTGAAGATTTACGCTCTTCGTGTCCCAATGTGTCCATGCGTACACTTGGCGTTCATTTCAATATACTTACTGGACTAGTCCTCTCATGTGTTCTGCAGACATGCACAAGCATTGCCTTGTTTGTTACTTCCCAAAAAAATTTCACCTATCGTATCGAACATTGGGACACATGTATGGAGTATTCAATATAGACTAATTATAAAACTAATTTGTCAGCCGAAATCTACTTCGCGAGACAAATCTATTGAGCGCGCCTAACTAGTCTATGATTTGAATGTGGTGCTACAATAAAATGTGCTAATGATGTATTAATTAGGCTTAATAGATCATCTCATTTAGTACTGTGTGGCGGTGGTGTAATTAGTTTCATAATTAATATATTTAAATAGACTAAATTAGTGCCGCAAACTCTGATGTGGACACTTCTCCAAAAAAAATTTGTAAAATTTTACAACAACAACTAAACAAAGCCATATGCAGTTTCCATGTTAACACACTACATAAAAAGGGCTCTAGTTAAATTTTGATGTATTATTTTTCCGAAATGATGGTAAGAGAATTGCCGTGATTTTTATGGACGAGAAAATGGGGACAAAAAGACAGCAAGAAACAACACTACCAAATTAAAGAGCCCGACCACGACCACGACTACCAATGAACCAAATTTTCAATCAAAACAGCCCCCAAACCAACGAAATAAAGAACACCCAACAACGATAAAAACTAAAAAAACTAGCTTCTGGTCACATTGCGAAGTTGAATTGTTGGATGTCATCTTTGATCAAGATAGCTATTTGGGGGATGGTTGCAAATCCTTGAGCTGGAACTTATTCTGTTTCTTTTGTTCCAAATGTGCAGCAGAGACAAATTAGAATACCGTCGATGGAAGCCTATTGAGTTATGTCAAATTTTGGTAGAATTTTCTCCCTTTGTTTGACTGAACCATTGGGGGGGAATGTTGCAAATTTGGTCCAAATTAATCTGTTCTTAATTATGTGCCATACTTCTTTGGTACACGTTGAATCTTCACAAGGTGAAATGTGGTTGGGTTCAGTCTTGAATGTTTACAGATTGGTCATGCGGCCATTTGTTTTGCATAGGTTGTTTGCAGTTAGAATTTTGTGATGTATGTACATGAAAGCAAAAAATTGCATTTTCACTCCGCCCTAGCTTTCCATATTGGATAGTTTTGTCCCTCAAAAAGTTTCCTTTAAACTGAATCTAGTACACACTTTTTGTGAATTTGTGGTGTATTCTCCATCAGTGTCAATTTTGATTTTCTCAGTCCCCTTGTTCAACATCGTCGTGCACCTGTAAAATGGCTTCCCATAGGTCCCCATTCATGAATCTCAACATGCATGGATAGTGCATGTATTTGTGTTATTTGATCGTCCATTTATTCTATCATAACGTCTTGCCAACAATACAGGAGCAATGTTTTTTGGCTGCCTTCTTGTCTGAGCAATGTCCAGAACAAGGTTTTTCTCCCTATCCAAACAATAACTTCCATTCAGCATTTAACAAGTCTTGGTCAGCGATGTCACATGGCACCTCCATGTTTGCCTAGGCCCATTTTGCTATATTTTTTCACCACCAGTTCATTTAAATTTGCAAGGCACAATTTGCCCTTGTAATCCAGTGAGAAATATACTACTACTATCCGTTTTTGTCCATAATATATTGATTCAAAAGCTAAGAATCAATATATTATGTTGTCCGCCTCCACAACTACACATCAAAAGCTAAGAATGTTCTCTATGATTAGGGGCACTTGGATGACGTCCGACCTGCTACTGAGCCAGTTCATTGCTATTATTTATTTTCTCAGAGAGAGCAAAGAACAAATTCTAACAGTGGAACTACCAGAATGTCGACACTTCCCACGCACTGCACCAGCACCAATCTGGAGGTAACAATCAAGAAGGGGACGGAAGGCATGGGTTGTGGATTGTAGAATGCTGATGCCAATAAGCTGCCTCATGCCCTAACCAGAATGGAAAGCCAATTCTCCAACGCATGACTTGTTTTGTAATGTCATTGCCGTTCTCAATGGATCACAACCGGAGTATTGTGCCTGCAAGTGTTTCATACCAATCTTCATCATACTCCCAAATTTAGTGTGTTTCATGCCTTAATCTCTATTTTGGGCTTAGTGGTCACTAGAATGGGTCTGGGCGTGCCAGCGCATCAAGATCGAACTAGATTGCTTGATACTACAGAACTGACATTCATTGTCGATATGTCACTGCCGGTTGTTTTGGAACTGTGATAGTGACATCATTATCGATCCGTCACTACAGATTGTTTTGGAACAGCCACTAGTACACAACGGCTTTTGTCCGGTTGTAAATGTCCTTTAGTCTCGGTTGGGGTGACGGGACTACCAATCCGAGACTAAAGGTCCCGGACCTTTTAATTTAGTCCCGGGTCACTCAACCCGGACTAAAGGTTGTTGTCTCAAAAAAAAAAAAAAATATTTGTGTTGTAGAGATTCAAACTCAAGATCTCTCAACTTCAACTTGCACTACTGCACAAAGCTTAACCGCAGCGGGCGTTTTAGCTTTACCGCAGCGGACAACAACGCCCGCTGCGGTGCTAAGGCCATGGTAATCATAGCCATTACCGCAGCGGACGCTTTTGCCCGGTGCGGTAAAAGTCCTAACCGCAGTGAGCAACATAAATAGCTCGCTGCGGTTAATAGCATTTACCGCAGCGGACAACCTAAATTGCCCGCAGCGGTAAATTATTAACCGCAGCGGTCGATTTAGTTGCGGTAGTGTGCGTTTAACCGTAGCGGGTTCTTATGTTGCCCGCCACGGTTATTAATTTGGATTAAAAAAAATAAATAATGCAGCAGCAGAAACAACAGGATATGAATTCAAATCAATTGCAATTTTCAAAGAATTCCAGATTTCTAACAGAGATATATATATGAAACATATAAACCATTTGGACATAACATACAAAGTCACTTAGTTGTTTGTTGTCATCATATACACATTGACTTAGTTGATTTTAAATTCAAATTACAATTCATAGTTCAACTTGATGAGCGTAATCTGTCGGACGAAGCTGTGTTCCATTTGCGGAGCTTCTCGTATTGGGGTAGCAACGCCAGCTCGGATCATTGTCGAAGAATGTTTCTCCTTCGAGAATGCATTTCTCCATTACAAACTTGCATATGTCCGCTGACTTTTTTAAAGCACATCCTGTGGCTCTGTTGCTCTCCCCAAACTTGACACCTTCCTTGAGCTTCTTCCAGCTATTGGTGTACTCTTGCTTTCCCTTAGAAACTCGCATGTGTACAAGCCACATGTTTTGATCCTAGTGGTTGTTTGGTGCACTGCACGATTGATACACAGCATTAGAACCCATATATATGTATGAAACATGAATTGAACTTTTGAAATACTTACGGGAAATCTCGTCGGATGTTGAGGTGGTAATATGCTTGTCCTTGAAGTTTTGAGTTCTTCGGTCCCGAATCCGGGCACCTTTTGGTATTCCTTATAAGCGATGCGAAAATATAATAGTTTTAGCCACCATTTAAAACGTTATGGTAACCGTAACTGATGAAAAAGCTGGATGACTTACTTTTTCAAACAATCTTCGAATGCCTGTGTACCTTGCTGTTTGGTACGCTCAAGGAGTCAAACACACAGGCCCTGCCATCTTGAGGGGTATATGATAAAAGCGACCCAGTGGCAACCCACGAGGCCCTGGCTGCACCATTGCACAAAATAGAGTTTATGACGACGAGAAAGATGATATGCTAGCGACTTAGGTGTACGTACTGTTGGAAATATGCCCTGAGGTTTCATAGAGATGATGATATTTCTATTGTATCCATGATTTATTATATGTTCATGAATATCCATTAAAGACAACTTGTATTGATTGGCAATTATGTGAATTGTCTGTGAAACTCTTTTACTTGTATGGTTATTCGATAGTTGTCCCTGATCGGAGTTCATGTGAGGACATACATGAATATTAGATCAGCACATGTAATTAGTTGATGACTATGTTTCACAAGTCCCTCATAGACATGGAGATATCAAACTAATAATGTGGCCACATGTATGACATGGGGCTGGACTGACCCAACATGAGATGTTCTTATTATCTCTTTACACATCATATACGTTATATCCTTTGACCTGAGATTGTGGTATGCACTCAAGATATGAATCGACTTACTTAGGGACTATCAAATGCTACTTAGTAACAGAGTAGTTATAAGATAGTCTTCGGGTTTGTCAGGAAGTATGCTGTGAGACATAGCGATCAAGATGGGAGTTTGCCCCTCACCTTGCGAGAGAGATATCACTGGACCACTCATATGATTGGATCATAAAATGCATGGTCGTGCTTAGGTTAAATGTTAACCTATGAATTGGACCAAATATTGTGTGGCAAGGGAATTGCGTATATGTGATCGTGGTGGTTCGTCAGATATGATCTTTGCGTATACATAGGAGTTGACACGTCTTGCTAGTGGCCGCTGTCAACTATCGGGCGAGTAGGAGTACTCGGGCCGTGTCTATGTGTGCGTGAACCCATAGGGTCGCACGCTTAAGGGGCTAGAAGCCTGATTCGAGTTGGACTCGAGTCAGACCGGGATCAGGGTTTGCTAATGGGCCTCCAGGTCGGTGGGCTCATTAGGGACGCCTATATAAAGAGGGGTGGGGCGACCAGGGTTGTAACCACGTCAATTGTTGACAGCCGTCGCCCACCCCACGCCCGCGCCTATTGCTCCTCGCAGACCTAGCAGTCTGGAGGTGTGACGCTTCCTCCCTATACGTGTGGGACACCTCGGAGGTGCATCTGGAGCACAAGGACGAACCGCACGTGGAGACGTGAAGGATGGACGTGAACATCTACACTACACGGCATCGCTGCGACGCGCACGTCTACACCGAGACGTCTTCCACTACACCTGCGCGTCTAGTGGTAATCCCGTGATCTAGAACTAGTAGTAGTTCCTGGTTTATGGGGTCGAAAATTTTTGCGTTCGGCTAACTCAGCAGAAGCGTTCGGCTAACGTAGCGGAACCGTTTTTCGGCTACCACAGCGGTAGCATTCGGCTAGTGTAGCATCCCCATAACTCGACAGTGGTATCAGAGCCGTTACTGCCTCGTTATAGATTCGGTTGTGTGCATATACAGATATGCACGGTTGTAGATCAGTCTCTGATCTTGATTCGTGATCTTGCTGTGTTGGTCATGTAACGATCTACTCCTACCGGTCGAAATTCCGCCATCGGAGTTAAGTGATACTTGTAAATCCAACCATGGCAAGATGGAGATCAATCAGATTGATCGAATCGAATCTAGATCAAGAGTCGGGTGCATGAGATGTACCGCGGCATCTGCAAAAGAGCGTTGTTCGGTAAAACAGCCGTAACTTTTGCATACGACCTCAGATTGAGATGATCTTTAAACAAAAATCGATCTACAGAAAATTTTACATCCAATTTTCACCCGCTTTAGCTGGTTTCGTCAAATTTAGATTTGCGAAAAAGGCCGGGAAAATTATGTTTTGTGCGATCCAAGATTAGACGTCAGGAACGTTTAACTCTGTTTTGCAGGAATTGATGACTGGTATAGCCCTTATGTGTATGTGATGCATGTATGTAATTGTTTCATGACTTGCATGTCGTGATTATGACAATATGGCTGGAGCCACATATATTTGTCCATTTGATGTAATGGCCTGCGTGCCAAAATTATGATGAACCTTCACGCGACTATGTAATTACTTAATTAATTACGCTAGTTGTAGCTAGTCGGTGGATTCATCATTGGAGGATGGCGTGCATGTACCATGTGGATGGAGATCATCATGGTGAACAGATTGGCGGAGATGGAGATCTCCAAAGAAACACTGGGCTATACCAAGTCATATCTGAGTTGATGCTATTCTCTTATTATGTTCTACTTTCACGTATGATTCATGTTTATTTTCTACATGCGGTAGTGAAAGTATAGAACGATCCCTCAGTAATGTTCAAGTCATATGCTTCCCCAAACCTTGCACTATCATATGTCTTGTACAATCGGTGGCACGCCTATGAAATTAGGGTGTCACTGATTTTCCTTGACCAGGCAGGTTCGTATCGGATACTTATTGCAGAAGGGTTGGTTGCTTGAACAAGGTCATCCTAACGGTTAGGAACCTTCAAGCATAAGGAGTTGAGCACGCATAGAGATGCTGGCCAACAATAAGAGTCATATGTGGTATGATTAGCAAAGAGTTTCTTACCGATCTACCATGTCCACTAGTGGTGATGCTAAAGTTCACTAGTAGACTTGTTAGTTTGGGTCTTGAATCATTGAGATTCAATAGAGGCATATTGATCTCAGTGGGAGTAGATTATATTAATGATTTAATATCATTTACTCTGTCTTCTATACATTGTCTTAGTATTTTGCATTTACTTTTGTTGTAGATCAATGACACCTAGCAATCCACCATTTACTTTACCATCAATCCTTGAGAAAGATAAATTGAATGGAACAAACTATGCGGATTGGGTCCGCAACCTGAGAATTGTTCTTAGGGCTGAGAAAAAGGAAGATATTCTAGACACCCCACTACCAGAGGAACCTGCTGATAATGCACCTGCTACTGAGAAAACCGCTTACAAGAAAGCATGTGATGTTGATCTTGAAGTGGGATGCCTGATGCTTGCTAGCATGGAACCAGATCTGCAGATGCAGTTTGATAATAATCATACAGCCTACGATATGATCGTAGCGCTAGATGAGATGTTCCAGACTCAGGCTAGAACTGAAAGGTTCAATGTTTCTAAGTCTCTTGCTGAGACTAAGTTAGCAGAGGGTGCAGCAGTTGGACCACATGTGATCAAGATGGTTGGTTACACTCAGAGGTTGGAGAAGCTAGGCTTCCCAATTGGTCCAGAACTGGCTACTGATTTCATTCTCTCTTCTCTCCCACCTAGCTATGGGAACTTCATCTCGAACTACCATATGCATGGTGCGGAGAGGGGCTTGAATGAGCTATGTGACATGCTTAAGACAGCAGAGGCAGACATCAAGAAAGGTGCTGGCAGCAGCCATGTGTTGGCAATCCAAAACAAGCCCAACTTTAAAAGGAAGGGCAACTTTTGGAAAAATAGGAAGGGCAAGGGCAAGGCCAAAGATGTGATCTCC